>CM035843.1:246335246-247707746 GCA_020510985.1 Pholidichthys leucotaenia | reverse complement strand
TTCTGAATCTCCTCCACGAGGCTCCTTGGCGGTGTCAAAGCCACCAGCCTATGCCAGAGAGCCGAGGCAACCAGATTATTCACGACCAGAACCCTGCCCCTATATGACAGCTGTGGTAGCAACCATTTCCATTGAGAAATGCGAGCACACACCTTGTCCTTAACACCCTCCCAGTTCTTTCGTTCAAAAGCCTCCGTACCCAGAAAAACCCCCAACACTTTGAGACCGGCCGTCCCCCACTGAAGGCCGCCGGGCAGGCGAGGGACGGCTTGACGCGACCAGTGGCCCACCAATAGACCCTCACTCTTTGCCCAGTTAACCCGTGCAGAAGATGCCCTTTCATAAACTGTCAAAAGTGTCCACCAGACGCTGCACATCCCCGTTGGAGGTGATGAAAACGTCGACGTCATCCGCATAAGCAGACAAGACAATCGGGCGGCCACAGCTTGATGGCCCCGGCAGAACCAGACCACCCAGCCGAGCGCGCAACCTGCACAGCAAAGGCTCAATAGCCAAGCTGTACAGCTGACCCGAGAGTGGACACCCCTGGCGTATTCCCCGGTGTACAGGGATTGGCCGACTCAATCCCGCCCCCACCTTCACCAAACACTCAGCTCCAGTGTATAGCAGATTGACCCACCTCAAAAACATATTTCCAAAACCAAACCCCCTCAGGGTAGAAAACAAATAGGAATGGTCAACCCTATCAAAGGCCTTTTCCTGGTCCAAAGACACAATTCCAAACTGTAAGTCATGACATTTACTGAGCTGGAGAACATCACGTATGAGGAAAACATTGTCCATAATGTTCCGGTCAGGAATACAATATGTTTGATCCCTATCCACAATCAAACCCAAGACAGTGTTCAGTCTGTTTGCCAGGGCCCTGGAAAGCACCTTGTAGTCCGTGCAAAGAAGAGCCACAGGCCTCCAGTTGTTCAGCAGGGCCAAGTCCCCCTGCTTTGGCAACAGAGACAGCACTGCACGGCGACATGAGACAGGTAACATTCCTTCCCTGTAACAGGCCGTCAGAACGTTATAGAAGTCTGGTCCAACAACATTCCAAAAATGCTTAAAAAATTCTGAAGAAAGGCCATCCAGTCCAGGCGCGCGTCCCAGCGCCATCTGATTCACAGCCACAGTCAACTCATCCAATGTCAGGGCACAGTCCAGAGCGGCCCTGTCATCCTGGCCGAGCACCGGAAGGGCCTCGAAGAGCTGATTTTGAGATTCTTTGCAACACGTTCCCGCAGCAAACAGAGCCCCGTAGTAATCCACTGCATGGCGGCACATCTCGGACGGGTCCGTAGTCAGGCGACCATCTGGGAGTGTCAAGCAAGCCATCAGCTTCTTTGTCGCAGTAGACTTTTCCAAATTGAAGAAGAAGGACGTTGGTGCATCCATGTCCTGCAGGCGAGTGAAGCGCGACCTCACTAGCGCCCCCTCCACTCTGCCCTGCAAGAATGTGCGCAGGGCCGATCTCTTCTCCTGCAGCAAAGGACCAGCGGTAGAATCCCGACCCGTAACCAAGCTGGCCTCCAGCCTCTTTACAGCGTCCTCTAGTTCACTGACCTTGGCGTTGATAATGCATACCTGCCAACTACTCCGGTTTTGCCGTAGTGGTTCCGGATTTTAAGACCCCATTCCGGGTTACGGATTTATTAATCAAAATTATGGTTTTTCACTAAAAATTCAGTCAAAAATTTTAAATCGTAAAAAAAACACGAAAGCAATTCCAAACACGAGATCGCTAGGAATCGTATCTAAATTTAGAACAGAGCAACACGTGATGGCGGCCGGGATGGTTACACTTTTTCAGTGCTGAGACAAAGTTGCTGATTTTGCCACTAAAATAACTTAACCAACAGCGAATATCGGATCAACATTTGTGACGCACACGCACAGGCTGAATTTCCACCTTGGTTGAACCAGCTTTTGAAGTAGAAATACCCCTTTATTCGCCTTTCACCGGGCTCTGTGAGTAAACTCAGTAGCGTTTCTTTTCGTGGTTCGCTGCTACGCTTTACCTGAAGCGTTTGCTAAGCTAACGCTATCGCTATTGAGGGTATTGAGGTTTCTATTCTCGCGCGAAATCCCGGAGAGGCGTGTGTGCATGGCGAGATGTAAACACGATGTAAACTGCTGCAGACGTTCGCACGACTGCACTTAAACCCTGGCAAATGGACCATGGATTCGACATCTAAAGGGAGAATACATTTTATATAATGCCTAAAATTCTGAAGAACATGTGCTGTGTAATTGCAAGCCTTGTCATGCTTGGTGTATCATGTAAACACATAAAATATCAGAGTGATTTTGCCGTCATTACGCACGTGTCATACAGTGCTAGTATACCCTGCTGATATTTCTAGTCTTCTTGTTACCTCCACCAAGGAGGTTATGTGATCATCAGCGTTGGTTTGTCTGTTTGTCTGTTTCTTTGTTAGCAAGATAACTCAAAAAGTTATGGACGGATTTTCATGAAATTTTCACAGATTGCCAGAAATGGGCTATCCGACAGATGATTAGATTTTGGTGGTGATCCGGATCACTGTCTGAATCCAGGAATTTTTTAAAGGATTCTTTTTTTTTTTTTTTTATTATTTAACATTGCGAGATAGGGCCATTTTCAGTATTTTATTTATGATGTTAAACAATGTATGGGGGGAACTGTGGCGCTTGGCGGAGATCTGCGCTCTCCGAGTGCTTTTCTAGTATTCATAATACATCACATCTGGCCTATTCGAAGTTCTATGCAGTGTTAAGATAGTCTTTTGAATGCAAATTTAATGAATGAATGAATCTTTATTTCGGATAGATTAAAAGTAAAGATTAAAAAGAAACAGAATAATATAACAAAGGCGAAAAAATCCAACAAGGTCAAATTAAACAAGAACTTCTCTGATTATACAGTTCAACATAAGTTATCTGAAATGGGTGATGGCTGAAGCCGCAGCTTATATTGCCCACCCATATTCCATCCAAGAATTCAAAAGAAAAAACAAGAGCGATTACAATTCAGAACAAAGCTAAGACAAAATGTGACAAAAAAAAAAAACTAAGTAACAACACAACACAGACTGGATATGACAATCTTTATGTGATTTTACATGTCATCTTGTATATATGTTTGGAGTATTTCTTCCTTTAGTTTTTGTTTAAATTGTCCAAGCATTGTACATGACTTTAATTCAGGTCCAAAATCGTTCCATAATCTGACTCCTTGCACTGAAACACAGTGTTGCTTGGTGGTAGTTCTCACTGAAGATTTTTGAAATATACATGTTCCTCTGAAATGATATTGTTTCTCTCTTATTTGGAACAGCTTTTGGATATTTGCGGGCAGTGATAGATTCTTAGCTTTAAACATTATTACTGCAGTTTTAAAGTCAACCAGATCTTTCAACTTGAGAGCTTTTAATTTAAGAAAAAGTGGGTTTGTTGGTTCCCTGTAAGCAGCTTTGTTTATTATTCTAATAGCTCTCTTCTGAAGCATAAAGACTGGATATATGTTTGTTTTATATGTATTTCCCCATACTTCAGTACAATATGTCATGTATGGGAGTATTAATGAATGATACAAAGTATATAATGTGGGTTGATTCAGCAAATATTTCGCTCTGTGTAGTATTGCAATTGATTTAGATATTTTACCTTGTGACTTCTATGTCAAATGCTAATATTTGTTTGACACTGCGGCCCCTGGACCCCGGCTAGCTACTAGGCTTTTCAGGTTTGAAAGTTGAAGAAATATGAGGTTGTTAGCTACATTTAACTAGATTTAATGCTAATATTTGTTTGGCAAATATTAGCATTATTATTATTAGCATTAGCATTAGCATCAGCCCCTGGACCCCGGCTAGCTATTAGGCTTTTCAGGTTTGAAAAGTTGGCAGGTATGATAATGGCAGTTGAGTACGCAGTGTACCGTTGACAAAAAAGGCGAATTTGCACTTTGCCAACGTCCCACCACTGTTCGAGGGAACCAAAACGAGCTTTCGTGGTCCTCCAGTGTTCCCAGAAGCACACAAAATACTGACAAAAGGCATTGTCCTGTAGGAGCTTGTTATTGAAGTGCCAATATGACTTTGCCCGTTTCCCTGGTGAGTTCAGTAACACCGCAGTAGCCAGGTGATGATCCGTGAAACCAACGGGACTTATGTTACTGTGAAGGAGGCCGGGGCTACAGGTTCTAGAAACATATATCCTGTCTAATCTAGCAGCACTGACAACCCCGTCAGTGACCCTGACCCAGGTATACCGTCTCGCATTGGCATTTGTCAACCTCTACGTGTCCACTAAGTCTAACTGCACAGTGAAATTTTCCAAGCATCTAGAAGACTACAGATGAGGTTCTGCATTAGTGCGATCTACAGTGAAGTCCAAGGTACAGTTGAAATCACCAGCCACAACAAGTTGGTCTTGGTGATAGCGCTGCAATTCAGTAGTCATTGTATTGAAAAAGGCAACCCTTTCCGCGCCGTGGTTTGGCGCGTAAACATTAACCAGGCAAAACACGGAATCCCCCACTTGCGCCCTAACTAGAAGCACATACCTGCCAACTACTCCGGTTTTGCCGTAATGGTTCCGGTTTTCAAGACCCCATTCCGGGTTACGGCTTTATTAATCAAAATTACGGTTTTTCACTAAAAATTCAGTCAAAAATTTTAAATCGTAAAAAAAAACACGAAAGCAATTCCAAACACGAGATCGCTAGGAATCGTATCTAAATTTAGAACATAGTAGCGTCAGTAGCGTTTCTTTTCGTGGTTCGCTGCTACGCTTTACCTGAAGCGTTTGCTAAGCTAATGCTATCGCTATTGAGGATATTGAGGTTTCTATTCTCCCGCGAAATCCCGGAGAGGCGTGCATACATGGCGAGATGTAAACACGATGTAAACTGCTGCAGACGTTCACACGACTGCACTTCAACCCTGGCAAATGGGCCATGGATTAGACATCTAAAGGGAGAATACATTTTATATAATGCCTAAGATTCTGAAGAACATGTGCTGTGTAATTGCAAGCCTTGTCATGCTTGGTGTATCATGTAAACACATAAAATATCAGAGCGATTTTGCCGTCTTTTACGCACGTGCCTGTGCCTGTTGATGTCTCTAGTCTTCTAGTTACCTCCGCCAAGGAGGTTATGTGATCATCAGCATTGGTTTGTCTGTCTGTTTGTTAGCAAGATAACTCAAAAAGTTATGGACGGATTTTCATGAAATTTTCACAGATTGTCAGAAATGGGGTATCCTACAGATGATTAGATTTTGGTGGTGATCCGGATCACCGTCTGGATCCAGGAATTTTTTAAAGGATTCTTTTTTTTAAACATTGCGAAATAGGGCCATTTTCAATATTTTATTTATGATGTTAAACACTGTATGGGGGGAACTGTGGCGCTTGGCGGAGGTCTGCGCTGTCCGAGTGCTTTTCTAGTATTCATAATACATCACATCTGGCCTATTCAAAGTTCTATGCAGTGTTAAGATAGTCTTTTGAATGCAAATTTAATGAATGAATGAATCTTTATTTCGGATAGATTAAAAAGAAAGATTAAAAAGAAACAGAATAATATAACAAAGGCGAAAAAATCCAGCAAGGTCAAATTAAACAATAACTCCTCTGATTATACAGTTCAACATAAGTTATCTGAAATGAGTGATGGCTGAAGCCGCAGCTTATATTGCCCACTCATATTCCATCCAAGAATTCAAAAGAAAAACAAAACGAGTGATTACAATTCAGAACAAAGCTAAGACAAAATGTGACCAAAAAAAACTAAGTAACAACACAACACAGACTGGATATGACAATCTTTATGTGATTTTACATGTCATCTTGTATATACGGTATGTTTGGAGTATTTCTTCCTTTAGTTTTTGTTTAAATTGTCCGAGCGTTGTACATGATTTTAATTCAGGTCCAAAATCGTTCCATAATCTGACTCCTTGCACTGAAACACAGTGTTGCTTGGTGGTAGTTCTCACTGAAGGTTTTTGAAATATACATGAGATGACTGTTCTTGTGAAATGGCGCTATATAAATAAAGTTGAATTGAATTGAATTGAAATGTTCCTCTGAAATGATATTGTTTCTCCCTTATTTGGAACAGCTTTTGGATATTTGCGGGCAGTGATAGATTCTTAGCTTTAAACATTATTACTGCAGTTTTAAAGTCAACCAGATCTTTCAACTTGAGAGCTTTTAATTTAAGAAAAAGTGGGTTTGTTGGTTCCCTGTAAGCAGCTTTGTTTATTATTCTAATAGCTCTCTTCTGAAGCATAAAGACTGGATATATGTTTGTTTTATATGTATTTCCCCATACTTCAGTACAATATGTCATGTATGGGAGTATTAATGAATGATACAAAGTATATAATGTGGGTTGTTGATTCAGCAAATATTTCGCTCTGTGTAGTATTGCAATTGATTTAGATATTTTACCTTTAATATAATTAATATGTGACTTCTATGTCAAATGCTAATATTTGTTTGACACTGCGGCCCCTAGACCCCGGCTAGCTACTAGGCTTTTCAGGTTTGAAAGTTGAAGAAATATGAGTTTGTTAGCTACATTTAACTAGATTTAATGCTAATATTTGTTTGGCAAATATTAGCATTATTATTATTATTATTAGCATTAGCATTATTAGCATTAGCATCGGCCCCTGGACCCCGGCTAGCTACTAGGCTTTTCAGGTTTGAAAAGTTGGCAGGTATGCATCTTTCCCAATTTGTAAAAGCTCCTGCTGATCCTCAGCTCCTTTCTCTTCCCCCGAGGCAGTGAACTCAGGTCTGTAGTCATGCCCAGTGCTTTGCCTGATTGATTAATGTTATAACCAGTCAGGCTAAGCAGGAATACTTGTGTAGCTAGAAATGCTCTGTCCAAACTCACATTTTTGGGGAGGGGGGCCTTATGTGAAACTTTACAGCGAAAAAACAGATATGAGACATTTGAGTTATTTCGCTCTTGATATATCTTGTAAGTCACAAAAACATGTTACAGACATGTTAACAACAGAAAAAGCTTGATTTTTGTCGGAGTGTCACTTTAAACAGTTTAAATTTGTTGGTAGCTTGAATTCAAAATGCTTCTCTCTTTCCCTCTGGAAGGCTCCAGTAATAAAGGGCAACAACAGCCCAGCACATCCTGATGTCCTGATCGTAAACATCATCCGGGGCACCGTACTTCGTGGAGCCCGCCTCTGGATCCTCGGGAGACGATCGGCCGTCTCACAAATACCATCTCAGTTCATAGACATGGTCACAGAAATCCAAGGCTACAGGTGTGTGTCCTGAAAAGACATATTCGCCTTTAACTTTTGCAGTTCTGTAGATTTGTTCATGCCCAATATTTTTCTCCCCAGTGATGAGATGAAAGATAACTTCCTGAGAAAACGCTGGCGGAACAATACAGAGTGGCCAACCAAGATCGTGGACCAATACAAGCGCATACCCATGCTTCAGAAGATCTCTCGCCACCCATTTGTCTGCTGGATGGTGACAGAAGTGTTAGAGCGGTGCTTTAGAGACCAGGAATATGGCGAGCATCCTCCTAGACTGACACCGTTCTACATCAACATCCTGGTGGTCCAGATTAACCGCATGCTGGAGTTCTACTATGACAAGAGGGACTACCAGCCGGTAATGTACATTAGACTGCTTTTTTTTAAGTGTTAGTACTTACTGTAGTTTTGATCATGTGTCAGAAGGATTGCTGTGTCTTTGTGGGTCTAAAAAGAGCATATGATAGGGTGCCAAGAGAGGGAGTGTGGTGCTGTATGAGGAAACTGAAGAATAGACTTTTTAAAATTTTCTGTAACGTATAGGTGTATCACATCAGGTGCACATGACTAGAACATCGTTACTCAGCATTTTGAAGGCGGCTTGTCCTATTTAAACCTCAGACATTTAGTTTGGTGTGCTCCTGACTGTTGAAGTGAGAGTGAACAACATGGTGAGATTGAAAGAGCTGTCTGAGGCCTTCAGAAAGAAGATTGTAGCAGCTTATGAGTCTGGTAAGGGATTTAAAAAGATCTCAAAAGAATTTGAAATCAGCCATTCCACTGTCCGTAAAATAGTCTACAAGTGGAGGGCATTCAAAACAACTGCCAACATGCCCAGGTCTGGCCGTTCAAGCAAGTTCACCCTGAGAGCAGACCACAAGATGCTAAAAGAAGTCTCCAAAAACCCTAAAATGTTATCACGGGACCTACAGCAGGCTCTTGCTACTGTTGATGTGAAAGTGCATGCCTCTACAATCAGAAAGAGACTGGACAAGTTTAACTTGCAAGGAGGAAACCTTTGCTCTCTAAGAGAAACATGAAGGCCAGACTGAAGTTTGCCAGAGAGAACGTAGACAAAGACCAGGACGTCTGGAATATTGTTCTTTGGACAGATGAGTCTAAAATTGAATTATTTGGTCACCAGAACAGAGGACATGTTTGGCGTAGACTAAATACAGCATTCCAAGAAAAGAACCTCGTACCAACTGTGAAGCATGGAGGTGGAAGTGTCATGGTTTGGGGATGCGTTGCTGCAGCAGGACCTGGCCAGCTCACCATCATAGAATCCACCATGAACTCTACCGTGTATCAGAGGGTGCTTGAGGACCACGTCAGACCATCTGTAAAAAATTAAAATTGAAGCGGAACTGGACCCTGCAACATGACAATGACCCAAAAACATACCAGTAAATCCACCAAGGACTAAAGAGCTAAAAACTAAGAAATGGAGAGTCCTGGAATGGCCAAGTCAAACCCAGATCTTTAATCCTATTGAGATGCTGTGGGGTGACTTGAAGCAGGCTGTACATGCAAGAAACCCCTCAAACATCTCACAGCTGAAAGGATTCTGCATTGAGGAGTGGGGCAAACTTTCCTCAGACCAATGTCGGAGACTGGTAGATGACTACAAGAAGCGTCTCACTGAAGTTATTTCAGCCAAAGGGGCAACACTAGCTATTAGGCGGTAGAGTGTCCTAATTTTTTCCTCAGGTAGAATATGCATTTTTGTTGATATCTTTTGTTTAATGAGTAAAACAAGATTAATTTTTGTTATTTACCTGTAATTAAATCACTTTCTTTTTCAGAGATAATAAAAACAAGATTAGACAGCAATATATGAACATTTCTTAATAAAGAACTGAATATAAGAGATAAGATAAGCCTTCATTCGTCCCAGAATGGGGAAATTCCAGGATTACAGCAGCAAAGGGACAGCAGCACTCAGAGCAATAGTTAATAAGATAATAAGAACTGGTTAGCCAAAGCAGTAAATGAATGTACATATATACACAAATATATACAGATTGCAGGAGCATTGCAGCTAGATGGTATAAACAGCATTACGGTTTTTTAAGTTACCCTGCAGAATGTGAATATGTACCCAGACAGTATATTTCGTGTCATGAACCTCCTTGTGCGCTTTTACACAGCACACGGAGGAGGAGAAGGAAGAATGGGATTTACGCGCAGGATTGACCACAACACATTTATTAAACACACAGGCAGACAGTTCAAAAATAAAGACTAACAAAAAGGTAGCTGTATGCACAAAATGGCTGACGCGATGAGCATACAGCGGGCTGACCACTGTGCACCGTGGCCACGAACAAATAACAGAAACACATATATAAGCTCGGGAGAACTGGGAGGCTTCTAGGAGGCTCGACTGTCAAAGGAGGACAAACTGGGCAACAGCCTAGGCGTAGCAGTTGTACCGCACGGGGAAACGCTACCAGTCAAGCGTAGCTGCACAACTGCACAGAGAAACGCTAACAGTTACTCACAAAGCAGGAATAGTTCCAGAAGTCCAATACTCCAGCGAGCACACACAAACCCTCGTTGACTTTGACTGTCATACGGCGATTGACGACCGTAATGGTCCAGCAGTGTTTGACTGGCAAAGGCCGCCTAAGTACAAACACTGCTGGCATCACAAATTGGGCACACCTGGGCGAGGCGCGGGAAAGACCAAGGGAGAATCAGCTGGCAGTCAAAGAGAAAGGAGGTGTGGTCGGACTGGCGAATGTTAGACAACGTCCGCATGAAAGTGGGTCAAAGAGGCTGCCTAACAACCGCCGGCCAGAGCGGCGGCTACAGGCATGGAAAAGAAAAAGCATACAGACATAAAAACAACAAGAACTCAAAAGATAACACAATACATAATAAGCCCGATACCTGAGCCACAGAGAACGGTCAGAACTGAGCCTACAGGAAAACACAGGCTCGATTCGTGACAGAGCCCCCACTTCTAGGGGTGGATTCTAGGCACCCAAGGTAACATCACAAGGAAGGGAAACCCCTGCCCTTCCCCCACTCCCCACCAACCCCAACAGGAACAACAACATGAACCCGGGTGGGAGGTAGGGGGAACAGGAAAGGAAGGAACACAATACCCTGCCCAGGGCCCACAATTAACCCCCCCAAGTCCAAAGGCATGGGCATTTGGAAGGCCGCCCAGAGTCCCAGGCCCAGCAGGCAGTCGATGGCCTGCCGGAAAACATGGGCCATCTGGCCCAGAGACTCAGTCCCTCCGGCGGTCGGCCGGAGCTGTAAAGCCACCAGGGCCGGTGGGATAAAGTAGGCGGCGGCCTGCCCATCAGGAGGCTAATTGGTGGGTGACCGGACCATAGGAAGGAAACCCCCACGGCATAGGACAGGGAGGAGAAGGGGACCACAGCGTCCTCAGGCTGTTCTGCACCACCCTCGGTGGTCCCGGCTTGGGACACAGCAGCACTCGCGGTGGACCCCAACTGGGCCAACGCTGCACCCATGGTGGCTCCCGGCTGGAGCTCTGCAGCACCCACAGTGGCTCCTGATTGGAGCTCTGCAGCACCCGCGGTGGGCTCCAGCTGGAGCTCGGCAGCACCTGTGGTGGCTCCCGGCCAGAGCTCTGCAGCACCCATGGTGGCTCCCAGGTGGAGCTCAGCAGCACCCACGGTGGCTCCCGGCTGGAGCTCTGCAGCACCCACAGTGGCTCCTGATTGGAGCTCTGCAGCACCCGCCGTGGGCTCCAGCTGGAGCTCGGCAGCACCTGTGGTGGCTCCCGGCCAGAGCTCTGCAGCACCCACGGTGGCTCCCGGGTGGAGCTCAGCAGCACCTGCGGTGGCTCCCGATTGGAGCTCTGCAGCACCCGCGGTGGACCCCGACCGGGCCAATGCTGCACTCACGGTTAGCGGGCCAACCCGCCGAAGCACCAAACTGAGGAGGCGGTCGATGGGGGGAGCCCCAACAACCCTGGCAGGAGAAGCTGGAGCAGCGGCGTCCTCCGCTGGTCGGACCGGACCCACGACAACCTCTATACAAAGGCTCAGAGATAGCAGGAGAAGAAAGGTGATTAGGGTCGCCAACAGCGGCGGAGCCCGGCGAAGGGAGTTCAGATGCAGCTGCGTGCTGCACCTGACCCTCCTCACCTGGAGCCAGGCAAGATCTCTCCAATACTGATAATAGTAAGACAAGAGAGAGGACTTGCCTGAGTTCGCACCTCCATCGCCGTCCAGGACTCCGTCGATCCCGACGATGAAAGCTCTGGCCCGGCCTCCAGGAGGTCCAGCTTAGGCTCCCAATCCTCTGAAGAAGCCTCCACAGCAAGCGAGATAGTCAGTGCAGTCCTGTTGTCCTCCTGCAGCGGCTCCAACGCTGGGGATTCCTCTGGCGTGGCTGCAGGGGAACCTCTCCGTGCTGGCTTTGGAGCAGAATCCTCCGAAGCCCCCAGCTCCTCCACCGTCTGATGGCTAGGCTCCAGGGCCGGCAGACACTCAGGAAAAATTGGAGGAGACACAGAAAGGGGTAGAAAAAAATTAATGTTTGCAGCTGGAGGAGAGGATCCAGCGGACTGCTGAAACTGGGCCTCTCCCTCAGGAGACAGGCAAGATTCAGTATCATTAGATGGTACAGAATGAATGTCATCCCGGTCGCTGATGTTCCCAGCTGCAGGCGGCAGACCATCATCCATTTCCGTGTCAGTGGTGACGTGGGCCCCTTTGAAGACTTGTGGAGACTCGTCTCCATATCGACAGAGGTGGGTGTTCCCGGGGTGACTTCAGTGGACTTTACGGCAGCTGGAGGGAAGAAGCCTGCCGGGGACGAGGAGGGCTTCTCCCGATATCTGCCCGCAGGACGACACTGTCTGCCGGAGGCTGGAGCTGGTTTGACTGGAGCGGGAGTGAGCATAGTACTCTGGCGTGAAGAAGGAACGCCGGGGGCCCGGGAGCACTTCCCTTTCGGCGCAAGCCCGGTCTTACTCGGGGACTTCCTCTCCCTCCCGCCATTCTCACGCCATAACGTTGCCAACAGGTTAATCCTCTCAATTCCCTCAACGTGTTCAGAAAGCTGAGGGCATTGCCGGACCTCTGCCTCCGCCAGACCCACGTACCACAGAATATCCTCCGGGGTAGAGTATTCGCTTGCCGAGTAGATGAGCTCATCAGTGTTCATCAGGGCTTGACAGCACACCCACCCCAGACTCACAGGATAACTCCGGCTCGCGGCTTCCATGACCAACTCCAACACAGATGAGTAGGGGAAAAAAAGAAAAAACAGCTCAAAAGAAAAAAACAGATGTGTGGGTGAACCCGCTAAATCCCGGCTGGCTGGACCATTCTGTCATGAACCTCCTCGTGCGCTTATACGCAGCACACGGAGGAGGACAAGGAAGAATGGGATTTACGCACAGGATTCACCACAACACATTTATTAAACACACAGGCAGACAGTTCAAAAATAAAGACTGACAAAAAGGTAGTTGTATGCACAAAATGGCTGACGCGATGAGTGTACAGCGGGCTGACCATTGTGCACCGTGGCCACGAACAAATAACAGAAACACACATATAAGCTCGGGAGAACTGGGAGGCTTCTTGTGGGCTCGACTGTCAAAGGAGGACAAACTGGGCAACAGCCTAACAGAGAAACGCTAACAGTTACTCACAAAGCAGGAATAGTCCCAGAAGTCCAATACTCCAGCGAGCACACACAAACCCTCATTGACTTTGACTGTCATACTGCGATTGATGACCGTATGATAGCGCAATGGTCCAGCAGTGTTTGACTGGCAAAGGCCGCCTAAGTACAAACACTGCTGGCATCACAAATTGGGCACAGTTGGGCTGCCCTACAACTGCCGGCCAGAGCGGCGGCTACAGGCGTGGAAAAAAAGCACACAGGCATAAAAACAACAAGAACTCAAAAGATAACACAATACATAATAAACCTGATACCTGAGCCACAGAGATCGGTCAGAACGGAGCCTACAGGAAAACACCAGCTCGGTTCATGACAGTTTCGTATTTGAATCAACAGTGTTATTGCCACCCTCAGTAATGATTCATATTGTCCTAGTTGTATAATGGAGGGGACGATTTATTGTGCAAGGTTGTTACGTTTAATACATTCAATACGACCTCTACGAGCAGCCCTGGTTAGATTATAAAGTCTGACAGCTGTAGGAAAGAAGGACCTGTGGAGCCTCTCCATCATGCACCTAGGATGGCACAGCCTACCGCTAAATGAGCTCCTCAGTGCATTCAGTGTGTCCTGCATGGGGTGGGACTCGGACTCCAGCAGAGATGGCAGCTTAGCCACCATCCTTCTCTCTCCTGTCTCCTCCACTGGGTCGAGGCATCGCCCCAGAACAGAGCTGGCTTTTTTTTAATCAGTCTTTTCAGTCTCTTCCTGTCAGTTGCCGTGATGCAGCTGCCGCAGCAGACCACTCCAAATGTGATGGCTGATGCCACCACCGAATCGTAAAAGATCTTCAGGAGTGTTCCTTGTACTCCAAAAGACATGAGTCTGCTCAGGAAGAACAGCCTGCACTGCCCCTTCTTGTAGAGCGCATTGGTGTTATGTGACCAGTCCAGTTTATTGTTCAGGTAAACACCCAGGTACTTTTAAGATGTCACCATTTCAATGTCTGTTCCCTGGATGTATACTGGTGCTTTGGGGGGTTGTCCTCGCCTGTGGCAGTCCACCACCTGTTCCTTAGTTTTCCTTGCTTTGATCTGGAGGCAGTTCCGTTGACACCAGTCCACGTAGTCCTGGATAAGTCCTCTGTACTCCGCATCATCTCCATCAGAGATGAGGCCAACAATTGCAGAGTCGTCAGAGAACTTCTGTAGATGGCAGTGTGATGTGTTGTGTGAAAAGTCAGCAGTGTAGAGGGTGAACAGGAAGGGAGCCAGAACTGTCCCCTGGGGATGGGGGCATACTGCAGATGATGGTATCAGATGCACAGTCCTGGGTTCTCACAAACTGTGGTCAGTTTGTGAGGTAGTCCAGGATCCCTGATGGCAGGTGCTGGTACATCCCTGCGCACAGTAGCTTGTCCCTCAGGACCACTGGTTGGATGGTGTTGAAAGCACTGGAGAAATCAAAGAACATGATCCTCACAGTGCTCCCAGGCTTCTCCAGGTGGGACAGGGAACGGAAGATCACTGCATCCTCCACCCCAATGCCATGCTGGTAGGCAAATTGAAGTGAATCCATCGCTGGTCCCACGAGGGGGTGGAGGTGGGCAAGGAGCAGCCTCTCCAGGGTCTTCATTAGGTGTGATGTGAGGGCCACTAATCTGTAGCTGTTCAGGTCCTTGGGATGAGGGGTCTTCGGTACGGGTACCACACAGGATGTTTTCCACAGCTGTGGTACCCTCCCCAGCTTCAGGCTCAGGCTTAAGATGTGCTCCACGGTCCCACACAGCTGGTCTGCGCAGGACTTGAGGAGCCTCGAGCTGATGCCATGCAGACCCGCAGCCTTCCTCGCCTTGATCTTCCTCAGCTCAGCTCTCACCTGGGTCTTAGTGAGTGTCAGGTTGGGGCAGGGGGGCTGTGTGCTGGGAGGGGGGGTGTTGGGGGGAGGCCATGGACAGCGGGACTAGATGAAGGTGAAGGCAGCAGTGGTTGGTGGGCAAGCGGAGAAGAGGGCAGTTGGTCAGACCTGTTAAAAACAGGTTCAGGTTGTTCAACCCCCCCCCCCCCCCCGGCCTGGGATGAGGTATTCTGGTGCCCAGAGATGGTTTTGAGGCTTCTCCAGACACTGCTGATGTCACTCTATTTCAGCTTGTCCTCCATCTTCTTCCTGTAGCTGTCCTTCCCCTCTCTGATCTTCCTCCTTAGCTCCCTCTGTACAGACTTCATCTCCTCCTTGTTTCCCGACCTGAAGATTCTTTTCTTCTCCTTCAGCAGTGACTTTATCTCAGGGTTGATACAGGGTTCGTTGTTTGAGAAACACTGTATGGTCTTGGTGGGTACGGTGTTGTCTACACAGAAGTTGATGTAGTCTGTGATGGTAATGTGTGAGGCCGTCACTGTCCTCACTATGTGGATCACAAAGCTGCTCCCATACAGTGGATTCAAAACAGTCCTTCAGAGCATCCTCCGCCTCCTCAGACCGTATTTTCACTGTGCGGGTAATAGGAGGTTGTCTGTGTACCAGGGGTTTGTACACAGGCAGGAGGTGAACCAAGTTGTGGTCCGATCTTCCGAGGGAGGGAGTGGCAATGAGGTGTAAGCCTCCTTGGTGTTTGCATAAAATAAGTCCAGTGTGTTATTGTCTCTGGTGTGGCACGTGATATACTGGGTGAAAGTGGGCAGAATGGAGGACAGTAAAGTATGGTTAAAATCATCAGAGATGAGCAGGAGAGCATTTGGGTGTTGTGTCTGTAGCCTGCTAGTGACTGAGTGGATGACGTCACACGCTGCCTCAGCGCTTGCACAGGGGGGTACATAAATAACATTCGCAATGATGGGAAAATTCTCTGGGGAGGTATGCCGGTCGCATGCTAACCGCTAGCAACTCAGTGTCCTTGCTGCAGTGTTGTTCTTTAATCGTGATATGTCCAGGATTACACCATCTCTTATTCACATACATTATGAGCCCTCCGCCTCTGCTCTTCCCGCTGTCTAGTGTCCGATCTGCCCATATTGCGTGGAAACCCTCCAGATCAATGTTAGTATCTGTTGCTAGTTCTGTTAGCCACGTTTCAGTAAACAACATAATGCTTATCTCTCTGAAGATGCTCTCATACCGGGACGTAGCTGCCAGTTCTTGTTAAGCAGCGATCTCACATTTCCCATAATAACGGCTGGGAGGACGGGTCTGTACCTTATTTTCCTCGTGCATCGCTTCACTTCAGTTCAACATCCACGTTGTTTTCGCCTGATTTCTCTTGGTATATCGGGTTTTTGCATTAGCACCATGGGACAACCCAGTGCTAACAGCTGGCTCCTACTGTAAACAATAGCTCCTCCGCTCACTGGGTTGAGAGTCATTGGCGATATGAGCTGAAAGATGGCTAATATCAGTGCCAGTGTGGCGATCTATGTGTCCTTGGCTTCTGTGATGGATACGGGGTTGCAGGATCAGAAAGTTGTGGCAAGAAAAAAGACAGATAGTAAATAAAAAATGAGAAAGAAACTCAGAATAGAGCCGCTGCTGCAAAAAGGCAGCCGGCTTGTGTGGCACCGGAAGAGATTAAAAAAATGGGGTTAAATTTATTAACCCCATTATTAGGTTAAATAATTTGATACATTATTTAATTAAATACTTAAATAATAAATAATTAGATTATTAGATTATTATTATTAACCCCATTATTAGATTACATTTAATAGGGTGTCCTAATTTTTTCACATAACTGTATGTGAGGGTGCTGCAGGACATGTTTGAGGACACTGAGATGGTGGTGAGATGTGCTGTAGGAATGACAAATGAATTCAAGATGCCATCCAAACCGCAAGGCAAAGCCAGGTCAGAAGGGGAATACATGACGCTGTCACAGGTTAACGATGTGCTACAGCAACAAAGAGACGTATTTCACACTCTGCAACAGCAGCACGATTCCTTTAAAACATTTATAAATGTATTTATGGACACGACAACCTCTAGGTTAGATGCAGTAACAAGGGAGGTACAAGACATCAAAACAAGCTTGCACTTTACACAGAAGAATGTGGATGATATTAAAAGTGAGCTGCCAAAAACATGCTGAACGGGACAAGTCATTGCCAACAGATGTGTTTAAAGTTTTGACAGCCTCAGCTGTCAGGGATGGCTGTTACTGATAAAATGGAGTACCTGGAGGGATTTTCTACAAGAAATAACTTGGTGTTTGAGGGCATTGGTGAATCTCCTGGAGAGACTTGGGCAGAAACAGAGGAGAAAGTGGTGAAAATCCTGTTGGAGAAGCTACAGCTGATGGAGGAGATTGAAATGGAGCAGACCCACCACACAGGGAAGACTGATGGCGATAGACCTAGGGCTGTGGTGGTGAAACTCCTGTGCAACAAGGACAGCAGCGCTATTCTCCAACATACCAAGTATCTCAAAGGCGCAAAGCTCTTCATCACTGAGGATTTCACCGATACGGTGAGGAGAAAGAGGAAGGAGTTGATGCCGGAACTGTGAGCCGCAAGGGCGAGGGGCAACGTCGCATACCTGAGGTATGACAAACTGATTATTCATCCTCACCAACCACATCGTCGCAGCACGTAAAATCTTGTTCTGCGCCCAGGTACAGTATGTCACCTTTCCTATGGCAAAAGACGCACATCACTCACAGACTCTTCACAGTCTTCTTGAGAGTCATCACAATCAGGAATTAACCAGTTGTCAACACAGTGAAGATTATCATTGTGAGTGGCAAATTGACATTGAACCTGATGGAAATTTCTTCATAAGCAGTGGGAGTAATTGCCAGTACTACACAGAGGAACAGTTTAACTGAACTATCAAGACTGAAAACAAGCTTTCATTAATCCACTTCAACAGTAGAAGTTTATATGCCAATTTTGACACTATCAAACAATATCTCAGTCAGTTTACAGAGCTGTTTAATACAATAGCAGTATCTGAAACCTGGATGAACAATGAAAGGGGTAAAGACTTTGGTATTGAAGGATATGAAATGGTTTATCAGAATAAGGAAAATAAGACTGGAGGTGTGGCTCTGTTTGTTGATAAGATATTTTATTTTAAGGTGGTGGGGGAAATGTCCACAATTGTGGACAATCTTTTGGAATGCGTTACAGTTGAAATTATTATGGACAAAAAAAATGTTATAATAAGTTGTATATACAGAGCACCAGGATCTAGTATTGAAGCATTCAACAGCTGGATGGAAGACAAATTCACAAGAGTTACAGAAGATGTCATGTTTATATGTGGGAATTTCAATATTGATTTGTTGAATCCTAACAAACATAAATTAATGGACAACTTTATAAATACTGTGTACAGTCTGTGTTTATACCCCAAGGTTATTAAGCCAAGTTGAATCACCTCTCACTGTGCTACACTTATTGACAACGTATTTTCAAATAACTTGGATAATGAAAGCACCGAGGTGCTGATGCCTCGGTGCCAGAGCCTTGGCGGAGGTATGTGTTCTCAGATCATCATCAAAATATTATGGGTTCCTCTCTAGACCAAGGACCAGCTCAGGCAAAAATTTCATCCAAATCCATCTAGTAGTTTTGGGGTGTTCTTGCTAACACACTGTGAGAAGATAAGGCTGCATTCACACTAGGATAGTCCAGGAGTCTCGGTTTGACTCGGTGGGGGATGGCAAGAATTTTCACACCTTCGTATGGTTCGGTTTGCATTCACACAGCACTTTACTCAAGCGGACCAAACTGCTTGGACAATGTCACATAGTTACAACAGCTGCTTGTTTGTGGTGCTGTAGCTGAAGCCACCACTGACCAGGAAGAAAAAAAATCTCGGCAGAAGAGAAATCCAGCTCACCGATTGGCCAGGACCGGCGTTATGCCGAGAATTGCTCACATGCCAAGAATTGCATCCCATGCACCAAAACTATAAAATATAACACTACAGCCAGGCTTGTAACCATTTGTGCATTTTTAGAAGTACTCATTATACATTTTTAGAAGTAAAAATTATTATCTCTTGTAAATTATCTTTAAATTATGTTTATTCAACGATGGGATGCAATTCTCGGCAAGCCAGCAATTCTCAGCATAACACCGTTCCCTTCAGCCAAGTTATTTGTCCACCACAAACTAATAAAAATAAAAAGCTCCACTGTCTGTATAAACCCCCGTGCTGCCATCATGTCGCTAAACGTTTTAAAGACATCAGTATTCTTGTGTCTAGCCACAAGCAGCTGAGAAATCTGGTTCTCAGAGCAAATGTCTATCAGAGCCTGCATTTCCTCATTACTCACTCCAAGTCCAAAAGAAGTTTTTTTTTAAACTTTTCTCCTTGGTTTTCTCCGGTAAAAGTATTTCTTGGATCTGCACGGTTGTTTATTTTTACCCTAAAGGAGGCTGAAGAACCAGGAGCTCTTCAGCTGAATTGGGGTGTTGGATTTATTTATCTACCCACGGATTCCTGCCACGGAAACACACATGGAGTTTTCAGCAGGGATAACTTTTTTAGGTGAGTGCCAGCTTCGCCGGTCTGCATCTTACCCAGGTGGTGATTCAATGTCTTTTCATGTATTTACATTGAGTTATAATGTAATTGTGCTGCATGAAAAATTTGCCCGTTCACGTTTGATGTGAAGGCACCTTTACAGTAAATGCCATTTTCTCTTCTCACTACATGTTGCTGTGGTTACAGAAATGCCAAGGGGCACGTCCGCCCTTTGGTCCACTGGATACTCCGTTTGCATTCACACAGCAAGCAAAGCGCATCAGACTGCATTTGCAAGCGAACCGAGACCCCCTGTTTTCAGGGGGACCAGAGTTCACTTGTTTGGTGCTGCACCAGAGTTCCAGACGCATTCATACGGTGCCAAACGAACCAAACTATCCACAGAATACACACTTTGGTCCTTTAGTCCGGACCAAACCGTGGCCATGTGAATGTGCCCTAAGAGCCTTGATGGAGGTATGCATACTGGGATCATTACCAAAATGTTAGTAGTTCCTCTCTAGCCCAAGGACCACCTCTGGTAGAAATTTCATCCAAATCCATCTAGTAGTTTTGTAGTACACGCATGCGCAGTGAAAATAATCTACAGTTCACATGCCCATACTGTCAGTGGCAGCCAAGAGCCACCAACCTGATTTGAACAGCTGCAATCCAAACACAAAGAAGAGCGTGGTGGCAGCCGTTTTAAATGGCAGAAGCTATGGAGGGACGTGAATACAATGACAATCAAGACAACCAGGAGCTTTTGCTGTTTAGTGTCAGAGGAAGAAAATAGACGGGCAAAAAGACGGATATTTGTTCACCCAGTTTTGGCAAATTACCCAGTACTTTCCTCTGGCGGGAGTTTCCGGGCGCATGTGTGGTACAGTTCCATTGACTGTAAAGGTGAGCTATTTTTAGGTTTATTTCAAAAACAAAGCATTATTTTGAAATTCTGGTAAATTAAAAGTCTAGAAAATATGGTGATACAATGATACAAGCCTTTAGTTCCACTTAATTTTGACCAGGAGAGCTGAAGCAGAGAGGCGGACAGACAGATACACACACACACAGCCACAAACAGACGCACTCATTGATTACCGTATACCTCGGTTTTCAACGAGGAAAAACATTATGGTGAGTGGACTAATCATATTGGAATTAAACTTTCTATTTTCCTCTGTGATTTTACTTTTTCTGGATGTGTCCATGTGTAACAGGGGCAAAAGCTCCCTAAACAAACAGAACTCATCGTTTGGGTGATGCACCTCAGTAAGGAACAGTAAGCAATAGTGTTTAAATAAAGTTTAATACAAATCACCGTCAGCAGCTATACAGGACTGGAGTTGAGCTTACATTCGGTTTTTGTTTTTGTTTTTTATACAAAAAGTTATCCTTTATTAAAAAAAAACACTAAAATACCACAACAAAAGATGCAACAATAATATCATGCAATAATAATAATATCATGCAACAAATCAACCAGTAAAAAAACCAAAGAGAAACAGCAAACTCCCATTAAAACCAATAAAATCAATAAAATGCCTAAAACTTCCAAGCACTAAACTAAAAGGGTTAAATATACTCTTAAAATAATCCAGCATTCAATATTTTCAGTTCCACACAACTGAAGCTCCTGACTGAATAAAACAAACACCAATTACCCCTAAAATTTCCAAAGGCAGGCTGACAACAAATACTATAAAAACCGAACACACAAAGCAAATTAAAAAAAAAGGTTTGCACACTACTGTCTGAGAGCTTCTGCTCTCTGTGCTCTGTGAGCCACTGTCGGATGTGACGCATGGTTGACAACATAATAAATATTTTTAAATATATATATTTTACATTCATGAAAGTATGTTTCCATTGAGAAATGTATCCAATAAGCAATAATTTGAAAAATAAATAAGTAAAATGAACTTCATTAATTTTCATGTGTTTTGAGATATAACTGCAGGGAGCCACAGCATGGGGCTGAAGGGCCACGGGTTGCCGACCCCTGGTCTAGTCAGTACCCGTATGTTATGCCTTTCTCATTGTTTATGTTGTGTCTGGCAAAGTAAGTGATTGTAGCCATGTAGATGTTAAAAATGACCAGGGCCAAAACACAGCCTAGTTTCACACCTACCAACACTTCAAAGGAATTTGAGAGAATGCCACCTACAGAGACTTTAGCTGACATTCCTTCATGAAAGGCTCTCAAAATGGTCAAGAACCTTGGAGGGCACCCTAACCTAGTGAGGGCGATCCAGAGCATAATTCTGTTGACCATGTCGAATGCTGTTGTCAGGTCAACAAAACAGATGTAGAGGTTCTTGTGCTGTTCTCTGCAATTTTCTTGAATGTGTCTTGCTACAAAAATCATGTCACATGTGTTGCGGTCTTTCCAGAAACCACATTGGGTTTCACTCACTCGTACCAGGATCTTGCTGGTAACTTTGAGGAGGGAGATCCCCCTGTAATTTTCACATTTAATTTTACATCCCTTTCACTTGAAAATCATAGTTATGATGGGGTCTTTAAAGCTCTGAGGGATAATACCAGCAGTTCAGAATACACTGATAAATTGGTGGAGTTTCCTGGTTAAGGTGGGGCCTCCATACTTAAAGAGTTCTCATGGCGGTCCTGGAGCTCTGTTGTTCTTTAAGCTCTGACAGGTTTTGTGGACTTCTTCTTAAGCTGGGACCTCATAAAGATAAGATAAGATAAGATAAGCCTTTATTAGTCCCACAACGGGGAAATTCCAGGATTGCAACAGCACAGGGATAGCAACACTCAGAGCAACAATCAGAAGGCAAGAAAAAAAACAAGCAAGCAAGAGCAGCTAATAAACATATGTACCTATTACTATAAAATATATATATATACACACACACACAGACACACAGTGCAGAGCATTGTAGCTGGATGGAATAAATATATGAATATATGAACACACAGTGCAGAGCATTGTAGCTAGATGGAATAAATATGTAAATATATAAACACCCACAGTACGGAGCATTGCAGCTAGGTGGAATAAATATGCAAGTATATAAACACACACAGTGCGGAGCAATGTAGCTAGATGGAATAATATGTAGATATATAAATATATAAACACCCACAGTACGGAGCATTGTAGCTAGATGGAATAAATATGCAAATATATAAACACACACAGTGCAGAGCATTGTTGCTAGATGGAATGAAACAGCATAACCGTCTACTTAGTTATCCTACATGGTATGATTATGTGCCCATACATATTCTCACCCTCCATAGCGACCGGTATGTTCCTAGTTGTATGCCGGAGAGGACCATTGTGTAAGTCTATTGCATCTTTTGCATTCAAAAAACTATTAGTTTGTTACGTCTTTTTGCTATCTCTGCGAGCAGCCCTGCTTAGGTTGTACAGTCTGACAGCCGTTGGTAGGAAGGACCTACGAAACCTCTCGGTTGTGCACCTGGGATGATGTAGTCTGCTGCTAAATGAGCTCCTCAGTGCATTCAGTATGTCCTGCATAGGGTGGAACTCGGACTCCAGCAGAGATGACAGTTTAGCCACCGTCCTTCTCTCTCCTATCTCCTCCATCGGATCAAGGCGCTGCCCCAGGACAGAGCTAGCTTTCTTAATCAGTTTGTTCAGTCTCTTCCTATCTGCTGCAGTAATGCCACTGCCCCAGCAGACCACTCCAAAAGTGATGGCTGATGCCACCACCGTGTCATAGAATGACTTCAGCAGCGCCCCTTGTACACCAAAAGACCTGAGTCTCCTCAGCAGGAACAGCCTGCGCTGTCCCTTCTTGTAGAGTGCATCAGTATTGTGTGACCAGTCTAGTTTATTGTTCAGATGAATACCCAGGTACTTATAGGATGTCACCATCTCGATGTCTGTTCCCTGTATATTTACTGGTACTGTGAGGGGCTGCCCATGCCTGCGGCAGTCCACCACCAGCTCCTTAGTTTTCCTCGCGTTGATCTGGAGGCAGTTCCGATGGCACCAGTCCACGAAGTCCTGGATAAGCCCTCTGTACTCAGCTTCATCTCCATTGGAGATGAGGCCAACGATCGCAGAGTCATCAGAGAACTTCTGTAGATGGCAGTGTGTTGTGTTGTGTGAGAAGTCCGCAGTATAAAGAGTGAACAGGAAGGGAGCCAGCACCGTTCCCTGGGGGGGCCCCCGTGCTACTGATGATCGTGTCGGACACACAGTCCCGGGTTCTCACAAACTGAGGCCGGTTCGTGAGGTAGTCCAGGATCCATGATGACAGGTGCTGGTCCACCCCTGCGCGCAGCAGCTTGTCCTTCAGGATCATCGGTTGGATGGTGTTGAAAGCACTGGAGAAGTCAAAGAACATGATCCTCACCATATTCCCGGGCTTCTCCAGGTGGGACAGAGAACGGTGAAGGAGGAAGATCACCGCATCCTCCACCCCAATGCCATGCTGGTAGGCGAACTGGAGTGGATCCATCGCTGGTTCCACCAGGGGGCGGAGGTGAGCAAGGAGCAGTCTCTCCAGGGTCTTCATCAAGTGGGACGTCAAGGCCACCGGTCTGTAGCTGTTCAGGTCTTTGGGGTGGGAAGTTTTTGGTACAGGTACCACACAAGATGTTTTCCACAGCTGTGGTACCCTCCCCAGTTTCAGGCTCATGTTGAAGATATACGTCACAATCCCACACAGCTGGTCTGCACAGGACTTGAGGAGCTTTGCGCTGATGCCGTCCGGTCCCGGCGCCTTCCTCGCCTTGATCTTCCTCAGCTCCGTCCTCACCTGGGTCCTGGTCAGGGTCAGGATGGGGGGCTGTGTGTTGGGAGTGGGGGGGTGTTGGTAGAGTGGGGAGTGGGCAGCAGGACTTGATTTCTTTAGAGGCAGCAGTGGTTGTTGTGCAGTCAGGGGGGAGGGCGGTTGGTCAAATCTATTGAAAAACAGATTCAGGTTGTTCGCCCACTCCCTGCCCCCTGTGGCCTGGGGGGAGGTATTCTGGAGCCCCGAGATGGTTTTGAGGTTTCTCCAGACCCCGCTGATGTCGCTCTGTTGCAGCTTGTCCTCCATCTTCTTCCTGAAGCTGTCCTTGCCTTCTCTGATCTTTCTCCTCAGCTCCCTCTGTACGGACTTCAGCATCTCCCTGTTCCCCGACCTGAAGATCCTCTTCTTCTCTCTCAGAAGTGTTTTTATCTCAGGGTTGATCCAGGGTTTGTTGTTTGAGTGACGCCGTATGGTCTTGGTGGGAACGGATTTGTCCACACAGAAGCTGAGGTAGCCCGTGAAGGTGTGAATGAGGCCATCGATGTCCTCACCATGTGGATCGCAGAGCTGCTTCCAGGCGGTGGCTTCAAAACAGCCCTTTAGGGTGTCCATTGTCTCCTCAGACCATAACTCCACAGTGTGCATGGCCGGAGGTTGTCTGTGCACTAGGGGTTTGTACACCGGCCGGAGATGAACCAAGTTGTGATCCGATCTCCCGAGTGGGGGTAGTTGTGATGAGGTGTACGCCTCCTTAGTGTTTGCGTAGAATAAATCCAGTGTTTTATTGTCTCTAGTGTGGCATGTGACATACTGGGTGAACGTGGGTAGAATGGGAGACAGTGAAACATGGTTGAAATCGCCTGAGATGAGGAGAAGAGCATCTGGGTGTTCTGTCTGCAGCCTGCTGGTTACTGAATGGATGACGTCACGTGCTGTCCCAGCGTTCGCCGTCGGATTTGCATAAACAACAATGCAGATCACGTGTGAGTGTTCTCTCGGGAGATATGTAGGCCTCATGCTAACAGCTAGCAACTCAATGTCTTTGCTGCAGTGTCGTTGTTTAACAGTGATATGTCCCGGTCTGCACCAGTTGTTGTTAACATACATGATCACTCCACCGCCCCTAGCCTTGCCACTGTCTGGTGTTCGGTCAGCTCGTATCATGTGAAAACCCTCCAGCTCAATGTTAGCATCTGCTGCTAGTTCAGTTAGCCACGTCTCAGTAAACAAAAGGAGAGAGCACTCCCGGTATGTGCTATCATAACGGGAGATAGCCGCTAGCTCATCTAACTTTCCCAGTATCGACCGTACATTTCCCATGACAACAGATGGAAGGGAGGGTCTGTACCTTATATTTTTTGTCCTCCGCCTTACTCCAGCCCGGCAGCCGCGGCGTTTTCGCCTCAGTTCACTCGGTATGTCGAGTTTTTCCAATGGGACCGGGTGGCGGTTGAATGCTAGCAGCTGTTCTCTGCTGTATCGTATCCTGCTATAGACAGTGGCTCCGTCCACCGGCTCAGGAGACATTTAGGACGATCTGTGTGTCCGTGATATAAGTGGGGTGAAAAAAAAAGACGGATCAAAAGAGAGAGGAAGGGAAAAAGACTCGGAATCGAGCCGCTGTTGCAAAAGGCAGCCGACTCGTGTGGCGCCGAGAGAAAAAAAAAAAAAAAAAAAAAAAAAAAAAAAAGGTGATCTTAAAGGTGATTAAGAGTGGGGAAGGCAGGTAAGTCGTCAAAGAATTCAGGCTCTGCTGGGTTCTTGTGGTTAAGTAGAGCTGTCAGGTATTTGGTCCATCTTTCCAGGTTGCCAGGAGTATCTTTGATTAGGTTGTTTCCATCTGCTGATCTTAATGGAGCGCGGGTTGTTCTAATAGGTTCATATTCTGTTTTTATAGCATTATAGAAGTGCTATTTATCATTAATGTCAGCATATCCCTGAATTTCTGCAGCTTTGTTGATCCACCAGTCATTTTGTAGCTTTCTTAGGGCTCTTTATGATTCAGCTCAGAGCCTCTGAAAAGTCTCTCTAGCTTTTTGGGACCTGGGGTTGTTTATTGCTGCTTAATGGGCTTTGTTCTTTTTCTCCAACAAGTCATGAATGTGTTGGTTGTTCTGGTAAAACCAGTCTTGGTGTTTCGTTTGAAAATGACCTATGACATTGGTGGGTGTTTCGCGCAGTATGCAGGGTTTCCTCTGGTAACATTTCCCGGTGGCGGCCCGCCATGCTTGAAAATTTCCCGCCACTCTATGAGGAAATATAAATTTAAGAAAAAAATATGAAGGAATGATGGTCTGCAAGCGCGCACATGAACAACGTGCGTGACTGTTATCCGTGCGGAGTTCAGAAGTGCCCGGTCCACGTGAGCATTCCAGTCGCCAGGCAGAGTGTCTCACTACTAGCATGACTGTCCGAGAGAAGCATGAGCTTATAAAAGTACTTTAAATGCAGAAAAAAGCAGAAGAGGCATGTAAGCAATGGAGGCATTTATCATGGTTTTAATCCGCTGGTAACAGGAGCAATAATGGAAGAGTCGCTTAGCTAACAGGTGTGGTTAAGAGCTTGAGTTGGCTCATTTTGTCGTCTTTTTTATTAGTTTTTTTGTTTTTCTTATTTCAGACAAGAATGAAAAGGAGCTATTTTGACCTTTACCTTAGTTTATATTAACTAATTTCGTCGGCCTCCGTCGGTCTATGATGACCATGGAAGAGAATCCTAAACGTCTACTCTGCTGGAACAGCACCGCCTGTGGCTGAACAGGCCGATGCACACCAGTGTTCTACCTTCCAGCGTTGGGCGTTGGTAGGATTCGAGCCTGGGCAGGAAGATATGGAGGACAAGATGTTACCCATGCAGCATGTCCCCCCTCTCCACGTCACTGATGAATCCAAAGGAACAGCAAGGCTGCTTTAGTTTGGCACCAGCGCCGTCGCAGGGGCTGCCAGAACAATGTTGAGCACAACAGAGAACTGCCTTAGGGGCTCCAACTCCGGATTTTTCCTCAGGGTTGACTCCCGAAGTCTTTCCCGTGACCGGGTGTGCCGCAAGGCAGCAGAGGTTTGAAATCAGGGTTTACCTTCCCCTAGATGGGCTACCTTCCCAGGTTGATGAGCCACCATCTACCCGAAGCGTCTGGTCTTAAGGCGCCAGAGATTCGCCCTCGCCCCTTCTCCTATTAGTAAAAGCAGTTCCGCCGGGCTTAGAGACTAAACCACACGGGCAGGCTAGGAGTTGGACTTAGTTGTCAGAGGCTTTTCGAGACGCACGCCGTAAGGAGCATTTTATGAGCACTGGGAGCTTAACCCCAGTGCCGCTCCTGGCTATGACAACCTTGGAATTAACTAATTTATGTTCATTATTATGTACCTGGCAAATTAAGATGACCAAAATTCATGAAGTCAATGACTTTAATCCGTCAGCAGCCTTCAGACAGACTAAATGTGCCAACATTTGGATTTCAAAATAAGGGAGGTTTTTCCTGCTGTCTGAGTGGTGAGAAGATTTCTAAAGTAAACTATAAATATATAGAAATATTATAACAGAAATAACTGCATCTTTGGTCATTTAGATTGAAAGATTCAAGATTCAAAGATTTTATTTGTCAATACTACTATACGTACAGGACATACAGGAGAACTGAAATGGAGTTTCTCTCTCTCTTTAGTGGTGTGTACAATATAAAAAAGAAAAAGGAATAAGGTTGGAAAAAATAAAACGACAGCAGCAGTCTATGTACAGTAATGCAAC
This sequence comes from Pholidichthys leucotaenia, assembly GCA_020510985.1. Taxonomy (NCBI): domain Eukaryota; kingdom Metazoa; phylum Chordata; class Actinopteri; order Cichliformes; family Pholidichthyidae; genus Pholidichthys; species Pholidichthys leucotaenia. Next base: position 247,679,890 of record CM035843.1, on the reverse strand, counting down.
CCGTAGTGCAAATGGCGACAGATAGACCCAGACCTCCCATAGTGGGAGTTAAGTTAATTTATTTCATTAAATACAATTTTATTAATATTTTTTTCTTTGAAATCAGAGTTAAACTGTTGTTCTGTTCTGGTTCTGCAAAATTATTGTCAAAAGTGTAAATTGGTATAAGGAAAAAGCAAAAAAATTACCACAGTCTGTTTCAAGTTTATTTTAAAAAACAGTAATTTTAAGGGTGTTGTAATAATTTTTTTCCAGTGTTGTCAAAAAACAAAAAAGGGGGAATATGTGATGAAAATGTAAACAGTGCAATGCTGTAATGACATGTATACCCTTTACAAAAACTTAAATTTAAAAAAAAACAGTAATTTTATTTTAAAAAAAAACAGACAAAAATTAGCCATAAAATAATCCACAAATTTATAATAAAGTTTCAAATGTACAAGCAAAGTCAATTTTACAAGAGGAAATTACAAATTTGAGGAAAATGATTTTCAAATTTAGATAAATTTACAGAGAAAAGTAGAAAACTATAAGAAAATTGTTATAATTTTTTGAGAAAAACCTCAAACCTTCAAGACTGAAGTCATTACTCAAGTTTTTAAGTGAGTGCTCTTTGTACCCTTAACTCAACTAGAAATTTTTGGTTGTCTATTTTTAATTATTAATTTCAAAATACTGCTTTTACATGAGTAGAATTTCTGGCTACTTTATCCACTTCTGATAATATAATTTAAGTATGCATGAGTAAATTACTATTATGAATGTTTTTTTTCCCTTTCCTACTCTCGCAATGGCAAAAAAGTAAAAATAAAAATACAAAAAAATACACATATTTTTGTCATTTATGTAAACCATAACAAAAAAATCCTGCAGGACAAAACATGACACTTTATATTTTCTAGCCTGTTTGTATACCACCATAGACAGAGAGAGAACCTGAATTAGACAGAGCTCAGAGAGGGAAAGATGAGAAAGAAGAGAGGAGCCAAGGAGAGGAAAGTGTTCAGGCAGAGGGTCCAGAAGAGGTGAGAGCAGAGGAAGGAGAGAAAGATGACACCAGTAAAAAGTCCAAACACAGGACATGAGGGTGGGAACCCAACTGGCCCAATATTCCAATATTCAAGCCTCGGTTGTACAATACTTCAAATGGTAAGTGCCATAGTGGCTGCCACATCCACTCATGTGGATGCCCTGTAATTTACCCATTGAGAGACTAATAAAGGAATCTAAATATGCAAAGTTACTGTACAAAGTAAAAAAAAGAAAGAAATATAAAATTCACATATTACGGTTACAATAGTAATAATGTGTTTTCTGCCCCCCTCCCCCATAAAAATATGTGGAGGAAACACTTGGGTATGTCAGTGAAGGATATTCACATTTTGTTAATTTCAAGATCTGTGAGAGGTGTCTGCTCAGGAAGGGAAAAGTGTTCTATAGATTCTGTAATTTTTATTTGGGGTTCTTCAAGTTTTGGGGGATCATGAAACTTGCTCCGATCAATTTCCTTCTTTTTCCTTTGTTTACGAGCTGGTGGTCGGATCTTAAATCTCACCAGGGATCTGAGAAGCCAGTGATCTGTCCAGCACTCAGCACCCCTCATGACTCTGGTTATCGTAAAGTCTTCCAGGTCTGATTTACATGTTACAGTGTGATCTATTAGATGCCAATGGCGAGAGTGTAAATGCATCCACATTGTCTTGTACTTCGATTTCAGTTGGAATAATGTGTTGTTGATGGAGAGACCATTTTATCTTGACTTGGAGTAGAGTTCAGGATTCCAGATAGTTCCTCATAGAACTGATCCTTGGTTTCTTCAGGGGAAGTCAATGTTGGTGCATAAGCACTGATTAGTGTGGCATACCTGCTTTGAGCAAGGGGGATTCGGAGTGTCATAAGTCTTTTGTTTATGCCAATTGGGTTAAGACAGGGGAGGAGTGAGGTCTTAATGGCAAAGCCAACCCCATGAATTCGCTGTTCGTCCATGGGGAGGCCATGCCAGAAGAAAGTGTAGCCTTCACCAACCTCAGTAATGGAGTCTTCACCAGCTAGTCTGGTCTCACTCAAAGCTGCTATATCAGTGTGGTAGTGCTGGAGTTCTGCAGCAATGAGAGCAGTGCGCCTGGGTGGTCTGTTGCTATCAGTTACTGTCCACGGGTCAAGGAGCGTTCTCACATTCCATGATCCAATAGTTGGATTATACTTATGGGACAGACTTTGGTTTCAGCCGAATTTGGTGATGATCTGGCAGGCGCAGTTACCTGTCATGATTTGCCTCTAACGAGGCACAGGGAGAGACAGATTCACATGCAGGATTACACCCAAGACACAATTTATTAAAGTAAAGAACTAAAGTCCCAAAATAGTGCACAGACATACAAAAATGCAGACACGAATAAACTTACAGAGCACGAACGAGACGTGATCAGAGGGAGAGCCACGACGGAATGTGGCAATGACAAACACAGCAAACACACACACAATAATCCAGCAGTGAGTAAATGACTACGAGCTAGCTAAATACACAGACTAATGGAACAGTGATAAGATGCACCTGAGTGTGGAAGCAGGACAAGTAATCAAAGAACAGGGATCAGCTGTGAAAGTTTGACAGGAGAAGGGGGCGTGGCTGACAGCAGACAGGAGACAACAAAGCCCAAAGCCCCTGGCCACTGCCAGTCACAAAATAAATACAAACAAAACCAAAAGCAGACTAAAGAATAACAAAAAATATGAAATAGACAAATAAAAGCACCAAAATACAACAGAACATGGAAACATCAGTAAATAACGACAAGACCATATGGAACTCAAAAGGTAACATGAAACACAGATAACTAAGAAACAGGAAGACGCCATGAAGCCAGGCTCAGGAGGAGCCCAAGCCCGGTTCATGACATTACCTGACAAGTGACTGACCAAAGTGGGCAATGTTTAAGCCAGCTTTTACCAGCCTTTCCTTACACAGTGGTGGCCAGTGCGGATCCCTGGAAAGGGCTGCTCAGGTACGCAGGCAGCTGCCCCAGCAGTTTGCCTCTTCAAATTCCCAAACTGCTGTGACCACCATACCTGCGCCGCCTTACGTGCAGGTCATTGGCTAGGTACTGCTGGCTGCATCATCAGCCTGTCCCCATCATTGATGAACCCATCACCGTGGATCTTTGGTTAGGACAAGGGTTAGTGAAAACCTGTGCAGTGACTAGATTGAGCTGAGAAGGGGGCTGCACAGGACCAGCGATCTCACCATCTTCGTACCCGGACCTGTAGACTGAGGGCGAGGGAGGTCTCACGATGACCAGCGGGTCCGTGCACTGCAACATCGCGCTGGCATTTCAGTTTGTTAAAGTCCGCCTAGTGCTGTGATGTGCAGCAGGCTTGGAGGAGCCTTTTTTGGCGGCTCTGACTTGCAAGGTTTGACCGTCATGGAGCTGGTAAAGATATTTAATGGTTCAGGTGGTGCCAACACCTGATCCACCTTCACTCTGGTAGCCATACCACCAGCTGGCTCACGACTGCTTATTCACCAAACCCAGGGGCGAGGCATTGTTCAGCATTATTCACAGCTAGCCATAATATCGTATGGCCAATCCCGTATCCACCATCTGGGGATGCGCTTGATGGGGGATGGTGACCCCACACAAGACAGGGGAGGTCCACTGAGAGGCAAACTCTCTTTTTCAAGGATACCCTGTTCACATTCACACCTGAAAGCAGCTCAGTACAGCTCCACTGGAGCAGTTGGGGTTAAGGGCCTTACTCAAAGGCACAACAGTGGGGTAAATGGTAAATGGTGTTCATTTATATAGCACTTTTTCTCATCTCTAGATGACTAAAGCGCTTTACAGATCCTGCTATCCACCCATTCACACACTGATGGTCACGGAGCTGCCATGCACAGGCGCTGACCTGACCCACCAGGAGCAACTGGGGGTTCAGTGTCTTGCTCAAGGACACTTCGACATGCAGACTGCAGACAGAGTGGGAATCAAACCCCTGACCCTCCGATCAGTAGTCAGCCACACTATACCTGTGCCACAGCCACCCCCAGGGCTAAGGGTGGAGCAAACACTATCATCTGTCCCACCCAAATCTGATCCTGCCAGTCCAGGGATTGAGCCGGTGACTCTCCAGTCACCAGTCCACTTCCTTACCATTAGGCCACCACTACCACTGTGCTCGCTGAAGCGAACTGTAATGTGGTCAGATTTTGAGTCCACTCCCTCTCTTCATTCACATCCTAGCTCACTCAACCAGTGTGCTTTCTTTCAGCATGACTGATTTATTTTTATCCTGCTTTCTGGTGGAAGAAATCACTTTAAAGTCACTACTTCAATATTATTATCTTCACTGAAATAGATAATGTTCTTATTGACATAATATACACAATCAATCAGATACAGGTCCCAGTAAATACCAGTGACTTCTGTACTTGTACGTTTTTGTTTGTTACGGTTGGGTTTATAGATTAAAGGAAACAATAAGTAAGTTAAGTCTAATGTTGTTAACAACTGGTTACTGCATTTCTAGGTTATTATGCCTCGGTGAAAATGGAGACATACTGTGCAACTAAAGGCTTGTATCATTGTATCACCATATTGTCTCGACTTTTGATTTGCCAGAATTCCGAGATAAGGCTTTGTTTTCAAAATAAACACAAATTTAACTCACCTGTATCATCAATGGAGCCGGGAAAAAAGATATTGTAATAACTATGCTGGGCCACTAGAGGCGGCAGTGCGACTTTTTTACAGCACAACACAGCACGTTTTTCTACAGTACGTGGAGCTGAACTGTTATAAAATAGCGGTTTCTGAAAAAAAACATGTATTCAGCAACTACACCATTTATTCATCACATCAGTTGTTTTCACACAGGTTTTGCTGTTTAGCTTTGCAGAGGAAGGACAAGGTAAAACTTGTTAAAAACTCGCTAAAAACTGCAAGTCCCAACATTCCTCACCCGCAAATGGTCGCAGTAAACTGCGCATGCGCCTGGAAATTCCCACCAGACGTACTGACTCTGTATATTCCCCCTGACTCTGGGTGAAATATACAACTACTTGGATACATTTCAGGTTTTGGGGTGGGGTGTGCCACACTGTTTCGGCAAAAGGGATACCTTTGCTGCGTGGTGGGGCTGCACTCACCTCAATTTTAATTACATTTTAGACATTGAGGGCTTGGGGGGATGGGGGCCCCGCTGCCCATCGCAGTGGCTAGCTGTGCTCCAATCACTATCCCTCCAATTTTAATTGCACTTTGATAATCCACACATTTACACACAATTACATCATGTAACCGACATACACCCACCATGTTTTGTGCGCGGGGGGGGGGGGGGGTCTTCCCCCACCCCTGTTGCCCTCCTCCTGCTGGGGGCATGGGGGCCCGGTGGGAAGCCTGGGACCCATCATGTTGTCAAAATCCCTAGGTGCTACTGAATGTATAGATACAACCAAGGGAGTATTTCCTTCCGCTTCCTAGGCACCACCATCACCAGGGACCTCAAGTGGGAGCCGACCATCAGCTCCCTCATCAAAAAGGCCCAGCAGAGGATGTTCTTCCTGCGGCAGCTGAGGAAGCTCAAACTACCCACCAAGATGTTAGTGCAGTTCTACACAGCCATCATCGAGTCCATCCTCACCACCTCCATAACCGTGTGGTACGCAGGAGCCACTGCCAGGAACAGACTAAGGCTGCAGCGCGTCGTGCGCACTGCTGAGAAGGTGATCGGCTGCAAGCTCCCATCTCTCCAGGATCTGTACATCTCCAGGACCCGGAGGCGTGCTGGCCGGATCATAGCCGATCCTTCACACCCTGGTCACGTACTGTTTGCCCCTCTCCCCTCAGGTAGAAGACTTTGGTCCATTCAGACTAAAACCTCCCGTCACATGAACAGCTTCTTCCCCTCTGCCATCAGACTGCTGAACACTAAGTGACTTATTGACTCTCGTGCACTATGTACAGCAGCTCAACCAGACTCATGTCAATCATCACTGTTTTCTTCTTGCATTACCGATTGCACTATATGGTTCTCCACATTATCTGCTGCTCGCTAATATATTTAAACTGCTGACTAGTATTACTCATTCTTATTCTACACTTTATTGCATGTATAGTTTATTTCTTTTATTTTATCATGTTTAATGTTGCAGCATTGCATCGAGACAAATTCCTAGTTTGTGTACTACATGAACAATGGCAATAAATCTGATTCTGATTTGGAGTGAGAGCGGGACTGAATATGAGCATAAGTGAGAGTGAGGGGGTGATGAATGGAGGTGGTGATGGTGGATCGGTTTTGTGCACCGCTTTGCATGTCAGGTGGCATCTCAGGGCGCCTGCGGTGGTCTGCTGATCAGTCGCTCAGGTGGGCGCTGGGGGTGGGGGTCTGCTTCTGTGGCCTGTGCCGGTGGTCTCCCCGGCCACTGCCAGGCACTCAGGCTCGCTGCATCTGCTTTGCAGCCGCCTTATGAAACAAGGGTGAATGAGGGGTGAGTTTGAATGGGTACAGGAGTGAGAGAGAATGGGTTGGTCCGGGTAAGTGAGAGTGAGTTAGTGCATATGGGTGCGCATGGGAGCATGTGGGTGTGAAGGTGTGAGGAGGGGTGTGTCTGCGAGTTGGGAGGTGGTGGATTGAGGGGGGTAGTGCCTCTCGGCAATGTGGGCTCCCCTGGGTGGGGGGACTTCTTTGGGCATGGGGGTCCCTGGGGTGTGCGGCGGTGGCGCTGGGGCGAACCCGCTGTGGGGGTGCCTGGGGGGACTTGCGCCGGGGGGCGCGGGACGGTCTCGGGCCCGGGGGGTGGGGTCGCTGGCCTCCTGGTGCCTGGGGCCCAGGGGTGGGCATTGGCCCCGCTGGGGGGGGGTAGGGGGCAGGTGGGTCCAGGGGTGTGGGCTTGCTGTGCCGGCCGCCGAGCTACCTGGCCTCCCTCGATCGTCCCTCCGGGGGCGGATGCCTGGCTTTTCTCAGGCTTGCTGACCTTGGACCTTTGTGCCCTGTGGGGGTTTGTGGCGCTGCCTTGCCTGCTCGGGGTTCCCGGGGGGAGAGTTGCTGCGACCGGCCCCCCGCTTCATATGTTTCCTGACAAACCACTCATATGCATACACTTATTTTGCGCGTGTTCTCATATATACAGTATATGCACGCAGACGTACACGCACAAGTGTCTCTCCTTTAACAGGTACGGAAACCAGACTTGTGTTGAGACATCTTCGGTGGAAGAAGCAGTTTGTCTTTTGTTTGTTTTAGTTGTTGGTTTGTTTGTTTTTTTGTCTGTTCCCCTTCCTTTTCTTCCCCCCTCCACACACTTCCTTTCCCTCTTCCATGGGTAAAATAATTAAAATAAAGTATTAAAAGTTATTACAGGAGGAGTTTACAACAATATACAATACACAGTTGGGTACTGTATAAGCTCCTCTTGGCAAAGTAAATCTGTTTTGGCACAATAAGAGTGACAGATCCCTGTTCTGTTTGCCTAGCTGCCTGACAGGACAAGGGGGAAAAAAAAGTACTGAGCAATTTTCCAATACTGGGTGAACAAATGTCTGTCTTTTTGTCTGTCTGTTTTCTTCCTCTGTCACTAAAGAGCAAAAGCTCCTGTTCGTCTTGATTGTCATTATATTCACGTATTTCCATTGCCTCCGCCATTTAAAATGTCTACCACCGTGCTCTTCTTTTGTGTTTGGATTGCAGCTGTTCAAATCAGTTTGATGGCTCTTGGCTACTGCCAACAGTACGGGCATGTGAACTGCAGATTATTTTCACTGCGCATGCGTGCACTCCAAAACTGCTGGATGGATTTGGATGAAATTTTTACCAGAGGTGCTCCTTGGGCTAGAAAGGAACCCATAACATTTTGGTGATGATCCAAGAACACATACCTCTGCCAAGGCTCTGGACCGAGGCATCAGCACCTTGGTGTTTTCATTTATTCCAGGTTCAGAAGGACAATTTGTGACTAGTTTTTTTTAAAATAAATTTTTTAATTTAATTATTTTTTGATGTCCTCTCCTTTCTCAGGAGTGGTCCAAGGATGACAAAAACATGGTGATAAAGCTGGGGAAGATGGCTTTGAAGATGCTGGAGAAAAATGTCAGCCTGTTCTATGAAGAGGATCTGAAGGAGTACGGGCTGAAGTTGACCGAAGTGACCGTGTATTCTGGCTTGGTCACTGAGATCATTGCTCCAGCAGCAAATGGAAGGAGGACATTCTGCTTTATTGACTTCAGTGTTCAGGTAAAACATTTTCTGTTCTGCAGCACCTACATATTAGATACCTCCACATTTAATTATACATGTAATCATTTACAGCCATTTTTATAGATGGGAGACTTATTGGCTTCATCAATGCTTTTTTACACTTCTTCCATTGGTTAGTTCTATGTGACTGTCATGCTTATACAAGATTCAGAATTTGTCAGACATGAGCTGACTTTGGTTGCTGCACATAAGACATGTGAAAAACACAATCAGGGACGAAACATGCAATTACAAAAACGCAGCAAAAAAGAGGCTCTGTTACTCTTATAGTTTCCCTAATGAGGATGTTTCACTGTCTAAATTCAGCTTTTAAAATTAACAGAATTCAGTCTAATAGTGCATTCAGACCAAACGTGTAGCAAATTTTTCACATGGTGCAATTACATAGAAGGTCAGTGGAAAGACCCAAACACGTAACTTCACTAAGGGCAATGCAACTGTGTCTGCACAAGTTGGATTTTGTTCTACTTTGATAAAAAATTTACTTGATGGCTTCTTACGATAGCCAGTTAGCATTGACATTCTGCCATCTTCAAAAGAGTATCAATAATGGAAGATAAAACAATTTGAAAATGATACTGTCATTCACTGGAGGCTCATGGGTCGAAGATCCACAGCTGAGATGCAGTGTCTGTAGTTTGTATCCCTCCATGAACCATTGCTACTGACCTGCTAGCAAGGGCTAGTAGTTCATCAAATCAGACACTGGTCAGCCTCTGTTAGCACTGAAAACAGCTGTCATTGAAATGCAGTTTCTAGAAGAGGCAGTGACATTTTCCTAACAGTGTGCACTGCTGGATAATGTTGTGAATTCAAACATGACAGCATTTTTAGAATTTCCACAGCAGGTACAAGACAGTAGCAGAAGTTACAAAGGTAACCCCGCCCCTCTGCAGAGCAAATTTTCACTTGCTGATCTCAACTCTGGAGGCTGTACTAGTGCAAGTAGAGTGACACAAATTTTCGCTTAGTGTTTGAACTGAACGTGCCATAATAATGCACCCTGAGTTATAAAGTTATCCAAACTGTCAGAGCTCACTCTGCTTTAAAACATTCTGATATAAGGAGCAGGTTCCGCTTCAGTTTTGATTCATAATCACAATAACTATGCTAAACAAATCTTATTTGGGTATGACCATACTTTTTGATAACAGTTGAAAAACTGAGCTGCTACTCTAAGCTGTGTCCACATAACTGTAGCATATTCATAATGACACCAAAGGAATTGGTAAAAATTAATGCTACATTGTCTCCCACAGGAGTTCATGGCTGCGCTCTACGTCTTCACTATGTTTCGCTCAGAGAATAAGAACGTTCTGGACTCTAGCACAGTCAGCTTTCCCAAGATCTTCACTTCCAAAGAGCAGAACAAATCAATAGCAGGGCTGATCCAGTGTGCCATAGAACGGACCTTTAACACCCCGCTGGGCCACTACGACTTGTTCCTGCGCCTCCTGTGCGGACTGCTTAACCCAGACTGCCACGACGCTATGCTCTGTGGGTTCCTTTTCCGCCACCACGCCCCAAAGGTGGGTGGATTGGAAAAGGTACAGCAGCTGCTGGTGGAGGTCATCCAGAGGGCTCCACCAGACAGGGTGGAGAACCTGAAGGAGTGCCTTAGAGAGATGATCCAGAAGGATGAGTGAGGGGAGGGTAGACGATGTCATGAAAACAGCTTTCTATGAAATGATGTGGGGTGGAGTACTGACTATTTTGGTATTGTTGTCTTCAAGTTTGTGTTATCATCATCATCACACTTTTTATCAGTCCATGTGTTAAATTTCATACATTATACGATGTCATTTTAAATAGAAAAAGTGAAATTATTCAATTTTACTCCATATGCATCAAGTCTTACACAGATAACTAATTGAAATGCATACACTTTTAAATTTGATTATATTTGGTTGTCATTTTTTCAGAGTTCTTTTTCTTCTCAAATTAAAAAAAGATTTGAAGTCAGATTTATCTATTTATTCAGAAGCTTGTGGAACAGAAACTTTGGGCAAAACACAAGTTAGATTTACTTCACTCTGGCTTTGTTGACTTACCTCTCTACAGTGTGAAATGGGGTCTCCTTTATCGTATTTAGTTAATAGGAAGAGAGTAGTTTTAAATTATGAAATGGATGTTTCATAAATAATTTATAACTAAAGTTAATTTTCAACTCTTTTTTCCAGTTGGGAAAACTGTGGTGCTACTACTGTGTACGGCATGCATGAAACCCCAGCATATTACAGTGTAATTTTTAAAAAATAGATTTTTATTCACACTGACAGGGTCCACTTTCCATCTGTGCTCTAACTTAGCAACTAAATAAAGCTAGGATCATCAAACCTGCCAGACTGATTGACCTTGGAACTAAAACTTTTGTGGTTAAAATGATAAAGGCTCCATTCACTGAAAATTTGTATTTTAGTAGGTTTAAACCGTCTGAAATGCGTGTGTATTGGTCATATGATTATTGAAAAAATATCAAAATGCTCACACAGCCTTTATATAAGATAAGATGAGCCTTTATTAGTCCCACAGTGGGGAAATTCCAGGATTGCAGCAGCACAGGGATAGCAACACTCAGAGTAATTGTAAATAAGATAATAGGATGACAATTGGTTAGCCAAAGCAGTAAATGGATATACACTGCATTTCAAATTATTATGCAAATAAGATTTTAGTGTCATAAACATTCAATTTTTTGTTTTTCAATTAAACTCGTGGATGGTATTGTGTCTCAGGGCTCTTTGGGTCACTGATATCAATCTCAGACACCTGTCATAATTAGTTTGCCAGGTGAGCCCAATTAAAGGAAAACTACTTAAGAAGGATGTTCCACATTATTAAGCATGCCACAGGTTTCAAGCAATATAGGAAAGAAAAAGGATCTTTCTGCTGTTGAAAAGTGTCAGATAGTGCAATGCCTTGGACAAGATATGAAAACATTAGATATTTCACAAAAACTTAAGCGTGATCATTGTACTGTGAAGAAATTTGTGGCTGATTCAGAGCACAGACGGTAATGAGGAAGGTTTCTGCCAGACAAATTCATTGGATTAAGAGAGCAGCTGCTAAAATGCCATTACAAAGCAGCAAACAGGTATTTGAAGCTGCTGGTGCCTCTGGAGTCCCGTGAACCTCAAAGTGTAGGATCCTGCAGAGGCTTGCAGTTGTGCATAAATCTACTATTCGGCCACCCCTAACTAATGCTCACAAGCAGAAACAGTTGCAGTGGGCCCAGAAATACATGAAGACTAATTTTCAAACAGTCTTGTTTACTGATGAGTGCCATGCAACCCTGGATGGTTCAGATGGATGGAGTAGTGGATGGTTGGTGGATGGCCACCATGTCCCAACAAGGCTGCGACGTCAGCAAGGATGTAGCAGGGTGATTTTTTTGGGCCGGAATCATGGGGAGAGAGTTGATAGGCCCCTTTAGGGTCCCTGAAGGTGTGAAAATGACCTCGGCAAAGTGTATAGTTTCTGACTCACCACTTTCTTCCATGGTACAAAAAGAAGAACCGTGCCTTCCATAGCAAAATTATCTTCATGCATGACAATGCACCATCTCATGCTGCAAAGAATACCTCTGTGTCATTGGCTGCTATGGGCATAAAAGGAGAGAAACTCATGGTGTGGCCCCCATACTCCCCTGACCTCAACCCTATTGAGAACCTTTGGAGCATCCTCAAGCAAAAGATTTATGAAGGTGGGAGGCAGTTCACATCAAAACAGCAGCCGTAGGAGGCTATTCTGACATCTTGCAAAGAAATTCAAGCAGAAACTCTTCAAAGAAAATTCACAAATTCAATGGATGCAAGAACCGTGAAGGTTATATCAAAGAAGGTGTCCTATGTTAACATGTAACTTGCCCTGTTAAGATGTTTTTGATTGAAATAGCTTTTCAATAAATATGACCTCCTAATGCTGCAAATTCAACAAATGACCATTTTCAGTTCTTTACAACCAATAAAATGATTTGAAACTCTGCTGTGCATAATAATTTGGAATGGTGTTTTTTGAATTTTTTATTTTTGCAAAAAAATATCATTGGAAGGTTTTTTCAATAAAATTTGAATTATGCTCTAAAGGTGCGTTCACACCAAACGCGAATGGGCAAATTTTTTGCGCAGCACGATTACATTATAACTCAGTGTAAACACGCGAACAGACGAGTAGTTATGCAGACAGGCGAAGTTGTCTTTAAAACTTCTGCAGCTGTGTTCAACCTGCTGTGGAAATTCCCAAAATAACATCATGCTTAGGTTTACATTATCCGACCGGGGGCTCACCTGAAAATGTCTCAAACCTCCAAAACTTCACAGATGATGGCTGTTTACGTTGCTAGCTTGCTAGGATGTCTGTAGCTGGAAACCGTGGGTAAAGAACTCCAAAATTCCGATTCAGCTGAAGAGTTCCCGGTCCTCCTGTCTCCTGGTGAGTGAGTTTCATTTTCAAACTAGTTTACTCTGCAGTGGTGATATTTTTACTCCGGTGACAGCTAGCTAGCTAACGCGCGAGTGCACAAATTCGCGCATACTTGCATCTTCCTATTCACTTTGTATGGATTTGCGCTGCCCATTCACGTTTGGTGTGAACACACCTTAACAGCTAATGACTTGAAAATTATACTGTCATTTGCATTGACTATTTAGGAAAATCAGAGACAAATATCATTTGCATATTTTTTTTTTTACAGTTAGTTAAATTACCTGGCAAAATATAAATATGGACCCAGACCACAGGCGTAATTTATGGGGTGTTAGAGGGGTTATAAGCCTCCCAGTAATCAAATCCAGCCAATATACCCCCCCATCATATTATTGGCGGGGGGGGGGTTATTATGATTAATAAAAAATATCTACAACTCAGTCAAGTATGAAGAAGTTGTCGTGTTTTCATTTGCAAGCAACAAAAAGTAGCATTTCTAATAATCAGATAATGTATCTCCCCCCCCCCCCCCCCCCCCCCGCTGCAGACTTGGTATTGCCCAACCGGTACTTGCACCATCCCTGAGTAGGAGTCAGTTGTCAGTAGTGATGGGAATTCCGGCTCTTTTTAGAGAACCGGCTCTTTCGGCTCGGCTCACTAAAAAGAGCTGACTCTTTCGGCTCCCAAGCGGCTCTTCAAGTTGTTTTGTTGCTTTAATTTATTAATTTAATTTATTATCAACAACAATATAAAATTGTGCACAAAATGAATTACTAATGTAAAAAAATGTTTTTTATTTATATACTGTATGTTTATTATATAAATATGCTTTTATTTATTCACTCCACATAAAATGTAAAAAGTAAATTATAAAATACAAAAACCAGCTATTTACAATTCAACTTTTAGCTCTTTAAATTTTCAGCTTTTTCCTTTTAAACAAATTTAAAGTGAAACAACACAAAACACTGCAAACCACAACACAATAAAATATAAACCCAGATCTTTAATTAAGGTAAAGGTTGGCATTCAGAAATACCAAGTGCCTCAGCTTTGAGGAGCTGATCCGGTTTCTTCTTTCAGTAATTATCTGCCCTGTTTTGGAGAAGATTCTCTCAGAGGGGACTGATGTTGCCACAATGCACAGTCTCCGTGTCATCACCTGGGTAAGATGTGGATAAATTGAAGCCTTGGTCTCCCACCAGCTCAGTGGGTCTGCACTTCTCTGGCAAAGGGGCTCATCAATGTAGGATCTCACTTCCAGTATTGCATCTGCTGAGGGATTCCTTCTGGTAGTGTCTCTACTTGCTCGTTCTTCAAAGAACCTCCAAACAGCAGATGCTTGTTGCTCCTTTTGTTCACCTTCTGCCTCTTCTCCCTCTTGGTCCCCTGGCAGTGGAGTTGGTTGGCTGGATCTTGCTGCTGCTGCAGTTATTCTCTGAAGAGCTTCATCCACCGCTCTGTTGTCATTAAAGACCAGCTTCTTGAATCTTGGATCAAGAATGGTGGTTTCAGAGAGAACAGCGTTATATTCCATTCTGTGGAACTTTCTGTCCATGGATGCACAGAGAGCATCCACCAACTCTTTCACTTTTCCTGTAGTTATAGTGCAGCGGTTAATTGCATATTTCATAAGAATCCTTCAAATGGTGACACAAGCATGAAATTCTCCACAAATATGCTTTAATGTCCTCTCTTTCAGAAAAGGGTCCTGGCCACGCCAAAAATTCAAGATGGCCGCCATTTTCCAAGATGGCTGCCAGAATGTGACAATTTTTTGTTATTTTTCCTCTTTTCTTAATTTAATTTTCCAAGTGAACCATGTTTATGCTCTTATATACTAATTTTACAGATTTTGTTGTCTCTGATATAAATTTAAGAAGGTTAGCCTTCAATGTGGTGCCCAAAATGGCTGCTACTCCTTGAAAATTATGATTTATCCATCGTAAATTGAGCATATTTAACACACACATGTAATCGTTTCTGGATGTGGATTTGGTTGGTGTGGTGCAGATCCCATTCAACCGTTTTTATAAACTACAGTTGTGACTGTGATTGCAATTAAAAAAAAACGAGTGATTGTCAGCACACAACCAGGGCACACTGGTGTCAATCACTGCTGTGTAACTCGGCATGGGGTTCAGTGTCAACTGATCTAGCTTTACTAACACTGCAGTATTAGACTAGTTGTAGTAGTATATGCATAGTTTAGTGTCCCAAATGCTTTCTAACAGCCCCATATCATGTAGCTACTAAACTGTAGTTTTTTAGTTATTAGATACTAGTTAGAGAGTCGCACCTGAATTGACAGGATGTGCCAGCGCGGGAGAGCCGAGCCAAGGGTAAGGGGGTTATGCATGTCTCGCCAAATGTTCATGTACTTACCCGGATGGTGTACAGATCACACGGGACTTAAATGCACTGGATGAATGATCGGGCTAGGTGTAGGGCAACCGACCTAGTTGAATCCCATACAGTAATGTGTGCACAATTTGATTAGGGTGGTAAAAGGATAGCCCCTCGGCCTAATCAAGACACATCATGGCAGAAGCGAATGTGATATCTGCCAATCGGAAAACAAATTGGAGCTTGTGTTGCCTTTGCCAGAAGGACAAAATAGGTGAGGGCCTGACATCCACTCCAAGTCATCATTCCCAGAACATGATGGGATACAAAATGCTGGCAAGGAACATTCCCATGTTCAGCGAAATCAATGACATGCCATTGAGAATAGATCCAACGAGGCTGGATGAAGGTGATGGCATAGAAGCCACACTCAGGAAAAATATGGCCAAAATACCATGTGAGCTGTCGCTTGTTGTTCAACAACACTAAATTGCAACGGGCACAAAAGCGCCATTCCAGTAGTCAAACCAGTGAAACTGAGACTGGAGCTTGTCAGTCAAAACTGCGGCGAAAAAGTCATGACAGTCAGACATGCATTTTCTGTGAAAAAGTGGCACCTGCATCAGACCTCAGAGAGGCCAGTACAACGGGCCTAGACAAGAGGCTGCGCGACATTGCAGAGATGCTTGGTGATGGTAAGCTTCTTGCAAGATTGACTGGTGGTGATGTCATTGCACAGGAGTTCAAGTACCATAATGTTTGCCTTCGGGCTCTCTACAACAGGGAAAGGGCGCACCTGAGGAACCTTGAGAAACGTGACACTAAGTCACAACCAGATGTGTATCCAATGGTGATCTCAGAATGGTTGCATACCTTGTTGAAAGCAACCTATGTTCAGAAGGACCAGTTACATTTCGCATGCCAGATATCTGCCACATGTACCAAAAGCGTCTGGAACAGCTGGGGGTGGACTCACCAAATGTGAATTCCACTAGACTGAAAGAAAAGCTATTGGCTGAAATTCCAGGACTTGAGGCTCACAGATCTGGCGCAGATCATAGAGAAGTGATACTTACATTTCAGGAAGATGTAGGCAAAGCGCTTGCTCAATCCACAGATCTTTCAGATGCACTTATCATTGCTAAAGCAGCAATGATCCTCAGAAGATGTATACTTGACCACAAGTCTAGATTTGAAGGTACATTTTCTCAGGGTTGTGTGCAAAATGCTATACCTCCCCTTCTGCTTCAATTTGTGGGGATGGTTGAGCATGGTGCTGACATAAAATCACAGCTGAGATTCGGGGCATCAAGTCAGACCAGGCAATTGCTCAGCTCATGCAATTCAACTGCTACACCCGCTACAAGGAAGGAGCAGCAACTCACAGGCATTCTAAAGACAGAGAGACCCCATTTCCCGTGTACATGGGGCTCTCTGTTTATGCCAAAACCAGAAAGAGGAATCTGGTTGAGATGTTGTTCGATCATGGTCTCAGTATCTCTTATGACAGAGTGCTGGAGATCTCTGCTCAACTTGGAGATGCAACAGTCAGCAAGTATGTTGAGGAGGGTGTGGTTTGTCCTCCAGTGCTGCAGAAAGGGTTGTTCACTACTGCAGTGATGGATAACATTGATCACAATCCCTCTGCAACAACTGCAACTACCTCCTTTCATGGCACAAGCATCTCTCTGTTCCAACATCCCACAAAGGATAATAGTGGACAGGAACGAGGGCAACTCAGGTTTGGGCCTGAGAAAGTAAAGTCAGTTCCTGAACTTCCTGATACATTCACAAATATCTCTCCAGCTTCCTTCCGGACAACAAATCCTGTTCCACCAGGTACTGCAATGCCAAAACCACCCACAGATATTCTGGGGCCACAACTAGCACTAGAGTACAGTGGCTGGACAAGGTCTCAGTGACACAAGAAGTTGATGATGCATTGAACCTAACATGGTCAGCACATCATGCTTCAATGAAGAGAAGCCCTGAATTTGAAGTTACCATTACTTCTTTGCTTCCTCTCCTGCGGGATCCAGCTCATTCAGTTGCTACAGTCAAACATGTAATGAACAAAGTAAAAGATGTTGTTGATTTCCTCAACCCTGGCCAGGTACCTGTCATCACAGCTGACCAGCCAATCTACGCCATAGCAAAGCAGGTGCAGTGGCAGTGGCCAGGTCAGTATGGTGAGGACAAGTACCTGGTCATGTTTGGTGGTCTGCACATTGAGATGGCAGCACTGAAGTCGCTGGGTACTATCCTCCAAGCCAGTGGATGGACAGGAGCTCTAGTTGAAGCTGGTGTGGCTTCATCTGGCACTGCAGAGTCCTTCCTGTCAGCTGCAAGTGTTACCAGGACGCGACAGATGCACCAAGTGACAGCCTCCAGCTTGTACAAACTCTTGAAAGCTGCATATGATGAGTACTGTACTGAGCAGGAAAATCAAGATGAAGAGGCACTGGACTTTGAGAAGTGGTGTGACTCCCGAAAACAGGATAGTCCACAGTTTCACTTCTGGCACATGGTACTATCCATGGAGCTTGTTGTCTTTCTGCTGATTAGATCTTTCCGCGAGGGAAATTTTGCTCTCTACTGCCAGGCACTACATGAACTGATACCCTGTTTCTTTGCCAACAACAATACAAACTATGCTCGTTGGCTGCCCATCCACCTCAGGGACATGCTTATGCTAGAGATTTCACACCCAGAGTTAGACAAAGAGTTTAAAGCTGGCAACTTTGTGGTGCACAAGACCCGTCGTCCTTTCTCAGCAATGGCTCTAGATCAAGCCCATGAGCAGACCAATGCCATCATCAAGGCTGATGGTGGAGCCATTGGGTTGACAGAAGATCCATCTGCACTCAGGCGATGGATGTTAGCTGGCCCAGAGGTCAGTCGCTTGTTATCTGTTTATGACACAGAGGCCCAACGCAAAGAAATTCCCGAGCAAGCAACACACCATGAGCAAAACCCACAGGCACAGAAGACTTTTCTGGACAAGGTCAACAAGCTTTCTGCAGCCTTGCAAAACCTAGGCAGTCCTTTTCAGGAAGAAAGTTCTGACTTGTATTCCATTGACACCAAGGATATTGCCCACCCCAACACAGCAGAGCTTCTCAAGACACACATGAACAGAGGCCATGCCAAGTTCCAGGAGTTCTCAGATGCTCTGGCAAGCCGCCCTGCCTCCATGTATGAACCCATCAAGAAGAATGTGACCGACTTCTTCCAACAAGAATCAGCTAGTCCTGTACAGTCAAAGCAAAGGCTATTGAAAGAAGACTGTCAGTTATTCTCCTGACAGTCTCTCTCTCTTGTGAGAAACAGTTCATGATCACAATCCCATGATTTAAAGTTCATTTAAATGAAAAAAGCATGTTTATTTCAACAGATATATGGTCTCGGTGTGAGATTGCCAGATACTGATGGCGGCCATCTTGAAAAAAGGTCGCCATCTTGAATTTTCACGTGGCCAGGACCCTAATCTGAAAGAGTATATCCAGGAGGGTATCTGTGCAAAATTTCATGCTTGTGTCACCATTTGAAGGATTTTTTTTAGTTATCTGCTCCACTATTACTCTGGTTTGGTGCTCAGCTGTCACTCTCTGCAAACCCTTGCACGGGATTAACATTTTGGAGGCTGTGACATGGCTGAAAAAGAGTAAACAAGTTTCAAAATTATGCTTTTTTTTTAAATTCAGCAGTATATTATTATTTATGATCATGTCTAATCTGCTTTTCATACCAGTAATGCAACAATAAGAAGAAGAACAACAACAACTACTACTACTAATAATAATAATAATAATAATGCAATAACATTTGCACACTCACCTGTCTGCACTGATCTCCACAGTGACCTGCTTAAATGGCTCCAGAACAGTGCATGCCTCCTGTAGTACCTCCCATTCTTCTTGGCTCAGAGGGTCGACCGGTGCATTGATAACTGCCAGGGTAGAGATGACTGCATCCTTGGACTCCAGAATCCGTTTTAGCATATGAAAGGTGGAGTTCCACCTTGTGATACATTCTTGTTTGAGCTTCAGCTCAGGCGTGCCCATCTGTTGTTGGGTAGATTTGAGCTTGTGTGTGGCTGTTGTGCTCCTGTGGAAAAATTCCACTATCGCCTTCACTTTGTCCACAGCTGGCTTCGTCACCTTCAAAGCATCTCTTGCAACCAGGTTAATTGTGTGTGCAAGACATGGGTGGTGGGTCCATTTCAGGATTTTAATTGCTTTTGTTATGTTAGCTGCATTGTCAGTAACACAGCAAACCACTTTGTTTTCCACATCCCACTCTTTTGCCACTTTGAGCAGCTCTTCTGCTAAGTTCTCAGAAGTGTGTCTGTCGCTGAACTCAAAACAATCCAGAAGACAGGACACCATTTTATAATTTTCAATAAAGTGACACGTTACTGACGAGAAGGATGTGGTGGTTTGGGATGTCAAGCTGTCAGTTGTTAGACAGACTGCTGTGGCTTTTTTTAACCCTCTCTTGCAGTGATGCATGTTCTCTGTCATATAGGCCTGGGATGATTTTTTGGGAGTGTTTTCCTGCTTGGAATTGCATACATTGGATTGAGTGCATGAACAAAACTTCCTGAATCCTTTATCATCCACAACTGAAAATGGTTGGAAATCAAGTGCAATCATTTTTGCCAGTTCTTCATCAATTGAGTTCTGTCTTGCTGGGAAAACAGACTTCTGCAAAAACTGTCTCGTAGAGCTCTGGGTTGTAGGTTTAGGTGGTTGTGGTGGTATACTGCATGATGCTGTATATACTGCAGCAGAAGCAGCAGCAACAGTTGCAGGAGAGACACTGGCACCTTCATTAATATCACACTCAACTGACTGTGTTTTGAAAGGGGTAATGTAAAGTTAGTGCCAGAATAATAATTCTGTAGGTAATCTCCCATTATGCTCTACACATATTCCATCCAAATTCTGTTTGCATGCTTATGAACAATTATGGTAAACTGATAAAACAGGAATGAGACAAAACTGACATGATTAGGGACCCAGGAGACAGACGCTGACACGAGTAGATAGTTAGACAATTATTTATTAATTAAGATGATGAGTGTTGAGTGTGTGAATGAGTGAGTGAGTGCGTGGCTGTCTGGTCACTGGAGCTGAGCGATTCCTGCTGCGACCTGGCAACCCTGGAACACACAAGCACAGGGGATTATTACAGTTCACATGAATGGGAAGCTGAAGCTTGTGCTGCTTACTTGCAGGCGCCAACAAGAGAATCCTGCTGGCTCCGTGTACTGGTGCGGCGTGATGCGCGTGGTGTTCGACGCTGAGGTGGTGAGGAGGCACTCCGAGGTGGAGGAGATGGCGTCCCGTCAACAGGGGAGGTAAGTCCGCCGCCAGGGAGGTCCACCTGTGCACAGGGAGAACACTAGGAAGGGATGAGTGGAGAGGTTTCTTACGTGACGTGGCTTGGCGTGGCGACTTGGCTCTGGCTCTGGCTTGAGGTCGTATCCTAGACGCGTTGCAAGGCAGAGGCGACAGACGACTCCGTGCAGAGCAGTCTGAGATCCTGGCTTTTAAAGCCCGTTGATTACCAACAGCCGGTGTGTGCGCAGCTGAGGATGATGACGGCCCAGCAGCCGCCATGACAGTACTCCCCCCTCTAGAGGCGCCTCCAGACACCTGCCTAATCCTACCTGGATGCGCCCAATGAAAATCGCGGATCAGCTGCTTGTCGAGGATCAACGTTGGGCGAATCCAGGAGCGATGCTCAGGACCAAACCCCTCCCAGTCCACCAAATACTGAAGGCCCCAACCCCGCCGGCGGACATCCAAGATGGCAGTCACCCCCCAAGCCGGATGGCCGTCGATCATCCTCGGTGGGGCAGGAGCCATGGGGGGCGGGCACAGAGGATCGGCGATGTACGGCTTGACCTGGGAGACGTGAAAGGTAGGGCAGATACGCATAGAAGAGGGGAGAGCAAGGCGCACAGACACAGGGTTGATAATATGAGAAATTACAAAAGGGCCGATGAAGCGCTGGGTCAGCTTGCGCTTTTCGGCCGGCACATTGATGTTCCTAGTGGACAACCAAACCTTCTGACCCACCTTATAGTCCGGGGCGGGCCTCCTGTGGCGGTTGGCCACCTGGATATTGCGTTCCGTAGTCCGAAGGATGGCTCTGCGGGTGATGGACCAGATTCGCCGACAACGCCTGGCGTGAGCCTGTACTGAAGGGACCGCCACCTCCTTC
The DNA here is from genome assembly GCA_020510985.1 of Pholidichthys leucotaenia. Classification (NCBI taxonomy): domain Eukaryota; kingdom Metazoa; phylum Chordata; class Actinopteri; order Cichliformes; family Pholidichthyidae; genus Pholidichthys; species Pholidichthys leucotaenia. The sequence goes on along the minus strand of CM035843.1, from coordinate 247,658,629 downwards.
TCCTCCTCAGGGAACAGTGGTGGATCAAACCCCAGAGACGCCTTGAAAGGGGACATCCCCGTAGCAGAGGACACCGTGGTGTTATGTGCGTACTCGATCCAGGGTAGAAACGTGCTCCAAGAAGAGGAGCAGGAAGAGATGACACAGCGAAGCGCAGCCTCCAGCTCCTGATTAGCCCGCTCGCACTGACCGTTGCTCTGCGGGTGGTACCCAGAAGAGAGACTAGCCGTGGCCCCCAGCATCGTGCAGAATGCCTTCCAGACCTGGGATACAAACTGTGGTCCTCAATCCGATACGATGTCAGCCGGGATTCCATGAAGACGGACCACATGCTGCACTAGAAGGTCCGCCGTCTCCCGCACTGAAGGCAGCTCCCGGAGAGGCACAAAATGAGCTGCTTTGGAAAAACGGTCCACTATTGTCAAGACTGACGTAAAATGACCAGAGGGGGGCAGGCCTGTTACAAAGTCCAAGGCCACGTGGGACCAGGGGCGAGAAGGGACTGGTAAAGGGTGAAGAAGACCCGCCGGGGGGGAAGATGATGATTTCCTGGTGGCGCACTGGGCGCAGGCCCAGACATAGTTGTTAACGTCCCTCTTCAATCCTGGCCACCAAAAGGCTCTCTGGAGGAGATTGATGGTGCGGCCAACTCCCGGATGGCACGCCAGCCTTGACGCGTGACCCCATGGAATAACCTGACTCCTGACAGAAAGAGGGACGAACAAACGGCCCGGGGGACCCCCACCCGGGTCAGGCTCCGTCTCCTGCGCTCTCCTGACCTTGTCCCGGATCTCCCAAGACAGAGCACCCACCACACAAGACGACGGCAGGATAGTCTCCTCCTGCTCCTTGGTGGATTGTGCGTCAAACTGCCTCGAGAGGGCGTCAGGCTTGCCATTCTTGCTCCCCGGCCGGTAGGTGATGGTAAAATTGAACCGGCCGAAAAAAAAGAGACCAGTGGGCCTGGCGAGCGTTCAACCGCTTGGCCGTCCGGAGATACTCAAGGTTTCTATGATCTGTCCAGACGACGAACGGCTGGGCAGCCGCCTCCAGCCAGTGCCTTCACTCCTCCAGGGCGAGTTTCACGGCCAGCAGCTCCCTGTCCCCAATACCGTAATTCCTCTCTGCGGGTGTCAGGCGGTGGGAGAAGTAAGCACACGGCCGGATCCTACCACCCACCGGAGAACGCTGGGAGAGAACCGCCCCAACTCCCGAGTCCGAGGCATCCACCTCCATAAGGCACTGCAGCGCCGGATCCACCTGGGTCAGGACACGGGCCGAAGCGAACTCTTCCTTCAATCTCCCGAACGCTGTGGCAGCCTCCTCACTCCAACGAAAAGGCACCTTAGGGGATGTGAGAGCGGTCAAGGGGCGGGCGATGTTCCCAAAATTCGGCACGAACCGGCGGTGGAAATTGGCAAAACCCAGGAACCCCTGCAGCTGTTTCCTGGACGTGGGCGTGGGCCAATACACCACCGCCTTGACCTTGGCCGGGTCGGGAAGCACCTGATTACGGGCAATAATAAAACCAAGAAAAGAGGTCTTATCAGTGTGGAACTCACATTTCTCAGTTTTGACGAACAGCTGGTTCTCCAGGAGGCGCTGCAGGACCCGTCGCACTTGCACCTGGTGCTCCTCCAACGTGCGTGAGAAGATGAGGATGTCGTCAAGGTAGACGAACACGAAGGAGTTAAGGAAATCCCAGAGGATGTCGTTTATCAGACGCTGGAAGACGGCCGGAGCATTGGTTAACCCAAACGGCATTACCAGGTACTCGAAATGGCCGCTTGGGGTCCGGAATGCCGTCTTCCATTCGTCGCCCTCCCTGATGCGCATCAGGTGGTAAGCGTTACGCAGGTCCAACTTCGTAAACCAGGATGCCCCCTGGAGGGAGTCAAAGGCCGTGTTCATCAGCGGCAGCATGTATTTGTCCTTGATGGTGATCTCGTTGAGCCCTCGGAAGTCGATGCAGGGACGCAGCAAGCCATCCTTCTTTCCCACGAAGAAGAAACCTGCACCCACCGCCGAAGACGAAGGACGAATAATCCCAGAACTAAGGGACTCCTTAATATAAGTGTCCATAGCCTCGCGCTCCTGGGCAGACAGGCTGTATAGACGACTTGCCGGGAGAGGGGCCCCTGCCCTGAGATTGATCGCACAGTCATAAGGATGGTGAGGGGGAAGGGACAGTGCCCGTGACTTGCTGAACACCGCTCCCAGATCGTGATAGACTTCTGGTACCATGGACAGGTCCGGGGGTGGCGTCGAAGGAGAAGGCACCGATACCGAGGGAGCACACGCCGCAGACTGGAGGCAGGCACTCAAACAAAAAGGAACTCCATGGGATAATACTCCCAGCTGGCCAATCAAAGGTGGGGTTGTGGAGCCGAAGCTATGGGTACTCCAGGATCACAGGTGAAGAGGAGATGGGTAATACCAAAAAACGAATCTCCTCCCGGTGGTTCCCAGAGACTATCACTGACACGGGGACCGTCTGGTGGGAAACAGAAGTCAGTGATGTCTTGGATAACGTGATGAGATTGACAGGTGGGCAAAGAGGTTGACAGCTGAGGCCCATCTGGGTTGCCAAGTCTCTGAAGATGAAGTTCTGCTCAGCTCCAGAGTCAACTAAGGCATGTGGAGTATGTTCCTTATGTTTGTAAAGCAGTCTAATGGGGACACGGCAACTAGTGAGGGGCTTTTTCTGTTTAACGTCCGTGAATCCCCCTACTGTGATCCACGGACCTCCCCTTTTAACCGATTTGGACATTCGGCAACCCCGTGAGACCCATTGCCACAATAAAAACATAGGCCCAGATCCCTGCGGCGCTGTCCCTCAGCTGCTGAAACTCCCGATTGTCCGATAACCATATCCTCCTGCTCCGGAAGTTCCTCTGACGAAGGCAGAGCGAGGAGAGGTGACCTAGCGGAGCGAGGGCGGGGTTTACTCGAACGGCTGACTGTCCTCCGTTCGGCCGCTCGCTCCCTTAGCCTACTATCCAAGCTGATGGTGAGAGAAATTAATTCCCCTAACCTGTCTGGTTTATCCCGTGCCGCTAGTTCATCCTTCAGCTCTGAGCTAAGACTGCGGAGGAAGATACCACAAAGCGCTGGCTCCCCCCACCCAATCTCAGCGGCTAATACCCGGAAGTCTATGGCATAATCGGCGGCAGATCTACTGCCCTGCCGAAGGCTTAGCAGCCGATCGGTTAGCACCGCGCCCCGGTCAGTATGATCAAACACCTCCATAAATTCCGCCACGAACTGCTGGTAAGTCAAAAGGGGGTAATTAGGTTTAGCCATAACTGTATAGGCCCAGTCTAATGCCCTTCCCCCCAGCAGATTGGAGATGTACCCAATTTTTCTTTGATCGGTGGCGAAATCTCCCGGGACGCGGTGAAACACCGATTCACACTGGAGCAAAAAACCTCGCGCTTCCCCGAGTTTTCCGCTGAAGCGGGCGGGGGTTGGCATGGGAGTGAGGTGAGGTAAAGATGGTTGGTAGGTTTGGCTAGTAGGAGAGGCTACGGCGGCTGGAGAAGCCCCGGCAGTCGGGGGGAACGCCTGGCGTCCTTCCAGACGGTCCAGCCGACTGTTAACCTGAGTTAGCTGGTTCAAAATAACTGTCTGTTGATGTGAAATCAAATCTACTCGGGCGCTAAGAGTGATTAAACGGCGCGCCAGCGCGCTGTCAGCTGGGTCATCTTGACGGAGTCGTACTGACTTGATTAGGGACCCAGGAGACAGACGCTGACAGGAGTAGATGGTTAGACAATTATTTATTAATTAAGATGATGAATGTTGGACTTCCGGTTATGGCGGCCACGTAGGAAGACGTGTTTCACTCTGCTCTGCTCCTAATAATAAAAAATGGGCTAAAACTCTCTCAGTTGGAGCAAAAACCTATCCTAGCGTTTAGGCGCGGATATGGTAAAAACCAAGGCTGTGAAATCAGGCGGAGGAAAAACTGATTCGTCGAGACAATCCAAGCTAACAGACTTCCACGCTAGTGACGAAGCAGGAAAATCTCCAGGGACCATGGCTGAGGACAGAGCTAGCGGCGGAGCGGTGACTGCTGAAGGAACGAATGCAGTCCTTGCTGCTATCAGCGCTATGAGAGCAGACTTTTCGTCTAAGTTTGACGGGATTATAGCAGCGATAGAAGGCATGAGAAAAGAAATAAGCGACTGTATGGAACGGGTATCGCAGGCAGAGCTCCGGATCTCCAACGCTGAAGATGACGTCACCAGCCTACAATTAAAGGTCCAAACATTGGAATTAAAAATAAACGTCTGGAAGATAACGTCTTGGACTTAGAATCCCGGTCGAGACGGAATAATTTAAGGCTGGTGGGCCTCCCGGAGGATACGGAGGGACAGGATGCATGTTCCTTTTTGGAAAAGTGGATTCCAGAGGCGCTGAACAACGCAGATCTACAGTCATCGGTCGTCTTGGAGAGCGCACACCGAATCGGCCCACCAAGAGATAAGAAGACACCACCGAGGACGCTGATTATGAAGTTCCTCAACTACAGAGACAAGATGACGGTCTCCAACGCAGCGCGTACTAAAGGAGAAATCAAATACCAGGATCATCAGGTGCGGTTCTACCCAGATTTGGCCACAGGAATCCAACAATTAAGGAAACAGTTTGACCCCGCCCGTAAAGAGCTGCGCAGCCTCGGGATTCGTCACAGGGTGATTCATCCGGCAAGACTGCTGGTCACATATAAAGGGAGAACCCATATCTTCAAGACCCCTCAGGAGGCGCAGGAGCTCATTAAACAGATCCAAGGAGAGACTGGCGGGAGCTAAGCATGAAGCAAGAACAAGATATAAAGGTAGAATATTTAAGCATGTGTACAAGTATCTGACTGATCTGAAACACATAGCATATCTACAAAATATAGATTGTATTATATATAAAAAAAAAAAAGCTATGATGTACAAAGTTGCTATGAAATTTTGGAGTTAAGTTGGAAAATCTACAGAAGAGAGTTATTGTCATGTCATTAAAAGTAGCAGAGACAGGGTGATTGAGAGGAGGAAAGAGTGAGTGGTTTGACTGAACCTCGCGGGTGAGGAGCAGCCACTGGCTATAACGGGAGACGGAATTTTTTTTTTGATTTTGGGGGGGATTACCACGAATGTGGGGAGGGGGAATTTGTTTTTGTGTAGTTTGTGGGATGAATGTTCAACCATCCATGTTTTTGCTTCTCTGTATGAGCATGCTTATTTTGCAAGGTAACCTCAAACTCTTTATCGATCATAGACCAAAGCGTTAATCTTAATTTAACATCATGGAATTGCAGAGGTCTACAAAATCTAAAAAAACTTAAGTTTTGAATAAAATAAAAGATATAGGTTCAAAAATTGTGTTTTTACAAGAAACTCATCTAATAGAGGAGGATGTAAAAAGAATAAGGAGAAGATGGCAGGGAAGTGTGTTCACCTCATCATTTTCATCCCGAGCCAGGGGAGTTATGACTCTCATACATAAAACAGTTCCATTTCAAGTGAAAAATGTAATTGGAGATAAATTTGGAAGATATCTAATCATACAAGGATCTTTGTTATTAGAAAATATAAATCTGGTGAACATATACAGTATGGTCCCAATATAGATGATCAAAACTTCTTCGTTAATTTATTTCTTACTTTAGCATCACTCACAGGGCAACATATAATAGCAGGGGATTTTAATTGTACATTGACTCCCAGTATAGATAGATCAACAGGACAGGACTGTATGCACAATGGATGTAGGATGACCATTAATCATTTTATGAAAGAATTGAGATTGCTAGATATATGGAGAGAAATGAAACCACAAGTCAAAGCCTATTCCTGCTATTCTAATACCTACAAGACATTTTCACATATTGACTATTTTTTGATCTCCACAGAATTAAGGTCCAAGATTCAAAATTGTTTCTATGATAACATCGTGATATCTGATCACGCACCCTGCTGTCTAATATATGTAGATAAGAAATTGACAAAGGTTCCAGGTAGGTGGCAATTTCAGCATAAATGGCTTCAGGATGAGGAATTTATTAAGTACATAGAAAAACAGATGAGTTCTTTGATATCAATACTACACAAACATCAGCATGTATAAAGTGGGAGGCTTTCAAAGCTTTTATTAGGGGGTATATTATTAGTTATACAGGTTCAAAATCTAGGAAGACTCGAGAGGAGAGAGTCCAATTGGAACGTAAAATAAAAATTCTTCAAGAAAAAGTGTATGCAGGAAGTAATCCAAAATTAGAGAACGAATTACTGATTCTGAGAGCTGAATATGACAAAAAAATCAGCGAATAGAGCTGCCTTGAGTCTTCTAAGATTGAAGCAAACCTTTTCTGAACAAGGTGAAAAATCAGGAAAATTATTGGCATGGCAGATTAAACAATTAGAATTTAAAACACCAATTACCAGTATTATAAGTAACGGACAGGCAGTTGTAGATCCTTTAGAAATTAATAGTGCTTTTAGAGATTATTATGAAAAATTATATGATGCAAAAAATGAAACTGACTTAACAAAACAAAATGGGTTTTTGGACGGATTATCTATACCATGTATTCCAAATGAAAATAGGGAGATACTGGAGTCAAAAATTAGTCAAGAAGAAGTTGGGCTAGCCATTGATAATATGAAATCAGGAAAAAGTGCGGGACCTGATGGTCTTCCAGTTGACCTCTATAAAAAATTTAAGAATAAATTAATAAAACCATTTTTGGAAATGGTTTTAGAAGCATTTCAAAATAGTAATTTACCACCATACATGAATAATGCCTTAATTATACTGTTGCCAAAACCAGGTAAACCCTCTAATAAATGTGAAAACATGAGACCAATAAGCCTATTAAATGCTGACCTTAAGATAATCTGTAAAATTTTAGCAAGACGACTACAAGAAATATTACCAAATATTATTAACCGAGATCAGAATGGCTTTATACTGGGAAGACAAGGCTTCCATAATGTAAGAAGACTATTTAATATTATTTATTCTAATAAAGAAGCACCGGATACAGCTCTCCTATCATTGGACGCAGAAAAGGCCTTTGATAGGGTCGAATGGCCCTTTCTTTTTGAAGTCCTACAAAGGTTTGGACTTGGAAATAATTTCATAAAATGGGTTCAGATCATATACAATAATGCTACAGCAGAAATCCTAACAAATAGCAATATCTCAAAATCAATAAAAATCAATAGAGGATGTCGACAAGGTTGTCCACTTTCGCCTTTACTGTTCACTATGGCAATTGAACCTTTAGCGATGGCAGTACGTTTACATCCACAAATATATGGAATTAAAGTAGGACCAACAGAACATAAAATCTCCCTGTATGCTGATGACATAATTTTGTTTATGTCGAATCTTAAAAAATCAATTCCGACCTTGTTAAATTTAATAAAGAACTTTGGGGAAATATCAGGATATAAAATAAATAAAACTAAATCTTCAATATTAATGCTAAATGAGACCCAGAGAAATCACCCAGCTCCTGAGGTAAATCAATTCAATGTTGTAAATCAGTTTAAATATTTAGGAATTCAAATTGTGCCTAAGTTAGAATCAGTCGCCAGTGCCAACTGTGAAGCCTTAATGGCAGATATTAATGAGTTGCTTCAGAGATGGATGTCACTACCAATGTCGATGATCAGGAGAATTAATATACTTAAAAGTAATATCTTACCCAAAATACTATATTTATTTCGATACATTCCTTTACCACCACCTTCAGATCTATTCTCTAGAATTAAAAAAAAGTTAGTGGAATTTATATGGAACAATAGGAAGGCTAGATTACGTCTGTCTTTACTATATTTACCATTTGATTGTGGAGGTCTGAAATGTCCAAACTTTTTGTTGTATTACTGGTCAGCACAACTGAGGTCTATGACATATTATTTTTCATCAAATGATCTCCCTCACTGGATTGAAATGGAATCATACAATTTACCTTTACCTCTTCCCTTATTCATATACTCAGACTCGGCTAAAAAAATTACAGAAACAAGTTAAGAATCCTATTGTAAAGCATATGATAAAAATATGGTGTGAAATCAAAAAATATTTAAAAGAACCACACTTATTGTCACAATTTAGCCCAATATGGGGTAATCAACATTTTACACCAGGGAGAGCGGATGCTGTATTTAAATTATGGAATTTAAAAGGGATTCAAAAGATTCAAGACTTATATTTGTCACGTTCAGATAACATAATGTCTTTTGAAGAACTGAGGGTCAAATTTAATCTTAATAGAACACATTTTTTTAAATATCTTCAGCTTAGGAATTTTATTCAATCAAATCAAAATAATGTTCTCACCCGACCTACTTATTCATCCTTGGAAAAAATTTTGATGAAAGATAGTAAGAGAAAGGGTATTATTTCAGAGTTTTATAACTCATTGACACTATCCTCAAGTGAAAACTCACAGAAAAGAATGAATTATTGGAAAGAAGACCTGCAAATTGAAATTTCAGAGGAACAATGGGAATTGGCTTGTACAGAAGCTCAAACCAAATCAATAAATGTACGTCTTAAATTGATACATTTTAAATGGTTAATGCGGATGTATGTTACACCAGTGGAGTTAAATAGATATAACAAAAACATACCAGATACGTGCACAAAATGTATGGAAAGTAAAGGAACCCTATTTCATTGTTTATGGGAATGTAGAAAAATTAGAATGTTTTGGGAAGAGGTGAGGGTAACAATTGAAAAAATAATTTCAAAACAATTCATATTGAACTCTAAACTGTTTTTGTTGGGTCTGTATCCAGAAAAGCATAATTTTAATAAGAGTGAAAGAACATTCATAGACCTCAGTTTGCTTAATGCCAAAAAATGTATTGCACTATTGTGGAAAAAGACTCATAGACCAGATGTGACTCAGTGGTTAAGACAGATGCTAACAAACCTTCCACTAGAAAGAATAACATACATACTGAAATCAAAGGAAAATGTGTTTGAGAATATATGGAGACCTTTCATTGATTATGTAAAGAAATTAAACATAACTTCTGAAGAAGAAGGTGAATGATGTGTGTGGACCTTGTAAATTCCAAATTGGTGAATGTATAATATGTATACTTATGTAATGGATTACATAGACTAAACAGAGGAGCATTGTTTGACTTACTTTTGTTAATGGTTGTTGGTGTTTTTAGTATTTTTTTTCTTTTATTTTTTAAATTACTTTTGTGTTAGTGTTTGATTGTTTGTGTCATGTTTGTTAAAAAAGGTTCAATAAAAATATTGTGGGGAAAAAAAAAGATGATGAGTGTTGAGTGTGTGAATGAGTGAGTGAGTGCGTGGCTGTCTGGTCACTGGAGCTGAGCGATTCCTGCTGCGACCTGGCAACCCTGGAACACACAAGCACAGGGGATTATTACAGTTCACATGAATGGGAAGCTGAAGCTTGTGCTCCTTACTTGCAGGCGCCAACAAGAGAATCCTGCTGGCTCAGTGTACTGGTGCGGCGTGATGCGCGTGGTGCTCGACGCTGAGGTGGTGAGGAGGCACTCCGAGGTGGAGGAGATGGCGTCCCGTCAACAGGGGAGGTAAGTCCGCCGCCAGGGAGGTCCACCTGTGCACAGGGAGAACACTAGGAAGGGATGAGTGGAGAGGTTTCTTACGTGACGTGGCTTGGCGTGGCGACTTGGCTCTGGCTCTGGCTTGAGGTCGTATCCTAGACGCGTTGCAAGGCAGAGGCGACAGACGACTCCGTGCAGAGCAGTCTGAGATCCTGGCTTTTAAAGCCCGTTGATTACCAACAGCCGGTGTGTGTGCAGCTGAGGATGATGACGGCCCAGCGGCCGCCATGACAAAAGCTATAGAGCTCTCTCTCTCTCTCTCTCTCTCTCTCTCTCTCTCTCTCTCTCTCTCTCTCTCTCTCTCTCTCTCTCTCTCTCTCTCTCTCTCTCTCTCTCTCTCTCTCTCTCTCTCTCTCTTTTTCCGGCGGCCGAAGGAGGAGGGCGGAAATAGGGAACTCCGTGGTTTGTTTGGACTTTTTTTTCAATTTTCTACTACTGGCCGCATTTTCAGTTTTTGTTTTTTTGGGTGGAGGATGGCGACCTTGGAAATGCCACCTCTGTCTATCCACCAGGGGGTGTGGATCGTTCCCCCGGACAACAGTGTTACTGTGGAGGAGGTGCTTCTGGCTGTGGCCGAGCAGGTGGGCCATGATGCGATCTGCTTTGCGTCCCGAATGAATAGAGCTGTAGTTGTGTTTCTGGCTGCTGAAGAGGATGTCCACACCCTGATTGCAAGCGGTGTTGTTATCGGGGAAACGTATGTACAGGTGTCCTCCTTATCTGTCCCATCAACGCGTATCACCGTCTCAGGTGTTCCACCTTTCATCACTGATGAGCAGTTGGCGACGGAGCTCTGCAGATTTGGGAAGTTTGCGGGCCCGTTTAGAACTCTGACTTTGGGATGCAAGGAGACCAAGTTAAAACATGTGAAATCACTCAGGCGACAGGTGTTCATGTTTTTGGACTCGCCAACTGCGACTGTGGAAGTGTCCTTCCGGGTCAAACACGGGGACGGCTCCTATATGGTGTATGCGAGCTCAGGACAGATGAAATGTTTTGAATGTGGAGACGTGGGCCATAAACGGTTCACTTGTCCGCACAGGCAGCGGCCGGGGGGCTCTGATGGAGCCGCGGCTAGTGCCGGTGGCGCGCCCTCCGCTCACGCTGCTGCTGCGGACGGTGTTGCAGGGGCTTCCGCCGGTCCTGCTCCGGAGCCTGCCGCTGTGTCTGTGGACAGCCCGGCTGTGGCGCCCGCAGCCCAGCTTACGGCCGGGAGCGTTGCTGGTGATGGCGCCCAAAATGTCACTGATGGTGCGTCAGAATCATCTCGCTGTGTGACATCAGCGGCTGTGCTTCCGGAGGCTGCTACCGTTTCAGAGCAGGGGACAGAACAGCGACAGTCAGCTGCATGGGTGGCGTCCAGGAAAATGTGGCCCATGATGAATCCACTGGTCCAGATGAACCAAACAGTCAGCTGAGTTGTGCTGACGAGGAAATGGAATCTGATCCCGACACTGTGTCTAATACTGAGTCTATTGAGGCAAAATGCAGTACAAACACGAGTTTGTATTCACTTGAAGAAATAAATGCTTTTCTGGATGAAACCTATAACAAGGCCATTAAAGTCACTGACTACTTCAGTGACACTGATAAATTCATTAAGTCTGTTAATGTGCTAAGAAGGCAGGTTGGTCTTGACCTCCTGGATGAAAGGAAACGTTTTCGCCTCAAAAAACACCTGACGGCCCTGCGTAAAGCAGCAGGGGGAACAGGGGTCAAGCGCGCCCGACAGAAGGAATAACTGGCGGTCGTTCCACTGCTTGTTTTACGCATTTTTGGGATATTGTTCGATCAGACTTTTATGACGTTTCTAATTGACTGTAATTGACTGTCACAGAACTGGATCTTTACCGGTCTCCTGCCGGCGTGCAGCACTATCTTTGCTGCCCGAGGATGGGGACTTGGCGTGGCTTAAAAACGGGAGGCCTGTGGCTCTTCTTTGCACGGACCACAAGGTCACGGTTTACTCGCCTGCAGGGCATGGACGCCCCAACGTTTTCCTTCTACAATCTGGACGAGCCTGCTGCAAAGGTGACTTGTTTAAAAACCCCACATGGTCTAAGGACTACAATCCATCTGAGATGAGGAAAATGTCTCTGGGACGTACAACGGAACTGGCTGCGGGCGCGCAGCGCTATCTCTGCTGCCGGAGGAAGGGGACTTGGCCTTGCTTAAGAACTGGAGGCCTGTGGCTCGTCTTTGCACGGACTACAAGGAACACTCGGACTACTGCCACTGGCAATATGGAATAGGTGGACTGCAGGGGATACTTTGTGTTGTGGGGGGGGGATGACTTATGTTTGCACTTTTCCAATGTGAGACACTTGGTGGAATGATATTGGTGCTCTTACTTTTATTTTGAATTGTGCAATAAAGGCATTTTTTAAAACTCTCTCGCTCTCTCTCTCTCTCTCTCTCTCTCTCTCTCTCTCTCTCTCTCTCTCTCTCTCAGGTCAGGTCTTTCACATTAGATACACACCCAGTCTCAACACCCATGCACACTGTTGATAGCACATTCTAGAACGAAGTGGCGTTCAGTGGATGGCCTGTTCCCGCTATAGGCAGATTAGCCAATCAGATAGTCGCGTATAAGTCCATCCTATTGTACTGGCTCACCCCCACCCGAGAAGATAATTGTAACGTGCACCCGGAAGTCTTGGTCAGTGTGGCAACGCTCCAGAGGGAGTTGCGTCATGCTGCACCCAGCGCTGCTTGCTTTACATGTGACTTCTAAATAAATGGACCATCCTTAAAATTGAAGAAATCTGTGGCTTGTTCTTGGATCTTTCAATCAAAGAATCGGGTATTTTTCTAACAAATTGGTGCTGTGACCCGGATTGAATTTTTCCGAGACGAGCCTGAACACACCACATCGGAGGGACCCTTTTCAGATGACCGTGGCGGCGCCTGAATAAAAAAAAGGTGAGCAAAAATCCTTTTGTATACAAAATTTCTGCAGTTTGGCCATTCTAAATTTACAGTCGTCTGATTAAGGGGTATATCCGATCTCTAAATTTTAAACTGTTTGCGGGATGGAAGTCTGCGGTCACATGTAAAGCATGAACCACGTGGTCTCGCACGAGGGAGAGTGAAAATGTCCTAGGATCAAGTAGCCGTTTTTTGTTTTTTTTTACGAATAAGGAAGATTTGCAATGCAAGAATCTTTTTTAGATCAATAGTGAGCATATATAAAGGTACTCTTAATACGTTATAAGAATCTCAGACTACATCATGAGTGAGTAACGTAACAAGCAGCCGCAAGAATCTTTTTCCCACCTTTAGTGAGGGTCTGCTCATAAGTATAAAATAATAACCTGAAGCGGCATGAAAAAATAGGCAGCAGTGCTGTGGTTTTAAGCAGGTTTTATTAAATCATACCACCTTCACGGGATCCCCTCTCCGGTGCATAGTGGAGCAGCCCGGAGCGGGATCCCTAGGCTCTCAGAGAAGGAGAGGCGGACACGTGTGTGTCTACCAGTTGCAGGATCAGAGTGAGAGAAGAAGAGCGAGGGATTGCGTTACAGAGTTGCACCTTAAATACTTGATCATAACAATACATCAAAAAGACATACCCCACAGTCTAGAATGATCAAAGGGACAACAGAACAGGCAGGAGGTATTTGCATTTGTAAGCCATACATCACAATGGGCAGATTAGCTAGACCTCGCTCTAAGTGCAAGACAAAGAGGCTAACAAGCACATCTACATATTGATCTGAGTCTCTAGGTCACAGTAAGGACAGGACGCATGAGTACAAAGGATGAAAGGCATCGATTAACATCACATAGGTGAGACAGAAGAAACTCGTCTACCTGTAGACATTAATACACCAAAGCACATCTAAGATGCTCAGAAAAAGCACAGTAAGGACCAGCCATATGCACACTATACAGAATGGCGCATTACATCACAACACATGCATGTTTGCATCACAAATACATGAATGGCACATTGCTTCTCAGTAATGCAGCAGAAAAACAGAGAAAAGAGGGCTGAGTGTCCTTAGTCTGTTGTGGGGTTAAAACGAACCGCCACACACGCTCCCCCCCAGAGGACGCGGCAGGGGGTCGCGACCTCGATAATCCATCTGTGTGAGCGAGCTGTGGGAGAAGCTCGCTGCAGGCAGAGGGGGAGGGAGGGGAGGGGTAGTAAGTGCCGGCAGGAGCTGTGAAATCGTCCTGAGCCGTGCAAAAATTGCTTGCTGCTCCGTGACGTCGAGGGTTTGTCCCGTTGCACGTGCGGAGATTACAAGAAGAAAAATTAGTCTCTGACTCCTCTTGTGGCCATGAAGAAAAGCAGGAGCGGCTGTAAGAGAAAAAGTAAACAAAGCAGGGGGACTGTTGGCTTTGGGTGCTGAAGCAACCCCAAAGCTCCCGGGAACAGCTGACGGCTGAAATCCCGTTGTGCCGTGGCTAAGACCATTAAAAAATCCAGTGGCGAGCTGCGTGCTTGCTTCAGGTGAACGAGCAGCCCTGAAGGTTCTGTGGGCAGCGGCGGAGGACGATGGCGGTCTCTGGCGTGGCTGAGACTGTTAACAAATCCTTCGAGCGTGCTGCATGCGTGCTTCAGGTGAGCGGGCAGCCCTGAAAGGCAGCGGCGAAGGAGGAAGGCAGTCTGTGGAGCCGTTACTTGTCCCGTGCGTGATGCGCCGTCCTTGTAACTCCCCGATGCGTGCGCGGGGGTTCAGTGCGTGGGTGGGCCGCTGGAGTGGCGAGTCAGGGTGCAGAAACTTGGTGGAGAACGGCGCAGACGGCGCCGGTAAAATCCAGGTTGAGCTGTGGCTGTAGATTGGCCATGGTGCGTTGGAGCGGTGAGAGGAAATAGACGATCTTTAGTCCCTCAGGCCCGTGCAGATGCGTTGGAGCGGCGAGAGGGAATAGACGATCTTATGTTCCTCAGGCTCATGCAGCTGCGTTGGAGCGGTGTGAGGAAGTAGACGATCTCCGTCCCTCGGGCTCGTGGAGACGCGTTGGAGCGGTGCGAGGCAATAGACGATCTTTGTGCCCCGGGCTTGTGCAGCTGCGTTGGAGCGGTGAGAGGGAGGAGACGATCGTTGTCGCTCGTGCGGCCATGGTGCGTTCAGTTCCACGCGCTGCGCTCCCCGTCGGCCCTGGAGGTTGCCGTCGTGGAGAGAGGACGAGGTGCGTGCGCTCTCTGTGAGAGCGGCCGGTCCAGCGTGGTCATCCAAAACAGAAGGCTGCGTCTTCAAGGGGTCGCCAACGCAGCTGTGCAGCTGTCCAGCTCGGAAGGTTGCATTCGCACAAAACGTGTGCGTGTTCGAGGGGTCACCAGTGAAGCGGCATGAAAAAATAGGCAGCAGTGCTGTGGTTTTAAGCAGGTTTTATTAAATCATACCACCTTCACGGGATCCCCTCTCCGGTGCATAGTGGAGCAGCCCGGAGCGGGATCCCTAGGCTCTCAGAGAAGGAGAGGCGGACACGTGTGTGTCTACCAGTTGCAGGATCAGAGTGAGAGAAGAAGAGCGAGGGATTGCGTTACAGAGTTGCACCTTAAATACTTGATCATAACAATACATCAAAAAGACATACCCCACAGTCTAGAATGATCAAAGGGACAACAGAACAGGCAGGAGGTATTTGCATTTGTAAGCCATACATCACAATGGGCAGATTAGCTAGACCTCGCTCTAAGTGCAAGACAAAGAGGCTAACAAGCACATCTACATATTGATCTGAGTCTCTAGGTCACAGTAAGGACAGGACGCATGAGTACAAAGGATGAAAGGCATCGATTAACATCACATAGGTGAGACAGAAGAAACTCGTCTACCTGTAGACATTAATACACCAAAGCACATCTAAGATGCTCAGAAAAAGCACAGTAAGGACCAGCCATATGCACACTATACAGAATGGCGCATTACATCACAACACATGCATGTTTGCATCACAAATACATGAATGGCACATTGCTTCTCAGTAATGCAGCAGAAAAACAGAGAAAAGAGGGCTGAGTGTCCTTAGTCTGTTGTGGGGTTAAAACGAACCGCCACAAACCTACACAATGGCACAAGAATCTTTTTCCGATCCTTAGTGAGTGACCATTCATAAGTATAAAAAATAACTTACAGAATGGCACAAGAATCTTTTTTCGATCCTTAGTGATTGACCATTCATAAGTATAAAAAATGATAACTTACACAATGGCACAAGAATCTTTTTCCGATCCTTAGTGAGTGACCATTCATAAGTATAAAAATAGTAACTTACAGAATTGCATAAGAATCTTTTATTCCAACAATAGTGAGTGCATTCATAAGTATAAAATAGCTTGTTAAAATCAGTATAAGACTGATCTTTATGATAAGATACCTCTTGTATCGATTACCTGACGAGGTTCCGATGAAAGTATCCTCTACATATAAGTTAAGCTATAAGTAATGAGTACATGCAAATCTGCGGCAAATTCTCCACATCGTGCAAGCTGATCTCTGTAAAATTTTGTGTCTTTAAGGGGATAAAAATGTGATTTGAGAAATACCAGGGGTTGGAAATATCTACTAAACCTATCCCATAGTATGATTTAATTCAGTGTCTTTAGGGGATAAAAGTGTGGTTTGGGAAATACCGGGAGTTGGGAATATTTATTAAAATTTCCCATAATGATTTAACTTTTTCCCATAATGGTTTAGCTAATGGCGGGCTCCGGACCGTGTGGTTAAAACAAAGGAAAGTAATGCGCCCCCACCACCCAGTGGAGGTGAGATTGGTAAAACAGGTTACTGAGAGGAGAATTATTTGAGGTAACACTATTAAAATGAAGCGCTAAACTAAAGTTGTAAGGTTATTCTGGTGTGTGTACAGCTGGGGTTAGGGAGGCAGTGCCCCATTTTCTTAAAAAAAAAAAAGTTGTGGTTTGTGAACAATAGGCTCAGGAGCCATCTTGCGAGTGTCCCATCTACTGCACATATGAGGGCGCCATCTTGAATCACCTTCAAGCTGTGGCACAGTGCCTCCATCGTGTGATCAAATATAGGAAATGCACTATTTCACAAAATTACTGCCAACAAAACTTAAATCTTAATAATAAATCTGGAACTTTATCTCTCTGGCTGAAAGGAAAGCTTTAAATCTGTGCATGGTAAACAAAATAAGTTCTCCCATGCCTGCCAAAGCAGGTTTGTCTGTAGTGAGGCAAAGCATGCCATTCAACTTGGAGAGAAAAGGCTCAACTTTAAATTAGGCAGAGGGAGGTATAAGAATAATAATTATTCCTACTTATACAATAAAACTGGAGAATAAGGAGATTTATTCCTCAGCAAAACTGTAGGAAATCCTAGGTGGACACTATATAAAGGTGAGAGAAGTTAAATGAAAAACTGCAGGTTGGTACAGATAAGTAAAAATATAAATGAATTAAATTATAAATACAAAAATAATTGAATAAATACAATAAACTAAAATGAATGATAAAATAAATAGGAGTTTTTGTTGTGGAGATGAACCTTGTGGAGGTGAGACTGAGCAGAAAATGGAAAGGGAAATTTGTTTTTTGAAGAAAATTGAAAACTGATGAAATGTTCAAGATTTGTGCAGGACGCAAGACAAAAAATATGGAGAAACGATTGGAGGAAGGAAAGAAAAAACGTAAGAATAAGAGACTTACGCTGCAACGTGAGAACAAATGAAAAATAATCAATAAACATGATACAACAGAAAAGGACAAAAAACACGCTGTTTAACAACCTGTGTTTCCCTGTTAATTTGAGACGGTGTTGGGCTGTGGACCATCCCTCCCCCAGCAGCTGCGTCCATCCTCCTCCTTCACGCCATCAGTGACCCTCTCCTCCCTCCACTTCGCTGTCCCACTTCAGCAGTCAAAGAAAGCAACACAATGGGACAAAGAGGAACAATTGAGCACATGTAAGTACAGTATTGTTGCTTTCCATATCAGAGATGTGCCAAGACCACATACTGAGCAGACACAATACATGACCAATCTTCAAAAAAGCCATACCCATGCCCCATCTAAGTTGAACTATCAGTATCAGCTGCAGGGCCACAGGACGTCAGAGTTTGAATAGTCAGAGGCCCCGATGGGACTAATACTTCCTATGTTAGCAATTTGGCCACTGAGCTCAAACACCCACAAGGGTACCCGGGGGGTCCCCCAATTAGCAACACAATGGGTATCCTCCCCTACAGGATGTTGAAAAAGAACCGGCTTTGATATTAAGCCGTTCTGTTTCAAGGGGGGAGAGGTCGAGACAGGAACGGATAGAAAAGTTATTAATTCATTAAGGTTTACTGTCTTGAAGTCTGAGAGTGAGACAGGAACAGATAGAAAAGTTAAGATAAGATAAGATAAGCCTTTATTAGTCCCACAACGGGGAAATTCCAGGATTGCAACAGCACAGGGATAGCAACACTCAGAGCAACAATCAGAAGGCAAGAAAAAAAAAGCAAGCAAGCAAGAGCAGCTAATATACATATGTACATATTACTATAAATATATATATATACACACAGACACACAGTGCAGAGCATTGTAGCTGGATGGGATAAATATATGAGTATATAAACACACAGTGCGGAGCATTGTCGCTAGATGGAATAAATATGTAGATATATAAACACCCACAGTATGGAGCATTGCAGCTAGGTGGAATAAATATGTAAATATATAAACACACACAGTGCGGAGCAATGTAGCTAGATGGAATAATATGTAGATATATAAACACACAGTGCGGAGCATTGTAGCTAGATGGAATGAATATATAGATATATAAATATAAACATAAACATAAACACACCCAGTGCGGAGCATTGTAGCTAGATGGAATAAATATGTAAATGTATAAACACACACAGTGCAGAGCATTGTTGCTAGATGGGATGAAACAGCACAACCATCTGCTTAGTTATCCTACATGGTATGATTATGTGCCCATCCATATTCTCACCCTCCATAGCAACCGGTATTTTCCTAGTTGTATGCCGGAGGGGACCATTGTGTAAGTCTATTGCATCTTTTGCATTCAAAAAACTATTAGGTTGTTACATCTTTTTGCTATCTCTGCGAGCAGCCTTGCTTAGGTTGTACAGTCTGACAGCCGTTGGTAGGAAGGACCTGCGAAACCTCTCGGTTGTGCACCTGGGATGATGTAGTCTGCTGCTAAATGAGCTCCTCAGTGCATTCAGTATGTCCTGCATAGGGTGGAACTCGGACTCCAGCAGAGATGACAGTTTAGCCACCGTCCTTCTGTCTCCTGTCTCCTCCACCGGATCAAGGCGCTGCCCCAGGACGGAGCTAGCTTTCTTGATCAGTTTGTTCAGTCTCTTCCTATCGGCTGCAGTAATGCCACTGCCCTAGCAGACCACTCCAAAAGTGATGGCTGATGCCACCACCGTGTCATAGAATGTCTTCAGTAGCGCCCCTTGTACACCAAAAGACCTGAGTCTCCTCAGTAGGAACAGCCTGCGCTGTCCCTTCTTGTAGAGTGTGTCGGTATCGTGTGACCAGTGTAGTTTATTGTTCAGATGAACACCCAGGTACTTGTAGGATGTCACCATCTCAATGTCTGTTCCCTGTATATTTACTGGTGCTGTGAGGGGTTGTCCTTGCCTGCGGCAGTCCACCACCAGCTCCTTAGTTTTCCTTGCGTTGATCTGGAGGCAGTTCTGATGGCACCAGTCCACGAAGTCCTGGATAAGCCCTCTGTACTCAGCTTCATCTCCATTGGAGATGAGCCAACGATCGCAGAGTCATCAGAGAACTTCTGTAGATGGCAGTGTGTTGTGTTGTGTGAGAAGTCCGCAGTATAAAGAGTGAACAGGAAGGGAGCAAACACCGTTCCCTGGGGGGCCCCCGTGCTACCGATGATCGTGTCGGACACACAGTCCCGGGTTCTCACAAACTGAGGCCGGTTCGTGAGGTAGTCCAGGATCCATGATGACAGGTGCTGGTCCACCCCTGCGCGCAGCAGCTTGTCCTTCAGGATCATCGGTTGGATGGTGTTGAAAGCACTGGAGAAGTCAAAGAACATGATCCTCACCGCATTCCCGGGCTTCTCCAGGTGGAACAGAGAATGGTGAAGGAGGAAGATCACCACATCCTCCACCCCAATGTCATGCTGGTAGGCGAACTGGAGTGGATCCATCGCTGGTTCCACCAAGGGGCGGAGGTGAGCAAGGAGCAGTCTCTCCAGGGTCTTCATCAAGTGGGACGTCAGGGTCACCGGTCTGTAGCTGTTCAGGTCTTTGGGGTGGGAAGTTTTTGGTACAGGTACCACACAAGATGTTTTCCACAGCTGTGGTACCCTCCCCAGCATCAGGCTCAGGTTAAAGATGTACGTCACAATCCCACACAGCTGGTCTGCACAGAACTTGAGGAGCTTTGCGCTGATGCTGTCCGGTCCCGACGCCTTCCTCGCCTTAATCTTCCTCAGCTCCGTCCTCACCTGGGTCCTGGTCAGGGTCAGGATGGGGGGCTGTGTGTTGGGAGTGGGGGGTTGTTGGTGGAGTGGGGAGTGGGCAGCAGGACTTGATGTCTTTAGAGGCAGCAGTGGTTGTTGTGCAGTCAGGGGGGAGGGCGGTTGGTCAAACCTATTGAAAAACAGATTCAGATTGTTTGCCCACTCCCTGCCCCCCGTGGTCTGGGGGGAGGTATTCTGGAGCCCAGAGATGGTTTTGAGGTTTCTCCAGACCCCGCTGATGTCGCTCTGTTGCAGCTTGTCCTCCATCTTCCTCCTGAAGCTGTCCTTGCCTTCTCTGATCTTTCTCCTCAGCTCCCTCTGTACGGACTTCAGCATCTCCCTGTTCCCTGACCTGAAGATCCTCTTCTTCTCTCTCAAAAGTTGCTAAGTCTTTAAGGTTTACTGTCTTGAGGTCTGAAGTTAGGCATTTGAGTTGTCATCCTTTTTAACAAGCAGGGAGTGAATCTAACAGCAAAACTATGATAACTGATCACAATGTTCTCAACCTTATAGCTGAGAGGTCGGTGTGCTTTCTCATCTAAAATGCTACCATGCATGCAAACTATTGAGTAGCTACAGAAAGAGCGCATAAATATGAATGAATCTTTATTTTTTGGAAAAAGATTAAAAGAAAGGAATAGAACAATATATTAAGGAAAATCCAACAGGGTCAAATTAAACAATAACTCCTCTGATTGCACAATTCAACATAAGTTATTCGAAAAGGGTGATGGCTGAGGCCACAGCTTATATTGCTCACCTATTCTCCATCTAAGAAACATCTAATAAAACAAAGGCTAGCAACTAAGACCAAAATCTGGAAAATTCTTGATGCTTGAAAGGTCATTTTTCCACAGAATATCTGGCAGTCTGAACTTTTGCTACAAGAAAACTAGCCACCTGCTGACCAAGAGAAATGAGGCAGGTTTAGGGCTCCTTAATGCTGAAGGGCCAATACATATTTGGAGGTTCCCAGACCCTCCTATCTGTATTTTTTGCACATCTCTCAAAACTTTATGGATATGAACTAAACTTATTAGCACATTTTCTAGTCTCAAAGACAACCACTAGTGCTAGCCCTCTATTCTGGGTGCCTATAGGAGAGGGATGTCTGGGGACAATTTGGAACAACCAACTAACCAAACATGTGAGAGCAGTGCAGCCAAGAGTTCAATAAAAGCTAGAGAAAAGTTTTGCTTGTGCTTTACAAATCTGTTGAAATCTAATAACATTGTTAAAATAAGAGATTTGCAGTAGGCATTTTTAACTTAACATAAGGTATGAGCATGTGAGGGTAAATCAAGTACAAATTTGTAAGATGGAGGTGCAAAATATGATAAAAACGCTGATTTACAATCACATCTTAAGACAAAGGTTGAAAATTTATGCAAAAAGGTATAAGGGTAAAACTGCAAGTTTCAGGAAATTGCACAATTGAGGAAATGTGCCAAATATTAGAAAATGTCACAAATTCCTGAAAAAGGAACTTGCAAATTTACAAGGAAAAAATCCAAAATTTGTTAGGAGAAAAATAACTGTTAAGCGAAAAGGTTGCAAAGTTAGAAGGGAAGTGTTTAAATTTGAGAAAAGCTGTAAGCTTACATGAAAGCTACATTAAGATAAGGTAAGCCTTTATTAGTCCCACAACGGGGAAATTTTAGGGTTGCAATGGCACAGGGATAGCAGCGCTCGGAGCGGTAATTTGGAGGATAAGAAAATAAGAGCAGTGAATATACATAAATATATGTACACAGTGCGGAGCATTACACATGTCCTTACACTTTGTATGGAGATGGGGGATGGCAGCGTAACAAGGGTTATGGTTTTTGATCATCCAGAGATGAGTAAAAAATAGAAGACGATGAATTAAAACAAACACGACTAGAGTAGACTAGAGAAACAAGATAATTTGGGGTAAAAACAGCAAACACTCGGCCGAATAGACTCAAGAATGAAGCACATACATACATATAGCTGTGTGCACACCAGCCTTATCCAAGGGGTACAAGCATCATAGACGCACACACAGAGCGGAGGTGGAGCATAAACAAGGCCTTAATGTCCTGTGCACATAGATCTGCAGCTCTGACACACACAAGACAACCAGTGTAGCTTGACAAACAAACCAGCGGTTCACACCCGCGTGGTCCGTGTGTCACATGGTTAAGTCTTGATTTAAATATTTAGAATTGTTTTAGGGGGCTAATGAAAGTTTTATATTTTTGTATCTAAAATTGTTACAGTTTTGTAGGCATAGTGTTAGTTCGTCTGGAGGTTATCTGTTCAGAAGAAAAAGACAGAAGACTCCACCACACCAAGATACAGGTGACTGTTATACTTAAGTTTTCATATGCCTCATTTCCACTAGCCCAGTTCGACTCGCCTCGTTTCATTTTGTTACTACTCATTTCGGCCGCGGTTGTGCCTCCATTACAACCGTGTAAAGCCGTGTATAGCTGGGGTGGGCGGGATTTTTTTTACAGCAAGGCGGCGCCACACTCCCGTGACGTAAAACACACGACCCAAGCCAAACACAACATGGCGGCTTTACAAGGCGACTCCTCGGTCTGTGGCTTTTTTCACCGTAAATGCCAAAAAGGACCTTCAGACAAGGGTACAGGCAGTGAGACGAAACACTCTGGAATAATTCTGCAGCTTCTGGAGAGAGCCGAAGACGTGAGGATACAAACTAGGTCATATGTAACGGTAAGCTAATGTTGCTAATGCTAGTTTGCTATAAGTACGTCGTACTACACTGTAATCTCTGCAAGTTATCACTGTTAGGTACTAAAATATGTACGCTGTGTGTGTTTCAGATGGCTCTGTTGTGGGAAAATTACCACTTCAAACGGTCAGTCTGGCATTCAGCACAGCCTGTCAACTGATGTCAATACAGCCTGTCACTGATGTCAGCACAGCTTCACAAACGATCAGTGGTTGTAGAGCTTAAGAATGTCTGGTTTATTTCCTGTGCAAAAAATTGCTCTGATCTAAGTAAAGGAACCCTATTTCACTGTTTATGGGAATGTAGAAAAATCAGAATGTTTTGGGAAGAGGTGAGGGTAACAATTGAAAAAATAATTTCAAAACAATTCACATTGAACCCTAAACTGTTTTTGTTGGGTCTGTATCCAGAAAAACATAACGTTAATAAGAGTAAAAGAACATTCATTGACCTCAGTTTGCTTAATGCCAAAAAATGTATTGCATTACTGTGGAAAAACTCATAGACCAGATGTGACTCAGTGGTTAAGACAGATGTTAACAACCTTCCACTAGAAAGAATAACATACATACTGAAATCAAAGGAAAATGTGTTTGAGAATATATGGAGACCTTTCATTGATTATGTAAAGAAATTAAACATAACTTCTGAAGAAGAAGGTGAATGATATGTGTGGACCTTGCAAATTCCAAGCTGGTGAATGTATATTATGTATTCTTATGTAATAGATTACCTAGACTAAACAGAGGAGCATTGTTGTTGACTTGTTTTTGTTAATGGTTGTTGTTTTTATTACCCTTTTTTGTTATTTTGTTATTGTTCTTTTTAGTTTTTAAATTACCTTTGTGTTAGTGTCTGACTGTGTGTGCTGTTTGTAAAAAAAAAAAAAAAAGGTTCAATAAAAATATTGTGGGAAAAAAAATTGCCCTGATCTGTGTGAAAATCATGGACTGTTGAGACATCATGGACGTACCTGCTCCAGCTGCACTCAGTCTGAGACGTTGTCATAGCAAAAAATGATCAGCTGACACAACTTGATCGCCAGGTTAATAACTATATTAGCCACAAAATGTATATTCAAAAAGTAAACAGTACTGAGTTCGGTATAATAAGATGTATTTGACAGTTATGATGCATTTTAGGCCAAAACAAACTTGATCTAGGATTAAAAGCAATTAAAATAATGCAGTCACAAGGTTACATGGAAAATGCTTGAGTTACTAGATACATATACTGTAGAAATATATATTCTCTGCATCAACAATGTACTATACATGCATTCACATAGTATTGCACTGACAAACCTCTGAAGTTTTTGCAGATGTCTCTTTTTTTATATGTGAAGGTTACCACCATGTGACATAAATTTCTTAAAAATGAGCCATTATTTTCAAGGTCACCCATTAATGGTTTGTACTGTTGACTCTTTTCCAACCAGTGTATTAACAGACAAAAATAGAAATCATGATGCAAACACATAAGTCACTAAATTGTTTATTACAATCAGCAGCAAATTCAAGATTATTCAGAATGTGCAAAACTCAAACTGTAAGACTGGGTCACTCAGCAGCTGGGATGTGCAGCTCACACTGGTCTCAGATCAGCAGATCTTAGGCCTGCATCTCTGTAAATAGTGACGCAAGGTCCAGTTTGGGGTGGATCGATCATTTACCTCTTGCCTAGACAAAAGACAGAAATGGGTGGTGGTTAAATAAAGGAAGTTTAAAACATATTTGGGAAATACACTTGTTGCTAAAAGCCAGTGGTGGAATGTGAATGAATGAATCTTTATTTCGGATAGATTAAAAGAAAATAAAATAATATAACAAAGGGGAAAAAAATCTAATAAGGTCGAATTAAACAATAACTCCTCTGATTACACAGTTCAACATAGGTTATCTTCACTTCCGCCTCCCAAAGAGAGCAGACGCCTTTTTCTTCTCTCCTGCTCTGACTTATCTCCTTCCTCCTCTAACTAACTGGATCCCAGCTTGCTATCGTCTGTCTGCGTGTCCTTACTGCTGATCATCGAACGAAACTATGGATTTAATAAGCTGGGCTTTGAACGCAATTGACACTATTTTTTCAACGAGGAAAAGTGCCCCGGGGGAGGTTGTTTGCCCCGCAGGAACGGCTGCTGCGGACTATTTGAGGGACACAAGTAATTGGAAACTCTTGTGCCTGTCTGATCTTTCCATCGAAGATGTCGAAGATTTGTACGTCTTCGTAGTAATGGTCATTGGGATCGTTCTGATTGGATCTGGGATTGTCCTGGTGTACCGTAAATTGATGAAGATGGACTTAACCTATCAAAATGCTGGCCAAGTGAGGTTTAACCATCAAATTGAAAAAATGGAGAGGACTCTGACAGCGGCAAATGGAGAACTGTCTAGGAAAATGGATTACATTATGATTACGCTGAGAGCCGTCCATGAAGGATTCAACGTCCAGCAATGAAGGATTAAGTACTGAATCTGTAAGAGGATATAAAGTTTCTTTCTCTGGGATCAGTACTATTCGACCAATCTGACCCCTCTCACACAAGTCCTCCAGATTATCTGCAGTTTTTTGTTTTCAAAACATTTGAGCTGCACTATCTCCACGGACAGCCAGCTGCGTGGCCCAAGGACAATGCCAGCAGCTAAGACAAAACATCTCCTGCCAAAGAGACGTTGTTGTTCTTAACTGATACAAACACCTACACTCAACACTACACCCACACTGACTCAAAAACTGATGAAAAAGATCACTCACTCACTGCTCTCTTTGTGTTCTTGTGTACTTTTTTGTCTGCTAACTGTGCATTGAGGGCTTTTTTTCTTGTAATCATAATATTGATCATATATGACCAGTATTCTGACAATCAATGGTTTTTTGCTCCTTCCTATTGTATTATCCTTTTCTTCCCTATACATCCTGTACCCATCTGATGACAGGCGCGTTCACAGATGCTGCCGTGTCACCGGAAATGCAGGTCGTTTTCTGTGTCAAGTCAAATCCCTCGTATGTTATCAGTTTTCATATCTGTTAATGTACTTGGCAATAAATCCTTTCTGAGTTCTGAGTTCTGAAATGGGTGATGGCTGAAGCTGCAGCTTATATTGCCCACCCATATTCCATCCAAGAATTCAAAAGAAAAACAAAACAGCAGCGATTCCAATTCCAATGTGACAATAAAGTACTTCGTTGTTGTATTTAACCACAATTTTCATGTAGCTGCACTGATGTAAAGTCGATTTTACAAGGGCTGGGTTACATTTAAAATCATCTGCTTTTACTGTTGCCTCAGCAATCAGAATGAATTAATACATTCACTTGAATGGAATATAGTACTTTAACTGAAGGTGTGCATCACAGAGTATGGAGTTGCTCAGTCAAAATATGGAGTTTTTATCAATAAAAGTTTGTCTGGAATGTAAAAGTGTCTCTTCTTGCCCTGGCTTCAAGTGTGGGTGGTGTTTTGTACTTTTATTGCTAAAATATAAAAGGATGCACTACAATGGGTCTCAAATATTTGTAATGTGTCCTGTTACTGCATGAGTTTATTGATGATAGAGTATAAACTACACATATAAATTAAATTATATTGATGACTGAACAACTGCCATTCCCCAAAAGATACAGTTATGAACATAACTCACAAAGGATCACACAAGTGATCTGACAAAAAAAATAAATACATTAACAAGTGGTTTATTTTACAGTTGATGCGCCAGTCTTTTTCAATTATTCTGTAATTAATACTCACGCAATCAAATAAATCTCAGTTCAGTCCCTTTTATATTAAGTGAAAATTGTGCTACTTTGGTTTTGACACTTTACCTATAAAAGCAAAGAATTTCAGTACTTTCCACAGTGGCAAGGTCCGTTGTGGAGTGGCTGCTTTCCTCTTGCCTAGATGAACGACAGAAATGGATGGTGGTTAGGTTCAAGCAAGTTCAACACTTATACAGGCACATCTCAAAAATTAGAATATCATGAAAAAGTTCAATATTTTTGTCACTCATTTCAGAAAGTGAAACCCATATATAGATTCATTACAGGGACAGTGATATATTGAAAGTGTTTATTTTAATATTGATGATTATGGCTACAGCCCATATTAACCAACACCTCAGCGGCCAACATTTCTATTTAAAAACTATTTTTTAAAGTTTATGTAATATTCTAATTTTTTGCCAAATTGAATTTGGGGTTTTCAGGGGCTGTAAGCCATAATCATCCAAATTAAAATAAATAAATGCTTGAAATATATCACTGTCTGTGTAATGAATCGATATAATATATGGATTTCTCTTTCTGACGCTTTAGAAAATTATATGAATGACTTTATAAATCACTGGTTTGAAAAAGCACTTTTATATTGTTGAGATTTCGGCTCCTGTGGTCTCACCAGTATCCACTATAAACAGGGAGGCTAAACCCTGGCATGTGGAAACACATTCTAGCATTAAATTGCACACAATTTAATGCCCAGCACCAAAGTGCAATACAAAACAGAAACCAGAACTTTAACCAGGATTAACATATTTCATCGTTTTGCTCTCACAAGCGAATATTTAGGAGAAAACAAGCGCGAATCAGCAGTTGGTACTAGCTAGCTACTAGCCAAAACTCGTTAGCTAAAACGAGTTAGCCAGCAAAAAACGGCGCTGTATGGCTCAAAAAAAGTGAGCTTACCACCAACAGGATAAATAAGCGAACAGATGCACATTATTACAAATCACTCACCATCGATGGTTCTCTCACGTTCGTCTTCAGCTTGTCTATAGTCCGGTTGTATGCTGGCCAGCCATCGGGTCCGGGTCACTCCTCACTGTGTATCTGCCACCAAGCAGAGAAAACTCCGCACCTCTTCGTTGGACCACGGTGTAGAGTTCCGCAAAACCTACAACGCTGTCTGTATTAATATCGTATTTACTCCGTGACCGAGTTAGTCCGTGATTGCAAATGGCGGTCGTAAAGATTTCAACGAAGACGGGCGCTTTCGTGACGTTACGCCCTGACCAATCAGCGGCTAGCAGTCTATTGATGTCGCATCTCGGCTCGGTTTCGCACGGTTATACCCTGCCTCTTAACCGCTACGAAAATAGTGTCGGTTAAAGCGTGCTGGGTATAGTGGAAATAGCGAGAAAGTGAAACGAGTAGAACTAAGTAAGGCCAAGGCGATACTAATGGAAATGGCCCAATAGTAATCAGCAGACGTCTTAGTTTAATACATTCCTTGAAAGGCAGATGTTCAGACCCAGAGGCATTGTTTAATTCCAAAACAAATTCAAAAGGTCAGTAATGGAAAGGCATCCAATGCCAGGGTAGAAATAAAGAGATGAGTTTTGTCACAAAACAGAATTTTGAATTGAGCCATGTTGGTTTATTATAAAGCTGACTTTTCAGAATGAAACCGATCACTTTTATGTGCAGGATCTTGAATGGAGCATTAGCTGTGGACAGTAGTCAGTAGTATGAACGACGGGACAGTGAATCATGAATAAGACAAGCAGGTGGTAACAGAATGTTGATGAAGGCTGAAGAGAACGGAGACCAGATGGACGGAAGGAAGTTTTAATACTGAAAGAGATTATAGATGTGAGATGTTTCATCAGCTAGTCCAGGGAAAGGTGAAGTCTTGTACACAGATGGATAGTGGATGGAAAAGAATTGAGTGAGTGTTTCTGATGGAAAAAGTACGTAGGGGAAGAAGAATGGTGGATTTAGCAAGTGTAGAAAATACTTCTGATGTTGAGATGGAAATGGAAAAAGAAATGAAAGCAGAGTATGTGTAACCAAAGAAAAATAAAGATCCACGTAAGATTTGCAGCTGTAGGTTTAAAACAAACAAACAAACAAACAGAAAATCAACAATAAATAAATAAAATTTTTGCTTAAGAGTGTCAGGAAGAAGGCACAAACGCAGGCAGCCGTCTTAAAATGTTTCCAAGTACTTAAAGCAGCAATGAGGCATTAGGTGTCCATTCTTTCAGTGCATTTCTTTTAGTTGTGAATATTAACATTTATTTAGTAATGAGCAAACATTCACTGCAACGATTATAGCCTTACTATATACACAGTCATTTAAAGTCAATCTAACAACATAGTTATGTTCCTTCCCAATAGAGGGTATGCATAGGATGTCAACCAAACAGAACTCTTGGAAGACAAACACTGAGTGGAAGGAATTGGTGGCAGCATGGAGGTGTACGCCAGTGCAACACAAAGGTCCACGTAGCATTCAATTACAGTAGTGCAGATAATATCTGTTGGCATGGTGGAGAGTTAATCTTATTATCCCATATTGTATTAATTAGCAAAATTAATTGAGGGCTTTGAAGCAGTTCCTTTCTTGACTCAAGGTTGGAAATCTAGATAAGAAGGGAAAATAAAATTTGAAGGAAAACACGCACTTATTTATGGAATGGCTGACACAAGGGGAGCCTGAGCCTGAGGCTCCCCATGAATCTGTTTCTCTTATAAAAGGAGGACAAGGGGGGAGGACGGCAAGGAGGAGGAGGAGGGAGCACGCCCCAAAATGGCCGCTGCTGGCAGGAGAGAGATGTCCACATCCACCACTGAAAACTGGACTGCATACTTAAAGACTAGAACAGATAAGTGGACTCACTTCTACACGTATGCAGAAAATTATTGCATGTAAAGTAAGAACTCAGGGTAATGACATACAGGACTTTTCAAGGTCAGAAAAGTAATGATCAAATTCTGCAAATGGCAAGCTACCAGTAGAACACTTATCAACATCTGTAAAAGTAGCATTGTACCCCATGTACTATAGGTGATTGAACAAATCTGATCCAAATTATGAACAACCCTTATTTGCAAATCCATCCTCCAGATTGGTCATAAAATTGGACTGATAAACAAAGAAATGTGTGGAAGCATCCATTGTCCTAAGTGAAGAGAATAAGAGACATTTCAACCTATGGGGGGTTCCACACATCCCGCTGGTTAGACCCAAACACATGGATTGGAAAATGTTGGACATTTTGTCACCTCTACTGCAGAATAGAGCCATCCATGGAAAACCAGTACCTGACTTTAACATAGAACATTCTCCCAAAATAAAGCCATAAGCATTGTCTCTTAACTGGGTAACCACAGCACAAAAGGCGGCACACAAAGATGCCCAGAAATCTCCTATATGACCAATCTTAACATTAACAAATGAGGGGATGAGGAAAATTTGAAGCAAATTCCAAATTGGTTATGGTAAAAGGATAACTAGATGTAGATCTAATAAAAGGAGCAGAGTACGACACTATAGGCCATATATTCAGAAGCCGAGAAGGGTGTTAACAAATGCAATTTTCCACAGTGGGAGTCGTCAGCAAGTCTTAGACCAATTGCTGGGTCGAGAGGAAGAGCTGAGGACCCCAAGATGAAGGATGATAACGAGGAAGACCATTCTGCCATCACAGATTATTTGTAAGCACAGTGTGCTAATGATAATACATAAATCATACATAGCTCACCACACGGATGTAGGGGTGTGAGACTTATAGGGTTCTTGCGTTATTTATCTCCATCATGCTAATTACGGTTAGGTAATCTGAATAAGGGTGAAGGTTAGAAGCTCTGAATGCCTGAATACAACAATGCATGGATATGGATGTCTCCTAACGTTGAACAATATTGTTTACTACCTACCCACTGAACATATAGGTCCCATCACCCAACACACACATCACAACACAATCACCACTTGCAGATTTCATATAGTCAACAATCACACACTCAAGGCTACTGGGAGATAACTTACAACAGCACATAGATAACCACAGATGTGGTGAATAAGGATAAAACTATACAGGCTCCATACATTGTGATGGCAACCCCTCAGGCCATTATTGGTCCTGCCCCAGCTGAGCCCTTTGTATCGGCACTTGATTAAAGGTGTAGGATACAGGAAAGATGCATGCAGGAGAGCACCAGACCATCACGACGTGAGCCTGCGACGCAGAAAAGGTCGTAGGGCGAGTGACTGTACGACTTCAGTCCCCAGAAGAAGAATGGACTGGTACCTGAGCGCATCCACCGCACCTCCAGCATCCAGGGTGGAGCCAGGAGCTCGAGCCTTACCAACACCAGCATGTCCACCTCTGTCCAGCGACGGGGGTGGCATCCCTGGGACAGCATCACTGAACTGTTCACTGGCTGGACTGGATGTTACATACCCTCTGCTGCATCCACCAGACTGTCCTGTAGACCTCATGGGATGAGGTGTGCCTCTGAGAGCGGGGACACACAGTTGTTTCGCTTCTGTGTCAGCAAGATGGGACTGTGCTCCACAGCTGCAGATACGGGAAGCAGACACAGAGGAAGGTCAAACCTCTGTCGCAACCGTGTGATGAATGTAGCCGAATGATGTGAGCCCTGGCAAGGGTCAACCAGTGGACAAAGGTTTTGTGGGCTTTGTGGACTGACCCTATTCGACCCTATGACCCCCACACGGTCCACTCCACTGGACAAAGAACTATGATCAGGAGGAGACCTCGATGGGGGTACAGGACCTGGTGACAGTTCACCTCTTAGACATCACTGCACCACATTAGGGTGTCCACAAGGGGGGAGGCAAGGGTAGCAGAACCAATGGTGCAAGCCTCTTGGGTTGACACACAATGCAGGGACCTGCCTTATTCACAGTCTGTTAATTGCTAGAGTCTCTCACACCATACATGGTTGACATGATAAAATCATGTCAAAGGGGGGAGTGAAAGGGTTAATGTAAAGTTAGTGCCAGAATAATAATTCTGTAGGTAATCTCCCATTATGCTCTACACATATTCTATACAAATTCTGTTTGCATGCTTATGAACAATTATGTTATGGTAAACTGATAAAACAGGAATGAGACAAAGCTATAGAACTCTCTCTCTCTCTCTCTCTCTCTCTCTCTCTCTCTCGTGCGCATGCGTGGGCGTTTGTGGGAGCAGGGGTGTGGAGTGGTGTCGAGTGAGTACTTTAAACTTTGTATTTTCTAACTTTTTCTCTATCTTGTGTGTTTGAGGTGTGTGTGTTTAATATAGTGGGTTGAGTGTGTGTGTGCTGGGGTGTGAGTGTTGGAGTGGGTGTGTTGGGGAACGGTAGCTTCTGCTGCCGGTTTTTCCCAGCCGGCATCATGCCGGTGATTGATGGTGGTGTGGAGTTTGAGCGCTTAACCCGGCGTCATGGTGTGAGAATCCTCCCGACAGTTCCCTGTTCTGTGGAGGAGGCCAGCCTCGCTGTAGGACAGGTGGTTGGGCATGGCAGCATAAAATCAGCATCGAGGATGAACAGCGCAATTGTGATCTTTCTGGATTCGACTGAGAAAGCTGATCAGGTGGTGGCACAGGGAGTGGTCATAGGTGACACTTTTACTCCCGTTTTACCGCTGGCGAATCCGTCTAGGAGGATCACCATCTCAAACGCTCCTCCTTTCGTTAAAAATGATCAGCTGATTAGAGAGTTGTCCCGTTTTGGCCAGGTTGTGTCCCCTATCAGAATGGTCTCTCTGGGTAGTAAATCACCCCTGCTGAAGCATGTTGTATGTCATAGGAGGCAGTGTTTCATGGTGTTGAAAGACAGCTCTGCTGAACTGAACGCATCTTTTAATTTCAGGATTGATGGCTTTAGCTACTTGGTGTTTGCAACATCTGAAACCATGAAGTGTTTTGCGTGTGGCGCAGAAGGCCATCTTATTAGGTCATGTCCTGAAAAGGCGAACACAAAGAGCACTGGCGGTAAGAAAGGTGACGCCGCTGTTTCTGGTGGTCCGGAGGGTAGCGCTACATGTGGTGCGGCGGATGCCGCTGCGGCGCCCGCTTCTGCTGGGGCGGTCGTGGCCGCGACTGCGGCCGCATCCGCGGCCGCGTCCGCTTCTACTTCTGCGGGGGCGTCCGCGTCCGCGTCCGCGTCCGCGTCCGCTTGTGCTGGGGCGGCCGCGGCCGCCTCTGCTGGGGTGGCCGCGGCGGGCGCGGTAGTTGTCCCCCCAAACAGTGATGGTGGGGAATTTCTGTCTGGCGGCAGCTCTGATCATTGTGACGAGCCTGTCGCCCGGGGTAAACAGGTGGAGGGTGTAAGTAAAAGTGCAGTTAAACAAAGGAACGTGAATGAACAGACTTTGCAGGCGGGGGAGGAGCGGTTTGACGCTGTAGCGGACACACAGAGCAAACACTGCATGACAAACGTTGCGTTTCATGAAGAAATGCAGGAATGTAGTTTTGTTGAAGAGGATCCTTTTAAAGCTGCACAAAAAAGGAAAAGTGCGGAAAACTTGCAGAGCTCTGCTAAATCTAGTAGGGTTGGGAATTTAGATTTAGTGAATGAGAGCGCTTCTGACGAAAGTGGAGATGAGTCTGAACTGATGCAGACGCAGACGCAGGAGGAGCAAAGCTCCTATTGTTTTACTAAAATTAGACAATTTCTCCAGGTGACTAAGGGGAGCAGAGCTGTGAAAGTGGAAAATTACTTTCCAGATCTGGAGTTATTTGTGGCATCAGCTCGCAAGCTGATGAAACCGAATGATGGGAATGAGACTTTTACTGATCAGGAAATTTTTCGTTTAAAGAAACTGGTTGTCAAACTGAAATCACAAATTTCTAACAGTCATGTTGACTCTTAGTTTGTTTCTTCCCTTTTATGCTATGTGTGTGTTTTTTTACTGTACCTTATTTTTATCCTTTTTAATGCCCCACCTTAGAATTGGCACTCTTAATATAAACGGGGCCAGGGATGATGTAAAAAGGGCCTCTTTATACAAGCTTTTTAATTTAAAGGCACTTGACGTGCTGATGGTCCAGGAGACTCACAGCACTGTAGACATTGAGTGCCAGTGGAGAAAAGAGTGGGATGGCTGCATTTTTTTTAGCCACAAATCCAATAATAGTGGAGGGGTGGCTGTACTTTTCTCTCGGGGTTGTGTGCCTGTCTCTTATGAGGTAGAAGAGGTGGTGAAAGGACATGTACTCTTGCTAAAGGTACAGCTTGAAAACGTAAACTTGGTTCTTATAAACGTGTATGTGCCAACCCAGAGAGCAGAAAGGATCAGGGTCTTTAATATGCTATCAGATACGGTTAGATCCTGTAATCCAAATAGTTTTTTATTTCTGGGGGGTGATTTTAACTGTACATTAAACCACAGACTGGACAGGAACCATCAGGAACCTCACCCTGCTTCTGCCAATAGGCTGAGGGAACTAGTGAAGGCACATGAAATGGCCGATGTGTGGAGATCACATCATGGGGACCAGAGGCAGTACACCTGGAGCCATGCTAAAGATAACCTCTTATCTATGGCCAGGTTAGACCGTTTCTATGGTTTTAAACACCAAATGAGTGTTTTTAAAAATAGTTGTATCTGTCCTGTTGGTTTCACTGATCACTGCCTGCTGATTTGTTCTGTTTTCATTGAAAATGTAAAGTGTAAGAGTGCTTTTTGGCATTTTAATAATACACTTTTAAATGATGTGTTTTTTAAGGGAGTTTTTCATGATGTATGGAAGTCACACAGGGAACAAAAATCTTCTTTTAGTTCTCTCCAAATGTGGTGGGATTTTGGTAAGGCACAGATAAAACAATTCTGCCAACAGTACACTCAAAATGTCACTCGTAGCTTGACCCAATCCTTGAAAGTTCTGGAGACTGAGGTGGTAGAGCTAGAGGAGTTACTCAGTTCTACCGGAAAACAGGAGCACTTAGAGGCTCTTAAGTCAAAAAGGTCAGCCTTGGCTAGCTTGCTAGGGGTCACCGCACAGGGTGCTCTGGTCCGCTCGCGCTACATGGATGTAGCTCTGATGGACTCGCCCTCCCAGTACTTTTTTGGACTGGAGGGGAAAAATGGACAGAGAAAGCTCATTCACTCCTTGTTGGGCGATGACGGGAGAACAATCTCCACAGCAGCAGAGATCAGGAAACAAGCTGCTAGCTTTTACAGTGAATTGTTTAGAGCAGAGTGGAGGGAGGACACGTCACTGGGCCAGGTTTTCCTTGATGGTCTTCCAGTGCTCTCAGAGGACCTTGTTGCCGGCTTGGATGCTCCACTGTCTCTGTCTGAGCTGCATATGGCGCTAATGAGCCTCCAGAATGGAAAATCACCAGGCATAGATGGTCTCTCTGTGGACTTTTTTAAGGAATTCTGGCCCCTGCTTGGTCCAGACCTGCTGGAGGTTCTCCAAGATAGCTTGGAAAGGGGGACCCTACCCACGACCTGCAGGAGGGCCATCATCACACTGTTGCCGAAAAAGGGGGACCTCCAGAGCCTAAAGAACTGGAGGCCAGTCTCTCTGCTCTGCACAGACTATAAGATTCTCTCAAAAGCTCTGGCCCGAAGACTGAGAAAGGTGATGAGCGAGCTCATTCATGTAGACCAGACTTACTGTGTGCCTGGCAGGCTGATTAGTGACAACGTCACTTTAATTCGGGATATTTTGGAGGTCTCTGGTTCATTGGCGGTAGAAACTGGTTTGATTTCAATTGACCAGGAAAAGGCGTTTGATCGGGTTGAACACCAATATTTATGGACAGTTTTAACAGCTTTTGGGTTCAGCCCAGGCTTCATAGCCAGGATACGGGTCTTGTACAGTGACATTGAGAGTGTACTGAAGATAAATGGGGGCCTGTCTGCCCCTTTAAAAGTCCAGAGGGGGGTTCGGCAGGGCTGCCCTCTCTCAGGGATGCTGTACTCCCTCGCCATAGAGCCTTTGCTTCACTGCCTGAGAAGGGACCTATCAGGAGTCACTTTTCCTGGCTGTGACACCACGTTCAAGCTGTCGGCCTATGCAGATGATGTAGTCATTCTGCTAAATAAGCAGAGTGACATTGACGTTCTGGTTAGGAGTGTCAATCTTTTTGGCCAACTTTCCTCTGCAAAAATAAACTGGGGAAAAAGCGAGGCTCTGATGGTGGGGGAGAAACTAGAAAATCAGCTTACGCTGCCTGGTGGGTTGATTTGGAAAAAAGGAGGTTTTAAGTATCTTGGTGTCTTTATTGGAAATCAGCAGTTTGAGCAAAAAAATTGGGATGGGGTCATAGAGAAAATTAACGGGAGACTAAACAAATGGAAGTGGCTAATGCCAAGAATATCTTTTAGAGGAAGAGTGCTCATTTTAAATAATCTTGTTTCCTCATCCCTGTGGCACCGCCTCATGTGCATGGACCCCCCTGCTGGTTTGTTGTCCAAAATTCAGTCTGTTTTGGTGGACTTTTTTTGGGGGGGTGGACTCCACTGGGTTCCTCAAGCCCTGTTATTTCTTCCCAAAGAGGAGGGGGGGCAAGGAGTGATTCATTTAGCTAGTAGAGGTGCTGCTTTTAGACTGACTTTCATACAGAGACTGCTGACGGGCCCCCAGGACCTGGTATGGAGGCCTTTGGCCTGTGTTATTTTACAGAGAGTCCTTGGGCTTGGGCTAGACCTCCCTGTGTTTTTAATGGATTTTAAGAACTCTAATGCACTGTCTTTACCCAGTTTTTACCGCAGTCTCTTTTCAGTGTGGACTCTTTTTAAAAAACAAAGAGGGCCATGCGATTCCCTCTACTGGTTGTTGAGGGAGCCGCTGGTTTTTGGTGGTCGCCTTGGTGTCCTGCCGGGAGTTGGAAGGACCTTCCTTGATAGGCTGTGTTCCAGGAACGTTCTCACTCTGAAGCAAGTGGTGGAACTGGCTGGTCCTGGCCTCAACAACGCCTCAGCTTTAGCAGCTCATCTTGGTGTCAGGTCGAATCGTTTCATCGATGGTCTTCTTGCACACTGGAAACAGGAGCTTCATGGACTTGAGCACTCCCTACTCTTGGACTTTAGCAATGGCACGCTGCAGCCGGAAAGCACTGACCCCTTTCCCTCTCTCACGCTCTATATGGACTTTGACGTCGCTCCTTGCTCCTTACTGGCATTCTGTGCTCCCACTGGTGTGGACTTTGGAGGAGCCAGTGGTAAGGCTCTCTACAGACTGGTGGTGATGGCACTCAACAAGGACAGATTGAACACCTGTGTGGACACTCCTTGGAGAGCCTATTTTAAACTAGGAAAAGGGCATCGGCCTGCCTGGAGGGCTCTTTATAAAGCCCCTCTCCCTAAGAGGCATGGAGACTTACAGTGGAGGGTCTTGCATGGTATTATAGCAGTCAATGCTTTTGTTTCTGTGATTAACAGCAGTGTCAGTGATCAGTGTGTTTTTTGTTCCTCTAGGGAGACTGTTTTTCATTGTTTTATTGAATGTCAGCGCCTGAGTGGCCTCTTTGAACTTCTCACAGAACTTTTTCATATTTTTAAGGAAGTTTTCTCTAAGCAGGTTTTCATTTGTGGTTTTATGTACAATCGTCGTTTTAAGCAGAAGTGTCAACTACTGAACTTTGTTTTAGGGCAGGCAAAGTTGGCTATCTATGTAAGCCGGAGAAGAAAACTTGAGAATGTTGAGAGTGATGTTGATGTCAAAATTTTATTTGTGAGGCTACTTAAAGCCAGAATCAGGCTGGACTTTCAGTTTTTTATGGGGAATGGGATGTGGAAGGTTTCAGGACCCTCTGGTCCCTGGAGAATGTCCTCTGTTCAGTTCATGATGGACAGCTTTTTTTGGGGCGTTTTTTGGGGGATTAATTTTCTGTGTAACATAGCATGATATAGAAATTGTATTGACTGATGGACAAGTGTGTTTATTAAAGATCTTTTAAAAATCAAAATCTCTCTCTCTCTCTCTCTCTCTCTCTCTCTCTCTCTCTCTCTCTCTCTCTCTCTCTCTCTCTCTCTCTGAGTGGGTGTGGTCGTGAGTGCGAGCTGAGAGCGTGTGACAGCGTGAGTGATTTATCTCAAACTTTTCTCTATTTGTGTTTAAGGGTTTTTTTTTCTGCTAAATAATCTTAATTTTTGTTGTTTTCTGTAGCTGGGGTGGGGTAGGCGTTTTGGGAGGGGGGTTTCTGCTGCCAGCTCTGCTGGTCAGCATGGTTTTGGAGCGAGGCTCCGGGTTTGAGAAGCTGACACGCCGGCATGCTGTCAAACTGACTCCGGCTGTCAGCTGCTCAGTGGAGGAATGCAGTCTGGCTGTGGGGGAGCTGGTTGGTTATGAAAGCGTTAGATCAGCTTCTAGAATGAATAGTGCCGTGGTGATCTTCCTCGATAGTGTTGAAAAAGTTAACCAGGTAGTGGAGAGCGGGGTTGTGATTAAAGACACACTGGTTCCTGTTCTGTCTCTGGTGAATCCCGCGAAGAGAATTACGATCTCAAATGTCCCACCATTTTTAAAGAATGAGCTGTTGGAGAAGGAGCTGTCGAGACACGGGCAGCTTTTGTCCCCGATTAAGCACATCCCTCTCGGTTGTAAGTCCCTGCGTTTAAAGCATGTCATGTCTTTTAGGCGACAGGTGCTCATGATTTTAAAGAATAGCAAGGAAAGCCTCAACCTCGTATTTAAATACCGGATTGACGGCTTTGATTACACCATCCACGTCACCTCCGATAATATCAAGTGTTTCGGCTGTGGAATGGAGGGACACTTGATTCGATCATGCCCTCAGGGAGTGGGGGGTGATCACTCGGGGGAGGCCGCTAGTGCGGCCTCAGGGCCGTCTGGTGACGGAGCGGCTTTGCTGCCCTCCGAGGCTGACTGCGCTGCTGCGCCGTCGGGCGTTTCGGCCGGAGCCGCGGGGCCGTCTGGCGGCGGCGCTTCGGCCGAGGCCGCGAGGCCGTCTGGCGGCGGGGCGGCTTTGCCGCCCTCCGCAGCCAGCCTGTCGATCATAAATGAAACAGCAGCAAAAGTTAAAGCACATCGCGGGGCTGCTGCACAGACCAACATTGCGGACAAGGGTGAGATTACCGAGAGGGATCACGCTGAGGGTCAGACAGATGAGCCAAATGAGGCCCAGGTAGATGGTGGGACTAGAAAAATGAATATAAAAGCACAGCACAGGGTGAGCGAGAAGCAGGAAGAGACAGCTACCAAGGTGGCTGAGTCAGTGTTGGAGGATGAGGATGACATTGAATTAGATGAAGAGTTATGTAAAATCTCCATCAAGCGGAAGAATTTGGAAACCAAACAGCAGAGGAGCAAAGTAAAAAGGGTTGTCAAAGACAGTTCTGAGGTTTCTCTATCTCAACCAGATTCTTATGCTGGGTCTGAGATAGAGAGTGATGGTGAAAGCAGTGATGATGTGGCCAGTGGAGGCGGTTACCTCTTCACAAAAATACAGAAGTTTTTGCAGGACACTAAGGGATCCAGAATGGTTAAAGTTGAAAATTTCTTCCCCAATCTAAAACGCTTTGTTGACTCTGCTCGGGTCTACATGAAAAATAGGGGAGAGCTTGAGCAGGAAAGTTTCACTGATCAGGAGATCTACAGACTAAAAAAGCTTGTACTAAAAGTTAAGAACCAAATTGCCCAGGATGATTAGTCTTTTATCGCTCATTCTTTCTTTTCTGTTTTTGTATTGGCTTTGCCCTCTTATACACATGTGTAGTTTTTAATTTTGGCACAC
The DNA here is from genome assembly GCA_020510985.1 of Pholidichthys leucotaenia. Taxonomy (NCBI): domain Eukaryota; kingdom Metazoa; phylum Chordata; class Actinopteri; order Cichliformes; family Pholidichthyidae; genus Pholidichthys; species Pholidichthys leucotaenia. The sequence goes on along the minus strand of CM035843.1, from coordinate 247,619,402 downwards.
TCAACATCAATGGAGCAAGAGAAATGTCCAAGCGAGCGTGTGTTTTTACTCTTTCAGAATGCAAGAAAATTAATGTTCTGTTTGTTCAGGAGACTCATAGTTCTGAGGACAATGCTGCTGACTGGAGGAGGGAATTTCAAGGGGAAATTTTTCTCAGTCATAAAAGCAGCAACAGTGGTGGAGTGGGTATTTTATTTTCTCGAGATTTTATTCCACTTTCTTATGACATTGATGAGATAATTGCAGGCCACATTTTAAAAGTTCGAGCTGTTTTTGAGAATGTGAAAGTTGTTTTTATAAATGTGTATGCTCCAACCGTAGGCACAGAAAGATTGGCCTTTTTAAATATTTTAGATGACACAATCAAAAATTGCAGTAATGATGACTTTTTATTTGTGGGAGGTGATTTTAATTGTACAGAAAATCCTCTTATGGATAGGAATCACCCAGAGCCACATGCTGCATCCAAGAGAGTTTTAAAAGGTCTCATAGAAGCTCATGATCTGTGTGATGTGTGGAGAAATTTTCATGGCAAGGCTAGACAGTACACATGGAGCCATAGAAAGGACAATATTCTGTCCTTAGCTAGACTGGATAGGGTTTACAGTTTTAAGCACCATTTTAGCATTTTTAGAAGTGCTTTTATAGTCCCTGTTGGCTTCACAGATCATTCCCTGGTTCAGTGTTGTGTTTTTATCAAAAATATAAAGTGCAGTAGTGCATACTGGCATTTTAACACGTCACTTTTATCGGATAACAGTTTTAAAACTGCTTTTATGTTTTTTTGGAGTAATTTTAAATTAACAAAATCAAATTTTAGTTCTTTGCAGCAGTGGTGGGATGTAGGGAAGAGCCAAATAAAGAATCTGTGCCTACAGTATACTCGCAATGTCTCTGGAGACTTGGCCAGGTCTGTCAGGGACCTGGAGAGAGAAGTAGTGGAGCTGCAGTCTTTGGCAGGCTCCACAGGAGAAAGGGGACATTTTGAGGCCCTCAATGGCAAAAAGTCTGTTTTAACTGACCTACTAGGTGTGGCTGCCAGGGGCGCTGTGGTACGCAGTAGGTTCCAGAACATCGCACTAATGGATGCTCCATCTCATTTTTTCTTTGGTCTGGAGAGGAAGAATGGTCAGAGGAGGATGATCCACTCTCTTAGCTCCGAGGACGGGCCGCCGATCCATGAGTCTGCGGAGATCCGTCGCTTTGCAGCTGCTTTCTACAAGGATCTCTTTAAGAAAGAATTTGTTGAGAATCCACATGCACTGAGTCATTTTTTGACGGACTTGCCAAAGGTGATGGCTAGCATGAATGCGGAGCTGGAGAGCGGGATCACTCTGCAAGAACTAGCAGTGGCTGTCCAGTCTCTTCAGTGTGGAAAAGCCCCAGGGATAGATGGTCTACCATCGGAGTTCTACAAGGCGTTCTGGTCTGAGATCTGTGAGGACTTACTGGAAGTACTGTCTGACAGTCTGCGGAAGGGTCACCTGCCCCTAAGTTGTAGGAAAGCAGTCCTCACCCTCCTTCCAAAGAAAGGCAACTTGAAAGACATTAAAAACTGGCGTCCGGTGGCCCTCCTCTGTACTGACTACAAAATTCTCTCCAAAGTGTTGGCTACCAGACTGAGGAAGGCGATGGAGCAGGTCATACATGTAGACCAGACCTACTGTGTACCTGGTAGGTTGGTTACAGACAACATTTTTTTAATTCGTGATGTTTTGGACCTCTCCAGCTCATTGGTCAAAGAACTTGGTCTTATTTCAATAGACCAAGAAAAGGCGTTTGACCGAGTTGAACATTCATACCTTTGGCAGACATTAGAGGCCTTTGGTTTCAGCTTAGGGTTCATCGCCAAGATCCAGGCTTTGTATAGAGACATTGAGAGTATTCTTAAGATTAATGGTGGTTTGAGTGCTCCTTTCAAAGTTGAGAGGGGTGTCCGACAGGGCTGCCCCCTCTCAGGTATGCTGTACTCTCTTGCCATTGAGCCCCTCCTTTGTAAACTAAGGCAAGGCCTCACTGGTTTTAAAGTCCCCAACTCTGACTCTGTTTTTAAAGTGTCTGCCTATGCTGATGACGTTGTTGTTTTTACAAGAAATCAAAATGATGTAGACTACCTTTTAAGAACTGTCAATCTTTTTGGTGAGTGCTCCTCAGCGAGAGTGAATTGGGGTAAGAGTGAAGCTGTTGTGGTGGGGGGGAGACCACAAAAAATTGCCCTACCTGGTGGCCTCTCGTGGACACAAGGTGGTTTTAAATATCTTGGTGTGTTCTTAGGAAATCAGACTTTTACTGGGAAAAATTGGGAGTGTTTTTTAGAAAAAGTTGAAGGAAGACTGAAAAAATGGAAATGGATTCTGCCAAACTTGTCCTTCAGAGGTTGTGTTTTAATCATCAACAATTTGATTGCTTCGATGCTGTGGCATCGACTGTCTTGTCTGGACCCTCCACCCAATTTGCTGGCCAGAGTGCAGTCTATAGTCGTGGACTTTTTCTGGGACCGTCTTCACTGGGTTCCACAGAGCATCCTGTTTTTACCGAGGGAAGAAGGTGGTCAAGGGCTCATCCATCTGGCCAGCAGGGGGGCTGTCTTCCGCCTGCAGTTCATTCAGCGACTGCTGAGTGGCCCCCTGGACCTTGTGTGGAGACCTATTGCCAGGGCTGTCCTGGCTCGCTGTGGAGGGCTTGGACTAGAGGAGTCACTGTTTTTAATGGACTTAAGGAGCCAAAAACTCCCAGAACTTCCCCAGTTTTACCAAAGTGCTTTTAAAATCTGGGGACTTTTTAAAAAGAACTCTCCCCAGGCTTCCTTGTCACCTTTCTGGCTTTTAAAGGAACCACTTGTGTTCGGGACCCGTTTTGATGTGGGCAATGCTTTAGGACCTTCTGTTTTAAAAAAAGTTCATTTCTGCAAAGGTCACAACGCTGGGACACTTGGTAAATTTATGTGGTCCTAACTTGGACAATGCTGTTGCCCTGTGCTCTGCTCTTAGTGTTTCTTCAGTCAGAACTATAGTGAATTTGCTGAAAGATTGGAGAGACTGCCTGTCTGCAGAAGAACGCTCTGCTATTGTTTTACACTGCAAAAACTCTGTGCGAACTTCTGATGAGCCTTTTCCTTTTAGTGTTTTATCTCCTGATTTTAAAGATGGCACTGGTGTGTTTTTAAACTCTGAGCACATTAACATTTGTGACTCTCCTGGTAAAAAATGTATGGACTTTTGGTGAAAGTTTTAAATGTAAATAAGTTAAAAGGTCGAGCTGATACACCATGGAGGAAACACTTGGGTTTGGGTTCAGAGGTGAGGCCTGCCTGGAGAGCACTCTATAAACCACCATTAACTAAGAAGGTTGGAGACCTACAATGGCGAGTTTTACATGGTGCTGTGGCTGTAAATGCTTTTATCTCCATTTTAAACCCAAATGTTGTTGAGGTTTGTCCTTTTTGTCCTCAGAAAGAGACTGTGTTTCATTGTTTTCTGCACTGTAACAGACTGCATTTGTTGTTTGTTTTTTTGGGGAAGCTGTTTTATCTGTTTGGAGAAGTCTTTTCCCTGCAGATTTTTATCTTGGGTTTTCCATATAGGCAGAGAACTAAGAAAAAGAGTGAACTTTTAAATTTCATCCTGGGTCAGGCTAAAATGGCTATCTATGTTAGTAGGAAAAGAAAAATTGAACAAATACTGGATTGTAATGTAAAAGACATGCTGGTTGGCATGATTAAGGCTCGAATAATGATTGATTACAATTACTATCATCTGATACAAAATGTTGAAACCTTTGAGGCTATGTGGTGCTTTAAGCACATCCTGTGTTGTGTTAAGGAGGGAAAAATTACCTATGGTATAATCCTGATGTAAGAAGCAAGTTTTTTGTTTTAGTTTTCCTGGGTTGGTTACTTGTGTCTTTGATTTCTTGTCAGTGAGTCATTTTTCTTTTCCATTGCTTCTTTTAGTTGTTTTAGTTGTGTTTTTCTGTTGAATTTGTGACAATAAAGGTGTGTTGAAAAATCAAAAATCTCTCTCTCTCTCTCTCTCTCTCTCTCTCTCTCTCTCTCAGGTCAGGTCTTTCACATTAGATACACACCCAGTCTCAACACCCACGCACACTGTTGATAGCACATTCTAGAACGAAGTGGCGTTCAGTGGATGGCCTGTTTCCACTATAGGCAGATTAGCCAATCAGATAGTCGCGCATAAGTCCATCCTATTGTACTGGATCGCCCCCACCCGAGAAGATAATTGTAACGTGTACCCAGAAGTCTTGGTCAGTGTGGCAACGCTCCAGAGGGAGCTGCATCACGCTGCACCCAGCACTGCTTGCTTTACATGTGACTTCTAAATAAATGTACCATCCTTTAAAATGAAGAAATCTCTGGCTTGTTCTTGGATCTTTCAATCAAAGAATCGGGTATTTTTCTAACAGTTTTATCTTCCCATTGCACTGCTGGGTGGACAGTTCTCAGGTGCCTGTGCAGGTTGTTTGTGGAGCTGGCTCTATATGATATTCTTTTCTGGCAGACTCTACACTCTGCCTTTGTATTGTCATTTCTTTACTATACCTTTCTAATGTGTCGATGTCGTCTCTTCTTGTTTCCCCTGGCTCTCTTTCTCTCTCTCCCTCCTGCTCTGTTCGTGTGCTACTGCTGCTGCGAGTGTTAACTACCGCCCCTCCCCCCTCAGCGCAAACACAAGGCACAAACACATATTGACCAATCACGTGCAGCTTGAAGAGAAAAAAAGTGAGAGAGAGGGTGAGAGAAAGGGGGGGGGGGGGAAAAACACGGCTCCCAATAAGGAGCCGGCTCCCGTCGTTCACTTCAAAGAGCCGGCTCTAAGAGCCGTTTCATTCGCGACCGACACATCACTAGTTGTCAGGGCGGCAGGTGAGGATGGTGGTATGGAATTCATTCAGCTCAGTGAGAGAACATGAAACAACCTTCACAAGGGCAACAAACCATTATAAATTGGTTGAACTTGTCAAACAAAAGGACCAAACCCTCTGTCCAAAATGAGGTAAATATCATATTTAGCTTGTGAATTGGTGTGTGAAGTTAGCTGGTTGCTAGTTTGCTCATAGGAGTGCACCACAGAATAACTGCTGCCTGGTAGGATTTAGCTGATCTGAGAAATGATTAGCTTTTCTCATGCAAATTTGGTATTTACATTGTATTAATCATACATGAAATGTGATCAGAATGGATTTGTTCGTCATCTGTTAGAGGGAAATTTATGTGTTTCAGTATTCATCAACTAAGAACGATCCAACAGACTAAGAACGATCCAACAGACTCTCATGATAAATTCTAGATCAAGGATTCAGTGTACCCCGCCCGGTATGGGGTTACCGGGGCCCCACCCTGGAGCCAGGCCTGGGGGAGGGGCTCGATGGCTAGCATCTGGTGGTTGGGTTTCCACCCATGGGACCCGGCCGGGCTCAGCCCGAAGGAGTTATATAGGTACGCCCTCCAGTGGGCTCACCACCTGCAGGAGGGATCATGGGGGTCCGGTGCTATGTGGATTAGGTGGCAGTCAAAGGCGGAGACCTTGGCGAACCGATCCCAAGCTTTCTAAACTGGCTTTTGGTACGTGGAATGTCACCTCTCTGGCGAGGAAGGAGCCTGAGCTGGTGTACGAGGTTGAGAGATACCGGCTAGATATAGTCGGCCTCACCTCAACACACAGCTCCGGTTCCGGAACCAGTCTCCTGGAGAGGGGCTGGAGCTTGGCCTTTTCTGGAGTTGCCCCGGGCAAGAGGCCACCTTGCTGCCACCTTGCTGCCACCTTGCCACCTTGCCCACCTTGCTGCCTCTATATTGGAGTTTTCCCCAGTGGATGAAAGGGCTGCTTCCCTGCGCCTTCAGGTTGGGAAATGGGTCCTGACCATCGTTTGTGCCTATGCACCAAATGATGTTTCAGAGTACCCACCCTTTTTGGAGTCTGTGACTGGGGTGCTGGAGGGTGCTCCTCTTGGAGACTCCATTGTCCTTCTGGGGGACGTCAATGCGCATGTGGGCAACGACAGTGAAACCTGGAGGGGAGTGATTGGGAGGAACGGCCTGCCCGATCTGAACCCGAGTGGTGTTCAGTTATTGGACTTCTGTGCTAACCACAGTTTGTCCATAACGAACACCATGTTCAAGCATAAGGGTGTCCATATGTGCACCTGGCACCAGGACACCCTAGGTCGCAGGTCAATGATCGATTTTGTTATCGTGTCATCAGACCTGCGACCATATGTCTTGGACACTTGGGTAAAGAGAGGTGCAGAGCTGTCAACTGATCACCACCTGGTGGTGAGTTGGATCTGATGGCAGGGGAGGAAGCCATTAAGACCTGGTAGACCCAAACGTATAGTGAGGGTGTGCTGGGAACGTCTGGCTGAGGCCCCTGTCCAGGAGGTCTTCAACTCCCACCTCCGGAAGAACTTCAACCACATTCCGAGGGAGTCTGGAGACATGGAGTCTGAATGGGCCATGTTCTCCACCTCTGTTATTGAAGCGGCGGCCCAGAGCTGCGGCTGCAAGGTGGTTGGTGCATCTCGTGGTGGCAACCCCCGAACCAAATGGTGGACACCAGCAGTGAGGGGGGTCATTAAGCTGAAGAAGGAGTCCTATCGAGCTTGGTTGGCTTGTGGGACTCCCGAAGCAGCTGAGGTGTACCGGCAGGCCAAGCGGAGTGCAGCTTGGGTGGTTGCTGAAGCAAAAACCCGGGTATGGGAGAAGTTCAGTGAGGCCATGGAACAAGACTTTCGGTCGGCCTTGAAGAGATTCTGGCAAACTGTCCGGCAGCTCAGGAGGGGAAAGCAGCTCCCTGTCCACACTGTGTATGGTGCGGATGGGGCGCTGTTGACTCCGACTGGGGATATCATCGGGCGGTGGAAGGAATACTTTCAGGATCTCCTCAATCCCACTGATACGCCTTCCACAGAGGAAGCAGGGTTTGTGGACGAGGGGGGTGACTCGCCTATCACAGGGGCTGAGGTCACCAAGGTGGTTAAAAATCTCCTTGGTGGCCGGGCCCCAGGGGTGGACGAGATTCGCCCTAAGTACCTCAAGGCCCTGGATGTTGTAGAGCTGTCATGGTTGACACGCCTCTGCAACATTGCGTGGAGGTCGGGGGCAGTGCCTTTGGCATGGCAAACCGGGGTGGTGGTTCCTCTCTTCAAAAAAGGGGACCAGAGGGTGTGCTCCAACTTTAGAGGGATCACACTCCTCAGCCTCCCTGGGAAGGTCTATGCCAAGGTACTGGAGAGGAGAGTCCGGCCGTTGGTCGAACCTCGGACTCAGGAGGAGCGATGTGGTTTTCGTCCTGGCCGTGGCACATCGGACCAGCTCTTTACCCTCTCGAGAATTCTCGAGGGTTCGTGGGAGCTTGCCCAACCAGTTTACATGTGTTTTGTGGACTTGGAGAAGGCATTTGACTGCGTCCCTCGTGGTTTTTTGTGGGGGGTGCTTTGGGAGTATGGGGTATCGGGCTTGTTGTTACGAGCTATTTGGTCTCTGTACGACTGTTGTGAGAGTTTGGTTCGTATTGCCAACACTCGGTCGGACTCATTCCCAGTGAGAGTTGGACTCTGCCAGGGCTGCCCTTTGTCACCGATCCTGTTCATAATTTTTATGGACAGGATTTCTAGGCGCAGCCAGGGAATGGAGGGCGTCATGCTTGGTGACCACAGGATCTCATCTCTGTTGTCATCATCTGCAGATGATGTTGTCCTGTTGGCTTCATCCAGCAATGACCTACAGCTCTTGCTGGGACGGTTTGCCGCTGAGTGTGAAGCAGCTGGGATGAGAATCAGCACCTCCAAGTCCGAGTCCATGGTCCTCAGCCGGAAAAAGGTGGATTGTCCTCTCTGGGTTGGGGACAGGCTCCTGCCCCAAGTGGAGGAGTTTAAGTATCTTGGGGTCTTATTCACGAGTGAGGGGAAAATGGAGCGAGAGATTGACAGATGGATTGGAGCAGCATCTGCAGTGATGTGGACATTGTACCGGTCTGTTGTGGTGAAGAGGGAAAGGCAAAGCTGTCGATTTACCAGTCAATCTACCTTCCTACTCTCACCTATGGTCATGAGCTTTGGATCATGACCAAAAGAAAAAGATCGCAGATACAAGCGGCTGAAATGAGCTTTCTCCGCAGGATTGCTGGACTCACCCTCAGATATAGGATGAGGAGCTCAGTCATCCGGGAGAGGCTCAGAGTAGAACCGCTGCTCCTCCACATTGAAAGGAGTCAGTTGAGGTGGTATAGGCATCTGATTAGGATGCCTCCTGGACGCCTCCCACTTGAGGTGTTTTGGGCGCGTCCCATTGGGAGGAGACCCCAGGGCAGACCCAGGACTCGGTGGAGAGACTATGTCTCCCAGCCGGTCTGGGAACGCCTTGGTATCCTCGCTGAAGAGCTGGAGCAGGTGGCTGGGGAGAGGGAAGTCTGGGCTTCTCTGCTTGAACTGCTGCCTCCGCGACCCGGGCCTCCGGAAAAGCGGTAGAAGATGGATGGATGGATGGTATTCATCAAAATGTTAGCAGCTCTGAACATTTATCAAGTATAAACAAAATCTACTCCAACCACCGATCCTTAAATTTAAATGCCTTTAAATATTGCTCGTCATCCCCACGAAATTCAAGTTAACCTTAAACTGTTCTGTATTTTTAAAATGTCATGATTTTGATGATCATAAAATTCAATTTAAAAGCAAGTTTTACCACTTTTGATTACAGACTAAGTCACTCTGAAGGCTATTCTTTAATATCCACATTAAAATACAGTGGGGCAAAAAAGTATTTAGTCAGCCACCAGTTGTGCAAGTTCTCTCACCTCAAAGATGAGAGAGGTCTCCAATTTTTATCATAGGTATACTTCAACTATGAGAGACAAAATGAGGAAAAAAAAAAATCCAGAAAATCATACTCAAGGATTTGTAATGAATTAATTGGTAAATTCCTTGGTAAAATAAGTATTTGGTCAATAACAAAAGTTCATCTCAGTACTTTGTTATACAGTGATCCCTCACTTATCGCGGTTAATGGGTTCCAGAACCGACCGCGAAAAGTGAAAAACCGCGAAGTAGCGTCACCCCAATGACGTCATCCATAAACAATACGTACGTTCATTCTCTCACTCTCATATGATACGTGTGTGTGTGTGTGTACGTGTACATACATACGTAGATGTAAACAAAGTGTACATAAATATGTTTTTAGAACTCTTTTATTCTTATAACAAGATACGTAACTCAAGATGAAAATGATTTACTGCACAGGTTAATGAGAGCTTTACTGCTCCTCAGGTGACGCCTCATCGTGAGGTGCTGGAGGCGCAGGATCATCGAGGGCAGCTTCCGATAGAGCTGAAGCTGCAGGAGGCGGCGTAGTGCCTCGACGGGAAGACTATTTCGCACAAAATGGCACAAGAGAACAGCAAAAAGTTCCACGCGGCGAGACTAAGTAACACGAGCAATAAAAAGCAATGAATGCGGTCTTTCTTCCCTTCATGGGTGCTCGGCAGGAAGAGGAGGTGGGTGAGACGTCTCGGCCAATCAGCTTGCGGGGTAAAACGTCTCGGCCAATCAGCTTGCGAGATTTCCGAGCCCAGCCAACACAACAACAGCGAACAGAGAGTTGTGCTGCTCTCCGTGTTGATAACCTGATGGTCTAATGTAGTCTCCCTGCCTTCTGCTAGCGCCCGCCCATTATTTCTCAATTTTGAATTTTTGATGAATATTTTTGAAAAATCCGCGATGCACTGAGGGCGCGAAAGGTGAAGCGCGAAGTAGCGAGGGATCACTGTATATCCTTTGTTGGCAATGACAGAGGTCAAACGTTTTCTGTAAGTCTTCACAAGGTTTTCACACACTGTTGCTGGTATTTTGGCCCATTCCTCCATGCAGATCTCCTCTAGAGCAGTGATGTTTTGGGGCTGTCACTGGGCAATACGGACTTTCAACTCCCTCCAAAGATTTTCTATGGGGTTGAGATCTGGAGACTGGCTAGGCCACTCCAGGACCTTGAAATGCTTCATACAAAGCCACTCCTTCATTGGCCGGGCGGTGTGTTTGGGATCACTGTCATGCTGAAAGACCCAGCCACGTTTCATCTTCAATGCCCTTGCTGATGGAAGGAGGTTTTCACTCAAAATCTCACGATACATGGCCCCATTCATTCTTTCTTTTACACGGATCAGTCGTCCTGGTCCCTTTGCAGAAAAACAGCCCCAAAGTATGATGTTTCCACCCCCATGCTTCACAGTAGGTATGGTGTTCTTTCTCCTCCAAACACAACAAGTTGAGTTTTTACCAAAAAGTTCTATTTTGGTTTCATCTGACCATATGACATTCTCCCAATCCTCTTCTGGATCATCCAAATGCTCTCTAGCAAACTTCAGACAGGCCTGGACATGTACTGGCTTAAGCAGGGGGACACGTCAGGCACTGCAGGATTTGAGTCCCTGGCGGCGTAGTGTGTTACTGATGGTAGCCTTTGTTACTTTGGTCCCAGCTCTCTGCAGGTCATTCACTAGGTCCCCCCGTGTGGTTCTGGGATTTTTGCTCTCCGATCTCGTGATAATTTTGACCCCACGGGGTGAGATCTTGCATGGAGCCCCAGATCGAGGGAGATTATCAGTGGTCTTGTATGTCTTCCATTTTCTAATAATTGCTCCCACAGGTGATTTCTTCACACCAAGCTGCTTACCTATTGCAGATTCAGTCTTCCCAGCCTGGCGCAGGTCTACAATTTTGTTTCTGGTGTCCTTTGACAGCTCTTTGGTCTTGGCCATAGTGGAGTTTGGAGTCTGACTGTTTGAGGTTGTGGACAGGTGTCTTTTATACTGATAACGAGTTCAAACAGGTGCCATTAATACAGGTAACAAGTGGAGGACAGAGGAGCCTCTTAAAGAAGAAGTTACAGGTCTGTGAGAGCCAGAAATCTTGCTTGTTTGTAAGTGACCAAATACTTATTTTACTGAGGAATTTACCAATTAATTCATTAAAAATCCTTCAATGTGATTTTCTGGATTTTTTTTTTCTCATTTTGTCTCATAGTTGAGGTATACCTATGATGAAAATTGGAGACTTCTCTCATCTTTTAAGTGGGAGAACTTGCACAATTGGTGGCTGACTAAATACTTTTTTGCGCCACTGTAAATTGATTATTTTCCCTACAGATCATTTTCAGATCTTCTATCCTCTGTTAAAATACCACAACTGCACGACAAAGGAGCTAGACAAAAATATAAGAAGTAGACAACAAATAGATGAATGAAAGAATAGATGCATTTCATATTCCTAAACTTTTTATAAATGTTTTTACATGTTAAAATGAGTTCAGAAGCATTACAGTACAGCATCACTGATTTATTTATTTTATTTAATTATTGAGCTTAAAATCACATTTCTAGTTTTCCGTTCCCATTTTATTTAATCACAAGACAGCATTACACAAATTAGGCAGTGACCAAACGCTGAGATAGTGTATTGAGATATTATGGAGGAATAAAATCAGGCGAGATGCGACGAACTGCAAGGTTGCAGAGTTTTATTTTCCTCCATCATAATGAGACGCACCTGTAGCGCTGTGCGCTACTGTGCTGTACTGTGTTGCTGAGGCATGTATCGTCAGCTCTTTTATTTGTAATACAAACGGAGAGAATGCATGGCACATTAGCATATTGATATACATATCAGTCAATACATATGATTAGCATGACCAACTGGCGCCCGGACATACTCTCCTTAATCCGGGGATGCATAAACAATAGTCCATTGTTCTGGTTGTCCCCCCAGGGGCTCTCTGTCCATATGCAAATTGTCCTCTGCTTCCTGCAGGCCCGCTGAGTGTGAGGATTGAATGTCCTTGTAGATTGTGGTGGGTCACCACAGGGCTCCCCCCAGAACACTCAGCAGGGGCTGTGACACCCCCCCCACCCCCCCACCCCCCGTCGTTTGGCTCCAGCTCCGGTAGAACTGTCGGCGGGCATGTCAGTCCGTGGGGGGGACAGGGGAGGAGTGGAAAAAAACAGTGTGCTCCGCTCCAGGTTCCAGCACATTGAACGGCCGGGGATCATGGGTGCCGGGGCCGGTGCACGTCGTGCGTAATGGAACAAGACGGCGATCGGCCGGCTTAAGGGAGTGGGGTGCGGGAAGAGCGCTGTGGAGGAGGAGGGGGAGGGGGCTGGGAGTAAGTGAGTGCCAGCCCGGGACGTCAAAGGTGTCTGGGGCCGCGCAAAAATTGCGTGTGGATCCACAGTGGTGAGGGACTTTCCCGGTAAACCAGGGGCAGTGATCTGCAGCGGCTGTGAGGAAAAAAAAAAAAATTCTCTGACTCCTCTCGCGGCTTGGTCCAGCGAGGATGTGGGGAAGGTGACCGGCCAAATTCCCCGAGGATGCGTAGCAGCTGTGAAACAACTGCAGCTGTGTGAGGGACTTGGCGGTTTGGCTTTCGGTGCAGACGCAGCCCTAAAGCCATCGGGGACAACAATCAGCTAGGCTCCCGTTATGCACCGTGGCTGAGAAACCCATACAAAGTCCTGTGTGCAGGCTGCACGTCTGCTTCAGGTACGTGAGCAGCCCTGAAGGTTCCGAGGAAGGCGATCGGCCGTGTTTCTCGGGCATGTGCAGCGGCGGAGGACGCTGTATCAGCCTGTGGAGCTGGTTCGTCCCTGTGCGTGGCGCGCGCTTGATGCAGTGACCACATAGCTGACAGTTGCGCTGTCCTCATAATCCTGCAGTGTGCGTGCGGGGCTTCTGTGCGTGGGAGGTCTGCTTGTCGCGAGCTGAGTCAGGGTCGGGGAGCTTGGTGGAAATCAATGCAGTCGGCGTCGATGATTTCCCTGTTCAGGCTGCTTCCTTCGTTTCACTCGTGTTGCCGTTCATGGTGCGTGTCGGTCCCAGCACTGCCCGCTCCGGGGAGCACGCTCCGGTGAGGATGAAGAGGTTGCAGGCGTTCTCTGGTCCTCTACTGTCCACAGCGTGGTGAGAGGGAGCAGACGATCATTCTCTCTTGTCAGGTCACCAGTGTGGAGAAGGGAATAGATCAGGCGAGGGGCGCACCATCATGTCAGGGTCACCAGTGTGGAGGAATAAAATCAGGCGAGATGCGACGAGCCTGAAGGTGGCAAAGTTTTATTTTCCTCCATCAAAATGAGATGCACTTGTAGCTCTGTGCGCTACTGTGCTGTAGTGTGTTGCACTGTGTTGCTGAGGCATGTATCGTCAGCTCTTTTATATGTAATACAAACAGAAAGAATGCATGGCACATTAGCATATTGATATACATATCAGTCAATACATATGATTAGCATGACCAACTGGCGCCCAGACGTCCTCTCCTTAATCCGGGGATGCATAAACAATAGTCCATTGTTCTGGTTGTCCCCCCAGGGGCTCTCTGTCCGTATGCAAATTGTCCTCTGCTTCCTGCAGGCCCGCTGAGTGTGAGGATTGAATGTCGATGTAGATTGTGGTGGGTCACCACAATATTACATTATCAATGCATAGTGATTTAGCTCCGAGTATGATTCATCACCTTAACATTATATCTTTTGAGTTTGTTGGTGTTTAAGGGTCGATTTGCAGTAAAGGGAGCGCTAAAAAAATAAATAAATTGATAACTATAAAGTTGCAATGCTTCTTTCAGCATTTTTTGCAGCATTTGTCACCTCCTCCAGCCTGTTGCTTTTCCTGTCAAGTAGGGGTCTGCAGAACGCTGCATTTTATAAACCCATTTAAAGTTAGAGTTGTCTTCACTGCCAGCTTTTGGAGCTCCAAATATTCTCTCCAATCTTTTTTTTTCTCTTAGTAAACTTCGGTGTTTTATGTAGCATTGTGATGTTTCTAATGTCACTTTTTCATGTGTGCAACTTTTTTTGTCAGTTTCACAACTTTTCTTGTAAATCAACGTTTTGTATAAATATGAAGTATTTCCCCCATGTCAGAATCAGAATCAGAATCAGAATCAGATTTATTGCCATTGTTCATGTAATACACAAACTAGGAATTTGTCTCGGTGCATGTTGTTTTCCCCCTAAATTCAGTTTCTCACAAAAATGTAGCATTTTTCTTAAATTTGTCATGGAAAATAAGCATTTTTCCTTACATATTTGCAAAATAATTTAAATTTCATTCATTCATCCATCTTCTTCCGCTTAATCCTTTTCGGGTCGCGGGGGGCTGGAGCCTATCCCAGCATCTTTGGGCGAGAGGCAGGGTCCACCCTGGACAGATCGCCAGTCCATCGCAGGGCCAACACAGAGAGACAGACAACCATTCACTCTCACAGTCATACCTAAGGACAATTTAGAATCCCCATTTGATGCCAATTCAGATTTTTTTAAATATTTTTTTGACTATCATCAAGTTGCTACTTTTTTGTGAATTTATACTATTTTCTCCTAAATTTGTACATTTTTTTTCTGGTAAAATTGGTAAAGGTAAATTTGATATTTACCTTTTATGAGGGGAGGGGGGCAAATACCTGAATCCTAAATTTGAAAACTGAATGCCACTGTAAAAAATTAAATGTCTAGGTAATGAATCCAGAATAAGTTTTTAATACCAGGATGATTTTGTCACAAATTTCACAGATATATTATCATTTAATGAATGGAAAATAACACACCTAAGGTGTGGTGTGCTGTGTTCATAATGCCTCTGCAGGCAGGATAACTATTTTAAAAACATCTCCTTTCTATTTTTGTCTTTAATAAGAACAAAAGGTAAAATAATTAAACGAAGACAAAATGAACCTACTTGAGCTAGGCAGGATAACTGTTACTTTTGTCATAGTCTAGCTGACACATAGTGTCCTTAGTTCATCAAAATGGCTACACAGTGGTAAGTCTTATCCACACTCAGCAGCTGCATTAACATCAGTTCTGTGGCTAGAATGATAATCATGGCATCAAAATAAACTAGACGACCTAATGCACCTGCTGATAGCACTGTTAAGATGCTATTAAGAGGAAAGAAGGGGTCGGGGGAAACATTTTACATCTTTCCAAGTTTTTTGCATGGGAAATTCTTGCATGAGTTACATCTTCCAAAACTGTCAGTGAAGTACCTCTCTTAAACCATTTGAACATTAATTGACCATATTTTACAGTCATGTGAAAAAATTAGGATACCCCATTGAATATTCAGTTCTTTATTAAGAAATATTCACGTAGCTATGTCTAACCTTGTTTTTTTATTTGCATTTTTTAAAATTTATTTCGGCCATTGTTAGTGGGAATGAATGTGCGG
This sequence comes from Pholidichthys leucotaenia, assembly GCA_020510985.1. NCBI lineage: Eukaryota > Metazoa > Chordata > Actinopteri > Cichliformes > Pholidichthyidae > Pholidichthys > Pholidichthys leucotaenia. The sequence continues at coordinate 247,604,168 of CM035843.1, read as the reverse complement.
GTGTCCTAAAAAAAAAAAAGATTGGGGGAGTGTCCTAATTTATTCCTCACTATTTGTTTAGAATTACATTTTACAGAAAATTTGAAAAAGTCTTTAATTCATTTTTAATTGTTTAGTTGTATTACGTAAATTTCCCAGTATTTTTTAACATTGATATTAAATATCCATATGTCCAAATATTTAAAAAAAAAAAAAAACAGACTTATACAGGGTGTCCTAATTTTTTCACATGACTGTATGTCAGGAGCAAGAATGTGAAAGTGACAGCATCAGGGATAACAAAGAGGGAGAGAGGGAGGAGAGAGATGGCCCAGGTGACCAGAGGGAGAGTGAGGCAGCACAGGAGGCACAAGTGACCAGGTAACAACAAAAAATGAACTTTGCGCCTTAGAAAACAGACTGCTGACTAGATCGTCATAATAATGTTCTGTTGGACAAACTCATAAATTTTAGACTTGTCCTGATAAGTGATTGACATTTTCTTTTTGTTCATGTGATTTCCTCACAGAGAGAGACAGGGTGAGGGCAGCAGTAAGGCAAATCCATTCTGTTATTAGCACTGTGTAGTGATTTAGCCAAGAGTCAGGCTAAGATTAATACTAGTGATTTATCTATAAATGCAGGGGTCAATGCTATGAGAAATCAGTGCTTTTCAGATCACTAAAATGTAACCGTGTTTAGTGATGTGGGATGATGGGAGTTGTTGTCCACTAGTCTTTTAAACAAAAACTAAATATTACTCTGTTATTATATGACAGCCGACAACTTTAATTATGTGGAAAGTTATTTTTAAATTGACAAACATCATATGGGTAACTCGTTGCAAAATTTGATCGGGATCAAAAGATAATGTTGCTCTTGCCATTCATTTCAATAATTTTTTTTTTTTGATTTAAGGTCCAATATGCAGAACTGGAGGGGGCGTGACTTAGGCTCTCTATATGGACAGAGATCTCAACCCCCCCAGTGTTTGAAACAAAGTTACACCCTTGACCCAGACAGTATATTTCACATTTGAATGAACAGTGTTGTTGCCGCCTTCGATAATAATTGTAATTGTCTTAAGGTGCCTTCACACCAAACGCGAATGGGCAGCATGAATCCATACAAAGTCAATGGAAAGAGGTGAGCACATGCCAAATCGTGCATTCGCGTGTTCACGTCCGAGAAATAGTGCCAGACGTTGATACTTTTACTGCCGTCACCGGAGTAAAAGTATCAACATTGGAGAGTAAACTAGTTTGAAAATGAGACTGCCACTCGCCTGGAGACAGAAGGACCGGGAGCTCTTCAGCTGAATCGGGATGTTGGAGTTATTTACCCACAGATTCCTGCCACAGATGTGCTAATAAGGCCAGCAAGCTAGCAACATAAACACCCATCTTGTGAAGTTTTGGAGGTAGGGACAACTTTTTCAGGTGAGCCCCCCGTCGGATAATGTAAACCTAAGCATGATGTTATTTTGGCGATTTCCACAGCAGGTTGAACGCAGCTGCAGAAGTTATAAAGGCAACTTCACCTGTCTGCATCTCACTCAGATGATGAATTCATGTTGTGTGTTTACAATGAGTTATAATGTATTCGTGCTGCACGAAAAATTCACCCGTTCGCTTTTGGTGTGAAGGCACCTTTAGTTGTGTATTGGAGGGGACGACCTCTATTGTGCAAAGTTGTGACGTTTATTATGGCTTCTTCTGTAATGGTCTGGGCGCATGCGCACGCAGCGACCGGCAGCTGGTGATATAGTGCGTGTGTGCGTGTGTGTGTTTTTTGTACTTTTTTTACGTTTTTAGAAAATCCTCTGTGTCGTTTCTGCCTTGGAGCGTTTGTGGAATATAAGGCGAAGAGCTCCCTGGTATCTACAACATGGATTTCCTCCCCTTTCTCACACTGCTGCTTTCTGTGCTGTGGCTCTTTGTCTCTGAAGTAAACGCGTTCGGCTCCATGGCGGGCAGAATAGCGGGCAGAATACAATATTCCAGAGACGTGTTGCTACACTTAAACACAGCTGATGCAGCGGCTGTGATTGAGCCTAAGCCGCAACTGCCGGAGTTTATTTTGAGAGACGGACACAGCGGTGAAAAGAGAGGCGGCAGAAGGAAGCGCGGAAGGCGTGGAGGTGTGAAATTGCGCCTTAGGAGACGTCAGTTTGGTAACATTCCTCTTCCTTCAATAATTTTTGGGAATGCACAGTCTGTGAGAAACAAGGTGGATGAAATTCAAGGGAATGTACGCTACCAGAAGGATTTTAAGAACTGCTGCGTCATGGCTTTCACTGAATCTTGGCTTACTGCGCATGACCGAGACGCAGACCTGTGGATTGACGGCTTTGGAGCCCCGCTGCGCTCGGATCGGCAGGAAGAGGTAACGGGGAAACGTCAGGGGGGCGGCGTATGTTTATACATTAATAAGCAGTACTGCACATCTGTCACGGTCAGAGAGCGCATCTGTACACCCGATGTGGAGCTGCTGTCTGTGTCACTACGCCCCTTTTATTTGCCTCGCGAGTTTCCCCAAATTTTCATCACAACCGTGTACATTCATCCGAGGGCAGACGCTGACTCTGCCTCCAGAACCATCTTTGATGTGGTACAGCGGCTGCAGTCAATTTCTCCAGAGGCGCCAAACTTCATTCTTGGGGATTTTAACAATGTTTCTTTAAAGAAGACACTTAAAAACTTTCATCAGTATGTCTCCTGCCCAACCAGGCGAAAAACGACATTGGACCTGTGCTATGGATCCATAGAGAGGGCCTATAAATCACTCCCCCTTCCTCCTTTAGGATCCTCAGATCACAACTGTGTTCATTTGCTGCCCACATATAAAACTGCTCTCAGAAGAGGCAAGGTGGAGATGAGAGACATAGATGTGTGGACAGAAGATTCAGAGCACAGCCTCCAGGAATGCTTTGACTGTACAGACTGGGAGATGTTCATAATGGCCTGCGGGGATGATTTGGACTCTCTGGCTGAGCTCACATGCTCATACATGGCTTACTGTCAAAATAAGATTGTTCCACGTAAACGTGTCAAAATATATCCCAACAACAAACCATGGGTTACTAAATCAGTTAAATCCTGCTTACAGAGGAAAGCACTTGCCTTTAAACAGGGGTCTGTTTCTGAGCTACAGGTTGCCACAAAGGAGCTGAAGTCCGAAATTTTAAGAGCAAAACAGAATTATAAATCAGAGTTGGAAAGCAAGATGACAGCAAATAAACTTGGTTCGGCCTGGGCCAGTATGAAAACTATTGCAGGCCTTCAGAGCACAGAGCGCAGTAATCGTGTGTTTTTAGATGGTTTTAGTTCAGACACAGAGCTGGCTAATGCTCTTAATTGTTTTTATGGTCGTTTTGACTCCTTTGATTTCAGCACAGAAATCCAAGAGCACTTTAATATTGAGATGCAGGATGTTAAAAGGGAGTTCTGTGCTGTAAAAGTGAACAAAAGTCAGGGCCCTGATAATATATGTGGGCGCTTGGTAAAGTCCTGTGCACATGAACTGAGTCCTATATTTCATTACATTTTCAATAAGTCCTTACAGACACATGTGCCTAAGATCTGGAAAGAAGCCGTGGTTGTTCCCGTTCCAAAATCCAGCTGTCCTAAAACGGTAAACGACTTTAGACCAGTTGCTTTGACTTCAGTTTTAATGAAAATTTTTGAAAAACTGGTCAGATGTGAGGTCCTAAGGCAGACTGAACATGTATTGGATCCTCTGCAGTTTGCCTATAGGCCTCACAGAGGAGTGGAGGATGCCACTGTCACTATGTTTAACATGCTTTTTAAACATCTGGATTTTAATGGGACACATGCCAGGCTTTTATTTGTGGACTTTTCTTCTGCCTTTAATACAATCCAACCTCATATTTTAGTTGAAAGGCTCCTGCAACAATTTGATTTGAGCAATAATCTGGTGGGTTGGATTCTGGATTTCTTAACCAACAGGACGCAGAGAGTAAGGGTCAATGGCACATTGTCTGACCTAAAGTGCTCTTCTACTGGCTCTCCTCAGGGGTGTGTTGTCACCACTACTCTTCATCATGTACACAAACATGTGTCGGAGCAGACATGACAACAGACACATAAAGTATGCTGATGACTCAGTCATTGTCAGTCTCCTCCAGGATGGTGAGAGTGGCCACGGCCCAGTAGTTGATGACTTTGTTCACTGGTGTGAGGATTCCTACCTGCAGCTGAATACAACAAAAACGAAAGATATGATTATTGACTTTAGGAGGAAAACTCCCAGGCATAAAGTCACCATACTAAAAGGCCAGACCACCGAATGTGTACAATCGTACAAATATCTTGGGACGATTATTGATAGTAAATTAAACTTTGAAGTGAACTGTGAAAGGGTGTGCAAAAAGGGTCAGCAAAATTTGCATTGCTTGAGGAAACTAGCACGCTTCCAAATTGACCGAATCATAATGACTATGTTTTATCGGGCTTTTATTGAATCTGTTTTATCCTTTTCTTTAATGTCATGGTTTGGTCAGATAAAACTGAAACAGAGGAAATCCTTGGATCAGGTAGTTAGATGGTCCAGTCGTTTGCTTGGTGAGTCACAGCTGAGCCTGACATCCCTGTACACCAGACAAGTACAGAGGATGGCTGACTCGATTTTAAATGATGACTCCCACCCCTTGCACTGCAACTTTCAGCTTCTTCCCTCCAGACGGAGGTTTGCTGTCCCAACAAGTAAAACCCAGCGCTACAAAAACAGCTTTGTCCCTGCTGCTGTCAAAGAGTTGAACAAGCTATAAATATATTGTATATATTTTATATTTACTTATTTTGTATGATGTGTGCCTGTGTTTGTGTCTATGTTGAATGTAATTAGTGGCTTGTAAATATGGATGTCACCAGACTGCAAAACAAATCTACCTACGGGTACAAATAAAGTAACCTGAACCTGAACCTGAACCTGAGCAGCACCGGTTAGATTATAAAGGTCTGACAGTCATAAGTGGGAAGGACCTGTGGAAGCTCTCCCTCGAGCACTTAGGATGACACAGCCTACCATTAAATGAGCTCCTCAGTGCGCTCAGTGTGTTCCAAATGAGGTGGGGACTGGACTCCAGCAGAGATGACAGCTTTGCCACCGTCCTACTCTCTCCTATCTCCTCCACTGGGGCAAGGCGTCACCCCAGAACAGAGCTGGCCTTTTTGATCAGCCTGTTCATTGTCTTCCTGTTGGCTGCCGTGATGCCACTACCCCAGCAGACCACTCCAAACATGATGGCTGATGTCACCACCAAATCAAAGTCTTCAGGAGTGCCCTTCACGCTCCAAAAGACCAAAGCCTCCTCAGGAGGGACAGCCTGTGCTGCCCCTTCTTGTAAAACACGGTGTTGTATGATCAGTCCAGTTTATTGTTTAGGTGAACACCCAGGTACTTGTAAGATGTCACCATCTCAATGTCTGTTCCCTCGATGTTTGCCGGTGCTGTGGGGGGTTGTCCATGCCTGCAGCAGTCCACCCCCAATTTCTGGGTTTTCCTCGCATTGATCTGGAGGCAGATCCACAGGCACCAGTCCATAAAGTCCTGAATAAGTCCTCTACGCTGCGTCATCAGAGATGAGGCCGATGACCACAGAGTCGTCAAAGAACTTCTGTAGATGGCAGTGTGGTGTGTTGTGTGAAAAGTCATCAGTGTAAAGGGTAAACAGGAAGGGAGCCAGAACTGTTCCCTGGGGGGCCCCCGTACTGCAGATGATGGTGTCAGACACACAGTCCTGGGTGTCTGACCAAACTGTGGTCAGTCTGTGAGGTAGTCCAGGATCCACGATGATAGGTGCGGGTCCACCCCTGTACACAACAGCTTGTCCCTCAGGATCACTGATTGGATGGTGTTGAAAGCACTGGAGAAATCAAAAAACATGATCCTCACAGTGATCCCAGGCTTCTCCAGGTGGGACAGGGAACGATGTAGGAGGAAGATCACTGCATCCTCCACCCCGATGCCATGCTGGTAGGTAAACTGAAGTGGATCCATTGCTGATCCCACCAGGGGGCAAAAGTGGGCGAGGAGCAGCCTCTCCAGGGTCTTCATCAGGTGTGATGTGAGGACCACTGGTCTGTAGCTGTTCAGGTCCTTGGGGTGTGGAGTCTTTGGCACGGGTGCCACGCAGGATGTTTTCCACAGCTGTGGTACCCTCCCTAGCTTCAGGCTCAGGGTGAAGATGTGCTCCACGATCCCACACAGCTGGTCTGTACAGGACTTGAGGACTCAATTTTGTCTCAGAGGAGCTGGTGAGGAGCTGGTGTAACGCAATAAAAGGTAAACCCAGCCTTGATACCTGCCTGCTGCTCTATTATTGGCTAGACTAATTGGTGCAATCCAGCCGTGTTTCCTGCTGAAGCTGTCTGCAAACATGTCAATAAGATGCTGTGCACTGAGCAATATAAGGCAACAATGAGATCTTTACATAAATTCCCAAAGGATGCATCTACTGCAGGGAAAATAAGTATTTGATCCCCTGCTGAATTTGTAAGTTTACCCCCTTACAAAGAAATGAACAGTCTATATTGTTTATGGCAGGTTTATTTTAATAGAGGGAGACAGAATATCAACAACAAAAAAATCCAGAAAAAAATATTAAATAAGGGTTATAAATTAATTAGCATTTGATCGAGGGAAATAAGTATTTGATCCCCTACCAATCAGCAAAAATTCTGACACACACAAACTGGTTATGTATCCATGAGGCACATAAATTAGTCCTGTCCCTTTAGGAAAGTACTGTAGTCCTAATCTGAATTCATTATGTGTATAAAAGATTCCTGTTAATCCAATCCAATCCAGCTGTATTTATAAAGCACTTTAAAAACAACGACAGTTGACACAAAGTGCTGTACCTCTACGATAAATAAAATATTAAAACATAAAACATAAGAGCAATAAAATACAGCTAAAAAAGTACAAAACTACAAACAAAACAGTAGTCATACAATAAAGACAATAAGAACAAATAAAATCAGTGTCTCAAACTGGGTCAAAAGCCAAAGAATAAAAATGGGTTTTAAGACGAGTTTTAAAACTGGACAGTGAAGAGGCCTGTCTGATGGACAAAGACAGATTGCTCCACAATTTAGGAGCAGCAAAAGAAAAAGCTCTGTCCCCTCTGAGCTTCCTCTTTGATTTTGGTATCTCCAGGAGCAGCTGATCAGCTGACCTGGGAGACCGAGCAGGAGTGTAAGGATGGAGCAGCTCAGAGAGGTAAGGCAGGGCAAGGCCATTTAGTGATTTTAAAAACAAATAAAAGAATCTTAAAATGCACAGGCAGCCAGTGAAGGGAAGCTAAAATGGGTGTAATGTGGTCCCTCTTACATGTTCTAGTTAAAAGATGTGCAGCTGCATTTTGAACCAACTGGAGACGTGAGAGGGAAGACTGGCTGACTGCAAAATAAAGTGCATTACAGTAATTCTGCCAAGATGTGATGAAAGCATGGATTACTGTTTCAAAGTACTGCTTTGAAAGGATTGGTTTAACCTTTGCCAGCTCTTCACTTAAAATTTTACCAATGTCCTCAATTAAAACTTCTCCATCACCATGGGCAAGACCAAAGAGCTGTCAAAGGATGTCGGCGACAAGATTGTAGACCTACACAAAGCTGGAATGGGCTACAAGACCATCAGCAAGAAGCGTGGTGAGAAAGAGACCACTGTTAGTGCGATAATTCAGAAGTGAAAGAAATATAACAGTCGCCCTCACTCTGGAGCTCAAGGCAAGATTTCACCTCGTGGGGTAATTGAGTGGGGATTCTGAGGGATCCCCACTCAAGATCAAGGCGAGGAAGGCGCCGGGACCGGACGGCATCAGCGCAAAGCTCCTCAAGTCCTGTGCAGACCAGCTGTGTGGGATTGTGACGTATATCTTCAACATGAGCCTGAAACTGGGGAGGGTACCACAGCTGTGGAAAACATCTTGTGTGGTACCTGTACCAAAAACTTCCCACCCCAAAGACCTGAACAGCTACAGACCGGTGGCCTTGACGTCCCACTTGATGAAGACCCTGGAGAGACTGCTCCTTGCTCACCTCCGCCCCCTGGTGGAACCAGCGATGGATCCACTCCAGTTCGCCTACCAGCATGGCATTGGGGTGGAGGATGCGGTGATCTTCCTCCTTCACCGTTCTCTGTCCCACCTGGAGAAGCCCGGGAATATGGTGAGGATCATGTTCTTTGACTTCTCCAGTGCTTTCAACACCATCCAACCGATGATCCTGAAGGACAAGCTGCTGCGCGCAGGGGTGGACCAGCACCTGTCATCATGGATCCTGGACTACCTCACGAACCGGCCTCAGTTTGTGAGAACCCGGGACTGTGTGTCCGACACGATCATCAGTAGCACAGGGGCCCCCCAGGGAACGGTGCTGGCTCCCTTCCTGTTCACTCTTTATACTGCGGACTTCTCACACAACACAACACATTGCCATCTACAGAAGTTCTCTGATGACTCTGCGATCGTTGGCCTCATCTCCAATGGAGATGAAGCTGAGTACAGAGGGCTTATCCAGGACTTCGTGGACTGGTGCCATCGGAACTGCCTCCAGATCAACGCGAGGAAAACTAAGGAGCTGGTGGTGGACTGCCGCAGGCATGGGCAGCCCCTCACAGTACCAGTAAATATACAGGGAACAGACATCGAGATGGTGACATCCTATAAGTACCTGGGTATTCATCTGAACAATAAACTAGACTGGTCACACAATACTGATGCACTCTACAAGAAGGGACAGCGCAGGCTGTTCCTGCTGAGGAGACTCAGGTCTTTTGGTGTACAAGGGGCGCTGCTGAAGTCATTCTATGACACGGTGGTGGCATCAGCCATCACTTTTGGAGTGGTCTGCTGGGGCAGTGGCATTACTGCAGCCGATAGGAAGAGACTGAACAAACTGATTAAGAAAGCTAGCTCTGTCCTGGGGCAGCGCCTTGATCCGATGGAGGAGATAGGAGAGAGAAGGACGGTGGCTAAACTGTCATCTCTGCTGGAGTCCGAGTTCCACCCTATGCAGGACATACTGAATGCACTGAGGAGCTCATTTAGCAGCAGACTACATCATCCCAGGTGCACAACCGAGAGGTTTCGTAGGTCCTTCCTACCAACGGCTGTCAGACTGTACAACCTAAGCAGGGCTGCTCGCAGAGATGGCAAAAAGACGTAACAAACTAATAGTTTTTTGAATGCAAAAGATGCAATAGACTTACACAATGGTCCCCTCCGGCATACAACTAGGAACATACCGGTCGCTATGGAGGGTGAGAATATGTATGGGCACATAATCATACCATGTAGGATAACTAAGTAGACGGTTATGCTGTTTCATTCCATCTAGCAACAATGCTCTGCACTGTGTGTGTTTATATATTTACATATTTATTCCATCTAGCTACAATGCTCAGCACTGGGTGTGTTTATATATTTATATATCTACATATTATTCCATCTAGCTACATTGCTCCGCACTGTGTGTGTTTATATACTTGCATATTTATTCCACCTAGCTGCAATGCTCCGTACTGTGGGTGTTTATATATTTACATATTTATTCCATCTAGCTACAATGCTCTGCACTGTGTGTTCATATATTCATATATTTATTCCATCCAGCTACAATGCTCTGCACTGTGTGTCTGTGTGTGTGTGTATATATATATATTTTATAGTAATACGTACATATGTATATTAGCTGCTCTTGCTTGCTTGTTTTTTTCTTGCCTTCTGATTGTTGCTCTGAGTGTTGCTATCCCTGTGCTGTTGCAATCCTGGAATTTCCCCGTTGTGGGACTAATAAAGGCTTATCTTATCTTATCTTATCTTATCTTACCCCCACTAATTCTGGGCTGAGGGATCAGCCCAGAATTACACAGGAGGAGCTTGTTGATGATCTCAAGGGAGTTGAGACCACAATCATCAAGAAAACCATTGGTAACACACTTCACCATAATGGATTGAGATCCTGCAGTGCTCGCTAGGTCCCCCTGCTCAAGAAGGCACATCTGAAGTTTGCCATTGAACACCTGAATGATTCAGAGAAGGCTTGGGAAAATGTGGTGTGGTCAGATGAGACCAAAATTGAGCTCTTTGGCATCACATGGCATTGCCGTGTGTGGAGGCAGAGAAATGCTCAATATGACCCCAAGAGCACCATCCCCATTGTCAAACATGGAGGTGGTGTGGCGGTTCGTTTTAACCCCACAACAGACTAAGGACACTCAGCCCTCTTTTCTCTGTTTTCCTGCTACACTACTGAGAAGCAATGTGCCATTCATGTATTTGTGATGCAAACATGCATGTGTTGTGATGTAATGCGCCATTCTATATAGTGTGCATATGGCTTGTCCTTACTATGCTTTTTCTGAGCATCTTAGATGTGCTTTGGTGTATTAATGTCTACAGGTAGACGAGTTTCTTCTGTCTCACCTATGTGATGTTAATCGATGCCTTTCATCCTTTGTATTCATGCATTTTGCCCTTACTGTGACCTAGAGACTCAGATCAATATGTAGATGTGCTTGTTAGCCTCTTTGTCTTGCACTTAGAGCGAGGTCTAGCTAATCTGCCCATTGTGATGTATGGCTTACAAATGCAAATACCTCCTGCCTGTTCTGTTGTCCCTTTGATCATTCTAAACTGTGGGGTACGTCTCTTTGATGTATTGTTATGATCAAGTATTTAAGGTGCAACTCTGTAACGCAATCTTTCTCTTACTCTTACTCTCTCACTCTGATCCTGCAACAGGTGGACACACTGTGTCCGCCTTCTCTGAGAGCTTAGGGATCCCGCTCCGGGCTGCTCCACTATGCACCGGAGAGGGGATCCCGTGAAGGCGACATGATATAATAAAACCTGCTTAAAACCACAGCACTGCAGCTTATTTTTCCATGCCGCCTCACTGGTGACCCCTCCAACACGCACACGTTTTGTGCGAAAGCAACCTTCCGAGCTGGACAGCCACACAGCTGCGTTGGTGGCCCCTTGAAGACGCACACGTTTTGTGCAACGCAGCCTTCTGTTTTGGATGGCCACGCTGGCGAACCGACGCTGAAAAAAACGAGCGGCCAGCGAACGCAACACCCGGGCATGAATGCTCCGTCGCCTGAGATCCGCACAACCACGCTGGACCGGCCGCTCTCACTGAGAGCGCACGCACCTCGTCCTCTCTCCACGACGGCAACCTCCAGGGCCGACGGGGAGTGCAGCGCGTGGAACTGAACGCACCATGGCCGCACGAGCGACAACGATCGTCCACTTCCTCACACCGCGCCAACGCAGCTGCATGAGCCTGAGGAACAAAAGATCGTCTATTCCCTCCCGCCGCTCCAACGCCTCTGCACGGGCCTGAGGGACTAAAGATCGTCTATTTCCTCTCAACGCTCCAACGCACTATGGCCAAATCTACAGCAACAGCTCAACCTGGATTTTATTGGCGCCGTCTGCGCTGATCTCCGCCAAGTTTCTGCACCCTGACTCACCACTCCAGCGGCCCACCCACGCACTGAACCCCCGCGCACGCATCGGGGAGTTACAAGGACGGCGCATCACGCATGGGACAAGTAATGGCTCCACAGACTGCCTTCCTCCTTCGCCGCTGCCTTTCAGGGCTGCTCGCTCACCTGAGGTACGCATACAGCATACTGGAAGGATTTGTTAACAGTCTCAGCCACGCCACAGACCGCCATCGTCCTCCGCCGCTGCCCTCAGAACCTTCAGGGTTGCTCGTTCACCTGAAGCAAGCACGCAGCTCGCCACTGGATTTTTTAATGGTCTTAGCCACGGCACAACGGGATTTCAGCCGTCAGCTGTTCCCGGGAGCTTTGGGGTTGCTTCAGCACCCAAAACCAACAGTCCCCCTGCTTTGTTTACTTTCTCTCTTACAGCCGCTCCTGCTTTTCTTCATGGCCACGAGAGGAGTCAGAGACTAATTTTTCTTCTTGTGGACCGCTGCACGTTCAACGGGACCAGCCCTTCGACATTGCGGACCCACAAGCAATTTTTGCGCGGCTCAGGACGATTTCACAGCTCCTGCCGGCACTTACTACCCCTCCCCTCCCTCCCCCTCCGCCTGCAGCGAGCTTCTCCCACAGCTCGCTCACACAGATGGATTATCGAGGTCGCGGCCCCCTGCCGCGTCCTCTGGGGGGGAGCGTGTGTGGCGGTTCGTTTTAACCCCACAACAGACTAAGGACACTCAGCCCTCTTTTCTCTGTTTTCCTGCTACACTACTGAGAAGCAATGTGCCATTCATGTATTTGTGATGCAAACATGCATGTGTTGTGATGTAATGCGCCATTCTATATAGTGTGCATATGGCTTGTCCTTACTATGCTTTTTCTGAGCATCTTAGATGTGCTTTGGTGTATTAATGTCTACAGGTAGACGAGTTTCTTCTGTCTCACCTATGTGATGTTAATCGATGCCTTTCATCCTTTGTATTCATGCATTTTGCCCTTACTGTGACCTAGAGACTCAGATCAATATGTAGATGTGCTTGTTAGCCTCTTTGTCTTGCACTTAGAGCGAGGTCTAGCTAATCTGCCCATTGTGATGTATGGCTTACAAATGCAAATACCTCCTGCCTGTTCTGTTGTCCCTTTGATCATTCTAAACTGTGGGGTACGTCTCTTTGATGTATTGTTATGATCAAGTATTTAAGGTGCAACTCTGTAACGCAATCTTTCTCTTACTCTTACTCTCTCACTCTGATCCTGCAACAGGTGGACACACTGTGTCCGCCTTCTCTGAGAGCTTAGGGATCCCGCTCCGGGCTGCTCCACTATGCACCGGAGAGGGGATCCCGTGAAGGCGACATGATATAATAAAACCTGCTTAAAACCACAGCACTGCAGCTTATTTTTCCATGCCGCCTCAGTGGAAACATTCTGCTTTGGAGCTGTTTGTCTGCTAAGGGTACAGGAAGACTTCACATTGAGGGGCCAATGAACGGGGCCATGTACTGTAGAATCTTGGATGAGAACCTCCTGGCCTCAGCCAAAACACTGATTATGGGTTGTGGATGGGTCTTCCAGTATGACAATGGCCCAAAACATTTGGTCAAGGCAACAAAGGAGTGGCTCAAGAAGAAGCACATTAAGGTCCTGGAGTGGCCTAGCCAGTCTCTGGACCTTAATCACAGAAAATCTGTGGAGAGTTGAAACTTTGAGTTGCCAAGTGACAGCCTTGAAACCTTTAGGATTTGGAGAGTATTTGTAAAGCGGAGTAGACCAAAATCCCTCCTGAGATGTGCGCACACTTGGTGACCAACTGCAAGAAATGTCTGACCTCTTTGCTTGCCAACAAGGGTTTTTCCACCAAGTACTAAGTCACGTTTTTTTTGGGATCAAATACTTATTTGCCTCAATCAAAGGTAAATTAATTTATAACCCTTATTTAATATTTTTTCTGGATTTTTTTTGTTGTTGATATTTTGGATCTCTCTGTGTTAAAATAAACCTACCATAAAAATTATGTACTGTTCATTTCTTTGTAGAGGTAAACTTACAAATTGAGCAAGGGATCAAATACTTATTTTCCCCACTGTTTAAGAGAAAAGTGGCAAAAATTTATTTTGCAGACATTCTGGAGGATTTTAGCCCAAACTTATTGCTCTGTTCTGGTCATCTCACTACAGATTCATTCCAAACCTTGGTAAGTATAACTTGGGTTTTGTCAAAAAGCTTCTTATTAAAGATACAGCTCTGGACTTGGTTGCACCATTACAGACTAAAAACACAAAAACTAAACCTGTCCCGCCCTGGTGGAATGAGGAGGTAAAACAGCAGAAAAGAAAATGCAGAACAGCAGCGAGGTGGAGAAAAAACAAAACAAAATTAACTGTTCACTACCAAATTCTATGAGAACAATTGAAACTATATAATACTGTCCAACAAGCCAGAAACTCCCACTTCTCCAAAATAATTAATACTCACAAAAAACAATCTCAGAATCCTTTTCTCCACCATTGATCATTTGATCAACCTTGATTTTAAGAAGTCCAGTAGGATGTCAACAGACTCACATGAGGACTTTGCAGATCACTTCAGAAGTAAAAAAGATGTGATGAGATCCAATCTTTTATTACAAGACACTGTTTTTAGTACTGTGGAACCTTTGCTTTTATCTGAGGAAACGCTGGAGAGTTTTGCCTTGGTTGATGCTGAAACTCTGAGTTTTCTCCCAAGTCAATCCAACGACCTGTCTTTTAGACCCCATTCCCACATCACTTTTAAAAACATTTTGTGGATTTTTCCAGGAGGAACTTTTAAACATAATGAACTACTCTCTCCAGATGGGTATTTTCCCTGCTGCCTTTAAAACAGCAGTGGTGAGACCCCTCCTGAAGAAGAGTAATTTAGATCCTGAAAACCTTAATAATTACAGACCAGTATCCAACTTAGCATTTTTAACCAAAATTTTAGAAAAACTTGTTTTTATTCAATTAAATTATTATTATTTTTTTTATATCAAATAACATTTGATGAAAACCAGTATGGTTTTAGGATGAACCACAATACCGAGAGCTCAGGTCAGGATTGTTAATGATCTAAGGCACAACATGGACTCACGCAGAAGTTCAGTCCTGGTTCTACTGGATCTAAGTGCTGCCTTTGATACAGGAGACCACCATATTCTTTTAACCAGACTAAATGACCTGGTTGGCCTCTCTGGTACTATTCTTAATTGGTTCAAGTACTACCTCACAGACAGGAACTTTTTGGTAAGTATGGATATGTGTTCTTCCAGAGTCTACAAAATAAATTGTAGTGTGCCCCAAGGTTCAATTTTAGGTCCAATACTTTCTATCTCCTGCCGGTTGAAGCCCAGAGTGGTTGAAGAGCCCTTTGGGCGAAGACCGACGGGGGATTATGTTATGGGTCAGTCAGTCCGTCCGTCCGTCCGTCTGTCCCACTTTTGTGAAATCAACTCCTACAGTTTTGTTCTGATTGTTTTGATACTTGGTACCTGTTATGTGTGAGATTTGACTCTTGGGGCTTGCTGTAGCCTGGCCAAGGGGGTTGGGGTAATGACGTCAGGCGGGCTATGGCTGGAGTGTATATTGTGTTGTTCTCAATAATAAAGTCAGTTCAGTGTTCAGTTGAGAGTGGCTCCAGTCTCATGTTATTCGGACATAACATTTGGCGATGAGGATAAACCATGGGAGTGTGTATCAGACAACCACCTCCATTTTTACAATCTCCTGGCACACCAGCTATACCATGGATCTGCTGGAGGAAGATATTCAGAATCAGAATCAGGTTTATTGCCATTGTTCATGTAGTACACAAACTAGGAATTTGTCTCGGTACAATGCTGCAACATTAAACATGATAAGATAAGAGAAATAAACTATACATGTAATAAAGTGTAGGATAAGATTAAGTGATACTGGTCAACAGTTAAAATATATATTAGCCAGCAGCAGATACTGTGGAGAACTATATAGTGCAGTCGGTAATGCAGGAAGAAAACAGTGATGATTGACATGAGTCTGGTTGAGCTGCTGTACATGGTGCACGAGAGTCACTTAGTGTTCAGCAGTCTAATGGCAGAGGGGAAGAAGCTGTTCATGTGACGGGAGGTTTTAGTCTGGATGGACCGAAGTCTTCTACCAGAGGGGAGGGGGGCAAACAGTACGTGACCAGGGTGTGAGGGATCGGCTATGATCCGGCCAGCACGCCTCCGGGTCCTGGAGATGTACAGATCCTGGAGAGATGGGAGCTTGCAGCCGATCACCTTCTCAGCAGTGCGCACGACGCGCTGCAGCCTTAGTCTGTCCCTGGCAGTGGCTCCTGCGTACCACACGGTTATGGAGGTGGTGAGGATGGACTCGATGATGGCTGTGTAGAACTGCACTAACATCTTGGTGGGTAGCTTGAGCTTCCTCAGCTGCCGCAGGAAGAACATCCTCTGCTGGGCTTTTTTGATGAGTGAGCTGATGGTCAGCTCCCATTTGAGGTCCCTGGTGATGGTAGTGCCTAGGAAGCGGAAGGAATCAGCAGTGGTGATGGGAGAGCCTGAGAGGGTGAGGGGGGGCAGAGGAGTAGTGACTTTCCTGAAGTCCACAATCATCTCCACTGTCTTCAGAGCGTTCAGCTGCAGGTTGTTATTGCTGCACCAGGACGCCAGCTGGGCCACCTCTCTCCTGTAGGCGGACTCGTCGCCGTTGGAGATGAGCCCGATGAGGGTGGTGTCGTCCGCAAACTTGATCAACTTGACAGACTGGTGGCTGGAGGTGCAGGAGTTGGTGTAAAGGGAGAAGAGTAGGGGGGAAAGTACACAGCCCTGGGGTGATCCGGTGCTGATGCTAGTATAGTCTGAGACAGTCTTTCCCAGCCGCACATGCTGCCTCCGGTCCGTCAGGAAGTCGATGATCCACCTGCAGAGGGAGTCAGGCACGTTGAGCAGGGACAGCTTGTCCCGGAGCAGAGCGGGGCGGATGGTGTTGAATGCGGAGCTGAAGTCCACAAACAGGATCCTGGCGTAGGTTCCCGGGGAGTCCAGGTGCTGCAGGATGGAGTGGAGGGCCAGGTTGACTGCATCGTCTACAGACCTGTTGGCTCGGTAGGCAAACTGCAGCGGGTCCAGGAGAGGGGTGGTGATGGACTTGAGGTGGGACAGGACCAGGCGCTCAAAGGACTTCATGACTACAGAGGTGAGCGCTACAGGTCTGTAGTCATTAAGTCCAGTGATCCGTGGCTTCTTGGGGACAGGGATGATGGTTGGATTCAACATGTATGTGGCTGCGGCCGGCCTGAGCGTCGTCGACGAAGAGAGACGGAGGTGCCTAATGGTCCATTACCTCGTGAGGAAGGCCAACGGATATTTTTTGGGCTGTGTGGCAGTGGCTCACTGAAAGATGGTTTGGAATTAATGGACTGTGTTTTCAGAGACCATTCCACCGTCACGGCACAGAGATATGAGTTTTTTGACCGCCAACAGCAAGCGGGTGAGTCCACTCAGTCCTTTATTACGGAACTCCATAGCCTAGCAAGAGAATGTGCCTTTGGGCCTATTGAGGAGGTGCTGGTCCGGGATAAGCTAGCCCACGGTACTAACAACGTGTGGCTGAAGAGCAAGCTAAAGCTAAGTAAAGATACTCTCTTGCTGGAAAAGGTGTTTGAACTGGTCAGGCAGATTGAGTCCACAGTTCAGCTGAGTCTCCCGGTGTTGGCTAAAGGGGGTTTAGCCACTCAAGCTTTCCCACCAAGCACAGCCGTTAGCAAGGTAGCTAATTCTTCAGGGCAGATTCCCAGGAGGTGGCGGACTGTGGCACGGAACAGGGCCCACACTATCACTGCTGAGTCATCAGTGGCGGAGTCCAGAGACACAACATGGGTGTATGTAGCACGCGCAAAGGAGGGACTGTTGAAATGGTACATGCTAAAACTCGACGGAGTCGATGTGCCACTTATGGTGGACTCAGGGGCCGGTAGGTCCATACTGAATATGGCCACTTTGAACAGACTTTTTCCAAACAAAACCATCAGTGCTGGAGCAGTGAACATGTTTGGATACGGCCACGTCGAAATTGAAATGGCAGGCACGGTCAACTTTTCAGTGAAATGTGGGTTGAAGACCGTTCCTGTATTCACTTTCCAAATTTCGCGCCAGAAGCAGACTTGCTAGGGATAAATCTACTGGATGAATTGGGATTCTCCATCAAGGACCCAGAGGGCTCGACGGTACTGACAGTGTACCCTGAATGGCATGTCCACTGGCCAGCGCTGTTCAGACGCCTGGGATGCGTCAGCGCGTTCCACCACCACCTGCTCATAGATCCAAGTGTGACGCTGAAAATTCAACCGCTACAGCGGCTTCCGCTCGCCCTACAGGACAATGTCACAGCGGAGTTGAACAAACTGCTGGAAGCGGGCATCATCGAGAGAGTGGATGTTTCACCCTGGATATCAAATATCGTGGTGGCCAAGAAAAAATCAGTTGGCGTCCGACCGTGTATCGATCTTAGGATGGTAAATAAAGCGATCGTCCCGGACAAGTACCCGCTCCCCACGAAGAAGGAACTCACCGCAACATTTAACGGTTCAAAGGTATTCACAAAAGCTGGATCTTCGCCAGGGTTACCTGCAGGTGCCCCTCCACCCAGCCAGCAGGAACCTGACAGTGTTCATGAACCACATGGGTGTGTTGAGGTACACCCGCATGTCTTTTGGTCTGAGCTCAGCACCCAGCTGTTTTCAGAAAATAATGTCCATGATTCTGGCTGGCCTCAAGGGTACGGTAGCATACCTGGATGACATCGTGGTACATAACACATCCTGGGGGGAACACGATGATCGGTTGGGACAGGTGCTGATGGTACTACAGGAACATGAAGTCACCCTAAACAGGGAAAAGTGCATCTTTGCGGTGGACTCTATCGAGTTTGTGGGGTTCCGGTTGATGGCGGGGGCGCTGAGGCCCCTGCATTTGAATGTGAAGGCAGTCCTGCACCTCCCAGAACCACCGACACCTGCACAGATTTCCTCGTTTCTGGGTATGGTGAACTTTTATGGGCATTTTATTCCCCACTACTAGGAGATGATTGGACCCCTCCGGGCCCTGTTGAAACATGATGCGCCGTGGCAGTGGACCCCAGCCTGCTCAGCAGCGGTTGCTAAGCTGAAGTTTCAACTCACTTCCCCTCCAGTGTTGGCCCATTTTGATCCAAAGTGGCCAACCACTGTGACCTGTGACACATCTGGCTCGGCAGTGGGGGCGGTTATGTCCCAGGTACAAGACGGTGTGGAGCGCATGGTGGCATTCGCATCGAGGTCTGTCTCAGCAGCTGAACAAAAGTACGCTGTGGGTGAGAGGGAGGCGCTCACCTGCGTCTGGGCGTGTGAACAGTGGCATATCTACCTCTATGGGCGTCATTTCACTCTGCAGACGGACCACCGGCACTGACAACATTACTGGAGATGTCGGGTTCGGGACACAGACCTTTGCGAATCCACAGGTGGACGGAACGACTGAGGGCCTACAATTTTACCACCCAGTTCACTCCTGGCAAGGATAACGTAGTGGTGGATCTCTTGTCCCGCGCCACGGCCAACACCGTACAATCAGATGATGACGATGACGACAATCCCACTAAGGCGGATCTGGTCAATGCACTGCACGGGGCCCTCTGGGATATAGTATCCCTCCAAGAACTTCGGGCAGAGTCGGAACGAGACGCCATGTTGTCACAACTATGCTTGGTGATTAGGGAGGGTTGGCCTGCAAAGGTGCAGGGCAGGCTGGTACCCTTCCATCAGTTTAAAGACGACCTGAGCTGTTGAAATGAGGTGTGTGTGGCAAGGGGACACTGCACGCTAATCCCGGTGTCTCTGAGATCACGTGTCCTAGTGATGCTCCATGAGGGCCACCTGGGCATGGTCAGGGTAAAACAGCGCTGCAGGGATTCAGTTTGGTGGCCGGGTATTAATAAGGACATTGAAGCTATGGTGAAAAACTGTGCTCCATGCTTGGAGAGCGGGAAGACCAGCGGACCCCTCCACCCCTGTGGCTGCTGTCGTACCTGGAGGGCCCTTGGAAACACATACAGTTGGACATCTGCAGTGAACTACATACAGCACCCCCGAACAGCCGGTTCCTGCTTGTGGTCTACGACCTGTTCTCAAGGTGACCGGAGGAGTTACCCACTAATTCAGTTGCGACGGATGTGGTTACGGGTTTCCTCTCATAACTGTTTGCCAGGTGGGGGGTCCTGAATGTATCACGACTGACAATGGCCCACAGTTCACTTCTGGGGCATTTGAAGAGTTCTTGAGCGCTAGGGGCATGGAACACATTAAAACCGCATTCTACCATCCCCAGGTCAATGGGGGCGTTGAACGTTTTAACAAGACCCTGAAAAATGGACTGAGAGCCCACTTGGCAGACGGCTTCGTATTTCTGGATGCCCTCCAGAGCACACTCCTCCATTACAGGGCAACGGCCCATGCTATGACAGGATGCTCCCTGTGGCTCTCATGCTGGGACGCGAACTACTTCTGCCTTTGGATCGACTGAGACTGCCCACGACTCCTCCTCCAAGGAGTATGGACTCTTCACGGGACTGGGTCACTGCACAACAGCGTAAGATGAAGCGGTGATTTGACAGGAAGCACAGGGCGAGAGCCCATGGACTGAAGGTGTCGGATCAAGTTTGGATCAAACACCCTAACCGCACACATAAGCTGCAGCCGTTCTGGACAGAGCCCCTGCGGAGCACGAGGCGATGGGGCCAGGACACGTTCGAGCTCATGGATGGGTTGCGGTGGCACTCCAGTAGACTCAGAAAGTTGCCACCGGAACAGAGGACTAGAGCTATGGTGGAACAACCCGATGTGAGGTGGGACTTGTTGGACTGGGGTGGTAAGAACTCACAGGTGCAGCCGACGGTGCCTGGTACAGAGTCCCCGCCTAGGGGACGCCCGGCTAGACTTCGTCAGAGGCCCAGGTACCTGGAAGACTATGTATTGAAGACTGTACTAGCTAATGCGTATTGAGACTAAGTGGCAGAATAATCTGCTCCAACATGGTGGGGCGTTCTGGTAGTCTACCCAGACACCCGTTTGGTTGGCTGAGTTTTGCCTACTTAGTTTTTTAAAAAAAGGGAGACAACACTGTGTTTGTTTGGGTTTTTTTTCTGTTTTGGGGGGAAAGGGTCTTTGACTTTGTGTGTGTGTGTGTGGTGGGGGGGGGTTGTTATGTGTGACATTTGGCTCTCGGGGCTTGCCATAGCCTGGCCGAGGGGGTTGGGGTAATGAGATGAGGCGGGCTACGGCTGGAGTGTATATTGTGTTGTTCTCAGTAATAAAGTCAGCTCAGTGTTCAGTTGAGTGGCTCCGGTCTCATGTTATTCGGACATAACAGTACCATGATTTGATATACTCTGATGATGCACATATCACATGAAATATTAAGACTCGGATCAAGCCCAAGGGGTAAGAAAGCTGGAAAAAATGTTATGCAAACCATATGTACTATTGCTAGTAATTGACCATGTCTATGTGAAGCTGCTGCGGGCTCTGGATTACTGTATTCTGGATGCAGACCTTTTAAATCAGGATCCTACTGCCCTGAAAATTTAATTTACATCAGCACAATGTCAACTAAACCAAGCCAGCTATGCCTGGATTCCTTCTTACTAATGTGCGTTCATTGAGACACAAATGTGATGAACTGTACAGTATTTGTAAGGTCAATAATTCTGCTGTTGTGGCTGTGACAGAGTCCTGGCTTAGTGTTGACATTCCCGACACTGTTGTAACTTTTCCTGGTTACACCTTACATCGATGAGACAGAGATGGCAAAAGGGTAAGAGGAGTTGTACTATATGCATATGATAACATCCTACAGAAGCTACTGACTCATTTAGAGGAAGATGAGTTTGAATCCTTATGGGTCTGGTTGCACCCCAACTGTCTTCCCTGTGGGTTAAGTTGCTTTATTACTGCAGTACTGTATAGCTCCCTCTTGCTCCTCAGCTACAGCAAAGTCTGATACACTGATCAGCCAGTATTTGGACTGAAGTCTCTCCAACATTGAACACATGTACTAACATGCAGCAGTTGTCATTCTTGGTGACATAAACAGGTATATGAGACTATTTGTTTGAATCAGAATCAGAATCAGCTTTATTGCCAAGTATATTTACAAGTAAACATACGAGGAATTTGACTTGACATTGGACGCGCACGTTAGGCGCATCCAATGACGCGGCAGCCATGCAAGGCGTCTGTCATACAGTGGGGGTAAAGAGGGGAAGGGAGGGGAAGGAAAACACAATAGGCAGAGAGAAAAAACAGTTAATCAGAATAACGCTCGTATAAGCTCATAAAGCTCAAATGAGCCAAATTTTGACTACACAGAAAAAAACCCTCTATGCACAATTAGCAGACAATATAGATCACACAAAAACAAGAGTTGAGAGAGGCAGTGTATGTATGAGTCAGTATATATGTGTCAGTCGTGTAGTGTTGTATGCATTTGTGTAGTGTAGGTGTGACAGTTGCTAGTGAACAGCAGAGGGCGCCTCCAGGCAGTGGATAGATGTTATAATCATGTGACTTATAAACAAGTCCGGAGTCTATCTCTTCGCTTGCAGATGAAGGCACATGGGCTGTCCTTGAGAAGTTCATCCGCTGAAACAACAGCAACTGTCGATTGTTTGGGTTAGCAGCCGCCACTACTACCTTATCTCATCGAGGAGGAATGTAAACAGGGCATCAAAACAAGGTCAAATCTACACAGCTCAGAGCCCACGGAGAATAGAATTTTCCTCTCTCATGCGCTTGTGCTTCATAATTCCATATACAGGCTTAAACAGACATTCCATGGAGAGCAGAGGGTTCCAGATGTATTCCTCCGCTGAATCACTGTCATTCAGTTCACCATTTGCCACTAATCGTGCCCTCCCCAACTGGTCGAATTTGATGAAGGAGCTTGCCGGGTCCGCTTTGATCAGCTCTCTCACCTTCCTTCAATTTCTGATACATCAGGGAACTTCACAGCCAAAAAAAGAAGTCCTGAGATCATAACCAATAATATTTCCTGCCAAATCTCCACAGACGCATGAATTCCAATGTCCATGAGTCTCCTCGTTGGGTTCCTCCTGACCCGATCTTCTTTTAAAGTGGTGACAATCACAGTTAAGCCGCTTTCCAGATCCATAATTTCCATTTAGATTAAGATTCAACAGAAGAGCGACTAAACACAGACAAAAACGCAACATTGCAAGCTGGGATCAGAAGGGAGATAGAGGATTAGAAGGGAGAGGAAAGAAAAGCGTCTGCTCTCTCTCAGAACCGGAAGTGAGATATGGATTGAAACAAGTGGTGATTGGTGCAACAAGAAAAGCCAGCCAACTTGATTCAATTTTAACCAATATCTCTACCATGTATGAGCCACCTGTATATTTACCTCCTGTTAGTACTTCTGACCATCAAACGATTGTTTTAAATGCTGGAAAGTGGCCATCAAAGCCCTCACGGTACAGCACGTGCCAGAAGCGTGCACATAATGCCATGAGGCATGGGCCTTCTGATGAACACTATTGATTTCTCTCATGTTTATAAAGTAACTGACCCTGAGATTAAGGTTAGTGCTTTCACTGCCACTATGCTGAATAGCACTGTCCCACTGAAGAGAGTTGCTGTCACTGATAATGACAAGTCTTGGATGACTGTGCAGATAAAAAAAAAAACTAATAAAGAAAAGACAATATTTCTATTATTCTGGCTACAAAGATTCCTACAGAAAACTGAAAATAACTCACAAAATCAAGTTAGCCAAAAAAAAAAACAAAACAAAAAAAAAACAACAAAAAACAGTACTACAAGAAGGAAGTGGAGGATTTGTGGCAATCAAACTCAAAGAATTGGTTTAAATCTGTCAGGAACTGACAGACTTAGACCCAAGAGCAACAAGGATGAAACTGGTAAGTGTGTGACAATAATCTTTATTACAATAATTGTGCAATTGAAGTGAAGAATACATGAGTTGAGAATCTGGCAACCCTGTGAGGGGAGAGCAGAAATGAGAATGAATGACACTGGTTGGAAAACAGGGAGAATGTAATTCTGGTTATGCTTACTGGGTCATCCGGAGAATCTGTCGGAACAGAGGGAGGAGGAGTCTCCAAGCTGAGAAGCTGGTTGCCACGGTGAGAGTGCTGAGGTGCAGCGAGGAGGTGTTGGGGACAGGCTGGCCAGGCCTGGGGGCTGAAAGGACGATGCAGGGAGAAGGGATATATACACAGTGGTAAGTCGACTTACTTGTGGGGAAAAGTGATGATGTGCACAAATCCAGGAAAGTCCAAGTCCAAGATCCAAATCCACAGTCCAAAGACAGATGAGAGGCCAATACTCAGCAGAAGGATAACTGTTGAGCAGACGCTGAAGGCAGGGTCTAGGGCAAACAGAGGACAGACAAGACTTGCATGCAGCAACAATTGGCAGAGCATGGATACAGATGGGTGTAGAGTCAAACGCAACCAGGCAGAGTGGTGGGAGAGTCTCCCTTATAAAGGCCTCCTTTAATTAGCAACAGGTGAGGCTCAGGGCTGCAAAGAGGATGCTAATCAGCAGGGAGAAAAAAAACCCCACACAACAGAGCAGGCAGGAATCCTTACAAAATCTGTAAAGCTCTTATGGGAATGGAGGAGGTTGGGCAGATAGCTGTCTCAAAGGACTCCAACAAATTACAGCTTCAGTGTGACATGCTGGCTAAACATTTTGCTTCAGTATGGGACCAGGTGGCTCACTGACTGCCACCTGTGGAGGAAATCAGTCATTTGTTAACAACGGCCATCATTCTACCTCTGACCATTGGACAGGTCAAAACCAGACTCAGTAAAGTTAATGCGTCAAAGGCAGTTGGACCGGACGGCATTCCTGCTTGGGTTTTAAAGACTTTTCATGAAGAATTGGCACCTGTTCTGTGTGATATTTTTAATTCATGCATCCAACATAATATTTTTCCAAGTGTATGGAAAAGGCACTGGTTAGAGCTATTTCAAAGAAAGCCAAGCCCACCTTCCCAGTAGACTATCATCAAATCTCATTGGTCAGCTGTGTTGGAAAAGTATTTGAAGGGATTCTAAATGATGTTCTCCTCAAGGACTTCGCTTCAAATATTGTCTTAACCCAGCATGGTTTTATGTCCAGAAGATCAACTGTTACTGTTCTGATCCACATTGCTGGCATGAAGCACTCAGCAGCAGTCCTAAGATGGATGTTCATGCTGTGTTTGTTGACTTTTCTCATGCCTTTGACACAGTTAACCACTATCAGCTGCTTAACTCCCTCGCCAACATGCATGTCAAACTCTCCCTCTGGCTTATTGTGAGTTATTTGAGTGACAGAAAGCAAAGGGTGCAGTGGGGAACCTGTACGTCCTCTTCTTGTCCAGTCTCAGCTGGTATCCCCCAAGGTGGGATATTATCACCATTACTTTTTGTGATTTGTATTAACAGCTTGGACTCATGTCTTCCTTCCTCTGTTTTCCCTCTGAAATATGCTGATGATCTAACACTCACTGAGCTAGTGATGGGGTCTTTACCTTGCCTGACTCAGAAGGCCTTGGACTCTGTGTCTGCATGGGGACAGGACTTCTCTCTGACTATACAGTAAATGGAGCTAAGGCCATGGATATTGTTATCATTGCTACAAGACAGACTTACGTTCTCTCTCCTCCACTACTGATGGTCTCTGGTCATAGCATCAGTGGAGTCTCCACATTCAAGCTGCTTCGGGTTCAGATCTTATCTGATTTGTCACGGGATGCTCATGTCAACTACAGTGCACCCGGAAAGTATTCACAGTGCTTCACTTTTTCCACATTTTGTTATGTTACAGCCTTATTCCAAAATGGATTACATTCATTTTTTTCCTCAAATTTCAACACACAATACCCCATAATGACAACATGAATTCTTTTTTTTTTTTTGAGATTTTTGCAAATTTAGTAAAAATTTAAAAAAAACTATGAAATCACATGTACATAAGTATTCATAGCCTTTGCCATGAAGCTCAAAATTGAGCTCAGGTGCATCCTGTTTCCACGGATCATCCTTGAGACGTTTCTGCAGCTCCATCTGTGGTAAATTCAGTTGATTGGACATGATTTGGAAAGGCACACACCTTTCTACAGTATCTCACAAAAGTGAGTACACCTCTCACATTTTTGTAAATATTTTATATCTTTTCATGGGACAACGCTGAGGATATGACACTTTGATACAATGTAAAGTAGTCAGTGTACAGCATGTATAACAGTGTATATTTGCTATCCCCTCAAAATAACTCAATACACAGCCATTATTGTTTAAACCAATGGCAACAAAAGTGACACACCTCTACGAGAAGATGTCCAAATTGTGCCCAATTAACCATTTTCCCTCCCCGCTGTCATGTGACTTGTTAGTGTTACAAGATCTCAGGTGTGAATGGGGAGCAGGTGTGTTAAATTTGGTGTTATCGCTCTCATACTCTCTCATACTGGTCACTGGAAGTTCAACATGGCACCTCATGGCAAAGAACTCTCTTAGGATCTGAAAAAAAGAATTGTTGCTCTACATAAAGATGGCCTAGGCTATAAGAAGATTGCCAACACCCTGAAACTGAGTTGCAGCACGGTGGCCAAGAACAAACAGTGGTTTAACAGGACAGGTTCCACTCAGAACAGGCCTCCCCATGGTCGACCAAAGAAGTTGAGTGCACGTGCTCAATGTCATATCCAGAGGTTGTCTTTTGAAAATAGACGTACAGTGTGAGTGTTGCCAGCATTGCTGCAGAGGTTGAAGGAGTGGGGGGTCAGCCTGTCAATGAACAGACCATATGCTGCACACTGCATCAAATTGGTCTGCATGGCTGTCATCCCAGAAGGAAGCCCCTTTTTAAAGATGATGCATAAGAAAGCCCACAAACAGTTTGCTGAAGACAAGCAGACTAAGGACATGGATTACTGGAGCCATGTCCTGTGGTCTGATGAGACCAAGATAAACTTACTTGGTTCAGATGGTGTCAAGCGTGTGTGGCAGCAACCAGGTGAGGAGTACAAAGACAAGTGCGTCTTGCCTACAGTCAAGCATGGTGGAAGGAGTGTCATGGTTTGGGGCTCCATGAGTGCTGCCGGCGCTGGGGAGCTACAGTTCATTGAGGGAGCTATGAATGCCAACATGTACTGTGACATACTGAAACAGAGCATGATCCCCTCCCTTTGGAAACTGGGCCACAGGGCAGTATTCCAACATAACGACTCCAAACACACCTCCAAGATGACCACTGCCTTGCTAAAGAAACTGAGGGTAAAGCTGATGGACTGGCCAGACCTAAACCCTATTGAGCATCTGTGGGGCATCCTCAAATGAAAGGTGGAGGAGCACAAGGTCTCTAACATCCACCAGCTCTGTGATGTCATCATGGAGGAGTGGAAGAGGATTCCAGTGGCAACCTGTGAAGCTCTAGTGAACTCCATGCCCAAGAGAGTTAAGGCAGTGCTGGAAGATAATGGTAGCCACACAAAATATTGACACTTTGGGCACAATTTGGACATTTTCACTTAGGAGTGCACTCACTTTTGTTGCCAGCGGTTTAGACATTAATGTGTTGTTATTTTGAGGGGACAGCAAATTTACACTGTTATACAAGCTGTACATTGACTACATTGTATCAAAGTGTCATATCTTCAGTGTTGTCCCATGAAAAGATATAACAAAATATTTACAAAAATGTGAGGGGTGTACTCACTTTTGTGAGATACTGTATATAAGGTCGCACAGTTGACAGTGCATGTCAAAGCACAAACCAAGAATGAAGTCAGAGGAATTGTCTGTAGACCTCCAAGACAGGATTGTCTCGAGGCACAAATCTGGGAAAGGGTACAGAAAAATTTCTCCTGCTTTGAAGGTCCCAATGAGCACAGTGGCTTCCATCATCTGTTATCATCTGTTATCATCATCCGTCTCTTCCTAGAGCTGGTCGACCGTCTAAACTGAGTGATCGGGGGAGAAGGGCCTTAGTCAGGGAGGTGACCAAGAACCTGATGGTCACTCTGTCAGAGCTCCAATGTTTCTCTGTGGAGAGAGTAGAACCTTTCTGAAGGACAACCATCTCTGCAGCAATCCACCAATCAGGCCTGTATGGTAGAGCGGCCAGACAGAAGCCACTCCTGAGTAAAAGGCACTTGGCAGCCTGCCTGGAGTTTGCCAAAAGGCGTCTGAAGGACTCTCAGACCATGACAAACAAAATTCTCTGGTCTGATGAAACAAAGATTGAACTCTTTGGTGTGAATGCCAGGCGTCATGATGGGAGGAAACCAGGCACCTCTCATCACCAGGCCAATACCATCCCTACAGTGAAGCATGGTGGTGGCAGCATCATGCTGTGGGGATGTTTTTTCAGCAGCAGGAACTGAGAGGCTAGTCAGGATAGAGGGAAAGATGAATGCAGCAATGTCTAGAGACATCCTGGATGAAAACCTGCTACAGAGCACTCTTGACCTCAGACTGGGGCGACAGTTCATCTTTCAGCAGGACAGCGACTCTAAGCACACAGCCAAGATATCAAAGGAGTGGCTTCAGGACAACTCCGTGAATGTCCTTAAGTGGCCCAGCCACAGTCCAGACTTGAATCCAATTGAACATCTCTGGAGAGATCAGAAAATGGCTGTGCACCAACACTTCCCATCCATCCTGATGGAGCTTGAGAGGTGTTGCAAAGATGAATGGGTGAAACTGCCCCAAGATAGGTGTGCCAAGCTTGTGGCATCATATTAAAAAAGACTTGAGGTTGTAATTGCTGCCAAAGGTGCATCAACAAAGTATTGAGCAAAGACTGTGAATACTTATGTACATGTGATTTCTTGTTTTTTTATTTTTAATAAATTTGCAAAAATCTAAAAAAAAAATCACATTGGCATTATGGGGTATTGTGTGTAGAATTTTGAGGGAAAAAATGAATTTAATCCATTTTGGAATAAGGCTGTAACATAACAAAATGTAGAAAAAGTGAAGTGCTGTGAATACTTTCCGGATGAACTGTATATGCTCTCTAAAAAAGACTCAGGATTCATTACCTTTGTGTGGCTAAAAGAGATGGCCTCCCACCTGATGTCTAAAAACAGATCTATTTGACCTTCACTCGTCCGGTTCTGGAATATGCCAGTCCAGTCTGGGGAGGTCTGACAAAAGGTCTCTCTGAAGAGTTAGAGAGGGTACATAAGCAGTGCCGTAGAATAATTGGCATCCCACATTCCTCTCTTCCCACCTTAAGTGAGCAGCGAGATGAGGCTACTCTAAGTACTTTCACCAACATTCTGAGGGACAGCTCTTCACCTCTGCACAGCTTCCGGTTTGCTGCTCCTCCAGATGTTCACTTTCTTCAGCGGCCCAGAGAACTTGTACCCAGGAGTAAAACCAAAAGACATGAACTCTCTTTTATTCCCCATGCTTTTAAACAGTATTATAAGTAATTTTGTTTTTAGGAGTGATGAGTTTTACATTTAACTTATTTTTAATTTAGTGATAACAATCATGGGTTTTATTGTATGTTTGTCTCAATTCAGGATCCATGGTTTCAACAAGGTGTTGCTATGCTATGCTTTCCTGCCATGACAAACTTCTAATAAAATGAATGAAAATTTCACTCTCATCAGATGACCTTGAGGTCAAAGGTCAGGTCAGATTTTTCCCTAAATTTTCTAAACACATTAACTACTGAAAGAAATAATGTGGGCTTTTCAAATCGATAGAGTAGTTGTATCTAATACACATCTTGGACGACTTACACCCTTACCTAACTGTGGGTTTGGGGACAAGGGGTTAACGGTTCAAAGTTAACATTGTAGTGGTGCTATGGTAAATGCTACTTTTTATAGATGTTTTAGGACAGCCTGATGATAAAGAGTTACAATAATCTAATCTACAGCTAACAAAAACATGGTTTAGTTTCTCAGCATCACTGAGACAAGATGCTCCTAATCTTGGCAATATTATGCAAATGATAGAAGGCAGTCTTAGAAACAAGTTTAATATGTGAATTAAAGAACGGATCTTATCAACAGGACTGGATTGTACGCACATTGGATGTAGGATGACTATTAATCATTTTATGAAAGAATTGAGATTGTTAGATATATGGAGAGAAATGAAACCACAAGTTAAAGCCTATTCTTGTTATTCCAGTACCTACAAGACATTCTCACGTATTGATTATTTTTTGATTTCCACAGAATTAAGGTCCAAGATTCAAAACTGCTTTTATGATAACATCGTGATCTCTGATCATGCACCCTGTTGTCTAATATATGTAGATAAAAAATTGACAAAGGAATCAGGTAGATGGCAATTTCAGCATAAATGGCTTCAGGATGAGGAATTTGTCAAGTATATAGAAAAACAGATAGACGAGTTCTTTGACATCAATACTACACAAACATCAGCATGTGTAAAGTGGGAGGCTTTCAAAGCTTTTATTAGGGGACATATTATTAGTTATACAGGATCAAAATCTAAGAAGACTCGAGAGGAGAGAGCTAAATTGGAACATAAAATAAAAAATCTTCAGGAAAAAGTGTATGCAGGAAGTGACCCAAGGTTGGAGAATGAATTACTGATTTTGAGAGCTGAATACGACAAAAAATCAGCGAATAGAGCTGCCTCGAGTCTTCTAAGATTGAAACAATCTTTTTATGAACAAGGTGAAAAATCAGGAAAATTATTAGCATGGCAGATTAAACAATTGGAAATTAAAACACCAATTACCAGTATTATAAGTAACGGACAGGTAGTTATAGATCCTTTAGAAATTAATAGAGCCTTTAGAGATTACTATGAAAAATTATATGATACCAAAAATGAACCTGATTTAACAAAACTAAATGGGTTTTTGAACGAACTATCTATACCGTGTATTCCAAATGAAAACAGGGAGATATTGGAGTCTAAAATTAGTCAAGAAGAAGTTGGGCTAGCCATTGATAATATGAAATCAGGAAAAAGTGCAGGACCAGATGGTCTTCCAGTTGACCTTTATAAAAAATTTAAGAATAAATTAATAAAACCCTTTTTGGAAATGGTTTTAGAAGCATTTCAAAATAATAATTTACCATCATACATAAATAATGCCTTAATTATACTGCTGCCAAAACCAGGTAAGCCCTCTAATAAATGTGAAAATATGAGACCAATAAGCCTATTAAACGCCGACCTTAAGATAATCTGTAAAATTTTAGCAAGACGAATACAAGAAATTTTACCAAATATTATTAATCGAGATCAGAATGGCTTTATAAAGGGTAGACAAGGCTTCCATAATGTAAGAAGACTATTTAATATTATTTATTTTAATAAAGAAGCACCGGATACAGCTCTCGTATCATTGGACGCCGAAAAGGCCTTTGATAGAGTTGAATGGCCCTTTCTTTTTGAAGTCCTACAAAGGTTTGGACTTGGAAATAATTTCATAAAATGGGTTCAAATAATATACAATAATGCTACAGCAGAAATCCTAACAAATAACAATATTTCAAAACCAATAAAAATCAATAGAGGATGTCGACAAGGCTGTCCACTTTCACCTTTACTGTTTACTATGGCAATTGAACCTTTAGCGATAGCGATACGTTTACATTCACAAATATATGGAATTAAAGTTGGACCAACAGAACATAAAATCTCCCTGTACGCCGATGATATAATTTTGTTTATGTCGAATCTAAAAAAATCAATTCCAACCTTGTTGAATTTAATAAAGAATTTTGGGGAAATATCAGGATATAAAATAAATAAAACTAAATCTTCAATATTAATGCTAAATGAGACCCAGAGAAATTACCCAGCCCCTGAGGTAAATCAATTCAATGTTGTAAATCAGTTTAAATATTTAGGAATCCAAATTATGCCTAAGCTAGAATCAGTCGCCAGTGTCAACTATGAAGCCTTAATGTCAGATATCAGTGAGTTAACTCAGAGATGGATGTCACTACCAATGTCGATGATCGGGAGAATCAATATACTTAAAAGTAATATTTTACCTAAAATACTTTATTTATTTCAATACATTCCCTTATCACCACCTTTAGATCTATTCTCAAGAATAAAAAAAAGTTAGTGGAATTTATATGGAACAACAGGAGGGCTAGATTACGTTTGTCTTTATTATATTTACCATTTGATCGTGGAGGTCTGAAATGTCCAAATTTTATGTTGTATTATTGGTCGGCACAACTGAGGTCTATGACATATTATTTTTCATCAAATGATCTCCCTCACTGGACTGAAATGGAATCATACAATTTACCTTTACCTCTTCCCATATTCATATACTCAGATTCGGCAAAAAAATTACAAAAACAAGTTAAAAATCCATTTGTAAAGCATATGATCAAAATATGGTGTGAAGCTAAAAACTATTTAAAAGAACCACAGTTATTGTCACAATTTAGTCCAATATGGGGTAATCAATATTTTAAACCAGGGAGAGCGGACGCTGTATTTAAAGTATGGAATTTAAAAGGGATACAAAAGATTCAGGATTTATATTTGCCATGTGCAGACAACATAATGTCTTTTGAAGAGCTGAGGATCAAATTTAATCTCAATAGAACACATTTTTTTAAATATCTTCAACTTAGAAACTTTATTCGATCAAATCAAAATAAAGCTCTCACTCGACCTATTTATTCATCCTTGGAAAAAATGATGATGAAAGATAGTAAAAGAAAGGGTATTATTTCAGAGTTTTATAACTCATTGACACTATCTTCAAGTGAAAATTCACTGAAAAGATTAAACTACTGGAAAGAAGATCTGCAAATTGAAATTTCAGAGGAACAATGGGAATTGGCTTGTACAGAAGCTCAAACCAAATCAATAAATGCACGCCTTAAATTGATACATTTCAAATGGTTAATGCGGATGTATGTTACACCGGAGGAGTTAAATAGATATAACAAAAATATACCAGATACATGCACAAAATGCATGGAAAGTAAAGGAACCCTATTTCATTGTTTATGGGAATGTAGATTAATAAGAATGTTTTGGGAAGAGGTGAGGGTAACAATTGAAAAAATAATCTCAAAACAAATCATATTGAATCCTAAACTGTTTTTGTTGGGTCTGTACCCAGAAAAGCATAATTTTAATAAAAGTGAAAGAACATTCATAGACCTCAGTTTGCTTAATGCCAAAAAATGTATTGCACTATTATGGAAAAAGACTCATAGACCAGATGTGACTCAGTGGTTAAGACAGATGTTAACAAACCTTCCATTAGAAAGAATAACATATATACTAAAATCAAAGGAAATTGTGTTTGAGAATATATGGAGACCTTTTATTGATTATGTAAAAAATTTAAACATAACTCTTGAAGAAGAAGGTGAATGATGTGTGTGGACCTTGTAAATTCCAAACTGGTGAACATAATATGTATACTTATGTATTGGATTGTCTAGACTAAACAGAGGAGCATTGTTGAAGACTTGATTTTGTTGGTGGTTGTTGGTGTTTTTAGTGCATTTTTTTTTTTTGTAGTACTTTAGTGTTAGTGTTTGATTGTTTGTATCATGTTTGTTAAAAAAAAAAAAAGGTTCAATAAAGATATTGTGGAAAAAAAAAAGAACGGATCTTGATCAAAAATAACTCCAAGGTTCCTCACAGAACTATTAAGAGAAAGAGTAACCTCATCCAAACTAAAAGTTTGATTTGGGAAGATATTTCTAGGTTTTTTGGACCAACTAGAATGATTTCAGTTTTATCTGAATTTAATAGCAAGA
Source organism: Pholidichthys leucotaenia (assembly GCA_020510985.1). NCBI lineage: Eukaryota > Metazoa > Chordata > Actinopteri > Cichliformes > Pholidichthyidae > Pholidichthys > Pholidichthys leucotaenia. The sequence continues at coordinate 247,570,891 of CM035843.1, read as the reverse complement.
AATTACAAGTCATCCAAGCTCTGATTTCCTTAAGACAAGCCTCTATTTGGCTAATTGATTACTGTCATCTGGCTTCATTGACAAATATAATTGTGTGTCATCGGCATAACAATGGAAATGTATGCAGTGCTTCCTGATAATATTGCCTTTTACTATAAAACAAGTAAAGTTAGATCTACCAAACCTGGTATACAGGTTCACCTTGGGATCCTGAACTCTGACTAAGGATTTGAGGTCAAAAGGTCAAAGGTCAAGGTTAACATTTCTTATGCCTTATTACTGTACAACGCATAAAGCTAGGGCCACCAAACCTAGTACACAGGTTCACCTTGGAATCCTGACCTCTGACTATGGGCTTGGGGTCAGCTAAAATGATGGATTAGAGATAGAGCATCTGCCCCACAACCAGGAGGTTGGGGTTCAAGTTCCGGCCGGGTCGTGCCAAAGACCACATAAAAATGGAGCTTCCCGCCATCTAGCTTGGTGCTCAGCAAAAATGGAACAGAGGAGGGAAGTGTGGGCAGCAGTGGCTCAGGAGGTAGAGCGGGTCGTCCAATAACCAGAGGGTTGGTGGTTCGAATCCCGCTCTCCCTAGCCATCCTGCCGTTGTATCCCTGGGCAAGACACTTTACCCACCTTGCCTCCAGTGTCCATGACACTGGTATGAATGTGTACAAATGTTCGGTAGTGGTTGGAGAGGCCGTTGGCGCAGATTGGCAGGTACATTTCCATCAGTCTGCCCCAGGGCAACTGTGGCTACAGTAGTAGCTTACCACTATCAATGCCTGTCTGGAGTGAATGAATAATGGACTCACTGTAAGTCAGGGGTTCCCAACCTTTTTTGGGTCGTGACCCCATTTTGACATCACAAATATCTCACGACCCCAGAGACATTTTTTTTGCTATAATTATTTTTTGATCATGTTTGTTATACTGTCTTACAAATACAGAGTAGCCAGATTAGTGCACAAAGTGTCATTTTATTTTCTCTGATCAGGATGTACAGTTAGTGCTACTTGTATTTAAAAGGCTTAAAATTAATATTGAGCAAACAATTTCTCAAACAATAAATTGTGGGGAAAAAAAGCTGCAGCATCTTAAACTGGCCACAGTGAACATTTGAAAAGATGGACAGTATCATAGTGCTTCAGTTTCAGCTTCAGTCATGTCTTTTATATGTTATTATCCTCTCAACTCACCACATTTAATGGGATGGCTGAGCCTGCACACCTCGCTGCAGCTTTGCAAAGTTGGGTGCTGTAGTAGACACAGCGCATCTCATCTCTGACGTAACATCCAGTCGGGAACGGTACTTTGACTTCATACACACAAGGGCACTGAATCCAGCTTCACACAAATATGTGCTTCCAAAAGGAACCAACATTTTTAAAGCGCACAGTGAGATCTCTGGGTACTCATCTCTTGCTCCAAACCAGAATTCGTCCACGGCCACTCGCGAATGTATTCCCTGATGCGTTTTGTCACATGACAGTTCAATCAGCTGTTCAACAGCGGTGGCAGGCAGGTCCACTGCGCCTGCATCATGACACTCGTAAATCCATATTTCAGGTAGCTTTTGTCATATTTTCTCTGTCTTTTTCCTCCTGGAACTGTCTTCACAGGGGCAGGCGGATGAAGAAATCTCTCCATTTTTCCCTACTGACTAGGTTGTGTTTACACAGTTAGCGGGAACTCAAATAGGGGTCACGTGATCGCCGCTGTCAATCAAGATGTGCCAGCTCCAATATTTTTATATACTACATTTTATTTGAACTGATTTATATTGAAAGTGAAAGAATACAGTTCTTTAAGAGTGTGTGTGGAGCTTTAATCAAAATTTTTAAAAGAATAATAATTAGTTGAAAAAATTTTTTATCAGTAATTTTTTTTATCAATTATTAGACATTTCAGGCGACCCCATTTGAATTCCACGCGACCCCACGTGGGGTCGCGACCCCAAGGTTGAAAACCCCTGCTGTAAGTGCTTTGAGATGTCATTTGACATGTAAAGTGCCATATAAATCTAATCCATTATTATTATAAAAGGTCAAGGTTAACGTTTCCTATGCCTTATTACTGTACAACGAGCAAAGTTAGGGTCACCAAACTTGGAACAGTTTCACTCTGTGACCCTGAAGTGTGACTATGGTTTTGGGATCACAAGGTCAAAGGTCAACATCAAAATGACTTGCTGTATAAACTATGTCGCATTATCATAAGGTGGGGACACCATTGATATGTATATGATTGTTAATAATTAATAACTGGAATTAATAATTATTAATAACTCTTGCATTACCTCGTTTGTAACACTAGTTGTGGCACCATCCACGTTTTATAGAGGTGGAAACTCTTATGAACAAAGACTTAAGCTTAAGAATTTAGCACTTGGTAAGTTAAGCGTTAGTTAATAATTCTATTGACAATATTTGATCAGTCTCATAATCTGGGCATCAGTTCTTGACACTGTGTGATTCTTAAAATCTGGACAGAGAGGACACCGATGAAGAGGTTAGTAAATTTATTACAGAAAAACCCAAAATGACAATAGACATCTGTATAGCTTGTAGAATGGGAAGATAACCAAATTAGCATGAACAGTGGTGATTTTGCATATATGAAGAAACAGCAATATTTACATATTTACAGGTCTTGCATATGTGGAATAAGGATGAAGTGAAAATAGTGGTAAAAATTAAGTGGAACACAAAGTTAAGGAAAAAAGAATTTGGAAAAAAAAATGTTATGAAAAAGAAAACATATTAACTTTACCTTGTGTTCAAAAAGGGATGGTCATTACAGAAAAAGGTTATGGCTTTCCTTGAAGCTAATGCTGTTAACTGCCTTACTCTCTTGGCATTGCTTGGTTCCCAAGAGGCTTGGAACAGGACAAAATGGTCGAGCCTTAGGAGGGGTCACAGGCGTGGAAGGACTGACTCTGGGTAGCCCGGCTTTGGTCCAACCTGGGCTGGAGATGAACCTTGGCAGCAATGATTCTTCCTGCTGTCCTGTGCCCCAGGGTCTTAGCCTGGAAATCCTTGGTGAGGTAGGGCCTGATTCAGGCCCAGAGCTTGCGTCTGCTGGAGGTGGCTGGAACAATGGATCTCCTCTAGGCCTGCATTTGGCAGTGCAGGATAGCCAGAAGGAAGCCTTAAAAATGGAATAAGTTCTGACTTCCGGTCTGGACACCATGGTGATTGCAGCTTAATGCTGAAGCTCCCAGACCCAATCCAGTAAAATACCTTGAAAATCAGATTTAACGGATTTTTGGAAGAGTGAAAATCAAAGGACAAAGTCATCATGCCTAAAGGAAAACAGAAGAAATTGACATTTACCAGGCCAGGACACGCATCGGCCGAAGAATCTGATCCGGAGGATTTCCATTCAGAAAACGAGGAGCTGAATGAAGCTAACAAAAAGGTTAACTTGAAAATGGTACTTAAAGAATTAAGACAATTTCGCCGAGAGTGTTGGGCCGAATTTCATGAAATCAAAGAAGAATTAAAAAGGACAAACAACAGAGTGGACCAGGCCGAGAACCGAATCTTGGAAGCAGAGGAAAGAATAAAAGGGCTGGAAGATTCCGTGCTGGATCTACACAAAAGGCAGTCAAGACTGGAGGCTAAGCTAACCGACCAAGAAGGAAGACTGAGAAGAGACAACATAAGAATTCATGGTCTGAAAGGAGTCGAGGATGGTTTCACCACAATGGCAGCATGCGTGGAATCCTTACTGAGAGAGAAGTTGGATATTTCCCAATCCACTGACTTGAAGATAGAAAGGGCGCACTGTACATTAGCCCCTAGGCCGGCGGCGGAAGCGCCACCTCGATCGGTGGTGGTGAATTTTTCCAACTCCAAAATAAAAGAAGAGGTTGTAAGACTGGCTTGGCAGAAAAAAGGATTTATGCACCAAGAGAGAAAAGTTTTCATGGAACACGATTACGCCCCAGACGTCCTTAAAAAGTGTCGGGAATACAACAACGCTAAAAAGGTACTACGAGAGAAAAAACTGCGCTTCCAGACGCCATTTCCGGCGAAGTTGCGGGTTTTCTACAGGGAAGAGACATGTCTCTATAACTCGGCGGAAGAAGCAACTGAGGATATGGCGAGAAGAGGGCTCCCGGTAACGGTGTTTAAACCCGCAGCAGACCCAATCGAAAGAATCAAGGCTCAAACGTGGTCCACACAGAGACCCTCAAAATCCACGGGCCAGCAGCGGGAAACCCAGCGTCAGAGCTACAAGGAAAAACTGGCCGTTTACAGGAGGGAATAATGTTTGGTTTTTTTTAGTCAGTCTGCACATCCAACCCCCCTCCTACAAGGTAACAAACATTAACCACTTGCGCTCCGTTGTTCCGCGGGCGGGCAAGTTTCTGCGTCCTAGGGCGCACGAGGGCGCACTCGTACATCCTCGTGCGCTCTCGGACGCATGGTCCTCATGGTGGTGATGTAGTTGGTGTTGACATCCAAGCGCCACTGAAAAAAAAAGCTGCAGACACAGCCGCGAACAGATTAGTTCATCTGATTGACCTCTCATTCGACTAATAAGAGCCTTGAATTGGGTTTCTGAAACCTTGAAGAACCAATGAATGAAAACCTAGGAAGGAGGACCCGCCTACTGTGAATGCAGAAGCCAATTGAAGCACAGAAGTTCGGGCTGGGTGAAAAGAGATTTACTGTTGCAGCAAATGAAAAAAGGACGCTGGACGAACCTGCTACAGACCCAGCAGCATGGAGAACACCCACAAGTGGGACCTGCACTCATTCCAGCAGAATAGACGTTTAGGATTCTCTTCCGTCATCATAGACCGACGGAGGCCGACGACAAAGGTCGTAAATCATTCACCAAAACCGCAATATTGGAATTATGTTTTGACCGGGATCCACGAGCGGACCAGCGTCGCGTTCGTCTGACAATGGGGAAGAGAAGTTTGCCAGGACTCTGCTGCTGTGAAGAGGTAAGGTGTTATAAGCTAAATTATTATTTCTCCCTGAAAATTGTAATCCAAAAATGACTTTTGACCGATCGGTAAATTACAACTGTACGGCGCACGAAGTACGAAGTGCGTGCGCCGCGATAAACGGTTCATTTGCCGTGTTCGGACCGTGAACGCCCCCCCCCCCCCAGAAGAGGAGCGGGGGGGGGGCGTTCACAGTCCGAACGCCCCCCAGTCTGCGGGGGGAAGCCGCGCTGACTGCGCAGCGGTCGCCACATAGCCATATGAGTCTATTCCATCATGTAGTGATGGCCGTCCTCTGTAGCGAGGGGGGGGACAACCCCCCCCCACACACACACACAGTAGCGAGGGGGGGAAGCCGCTGTGACAGCGATGCTTTGGAAACATGCAACGAGTGTAATCCGTCATGTAGCGAGGGCCGAACTCCGTCCTTTGTAGCGGGGGGGGACAACCCCCCCACACACACACACAGAGACACAGCCCTGAATGTGACCTTTCATTAGAGCCCAAAATGAAGATTCTACATTGAATTATTCAAAAGTTACAGACGTTTTTCCAAACTGTGCCATTTGGCACAATTTGGCACAGTTTCAAAATGCCTGGGAACAACCTGAGAACAAAGCTGTGTAAAATATTCATTTTTTGTGGTATCGTTACCAAATTTGGACCTCAGCTGGATAACACTTGGTTCTACATTTCTGTTGCATTTTCCAGCCGGATCGGACAGCTGTGTGTTATTTGCAAGCATTTGTATCCAAAAAAACACAGTGGCCAAATTTATTTTCTTCAAGTTCAGTATGTTTAGATGACTGTAACTCAGTGGCCGGAGCACGTAGAGAGATTATGGTTTTTTTGCCAAAAAATTCAAAGTGTTTTCTTTTAAATGAGACCAACCCCATGAAGATGCTGCAAAGGGTTGAAGAACAGCTGTCGATTTACTTTGGGCACATTATTTTGGGGCGTTTTTAGGAAAATTGCCCAGAGTGCAAGGGGTTAAAGGAGATGTAGAATCAGCATGTGGTAAAACATTTCATGGAACAGTCATAATATTAGAAACAAATAAGTCTTTAAAAAAAAAAAAACTTGTTAAAATAGAAATGTGACAATGATCCACATGTTCTCCCCACACTAACAAATACTGTATTAACATGAATGTTTGCTGTGATGGTGGTGGGAGGGTGCACACAATTTCATAAGGTATAGGCATAAAAAAAAAAATAAAAATCATTACAAGTTCGGATTGGGATCTGAAATTCACGTTAAAAACATGGGACAACTTACAGGGGTAAGAGAGGGCCCTCAACACGTAACAGAGTTTGAGGAATTTCCCTCAGAGCCTACACTCCATCAAGGCTCTTCCAGGGTCTCTAAAAAGACCTCAGCTCACGAAGTTCTTTTGTCAGTTTTTTGTTTTAAAGTTTTTTGCACTATGTTCTTAATGTTTTTTATGTTCTTAATGTTCTTTCAGTTTCTGAGTAGCATAAAAGAGGGCCACCACACTGTTATACTAAATAAGACAATACAATGGAGAAACAGGGTGTAACCAAAATAATTTCATATAATGTAAAAGGGATTCTGAATCCAGTTAAAAGATCCAAGATTCTAGGCAAAATGAAAAAGGACAAAGCAGGAATAATATTTTTTACAAGAAACCCACCTAACAGACGTGGAGCACACTAAACTCAATAGACAAGGGTTTAAAATGATCTCTTTATCTTCATATAAGTCAGGGAGGAGGAGGGGAGTAGCGACATTGATCTCAACCAAAATTACATTTGAAAAAAAATCAGAACACAAAGATAAAGAAGGGAGATACAGTTTGGTAATTGGGTGGCAAGAGGGAGAAGATATCACCCTGCTGAATGTATATGCACCTCCAGGGGCTAACTGGAAATTTTATAAAAATGTATTTGACCTAATGATAACTAAAGCCCAAGGTTTAGTGATATGTGGTGGAGACTTCAATCTAAGACTGAATCCATACTGGGATGCATCAGGTAATTCTCCACATCAAAATAACACTCCAAGTAGGAAAACTCGGATGCTACTAAAAGAAATGGGAATCTGTGATGTGTGGAGGGAATTCAACCCCAGTGTAAAAGATTATACATTTTACTCAGCGCCACATTCATCATACTCAAGGATTGACTATTTTTTTTATGTTTAATAGAGACATTGGAAGAGTAAAAACATGTAAAATAGGACTGATGGATCTCTCTGACCACAGTCCGATCTACATGGACTTAAATATCCAAAAATACACAAATAATACATTTTCTTGGAGGTTAAATTCAAATGTCCTGAAAGGACCACTGAAAGATGAATTGGAATCAGATATTCTCAGATATTTGGAAGAAAATGATAATGGAGAAGTATCCCCTTTAATACTGTGGGATGCATGCAAAGCTGTAATAAGGGGAAAGAATATTGCAAAACTGGCAATCCAAAAGAAACTGAGACAAGAAAAACTGACCACATTAGAGTCAGAACTTAAGAACCTAGAAAAAGAGCACAAAGACAACACTCATTCTAATGACTCGCTCAAAATTAAGGAAATTAAAAAACAAATAAATGAGATCTACACAATAGAAATCCAGAAGAAACTTACATTTCTGAAACAAAAATACTATGACGCAGGCAGCAAATCGGCAAAATTACTAGCCTATAAATTGAGGAAACAACAAACGGAAAGAGCAATCTACAAAATCAGAGACCCAGTATCAAAGGAAATAAAATTTAGAATTCAGGATATTCTTAAAAGCTTCGAGAACTACTATAAGAACTTGTACTCCCTCAAAAAACATAAAAACTCATCCGAAGCATTCCTAAACACATTAAACCTTCCCCAGCTTACTGAGTCTCAAAATAAAACACTACTGTCAGAAATACAACCTAAAGAATTAGAAAAAGCAGTTATGAAACTTAAAGCTAACAAAACCCCAGGAGCAGATGGCTATACAGCAGAGTGGTACAAAACCTTTAAACAGCAACTATCTCCTCTCCTCCTGAAAACATTTAACTATGTCCTCCACACAGGGGAAACCCCCCCCTCCTGGAGAGAAGGGGTCATTGCAGTCATACCTAAACCTGAAAAGGATAAACTAGAATGCTCCAACTACAGACCAATCAGTGTATTAAATCAGGACTATAAGCTTTTTACCACTATCCTTGCCAAAAGGTTAGAAAATATACTGACCGACTTAATTCATTTAGACCAAACAGGTTTTATAAGACAAAGACAGACACAAGACAACATTAGACGCACTTTACACATAATTCATCATATAAAAAAATATATCTTAAATGCAGTCATATTGGGATTAGATGCTGAAAAAGCATTCGATTCGGTTGACTGGTCTTTCCTATATAGAATCTTATCCAGTTTCAATTTTCATAACAACTTCATTAGAACTATCCAGGCGTTATATAAAAAACCAACAGCTAAAATAAGGATTAACGGTAAATTATCATCATCTTTTGAGCTGGAAAGAGGATGTCGTCAGGGCTGCCCCTTGTCTCCACTGCTCCTTGCAATCTTCATAGAACCTCTGAGCCAATGGATAAGACAAAATCAAAAAATTCAAGGTATTACACTTGGTCAGAAGGAACATAAAATAGCACTCTTTGCTGATGACATTTTAATATACCTGGGGCAGCCGGACACCTCTTTTCCAGAACTAATCTCAGTTTTTTCAGAGTATGGAGATTTATCGGGGTACGAACTAAACATGCATAAAACCCAAGTTTTAACATTCAACTATGACCCAAATCAATATTTACTAAGCAAACTCAAAACTAACTGGGAGATGGAATCTATGAAATATCTGGGGGTCAATATCCCGAAAGAACTCAACAAAATTATAACACTAAACTATGACCCACTGGTGGCAAAAATAACATCTGATCTAGCAAGATGGAATATGATACCATTCTTGGGTACTGCACAAAGAATTGAAGCAGTCAAAATGAATATACTTCCACGTCTTCTATACCTTTTCCAAACAATACCGGTCGAACCTCCCAAAAAAACATGGCAGGAACTGGACAGAAGGATCTCAAGATTCATATGGCAGGGCAAGAGACCTAGAATCAGATATAGAACCCTACAGCTAAACAAAGACAAAGGTGGGCTTGCGCTGTCAAATATCAGGGACTAATTTTAAAGCCGCACAAATTAAAACTTTAGTAGAAATATGTAACCCAGTCTACACTGCACAATGGAAGGAGATGGAATGCCAAATAACAAGTGACATCCCCCTAGAGGCGATAATAGGGAACAATGCCTTACCTAAACTTTTGAATAACATTAACCCGTGGATAGAGACCCCGCTAAAAATTTGGTTTAAGATAGTCAGAGAGAATCAAACTAAAGAGCCCTATCGATTTCTGCAATGGATTGCCTATGATCAAGACTTTACTCCTAATAAAACAGACACTAGATTTAAAAAGTGGAAAGAGAACGGACTTGATAAAATATTACGATTTTTTTAAAGGGCAAATTTTAAGAAGTTTTGAAGATTTGAAAAAACAAGGTCTAATAAATCAAGACCTCTACAGGTTCTTTCAGCTTAGACACCACATAAACAATATACTTAAAAAGGAGGATTTGGAAAGGGCCCAGTCAGGTGTTCTGAAGGTCTTCTTAATGGCATATAAAGGGATCCCAGGGATCAGATACATCTCTAAAATATACCAAGGTCTTCAAGACTTAAAAGGAGACAACACATCATATATAAAAGAGAGATGGGGAAAAAGAGGGGAATTTCACTTTACAACTGGAAATATGGGAAAATCTAAATAAACAGCAATGGAAAAGTACCTCTTCCCTGCAGTGGAGAGAATTTGGATGGAAAAATTTGGTAAGATTTTTCAGAACACCTGCACAAAACAAATTTACTCATAAGGGGTTGAATTGTTGGCGCTTGTGTGGTGAAGAGACTGCAAATCATTTTCATGTGTTTTGGTCATGCCCAGTTATCCACCAATATTGGACCAATGCACAGACAATATTGGGGAAAATATTCAAAATAACAGTTCCCTTTTCTTTTGTATCTTTGTATTTGGGTTTACTACCGGATTCACTGGAAAGACAAGGAGAAAAATACTTATTCACTGTTTTAATATTGGCAAGTAAAAAAGCCCTAACTAAAAAATGGATGTTGAAGGACTGTCCTACACCTGAAGATTGGATTAACGTGATCCAAGACATTTACTCGATGGAAAAGTTGACATTCGCATTGAGACAGGACATGGATGGGTTCTTGAACTTTTGGCAACCCTGGATCGCATATGTGTCTTCCATTAGATCTAATCTTTGACAAATACCATTTCAGTAATGGCACCGCTCTTTGTTCCAATGCTACTCAGATGCTCTTTTATTTTTATTTATTTATTTTTTGTTTGTTTGTTCGTTTTTTGCTCTTTTGTTTTTTGTTTGTTTGTTTTGTTTTGTTTTTTGTTCTCTTTAATTTCACTTTTTCTTTCACTTAAAAAAAGGGGTGTTGTAATAATTATTCTTCCAATGTTGTCAAATAACAAAAAATAAGGGAACATGTGATGAAAATGTAAACAATGCAATGCTGTAATGACGTGTATACCCTTTACAAAAACTTAAATAAAAAAAAAATGGAATAAGTTCTAAAAAGTGTAATCACGCTTGACTTACAGAAAAATTAGGATTAAAGAAGAGAATCATGGCTTGGTTGGCTTTAGAAAAGATTAAAAAAAAATTGAAGATTACTTCCACTAGTCATGAATTGCTTGAGAAGGTGATGAAGTTTTCAAGAAAAATGCAAGAAGTATCAAAGTCTAGGTAGTTAAAGCATGCTTAAAAAAAAAAAAAAAAAAAAAAAAAAAAGGGAAAGCTTCAAGTGTTACCTTCAGTCAGATAAGAGCTGGATTAGAGGCCTTCAGGCCTCTGAGGAGACAGAGAGGGCCGATGACCTCTCTCCTCAGAAGAACAGCAACAAAAGAGAGAGAATTCTGGGTCTGGACATGTGATAAAGGCACATATCCACAGGCCGGTCCTGAGGGGTCGGCCAATCAGGGCTTTGCATGACCATCTCACTGCCCCTTGTCTCGCTCGTCCCAAAGGGAAGTGAAGTCATAGACAGTGCTGTATATGGTCCTCCATCACAGCTGGATCCTGTTGGGGGCTATGAAACTGGGCAGAGGTTAGACAGTTTGTTCATACATGAAGCAAAGTTCCAGTTTTAGTGTTCAATCCAGCTTGAGTCTGCTACAACTATATCACAACAACAAAGAAAGCTAGGGTCACCAAACTTGCTACACAGGTTCACCTTGGGATCCTGACCTCTGACTATGGGTTTGGGGTCAAAAGGTCAAAGTTAGCATTTCTTATGCCTTATTACTGTTCAAGTAAAGCTAGGGCCACCAAACCTGGTACACAAGTTCATCTTGGGATCCTGACCTCTGACTATGGGTTTGAGGTCAAAAGGTTAAAGGTCAAGGTTAACATTCCCTATGCCTTATTACTGTACAGTGAGTAAAGTTATGGCCACCAAACTTGGAACACAGGTTCACCCTGTGACCCTGAAGTGTGACTATGGTTTTGGGATCACAAGGTCAAAGATCAACATCAAAAGTGGCTTATAAACTATATCTCAACAACAAAGAAAGCTAGGGTCACCAACCCTGGTACACAGGTTCATTCTGAGACCATAACCTCTGACAACAGGTTTGGGGTCAAAAGGTCAAAGGTCAAGGACGATCTCTTACTATAGAATGTGTAAAGCTCTCTTGGGTCACCATTTTTACTATACAGGTTCACCTTGGGATCCTGACCTACAACTCTGGGTCGTATACTTTGTTGTATATTTGTGGATCATGGGCGTATCATAATTTTTTCTGCCACAGTAATTACATTGAAAAGTTGAACTGCTCTCCGTCAGTAAGTATTGGGATCTTCAAAGAAAATGGAGGCGGGGGAGATTGCACTCACTTCAGAGTGCTCTTGTTAATCTGTACATGCTGCCCTGTAGGGATTGTTATCTGGAGACATGGCATTATTTTCTATAGTTAGGGTATGTGTCGATTGGTTCCGTCGTTTTTCCATTTCCCATTCATTGTGTATTGGAAATGCAACAGAAAGCATTTGGATGTGGACTGGTGAAAACCGGACTGTGGTGTGCAGAATCTCCTGTGGGTCCCCTACAGCTCATTTGCATACTTGGGACGATCGGTCGTGCTATTTTCCGTACAGTCATGAACTGGAGGCAGCTCTCTCATCCTGAACTTTTAAACCAGCGGATTTTGATATCAAATAACAACCAATTCATTAACTGAACCTACTATTTCTCGCACGAAGTGATGTTAGAAACACTTTTCGCTGGTTTGCTTTAAAGATATGGAGACCAAGGACGCCATATTGTCCGGTAGCAGCGGAGAACTGAAGACCGCCCACGGACAGACCCGTCGACCAGTCCAGTGAACCAGCCAGCTGGAGGAGAAGATGGGGAGGGGCAGTGGAACATGGGCTCATCCAGCCGAAGCTCACAAACCAGGCGGTCAAATTCACCATGCATTGTACGGGTCTGTAAGATTGGGTGAACCCAAAACTGGCGGCAATGACGATAAAGTCGCCTTTTGTAGCACAAATATACCAGCACTATTAAAAACAGACTTGTCAGTCTGCTCATGGTTAATAATGACTATTCCAGTATTTCCTCCCGCATTGCTCGACTCCGCCTATCCAAAAACTATGCTACCCATCCCTTTTCCACACCTCACAGGTTCCGGTATCCAATTCCTTTCCGAAAAATCCTGACCAGTGGACACGTAGCATTATGCTGATGACACAGAACTGTATATCGCTGTGTCTCCTGATGACATGGAACCAATCAATACCCTTTATAACTGTATTTAAGACATTAAATCATGGATGGCAGCAAACTTTTTTCAGCTTAACCAGGAGAAAACTGAAGTTTTAGTCATTGGTCCTGAAGCTCAGAGAGAGAAAATTTTTACCAAAATTACATAGTCTGTCCTTTACCCCATCCCAATATGTTAAGAATTTGGGTGTCCTTTTAGACTCTGGGCCTGGTTTTACTCCACACATTAAAAATATAACACAAACAGGATTTTACCACCGAATGAACATAACCAGAGTCCGCCCACTTCCCTCTCGAGCAAACACGGAGATACTGATGCATGCTTTTATCACCAGTCGTATTGATTACTGTAATGCCCTGTTCTCTGGTCTTCCCAAAAAGACTATTTCAAATCTGCCGTTATTACAGAATTCAGTTGCACGTGTTCTGACGAAGACCAGACGACAGGCTCACATCACACCGGTTTTAAAGTCACTGCATTGGCTCCCCGTGTCATTCAGGATCGATTTTAAAGTTCTTTTACTGGTCTATAAATGTCTGCATGATCTTGGGCCTTCTTATTTATCAAAACGATTTTTAACATATGAGCCCCCATGGCCCCTGAGGTCTTCTGGCACTGGCCTTTTAATTATCCCTACTGTCAGAACATGCACCCATGGTGGGGCTGCTTTTAGTTGCTATAGCCAACGTCTGTGGAACAGCCTGCTGGAGAACATCAGGGCTGCTGTGAATGTTCATGTTTTTAAAGCAGGCTCAAGACCTATTATTTTAACCTAGCTTTTGATTAGTTTCCTATTTTAATTGTCTTAATTTATGATTTTAAACCTACTTGATGATGTTCTGGTCACAGTTATTTATTTTATTACTAATTGTAGGGTCCGTTCAGCCATTCCAAACGGACACTTCTGGCCACTAAAGACACGTCCTGACGCCTAACAACAGGAGAGACATAAGTCAATGTTCAACGTCCAATTATTAAAGTAAAATCTCCAAAGATAACCAAAATACGAACCAATATCAGTTTCCAGTTTCCTTTTTTCTCCAGTGCTGACGGTCAGTGAAATGTTTGTCTCTGATCAGCAACACCTGTGTATGCTTCAGTAGTTCCTTATACAGCAAAATCCTTAACCAATCAAAATAGATAGATAGATAGATAGATAGATAGATAGATAGATAGATAGATAGATAGATAGATAGATGTACTTTATTAATGCGTGCCACATAGTGGCTAAAATTAATAACAAAAAACCCAAACAACTGAAAATGGCTCCTACACTAATTATTAATACATCTAAATTTATGTCTGTTTGTATTTAAGTGTTGTTTTATTCTTTCAGTTATCTTAACTGTCTAGTCTTTTTACCAACAAATTATCTTATTATTATTTATCAGTGATTGGGTTCAATCCCAGCCTCTGACCAACAGTGATCTGTGTGGAGTTTGCATGTTCTCCCCGTGTCTGCGTGGGTTTACTCCGGGATTTCTCCGGTTTCCTCCCACATGCCAAAAACATGCAAGTTAGGTTAATTGGCATCAAACTGGGGATTCTAAATTGTCCTTAGGTATGACTGTGAGAGTGAATGGTTGTCTGTCTCTCTGTGCTGGCCCTGTGATGGACTGGCGATCTGTCCAGGGTGTACCCTGCCTCTCGCCCAAAGATGCTGGGATAGGCTCCAGCCCCCCCGCAATCCGAAAAGGATTAAGCGGAAGAAGATGGATGGATGTTTTATTTTTTTTATCATCCTGTCCAAGCTTCAGCGTTTCCTTAGAGGGAGCCCTCCCACAGGGAACTGTGTCTGTTTTCTGGCTGCGGGGTGCTGGCCTGTGATTGCCCTGGTCTACTCGGCTGAGAGGATTGTATTGTACACTGTGGCACCACACCTGCAGTGTCGACCCCTCGGATTGGACTTGGGCGGTCTCAGAGGTGGTGTCCCTGTAACTGTGGGACACCACCTCTGGAGCACCGAGGAGCCAATGTCACCTCTGGAGCACCTCTGGAGCATCAAGGAGCACCAGAGGTGACATTGGCTCATCATAAGTCTCATGCAGACGAAAGTTTGTGTGTGTGTGTGTGTGTGGGGGGGGTAATTGTGTTTTATTTCAATGTGTGAAGCACTTTGTGTTACAGCTTTTGTATGAAAAGTGCTATATAAATAAAGCTCTGATTGATTGATACCACTGTATTGCATGCAGTGATGTCGTGAAGTGCCTAAACATTTAAAATGTAAAACTGCCATGATCATAGAGGGTCTGAGTAATAATTCGGCATATGTAGCCATGCAACACAAGCCTTGGAAGGACACAAACACAGCAAAACTGGCAAGGCACAGGACCGTCAGCCCACATTTTTCATGCCCAGCGCTGGCCAGCCCGGAGTCTTTCCGGCTCCCACATGGTGTAGGAGCCACAATCTGTTTCAGTGTGCTCATGTGTCCTTCCGAGGCTTGTGCTGCATGACTACATATGCCAAATTATTGTTCAGACCCTCCACAATCACAGTAGCATTAGATTTTAATTTTATAGGCATAAGATCTTCATTATGCACTTTATATGGTCAAATCTGGTGCTTCTCATGTCCTTATTTTGTTTACATAACACTCCATGAACAGACAAACTTGGTCCCTGCTGTAGACTACATCCCCTCACTTGTGAATGGCTTTGCCACACGTGTCAATCAAATCAAAGTTTTCACCCAATCATATTAGAGGCTCACAAAGAACACTGAGGAATCCTGAAACTCAGCATTTTCTGGGAGAGATCATGATGTGGCTAGCTAGAGATCATGTAAAACGACAGATTTTTTTTAAATCAAAATACATATACTTCGTGGTGATGTCAGAATTTGAAATTCTTCTCTCGTGTATCACTTTCAGATGTTCAGCTTGGTGTTGTAAAGCCACACCCTTGTCTCAGGGTCCACTTGAAAAAGGCCGGCCTCTGAAGGTGGTCTGTATGGCCTGCAGGTGGTAATGATGTGGTCAGCAGTCTGCTCAAGGTCCCCACACTCGCACGCTGCACTGTTTTCCAGGCCCCACTTCTTCATGGTTGATCTGAAGCAGCTGACACCTGTACATAGGCTGTTCAGCAGAGTCCATTGACAGCAAAGAAGACCCATTCCTTCTAAGCTAGGGGTCACCAACCTTTCTGAAACTGAGAGCCACTTCAAGGGTACTGAGTACTATGAAGGGCTACAAGTTTTATACACATGAAAAAAGTTTCACCATTTAAGTTTATATATTATTATTAATGATTACTGTTATTCATCTATGTGAAGACACTTATCACATTAATAAATTCCCACAATAATTATTAAAATGATTTAACAAGGTAGGAAACAGATACATTTTAACATACAATGCTTTATTTCTAATCGCTGTAAATGTCTCATTTTCAAATGATCACTTCTACAACATTTTGTATGAAATCTTCATGTCCCATTTCTAACAAATTGTGAACCATGTTTGTACAAGTTATCAATTATGCAAGACTACAAAATCTGGGTGGGACAGATAACATAGCAGTGTTTGCCCCACCCTCCTCAACCCCACTGTGGTGCCCTTGAGCAAGGCCCTTAACCCCAGTTGCTCCAGTGGAGCTGCTCATTGCCCACTGGTCAGTCTGTGGTTGTACTGGGCAGCTTCCTGGTCTGAATGTGAACAGGGCATCCTTGAAAAAGAAAGGTTTCCCCTCAGTGGAACTACCCTGTATTAATAAAAGTTAAATAAAAAATAAAATAAACATGAACAAATTTATCTCAAAATGTGCTTTTCAGAACTGTCATCCTTTCATTGACATTCTTTCAGAAGACCACAGCTGTCTCCAGACAGGCCAGTATCATTTAACTTGCTTTCACACATTATTTTATTAAGCTCATGTTTTAGCTGCTTTTAGCTCTATATTAATTTAAAAAAAATATTAAAATGAATTCTTCGTTCAGTTTCAAACAAAACGTAATATAAAATTTTATAATACAGGAGAATACTAAATGTGATTGTTGACTCCAAATAAATAGGTCTAAAATTCTAAAATCTACAACTAAAATCCTAAAAATTTTTCCCAGGAGAACACAAACTAAATTGTATTGCATTAAAAAAAAAAATTAGCGAGACCTGGAGGGTTGGCGTTTCCTACCCCTGTCACTAGGAGGAAGAATTAGCACAATCAAAATGAATGTACTGCCGAAAATTCTATACCTGTTTCAGTGCATCCCTTTATTTTTATCTAAATCCTTCTTTATGTCTGTAAACGAACTGATTTATATGGAATACGAAAAAACCTTGAATAAGGAGAAGTATCCAACAACAACATCGTCAACATGGAGGATTATCTCTCCCTAACTTTCAGTATTACTATTGGGCTGCCAATATAACATCCATGTTACACTGGAAGGAATCCCCACCTAAAGATACTACCCCTAAATGGTTGCAGATGGAAAAGTCCTCCTGTCCTCATACCTCCTTGTACTCACTGCTTTGCTCAAACTTCCTCTTCTGGACTCTGTATCTAAACTGACCTTAAATCCAATCGTGAAACACTCTTTTAGGATCTGGACACAGTTCAGATGAGCCTTCTCTCTTAGAAATATGCCAGTTTCTGTCCCTGTTGCAAGAAATCATCAGTTTACACCCTCAACCACAGACAAAGCCTTTCATGATTGGGCTGGGAGGGGAGTTGTCACATTAGACCTATTTATTGACAATATATTTGTATCCTTTGACCAATTAATGGTTAAATGTAATATCCCTCACTCCCATTTCTTTAGATTTTTGCAGCTCCGTAGTTTTATATCAGCATCATTCACTCACTTTCCATCCCAGCCACCCAGCTCTCACTTAGACTCCAGTGGTTAGCACTGCACCAGCACAGCAACTCATCCTTGGCCATGGGATCCCTGGTTCGATCCCAGCCCCTGACCAACAGTGATCTGTGTGGAGTTTGCATGTTCTCCCCGTATCTGCGTGGGTTTACTCCAGGATTTCTCCGGTTTCCTCCCACAGACCAAAAACATGCAGGTTAGGTTAATTGGAGACTCTAAAGTGGCCCTAGGTGTGAATGTGTGTGTGAATGGTTAAGGGATAGTGCCGTACCATGGCTGCTTCATCCATCCAGGTGGATGCCCTCAATTTCTCCTCTGGGGATCAATAAAGTATACAAAATCAAAAGAAATTTTTTTTTTTGAAACTTAAAATGAGCTCCAAAGGGACTATTGGGAGGGTCTATGCGTTACTAAACACATACAACTTGGAAACCTTGAAGTCATTAAAGAATCAGTGGGAGGAGGATCTGGAGCTCAGGTTCAGGTTACTTTATTTGTACCCATAAGTAATTTGTTTTGCAGTCAGGTGACATCCTTTTAGACACATATTTACAAACCACAATTACATTCAACATGAACACAAACACAGACACACATGAAGCTGACTATAAACACGGTAAAAGTACTCAAGGCTCCACCAATCAGGACATAAGACAAAGTTATAAGAGAAAAAACAAAGAGAGAAGGGTCATATTAAAAAAGTTAAAAACTGACTTCCGGTCTGGACACCATGGTGATAGCAGCTTAACGCTGAAGCTCCCAGACCCGATCCGTGAAAATACCTTGAAAATCAGATTTAACAGATTTTTGGAAGAGTGAAAATCAAAAGACAAAGTCATCATGCCTAAAGGAAAACAGAAGAAATCGACATTTACCAGGCCAGGACACGCATCGGCCGGAGAATCTGATCTGGAGGATTTCCATTCAGAAGACGAGGAGCTGAATGAAGCTAGCAAAAAGGTTAGCTTAAAAATGGTACTTAAAGAATTAAGACGATTTCGCCGAGAGTGTTGGGCCGAATTTCGTGAAATCAAAGACGAAATAAAAAGGACAAACAGCAGAGTGAACCAGGCCGAGGACTGAATCCTGGAAGCAGAGGAAAGAATAAAAGGGCTGGAAGATACCGTGCTGGATCTACACAAACGACAGTCAAGACTGGAGGCTAAGCTAACCGACCAAGAAGGAAGACTGAGAAGAGACAACATAAGAATTCATGGTCTGAAAGAAGGAGTCGAAGACGGTTTCACCACAATGGCTGCATGCGTGGAATCCATACTGAGAGAGAAGTTGGATATTCCCCAAACCATCAACTTGAAGATAGAAAGGGCGCACCGTACATTAGCCCCTAGGCCGGCGGCGGAAGCACCTCCTCGATCGGTGGTGGTGAAGTTCGCCAACTCCAGAATAAAAGAAGAGGTTGTAAGACTGGCTTGGCAGAAAAAAGGATTTATGCACCAAGAGAGAAAAGTTTTCGTGGAACACGATTACGCCCCGGAGGTCCTTAAAAAGCGTTGGGAATACAACGACGCTAAAAAGGTATTACGAGAGAAAAAACTGCGCTTCCAGACGCCATTTCCAGCGAAGTTGCAGGTTTTTTATGGCGACGAGACATGTCTCTACAACTCGGCGGAAGAAGCAACCATGGATATGGCGAGAAGAGGGCTCCCGGTAACGGTGTATAAACCCACAGCAGACCCGATCGAAAGAATCAAGGCTCAAACGTGGTCCACACAGAGACCCTCAAAATCCACGGACCAGCAGCGGGAAACCCAGCACCAGAGCTACAAGGAAAAACTGGCCGTTTACAGGAGGGAATAATGATATTTTTAGTCAATCTGCACATCCAACCCTCCTCCTACAAGGTAACAAACATTAAAGGAGATGCAGAATCAGCATGTGGTAAAACATTTCATGGAACAGACATAATATTAGAAACAAATAAGTCTTTAAAAAAAAAAAAAACTTGTTAAAATAGAAATGTGACAATGAACCACATGATCTCTCCACTAACAAATACTGTATTAACGTGAATGTTTGCTGTGATGGTGGTGGGAGGTTGCGCACAATTTCATAGGGTATAGGCATTAAAAAAAAAAAAAAATCATTACAAGTTTGGATTGGGATCTGAAATTCACGTTAAAAACATGGGACAACTTACAGGGGTAAGAGAGGGCCCTCAGCACGTAACGGAATCTGAGGAATTTCCCTCAGGGCCAACACACCATCATGGCTCTTCTAAGGTCACTAAAAAGACCTCAGCTCAGGAAGATCTAGCGTAGCATAAGAAGATCTAGCGTAGCATAAAAGAGGGCCACCACACTGTTATACTAAATTAAACAACACAATGGAGAAACGGGGCATAACCAAAATAATCTCATATAATGTAAAAGGAATCCTGAATCCAGTTAAAAGATCCAAGATTCTAGGCAAACTGAAAAAAGACAAAGCAGGAATAATATTTTTACAGGAAACCCACCTAACAGATGTGGAGCACACTAAACTCAATAGACAAGGGTTTAAAGATAAGATAAGATAAGATAAGATAAGATAAGCCTTTATTAGTCCCACAATGGGGAAATTCCAGGATTGCAACAGCACAGGGATAGCAACACTCAGAGCAACAATCAGAAGGCAAGAAAAAAAAAAAAAAAAAAAAAAACAAGCAAGCAAGAGCAGCTAATAAACATATGTACGTATTACTATAAAATATATATATATACACACACACACAGACACACAGTGCAGAGCATTGTAGCTGGATGGAATAAATATATGAATATATGAACACACAGTGCAGAGCATTGTAGCTAGATGGAATAAATATGTAAATATATAAACACCCACAGTACGGAGCATTGCAGCTAGGTGGAATAAATATGCAAGTATATAAACACACACAGTGCGGAGCAATGTAGCTAGATGGAATAATATGTAGATATATAAATATATAAACACCCACAGTACGGAGCATTGTAGCTAGATGGAATAAATATGCAAATATATAAACACACACAGTGCAGAGCATTGTTGCTAGATGGAATGAAACAGCATAACCGTCTACTTAGTTATCCTACATGGTATGATTATGTGCCCATACATATTCTCACCCTCCATAGCGACCGGTATGTTCCTAGTTGTATGCCGGAGAGGACCATTGTGTAAGTCTATTGCATCTTTTGCATTCAAAAAACTATTAGTTTGTTACGTCTTTTTGCTATCTCTGCGAGCAGCCCTGCTTAGGTTGTACAGTCTGACAGCCGTTGGTAGGAAGGACCTACGAAACCTCTCGGTTGTGCACCTGGGATGATGTAGTCTGCTGCTAAATGAGCTCCTCAGTGCATTCAGTATGTCCTGCATAGGGTGGAACTCGGACTCCAGCAGAGATGACAGTTTAGCCACCGTCCTTCTCTCTCCTATCTCCTCCATCGGATCAAGGCGCTGCCCCAGGACAGAGCTAGCTTTCTTAATCAGTTTGTTCAGTCTCTTCCTATCGGCTGCAGTAATGCCACTGCCCCAGCAGACCACTCCAAAAGTGATGGCTGATGCCACCACCGTGTCATAGAATGACTTCAGCAGCGCCCCTTGTACACCAAAAGACCTGAGTCTCCTCAGCAGGAACAGCCTGCGCTGTCCCTTCTTGTAGAGTGCATCAGTATTGTGTGACCAGTCTAGTTTATTGTTCAGATGAATACCCAGGTACTTATAGGATGTCACCATCTCGATGTCTGTTCCCTGTATATTTACTGGTACTGTGAGGGGCTGCCCATGCCTGCGGCAGTCCACCACCAGCTCCTTAGTTTTCCTCGCGTTGATCTGGAGGCAGTTCCGATGGCACCAGTCCACGAAGTCCTGGATAAGCCCTCTGTACTCAGCTTCATCTCCATTGGAGATGAGGCCAACGATCGCAGAGTCATCAGAGAACTTCTGTAGATGGCAGTGTGTTGTGTTGTGTGAGAAGTCCGCAGTATAAAGAGTGAACAGGAAGGGAGCCAGCACCGTTCCCTGGGGGGCCCCCGTGCTACTGATGATCGTGTCGGACACACAGTCCCGGGTTCTCACAAACTGAGGCCGGTTCGTGAGGTAGTCCAGGATCCATGATGACAGGTGCTGGTCCACCCCTGCGCGCAGCAGCTTGTCCTTCAGGATCATCGGTTGGATGGTGTTGAAAGCACTGGAGAAGTCAAAGAACATGATCCTCACCATATTCCCGGGCTTCTCCAGGTGGGACAGAGAACGGTGAAGGAGGAAGATCACCGCATCCTCCACCCCAATGCCATGCTGGTAGGCGAACTGGAGTGGATCCATCGCTGGTTCCACCAGGGGGCGGAGGTGAGCAAGGAGCAGTCTTGCTCCTTGCTCACCTCCAATCTCTCCGAGAGAGATTGATCTCTTCATCTTCATATAAGTCAGGGAGGAGGAGGGGAGTAGCGACATTGATCTCAACCAAAATTATATTTGAAAAAAAATCAGAACACAAAGATAAAGAAGGGAGATACAGTATGGTACGTGGGTGGCTAGAGGGAGAAGATATCACCCTGCTGAATGTATATGCACCTCCAGGGGCTAACTGGAAATTTTATAAAAATGTATTTGACCTAATGATAACTAAAGCCCAAGGTTTAGTGATATGTGGTGGAGACTTCAATTTAAGACTGAATCCATACTGGGATGCATCAGGTAATTCTCCACATCAAAATAACACTCAGACTTCCGGTCTGGACGCCATGGCGACTGCAGCTTAACACTGAAGCTCTCAGACCCAATCCAAGATAACACCTTGAAAATCAAACTTAACGGATTTTTGGAGGAGTGAAAATCAAAAGACAAAATCATCATGTCTAAAGGAAAACAGAAGAAACTGAAATTCTCCAGGCCAGGACACGTATCGGCCGGAGAATCTGAACTGGAAGATCTCCGTTCAGAAGACGAGGAACTGGTGGTAGCTAACAAAAAGGTTAGCCTGAAATCGCTATTTGAAGAGCTACGACGATTTCGCCGAGAGGTTACGGCCGAATTTCGGGAATTCAGAGAAGAATTGAAAAGGACAAACAGCAGAGTGGACCAGGCCGAGAACCGAATCTTGGAAGCAGAGGAACGAATAAAAGTGCTCGAAGATTCTGTGCTGGACCTACGCAAAAGACAAGCATCTATAGAGGCTAAGCTAGCCAACCAAGAAGGAAGACAGAGAAGAGACAATATAAGAATTCATGGTCTGATAGAAGGAGCCGAAAACGGTTTTAACTCAATGGCAGAATGCGTGGAATCTTTACTAAGAGAGAAATTGGATATTCCACAAACCACCGACTTAAACATAGAAAAGGCACATCGTTCATTAGCCGCTAGGCCAGCGGCGGAAGCGCCCCCACGTTCGGTGTTGGTAAAATTTTCCAATTTCAAAATAAAACAAGAGGTTGTCAGACTGGCTTGGCAGAAAAAAGGATTTATGCACCAGGAGAGAAAAGTCTTCGTGGAACACGATTACGCCCCGGAGGTCCTTAAAAAGCGCAGGGAATACAATGACGCGAAAAAGGTGTTAAGAGAGAAGAAATTGCGCTTTCAGACGCCATTTCCTGCGAAGTTAAGGGTCTTCTACGGCGAAGAAACATGTCTCTATAATTCGGCGGAAGAAGCAACAGCTGACATGGCGAGAAGAGGGCTCCCGGTAACGGTATTTAAACCCGCAGCAGACCCGAGTGAGAAGATCAAAACGCAAACATGGACAACACAAAGACCTTCAAAATCCACGGGCCAGCAGCGGGAAACCCAGCGCCAGAGCGTCGCGGATAAACTGTCCGTTTTCAGGTTGGAATAGCAACCTTTTTTTTTTTGCTTGGATCAATCTGCACATCCAACCCCCCTCATACAAGGTAACAAACATTAAAGGAGATGCGTATTCAGCATGTGGTAAAACATTTCATGGAACAGTCATAATATTTGAAACAAATAAGTCTTTAAAAAAAAAAAAACTTGTTAAAATAGAAATGTGACAATGAACCACATGATCTCTCCACTAACAAATACTGTATTAACGTGAATGTTTTGCTACTCAGTTTCTGAGTAGCAAAAAAGAGGGCCACCACACTGTTATACTAAATAAGAAAATACAATGGAGAAACAGGGTGTAACCAAAATAGCCTCATATAATGTAAAAGGGATCCTGAATCCAGTTAAAAGCAAAATGAAAAAAGACAAAGCAGGAATAATATTTTTACAAGAAACCCACCTAACAGACGTGGAACACAATAAACTCAGTAGACAAGGGTTTAAAATGATCTCTTCATCTTCATATAAGTCAGGGAGGAGGAGGGGAGTAGTGACATTGATATCAACCAAAATTACATTTGAAAAAAAATCAGAACACAAAGATAAAGAAGGGAGATACAGTTTGGTAACTGGGCGGCTAGAGGGAGAAGATATCACCCTGCTGAATGTGTATGCTCCCCCAGGGGCTAACTGGAAATTTTATAAAAATGTATTTGACCTAATGATAACTAAAGCTCAAGGTTTAGTGATATGTGGTGGGGACTTCAATCTTAGACTGAATCCATACTGGGATGCTTCTGGTAATTCTCCACATCAAAATAACACCCAAAGCAGGAAGACTCGGATGCTACTAAAAGAAATGGGAATCTGTGATGTGTGGAGGGAACTCAACCCCAGTGTAAAAGACTATACATTTTACTCAACTCCACATTCATCTTACTCAAGGATTGACTATTTTTTTATGTTTAATAGAGACATCGGAAGAGTAGAAACATGTAAAATAGGACTGATGGATCTCTCTGACCACAGTCCGATCTACATGGACTTAAATATCCAAAAATACACAAATAATACATTTTCTTGGAGGTTAAATTCAAATGTCCTGAAAGGACCATTGAAAGATGAATTGGAATCAGATATTCTCAGATATTTGGAAGAAAACGATAATGGAGAAGTATCCCCTTTAATACTGTGGGACGCATGCAAAGCTGTAATAAGAGGAAAGATTATTGCAAAACTGGCAACCCAAAAGAAACTAAGACAAGAAAAACTATCCACATTAGAGTCAGAACTTAGGAACCTAGAAAAAGAACACAAAGGCAACACTCATTCTACTGACTTGCTCAAGATTAAGGAAATTAAAAACCAAATAAATGAGATCTACACAATAGAAATCCAGAAGAAACTTACATTTTTGAAACAAAAATACTATGAAGCAGGCAGTAAATCGACAAAATTGCTAGCCTATAAATTGAGGAAACATCAAACAGAAAGAGCAATCTACAAAATCAGAGACCCAGTATCAAAGGAAATAAAATTCAGAATTCAGGATATTCTTAAAAGCTTCGAGAATTACTATAAGAACTTATACTCCCACAAAAAACATAAAAACGCATCCGAGGCATTCCTAAACACATTAAACCTTCCCCAACTTACGGAGTCACAAAATAAAACACTACTGTCAGAAATACATCCTAAAGAATTGGAAAAAGCAATTATGAAACTTAAAGCTAACAAATCCCCAGGAGCAGATGGCTATACAGCAGAGTGGTACAAAACCTTTAAACAGCAACTATCTCCTCTCCTCCTGAAAACATTTAACTATGTCATCCACACAGGGGAAATCCCCCCCTCCTGGAGAGAAGGGGTCATTGCAGTCATACCTAAACCTGAAAAGGATAAACTAGACTGCTCCAACTACAGACCAATCAGTGTATTAAACCAGGACTATAAGCTTTTTACCACTATCCTTGCCAAAAGGTTAAAAAATATACTGACAGACTTAATTCATTTAGACCAAACAGGTTTTATAAGACAAAGACAGACACAAGACAACATTAGACGCACTTTACACATAATTCATCATATAAAAAAATATAACTTAAATGCAGCCATATTGGGATTAGATGCTGAAAAAGCATTTGATTCGGTTGACTGGTCTTTCCTATATAGAATCTTATCCAGTTTCAATTTTCATAACAACTTCATTAGAACTATCCAGGCATTATATAAAAAACGAACAGCTAAAATAAGGATTAACGGTAAATTATCATCATCTTTTGAGCTGGAAAGAGGATGTCGTCAGGGCTGCCCCTTGTCTCCACTGCTCTTTGCAATCTTCATAGAACCTCTGAGCCAATGGATAAGACAGAATCAAAAAATTCAAGGTATTACACTTGGTCAGAAGGAACATAAAATAGCACTCTTTGCTGATGACATTTTAATATACCTGGGGCAGCCAGACACCTCTTTTCCAGAACTAATCTCAGTTTTTTTCAGAGTATGGAGATTTATCGGGGTACGAATTAAACATGCATAAAACCCAAGTTTTAACATTCAACTATGACCCAAATCAATATTTACTAAGCAAACTCAAAACTAACTGGAAGATGGAATCTATGAAATATCTGGGGGTCAATATCCCGAAACAACTCAACAAAATTATAACACTAAACTATGATCCACTGGTGGCAAAAATAAAATCTGATCTAGCAAGATGGAATATGATACCATTCTTGGGTACTGCACAAAGAATTGAAGCAGTCAAAATGAATATACTTCCACGTCTTCTATACCTTTTCCAAACAACACCGGTCGAACTTCCCAAAAAAACATGGCAAGAACTGGACAGATGGATCTCAAGATTCATATGGCAGGGCAAGAGACCTAGAATCAGATATAGAACCCTACAGCTAAACAAAGACAAAGGTGGACTTGCGCTGCCAAATATCAGGGACTATTTTAAAGCCGCACAAATTAAAACTTTAGTAGAGATATGTAATCCAGTCTACACTGCACAATGGAAGGAGATGGAATGCCAAATAATAAGTGACATCCCCCTACAGGCGATAATAGGGAACAATGTCTTACCTAAACTTTTGAATAACACTAACCCGTGGATAGAGACCCCGCTAAAAATTTGGTTTAAGATAGTCAAAGAGAATCAAACTAAAGAACCCTATCGATTTCTGCAATGGATTGCCTGTGATCAAGACTTTACTCCTAATAAAACAGACACTAGATTTAAAAAGTGGAACGAGAAAGGACTGATAAAATATTACGACTTTTTAAAGGGCAAATTTTAAGAAGTTTTGAAGATTTGATAAAACAAGGTCTAATAAATCAAGACCTTTACAGGTTCTTTCAGCTTAGACACCACATAAACAAAATATTTAAAAAGGAGGATTTGGAAAGGGCCCAGTCAGGTGTTCTGAAGGTCTTCTTAATGGCATATAAAGGGATCCCAGGGATCAGATACATTTCTAAAATATACCAAGGTCTTCAAGACTTAAAAGGAGACAACACATCATATATAAAAGAGAGATGGGAAAAAGAGGGGAATTTCACTTTACAACTGGAAATATGGGAAAAGCTAAATAAACAACAATGGAAAAGTACCTCATCCCTGCAGTGGAGAGAATTTGGATGGAAAAATTTGGTAAGATTTTTCAGAACACCTGCACAAAACAAATTTACTCGTAAGGGGTTGAATTGTTGGCACTTGTGTGGTGGTGAGACTGCAAATCATTTTCATGTGTTTTGGTCATGCCCAGTTATCCACCAATGTTGGACTAATGTACAGACAATATTGGGGAAAATATTCAAAATAACAGTCCCCTTTTCTTTTGTAACTTTGTATTTGGGTTTACTACCGGACTCACTGGAAAGACGAGGAGAAAAATACTTATTCACTGTTTTAATATTGGCAAGTAAAAAAGCCCTAACTAAAAAATGGATGTTTTGTTTTTTTTTGTTACTTATTTGTACCCGTAGGTAGATTTGGTTTGCAGTCTGGTGACAAGCCACCGGCTGCTGGTCGCTGCGTGCGCGAGCGCCCTAAACCTACATGTTTTTGGTATGCGGGAGGAAACCGGAGAAATCCCGGAGTAAACCCACGCAGCACGGGGAGAACATGCAAACTCCACACAGCTCACTGTTGGTCGGGGGCTGGGATCGAACCCATGATCTCATGATCCCCGCGATCCCCCGGCCGAGGGTAAACTGTGCTGCCACAGTGCTAAACCACTGCGCCACCGTGCAGCCCGGAATGGAAAAAAAATGGATGTTGAAGGACTGTCCTACACCTGAAGATTGGATTAACGTGATTCAAGACATTTACTCGATGGAAAAGTTAACATTCGCACTGAGACAGGACATGGATGGGTTCTTGAACTTTTGGCAACCCTGGATCGCATATGTGTCTTCCATTAGATCTAATCTTTGACAAACATCATTTCAATAATGGCACCTTTCTTTGTTCCAATGCTACTCAGATGCTCTTTTATTTTTATTTATTTATTTTTATTTATTTTTATTTTTTTGTTTTTTGCTCTTTTGTTTTGTTTTTTGTTTTTTCTTGTTTTGTTTTGTGTTTGGGTTTTTTTTTTTGTTCTTTCTTTAATTTCTCTTTTTCTTTCACTTAAAAAAGGGGGTGTTGTAATAATTATTCTTCCAATGTTGTCAAAAAACAAAAAAAGGGAACATGTGATGAAAGTGTAAACAATGCAATGCTGTAATGACGTGTATACCCTTTACAAAACTTAAATTAAAAAAAAACAAAACAGAATTTATAAAACCGGTGACAGTATAATTAGATTTTTTATGGACTCTTGGAAGGACAAGGAATATTTGCAGAGCAGTGTTTGTTTCATTTGTTCCATTTGGTCTTGTACTGATATTTCTGAATAAAGCTTTTGTGACAGTGAAAAAAAAAGTTAAAAACTAAGTCAAAGAGATTAAAAACTCAATAAAAGTCTAAAACCCAATAAAAGATTTGAAACCCAAATAAAAAACCTACAAAAATAAATAAATATAAAATAAAAATTGATAAATAGATAACTAAATTATGTGCAATATATTGCTACATCTTGTTCAACTCTTTGACAGCAGCAGGAAAAAAGCTGTTTTTGGTAGCGCTGGGTTTTACATTTTGGGACAACAAACCTCCGTCTGGAGGGAAGAAGCTGAAAGTGGCAGTGTAAATCAGGGAGCTGAAAATCCCTGAGGAAATTTGGGATGAAGCAATAAAAAGAATTTACTCTTCTTCAATTTGTCTGCATCACATGGTTATCCAATTTAAGGTTGTACATCGCCTCCACTGGTCTAAAGTGAGACTTGCAAAATTCATGCCCAATATTGACAGCAGGTGCAACCGATGTAGACAATCACCAGCCACCCTCTCATATGTTTTGGTTCTGCCTGAAACTAGATAACTTTTGGCAATTGATATTTAAAACATTTCCAGATGTTTTACAAACAACTTTACAACCATCTGCCATTACTGCGATATTTGGAATAACCCAACAAGATGCTCTTTTTAACCATCAGACAAAGAATGCAACAGCCTTTGGTACTTTTATAGCCAGGGGACTGATACTCCTCAAGTGGAAGGAGAAGCTACCCCCAACTTTTAAAATGTAGGTTGATAGCCTTCTGCATCATTTGACAATGGAGAAAATTTGTTTCTCTAGGAGAGGTTGTGCTCAAAAATTTCGCACTACATGGGAACCTTTC
The DNA here is from genome assembly GCA_020510985.1 of Pholidichthys leucotaenia. Lineage (NCBI taxonomy): Eukaryota > Metazoa > Chordata > Actinopteri > Cichliformes > Pholidichthyidae > Pholidichthys > Pholidichthys leucotaenia. The sequence goes on along the minus strand of CM035843.1, from coordinate 247,541,769 downwards.
TTAAAATATATGGAGAAATTGAATGTTAGTATTGCAGACCCATAAAACCCAATATTGAGCTTTATTTTTTTATTTTATTTATTTCTTCCCCATCCTTGTATTACCACTGTCCAATTGATATAATTAACTATTTTGTAGTATTGTGGAGAAAGGAATAGGTGAGGCAATGAGATGAACAACACAAGGCTTTATTCTTTCTTTATTCTGCTTCCGACCATCATACATTGTTTAATAAAGGAATGTGTGGCACATTAACATAACATACACCAGCGCTGCTTTCATACCTTTCTTCTCTCCGTGGCTCCGGTCATTCTTACTCTCCCCGGGGGTGGATAGACCTAACTGTCCCATCTGATACCCCCCCCCCCCCCCCCGTGACACCTCCTCCCTCAGTCCATTGTTCTCCCTTCCCTTTGCCTTCTCTGGGTGGAGAAAAACCCCACACCATGCCCCCACACAGCCACCCCCCACCCCCGCCAAACACCCAGAAGGGGCACTAACCCCCTCGTACTTTGGGCTCGAGCTGGCGCCCATAGCAGCTGTAGTGGGGGGGTTGCCAATCCAGTAGAACCGTCCTGCTGATGAGGTGTACCAGAGGGCACGTCAGTCTGTGGAGGGACAGGGGGAGGGGGGGAAACACATCAGCTTCACGAGCGCAGGTCCCTGCCGAGGGATCACCAACTTGCGGAGCCAATCACAGTGGACGTCCGCGCTTGGGTCCAGTGCGCATTGTGCCTGCCGAAAACAAAACCGGCCTTCTGCAAGCTTCTTGGGACGAATGTGTGGGGAAAACAATGGTGGGCCGGGCCAGGTCGCTCCCAACCTCTGTCTGTGTAAAAATTGCACGGGCGGATCAGCCTCGACGTGGGGTTTTCCGGTACAAATTCTCCGGGGATCAGCAACGGCTGAGAAAAAACAAGTTCTGCTGGGGAGGCTGCCAAATCCTCCTTAGGTGCAGAGCACAGCCCTAAGCTGGGGAGGCTACCAAATCCTCCTTAGGTGTGGAGCGGAGCCCTAAAAGAACCCAGGGCCGGTTGACCCAATTTGCGTCCGTGAGCGTACCGTCCGTGTCCGCTCACCAAGTGTCCTGATGGTGGATCTGTTGGCGGCCGTAAGCTCAGAACCGCTGCTCCCTGCCCCCCTGTCTGCGTTGACCGGCAGGATGAGGCTCTTCTGGGAGCCAGAATCCACCAGAGACCGTCTCCCCGAACGTGTGTCTGTGACATACAGCAGCTTGTTTCTGTCTCCAGCAGTCGCAGCTGCTACTGATTGCTGGCCATGCCATTTCCCGACTTCTTGCATTGGCATGGCGGCACGCATCGTTGGGCAGTAGCCGAAATGGCGATGATACAAGCAGATCTCCCCATTCCTGCATCTCCTGGCGTATGCTCCGGCTACCACCAATGGCTCCTCAACCTTGCTGGAATCCCTCCTGGACCAGCAGCTCCTGGAGCAGGCTTTTGCTTGTTGCGTGGCACGCGCATCTGGCGCCACGACCACGTAGTAGTATTTTGTGTCATCCATAGTTATCCTGCAGAGTGCAAACTGGGCTTCCATGTGCAAAGACCACGCTGCCGGGTCGTGAAGTCAGAAGTCTGGGAGCTTGACTGAAACAGCACTGGTGCTCTCCCTCCAGGTAGTCTCCGGGGCGGTGCTCGTCTCGGTCTCCATGGCACCTCAGGGTCACCAGTGTGGAGAAAGGAATTGGCGAGGCAACGAGCTGAACAATGCAAGGATTTATTCTTTCTCCAACAACATAACAGCAAAACAGCGCTCCCGGGTCTCTGCACTCCCCTTTTATATCTTTAATCCCATGCATCGAGACCCGGAGCTTCCAACCATCATACATTGTTGTTTACAAAGGACTGTGTGGCACATTAACATAACATACACGGACACCGCTTTCACACCTTTCTGCTCTCCGTGGCTCTGGTCATTCTTACTCTCCCCGAGGGTGCATAGACCTAACTGTCCTGTCTGATACCCCCCGGTGACACCTCCTCCTTCAGTCCATTGTTCTCCCTTCCCCTTTCCTTGTCTGGGTAGAGAAAAACCCCACACCATGCCCCCACAGTATCTTATTTACTTTTTATTTTTCTTTCTATATGGATAGTAATATATGGCTGTTAACACAATCAATGTCAAGTTATTGAATGATACAGTATTGTTAGAGGGATGGGGCTCTGTTTGAGCAGGGGGGGAGAGGGTATGTTCTGTTTTTTTTTTCTCTCCCTGTGTGTGCATTTTTTTTTTTATGTACCATGTACGCTAAATACTATTAAAAAGACTTGGAGCAAAAAAAAAAAAAAGATTAATATAAAAAAAACACAATTTCACAAAAAGTCTACCTGTATACAATATTTTCAGTGCAGAAGAAACTGTTTCAAACTGTAAGACAAAAAAAAACCCGACACAAAATATAACTCCAGGACAGAATTCCTCGACATTTTTTTCAGTCTCAACAGTAAACTCTGTTACAGCATGGAGGGAGAGGGGAGGTGGAACTTTCTATGTTCAGTAACATACAGAGCTTTTACAGAGTTTTTACGTGATAACCAGTGACTTTACATCTGCATCCCAGCATGGACTACTCTCGGCTCACAACAGCGCTTCTTTTTGTGGGTACAGACCGGTCTGTCTGGGGTGGATGTCAACCTTGTGTGTGTGTGTGTGGGGGGGGGGCAGTGAACCTGATTTTACATCCCACTGCATACTGTCTGGAGCAGATGGAACCACGTTTGTGGTACAGCGAAGAGGGCAGTCTGCAGCAGGAGAGCGCCCAAGGGCTCGTGCCGTAATCTGTCAGGCGGTCACTGTTGCAGCAGTTCAATTCAGCCTTTTTCCCCACCAAAATAAAACAGTTTCCCTTTTCCCCAAATTGTATCAAAAGGCTTCGGGGTTCCGGATGGAGGACTCTCAGGATTTGGATCCGGACCGGAGTCCACCAATTGGTGACCCCTTATTTACATCGTAAAAACCCCTAAATCACAGCAAAAATAATAATAAACAATAAAACTCACGTGGTCATGTTGTGTCTGTCCTCCTGAAGCACCGCGCACGCTCTGACAAATACAGTGAATCCCAGGCTTTCCTGGCGCGCTGTACAGTGTCGCTTCCGGGATTACCGTAATGTATCATATATCAATGGAAAGCACAACGTCTCAGCTTTCAGAATCCATTGAAGTGAGTGCGCTAAAATGAAAGCTCAAAGAGCTACGGTACACTGAATGACACGATGCTGCCCAAGGGTTAAGAAATTTAAGATGAAGCTCATTGGTGACTAGTGCTATTTTAAGAACAGGTTCACAGGGGACTCATGCGGTCCCCGTGGGTGGCCTGGTGCCCGCAGGCATCGTGTTGGTGACCCCTGTTCTAAGTCATCTCCCAGGTCCCAGATGTAGTGGTGAATACGAGAGGGCCCAGATGATTCCCACTCCTGCTTCCAGGATGCTGCCAGCCAGTCACTTGTTGACTGGTTCTCAGGGATGGAGGAGAGCAGCTCTTGTGCTGCCTTGTTATAGGGGTGGCGGGACTTGAGAGAAATTAATCCATGGAAAAGGAAATAAATGAGACCTTTAAAGTCACAAGGTCAAACTAGAGGGCACTCAGAGAGCACATACCTCCACCAAGACCCTATCTCACAATGTTAAAGAAAGTGAAAAAGTGATCCAGAATCTGCATCCTGACCTGGATCACCTCCAAAAATGTAATGGGTTCATCTGTTGTGCAAGGGCCACATCTGGTGAAGATTTCATCAAAATCCATCCAGTAGTTTTTGCGTAATCCTGCTAACAGACAGGCAGACAGTCAAACAGACCAACATGAAAACATTACCTTCTTTACGAGGGTAATTAACCTAAATCAAATTTTGTCCATACTGTATCAACTCTATTATTAGAGCAAGGGCTACTATATTTAACACATTATAATCAAAGATGGCCATATGACCTTTCCCTGAGTTTTGACCCCAAGAATTGGTAAGACTTCTCATGCTCAGCTCAAATTTTCTTGGATTGATTTAAGAAAAAGCTGTCGTGTTGGGTTGCTGTCAATCAGATAAGGTGTACACCACCTCTTGGCAAATGACAGCTCCAGTCCACCATGACCCCAAGTTGGATAAGTTTTACATTTTACATTTAATTTTAAAAATAAAACTTTAATACCCATCCATCATCTACTTCTTTTCCTGGGATCCGTTTTGCGCATGCACAGTGAATGCACAAAACGGAGGGGTAGGGCTAAGAGGTGAATTAGGAAGCACCCATAGTCTCTCCAGTGTGTCCTGAGCCTGCCACTTCCCAGTGGTGAGGCCGCTGAAGGGCAGACCCATGTGGCCTCACCACTGGGTCCACTGGTCTTTGATGTAACTTTTTTCATAGGGATCTACTGGACTGCTCTTGGTCTGACCCTTCACCAAGGACCAATTTGTCTTGGGAGACCCTACTAGGGGCAAGTTACCTCTGACAACATGGCTCCAGGGATCATTAAGGCAAGCAAACTCCTCCACCACAATAAGGTGGTGATCTACAGAGGAGTTATGCATGGAGTGCGATTTGAATTAGGACAACCATTGTCGATTTTTTTTAAGAGCACAACACTTTTCTTCAGGACAACAAAGAGATCTAATGAATTTTTGTAGCTTATTGTGCGATCAGATGAAACCTGATCTGCAATTGAGGAACAGGACCTTCGACTTTCTCTTTCTTTGGAAGGGAGTGTCCAAAGTTTCGTCTTTTTGATGTTGTTGCTCCTGAATGGAACAGCTACAGTGATTTTTACAAGAATATTCTGAGTTAGTTTTTTGTTGGTTTTTTTGGGGGAGGGGGGTTATTTCTGTTTGTTGTATTTGGACCTATAGTACGAGCAGATTAATGCTGAAGATGCTCAACATTACAATTTAGTTCTTTCATTTTCACAGCATATTACAGGATTCTGACACAGGTTTATTCATCTGTGTATACTATTAAATCATTATTCATTGTGGCCATAATGAAATGTCTTCATACATTTCAAATTGATTTAATGTTATAACTGAAAATCTATTCTCTTTTCACACAAGACAGTAGAGTCAAAATACTTTTTGAGTATACAGTATTATGGGTGATGAACATTATTTTCTCTTTATGGCAATCCTCAGTGGCAGCTTGGTTACGCAGTGGTTAGCATTGTGGCAGCACAGCAAGAAGGTCATAGGATTGATCCCACCTCTGACCATCGTGGGTTTGATCCCACCCCCTGACCATCATGACCGTTCTGTATTGAGTTTGCATGTTCTCCGCGTGTCTGTGTGGATTTTCTCCGGTTTCCTCCCACAGGGCAAAGACATGCAGGTTAGGTTAATTGGCATCAACTGGGGATTCTAAATTGTCCTTAGGTATGAATGTGAGAGTGAATGGTTGTTTGTCTCTATATGTTGGCCCTGTGATGGACAGGCGATCTGTCCAGGGTGTACCCTGCCTCTCGCCCAAAGACACTGGGATAGGCTCCAGTCCCCCCGCAATCTGAAAAGGATTAAGCAGTAGAAGATAGATGGATGGCAATCCTGTCAGTATGTTTTGATCAAAGTTAAAATGAGATTTTTTTTCTATTTTATGTCTGTGGAACTAAAAGAGAAAAGCAGTGGCCAGCAGGGGATGATAGATTTGTATAACTCTTAAGTGTTTTTCTCTAAATATGTAGATCTTTGTTCTCAGTGGCACTGATGAAGCACACACTAACCATCCAAGTATCAAGTGAATGAAGGCAGCTCGGTGGAGCAGTGGTTAGCACTGTGGCAGCACAGCAAGGTCGTCACAGGATCGATCCCACCCCCTGACCATCGGCGACCCTTCTGTGTGGAGTTTGCATGTTCTTCCCGTGTCTACGTAGGTTTCCTCCCACAGGCCAAAAACATGCAAGCTAGGTCAATTAGAGATTCTAAAGTGGCCCTAGGTGTGAATGCATGTGTGAATGGTGAAAAGATTGGCGCTGCCTTATCCATCCAGGTGGATGCCCTGAATTTCCTTCTGGGGATTAATAAAGTATACAAAAAAGTGTACATCACTTACTACATCCCACCCTTCCTGGAATACTCCAAAATCTGTACTAGTTGTAATACATACCCACCTATAGAGGGGGCTGGAACACAGGACAAATTTGATGGAAAGCTTCACTACATAACATCCATGATGTAGAACAGGCCAGCTGGGAGACGGTCTCTTCAACATGTCCTGGGTCTGTTCCAGGGTCTTCTCCCAGTGGGACTGCCCAAAACACCTCACATGGGAGTCGTGCCCTGGTGAAGGGCCATAGATTCCCAGTGCAATGTGGACTGGGTGGCAGTTGAAGGCAGAGACCTTGGCAGTCCCATCTTACTAAACTAGGTTTTGGAAAATTGCACATTTATAAGAAAAAAAGTTGTTCATTTACAAAATTCTCAAATTTCTGAGATTTTTTTTTTTTAAATTGCAAATTCACTAAACTAGACAATACAAAAATATTTTCAGACTTTTTCAGAACTGTGTCCATTTGGATTTAAAGGTAAAGTGTGTAAATTCTTTGAGTAATCTGAATTCTAAAAGTTAATAAACCTAAACTCTTAACTTTGTTTTAATTGTTATATAATCAAAAGTTGCTGCATTTTCTGAACCTTAAGGTAAGTTTTTTTATGCACAGGAAGAGGGTCCCTCGCCAAGTGGACTGCCATCTTAGATCACCATAATGTCTTTTTATGTCAAACTTTAATTGCACAAATTGCTTTTGCAGGTTCCCTATGGACTGGGGGTTAATTGATAAAATGTAAACAAGATTTTAAAATCTCACTGCTAGATTGCTCTGAATGTTAGACACTGCACTTTTAAGGGTTTACTAAGAGTTGATATAATATCCACTTGTCAAACATAATTTGTCTAAAAATACAAATTATGAACAATTATGCAATCTCACAAACAAAGCAGCACTTCAAATTCATAGGCTAGTATCATATTTATGTATTTCTTATAAATCAGTGTAATTTGATTAGATTCATGCATTATATGTAAATTTATCTGACTTGTTTCACACACTGCAAACCATATTTAAACTTTGCCTCATCAATTTTAACTGATTTAATTAAATTGTTTTAACAATGAATATATTTATCCCAATTCTAAACATTATAAATTATTAAATATTGTATAGTGATTCATATAAAACAAAATTGTGCCAAAGTTAATTTCTGAGTGTAGTAGTGTAATTTTTGAGAAAATAATATTTTTAAAAAAACTCCTGTTGCTAGTGTCAGCATGTCAGTTTATTCTTAAAACGGGGCTGTTTTTTTCTTCATTTAAGGGCCAAATATGAGTTACTGCTTGGCTAGAAGTTCACCCTCAATATTTTTGTGGGAGAGATAAAACTACTGTTAAATTTTTTTCTAGTAAATTTGCAAAATTTTTCTCAAATATTTAACTTTTTCTCATAAATTTACAGCGTTTATCTCATAAATTTGCAAGTTTTTGTTGTGAATTTGCTGTTTTTCCTCATACATTTCATGACTTTTTTTTCTTGAAAAGTGCTACTTTTTTAATTGTAAATCTGCAATTTTTTCATAAATTTGCAACAGGATGCTGGTTAAATTTGTATCCTAGGTTTTTGTTTTTGTTTTTTTACTGTACATCTATTTTAGACAATGACCCAAGTTTATTATCTCTGCCAATGAGGTTTTCATGATAACATAGACATAATTTTCTGCTGTCTAAGATTTGCTAACCTGTCATTTACCTTACCTCGTGCTTTCTACCATAGACATATATAAGGACTAAAGTAAAGGGGGCATGACCACACACTAGGCTAGTTTTAGGGGGCCAAGTGCGAACGCCATATTGGTGCTGATAAGAAACACAAACAAGCCATTGAGCCACATAGGCATGTGCTGCATTTTCTTCATTTTGGCTGAAGAAGTTGAATATTATATGAAATAAACAGCACTCGTTGTCGTGTACAATGCCTGATCATGGTAGAAAATTAATAAAAATAAAAAATGTTCAGTTTTAACAATGTTATTAATTGATTTAAACACTGATGTGAGTGTTTTCAGCACCCAAGCATCAACTTTTCAAGATTTTCTCCTGTGTATGCAAGTGATTCTTTTGTTTTTCTTTCTTCTTATATTCGTATGCTTTTCATAGTGATGCTCATTCATAGAATTGTAATTGTGAGAATGGCAAATGCAAACACATCATCTTCTTTCGGCTGCTCCCTTTAGGGGTCACCACAATGGATCATCTGCCTCCATCTCACCCTATCCCTTGCATCTTCCTCTGTAACACCAACCCTCTCCATGTCCTCCTTTACTACATCCATACTTACTTTCATTCCTCTTCTCTCCAGAGCATTCCTCCACCTCTCAAAGTTTTCTTCCACCTGCTCCCTACTCTCACTACAGTTAACATAGTCCACAGAGATTTCGTCTGTCAGCCTGTCCATCACCATGGCAAACAAGAAGGGGCTTAGAGCTGATCCCTGATGTAACCCTGCCCCCACCTTGAATCCACCTGTCACTCCTACAGCACACCTCACCACTGTCCTGATGATGATAATGATAACAAATACAGTAACATAGCATCTTTTCAAGATTTTCTCCTCTATATACACTACCGTTCAAAAGTTTGGGGTCACTTAGAAATTTCCTTATTTTTGAAAGAAAAGCACTGTTTTTTTCAATGAAGATAACTTTAAACTAATCAGAAATACACTCTAATATCTAATATACATTGCTAATGTGGTAAATGACTATTCTAGCTGCAAATGTCTGGTTTTTGGTGCAGTATCTACATAGATGTATAGAGGCCCATTTCCAGCAACTATTACTCCAGTGTTCTAATGGTACAATGTGTTTGCTCATTGCGTCAGAAGGCTAATGGATGATTAGAAAACCCTTGTGCAATCATGTTAGCACAGCTGAAAACAGTTTAGCTGGTTAGAGAAGCTATAAAACTGACTTTCCTTTGAGCAGGTTGAGTATCTAGAAAAAAATATTATTTCAAATACAAATCATTATTTCTAACTTCTTCTCCAGCTGCTGGCGTTGGTGTTTCCCGACCGCTCGAATTGGCATGGCGGCACGCATCGCCGGGCGTCTGAGCCAAAACAGCGATGATAGGAGCAGATCGCCTCCTTCCTGCATTTCCTGGCGTCTGCTCCGGCTACCACCAACGGCTCCTCGACCTCGCTGGAAACCCTCCTGGGCTCCGGTGCCGCTGCGTTCACGCTGAAGGCTCTGGTCACTAAAATTATGCAATCCGCTTCCTGCGCCAGTGCACGGTGGTCCTTCGTCACCAGCAATGGGGAATTAGCCAGAATTGTCCTCACTGCAGCCGGTAGGTTCCTGAGAAGCAGGTGGGCGAACAGGAAGGTTCCGTCATTTCTACCCATCAGCGCCAACATGCTCTACATCAGCTCCACGGCTGATCTGTCCCCTAACTCTGAACGTGTTAGGAGCCTCTCTGCTCTTTCACTGTCCGAAAGGGTATAGCGCTGGATAAGCATCCTCCTGAGTGCTTCATATTTTCCCCGGACCGACGGCTCTTGGAGCAGGCTTACCATCTGTTGTGTGGTACGCGCGTCCAGCGCGGCGACCACGTAGTAGTATTCAGTGTCATCTGATGTTATCCCACGGAGTGCGAACTGGGCTTCAATGTGCAAAAACCACGCTGTCATGTCGTGCAGCCAGAAATCCGGCCCTTGACTGAAACAGCGCACGCAGCGCTGGTGCTTTCCCTCCAGGTAGTCTCCGGGGAGCTAGTCTCACCCTCCATTGCATGTCTTGGTTACCAGAGTAGAGGAAGGATGCAGGCGAGGCAATGAGCTAATCAGCACAGACTTTATTCTTCCTCTAACAGAACAGGATAGCAAAAGAATCTCCCCGGCCACTGTGCATCTCTCCTTTATAACTTTAATTACATGCATAGCAGCCGGGGCTTCACCATACACATTATGTTATGAACAAAGCCTGAGTGGCACATTAACATGACATAACACCGGCACTGCTCCCACACCTTTCCACCAGCAGCCCAGCATTTACTCCTCTCCCCGGGGGGCGCATAGTTCTTACTGTCCCATCTGAACCCCCCGGTGATACTTCCTCTTTTGGTCCATTGTTCTCTGGGTGGAGAAGTCCAAACTGTGCCCCCCACAGGGGTTCTGTTTCCGATGGTGCTTTTCACGTTTTGTAAAGGGGGGGGATGTGATATAGGGATCTAGCCTTTGGGGCTTGCCGTAACTGACGCCAGGCAGTCGACGTGGTGACGTCAGGCGGGCTACGGCCGGTATGTATAATCTGTGTAAAGCTCAATAAAGGTTGGTTCGTTACTCGGTTCAGTATGGCTCATGTCTCCCATTATTAAGACATAGCACCCACACATCACTATAGTCAAGTAAAGAGTGTGGTATTAACATCTAAAGTTTAAAAAAGGGCACTGTGGCAAACGAACAACTACAGACCCTGACGACGCAAACGCAGAGGATGCAGGAGAAAATAAACGACTTGGAGAGCAGATCCCGACGAAGCAATATGCGCATCTTTGGAATTCCGGAGGGCATTGAAGGCAACTCGATGACAAAATTCATGGATCAGTTCTTAAAAAAAGAACTGGAAATACCCGGAGAAACGGATCTGCAGATTCAACGGGCGCACAGAGCACCGGCACAGAACCCGAAAACAAACTCTCCACCCAGGTCAGTTGTGGTAAACTTTGTGAAATATGACATAAAGGAAAGAATCCTGACGCAAGCATGGAAAAAAAAGATACGAATCGGCGACAAACAGGTATTTTTTGACCATGACTACCCGACAGAAATCGTGCAGCAGCGGAAGAAATATGCCAATATTAAAAAAACGCTGAAAGAGAAAAAAATTAGATTCCAAACGCCGCTAACGAAAATGAGGATTCAATGGAGGAAGGCACAAGAACCTACAACACGGCCGAAGAGGCAGCGCGGGATATGATGGAGCGGGGCCTTGAGGTGAGCGTGCCGAAGGAGACGGCTGGAGCAGCGGCGGCCCTGAACGCACCACGACAGACGGAGTGGAGACGAGTGAACGGCGGAAGAAGGGGGAGAGACGTAGAGCAGCGGGCCCAGGACAAGCTACAAGGCTTTCAACTGAAAGCCTAGATCATAACAAAGATTAAGAAAGGCACAGAAGAAATGAAGGCCAAGAAGACAAGGTAAAAGAGAAACAGACGGCTAGGAGAGGTTTAAGTGATATTTGTTGGACATTTCTAGACTTATGACTATTACTTTGATAGTAATTAGAAGTCTAGGGAGGGCCCTTCACTCTGTGAAGACAAACCCCCCACCCACCAACAGGGACCAGTGGGCAGAAGAAAGGCCCAAAGTACGGAGGTCGAGATTTTTAATGTGTTTTTATATAAATATGTGTTATTTTTGTTGTTAAAGGGGCTAGGAGCACAAGTTAAAAAAATGGAAAAACATGAATATGGGTAAAAATCTTAAGATAATGACATTAAACGTGAATGGTCTGAACTCACCTGTTAAAAGGGAAAGAATAATAAGAAAATTCAAGAAGGAAAAAGCTGAAATTATATTTATGCAAGAGACACATTTGAGCAAGACAGAACATGTGAAACTAAAGAGATTTGGCTATAAGAACTCCTACTACAGTTCATTTAAGGGAGGAGCAAAAAGGGGGATTATGATACTAATCTCAAACAAAATACAATTTGAAAGTGAACAGGAAATCCAGGATAAAGAAGGCAGGTATGTAATAATAAAGGGAAGAATAGATGGTATGCAGATTACATTAGTGAACATCTATGCCCCACCAGAAAGTGACAAGGGTTTTTTTCAACATCTGTTTGATCTCATAGCAACACACAGTGAAGGAGTCCTAATTTGTGGAGGAGACTTAAATGCTGTCATGGATCATGAAGTTGACACAACAAGTGTTAAGAAGACAAAAAAACATGTAACAAAGTTCATAAGAACCTCACTGGCAGAAATGGGTATGGTAGACATATGGAGGGACCTGCACCCACTCGAAAAAGACTATACACATTATTCAGCAGTCCATAAAGTACACTCTAGAATAGATTACTTCCTTATGAATGAAGGTGACAGACACAGGGTGAGAAATTGTTGGATTGGAGGGGCAGAAATATCAGATCAAAATCCTATATACATGGAAATATATTTGAACAATAGAAAACGACAAACAACATGGAAACTTAACGTAGGACTGTTAAATGATGAGAAAATGAAAGAAAGAATAAAAATAAACATAAATGAATATATCCAAGAGAATGACAATGAAGAAGTGGACCCAACAATACTATGGGACACACTAAAAGCCGTGTTAAGGGGTAAATTAATTGTTGAAACAGGAAAAGCAAATAAGACTAAACTGGAAGCGTATGAACAAAGATGTGAGAGACTGAGGGAACTAGAACGTAAACATCAAAGCACAAATGACCCAAAAATATATCAAGAAATTAAAGAAGAAAAAACAAAGATAAAAGAAACACAAATGGATGAAATTGAAAGGAAAAATAGATATCTAAAGCAAAAATATTATGAAACGGGGCCAAAAGCCACAAAACTGCTGGCAAAACGGTTAAGAAAACAACAAACAATGAATAATGTATACAAGATTAAAGACCCCACCACAAATAAAACCACAGTTAACCCAGAAAACATCGAAGAAATTTTCCATAATTTCTACCAAGAACTATACTCGCAACCTGAAGAAACAAATACTAAAGATATCAAAAAATTTCTAGACACATTGGACTTGCCATCAATAGGAAATCAACAAAATGAAAAACTAACAGCAGAAATAACAACACAAGAGATCAGAGATGTGATTAAGTCACTTAAAAACGGTAAATCACCAGGTAGTGATGGATACCCATCTGAGTTTTATAAACTGTTTATAGAAGAACTCACGCCACAACTCCTAAAGTCATTTAATTGGACGCTGAACAACAACAAAATACCTCCATCATGGAACGAAGCAATCATTTCAGTTATTTTAAAACCAGGGCAAGATAAAGAACAATGCGGAAACTATAGACCAATCTCTTTATTAAATGTAGATTATAAAATATACACAACAATTATATGTAAACGAATAAAGACATTCTTGACGGAATTGATAGAAGATGATCAAACTGGATTCATAGAGGGACGCCAAACACATGACAATATCAGGAGAACAATACATATAATTAACCAAATACATAAAGAAAAGAAAAGCGCAGTAATAATGAGTTTAGACGCAGAAAAAGCATTTGACAGGGTTAACTGGAAATTCCTATATAGTGTACTGGAGCGCTTTGGATTTAACGAAAAATCAGTACAATGCATAAGGACGCTATATCAAGAACCTGTGGCAAGAATCAAGATAAACGGTAGCTTAACAGACAAAGTAAATATACAAAGATCAACTAGGCAGGGATGCTGCTTATCGCCCACCTTGTTTGCTCTGTTCATAGAACCATTGGCTCAAGCGATACGACAAAATAAGAAATTAAAAGGTGTAACAATAAAGGGGGCGGAACACAAGATTGGGCTATTTGCAGACGATATTATAGTTTACCTTGAACAACCAGATAAATCAATAATGGAAATGATGAACTTGATAGAAAATTTTGGAAAATTATCAGGATACAAGATAAACATAACAAAAACACAAAAACTGACATTCCACTATAACCCTCTAAACCAGATAACTGATAAGATCAAACTAAACTGGAACCAAAAAGAAATAAAATACCTTGGAGTGAACATACCTAAAGACCTAAGCAAAATATATAAAGCAAACTATGATAGGTTGGAACAAGAAATAAAAAAAGATATTGATAGATGGTCAATCTTAAATATGGATCTGAATTCAAAAATTGAGACAGTCAAAATCAGCATACAACCTAGATTACTGTACCTCTTCCAGGCTATACCAACAGAGATTCCAGATGCCCAATTCTCAAAGTGGGACAGGATGATATCGAGATTTGTTTGGGGAGGTAAAAAACCAAGAGTGAAATATAAAACCCTCCAATTACCAAAAGAGAAAGGAGGCATGGGCCTACCGAGTCTAAAGGAATATTACTACTCAGCACAAATAAGATATATCATATGTTGGTGCGACGAGGGATATGAGGCAAAATGGAAAGAAATGGAAAAGGAAATTGAGGGACTCCCAGTACAAAGCATAATAGGGGATAAAGATGCATATAAGCAAATCAAACAAATAGACCCAATCACTAAATTTACTTTAGAACTGTGGTATAAAATAGTACAAAAATATAATATAAGGGAAGACATAAAACTATTGAAATGGGTAGCATTTGACAGTCAGTTTGAACCAGCAAAACAAGATAGGGGATACAAAAATCTGGTGAACAAGGGAATCACAGCATGGGGCAATATCGGAAAAAAAGATCTCGGGAGCTTTGTAAATATCAGGAGAAAATTTAAATTAGAAAGATCGGAATTTTTCAGATATCTGCAGATGAGAGATTACTATATGAAGAAGATTAGGCATAACCTCCAAACAGATGTGAACGAGATTATACAACTTATTTTAAGCTCATATGCAGGAAATAAAATAAGAATTATTTCAAAACTATATCAGAAACTTATGACAAACAATCATACAAGTAACTATATAAAGGAGAAATGGAGAAAGAGCTCAATTTAAACATAACAGAAGAAAGCTGGCAGGAAATATGGAAAACACAACACACATCAACAAATTCAAGGGCATGGAGGGAATTTGGATGGAAAAACCTGATTCGCTTTTTCATTACACCACAGATTCAAGGAAAATATACAAATACCCAATCTTTATGCTGGAGGGGATGTGGGGCTCAAAATGCAGACCACTCACATATGTTTTGGAAATGCTACAAAATATCATCATTTTGGAAATCTATGCATGTGACAATACAGAGGATATTAGGATATAATATACCAATGAACTGTAACCTGATGTACTTATGTGATCTTAAAAAAGACAATGTTATACAGGCTGAGGACAGATATCTAGTTAAAATCTTGTTGATTGCATGTAAAAAAACTATCACAAAAAAATGGCGATCAGAAGTTCTTCCTGACCAAGAACAATGGACTGACATTGTTGAGGACATACGTATGATGGAAAAACTAACATATCGACGAAGAATGCAAGAAGGAATATGGGAGAAAAAATGGCGGAAATGGACACACTACAAAGTGCAACAACGAGGCAGAAATTGAAAGAATAACCAAAGACACTGAAAAAACCAGAAGAATTAAGAGATGGAAACTAAAAACTTGATGCTCCAACATTTGCCCCCCCCCCTTTTATTTTTTTTTATTTATTTTTTTTTTTTAATTTTTCCCTACCCTAACCCCTTTGTTTTTTAAATGTAGAATGTGATCTGAATGCATTATATATGATGAAAAATGAATAAAAATCTAAGTTACAAAAAAAAAAGGGCACTGTACACTTCTGTGACTCAATTTTTTTTTTTATTTGATTTGATTTTGTATACTTCATTGATCCCCAGAGGGGAAATTGAGGACATCCACCTGGATGGATGAAGCAGCCACGTTACGGCGCTGTCCCTTTACCATTCACACACACATTCACACCTAGTGTCACTTTAGAGTCTCCAATTAACCTAACCTGCATGTTTTTGGCCTGTGGGAGGTTTGCCTTTTTTTTTTTTTTTTTTTTTTTTTTGTTACTTATTTGTACCCGTAGGTAGACTTGGTTTGCAGTCTGGTGACAAGCCACCGGCTGCTGGTCGCTGCGTGCGCGAGCGCCCTAAACCTACATGTTTTTGGTGTGCGGGAGGAAACCGGAGAAATCCCGGAGTAAACCCACGCAACACGGGGAGAACATGCAAACTCCACACAGCTCACTGTTGGTCGGGGGCTGGGATCGAACCCACGATCTCATGATCCCCGCGATCCCCCGGCCGAGGGTAAAACTGTGCTGCCACAGTGCTAAACCACTGCGCCACCGTGCAGTGGTTTAGCAAAGATACTAAAGCTGTCACGTGTAACTATGACAGCTGCCAAGAGTTCTGTTCCAGTGCATACCATCTATTGTGCTGAATGTCAGAGATTACTAAAATTTGGAACAAATGGTACGGAACATTCTGTATGCACTCCATTCCATCTGAAACATTCTGTGCATGTTCCGTACGCATTCTGTTCACTGCCATTCCCAAGAGTTCTAGATACGGAATATTCCTTACGGAATGCTAGCTAGCCCTGTTAGCGCAAGTGTTTTACTAACATGAAAATATGATGTTACTGACATGTACATGTTCCGTAGTGGTCCTGCTAGCTAATGCTCTATACATATATCAGTGTTGTACATATATCAATGTTGTACATACAGTATATCAATGCTCTATACATATATCAACCAATGCTCTATACATATAATGCTCTATACATATTCTCACTTACAAAGCCCTCCATGGCCTCGCCCCCCCATACTTGGCTGCACTCCTCTCCGTTCATATACTATCCAGAACTCTTAGATCATCAAATACCATCAATCTCATTGTCCCTTCTGCACGTATGACCACCATGGGCCTTCGATCATTCAGCTGCACCGCCCCCCGCCTCTGGAACTCCCTCCCACCGGACCTCAGGAATTTTTTGTAACTTAAGATTTTTATTCATTTTTCATTATATATATTGCATTCAGATCACAGTCTACATTTAAAAAAAACAAAGGGGCTAGAGTAAAAAAGAAAAAGGAGAAAAAAAAAAAAAAAAAAAAGGGGGGGGACAAATGTTGGAGCATCAAGTTTTTAGTTTCCATCTCTTAATTCTTCTGGTTTTTCCAGCGTCTTTGGTTATTCTTTCAATATCTGTCTCGTTGTTGCACTTTGTAGTGTGTCCATTTCCGCCATTTTTTTTCCCATAGTCCTTCTTGCATTCTTTGTCGATATGTTAGTTTTTCCATCATACGTATGTCCTCAATAATGTCAGTCCATTGCTCTTGGTCAGGAAGAACTTCTGATCGCCATTTTTTTGTGATTGTTTTTTTTACATGCAATCAACAAGATTTTAACTAGATATCTGTCCTCAGCCTGTATAACATTGTCTCTTTTAAGATCACATAGGTACATCAAGTTACAGTTCATTGGTATATTATATCCTAATATCCTCTGTATTGTCACATGTATAGATTTCCAGAATGATGAGATTTTGCAGCATTTCCAAAACATATGCGAGTGGTCTGCATTTTGAGCCCCACATCCCCTCCAGCATAAAGATTGGGTATTTGTATACTTTCCTTGAATCTGTGGTGTAATGAAAAAGCGAATCAGGTTTTTCCATCCAAATTCCCTCCATGTTCTTGAATTTGTTGACGTGTGTTGTGTTTTCCATATTTCCTGCCAGCTTTCTTCTGTTATGTTTAAATTGAGCTCTTTCTCCCATTTCTCCTTTATATAGTTACTTGAATGATTGTTTGCCATAAGTTTCTGATATAGCTTTGAAATAATTCTTGTTTTATTTCCTGTATATGAGCTTAAAATGAATTGTATAATCTCGCTCACATCTGTTTGGAGGTTATGCCTAATCTTCTTCATATAATAGTCTCTCATCTGCAGATATCTGAAGAATTCCGATCTTTCTAGTTTAAATTTTCTCCTGATGTTTACAAAGCTCCCGAGATCTTTTTTTCCGATATTGCCCCATGCTGTGATTCCCTTGTTCACCAGATTTTTGTATCCCCTATCTTGTTTTGCCGGTTCAAACTGACTGTCAAATGCTACCCATTTCAATAGTTTTATGTCTTCCTTTATATTATACTTTTGTACTATTTTATACCACAGTTCTAAAGTAAATTTAGTGATTGGGTCTATTTGTTTGATTTGCTTATATGCATCTTTATCTCCTATTATGCTTTGTACTGGGAGTCCCTCAATTTCCTTTTCCATTTCTTTCCATTTTGCCTCATATCCCTCGTCGCACCAACATATGATATATCTTATTTGTGCTGAGTAGTAATATTCCTTTAGACTCGGTAGGCCCATGCCTCCTTTCTCTTTTGGTAACTGGAGAGTTTTATATTTCACTCTTGGTTTTTTACCTCCCCAAACAAATCTTGATATCATCCTGTCCCACTTTGAGAATTGGGCATCTGGAATCTCTGTTGGTATAGCCTGGAAGAGGTAAAGTAATCTAGGTTGTATGCTGATTTTGACTGTCTCAATTTTTGAATTCAGATCCATATTTAAGATTGACCATCTATCAATATCTTTTTTTATTTCTTGTTCCAACCTATCATAGTTTGCTTTATAGATTTTGCTTAGATCTTTAGGTATGTTCACTCCAAGGTATTTTATTTCTTTTTGTTTCCAGTTTAGTTTGATCTTATCAGTTATCTGGTTTAGAGGGTTATAGTGGAATGTCAGTATTTGTGTTTTTGTTATGTTTATCTTGTATCCTGATAATTTTCCAAAATTTTCTATCAAGTTCATCATTTCCATTATTGATTCATCTGGTTGTTCAAGGTAAACTATAATATCGTCTGCAAATAGCCCAATCTTGTGTTCCGCCCCCTTTATTGTTACACCTTTTAATTTCTTATTTTGTCATATCGCTTGAGCCAGTGGCTCTATGAACAGAGCAAACAAGGTGGGCGATAAGCAGCATCCCTGCCTAGTTGATCTTTGTATATTTACTTTGTCTGTTAAGCTACCGTTTATCTTGATTCTTGCCACAGGTTCTTGATACAGCGTCCTTATGCATTGTACTGATTTTTCGTTAAATCCAAAGCGTTCCAGCACACTATATAGGAATTTCCAGTTAACCCTGTCAAATGCTTTTTCTGCGTCTAAACTCATTATTACTGCGCTTTTCTTTTCTTTATGTATTTGATTAATTATATGTATTGTTCTCCTGATATTGTCATGTGTTTGGCGTCCCTCTATGAAACCAGTTTGATCATCTTCTATCAATTCCGTCAAGAATGTCTTTATTCGTTTACATATAATTGTTGTATATATTTTATAATCCACATTTAATAAAGAGATTGGCCTATAGTTTCCGCATTGTTCTCTATCTTTCCCTGGCTTTAAAATGACTGAAATAATGGCTTCGTTCCATGATGGAGGTATTTTGTTGTTGTTCAACGTCCAATTAAATGACTTTAGAAGCTGTGGCGTGAGTTCTTCTATAAACAGTTTATAAAACGCAGAAGGGTATCCATCACTACCTGGTGATTTACCGTTTTTAAGTGACTTAATCACATCTCTAATCTCTTGTGTTGTTATTTCTGCTGTTAGCTTTTCATTTTGTTGATTTCCTATTGATGGCAAGTCCAATGTGCATAGAAATTTTTTAATATCTTTAGTATTTGTTTCTTCAGGTTGCGAGTATAGTTCTTGGTAGAAATTATGGAATATTTCTTTGATGTTTTCTGGGTTAACTGTGGTTTTATTTGTGGTGGGGTCTTTAATCTTATATACATTATTCATTGTTTGTTGTTTTCTTAACCGTTTTGCCAGCAGTTTTGTGGCTTTTGGTCCCGTTTCATAATATTTTTGCTTTAGATATCTATTTTTCCTTTCAATTTCATCCATTTGTGTTTCTTTTATCTTTATTTTTTCTTCTTTAATTTCTTGATATATTTTTGGGTCATTTGTGCTTTGATGTTTATGTTCTAATTCCCTCAGTCTCTCACATCTTTGTTCATATGCTTCCAGTTTAGTCTTATTTGCTTTTCCTGTTTCAACAATTAATTTTCCTCTTAACACGGCTTTTAGTGCATCCCATAGTATTGTTGGGTCCACTTCTTCATTGTCATTCTCTTGGATATATTCATTTATGTTTACTTTTATTCTTTCTTTCATTTTATCATCATTTAACAGTCCTACATTAAGTTTCCATGTTGTTTGTCGTTTTCTATTGTTTAAATTTATTTCCATGTATATAGGATTATGATCTGATATTTCTGCCCCTCCAATCCAACAATTTCTCACCCTGTGTCTGTCATCTTCATTCATAAGGAAGTAATCTATTCTAGAGTGTACTTTATGGACTGCTGAATAATGTGTATAGTCTTTTTCGAGTGGGTGCAGGTCCCTCCAAATGTCTACCATACCCATTTCTGCCAGTGAGGTTCTTATGAATTTTGTTACATGTTTTTTTGTCTTCTTAACACTTGTTGTATCAATTTCATGATCCATGACAGCATTTAAGTCTCCTCCACAAATTAGGACTCCTTCACTGTGTGTTGCTATGAGATCAAACAGATGTTGAAAAAAACCCTTGTCACTTTCTGGTGGGGCATAGATGCTCACTAATGTGATCTGCATTCCATCTATGCTACCCTTTATTATTACATACCTGCCTTCTTTATCCTGGATTTCCTGTTCACATTCAAATTGTATTTTATTTGAGATTAGTATCATAACCCCCCTTTTAGTTCCTCCCTTAAATGAACTGTAGTAGGAGTTCTTATAGCCAAATCTCTTTAGTTTCACATGTTCTGTCTTGCTCAAATGTGTCTCTTGCATAAATATAATTTCGGCTTTTTCTTTCTTGAATTTTCTTATTATTCTTTCCCTTTTAACAGGTGAGTTCAGACCATTCACGTTTAGTGTTATTATCTTAAGATTTTTACCCATAATCATGTTTTTCCATTTTTTTAACTTGTGCTCCTAGCCCCTTTAACAACAAAAATAACACATATTTATATAAAAACACATTAAAAAATCTCGACCTCCGTACTTTGGGCCTTTCTTCTGCCCACTGGTCCCTGTTGGTGGGTGGAGGGATTGTCCTCACCGAGTGTAGGGCCCTCCCTAGACCTCTAGTTACTATCCAAGAAATAGTCATTAGTCTAGAAATGTCCAACAAATATCACTTAAACCTCTCCTAGCCGTCTGTTTCTCTTTTACCTTGTCTTCTTGGCCTTCATTTCTTCTGTGTCTTTCTTAATCTTTGTTATAATCTAGGCTTTCAGTTGAAAGCCTTGTAGTCTTTCCTGGGCCCGCTGCGCCACGTCTCCCCCCGTCTTTTGCCGTTCACTCGCCTCCACTCCGTCTGTCGTGATGCGTTCAGGGCCTCCGCTGCTCCTACCGTTTCCTCCGGCACGTACACCTCAAGGCCCCGCTCCATCATGTCCTGCGCTGCCTCTCTGGCTGTGTTGTAGGTTCTTACGCCGTTCTCCCAATGAATCCTCATCTTCGTTAGCGGCGTTTGGAATCTAATTTTTTTTTCTTTCAGCGTTTTTTTAATGTTGGCATATTTCTTCCGCTGCTGCACAATTTCCGCCGGGTAGTCATGATCAAAGAATATCTGCTTGTCGCCGATTCGTATCTTTTTTTTCCACGCTCGTGTCAGGATTCTTTCCTTTACATCATATTTCAGAAAGTTTACCACAACTGACCTGGGTGTAGAGCGTGGGTTCGGGTTCTGTGCCGAGGCTCTGTGCGCTCGTTGAATCTGCAGATCCGCTTCGCTGGGCAGTTCCAGCTCTTTTTTTAAGAACTGATCCATGAATTTCGTCATCGAGTTGCCTTCAATGCCCTCCGGGATCCCGAAGATGCGTATATTGCCCCGTCTGGACCTGCTCTCCAAGTCGGTTACTTTCTCCTGCATCCTCTGCATTTGTGCCGTCAGGGTCTGCAGCTGTTCGCTTGCCTCGCTATTCCAATCTTCCAGCTCTGATATTCGGGCCTGCGCTTCTGTCATACACGCCCGCTGGGAGCGCAGCTCCTCCATGTTTTCTGCTAGCTTGCGCTCCATTTCTCTTCGGAGGCCCATAATTTCTTCCTTAATCTCTTTTTTCAGCTCCTCCTTAAGAGCCGCTAAATCCTGTTGTAGCTGCCGTTTGAAGTCTCTCAACTCTTTACCCAAACTGGCGATGCCAGTGTTCATGGTATCGAGTTTTGTGTCTTCCATTTTCTCTGCTGCGGTCACCTCGTTTTTTTGGGCCCCGTGTTCAGCGGTTTCTCCTGCGTTGTTGAAGAGGAATTCTTTAATTTTACTCTGCTTTTGTCCTTGTGCCCGGCTCCTTCGTGTTTTCATCCCTTAGTTTATTGATCCGCTTATGTCGAGTTGGCCATTTACCGATGATTTTTAATCCGGCTAGGGAGAGCTCTCTGTTTAAGCGTTATGTCTCTCCGCCATCTTCCCGGAAGTCTCCGACCTCAGGAATTTAAATTCACTCTCCACCTTCAAATCCCATCTCAAGACTTTTTTGTTTACTAAGGCTTATTCTGTGTGATTTTCTGTACTTGTGATGTGTTTTTAAATGTTTTATTCTTTGTTTTTATTGTACGGCGTCCTTGAGTGTCTTGAAAGGCGCCTCAAATAAAATGTATTATTATTATTATTATTATATTCCGTAGATACTGAATGTTCTGTACAGAACAGTAGAAAAACATAGATATCAGAGACTGTAAAGGAGATTTTGGAGGTTGCGGAGGAATGATGTGACAAGACACGAGAGCTGCTGATTCAGAACTTTATTCACTCCAACAAAAAGATTGAACTCCTGGCGCCAAGACGTATACATTTATACCTTCTGCCTCCTCCTCCTTGGTGCCAAGAGCGCATACATTTACACCTCCTGTGCCAGGTGTCAAGGTGCATATATATTACACATTTTACGCATTTCTCCCCCCTGGGCACCAAGGCGCCTACATTTACATCTCCTGCCCCAAGTGCCAACATTTACATTTCCTACCCCTTCCCCCTATTCTCTAAGTCACTGGGTGAGAGTGGGACCTTCTGGTGGTCCACCACACGGCCCCCCTCCGAACACCCAGAAGGGGACTTCACCGTCCAGTATCTTGGGCTTGAGCAATTGCCCGTAACAGCTGTAACGTGGAGCAGCCAGGCCAACCGAAGGATCTTTCTGTCGAGGTGGGGAGGGAAAAGACTCGGTCTCCTGCGAACAGTTCTCTGAAGGGGGAAAACCAACTGGTGAACCCACCGCAGGCAGGCGTCCACGCCGGGGAACCTGGGCCAGCACCACCTGCTCATCTGCCAACACATAAGCGGGCTCAGAAGGTAGAGCAGGTTGTCTAATAACCCGATGGTTGGCGGTTCGAATCCCGCTCTCCCCAGATATCCTGCCGTTGTGTCCCTGGGCAAGACACTTCACCCGCATTGCCTCCAGTGCCCATAACACTGGGTATGAATGTGTATAAATGTATAAAATGTTTAAATGTTCGGTAGTGGCCGGAGAGACCGTTGGCACGGATTGGCAGCCACGTTTCCATCAGCCTGCCCCAGGGCACCTGTGGCTACAGTAGTAGCTTGCCACTACCATTGTCTGTCTGGAGTGAATGAATAATGTATCTACTTGTAAAGCGTCTTTGAGTGTCTATGATAAAGCGCTATATAAATCTGATGCATTATTATTATTATTATTATTCAGACGTTTTCCCTGCATCTCCCAAAATCCAACACAAAATGTTTTGCCCCATTTCTAAAACTCTGAAAGGGCCATCGCACGGCAGCTGCAGCGGGGTTCTGTGGGTGTTGTGTCTGATGAAAACAAACTTGGCGTTCTCCAAACGTTTTGGAACGAAAGTGCGGGGAAAACAACAGTGCATCGGCCCCAGAACACTACTTGCATCTGCCCTAGGAAAAAGGCACGCGGACAAGTCGGTACCGGGCACGGGACTTTCCAGCAAAAATTCACCTGGGATCCACAACGACTGACAAAAAACTAGCTCCGCCGGGGAAACTGCCAAATCCTCCTTGGGTGCCTGTGCAACCCCAGTAGGACCCAATGCAGGCAATCGACCCAATTCACATCAGTCAACGCGGTTCTGAACACGGCTTTAAGCAACCTGTGGAACCTCTTGCACAAACCATTAGCCTGCGGGTTGTATGCGGTGGTACGGTGAACTTTGACCCCCAGGCTCTCAGCCATAGCAGATCAGACTTCTGAAATGAACTGGGGACCCCGTTGGAGGTGATATCTGACTGGGAACCGAAACGTGCGACCCAGGATGACAAAAATGCACCAGCAACGTCAGCAGATGTGGTGGAAGCCAGCGGAACTGCCTCTGGCCAATGTGTGGTGTGGTCCACTATTGTCAAAAGGTGCATGAAACCCTGTGACGGCGGAAGGGGGCCCACTAAATCCATGTGGATTTGGTTGAACCTCTTGCTTGGAATCCGGAAAGGTTTGAGGGGGGCCTTGGTGTGCCTCTGAATCGTAGCCTGTTGGTACGCAGCGCATGCTGCAGCCCACTCCTTCACATCCTTGAGTAAGCGGGGCCAGATGAATTTAGACCCCACCAGCTTAACCAAAGCCCATACACCAGGGTGTGAGAGAGAGGGGACAAACTCGAAAATGCGGCGGCGCCAAGTGCCCAGAACCACCGGGCAGGGACAGCCGGTGGAGACATCGCAAAGCAAGGAGGGCAACCCTCTTGTGCCACCATGCTCTCCAGGTTAAATCCCGTACTCACGGATTGGAGCGCATAAATGTCCGCGTGCCCCGGCTGGTCGGTGGCCATGGTGGATAAATCAATACCCACATATACTGGAGAGACCAGCGCGCGCGACAAACAGTCGGCCGCAACATTGAGCTTACTGGCCACATGTTGAATGTCGGTAGTGAACTCCAATATTGCAGCTAGGTGACGTTGCTGCCGTGCCGACCACGATTCCGAGATTTTGGACATTGCGTAGGTTAGAGGCTTGTGGTCGACAAACGTGGTAAATCTGCGACTGTCGAGCCAAAACTGGAAGTGACGCGTGGCCAGGTAGAGGGCCAACAACTTTCTGTTGAAGGTGCTATACTTATGCTCGTTGTCGCACAGAGTACGGCTGAAAAAGGTGAGAGGTTGCCACAAACCAGAGACGTATTGTTCCACCACTGCTCCTACTGCAATGTCAGATGCGTCTGTAGTAAGCGTGATCTGTGCTGACGGGGATGGGTGAGCCAGTAAAGCTGCATTGGCCAGCGCAGCTTTGGCGCCTGCAAAAGCCTGGACCCAATTGGGGATCCAGTCGATGCAATCCGTGGGTTTCTTCTTCTTGAGCGCGTCGTACAGCGGTTGCAGCAGCTGGGCTGCCCGGGGAAGTAAATGGTTGTAGAATTTGACCATCCCCCAAAATTCCTGCAGCATCCTCATGGTCTGCGGACGCAGGAAATCTGACACTGGCCATACTTTGTCCGGCAGCGGAATTGCACCCTTGGACGAGATGCGGCGGCCCAAGAAATTGATCACCGGCAGCCCGAACTGAGACTGCTGGATTAATTATCAGTCCGTGTGCTTCCAACCGATGAAAAACTTGTTACAGATGGGAAAGGTGCTCCTCCTCGGACGTGCTAGCCACCAGAATGTCATCTAGGTAGACGAACATGAACGGCAAGTCGCGGAGTACCACATCCATCATCCTCTGAACAGTCTGAGCTGCACCCTTCAGCCCGAATAGCATGCGAAGAAACTCGAAAAAGCCAAAAGGCATTATCACCGCTGTTTTTGGGACGTCTTCAGCGCGAACCGGGAACTGGTGGTAGCCACAGACCAGATCCACTTTAGAAAAAAATGCACATTCTGGCCAGGTGCACCGAAAAATCCTGAATGTGTGGGATGGGGTAGCGGTCGTGTTCAGTGATGCTGTTCAGGCAATGGAAATCACTGCATGGCCACCACAAACCATCGGACTTGGGCACCATGGGCAGTGGGGACGCCCAAGGGCTATTGGAGTGCCTAACAATCCCCAAATATTCCAAGTTAGCAAACTCTTCCCCTGCGATGACTAGCTTAGCTGTGTCCAGGCAGCGTGGGCGCATGAAAACCAGCAGGCCCTTTGTAGGAATTAAATGCTCAACTCCATGCTTGGTCACAGTAGTGGAAAAGGTAGGCACCGTGAGCGCGGGAAACTCAGAAAGCAAACGTTGATACACATCCCCTGAGGCTAAAAAATTAGCATGTGTTAGTGGCCCAGCTCCCCGAGTCATACAAGGCAGTGGAGAAAAGGACATAGCATCCACCAAACGTCTATTAGCAGCATCTACAAGGAGACCATAAGCACACAGAAAGTCAGCTCCTACGATAGGAACCGAGCAGGTAGCTACCACAAAGTCCCACTTGTAGTTGCGTCCATGCAAACACGCAGTCACTGACCTTTCTATAAAAGTCTTGATAGGGGATCTGTTGGCAGCCCTTAATGACGAGCCACAGCCTTCAGCCGGCCTATCAGTGTCGACCGGCAAAATAAGACTCTTCTGGGAACCAGAGTCGACCAAGAACCGTCTCCCGGAACATGTGTCCTCGATGAAAAGCAGCTTCTCCCTGTTGCCAGCGGTCATAGCTGCTACTGACTGCTGGCTGGCCCATTTCCTGGCATCTTGAAATGGCACGGCGGGAGACAACGCTGCACAATGGTGCCAATACGCTGATGATAGAAACACACCATCCTGTTCTGGTGACTCTGAGTGGCTGTCCCGGCCACATCCTTCAGCTACTCACCCTCAGTGGACTTCGCCAAAGATCCTGGTCTCACCACCTGGACGTGGAAACTCCTGTTCACCAGGATAATGCGGTCTGCTTCTTCTGCCAGCATGCGGTTGTCCCTGGCAGTCAGCAGCGGTGAGTTGGCCAAAATTGTCTGCGCCGAAACCAGCAGTTTCCTCAGGATGATATGGGCGAAGAGAAAAGAGCCATCATCTGTGCCCAACAACACCAACATACTTTCCATTAACTCCACAGCCGAGCCGTCGCCTAACTCAGAGTGGGAGAGGAGCTTCTCTGCTCTCTCTCCATCGGAGAGGTTGTAATGCTGTAACAGCAGCTATTTGAGAGCATCGTATTTCCCCCGGGGTGGGGGGTTTCAGAGCAGGCTCATGGCATGCTGAGTGGAGCGTGGGTCTCGCGAAGCCACCATGTAATGGTACCTTGTGTCATCAGCAGAAATCCCATGGAGAGCAAACTGAGCTTCCACGTGGATGAACTAGGCAGCCAGGTCATGAAACCAGAAATCCGGGAGCTTGATCGCCACGGTGAATGAGGCTGGTGTCTCGGGGGGTGGGGGGGGGACCTAGCGTGGGTGTTCCTGAAGAGAAACTTGCTTCGTCTTCCAGCCTGAGCATTTTCACATCGTAGGTCACCAGAGTGGAGGAATGATGTGACGAGACACGAGAGCTGCCGATTCAGAACTTTATTCACTCCAACAAAAAGACTGAACTCCTGGCACCAATAGGCCGTGAGCAGCTGCCACTTTTCGTTCAGTTTCGTGGCACCCAACGGGGAACTAAAATTTTAGTGTTTCTAAATTAAGATTACATTATTGTAAGACAAAATATCGATGTTCCCACTTCCAAAAGTGTGGATAGCTGTATGAAAAATGTGATTGAAGTCAGTCGGTAATAATTGTCTGGCTACCTTAAACATGGTCCAGTCCGGGACGTTTTAACCAATCAGCGTCGTCCCTTTGGTCATGTGACAACAAAATGGCAGCGCCCACAGGGGTAGCGTGCGCTGAAAGCCTCTCCTGTGTTATTCACATTTCCGATAAGTTTTCTGGCAGTATCACTCGTTTTACTGAAGCATCGTGGGCAAAAGTACGTGAGTGTGCCCAAAAATGGCTTGTACTTGACAGACCCCAACAGAAAATAGCAGAACAACGTCGCGACTTGTTCGAGAAAGGTAAGTGGCAGCCATTGTTTATGGCTGTACTGCGTGTGCCCTGGAGTTGTTTGGGTCCGATCATTTGTAACTCTAAATATGAACTAAAATGGAACCCTAGATGTCTAAAACCTTTGTCAACCGTTCACAGGGTGACCTAGTCCTGGTCTAAGACTCCGAGTAGGCCGATCTGGGGGTGTGGAGGCTAATAACCAAGGGACTCCGGGTGCCAGGTAACATAGTCCTAGTATAGATCTAGATGATGCAGATCGACTCACTCTGATGATGCATCTATCCCCAGAACCCACCCTGGGCCTGAATTATAGTCAAAATATACCACTACCACAAAGTAGCTCAAATGGGAAAAGGGTAGCAATCCCAATGAGCTTAACTCTGAGTCTGAGGGTTGGATGTACTTCTCAGCCCAAGCCCAAGGGGTGCAGTGTACTAGTAGGTGAGGGAGGAACAAGTTTGGGCATACATTTATATAGCTTGCACATAGTCACACCCATACTATCAAGCCTTAGGCAGATGGAAAATGGCCTGTTAAGGAAAGCCCATATGTTTGTGATGTGTCACCCAAGAAAGGTTAAACTCATGGCAGCAGCAGTCGCCTGTATACTTTATGCTCTCAATAAATATGGGCACACGGTCGGTGCTTGCCATTTTGCAAGTTTACATTGAGCAGTGACTAGGTTGCACAAGGTCTCTATTATAAGCTCACTGTTAATGTGAAAATTATCTGCAATCTATATATGTTTTATATCTATATGGGTACAAGGTAGGTCTAATGTTATAATACCCTATGGTCCATATAATATGTTTTCAGATCTAAACAACCTTGAGCCAACATTTGGCTACCATCGTGTGTGCTATAGCCATTTTACGGACAAAACAAGAGTGGAACGTGCTGAAGCTCGTAAAAAACGACTGGCCGAAGCCCACATTCCTGAGCCTCAGGAGCTACCGTCTGTTCTGCATCAATGCCTCCTGCGATGATGCATTACCACCCAACCAGGATGCTCTTCGAAAACATGTGGAGAGGTCAAATTATCAAGCAGCCATTCATCGCCGTGCCGTTCAGCAAACAATATCTGCCCCCAGTCCAGTGGGCCATGGCTGGATTTTGTTGCAGGAAGAACTGGCTGTAGACTGGATGGCAACTGGTCCGACGCCTGAAGAAATCTTGAACTATGTGCACTGTTCATGCAAGCGGAGTAGGTGCGAGGCCAGCAGATGTACATGCAAAGCATCGGATCTCAGCTGCACTGATCTGTGCGCCTGCATCGATTGCGTGAATCGTGTTCTTACAGAATCTGAAAGATCTGTGGAAGCAGAGGAGGAAGAAAATGAGGGAGATGATTCTGGTGATGAATAAGGTGGAGGTTGAATACAGGTTGTATCAGGATATGACAGCTATACATGTTGGATTTATGTAAATTAGCGGAGTTCTTTGACACTCAATCACATAACTGACCAGGAATCGATTTCTCGGGTCAACGTTATTTGGAAAAGATGTATCAAACGTGATTCTAGGTAGAGTGGTTAAGAAGTTAGGCTATCCATGCCTATGACGGCCATCTTGGATTTATTTAAATGAGTGGAGTTCTTTGACCCTCAATCACACAAGTGACCTCAGAAATCGATTCCTGGGCATAACATTATCTGAAAATAATGTCTCAAACGTGATTCTAGGTGGACTGATTAAAAAAGTTCATCCATCCATGATGGCCATTTTTGATTTATGCAAATAAGCGGAGTTCTTTGACCCTCAATCACATATTTGACCTCAGAAATCGATTCCTCGGGTCAACATTATGCAGAAAAGATGTCTCAAACGTGATTCTAGGTAGAATGGTTAAGAAGTTGGACTATCCATGCCTGTGGCGGCCATCTTGGATTTATGCAAATGAGTGGAGTTCTTTGAGCCTCAATCACAAAAGTGACCTCAGAAATCGATTCCTGGGCATAACATTATCGGAAAATGATGTCTCAAACGTGATTCTAGTTGTACTGATAAAAAAGTTAGGCCATTCATGGCAGCCATCTTGGATTTATGGAAATTAGTGGAGCCCTCAATCACATATCTGACCTCAAATCGATTCCTCGGGTCAACATTATCCGAAAAAGACGTCTCAAACGTGATTATAGGTAGAGTGGTTCAAAATATAGTCCATCCACACCCATGGTGGCCATCTTGGATTTATGCAAATTAGCGGGGTTCTTTGACCCTCAGTCACACTAATGACCTCGGAAATCGATTCCTCGGGTTAACATTAGCCGAAAAGGACGTCTCCAACATGATTCTAGGTAGAATGGCTAAAAAGTTAGTCCATCCATGGCAGCCATCTTGGATTTATGCAAATTAGCGTGGTTCTTTGACCCTCAATCACACAGTCAACCTCAGAAATCAATTCCTCGGCTCAACATTATCCGAAAAAGAGGCCTCAAATGTGTTTCTAGGTAGACTGGTTGAAATGTTAGGCCTATGGTGGTGCATGGGAGAGCATAATTGTGTAACATCTTAGACAAGAACAAAGAGCAGAGGTTCCCTGGTGAGATAACAGGGAGGTGTGAAAGATGAATGAAGTGAATGCAGTGTGACCTTTTGTGTGTTAGAAACTTCTAGAGGAATGGTAAAGGATTAAGGAAGTGAATGCAATGTGACCTTTTGTGTGTTAGAAGCTTCTAGCGGAATGCCATGTTATTTAAGAGAAGAGTCTCTGCTGAGATGTCATTCTGTCTATGCTTCTTTGTGTGAGAATGTGTAATGAATCGTCTGAGCCAAATCCGCCTCGTTATTTACACGCTCCACACTGGTGACCCA
Organism: Pholidichthys leucotaenia; assembly: GCA_020510985.1. NCBI lineage: Eukaryota > Metazoa > Chordata > Actinopteri > Cichliformes > Pholidichthyidae > Pholidichthys > Pholidichthys leucotaenia. The sequence continues at coordinate 247,511,349 of CM035843.1, read as the reverse complement.
AGACGAATCATGGAACACGGTGAAAGATCCCCGGAGCCAACCTCGATGGGAACTCCCAGCCACGCATGTGCTGTTGCGATCAAGCTACCGGATTTTTGGCAGCACAACCCGCGCTCCTGGTTCCACCTAGTCGAGGCGCAGTTCGCCCTCCGGGGGATATCGGCGGATGACACAAAGTTTCACTATGTGGTTGCAGCACTCGACGCCCGCATGGCTCAGCACGTAGAGAGCCTGCTTGATCAGCCACCAACCGACGACAAGTACGGCGCGCTGAAGGCTGCGCTAATCCAGCACTACACACTCTCGGATGGTGAGAGAGCAGAGAGACTCCTGACGCGGACCGGGTTGGGAGACGGGTCGGCCATAGACCTGATGGAGAAGATGCTGAGGTTAAAGGGCACAGACGACGACCATTTCATTTTTACCCACCTCTTCCTCCGGAACCTTCCGTCAGCGGCGAGAGCGACCCTGGCCAATTCGCCGTTGCTGGCCAAGCGGGACTATCATGCGCTAGCCCGGGAAGCAAACCAGATCATCGTCGCCACCAGGGAGTGCACGACCATCACGGCAGCGACGGAGCCAGACGCGATGACCAGAGGAGGCGAGGAGCCATCGACGGCAGCAGCAGAGCCACCGACGGCAGCAGCAGCGGGGGCCAAGGAACGCGGGGGAGACACGCTTTGTTTCTACCACCGCTGCTTCACAGAGAGGGCACGCAAATGTATACCACCGTGCCAATTCAAGCACTCGGGAAACGCCAAGACCGGGGGTGGGTAGCAGCTGCGACCCTCGGGGAGGAGAACAAACTGCTCTACTTGACGGACGCACGCTCAGGGAGGCATTTCCTCGTGGACACCGGCGCACAGAGGAGTTTCATCCGGCCGACCTACGCTGACCGGCTGGCAGGATCTAGCGGCCCCAAGATGGCAGCAGCAAACGGCTCGGGGATTAAGACCTTTGGTGAGAGGACTCTACTCTTGTCTCTACATGGCCGTACATTTGAGTGGACTTTTGTCATAGCAGCATTGAATTTCCATATACTGGGGGCTGATTTTCTGTGTGCACATGGTTTGTTGGTAGATGTTGCTAACAGACGCCTAGTTAATGCACTGTCTTTTGACTCTCTCCCCTGTATAGCTCGAGTGACCCGGCCAACAGCACAAGCCAACGTCACAGCTACATGCGGTAAGTTCCACACACTGCTCACTCAGTTCCCAGCACTCACGGTCCCGACGTTTTCGGGAGCAATCGCTAAACACGGGGTGGAGCATTTTATCACCACCACCGGGCCGCCCGTTTTTGCAAGACCTCAGCGCTTGGATGCAGCTTAACTGGCAATAGCGTGCGAGGAGTTCGCCAGCCTGGAGAGGTTGGGCATCATCAGGCGCTCAAACAGCCCATGGGCTTCCCCGCTACACATGGTCCCTAAAGCTGAGGGTTTGTGGCGACCTTGCGGGGATTTCCGCAGGTTGAACAACGCCACAGCGCACGACCGCTACCCAGTTCCTCACATTCAGGATTTTTCCGTTCACCTTGCAGGAGCGTGCGTTTTTTCTAAAATAGACCTGGTCCGCGGTTACCACCAAGTCCCAGTGCGTGCTGAGGACATACCCAAAACAGCGGTAATAACTGTTCGGTTTATTCGAGTTTTTGCGCATGCCATTTGGGCTTAAAGGGGCTGCACAGACGTTTCAACACATGATGGATGCAGTGCTGCGTGATCTCCCTTTCGTGTTTGTCTACCTGGACGATATCTTAGTAGCCAGTGCGTCCGAAGACGAACACGAAACCCACCTCACGACAGTTTTCCGGAGGTTGGAAGAGCACAGGTTAATAATCAACCCAGCGAAATGTCAGTTCGGGGTGACGGGGATTGATTTTTTGGGGCACCACGTCTCTCCCGAAGGAGCGGTCCTGCTGCCTGACAAAGTGTGCGCAGTAGCAGATTTTCCCCGGCCGCAGACGGTCAGGGCGCTACAAGAATTTTTGGGAATGGTGAACTTTTATAACCGTTTCCTTCCCCACGCAGCGCAGCTCATGCAACCGCTGCGCTCAAAAAACAGAAACCCGCGGATAGGGTCGAATGGACCCCAGAGCGAGAGTGGGCGTTCTCGGAAGTCAAAGCAGCCCTGGCAAACGCCGCATTGTTGGCACATCCAGACCCAATGGCCCATATAGCGCTCACCACTGACGCGTCAGATGTGGCCATAGGGGCTGTCGTGGAGCAGCGCGTTGCCGGGGCTTGGCAGCCACTCACCTTTTTCAGCAGGACTTTGCGCGACAGTGAACGTAAATACAGCGCGTTCGACAGAGAGTTGCTGGCTCTCCACCTAGCCATTCGCCACTCCCAGTTCTGGCTGGAAGGGTGCAGTTTCACCGCGTTCGTTGACCACAAGCCGCTAACGTTCGCGATGGCCAAGGTTTCAGAGCCGTGGTCGGGCCGGCAGCAGAGACAGCTGGCCACGATCTCGGAGTTTACCACCGATATTCAGCATGTGTCGGGCAAACTGAATGTAGTGGCAGACTGCCTCTCGCGCGCCGCGGTGGCCCCGGTCTGCGTGGGGATAGATTACGCAGCCATGGCTGTGGAGCAGGTTAGTGACGCGGACGTGCGCACACTCCAGTCTGGACCAACAGGGTTAAGGCTGGAGAGCAGGGTGCTGCAGGATGGCATGCCCCCCCTAATCTGCGATGTCTCCACAGGTTGCCCACGTCCCGTGGTCCCGGCCGCGTGGCGCCGTCGCGTGTTTGAGTCGGTTCACTCTTTGGTGCACCCAGGAGTGCGCGCGTCGGTCAAAATGGTAGGGGAGAAATTCGTGTGGCCGAGCCTTCGCAAACAAGTGAAAGAGTGGGCGGCAGCCTGCGTGGCGTGCCAACGAGCCAAAGTACACAGACACACGAAGGCTCCCTTGGAGCCATTTCGCATTCCGGCTAAGAAGTTTGACCATGTCCACGTGGACCTCGTGGGCCCCCTCCCGCCATCACAGGGGTACACGCACCTCCTGACAATGGTGGACCGCACCATGCGCTGGCCAGAAGCGGTTCCGCTGGCGGCAACCACAGCCGAGGAGGTGGCGCACGCATTTTTAACAGCATGGGTGGCACGTTTTGGAGTCCCGTCGGACATTACGTCCGACAGAGGCCCTCAATTTGTTTCCAAACTCTGGTCAACAATGGCCCGCAGCCTGGGTGTCACAATTCACCGCACAACCGCGTACAATCCACAGGCTATTGGGTTATGCGAACGTTTCCATAGATCACTGAAAGCGGCTCTCAGGGCTTCACTGACGGATGCAAATTGGGTAGACAAGCTACCGTGGGTTTTATTGGGGTTACGTTCTGTGCATAAAGAGAATCTGGAAGCTTCCCCGGCAGAACTCGTTTTTGCGCAACCACTTCAGCTGCCTGGGGAGTTTCTGCCAGATAATCCCGCACCGAGCAGTTCCCCGGCTCAGCTGTTGCAGCGTAGCATAGACACAAGCACGCTGCCGGGCCCTGCCCACCACAGTTTTCCACGCGTTTTTGTGCCTAAAACTTTGAAAAACGCGGAGTTCGTGTTTGTCAGACACAACGCCCATCGCCCTCCACTGCGACCACCCTATGATGGACCATTCAGAGTGCTGAAAACAGGGGACAAGCATTTTTTGCTAGATTTGGGGGGTAGGAGGGAAAAGATTGGCATAGACAGACTCAAACCCGCTTTCGTTGTGGCGGACAAGCAAGTGCTGTTGGCGAGGGCCCCTCGGCGTGGAAGACCCCCACGGGGAGCTCCCCAGAGTAAAGATTCCCCAGAGCACCCACACGGACAGACAAAAAGTTTTACCCCCCAAACATCAACCCCCCAGCATGACAGCGCCGCGGAGGTGGAGAATCCTGGTTACAGCAGATACGGGAGAAGACTGAAGCCCAAGCAGCATGTGGATTGATGTTTAATGGTTCTATCACAGCATACGGACTGTTATTCTATTGTTCTATCCAAGATGCTCGTTGGGGGGGGGGGGTATGGCGGTGCATGGGAGAGCATAATTGTGTAACATCTTAGACAAGAACAAAGAGCAGAGGTTCCCTGGTGAGATAACAGGGAGGTGTGAAGGATGAATGAAGTGAATGCAGTGTGACCTTTTGTGTGTTAGAAACTTCTAGAGGAATGGTAAAGGATTAAGGAAGTGAATGCAATGTGACCTTTTGTGTGTTAGAAGCTTCTAGAGGAATGCCATGTTATTTAAGAGAAGAGTCTCTGCTGAGATGTCATTCTGTCTATGCTTCTTTGTGTGAGAATGTGTAATAAATCGTCTGAGCCAAATCCGCCTCGTTATTTACACGCTCCACAGGCCATTCATTCCCTTGGTTAGTCGTGGCAGCCATCTTGGATTTATGCAAATTTGACATAGCTATCCACACCTTTGACAGTGGGAACATCGATTTTCCCCCTCATGGATCGTCACCTTATCGTGGTGGGGGGGTTTGCGTGCCCCAGTGATCCCAGGAGCTATGTTGTCCGGGGCAATTTGCCTCTGATAGGGTCTCCCAAGACAAACTGGTCCTGGGTGAAGGGCCAGACTAAGAACGATCCAACAGACTCTCATGATAAATTGTATATCAAGGATTCAGTGTACCCCGCCCGGTATGGGGTTACCGGGGCCCCACCCTGGAGCCAGGCCTGGGGGAGGGGCTCAAAGGCTAGCGTCTGGTGGCCGGGTTTCCACCCATGGGACCCGGCCGGGCTCAGCCCAAAGGAGTTACATGGGTCCGCCCTCCAGTAGGTTCACCACCTGCAGGAGGGATCATGGAGGTCCGGTGCTATGTGGATTAGGTGGCAGTCAAAGGCGGAGACCTTGGCGGACTGATCCCAAGCTTTCTAAACTGGCTTTTGGTACATGGAATGTCACCTCTCTGGCGGGGAAGGAGCCTGAGCTGGTGTACGAGATTGAGCGATACCGGCTAGATATAGTCGGCCTCACCTCAACACACAGCTCCGGTTCTGGAACCAGTCTCCTGGAGAGGGGCTGGAGCTTGGCCTTTTCTGGAGTTGCCCCGGGCGAGAGGCGACGAGCAGGGGTAGGTATTCTTGTATCGCCCCACCTTGCTGCCTCTATATTGGAGTTTTCCCCGGTGGACGAAAGGGTTGCTTCCCTGCGCCTTCGGGTTGGGAAACGGGTCCTGACCATCATTTGTGCCTATGCACCAAATGATGTTTCAGAGTACCCACCCTTTTTGGAGTCTGTGACTGGGGTGCTGGAGGTTGCTCCTCCTGGAGACTCCATTGTCCTACTGGGGGACTTCAATGCGCACGTGGGCAACGACAGTGAAACCTGGAGGGGGGTGATTGGGAGGAACGGCCTGCCCGATCTGAACCCGAGTGGTGTTCAGTTATTGGACTTCTGTGCTAACCACAGTCTGTCCATAACGAACACCATGTTCAAGCATAAGGGTGTCCATATGTGCACCTGGCACCAGGACACCCTAGGCCGCAGGTCGATGATCGATTTTGTTATCGTATCATCAGACCTGCGACCGTATGTCTTGGACACCCGAGTAAAGAGAGGTGCAGAGCTGTCAACTGATCACCACCTGATGGTGAGTTGGATCCGATGGCAGGGGAGGAAGCCATTCAGACCTGGTAGACCCAAACGTATAGTGAGGGTGTGCTGGGAGCGTCTGGCTGAGGCCCCTGTCCGGGAGGTCTTCAACTCCCACCTCCGGAAGAACTTCAACCACATTCCGAGGGAGTCTGGAGACATGGAGTCTGAATGGGCCATGTTCTCCACCTCTGTTGTTGAAGCGGCGGCTCAGAGCTGCGGCCGCAAGGTGGTCGGTGCATCTCGTGGTGGCAACCCCCGAACCAAGTGGTGGACACCAGTGGTGAGGGGGGCCATTAAGCTGAAGAAGGAGTCCTATCAAGCTTGGTTGGCTTGTGGGACTCCCGAAGCAGCTGAGGTGTACCGGCAGGCCAAGCGGAGTGCAGCTCGGGTGGTTGCTGAAGCAAAAACCCGGGTATGGGAGGAGTTCGGTGAGGCCATGGAACAAGACTTTCGGTCGGCTTCAAAGAGATTCTGGCAAACTGTTCGGCGGCTCAGGAGGGGAAAGCAGCTCCCCGTCCACACTGTGTATGGTGCGGATGGGACACTGTTGACTTCAACTGGGGATATTGTCGGGCGGTGGAAGGAATACTTCGAGGATCTCCTCAATCCCACTGACACGCCTTCCACAGAGGAAGCAGGGTTTGGGAACGAGGGGGATGACTCGCCTATCACAGGGGCTGAGGTCGCCAAGGTGGTTAAAAATCTCCTTGGTGGCCGGGCCCCGGGGGTGGACGAGATTCGCCCCGAGTACCTCAAGGCCCTGGATGTTGTTGGGTTGTCATGGTTGACACGCCTCTGCAACATTGCGTGGAGGTCGGGGGCAGTGCCTTTGGCATGGCAAACCGGGGTGGTGGTTCCTCTCTTCAAAAAAGGGGACCGGAGGGTGTGCTCCAACTTTAGAGGGATCACACTCCTCAGCCTCCCTGGGAAGGTTTATGCCAAGGTACTGGAGAGGAGAGTCCGGCCGTTGGTCGAACCTCGGATTCAGGAGGAGCAATGTGGTTTTCGTCCTGGCCGTGGCACATCGGACCAGCTCTTTACCCTCTCGAGAATTCTTGAGGGTTCGTGGGAGTTTGCCCAACCAGTTTACATGTGTTTTGTGGACTTGGAGAAGGCATTTGACCGCGTCCCTCGTGGATTTTTGTGGGGGGTGCTTCGGGAGTATGGGGTATCGGGCTTGTTGTTACGAGCTATTCGGTCTCTGTACGACCGTTGTGAGAGTTTAGTTCGTATTGCCAACACTCGGTCGGAGTCATTCCCAGTGAGAGTTGGACTCCGCCAGGGCTGCCCTTTGTCACCGGTCCTGTTCATAATTTTTATGGACAGGATTTCTAGGCGCAGCCAGGGAATGGAGGGTGTCATGCTTGGTGACCACAGGATCTCATCTCTGTTGTTTGCAGATGATGTTGTCCTGTTGGCTTCATCCAGCAATGACCTACAGCTCTTGCTGGGACGGTTTGCCACTGAGTGTGAAGCGGCTGGGATGAGAATCAGCACCTCCAAGTCCGAGTCCATGGTCCTCAGCCGGAAAAAGGTGGATTGTCCTCTCCGGGTTGGGGACAGGCTCCTGCCCCAAGTGGAGGAGTTTAAGTATCTTGGGGTCTTGTTCACGAGTGAGGGGAAAATGGAGCGAGAGATCGACAGACGGATTGGAGCAGCATCTGCAGTGATGCGGACGTTGTACCGGTCTGTTGTGGTGAAGAGGGAGCTTAGTTCTAAGGCAAAGCTGTCGATTTACCAGTCAATCTACGTTCCTACTCTCACCTATGGTCACGAGCTTTGGGTAATGACCGAAAGAACGAGATCGCGGATACAAGCGGCTGAAATGAGCTTTCTCCGTAGGATTGCTGGACTCACCCTCAGAGATAGGGTGAGGAGCTCAGTCATCCGGGAGAGGCTCAGAGTAGAACCACTGCTCCTCCACATTGAAAGGAGTCAGTTGAGGTGGTATGGGCATCTGATTAGGATGCCTCCTGGACGCCTCCCACTTGAGGTGTTTCAGGCACGTCCCACTGGGAGGAGACCCCGGGGCAGACCCAGGACTCGGTGGAGAGACTATGTCTCCCAGCTGGTCTGGGAACGCCTTGGTATCCCCTCTGAAGAGCTGGAGCAGGTGGCTGGGGAGAGGGAAGTCTGGGCTTCTCTGCTTGAACTGCTGCCTCCGCAACCCGGACCTCCGGAAAAGCGGTAGAAGATGGATGGATGGATGGAACATCGATTTTCGGATTCAGCAGGTTTTTTTACATAGAAATCATCAAAGATCCCGTAGTTCCCAGTTGGGTGCCACGAAAATCAATTTCTAGCCATATTTTGAGGGAGCTGCTCACGGCCTACAAGGCGTATACATTTATACCTTCTGCCTCCTCCTCCTTGGCGCCAAGAGCGCATACAAAATTCTTGGTATCCCTCTGTTAATGAAAGAAAAACCCACAATGGTCACAGAAATAACTTGAATCTGACAAAAGTGGTAATAAATAAAAATTCTATGAAAATTAACCAATGAAAATCAGACAATGCTTTTGAATTGTGGTTCAACAGAATTATTTTAAAAAACAAACTCATGAAACAGGCCTAGACAAAAATGATGGTACCCCTAGAAAAGATTGAAAATAATGTGACCATAGGGACATGTTCAACCAAGATGTGTCCTCTAATTAACATCACAGGTGTCTACAAACTTGTAATCAGTCAGTCGGCCTATTTAAAGGGTGACAAGTAGTCACTGTGCTGTTTGTTGACATGGTGTGTACCACACTAAACATGGACCAGAGGAAGCAAAGAAGAGAGTTGTCTCAGGAGATTAGAAAGAAAATTATAGACAAGCATGTTAAAGGTAAAGGCTATAAGACCATCTCCAAGCAGCTTGATGTTCCTATGACTACGGTTGCACATATTCAGAAATTTAAGATCCACGGGACTGTAGCAAACCTCCCTGGACGTGGCCCCAGGAGGAGACGGATAATACGAATGGTAACAAAAGAGCCCATAACAGCCTCTAAACACATTCATGGTGAACTCCAAGGTCAAGGTACATCAGTGTCAGATCGCACCATCCGTCATTGTTTGAGCCAAAGTGGACTTCATGGGAGACGGCCAAGGAGGACACCACTGTTGAAAACAAATCATAAAAAAGCCAGACTGGAATTTGCCAAACTGCATGTTGACAAGCCACAAAGCTTCTGGGAGAATGTCCTATGGACAGACGAGACAAAGCTGCAACTTTTTGGCAAGGCACATCAGCTCTATGTTCACAGACGCAAAAATGAAGCATACCAAGAAAAGAAGACTGTCCCTACTGTGAAACATGGAGGAGGTTCTGTTATGTTCTGGGGCTGCTTTGCTGCATCTGGCACAGGGTGTCTTGAATCTGTGCAGGGTACAATGAAATCTTACGACTATCAAGGTATTCTAGAGAAAAATGTGCTGCCCAGTGTCAGACAGCTTGGTCTCAGTCGCAGGTCACGGGTCTTACAACAGGATAATGACCCAAAACACACAGCTAAAAACACCCAAGAATGGCTAAGAGTGAAACACTGGACTATTCTAAAGTGGTCTTCTATGAGCCCTGATCTAAATCCTATTGAACATCTGTGGAAGGAGCTGAAACATGCCGTCTGGAGAAGGCACCCTTCAAACCTGAGACAACTGGAGCAGTTTGCTCATGAGGAATGGGTCAAAATACCTTCTGAGAGGTGCAGAAGTCTCACTGACAGTTACAGAAATTGTTTGATTGCAGTGATTGCCTCAAAAGGTTGTGCAACAAAATATTAAGTTAAGGGTATTGTGGTGTAACCCCCACAACAGACTGGGACAGGCAAAGCGCTCAACTAGAGCAACTAACAGAACAGCGAAATGTGTGTATTAATGTCAACAGGCAGCCCCGCTTCTTCTGGCTTTTTCCGGCTCAGTACTGTGATGTTAATGTGCCATTCATGCATTGTGTTCATGCTTCCTGCCCTTACTGTGTCTATACACTGATAACAATATGTAGATGTGCCTTGTAACCTCTTTTGTCCTGCAGTTCCGGAGCTGAGACGAATTACGGCCAGCAATCTCCTTATTGTTATGTGTGTCTCTCAAATGCAAATGCCCATACCTACTGCTGTGAATGCCTTTCATGTATTGTCTGTAGTTGGGTATATAAGCTGCATTATTCTGTAACCCTCTCTCTCACCCTGACTGCACGCATCACCTGCTTGCTGACTAGAGGCACAGGGCTCGCTCCTGCGCACGCTCACAGCGCAGGGGCGAGTTTCGCCGTGCCGCTCGGGGTCCTTTATTTTATCTGCCGCCGCACTGGTGACCCGACGCTGAAAAAAAACATGCTGCCAGCAAACGCAGCACCCGGCGGTGATGCTCCGACGACAAGCGAACGCAGCAGCCTGGCGCAAATGATCTGCCCTCCCTTCTGCTTCAGGGAGACCTCGACGCAGAACCACTACCAGGCGAACTCTCCGGACATCACCCACGACCGGGAAAGCCGCAGCAAGCTTCATGGTGAGATCTGCACGCCTAGATCGGCACATCCACGCTGGACCGGCCGCTCTCACAGCTTCTGACACACGATTCTGTGTCTCCACACGAGAGCGCACGCACCTCGTCCTCTCTCCACAACGGCGACCTCCAGGGCCGACGGAGAACGCAGCGCGTGGACCTGAACGCACCATGACCCATCTGCAACAACTACAACAGGGATGATTAAGCTCCCTGACCCTGGTTCTCCTCTCCAGCTGGCCCACCCACGCACGGAACCCTGGCACACGCACCGGGGAGTTACGAGGACGGCGCACCACGCACGGGACACATACGGCTCCACAGACCGCCATCCTCCTTCGCCGCTGCACACAGAGCCTTCAGGCTTACTCGTACACCTGAGGCACGCACGCAGCTTGCTCACTGGATTTTCTAACGGTCTTAGCCATGGCGCACAACGGGAATTCAGCAGTCTGCCGTCCCCGAAGGCTTTAAGGTTGTGCCCGCACCTAAAGTCAACACGCCAAGTCCCTTTGCTTTTGTTTTTTTTTTTTTCTTACAGCCGCCCCTGTTTTTCTTCATGGCCACTGTTAATCCTCGCCGCTCCTTTTTTCTTCACGGCCGCTATTAATCCTTGCAGGACTTAATCGCGAGAGGAGTCAGTGACTAATTTTTCTTCTTGTGGATCTTCGCACGTTCAACGGGACAGCCCCTCAACATTGCGGACCCACAAGCAATTTTTGCGCTGCTCAGACGATTTCACCGTCCCCGGCCGGCATTTACTACCCCCCACCCCCTCCACCTGCACAAAGCTTTCCCTGCTCGCTGCCAAAGCCGGACTTTCGAGGCCTCGGCCGCCTGCCGAGCCCTCTGGGGGGAACGTGTGGCGTAACCCCCACAACAGACTGGGACAGGCAAAGCGCTCAACTAGAGCAACTAACAGAACAGCGAAGTGTGTGTATTAATGTCAACAGGCAGCCCCGCTTCTTCTGGCTTTTTCCAGCTCAGTACTGTGATGTTAATGTGCCATTCATGCATTGTGTTCATGCTTCCTGCCCTTACTGTGTCTATACACTGATAACAATATGTAGATGTGCCTTGTAACCTCTTTTGTCCTGCAGTTCCGGAGCTGAGGCGAATTACGGCCAGCAATCTCCTTATTGTTATGTGTGTCTCTCAAATGCAAATGCCCATACCTACTGCTGTGAATGCCTTTCATGTATTGTCTGTAGTTGGGTATATAAGCTGCATTATTCTGTAACCCTCTCTCTCACTCTGACGACTGCTCATCTGCACACTTTGCTGGAGAGCCTCCGGGCTCGCTCATGGAGTGAGCTCCGTGATGGCGGTATGATAATAAACCTATTTAAAACCTCACTTCGCTGCCTTATTTTATCTGCCGCCACAGGTACCATCATTTTGTCCAGGCCTGTTTCATGAGTTTGTTTTTTAAAATAATTCTGTTGAACCACAATTCAAAAGCATTGTCTGATTTTCATTGGTTAATTTTCATAGAATTTTTATTTATTACCACTTTTGTCAGATTCAAGTTATTTCTGTGACCATTGTGGGTTTTTCCTTTCATTAACAGAAGGGTACCAACAATTTTGTCCACGTCTGTATATTTACACATTTCTCCCCCCGGACACCAAGTCGCCTACATTTACATCTCCTGCCTCAGGTGCACACAGTTACATTTCCTGCCCCTTCCCCCTACTCCCCAAGTTACTGGGTGAGAGTGGGACCTCCTGGTGGTCCACCATAAGGTGATCTAGGTCAGGATCTGGATTCTGGAATACTTTTTCACTTTCTTTAAAATTGCAAGAGGCCTGTGCTCTCCGAGTGTCCGCTAGTTTTTGTAATATTTTGTAATGTTTTTGTTGGCGGGGGAAAAATATGTATATTATGTATATCCACCTTATTCCTGGAGGTGCCGCTGTAGGAACGATTATGGACAGAACTTCCGGTTTCGGCTGCAGTAGTGTTAAATCAGTCAGAGTGGAGTTGCAGGGACATTTAAAATAGCGTTTTTAAAAGTTTTTCAAATTCATTTTAATGTATAGTCCACATATGTGTTTTGCACTCAAACGGCAACTAATTTCAGCTCTTCTAGTTTTTGTAGTTTTTTTTTTCCACAATATTTTTTTATTGAACCTTTTTTACAAAGATGGCACAAACAATCAAACACTAACACTAAAGTAATTTAAAAATTTAAAAAAAAACACTAACTACAAAAAAAAATGTACTAAAAACACCAACAACCATTAACAAAGGCAAGTCAACAACAATGCTCCTCTGTTTAGTCTAGGTAATCTATTACATAAGAATACATAATATACATTCACCAATTTGGAATTTGCAAGGTCCACACATATCATTCACCTTCTTCTTCAGAAGTTATGTTTAATTTCTTTACATAATCATTGAAAGGTCTCCATATATTCTCAAACACATTTTCCTTTGATTTCAGTATGTATGTTATTCTTTCTAGTGGAAGGTTTGTTAACATCTGTCTTAACCACTGAGTCATATCTGGTCTATGAGTCTTTTTCCACAATAGTGCAATACATTTTTTGGCATTAAGCAAACTGAGTGTGGCGGTATGAAATAATAGGCAGCGAATTGTGAGTTTTTGAGGCATGAAATAATAAGGAGCGAACTGAGAGTTTTTGAGGGTGTTTATTAATCATACCGCCATCACGAGAACTCACTCCAGCACCATGCATGTGCGCCGGAGCGAGCCCGGAGGCTCTCATCAGGAGACACGGAATGCGTGTCGTCAGAAGCAGTGGTCAGAGAGAGAGAGAGAGAGAGAGAGAGTTACAGAGCAATGTAGCTTTTATACCCCACTACAGACAATACATGAAAGGCATGTTATCATCAAAGAAACTGCAGGAAGGCATGGGAATTTGCCTCACAGTCAGAGCAGGAAGCATGAACATTTGCATTTGAGTCATACATATCAACAGCAGGCAGGAAGAAGCTAGACAAAGAGAGGCTGCCTATTGATCTCAATACACACATCTCATTGTTCTGCTAATTGCCCCAGCTGAGCGCTCTGCTTGTCCGTGGCTGTTGTGGGGGTTACCCATACACTCCCCCCCAGAGGGCTCAGCGGGAAGCTGAGGCCTCGATAGTCCGGCTTGGGAGCGAGCTGCGGGGGAAGCTCGCTGCAGGCGGCGGTGGAGGGAGGGGGGGGTGGGAGTAGCAAGTGCCGGCCCGGGACGGCGAAATTGTCTGGGCCGCGCAAAAATTGCCTGTGGATCTGCAATGTTGAGGGGCTGTCCCGTTGAACGTGCGGAGGTCCACAGTAGCTGTAAGAAGAAAAATTAGTCTCTGACTCCTCTCGCGGTCATGAAGAAAAAAAGGAGCTGCAAGCAGTGTGAGGGACTTGGCATGTTGGCTTTAGGTGCGCGCTTGCAGCCCTAAAGCCCTCGGGGACAGCTGACAGTTGAATTCCCTTTGTGCGCCGTGGCTGAGACCCGTACAAAATCCTGTGAGCGAGCTGCGTACGTGTTTCAGGTGTGTGAGCAGCCCTGAAGGTTCTGTGTGCAGCGGCGAAGGACGATGGCGGTCTCTGGAGCCGTTATTGTCCCGTGCGTGGTGAGCTGTCCTCGTAACCCCCCGGTGTGCGTGCGGGGTTCGGTGCGTGGCAGGACTGCTGTAGAGGCGAGTCAGGGTCAGTGAGCTTGCTGGAGATCAGCGTCGTCAGCGCCGATGGTCATCCCTGTTAAAGCTGTTGGGTCGTTCGCTGTGTCGGGTCATGGTGCGTTCAGGTCCACGCACTGCATTCTCCGTCGGCCCTGGAGGTCGCCGTCGTGGAGAGAGGACGAGGTGCGTGCGCTCTCGTGCGTATGCGGAGGAGCTGTGAGAGCGGCCGGTCCCAGCGTGGATGTCCAGATCTCAGGCGAAGGACGCACCATGACGCTTTCTGCAGCCTTCACAGTCGTGGGTGATCTCCGAGGGAGTTCGCCTGGCGGTGGCTCTGCGTCGAGGTCTCCCTGTAGCAGAAGGGAGGGCAGTCCATTTGCGTCAGGCTGCTGCGTTCGCTTGTCATCGGAGAATCACCGCCGGGTGCTGCGTTCGTTGTCGTCGGGTCACCAATGTGGCGGTATGAAATAATAAGCGGCGAGCTGGGTGTTTTTGAGGCATGAAATAATAAGGAGCGAACTGAGAGTTTTTGAGGGTGTTTATTAATCATACCGCCATCACGAGAACTCACTCCAGCGCCGTGCATGCGCGCCGGAGCGAGCCCGGAGGCGCTCGTCAGGAGACACGGAATGCGTGTCGTCAGAAGCAGTGGTCAGAGAGAGAGAGAGAGTTACAGAGCAATGCAGCTTTTATACCCCACTACAGACAATACAAGAAAGGCATGTTATCATCAAAGAAACTGCAGGAAGGCATGGGAATTTGCCTCACAGTCAGAGCAGGAAGCATGAACATTTGCATTTGAGTCATACATATCAACAGCAGGCAGGAAGAAGCTAGACAAAGAGCGGCTGCCTATTGATCTCAATACACACATCTCATTGTTCTGCTAATTGCCCCAGCTGAGCGCTCTGCTTGTCCGTGGCTGTTGTGGGGGTTACCCATACCGAGGTCTATGAATGCTCTTTCACTCTTATTAAAGTTATGCTTTTCTGGATACAGACCCAACAAAAACAGTTTAGGGTTCAATGTGAATCGTTTTGAAATTCTTTTTTCAATTGTTACCCTCACCTCTTCCCAAAACATTCTGATATTTCTACATTCCCATAAACATTGAAATAGGGTTCCTTTACTTTCCATACATTTTGTGCATGTATCTGGTATGTTTTTGTTATATCTATTTAACTCCACTGGTGTAACATACATCCGCATTAACCATTTAAAATGTATCAGTTTAAGACGTACATTTATTGATTTGGTTTGAGCTTCTGCACAAGCCATTTCCCATTGTTCCTCTGAAATTTCAATTTGCAGGTCTTCTTTCCAATAATTCAGTCTTTTCTATGAGTTTTCACTTGAGAATAGTGTCAATGAGTTATAAAACTCTGAAATAATACCCTTTTTCTATCTTTCGTCAAAATTTTTTCCAAGGATGAATAAGTAGGTCGGGTGAGAGCATTATTTTGATTTGATCGAATAAAATTTCTAAGCTGAAGATATTTTAAAAAATGTGTTTTATTAAGATTGAATTTAATCCTCAGTTCTTCAAAAGACATTATGTTATCTGAACGTGACAAATATAAGTCTTGAATCTTTTGAATCCCTTTTAAATTCCATACTTTAAATACAGCATCCGCTCTCCTTGGTGTAAAATATTGATTACACCGTATTGGAATAAATTGTGACAGTAAGTGTGGTTCTTTTAAATATTTTTTAGTTTCACACCATATTTTGATCATGTGCCTTACAATTGGATTTTTAACTTGTTTCTGTAATTTTTTAGCCAAGTCTGAGTATATGAATAAGGGAAGAGGTAAAGGTAAATTGTATGATTCCATTTCAGTCCAGTGAGGAGGATCATTTGATGAAAAATAATATGTCATAGACCTCAGTTGTGCTGACCAGTAATACAACATAAAGTTTGGACATTTCAGACCTCCACGATCAAATGGTAAATATAGTAAGGACAAGCGTAATCTAGCCTTCCTATTGTTCCATATAAATTCCACTACCTTTTTTTTAATTCTTGAGAATAGATCTGAAGGTGGTGGTAAAGGAATGTATTGAAATAAATAAAGTATTTTTGGTAAGATATTACTTTTAAGTATATTAATTCTCCCGATCATCGACATTGGTAGTGACATCCATCTCTGAAGTAACTCATTAATATCTGTCATTAAGGCTTCATAGTTGGCACTGGCGACTGATTCTAGCTTAGGCAAAATTTGAATTCCTAAATATTTAAACTGATTTACAACATTGAATTGATTTACCTCAGGAGCTGGGTGATTTCTCTGGTTCTCATTTAGCATTAATATTGAAGATTTTGTTTTATTTATTTTATATCCTGATATTTCCCCAAAGTTCTTTATTAAATTTAACAAGGTCAGAATTGATTTTTTAAAATACGACATAAACAAAATTATATCATCGGCATACAAGGAGATTTTATGTTCTGTTGGTCCTACTTTAATTCCATATATTTGTGGATGTAAACGTACTGCCATCGCTAAAGGTTCAATTGCCATAGTAAACAATAAGGGTGAAAGTGGACAGCCTTGTCGACATCCTCCATTGATTTTTATTGATTTCGAGATATTGCTGTTTGTTAGGATTTCTGCTGTAGCATTATTGTATATTATCTGGACCCATTTTATGAAATTATTTCCAAGTCCAAACCTTTGTAGGACTTCAAAAAGAAAGGGCCATTCAACCCTATCAAAGGCCTTTTCGGCGTCCAGTGATAGGAGAGCTGTATCCGGTGCTTCTTTATTGGAATAAATAATATTAAATAGTCTTCTTACATTATGGAAGCCTTGTCTTCCCATTATAAAGCCATTCTGATCTCGGTTAATAATATTTGGTAATATTTCTTGTAGTCGTTTTGCTAAAATTTTACAGATTATCTTAAGGTCAGCATTTAATAGGCTTATTGGTCTCATGTTTTCACATTTATTAGGGGGTTTACCTGGTTTTGGCAACAGTATAATTAAGGCATTATTCATGTATGGTGGTAAATTACCATTGTGAAATGCTTCTAAAACCATTTCCAAAAATGGTTTTATTAATTTATTCTTAAATTTTTTTATAGAGGTCAACTGGAAGACCATCTGGTCCCGCACTTTTTCCTGATTTCATATTATCAATGGCTAGCCCAACTTCTTCTTGACTAATTTTAGTCTCCAGTATCTCCCTGTTTTCATTTGGAATACACGGTATAGATAATCCACCCAAAAACCCATTTAGTTTTGTTAAGACAGTTTAATTTTTTGTATCATATAGTTTTTCATGATAATCTCTAAAGGCACTATTAATTTCTAAAGGATCTATAACTACCTGTCCGTTACTTATAATACTGGTATTTGGTGTTTTAAATTCTAATTGTTTAATCTGCCATGCCAATAATTTTCCTGATTTTTCACCTTGTTCATAAAAAGTTTGCTTCAATCTTGTCACGGCTGGCCCTCACGAGCCAGCATAAGACGCCACAGTTCATTAAGTTGCAATTCAGTTCTTTTATTTATATTGCACAGGGCTTGGGTGTACAACACAACTTGCCACGCAGGCTTTGTTACACAACACAATATGAATTCACAATAGAGGTTAGTGGCTAGGACGAGGGGCACTCGTACGCCGCAAAGGCAAGGAATATTAAACGTGGAACAGGGAGAGAGTTATGGCAGAGACGAGGAGCTCTCGTCCGCCGCAATTAGGAAGGAATGTCAGCGAGGGAGAAGTACAATTCCAAATAACAGACAACTTACATGCAGTGGGATACGTCGGGGAACCCAGGGAGCATGTGGTAAGGAGACAGGGGAAAGTCATAACACTTTTGACGAGACAGCCGCAGAGTCCAATTCACTCGCACTGACATTTAAAGCCAGCTGCTCATGATTGGCAATGCGGTGCAGCTGCTCAGGCTCTGACAGCGGAGAGCCCCCGAGCGTCTGGCCAATCAGAGCCCGGGAAACCCGTGTGACGACACCTGCTGTCAAAAACCTGACAGGGATGAGGAATAACCCGAGCGTGGACAAAAGCGCTCGGGATATGACAAATCTTAGAAGACTCGAGGCAGCTCTATTCGCTGATTTTTTGTCATATTCAGCTCTCAGAATCAGTAATTCATTCTCTAACTGTGGGTTACTTCCTACATACACCTTTTCTTGAAGAATTTTTATTTTACGTTCCAATTGGACTCTTTCCTCTCGAGTCTTCTTAGATTTTGAACCTGTATAACTAATAATATGCCCCCTATTAAAAGCTTTGAAAGCCTCCCACTTTATACATGCCGTTGTTTGTGTAGTATTAATATCAAAGAACTCATCTATTTGTTTTTCTATGTACTTAACAAATTCCTCATCCTGAAGCCATTTATGCTGAAAATGCCACCTACCTGGGTCCTTTGTCAATTTCTTATCTGCATATATTAGACAGCAGGGTGCATGATCAGAGATCACAATGTTATCATAGAAACAGTTTTGAATCTTGGACCTTAATTCTGTAGAGATCAAAAAGTAGTCAATACGTGAGAATGTCTTATAGGTATTAGAATAACAAGAATAGGCTTTGACTTGTGGTTTCATTTCTCTCCATATATCTAGCAATCTCAATTCTTTCATAAAATGATTAATGGTCATCCTGCATCCATTGTGCGTACAGTCCAGTCCTGTTGATCTATCTATACTGGGATTCAATGTACAATTAAAATCCCCTGCTATTATATGTTTCCCTGTAAGTGATGATAGAGTAAGGAATAAATTAACAAAGAAGTTTTGATCATCAATATTGGGGCCGTATAAGTTCACCAAATTTATATTTTCTAATAACAAAGATCCTTGGATGATTAGATATCTTCCAAACTTGTCTCCAATTACATTTTTCACTTGAAATGGGACTGTTTTGTGTATGAGAATCATAACTCCCCTATCTCAGGATGAAAATGATGAGGTGAACACATTTCCTTGCCATCTTCTCCTAATTCTTTTTACATCCTCCTCTATTAGATGAGTTTCTTAAAAATACAATTTTTGAATCTATTGTGGTGCACATATGTGGGTTTCATATGCTTCACATGTGTATTACTGTATGCTTATTGTATGCTTCACGTCTCAGAGGAACAAAAGGTCTGAACCTCCTAGGGGTAACAGGAGGATGTGAAGTCTGGCCTTTTGTATGCAGAGAGATGGCCTTGAGAGATTTCCTGACCACCAGGACTTTAGGTGGAGACGAGAAGACCTGGAGGGGGATGCATTGTGATTTGGGATTAAAAGACAATGTGACTGTGTGCTTTGATGTCCTGGGGTATTAAAGGGACAGATGTTGGGGGATTCCTTTCTCTTTCTGTTTTTGGACGTTGGAGAATGTGAATGTGAATAAAACCGGACTTGAGAAATAAACTCAGCCTCGTCCTTCCACATTTCTCCACACTGGTGACCCTAAGACGTATCATGAGCGGAGACGAATCTCCCGACCCAGACTCGTCAGGAGCCAGCCAAACGAATGCAGCCACAGTTCAGCTACCGGACTTCTGGCCGAACAATCCGCGCTCCTGGTTTAGCACAGTCGAGGCACAGTTCCACCTCCGGAGGATTTCGGTAGACGCCACAAAGTTCTACCATGTGGTTACAAAGCTGGACAACCACACAGCCCAGCGAGTGGAGAGCCTGATCAACCACCCGCCGGACAGCGACAAGTACAGCACGTTGAAGGCTGCACTCATCCGTTACTTCACCCCCTCGGTGGAGGAGCGAGCAGAGGGACTCCTGGCGCTGACTGAATTTGAGAGCGATAGACCTGCAGACCTGATGGGGAAGATGTTGAGTTTGAGAGACTCCGAAGATGATAACTTCATCTTCACCCACCTTTTCCTCAGGACCCTACCGTCAGCGGTGAGAGTGACCCTGGCCAGTTCACCACTGTTGGCCCAACGAGACTACCACGAGCTGGGCCAGGAGGCGCAATGACTCGTCGACGCCAATAAATGGTGTGCGGCTACGGCTGCGGCAGCGGAGCCAGGCGCAACGTCCAGAGGGCCAGAGGCTGCAGCACCAGACTCACCGACGACGGCGGCGGCAGGGGCCAGGAAACACGGAGCAGATGATGTCCTTTGCTTCTACCATCGCCGCTTCGCAGAGAGGGCACTCAAGTGCAATCCACCGTGCCATTTCAAGCGCTTGGGAAACGCCAAGACCGGGGGTCGGTAGCAGCTGCGGCCCTCGGAGAGGAGAACAAGCTGCTCTACTTGAGGGATGCGCACTCGGGGAGGCATTTCCTCGTGGACACGGGCTCCCAGCTGAGTTTCATCACACCTTCCTACGCTGACCGGCTGGCGCCTTCCAGTGGTCCCCGGGTGTCAGCAGCGAAAGGCTCGGCGATTAAGACCTTCGGTGAGAGGACTCTGCTTCTGTCTTTACACGGCCGTACATTCGAGTGGACTTTCGTCATAGCGGCAGTCAATTTCAACATGTTAGGGACTGATTTTTTGTGCTCACATGGTTTGTTGGTCGATCTTGCTAACAGATGCCTGGTTAATGTGATCTCTTTTTATTCTATTCCCTGTACAGCTCGAGTGGCCCCGCCAACAGCACAAGCCAACGTCACAGCTGCAGGTGGTAAGTTCCACACACTCCTCACTCAGTTCCCAGCACTCATAGTTCCAACATTTTCGGCGACCGTGGCCAAACACGGGGTGGAACATTTTATTACTACCACCGGACCGCCCGTTTTTGCAAAAGCTCGGCGCTTGGATTCAGTTAAACTGACCATAGCGCGCGAGGAGTTCGCCAACCTGGAAAGGTTGGGCATCATCAGGCGTTCGAAGAGCCCATGGGCTTCACCGCTTCACATGGTCCCGAAAGCTGGATGGCCCGTGGCGACCTTGCGGTGATTTCCGCAGGCTGAACAACGCTACAGCGCACGACCGCTACCCGATCCCGCACATCCAAGATTTTCCGTTCATTTGGCTGGGGCGTGCGTTTTTTCTAAAATAGACTTGGTACGCGGTTACCACCAGGTCCCAGTGCACGCTGAGGACATACCCAAAACAGCGATAATAACTCCTTTCGGGCTTTTCGAGTTTTTGCGCTTGCCATTTGGGCTTAAGGGCGCGGCACAGACGTTCCAATGCATGATGGACGTGGTTTTGCGCGATCTCCCTTTCGTGTTCGTCTACCTGGATGATATATTGGTAGCCAGCGCGTCCGAAGACGAACACGAAAACCACCTCATGGCAGTTTTTCGAATGTTGGCAGAGCACGGGTTAATAATTAACCCAGCGAAGTGTCAGTTCGGGGTGACGCAGATTGATTTTTTGGGGCATCGCGTCTCCCCAGAAGGAGCGGTCCCTCTGCCTGACAAAGTGCGCACAGTAACAAATTTTCCCCAACCACAAACGGTCAAAGCGTTACAGGAGTTTTTGGGAATGGTGAATTTTTATAACCGTTTCCTCCCCCGCGCAGCGCAGCTCATGCAACCATTGTATGCTGCACTAAAAAAACAAAAACCCACAAATAGAGTCGAATGGTCTCCGGAGCGAGAGCGCGCATTCTCTGAAGTCAAAACAGCCCTGGCAAACGCTGCGTTGTTGGCACATCCAGTCCCAGCAGCCCGCATGGCGCTCACTACTGACGCGTCAGATGTGGCCATGGGGCGGTCGTGGAACAGTATGTAGCCGGAGCCTGGCAACCGCTCGCCTTTTTCAGTAAGACCCTGCGTGACAGCGAACGAAAATACAGCGCATTCGACAGGGAGTTGTTAGCTCTCCACTTGGCCATTCGCCACTTCCAATTCTGGCTGGAAGGACGCCGTTTCACCGCGTTCGT
Source organism: Pholidichthys leucotaenia (assembly GCA_020510985.1). Taxonomy (NCBI): domain Eukaryota; kingdom Metazoa; phylum Chordata; class Actinopteri; order Cichliformes; family Pholidichthyidae; genus Pholidichthys; species Pholidichthys leucotaenia. The sequence continues at coordinate 247,489,826 of CM035843.1, read as the reverse complement.
TGACCACAAGCTGCTGACTTTCGCGATGGCCAAGATTTCAGAACCTTGGTCGGGCTGGCAGCAGAGACGGCTGGCCGCGATATCGGAGTTTACTACCGATATCCAGCATGTGGCGGGTAAACTTAATGTAGTGGCGGACTGCCTCTCGCGCACCGTGGCGGCTCCAGCCCGCGAGGAGGTAGATTCTGCAGCCATGGCCGAGGAGCAGGTTAGTGACGCGGAAGTGTGCACGGCCCCGGTCCGCGTGGGGATAGATTATGCAGCCATGGCCGCAGAGCAGGTTAGCGATGCGGATGTGCACGCGCTCCAGTCTGGACCAACAGGGTTAAGGCTGGAGAACAGGGTGCTGCAAGACGGTATGCCCCCCCTAATCTGCGATGTCTCCACTGGGCGGCCACATCCTGTGGTTCCAGCCGCGTGGCGCTGCCGCGTTTTTGACTCGATCCATTCTCTGGCGCACCCAGGAGTGCGTGCTTCGGTCAAAATGGTAGGAGAGAAATTTGTATGGCTGAGCCTGCGCAAACAAGTTAGAGAGTGGGCGGCAGCCTGCATGGCTTGTCAGCGGGCCAAGGTTCATAGACACACGAGAGCTCCCTTGGAGCCGTTTCACATCCGAGCTAAAAGGTTTGATCATGTCCACGTGGACCTCGTAGGCCCCCTCCCGCCCTCACAAGGGTGCACACATCTTCTGACAATGGTTGACCGCACCACGCGCTGGCCGGAAGTGGTTCTGCTGTCGTCAACCACAGCCGAGGAGGTTGCGCGCGCGTTTTGAACGGCATGGGTAGCACGTTTTGGAGTCCCGTCGGACATTACGTCTGACAGAGGCCCTCAATTTGTTTCCGAACTTTGGTCAGCGATGGCCCGCAGCCTGGGGGCAACGATCCACCGCACGACCGCGTACAACCCGCAGGCTAACGGGTTATGCGAACGTTTTCACAGGTCACTGAAGGCGGCTCTCAGAGCGTCGCTTACGGATGCAAATTGGGTGGACAAGCTACCATGGGTTTTATTGGGGTTGCGTTCTGCACCTAAAGAGGATTTAGAAGCCTCCCCAGCTGAGCTAGTTTTCGCACAGCCACTTCGGCTGCCCGGGGAATTTCTCCCAGATAATCCAGCGCCAGAGTGCTCCCTGGCTCAGCGGTTACAGAATAGCACAGGCCCGAGCATGCTACCTGGCCCCGTTCACCACAGTTTTCCGCGTGTTTTTGTGCCTAAGGCTTTAAAAAATGCGGAGTTTGGTTTTGTCAGACATGATCCCATCGTCCGCCTTTATGCCCACCTTATGACGGACCATATAGAGTGCTGGAAACAGGGGATAAGCATTTTTTGCTAGATTTGGGGGGCAGAAAAGAAATAATTGGCATTAACAGGCTCAAACCCGCTTTTGTGGTAGCTGACGAAGTTGTGCAGTTGGCTAGAGCTCCTCGGCGCGGCAGACCGCCTAGAGAGCATTCCCCAGAACACCCACAGAGGTTGACTAACAGTTCTCATCCCCAGGCAGCAGCTCCACAGCAGGAAGACGCCGTGGAAGTGGTACAGCCTGCTTACAGCAAATACGGGAGAAGGCTGAGACCCAAGCGGCATGTGGACTGATATGTAGTGATTTTATTATGACATGCAATCTGGGGTTATGTTGTTCCATCTTAGATGTTTGGGGGGGGGGTCATGTGATGCACATATGTGGGTTTCATATGCTTCACATGTGTATTACTGTATGGTTATTGTATGCTTCACGTCTCAGAGGAACGAAAGGTCTGAACCTCCTAGGGGTAACAGGAGGATGTGAAGTCTGGCCTTTTGTATGCAGAGATGTGACTCTGCATACAATGTGACTGTGTGCTTTGATGTCCTGGGGTATTAAAGGGACAGATGTTGGGGGATTCCTTTCTCTTTCTGTTTTTGGATGTTGGAGAATGTGAATGTGAATAAAACCGGACTTGAGAAATAAACTCAGCCTCGTCCTTCCACACTTCTCCACACTATGTCTTTTATTTTATTCATAACTTGTTTAAATTTTTTTTAGATTTTGTAGACCTCTGCAATTCCATGAAGCTAAGTTAAGATTAACGCTTTGATCTATGATCAATAAGGAGTTTGAGATTACCTTGCAATATGAACATGCTCATACAGAGAAGCAAAAACATGAATGGTTGAACATTCATCCTACAAACTACACAAAAACAAATTCCCTTTCCCCATATTCGTGGTAATCCCTCCAAAATCAAAAAAAAATTCCGTCTCCCGTTATAGCTAATGACTGTTCCACATCTGCGAGGATCAGTCAAACCACTCTCTCTTTCTCCTCTCAATCACCCTGACTCTACTACTATTTTTAATGACATTAACTCTCTTCTGTAGTTTTTTCAACATAACTTCAAAGTTTTATAGCAACTTTGTACATCATAGCTTTTTTTTTTTTTTTTTATAATACAGTCTGTATTTTGTAGACATGTTATATGTTTCAGATCAATCAGATGCCTGTACAAATGCTTAAATGTTCTACCTTTGTCATGTTCATGCTTAGCTCCCACCAGTCTCCTCTTGGATCTGCTTAATGAGCTCCTGCGCCTCTTGAGGGGTCTTAAAGGTGTGGGTTCTGCCCTTATATGTGATCAGCAGTCTTGCCGGATGAATCACTCCGTGATGAATCCCGAGGTTGCACAGCTCTTTGCGGGCGGGGTCGAACTGCCTCCTTAATTGTTGAATTCCTGTGGCCAAATCTGGGTAGAACCGCACCTGTTGATCCTGGTATTTAATTTCCCCTTTAGCTCGCGCCGCGTTGGTGACCATCATCTTGTCCCTGAAGTTGAGGAACTTCATAATCAGCATCCTTGGTGGTGTCTTATTATCTCTCGGTGGGCCAATTCGGTGAGCTCTCTCTAAAACGACCGATGACTGCAGGTCCGCGTTGTTCAGCGCTTCTGGAATCCACTTTTCCAAAAAGGAACATGGGTTCCGTCCCTCCGCTCCCTCCGGGAGGCCCACCAGCCTCAAATTATTCCATCGCGAGCGGGATTCTAAGTCCAGGACATTATCTTCCAGATGTTTCCATTTTAATTCCAGTGTTTGCAACTTTGATTGTAGGCTGGTGACATCATCTTCAGCGCTTGAAATTTGGAGCTCCGCCTGCGATACTCGTTCCATACAGTCGCTTATTTCCTTTCTCATTCCTTCTATCGCTGCTATAATCCCATCAAATTTAAATGAAAAGTCTGCTCCCATGGAGCTGATGGCAGCGAGCACCGCGCTTGTCCCCTCCTCAGCAGCTACCGCTCCGCCGCTGGCTACATCCTCCGCCATAGTCTCTGGATATTTTTCTGCTTCGCCACGAGCATGGAAGTCTGTTAGTTTGGATTGTTTTGTCGAATTACTTTTTCCTCCGCCTAATTTCCCAGCCTTGGTCTTTACCATATCCGCGCCTAAACGCTGGGATGGGTTTTTGTTCCAATTAAGAGAGTTTTAGCAAACTTTTTATTTTTAGGAGCAGAGCAGTGTGAAACACGTCTTCCTACGTGGCCGCCATAACCGGAAGTCAGTTTTTGTAGTTTTTGAATGTTTTGGCATAGTTCTGGTACTTGTTGCTGGTGTTCGTGGTTGTGCCAGATTGGATAAATGCAGGCTTCTCACTACACGGTGACAGACGACATTCAAGCACGGTGTTGTGGTGTAGGACTGCTCAAAGGTAAATTTGATTATGTCCAACATATTTTAACAAAATGCAACTGACTTTATTGTGGTGGAGATGTGCTGGTTGGAATGTGCACCACATCATTATGAGTACAGGCACCGAGAAGTCATAAATCATGGCTCTTTCTTTGTTTGGTAGCGGCAAAGTCCCAGGAAACCCCCCATGAGTGTCTGGTATCATTGTAAACCTTAGAAATCATACTTTCTAAAAATACCTATGTTTTTGTGGAAGACGTAACTCCCGACCGATCGAAAGCAAGTTTTCAACCTAGCTAAAATATAAACAAATCATGTTTTTCTGGGTCAGTTTTTGCACACTACCTACAAATTAAATGTCATTCTGAAGGTCTTTCAATACAGAATATGGAAATAACATTACATCAGTTTTTAAAATGTCCTCAAAGTGACTCATTTTACCAGCAAGTGTTATTTGTTTACATCGTTAACATCTTAGCAGCGGCGCTAACTAACAGAGCTACTGTGTATGAGGTCACTTTTTCAAGAGGCCACTTTTTTGTATGAGGACACTTTTTTTCCAAGCTTCCTGTGGTAACGTATCGTCACGTCTTGTGTTGCTGGCTGTCTGTGTGGTTTGCTCTGTGGTTAGCTCTCCTCATTCTCCTGAGGATGTTTGCCTTTAATTGTATTTTAATGACTTTTTTCCATCTACCGTTAGCTCTCACTTCTGTTTATCAAGCCTCTTGCACCTGTGTGCATACTCAGTGTCACCTAATCACCCTCTTTAGCCTTCTGTTCACCTTTCATCTGTGTTTTTGTTAGCATTGGGTTAGCCACTAGCTATGGCTACTAGCTCTCCTTCCCCTCTTCCTCTGGTGTGCTCTCTCTGTGAGATGTTTAGCTACACCTCTGCCTGTTTTAGTGATAACGGTAAATGTAATAAATGTTGTCTTTTTGAGGTGCTCGAGGCGAGGTTGTCTGATTTGGAATCCCGACTGAACTGCACTAAAACACCATCTGCGCCAGTTAATAATGACAGACGCCTGTTAGCTGCAGTGGAGCACCCTAGCTTAGGGTGGCCTGTTAGCGGTCCTCCGGTCCTCCTCAGCAGCGAGGAGACTGGGTGGGTGATGGTGAGAAGGAAGCATAGTCACAAGGCCCCAGTTCACCACCAACCTGTTCATGTTTCTAATCGCTTTTCCCCGCTCAGTGACACACCCGCTGAGGAAAAAACTCTGCTCATTGGCGACTCTGTAGTCAGAAACGTGAACCTAGAGACTCCAGCGGCCATAGTCAAATGCATTCCTGGGGCCAGAGCAGGCGACATCAAGTCAAATTTGAAAATGCTGGCTAAAAGTAACTGTAAATACTCCACAATTGTTATCCACGCCAGCATTAACGACATCCGACTCCGGCAGTCGGAAGTCACAAAACTTAGTGTGGAATCGGTGTGTGACTTTGCAAAAACAATATCTGCCTCTGTAGTATTCTCTGGGTCCCTCCCCAATCTGACCAGTGATGACATGTTTAGCCACTTTTCATCCTTCAACCGCTGGCTGTCTGTGTGGTGTCCTGCAAACAACGTGGGCTACATAGACAATTGGAGCTCATTTTGGGGAAAACCTGGTCTTATTAGATGAGACGGCATCCATCCCACTTTGGATGGTGCGTCTCATTTATCTAACAATCTGACATCATTTTTATCCAAATTTCCAAAACCTTGACAACTCAGAGTTGGGACCAGGAAGCAGAGTCGCAGTCTTACACGCCTCTCTGCAGCTACTCTTAATCTGCCACCCCTCAACTTAGCCGCTGTCTTCCCCATCAGAGAATCATTGTCTGCTCCCTCCAAAGTAAATAAAAATATAATGCATAAGCATCCCAAAGTGCTTAAACAAAAAGTTGGTAAAACTCAAATTAAACATGAAGCCTCTAAATTGAATGATTTGGCCTCTGTTCCTCCTCATAATTTAAAAATTATAAATGTGGTTTGTTAAATATTAGGTCTCTAACTCCCAAGTCTCTGCTAGTCCATGGTCTGTTAATTGATCATCAAATTGATTTAATATCCCTTACAGAGACTTGGTTCGGGCAAGAAGATTATGTTGGTTTAAATGAATCAACTCCCTCTGGTTATTTAAACTGTCAAAATCCCAGAAGTTCTGGTCGTGGAGGAGGAGTAGCAACAATTTACAATTCCAAATTACTAGTTAATGTAAAGCAAAAAACACATTATAATTCCTTTGAGGGCCTGGTCCTCAGTATTGGGCATGTTAGCAATTTTAGGCTAAACCCAATTTTATTTTCCATAGTTTATCGTCCTCCATCAACCTACTCAGAGTTTTTATCCAAATTTGCCGAATTCTTAGCTGATTTAGTGCTGAAATCAGACAGAATAATTATAGTAGGGGACTTTAATATACATGTAGATGTAGATAGTGATTGCCTTAATATGGCATTTAATACAATATTAGACTCGATGGGGTTTTCTTAGAAAGTAGGAAATTCTACCCATTATCGCCACCATATGTTGGACCTTGTTCTGACATATGGCATAGAAATAGAAAATCTGATAGTGTCTCCTCATAACCCTGTACTGACCATTGTCTGTTAACCTTTGATTTTACTATTTCTGACTATTTGGCTCCAAAAGAAAAATATTACTACAGTAGATGCCTCTCAGATAATGCTGTTACCAGAATTAAGCAGATCGTTTCCTTGATGCCATGTGTCAACACAATGGAGATAAGCTATGGAGAGCTTGCTCCTTCTGTAATTGATAGCATGGTAGATAGTGTTACAGCTTCTCTGTATCAGACTCTAGACGTGGTGGCCCCTTTAAAAAAGAAAAAGTCTTATCTGAGATTTCTTTTTTTATGTATTTATTTAAGTTTTTGTAAAGGGTATACATGTCATTACAGCATTGCAATGTTTACATTTTCATCTCATATTCCCCCCTTTTTTGTTTTTTGACAACATTGGAAAAAAATTATTACAATGTGGGACACATATGTGGGTTTCATATGCTTCACATGTATATTACTGTATGCTTATTGTATGCTTCATGTCTCAGAGGAACAAAAGGACTGAACCTCCAAGAGATAACAGGAGGATGTGAAATGTGGCCTTTTGTATGCAAAGAGATGACCTTGAGGGATTTCCTGACCACCAGTGACTTTAGGTGGAGGTGAGAAGACCTGGAAGAAGACGCATTGTGACTTGGGATTAAAAGACAATGTGACTGTGTGCTTTGATGTCCTGGGGTATAAAAGGGACAGATGTTGGGGGATTCTTTCTCTTTTCTGTTTTTGATGATGTTGGAGAATGGAATAAACCTGACTCTTGAGATAAACTCAGCCTCGTCATTTCCACATTCTCCACACTGGCGACCCTAAGACATATCATGAGTGGAAGAAATTCTCCCGAGCCAGACTCGTCAGGAGCCAGCCAAACGAATGCAGCCACAGTTCAGCTACCAGACTTCTGGCAGAACAATCCGCGCTCCTGGTTTAACGCAGTCGAGGCGCAGTTCAACCTCCGGAGGATTTCGGTAGACGACACAAAGTTCTACCATGTGGTTGCAAAGCTGGACAACCGCACAGCCCAGCGGGTGGAGAGCCTGATCAACCAGCCGCCGGACAGCGACAAGTACAGCGTGTTGAAGGCTGCACTCATCCGTTACTTCACCCCCTCGGTGGAGGAGCGAGCAGAGGGGCTCCTGGTGCTGACTGAATTTGAAAGCGACAGGCCTGCGGACCTGATGGAGAAGCTGTTGAGGTTGAAAGACTCTGACGATGATCACTTCATCTTCACCCACCTTTTCCTCAGGACCCTACCGTCAGCGGTGAGAGTGACCCTGGCCAGTTCACCACTGTTGGCCCGACGAGACTACCGCGAGCTGGGCCAGGAGGCGCAGCGACTCGTCAACGCCAATAAACGGCGCGCGGCCATGGCCACGGCAGCGGAGCTCAGCGCAACATCCGAAGATGGCAGGGGGCCAGAGGCTGCAGTACCAGACTCACCGACGACGGCGGCGGCAGGGGCCAGGAAACACGGAGCAGAGGACGTCCTTTGTTTCTACCATCGCCGCTCGCAGAGAGGGCACGCAAATGTATACCACTGTGCCATTTCAGGTGCTCGGGAAACGCCAAGACTGGGGGTTGGTAGCAGCTGCGGCCCTCGGAGAGGAGAACAAGCTGCTCTACTTGAGAGATGCGCGCTCGGGGAGGCATTTCCTCGTGGACACAGGCTCCCAGCTGAGTTTCATCACACCTTCCTCCACTGACCGGCTGGCGCCTTCCAGTGGTCCCGGGGTGTCAGCAGCAAACGGCTCGGCGATTAAGACCTTCAGTGAGAGGACGTTGCTTCTGTCCCTACACGGTCGTACATTCCAGTGGACTTTCGTCATAGCTGCAGTCCATTTCAACATGTTAGGGGCTGATTTTTTGTGCTCACATGGGTTGTTGGTTGATCTTGCTAAAAGACGCCTGGTTAATGCACTCTCTTTTTATTCTATCCCCTGTACAGCTCGAGTGGCCCCGCCAACAGCACAAGCCAACGTCACAGCTGCAAGTGGTAAGTTCCACACACTCCTCACTCAGTTCCCAGCACTCACGGTCCCAACATTTTCGGCGACCATGGCTAAACACGGGGTGGAACATTTTATTACTGCCACCGGACCGCCCGTTTTTGCAAAAGCTCGGCGCTTGGATTCAGCTAAACTGACCATAGCGCGCGAGGAGTTCGCCAACCTGGAAAAGTTGGGCATCATCAGGCGTTCGAAAAGCCCATGGGCTTCACCGCTTCACATGGTCCCGAAAGCTGATAGCTCGTGGCGACCTTGCGGTGATTTCCGCAGGTTGAACAACGCTACAGCGCACGACCGCTACCCGATCCCGCATATCCAAGATTTTTCAGTTCATTTGGCGGGGGCGCGTATTTTTTCTAAGATAGACTTGGTACGCGGTTACCACCAGGTCCCAGTGCGTGCTGAGGACATACCCAAAACAGCGGTAATAACTCCGTTTGGGCTATTCGAGTTTTTGCGCATGCCATTTGGGCTTAAAGGCGCGGCGCAGACGTTCCAACGCATGATGGACGCGGTGTTGCGCGATCTCCCCTTCATGTTTGTCTACCTGGACGACATATTGGTAGCCAGCGCGTCCGAGGACGAACACGAAAACCACCTCACGGCGGTTTTCCGGAGGTTGGCAGAGCACGGGTTAATAATCAACCCAGCGAAGTGTCAGTTCGGGGTGACGCAGATTGATTTTTGGGGGGCATCGCGTCTCTCCAGAAGGAGCGGTTCCTCTGCCTGACAAAGTGCGCGCAGTAACAAATTTTCCCCAGCCACAAACGGTCAAAGCGTTACAAGAGTTTTTGGGAATGGTGAATTTTTATAACCGTTTCCTCCCCCGCGCAGCGCAGCTCATGCAACCATTGTATGCTGCACTAAAAAAACAAAAACCCACAAATAAAATCGAATGGTCTCCGGAGCAAGAGCGCGCATTCTCTGAAGTCAAAACAGCCCTGGCAAACGCTGCGTTGTTAGCACATCCAGTCCCAACGGCCCGCATGGCGCTCACTACTGACGCATCAGATGTGACCATAGGGGCAGTCGTGGAACAGTATGTAGCCGGAGCCTGGCAACTGCTCGCCTTTTTCAGCAGGACCTTGCGCGATAGTGAACGAAAATACAGCGCATTCGACAGGGAGTTGTTAGCTCTCCACTTGGCCATTCGCCACTTCCAGTTCTGGCTGGAGGGATGCCGTTTCACCACGTTCGTTGACCACAAGCCGCTGACTTTCACGATGGCCAAGATTTCAGAACCTTGGTCGGGCCGGCAGCAGAGACAGCTGGCCGCGATCTCGGAGTTTACTACCGATATCCAGCATGTGGCGGGTAAACTTAATGTAGTGACGGACTGCCTCTTGTGCGTCACGGCGGCTCCAGCCCGCGTAGGGGTAGATTTTGCAGCCATGGCCGCGGCTCGGGTTAGCGACGCGGACGTGCGCGCGCTCCAGTCTGGACCAACAGGGTTAAGGCTGGAGAACAGGGTGCTGCAAGACGGTATGCCCCCCCCCCCAATCTGCGATGTCTCCACTGGGCGACTGCGTCCTGTGGTACCGGCCGTGTGGCGCCGCCACGTTTTTGACTCGATCCATTCTCTGGCGCACCCGGGAGTGCACGCTTCGGTCAAAATGGTGGGAGAGAAATTTGTATGGCCGAGCCTGCGCAAACAAGTTAGAGAGTGGGCGGCAGCCTGCATGGCTTGTCAACGAGCCAAGGTACACAGACACACGAGAGCTCCCTTGGAGCCATTTCACATTCCAGCTAAGAGGTTTGATCATGTTCACGTGGACCTCGTAGGCCCCCTCCCGCCCTCACAGGGGTGCCCACATCTTCTGATAATGGTTGACCACACCACGCGCTGGCCGGAAGTGGTCCCACTGTCGTCAACCACAGCCAAGGAGGTGGCGCGCGCATTTTTAACGGCATGGGTAGCGCGTTTTGGAGTCCCGTCGGACATTACGTCCGACAGAGGCCCTCAATTTGTTTCCGAACTTTGGTCAGCGATGGCCCGCAGCCTGGGGGCAACGATCCACCGCATGACCGCGTACATCCGCAGGCTAACGGGTTATGCGAACGTTTTCATAGGTCATTGAAGGCGGCCCTCAGAGCGTCGCTTACGGATGCAAATTGGGTGGACAGGCTACCATGGGTTTTATTGGGGTTGCGTTCTGCACCTAAAGAGGATTTAGAAGCCTCCCCAGCTGAGCTAGTTTTCGCACAGCCACTTCGGCTGCCCGGGGAATTTCTCCCAGATAATCCGGCGCCAGAGTGCTCCCCAGCTCAGCGGTTACAGAGTAGCACGGACTTGAGCACGCTACCTGGCCCCGTTCACCACAGTTTTCCGCGCATCTTTGTGCCTAAGGCTTTAAAAAATGCGGAGTTTGTTTTTGTCAGACATGATGCCCATCGCCCACCGTTACGACCACCTTATGATGGACCATATAGAGTGCTGGAAACAGGGGATAAGCATTTTTTGCTAGATTTGGGGGGCAGAAAAGAAATAATTGGCATAAAACAGGCTCAAACCCGCTTTTGTGGTAGCTGACGAAGGTGTGCAGTTGGCTAAGGCTCCTCGGCGTGGCAGACCCCCTAGAGAGCATTCCCCAGAACACCCACAGAGATTGACTAACAGTTCTCATCCTCAGACAGCAGCTCCCCAGCAGGAGGGCGCCGCCGAGGTGGTAAAGCCTGCTTACAGCAAATACGGGAGAAGACTGAGGCCCAAGCAACATGTGGACTGATGTGTAGTGATTTTATTATGACATGCAAACTGTTATTATATTGTTCCATCTTAGACGTTTGGGGGGGTCATGTGGGACACATATGTGGGCTTCATATGCTTCACATGTATATTACTGTATGCTTATTGTATGCTTCACGTCTCAGAGGAACAAAAGGACTGAACCTCCTAGGAGATAACAGGAGGATGTGAAATGTGGCCTTTTGTATGCAAAGAGATGACCTTGAGGGATTTCCTGACCACCAGTGACTTTAGGTGGAGGTGAGAAGACCTGGAAGAAGACGCATTGTGACTTGGGATTAAAAGACAATGTGACTGTGTGCTTTGATGTCCTGGGGTATAAAAGGGACAGATGTTGGGGGATTCTTTCTCTTTTCTGTTTTTGATGATGTTGGAGAATGGAATAAACCTGACTCTTGAGATAAACTCAGCCTCGTCATTTCCACATTCTCCACAACAACACCCTTTTTTTAAGTGAAAGAAAAAGAGAAATTAAAAGAAGAACAAAAAGAAAAAAAATAAAAGAGCAGAAAAATAAAAGAGCATCTGAGTAGCGCTGGAGCAAAGAGAGGTGCCATTATTGAAATGGTATTTGTCAAAGATTAGATCTGGTGGAAGACACATATGCGTTCCAGGGTTGCCAAAAGTTCAAGAACCCATCCATGTCCTGTCTCAGTGCAAATGTCAACTTTTTTTTTTTCCACAATATTTTTTATTGAACCTTTTTTTACACACATAGCACAGACAGTCAAACACTAACACTAAAGTAATTTGAAAATTTAAAAAGAAAAAAGAAAAAAACACTAACAACAACAAAAAAAATGTACTTAAAACAACAACAAAAGCAAGTCAACAACAATGCTCCTCTGTTTAGTCTAGGTAATCATTACATAAGTATACATAATATACATTCACCAGTTTGGAATTTGCAAGGTCCACACATATCATTCACCTTCTTCTTCAGAAGTTATGTTTAATTTCTTTACATTATCAATGAAAGCTCTCCATATATTCTCAAACACATTTTCCTTTGATTTCAATATGTATGTTGTTCTTTCTAGTGGGTTTGTTAACATCTGTCTTAACCACTGAGTCACATCTGGTCTATGAGTCTTTTCCCACAGTAGTGCAATACATTTTTTGGCATTAAGCAAACCAAGGTCTATGAATGCTCTTTCACTCTTATTAAAGTTATGTTTTTCTGGATACAGACCCAACAAAAACAGTTTAGGGTTCAATGTGAATTGTTTTGAAATTATTTTTTCAATTGTTACCCTCACCTCTTCCCAAAACATTCTGATTTTTCTACATTCCCATAAACAGTGAAATAGGGTTCCTTTACTTTCCATACATTTTGGGCATGTATCTGGTATGTTTTTGTTATATCTATTTAACTCCACTGGTGTAACATACATCCGCATTAACCATTTAAAATGTATCAGTTTAAGACGTACATTTATTGATTTGGTTTGAGCTTCTGCACAAGCCATTTCCCATTGTTCCTCTGAAATTTCAATTTGCAGGTCTTCTTTCCAATAATTCAGTCTTTTCTATGAGTTTTCACTTGAGAATAGTGTCAATGAGTTATAAAACTCTGAAATAATACCCTTTCTCTTACTATCTTTCGTCAAAATTTTTTCCAAGGATGAATAAGTAGGTCGGGTGAGAGCATTATTTTGATTTGATCGAATAAAATTTCTAAGCTGAAGATATTTTAAAAAATGTGTTCTATTAAGATTGAATTTAATCCTCAATTCTTCAAAAGACATTATGTTATCTGAACGTGACAAATATAAATCTTGAATCTTTTGAATCCCTTTTAGATTCCATACTTTAAATACAGCATCCGGTCTCCCTGGTGTAAAATAGTGATTACTCCATATTGGGCTAAATTGTGACAGTAAGTGTGGTTCTTTTAAATATTTTTTGGTTTCACACCATATTTTGATCATGTGCTTTACAATTGGATTTTTAACTTGTTTCTGTAATTTTTTAGCCGAGTCTGAGTATATGAATAAGGGAAGAGGTAAAGGTAAATTGTATGATTCCATTTCAGTCCAGTGAGGAGGATCATTTGATGAAAAATAATATGTCATAGACCTCAGTTGTGCTGACCAGTAATACAACATAAAGTTTGGACATTTCAGACCTCCACGATCAAATGGTAAATATAGTAAGGACAAACGTAATTGCAAATGTCAACTTTTCCATCGAATAAATGTCCTGAATCACGTTAATCCAATCTTCAGGTGTAGGACAGTCTTTCAACATCCATTTTTTTGTTAGAGTGTGGCACATATGTTTGGTTCATATTTCCCACAAGAGTGTGGCACATATGTCTGGTTCATATCTCCCACAAATGTATGGCTTATGTGGATTGGGGCTTCACGTCTGGAGGAACAAAGAGTCTGGATCGATGGGGGCCGACAGGAGATGTCGAGGAGGTGTGAAGTCGGACCCTGTCTCAGAGAGGAGGCCCTGGGGGGATCCCCGGAACATCGGAGAATAAGAGACAATGGTGAATCTTCAGAGACTTGCATTGTGATTAAATGTTTGCAGAAGCACCATGTGACTTGAGTTCTTAATCCCCCGGAGGTATAAAAATGTGATGTGACATGATTCTGCCTCTTCTTGCTTTTGAGAATGTTGGATGATTGTGTTCTGCAATAAAGCCGAACCTGAGAAATAAACTCAAGTCTCGTCATTGAACACAACTTCCACAAGAGCTTTATTACTTGCCAATATTAAAACAGTGAATAAGTATTTTTCCCCTTGTCTTTCCAGTGATTCCGGTAATAAACCCAAATACAAAGTTACAAAAGAAAAGGGAACTGTTATTTTGAATATTTTCCCCAATATTGTCTGTACATTGGTCCAATATTGGTGGATAACTGGGCATGACCAAAACACATGAAAATGATTTGCAGTCTCTTCACCACACAAGCGCCAACAATTCGACCCCTTACGAGTAAATTTGTTTTGTGCAGGTGTTTTGAAAAATCTTACCAAATTTTTCCATCCAAATTCTCTCCACTGTAGGGATGAAGTACTTTTCCATTGTTGTGTATTTAGCTTTTCCCATATTTCCAGTTGTAAAGTGAAATTCCCCTCTTTTTCCCATCTCTCTTTTATATATGATGTGTTGTTTCCTTTTAAGTCTTGAAGACCATGGTATATTTTAGAAATGTATCTGATCCCTGGGATCCCTTTATATGCCATTAAGAAAACCTTCAGAACACCTGACTGGGCCCTGTAGAAGAGCTTGGAAGAATGAGGCGGTATGATATATAAACCAAAGTTTATTATCAGCTCCTCTAACAAGTCTCATCTAAGTGCAGAAGCAGAAGTAAGAAAAGAGACCGAATACCTCCGGCTCTGTGAACTTATACTTGCACATAACAAAAGACATGCATATCAAAGGCTGACATCCCTCGTTATCTTAATCCCCCCATTGTCTTAGTACTCCCCCTCTTCGCCCTGGGGGGTGAGGGTAGCTCCTCCGGTCTCCACCGCAGTGTCTGGAAAACTCTTTGATCTTCACTGGCGGTTGAGATCCCTTTGTCCTGTTCTGAGGTGTGAAGTCGCCATATGTAATCACCAAACATTCTCACATGCTTCAACATATGTAGGTTATGGAATATATGATAAATATAGACCACAGCCCCCCCCCCAAACGACTAAGAAAAGGACAATAGAAAAATTCACAGTTTAAGATAATTACTATGACATACTAACTGCTACCTCTTGCCACAGAAGAAACTTTCCAGTAGCTATGCTCCTAAGAGAGTTCAGTGGTAATCATAACAGCATAGTAAAATCACAAGTCAGTCCTAAACTGTTACAGCACAATTAGTGAACAACTGTTGAGTAGTTTGCATCAGTCCCTGTGCTGTCTGGGTTTTAGTCTTCTCCTGAAACTACTGTGGGTCCGCTTGGGCGTCCTGCTGGGACCTTCCTGTAAGGAATCTGCAGCTTGGGGAGGAGAGTGGTTAATTGTTCCCTGCAGGGGGGCTGAGTCTTTTCTCTTGGGGGGTCTACCCCGCCGAGGTGCTCTCGCCAGCAGTGCAGGCTCGTCTTTCAACAAGAAGGCAGGTTTGAGTCTGTCAATGCTGACTGTTTCTTCTCTATCCCCAAAATCAAGCACAAAGTGTTTATCACCAGGTTCCAGCACTCTGAATGGCCCATCGTATGGTGGGCGGAAAGTTGGTTTTAAAGCTTCATGCCTAACAAAAACGAATTCAGCGTTCTTTAAAGCCTGTGGGACAAAAACCCGTGGAAAGGAGTGATGAGCCGGACCAGGGAGAGAGTCCGGTCCGTTGCTGCCTAAAAACCTCGGGGCTGGAAGATTCCTTGGCTCTGGGTTCTCTGGTAAAAATTCACCCGGGAGCCTGAGAGGTTGTGCAAAAACTAATTCTGCTGGAGAGGCGTCTAGATCCTCTTTAGGTGTAGCACGCAACCCCAATAAAACCCAGGGAAGTTTATTTACCCAATTTGTATCCGTTAGTGAGGTTCTGAGGGCGGCCTTTAAAGACCTGTGAAAACGCTCGCATAACCCATTAGCCTGAGGGTGATAAGCGGTGGTGCGGTGAATTGTCGCCCCTAAGCTGCTGGCCATAGCTGACCAAAGCTCTGAGACAAATTGAGGCCCCCTATCGGACGTGATGTCCGATGGGACGCCGAAACGTGCCAGCCAGTTTGTCAGAAAAACGCGAGCGACTTCCTCCGCTGTAGTTGACGCCAGAGGGACTGCCTCTGGCCAGCGCGTGGTGCGGTCTGTCATTGTTAACAGGTGTGTGAAACCCTGGGAGGAAGGTAGTGGCCCCACGAGGTCGACATGAACGTGGTCAAACCTTCTAGCAGGGATTGGAAAAGGCTCCAGAGGGGCTTTTGTGTGTTTGTGTATTTTGGCGCGCTGACAAGAAATGCAAGTTTTTGCCCATTCTTTTACGTTTTTGCGCAGGCCCGGCCACACAAACTTTTCGGCAACCATTTTAACCGAGGCGCGCACACCTGGATGCGCGAGGGAGTGAATTGAGTCGAAAATACGGCGGCGCCATGTGGCTGGGACTAACGGGCGAGGTCGGCCGGTTGAAATATCGCATATTAGGGGGGGCACGCCGTCGCGTAAACCCCTTTCCTCCAGCCTTAACCCTGTTGGTCCAGACAGGAGTGCGCACACATCCACGTCACTGCTTTGTTCCTCTGCCATGGCTGCATAATCTATCCCTGCATGGATTGGTGCTGCGTATGTGTCCGCGTTAGTGAAGAGTTCTGCGGCTGAGGTAGTATAATCTGTCTCCTCGTGCTCTGGCGATGTCACAGCGCGAGAGAGGCAGTCTGCTACCACGTTAAGTTTGCCTGCTACATGTCGAATGTCTGTGGTGAACTCTGAAATCGCAGCCAGCTGTCTTTGTTGCCTGCCTGACCATGGTTCTGAGATTTTAGCCATGGCAAAGGTGAGCGGTTTGTGGTCTACAAAAGCCGTGAAACTCCGCCCTTCTAACCAGAACTGGAAGTGGCGGATGGATAAATGAAGCGCTAGCAGCTCCCTGTCAAAAGTGCTGTATTTACGCTCAGTTTGGTTTAGCGATTTGCTGAAGAATGCCAAAGGTTGCCAGATCCCGTTGACATGTTGTTCTACAACTGCCCCTATAGCTAGGTCTGAAGCGTCTGTGGTTAGTGCAATGCGGGCCGAGGGGTCGGGGTGAACCAACAATGTGGCATTAGCTAGAGTGCTCTTTACTTCCGCGAAGGCGCGTTCGCGCTCCGGGGTCCATTCGACCGCGTTGGAAGCTTTTTGTTTTCTGAGCGCGTCATATAGGGGCTGCATGAGCTGAGCTGCGTGGGGGAGGAAACGGTTGTAAAAATTAACCATTCCTAAAAATTCTTGCAGCGATTTGACCGTTTGTGGCCGTGGAAAACTTTTTATCGCGTGAACTTTGTCTGGAAGTGGGACTGCACCCTTCGGAGAAACTCTGTGTCCTAAAAAATCAATTTGTGACACGCCAAATTTGCATTTGGCTGGATTGATTATTAACCCGTGCTCTTCTAGCCTCTGAAAAACCATAGTGAGGTGCTGCTCGTGTTCTTCCTCAGACGAGCTGGCTACCAGCATATCGTCGAGGTAGACGAAAACAAAAGGAAGGTCGCGTAATACTGCGTCCATCATCCGCTGAAAAGTTTGGGCGGCGCCTTTGAGGCCGAAAGGCATCCGCAAAAATTCAAAAAGGCCGAAAGGGGTTATTACAGCTGTTTTAGGAATGTCCTCCGCTCGAACTGGGACTTGATGATAACCGCGGACCAGGTCTATTTTTGAAAAAAATGCACGCACCTGCCAGATGCAGTGAAAAATCCTGAATGTGAGGAATTGGGTAGCGGTCATGCGCTGTCGCATTGTTTAATCTGCGGTAATCGCCGCACGGTCTCCAAGAACCGTCAGATTTCGGAACCATGTGAAGTGGTGAGGCCCAGGGGCTTTTCGAACGTTTAATAATGCCTAATTTTTCAAGGGTAGTAAACTCGTCCCAAGCTATGGCAAGCTTGGCCGTGTCTAAGCGCCGAGTTTTGGCAAATACGGGTGGGCCCGTTGTCGGAATAAAATGTTCAACCCCGTGCTTAGCCACTGTGGCTGAGAATTTGGGAACTGTGAGTGCTGGAAATTGGGTGAGGAGTTGATCAAACTTACCTCCTGCTGTGGTGACGCTAGCATGCACGGGTGGTGGAGAAACTCGGGCTGAGCAGGGAATAGAAGCAAAGGACAGTGCATTAACCAAGCGTCTGTTCGCTAGATCGACTAATAACCCATGTGCGCACAAAAAGTCTGCGCCCAACAAGTTAAAACTCACCGCCGCTACAACAAATGTCCATCTGTAGTTGCGGCCGTGGATGTGGAGGTGCAGGCTTTTTTCGCCAAAAGTGTCAGTGTTGGAGCCGTTGGCTGCCACCGCTCCGTTGCCCCGGGTGCCCATGGCTCGATCTGCATGGGAGGGCATGACAAAACTTAGTTGAGCTCCTGTGTCAATAAGGAACTGCTTGCCGGTGTGTCCGTCCGTCACATATAACAGCTTATTTTTCTCGCCAAGAACTGCTGCCGTTAACGGCTCTCGGCTTTGGTGTTTTCCCGAAATCGTAAATTTGCAGGGGGAACACATTTGTGAGCCTTCTCGGAGAAACGGTGGTGGTAATAACAAACATCGCTCCGTCTGTTACGTTTTGGCTGTGTCGCTGTCACCGCGGGCTGAATCTGCTCAGTGGGTTGAGGCTCGCCGTGGCTCTGGGCATCAGCATTGAGGTCTGCGGATGCTGCTGTGGGTGTCTGCTCCTTGCAGGCGTTGACGAGTCGTTGAGCTTCGTTGGCCAGCACGCGGAAGTCTTGCTGGGTGTTGCATCGCATGTTGGCGAGTGTCCCTCTCATGTGTGGCGGAAGCGTGCTGAGGAATACGAATTGGAAGAGGAAGTTGTCATTGTCCTCCTCTTTAAGCTGCAGCAAGTCCTCCATGAGGGCTTTAGGTCTGTATCCTCTGTGGCCGTAGACCGCCAGGATCTTCTCGGCTCTCTCTTCGGCTGAGGGGACGTAATTTGCCACGGTGGTTGCTTTCAGTATTTCATATTTGTCTTGGGCCGACGGCCGCCGGATTATGCTCCGCACACACCTCGAAGTAGCGGCGTCGAGTTTGGCGACGATGTGATAGAACTTCGTATCGTCGGCCATGATGCCCGCCAGTGTAAACTGGGCTTCAGCTTGTTGAAACCACGAGGCGGGGTCTTCCTGCCAGAAGTCCGGCAGCTTGACAGCGACGGCATTTGTGTAGACCATCACTGCTGTGTCCGCAGGGTGAGAATGCCTTGCCTCGGCTCTCTCAGCGGCGCTGGTGCTCGGTTGAGCCCTCTCTATCACTTCTGCCGGGGGGGAACGTCGTCCATCTGTTCCCCTGTCTGCATGGACGCTGGCGTCTGCCTGGGTCGCCACAGATGAGTCGATCATGGGGGAACGCCTCTGGTCCATACTCGCGTTAGGGTCACCAGTGTAGAAGGGCTTGGAAGAACGAGGCGGTATGATATATAAACCAAAGTTTATTATCAGCTCCTCTAACAAGTCTCATCTAAGTGCAGAAGCAGAAGTAAGAAAAGAGACCGAATACCTCCGGCTCTGTGAACTTATACTTGCACATAACAAAAGACATGCATATCAAAGGCTGACATCCCTCATTATCTTAATCCCCCCATTGTCTTAGTATCCCCCCTCTTCGCCCTGGGGGGTGAGGGTAGCTCCTCCGGTCCTCCACCGCAGTGTCTGGAAAACTCTTGATCTTCACTGGCGGTTTGAGATCCCTTTGTCCTGTTCTGAGGTGTGAAGTCGCCATATGTAATCACCAAACATTCTCACATGCTTCAACATATGTAGGTTATGGAATATATGATAAATATAGACCACAGGCCCTTTCCAAATCCTCCTTTTTAAGTATTTTTGTTTATGTGGTGTCTAAGCTGAAAGAACCTGTAAAGGTCTTGATTTACTAGACCTTGTTTTTTCAAGTCTTCAAAACTTCTTAAAGTTTGCCTTTAAAAAAAATCGTAATATTTTATCAGTCCGTTCTCTTTCCACTTTTTAAATCTAGTGTCTGTTTTATTAGGAGTAAAGTCCTGATCATAGGAAATCCATTGCAATAATCGATAGGGTTCTTTAGTTTGATTCTCTCTGACTATCTTAAACCAAATTTTTATCGGGGGTCTCTATCACGGGTTAGTGTTATTCAAAAGTTTTAGGTAAGGCATTGTTCCCTATTATCGCCTGTAGGGGGATGTCACTTGTTATTTGGCATTCCATCTCCTTCCATTGTGCAGTGTAGACTGGGTTACATATCTCTACTAAAGTTTTAATTTGTGCGGCTTTAAAAGAGTCCCTGATATTTGGCAGCGCGAGCCCACCTTTGTCTTTGTTTAGCTGTAGGGTTCAATACCTGATTCTTGGTCTCTTGCCCTGCCATATGAATCTTGAGATCCTTCTGTCCAGTTCTTGCCATGTTTTTTTGGGAGGTTCTACTGGTATTGTTTGGAAAAGGTATAGAAGACGTAGAAGTATATTCATTTTGACTGCTTCAGTTCTTTGTGCAGTACCCAAGAATGGTATCATATTCCATCTTGCTAGATCAGATTTTATTTTTGCCATCAGTGGATCATAGTTCAGTGTTATAATTTTGTTGAGTTGTTTCGGGATATTGACCCCCAGATATTTCATAGATTCCATCTCCCAGTTAGTTTTGAGTTTGCTTAGTAAATATTGATTTGGGTCATAGTTGAATGTTAAAATTTGGGTTTTATGCATGTTTAATTCGTACCCCGATAACTCTCTATACTCTGAAAAAACTGAGATTAGTTCTGGAAAAGAGGTGTCCAGCTGCCCTAGGTATATAAGATAAGATAAGATAAGCCTTTATTAGTCCCACAATGGGGAAATTCCAGGATTGCAACAGCGAAATATTAAGATGTCATCGGCAAAGAGTACGATTTTATGCTCCTTCTGACCAAGTGTAATACCTTGAATTTTTTGATTCTGTCTTATCCATTGGCTCAGAGGTTCTATGAAGATTGCAAAGAGCAGTGGAGACAAGGGGCAACCCTGACGACATCCTCTTTCCAGTTCAAACGATGATGATAATTTACCGTTAATCCTTATTTTAGCTGATGGTTTTTTATATAATGCCTGGATAGTTCTAATGAAGTTATTATGAAAATTGAAACTGGATAAGATTCTATATAGGAAAGACCAGTCAACCGAATCAAATGCTTTTTCAGCATCTAATCCCAATATGGCTGCATTTAAGTTATATTTTTTTATATTATGAATTATGTGTAAAGTGCGTCTAATGTTATCTTCTGTCTGTCTTTGTCTTATAAAACCTGTTTGGTCTAAATGAATTAAGTCTGTCAGTATATTTTCTAACCTTTTGGCAAGGATAGCAGTAAAAAGTTTATAGTCCTGATTTAACACACTGATTGGTCTGTAGTTGGAGCAGTCTAGTTTATCCTTTTCAGGTTTAGGTATGACTGCAATGACCCCTTCTCTCCAGGAGGGGGGGATTTCCCCTGTGTGGAGGACATAGTTAAATGTTTTCAGGAGGAGAGGAGATAGTTGCTGTTTAAAGGTTTTGTACCACTCTGCTGTATAGCCATCTGCTCCTGGGCATTTGTTAGCTTTAAGTTTCATAATTGCTTTTTCTAATTCTTTAGGTTGTATTTCTGACAGTAGTGTTTTATTTTGTGACTCAGTAAGTTGGGGAAGATTTAATGTATTTAGGAAGGCTTCGGATGCGTTTTTATGTTTTGTTTTGAGGGAGTATAAGTTCTTGTAGTAATTCTCGAAGCTTTTAAGAATTTCCTGAATTCTAAATTTTATTTCCTTTGACACTGGGTCTCTGATTTTGTAGATTGCTCTCTCCGTTTGTTGTTTCCTCAATTTGTAGGCTAGTAATTTTGCCGATTTGCTACCTGTTTCATAGTACTTTTGTTTCAGAAATGTAAGTTTCTTATGGATTTCTATTGTGTAGATCTCATTTATTTGTTTTTTAATTTCCTTTATTTTGAGGAGTCATTAGAATGAGTGTTGTCTTTGTGCTCTTTTTCTAGTTTCTTAAGTTCTGACTCCAGTGTGATTAGTTTTTCTTGTCTCAGTTTCTTTTGGGTTGCCAGTTTTGTGATAATCTTTCCCCTTATTACAGCTTTGCATGCGTCCCACAGTATTAAAGGGGATACTTCTCCATTTATCACTTTCTTCCCAAATATCGAGAATATCTGATTCATTCATCTTTCAGTGGTCCTTTCAGCACATTTGAATTTAACCTCCAAGAAAATGTATTATTTGTGTCTTTTTGGATATTTAAGTCCATATAGATCGGGACTGTGGTCAGAGAGATCCATCAGTCCTATTTACATGTTTTTTCTCTTCCAGTGTCTCTATTATAAGCATAAAAAATAGTCAATCCTTGAGTATGATGAATTGTGGTGCTGAGTAAAATGTATAATCTTTTACACTGGGGTTGAGTTCCCTCCACACATCACAGATTCCCCATTTCTTTTAGTAGCATCCGAGTTTTTCTACTTTGAGTGTTATTTTGATGTGGAGAATTACCTGATGCATCCAGTATGGGTTCAGTCTTAGAGTGAAGTCTCCACCACATATCACTAAACCTTGGGCTTTAGTTATCATTAGGTCAAATACATTTTTATTAAATTTCCAGTTAGCCCTGGAGGTGCATATACATTCAGCAGGGTGATATCTTCTCCCTCTTGCCGACCAAGTACCATGCTAAATCTTCCTTCTTTATCTTTGTGTTCTGAATTTTTTTCAAACATAATTTTGGTTGAGATCAATGTCGCTACCCCCCTCCTCCTCCCTGACTTATATGAGGATGAAGAGATCAGTTTAAACCCTTGTCTATTAATTATTTATCTTTTGTTCATATGAAAGACAAAAAACTTAATAGACAAAAGTTGTCTATTAAGTTTAGTGTGCTCCAAGTCTGTTAGGTGGGTTTCCTGTAAAAATATTATTCCTGCTTTGTCTTTTTTCATTTTGCCAAGAATCTTGGATCTTTTAACTGGATTCAGGATCCCTTTTACATTATATGAGATTATTTTGGTTACACCCTGTTTCTCCATTGTATTGTCTTAGTTAGTATAACAGTGTAGTGGCCCTCTTTTATGCTACTCAGAAACTGAAAGAACATTAAGAACATAAAAAACATTAAGAACATAGTATATAAAACTTTAAAACAAAAAACTGTCAAAAGATCTTCCTGAGCTGAAGTCTTTTTAGTGACCTTAGAAGAGCCTTGATGGTGTGTTAGCTCTGAGGGAGATTCCTCAGAATCGTTACGTGCTGAGGGCCCTCTAATACCCCTGTAAGTTGTCCATGTTTTTTAACGTGATCTCAGATCCAATCCGAACTTGTAATGATTTTTTTTTTTTTTTTTTATGCCTATACCCTATGGAATTGTGCGCAACCTCCCACCACCGTCACAGCAAACAATCGCGTGAATACAGTATTTGTTAGTGTGGAGAGTTCATGTGGTTCATTGTCACATTTCTATTTCAACAAGTTTTTTTCTTTTTTTTTTTTTAAAGACTTACTTGTTTCTAATATTATCACTGTTCCATGAAATATTTTACCACTTGCTTATTCTGCATCTCCTTTAATGTTTGTTACCTTGTAGGAGGAGGGTTGGATGCGCAGATTGATTAAAAATATCATTATTCCCTCCTGAAAACGCTCAGTTTTTCCTTATAGCCCTGGCGCTAGGTTTCCCGCTGCTGGCCCGTGGATTTTGAGGGTCTCTGTGTGCACCACGTTTGAGCCTTGATTCTTTTGATCGGGTCTGCTGCAGGTTTATATACCGTTACCGGGAGCCCTCTTCTCGCCATATCCGTGGTTGCTTCTTCCGCCGAGTTGTAGAGACACGTCTCTTCCCCATAAAAAACCCGCAGCTTCGCCGGAAATGGAGTTTGAAAGCACAGTTTCTTCTCTCTTAGTACCTTTTTAGCGTTGTTGTATTCCCAACGCTTTTTAAGGACCTCAAGGCGTAGTCATGCTCCACAAAAACTTTTCTTTCTTGGTGCATAAATCCTTTTTTCTGCCAAGCCAGTCTCAAAACCTCTTCTTTGGTTCTAAAGTTGGAAAACTTCACCACCACCGATCTTGGAGGCGCTTCCGCTGACGGCCTTGGGGCTAATGAACAGTGCGCCTTTTCTATCTTCAAGTCGGTAGATTGGGGAATTTCCAACTTCTCTCTCAGTATGGATTCCACGCATGCAGCCATTGTGGTGAAACCGTCCTCGACTCCTTCTTTCAGACAATGAATTCTTATGTTGTCCCTTCTTAGTCTTCCTTCCTGGTCAGTTAGCTTAGCCTCCAGTCTTGTCTGTCGTTTAAGTAAATCCAGCACGGTTTCTTCCAGCCCTTTTATTCTTTCCTCTGCTTCCATGATTCGGTCCTCAGCCTGGGCCACTCTGCTGTTTGTCCTTTTTATTTCGTCTTTAATTTCACGAAATTCGGCCCAACACTCTCGGCGAAATTCTCTTAATTCTTGAATTATCGTTTTTAAGCTAACTGTGTTGCTAGCCTCATTCAGCTCCTCTGTTTCCGAGTGGATGTCCTCCAGGTCAGATTCTCCGGACGATGCGCGTCTTGGCCTGGCAAATGTCGATCTCTTCTGCTTTCCTTTAGGCATAATGACTTTGTCTTTTGATTTTCACTCTTCCAAAAAGCCGTTAAATCTGATTTTCAAGGTATTTTCACGGATGGGGCCTTGGAGCTTCAGCGTTAAGCTGCTATCACCATGGTGTCCAGACCGGAAGTCTAATCAGAGATTTCTAACTCCTTGGTTCAACACAGAAACTCTCGTAGCTTGAAACAGAAGACTTGTCAGTTAGAAAGAAAATGGCGCTCCACTAATTTAGATGAAATCTATTTAGCTTGGAGAAATCATCTTTTAATTTATAAAAAATCTCTTAGAAAAGCTAGAATGAGTTATTATTCTGCATTAATAGAAGAGAACAAGAATAATCCCAGGTTTCTTTTCAGCATTGTAGCCAGGCTGACAAAGAGTCAGGACTCTTGTCAATCCTAGCATTCCCTTAGAGCTTACTAGTCAGGTTCTTTATGAACTTTTTCAGTAGTAAAATTTCATCTATCAGAGATAAAATAAGTCAGATTCTTCCCACCATTAACTTAAATACAGTAACTACTACAACTCCTTCAACTGATATCTGTTTGGATGAGTTTACTCCAATTGACCTTTTAGAGTTAGAGAAAATAATTTCCTCATCCAAGCCTTCAACTTGTCTTTTATATAGACCCTATTCCTACCAGGTTATTTAAAGAAGTCTTCCCATTTATTGGTAGCTTTATTCTTCAAATAATCAATTCTTCATTAACTTTAGGCCATGTACCACAGGCTTTTAAAACTGCTGTAATTAAACCCTTACTCAAAAAGCCAACGCTGGATCCAGGAGTTTTAGCTAACTATAGACCAATCTCTAATCTCCCTTTCAGTTCAAAAATCTTAGAAAGAGCTGTTGCTATGCGATTATTCGACCACTTGCAGGGAAATGGTTTATTTGAAGAGTTTCACTCTGGGTTTAGAATCCATCATAGTACTGAAACAGCCTTAGTGAAGGTTACTAACGACCTCCTTATCGCATCTGATAATGGGCTTGTTTCTGCACTTGTCCTTTTAGACCCTAGTGCAGCTTTTGATAATATCGATCATAATATTCTGCTTGATAGATTAGAACACTATGTTGGACTTAATGGAACTTCATTGCAGTGGTTTAGATCTTATTTATCTGATAGGTTCCAGTTTGTTCATGTCAGTAATGAGTTTTCTTTCAACTCAAAGCTCAGTCATGGAGTTCCACAGGGATCTGTGCTAGGCCCTACTCTTCCATCCATCCATCCATGTTCTTCCGCTTAATCCTTGGATAGGCCCTACTCTTTTTAGTTTACATATGCTTCCATTAGGCAACATTATTAGAAAGTGTGGAAATGTGAAAATGACGAGGCAGAGTTTATCTCACGAGTCAGGTTTATTCACATTCTCCAACATCAGCAGAAACAGAAAGAGAAAGCAAACCCAGACATTCGTCCTTTAAATACTCAGGACCTTCAAAGATCACAGCAACAATACATCTTTCCTTAAATCCTATAACATCCTGTTCAAAGCTCACAGTCATATTGCATTTTATCACAAGCAACAATACAGCTTTCCTTAAATCCTATAACATCCTGCTCATAGTCTCTGGGAGACGGGAAATCCCCCAAGGTCGTCTGTTGCATACCAAAGACTAACTTTTCACATCCTCCTGTTATCTCGCAGGAGGCCCAGTTCTTTGTTCTCTCTGAGATGTGAAGCTTAAAGTGATACACATGTGGCCCCACATGACCCCCCCCAAACATCTAAGATGGAACTACAGAATACAGTCTGCATGTCATGATAAAATCATTACACATTAACCAACATGCTGCTTGGGCCTCAGTCTCCTCCCGTATCTGCTGTAAGCGGGCTTCGCCACTTCTGCGGCGCCATCCCGCTGGGGCGCTGCTGTCTTGGGGTGAGAACTGTTTGTCACTCTCTGTGGGTGTTCTGGGGACTGTCCCCGGGGGGGGTCTGCCGCGCCGAGGAGCCCTGGCCAACAGCACATTTTCGTCCGCTACCGCAAAGGCGGGTTTGAGCCTGTTTATGCCAATCTTTTCCTTCCTGCCCCCCAAATCTAGCAAAAAATGCTTATCCCCTGTTTCCAGCACTCTAAATGGTCCATCATAAGGTGGTCGTAGCGGCGGGCGATGGGCATCGTGTCTGACAAAAACAAACTCCGCATTTTTTAAAGCCTTAGGTACAAAAACGCGCAGAAAACTGTGGTGAACGGGGCCAGGCAGCGTGCCCGATTCCGTGCCGCTCTGCAACCGCTGAGCCAGGGAACATTCTGGCGCAGGATTGTCTGGGAGAAACTCCCCGGGCAGCCGAAGTGGCTGCGCAAAAACTAGCTCGGCCGGGGAGGCTTCTAAATCCTCTTTAGGTGCAGAACGCAACCCCAATAAAACCCACAGTAGCCTGTCCACCCAATTTGCATCCGTAAGCGACGCTCTGAGAGCTGCTTTCAATGACCTATGAAAACGTTCGCATAACCCATTAGCCTGCGGATTCAATTCAATTCAATTCAACTTTATTTATATAGCGCCATTTCACAACAACAGTCATCTCATAGCACTATCAACTGTAGGGGGGAACCCCCACAGTTGCAGAAAGACCCCAGCAATCAGGTGATCCCCTGTGAGCAAGCACTTGGTGACGGTGGAGAGGAAAAACTCCCTTTTAACAGGAAGAAACCTCCAGCAGAACCAGGCTCAGGGAGGGGCAGTCATCTGCTGCGACTGGCTGGGGGGTGAGGGGACAGAGAAGATGAAAAGAACAGACATGTAGAGAGCAAACAGCACGATGGGGACTCAATCTATGGGAGAGAACAAACAAATGTTAATGACCAGCAAAAAAAAATATTTCATAGAGAGTGAGGAAAGGAGTGAGGCCCAGTGCATTACTGGAGGTCCCCCGGCTGACTAAACCTATTAGCAGCATAACTAAGGGAGGGTTCAGAAACACATGATCCCTCCCTAATTGTAGGCTATATCAAAAAGGTAGGTTTTAACCCTAATCTTAAAAACAGGATTGTATGCGGTTGTGCGGTGGATCGTTACCCCCAGGCTGCGGGCCATTGCTGACCAAAGTTCGGAAACAAATTGAGGGCCTCTGTCGGATGTGATGTCCGACGGAACTCCAAAGCGCACTACCCATGCTGTTAAAAATGCGCGCGCCACTTCCTCGGCTGTGGTTGACGCCAGTGGGACCACTTCCGGCCAGCGCGTGGTGCGGTCTACCATTGTCAGAAGGTGTGTGCACCCCTGTGACGGTGGGAGGGGGCCTACGAGGTCCACTTGAATATGGTCGAACCTCTTAGCCGGGATGTGAAATGGCTCCAAGGGAGCTCTCGTGTGTCTGTGTACCTTGGCTCGTTGACAAGCCATGCAGGCTGCTCCCCACTCCCTAACTTGTTTGCGCAGGCTCGGCCATACAAATTTCTCTCCCACCCATTTTGACCGATCAGCAGCGCACTCCCGGGTGCGCCAGAGAATGAATCGAGTCAAAAACGCGGCGGCGCACGCGGCTGGTAACACAGGACGCGGTCGCCCCGTGGAGACATCGCAGATTGGGGGGGGTGTACCATCTTGCAGCACCCCTGTTCTCCAGCCTTAACCCTGTTGGTCCAGACTGGAGCGCACACACGTCCGCGTCGCTAACTGATCATCCGGCCATGGCTGCATAATCTATCCCTACGCGGACCGGGGCCACCACGGCGCGCGAGAGACAGTCTGCCACTACATTTAGTTTACCCGCCACATGCTGAATATCAGTAGTAAACTCTGAGATGGCGGCCAGCTGCTTCTGCTGCCGGCCTGACCACGGTTCTGAAACCTTGGCCATTGCGAATGTCAGCGGCTTGTGGTCAACAAACGTGGTGAAACCCCCCAAGGTCGTCTGTTGCATACCAAAGACTAACTTTTCACATCCTCCTGTTATCTCGCAGGAGGCCCAGTTCTTTGTTCTCTCTGAGATGTGAAGCTTTAAGTGATACACATGTGGCCCCACAAAAGCACTGTATACATTTTCATTGTTATGCAGATGACACACAATTATACCTGTCAATGAAGCCAGATGATAGTAATCAATTAGCCAAGTTAAAAGCCTGTTTTAAGGAAATCAAAGCTTGGATGACTTGTAATTTCCTGCTATTAAATTCAGATAAGACCGAAGTCATTCTTGTTGGTCCAAAAAACCTTAGAAATGTCCAAAACACTTGGATCGGAGCGGGGATCCTGTGAAGGCAGTGTGATTCAATAAACCTACTTAAAACCACAGCATCGCTGCTTATTTTTTCATGCCGCCTCACTGGTGACCCCGCAGACGCACACGCTTTGTGCGACGCAACCTTCTGGTCTGGACGACCACGCTGGCGACTCAACGCTGAAAAAAACACGCTGCCAGCGAACACAGCAGCCTGACGCAAACGATCCGCCCTCCCTTCTGCTTCAGGGAGACCTCGACGCGGAGCCAACACAGGCGAGCTACTCTCCCGGCATCACTCACGACCGGGAAAACTGCAGAAAACGTCATGGCGCGCCCCTCGCCTGAGATTGGACGTCCACGCAGGACGGCCCGATGGACACAGAACGTTTTTCTCCTCTCACCGCTACTCCTCCCTCTCAGCGATCCTACTCATCTACCTGAGCCTGAGGAACAAAGATCGTCTATCTCCCCTCAACGCTCCAACGCACCATGACTAATCTGCAGCCACAGCCCATCATAGATGTTTAACGGCGCCGTCTGCGCTGATCTCCACCAAGATTCTGCACCCTGACTCGTCTCTCCAGCTGGCCCACCCACGCACGAGCCCCGGCGCACGCACCGGGGAGTTACGAGGACGGCACACCACGCACGGGACAATAACGGCTCCACTGACCGCCTTCCTTCTACTGCACACTGGCCCTTCAGGCTTGCTTGTACACCTGAGGCACGCAGCTTGCTCACTGGATTTTATGGTCTTAGCCACGGCACACAAGGGGAATTCAGCTGTCTGCGGTTCCCGAGGCTTTAGGGTTGCGCCTGCCCTAAAGTCAACACGCCAGTCCCTCTGCTTTTATTTTTTTTCTTACAGCCGCTCCTGCTTTTCTTCATGGCCACGAGAGGAGTCAGAGACTAATTTTTCTTCTTGCGGACCTCCACACGCGCAACGGGACAGCCCCTCGACGTCGCGGAGCAACAAGCAATTTTTGCGCGGCTGGGACGAGTTCACCGTCCCGGTCGGCACGTACTATCCCCCTCCTCCCTCCCCCTCCGCCTGCAGCGAGCTTCTCCCACAGCTCGCTCCCATAGATGGATTATTGAGGTCCCGGTCCCCTGCCGTGCCCTCTGAGGGGAGCGTGTGGCGGTTTGGTGTAAACCCCCACAAACAGACTGGACAGACAGCGCTCGGCTAGAGCAATTAACAGAACAGTGAAATGTGTGTATTAATGTCTACAGGCAGCCCCGCTTCTTCTGGCTCTCTACTGTGACGTTAATGTCACCTTTCATGCATTGTGTTCATGCGTCCTGTCCTTACTGTGACCTAGAGACTGAGATCAATAGTAGATGTGCCTTGTAACCTCTTTGTTCTGCAGCTGGAGCAGAGTCTAGCAAATCTGCCTATTGTGATGTATGTCTCTCAAATGCAAATGTCACATGCCTGTTCTGCAATCTCTTTAATCATACCAACTGCTGGGGAATGCTCTTTGATGTATTGTTGTAGTTGGGTATATATGCTGCAACTCTGTAACTAAAACTCTCTCTCTCTCACTCCTGCATCTGCTGCTAGACACACACACTGTGTGTTTCCTCTTCTCAGAGAGCCGGAGGATCCCGCTCCGGTCTGCTCACGCTTGGATCGGAGCGGGGATCCTGTGAAGGCGGTATGATTCAATAAACCTACTTAAAACTCCATCGCTGCCTTTATTTTTTCATGCCACCGCAGAAATACCTTTCCAAATCAAACTTTTAGTTTGGATGTGGTTACTCTTTCTCTTAATAGCTCTGTGAGGAACCTTGGAGTTATTTTTGATCAAGATCTGTTTTTCAATTCACATATTAAATTCGTTTCTAAGACTGCCTTCTATCATTTGCATAATATTGCCAAGATTAGGAGCATCTTGTCTCAGAGTGATGCTGAGAAACTGATCCACGCTTTTGTTAGCTCTAGATTAGATTATTGTAACTCTTTATTATCAGGTTGTCCTAAAACATCTTTAAAACATCTTCAGTTGATCCAAAATGCTGCAGCAAGAGTTCAGGTACTAGAAAGAGAGATCATATCTCTCCGGTTCTGGCCTCCCTTCATTGGCTTCCCATAGAGTTTAGAATTAAGTTTAAAATCCTTCTTCTCACTTTCAAAGCTCTAAACAATCAGGCCCCTTTTTATTTAAAAGATCTGATACTACCGTATCATCCTAACAGAGCACTACGCTCCCAATATGCTGGATTACTTGTAATACCTAGAATCTCCTAAAGTACAATGGGAGGCAGAGCCTTCAGTTATCAAGCTCCTCTCCTGTGGAACCAGCTGCCAATCTGGATTCGGGAGTCAGACTCGATCTCTGTTTTTAAGAATAGGGTTAAAACCTTCCTTTTTGATATAGCCTACAATTCGGGAGGCATCATCTGTCTCTGAACCCTCCCTTAGTTATGCTGCTAATAGGTTTAGTCATCTGGGGGACCTCCAATAATGCACTGGGCTTCACTCCTTTCTTCACTCTCAATGAAATATTTTTTTTGCTGGTCATTAACATCTGTTTGTTCCCTCCCATAGATTGAGTCCCCATCGTGCTGTTTGCTCTCTACATGTCTGTTCTTTTCATCTTCTCTATCCCCTCACCCCCCCCCCCCAGCCTGTCACAGCAGATGACTGCCAGTCCCTGAGCCTGGTTCTGCTGGAGGTTTCTTCCTGTTAAAAGGGAGTTTTTCCTTTCCACTGATGCCAAGTGCTTGCTCACAGGGGATTGCCTGATTGCTGGGGTCTTTCTGCAATTGTGGGGGTTTCCCCTACAGTTGAAAGTGCTATGAGATGACTGTTGTTTTGAAATGGCACTATATAAATAAAGTTGAATTGAATTGAATTGAATTTTTTTTTTCCACAATATCTTTATTGAACCTTTTTTTTTTTTAACAAACATGATACAAACAATCAAACACTAACGCTAAAGTACTACAAAAAAAAAAAAAATGCACTAAAAACACCAACAACCACCAACAAAATCAAGTCTTCAACAATGCTCCTCTGTTTAGTCTAGACAATCCAATACATAAGTATACATATTATGTTCACCAGTTTGGAATTTACAAGGTCCACACACATCATTCACCTTCTTCTTCAAGAGTTATGTTTAAATTTTTTACATAATCAATAAAAGGTCTCCATATATTCTCAAACACAATTTCCTTTGATTTCAGTATATATGTTATTCTTTCTAATGGAAGGTTTGTTAACATCTGTCTTAACCACTGAGTCACATCTGGTCTATGAGTCTTTTTCCATAATAGTGCAATACATTTTTTGGCATTAAGCAAACTGAGGTCTATGAATGTTCTTTCACTTTTATTAAAATTATGCTTTTCTGGGTACAGACCCAACAAAAACAGTTTAGGATTCAGTATGATTTGTTTTGAGATTATTTTTTCAATTGTTACCCTCACCTCTTCCCAAAACATTCTTATTAATCTACATTCCCATAAACAATGAAATAGGGTTCCTTTACTTTCCATGCATTTTGTGCATGTATCTGGTATATTTTTGTTATATCTATTTAACTCCTCCGGTGTAACATACATCCGCATTAACCATTTGAAATGTATCAATTTAAGGCGTGCATTTATTGATTTGGTTTGAGCTTCTGTACAAGCCAATTCCCATTGTTCCTCCGAAATTTCAATTTGCAGATCTTCTTTCCAGTAGTTTAATCTTTTCAGTGAATTTTCACTTGAAGATAGTGTCAATGAGTTATAAAACTCTGAAATAATACCCTTTCTTTTACTATCTTTCATCATCATTTTTTCCAAGGATGAATAAATAGGTCGAGTGAGAGCTTTATTTTGATTTGATCGAATAAAGTTTCTAAGTTGAAGATATTTAAAAAAATGTGTTCTATTGAGATTAAATTTGATCCTCAGCTCTTCAAAAGACATTATGTTGTCTGCACATGGCAAATATAAATCCTGAATCTTTTGTATCCCTTTTAAATTCCATACTTTAAATACAGCGTCCGCTCTCCCTGGTTTAAAATATTGATTACCCCATATTGGACTAAATTGTGACAATAACTGTGGTTCTTTTAAATAGTTTTTAGCTTCACACCATATTTTGATCATATGCTTTACAAATGGATTTTTAACTTGTTTTTGTAATTTTTTTGCCGAATCTGAGTATATGAATATGGGAAGAGGTAAAGGTAAATTGTATGATTCCATTTCAGTCCAGTGAGGGAGATCATTTGATGAAAAATAATATGTCATAGACCTCAGTTGTGCCGACCAATAATACAACATAAAATTTGGACATTTCAGACCTCCACGATCAAATGGTAAATATAATAAAGACAGACGTAATCTAGCCCTCCTGTTGTTCCATATAAATTCCACTAACTTTTTTTTTATTCTTGAGAATAGATCTAAAGGTGGTGATAAGGGAATGTATTGAAATAAATAAAGTATTTTAGGTAAAATATTACTTTTAAGTATATTGATTCTCCCGATCATCGACATTGGTAGTGACATCCATCTCTGAGTTAACTCATTGATATCTGACATTAAGGCTTCATAGTTGACGCTGGCGACTGATTCTAGCTTAGGCATAATTTGGATTCCTAAATATTTAAACTGATTTACAACATTGAATTGATTTGCCTCAGGGGCTGGGTAATTTCTCTGGGTCTCATTTAGCATTAATATTGAAGATTTAGTTTTATTTATTTTATATCCTGATATTTCCCCAAAATTCTTTATTAAATTCAACAAGGTTGGAATTGATTTTTTTAGATTCGACATAAACAAAATTATATCATCGGCGTACAGGGAGATTTTATGTTCTGTTGGTCCAACTTTAATTCCATATATTTGTGAATGTAAACGTATCGCTATCGCTAAAGGTTCAATTGCCATAGTAAACAGT
This sequence comes from Pholidichthys leucotaenia, assembly GCA_020510985.1. Classification (NCBI taxonomy): domain Eukaryota; kingdom Metazoa; phylum Chordata; class Actinopteri; order Cichliformes; family Pholidichthyidae; genus Pholidichthys; species Pholidichthys leucotaenia. Next base: position 247,456,563 of record CM035843.1, on the reverse strand, counting down.
AAAGGTGAAAGTGGACAGCCTTGTCGACATCCTCTATTGATTTTTATTGGTTTTGAAATATTGTTATTTGTTAGGATTTCTGCTGTAGCATTATTGTATATTATTTGAACCCATTTTATGAAATTATTTCCAAGTCCAAACCTTTGTAGGACTTCAAAAAGAAAGGGCCATTCAACTCTATCAAAGGCCTTTTCGGCGTCCAATGATAGGAGAGCTGTAGCCAGTGCTTCTTTATTAAAATAAATAATATTAAATAGTCTTCTTACATTATGGAAGTCTTGTCTACCCTTTATAAAGCCATTCTGATCTCGATTAATAATATTTGGTAAAATTTCTTGTATTCGTCTTGCTAAAATTTTACAGATTATCTTAAGGTCGGCGTTTAATAGGCTTATTGGTCTCATATTTTCACATTTATTAGAGGGCTTACCTGGTTTTGGCAGCAGTATAATTAAGGCATTATTTATGTATGATGGTAAATTATTATTTTGAAATGCTTCTAAAACCATTTCCAAAAAAGGTTTTATTAATTTATTCTTAAATTTTTTATAAAGGTCAACTGGAAGACCATCTGGTCCTGCACTTTTTCCTGATTTCATATTATCAATGGCTAGCCCAACTTCTTCTTGACTAATTTTAGACTCCAATATCTCCCTGTTTTCATTTGGTATACACGGTATAGATAGTTCGTTCAAAAACCCATTTAGTTTTGTTAAATCAGGTTCATTTTTGGTATCATATAATTTTTCATAGTAATCTCTAAAGGCTCTATTAATTTCTAAAGGATCTATAACTACCTGTCCCTTACTTATAATACTGGTAATTGGTGTTTTAATTTCCAATTGTTTAATCTGCCATGCTAATAATTTTCCTGATTTTTCACCTTGTTCATAAAAAGATTGTTTCAATCTTAGAAGACTCGAGGCAGCTCTATTCGCTGATTTTTTGTCGTATTCAGCTCTCAAAATCAGTAATTCATTCTCCAACCTTGGGTCACTTCCTGCATACACTTTTTCCTGAAGACTTTTTATTTTATGTTCCAATTTAGCTCTCTCCTCTCGAGTCTTCTTAGATTTTGATCCTGTATAACTAATAATATGTCCCCTAATAAAAGCTTTGAAAGCCTCCCACTTTACACATGCTGATGTTTGTGTAGTATTGATGTCAAAGAACTCGTCTATCTGTTTTTCTATATACTTGACAAATTCCTCATCCTGAAGCCATTTATGCTGAAATTGCCATCTACCTGATTCCTTTGTCAATTTTTTATCTACATATATTAGACAACAGGGTGCATGATCAGAGATCACGATGTTATCATAAAAGCAGTTTTGAATCTTGGACCTTAATTCTGTGGAAATCAAAAAATAATCAATACGTGAGAATGTCTTGTAGGTACTGGAATAACAAGAATAGGCTTTAACTTGTGGTTTCATTTCTCTCCATATATCTAACAATCTCAATTCTTTCATAAAATGATTAATAGTCATCCTACATCCAATGTGCGTACAATCCAGTCCTGTTGATCTATCCACACCTGGATTCAATGTACAATTAAAATCCCCTGCTATTATATGTTGCCCTGTAAGTGATGATAAGATGAGAAATAAATTAGCAAAGAACTTCTGATCATCTATATTGGGACCATATAAGTTCACAAGATTTATATTTTCTAATAGCAAAGAACCTTGAATGATTACATATCTTCCAAATTTGTCTCCAATTACATTTTTCACTTGAAAAGGAACTGATTTATGTATGAGAGTCATAACTCCCCTGGCTCGGGATGAAAATGAAGAGGTGAATACACTTCCCTGCCATCTACTCCTAATTCTTTTAACATCCTCCTCTATCAGATGAGTTTCTTGTAAAAACACAATTCTTGAACCCATGTCCTTTATTTTATTCATAACTTGTTTAAGTTTTTTTAAATTTTGTAGACCTCTGCAATTCCATGAAGTTAAATTAAGATTAACACTTTGGTCCATGATCAATAGAGAGTTTGGGATTACCTTGCAGTGTAAACATGCTCATACAGAGAAGCAAAAACATGAGTGGTTGAACATTCATCCTACAAACTACACACAAACAAATTTCCCCTTCCCACACTTGTGGCAAACCCCCCAAAATCAAAAGAAAAATTCTGTCTCCCGATATAGCCATCGACCGTTCCACACCCACGGGGAACAGCCTAAGCCACTCCTTCTTCATCCTCCCAATCACCCTAACTCTACTGCTTTTAATGACGTAACATTAACTCTCCTCTGTAGTTTTCCAACTTAACTCCAAAATTTTTAACAACTTTGTACATCATAGTTTTTTTTTTGTTTGTTTTGTTTTTTTAATATATAATACAATCTATATTTTGTAAACTTACTATTTACTTCAAGTCAGTCAGATGCCTGTGCAAATGCTTAATTATTCTACCTTATATTTTGTTCATGCTTAGCTCCCACCAGTCTCTTCTTCTTCTTTGATCTTCTTGATGAACTCCTGCGCCTCCTCTGGGGTCTTGAAGATGTGGGTTCTGCCCTCATACGTGGTCAGCAGTCTCGCAGGATAGATCACACCATGACGAATCCCAAGGTTGCGCAGCTCCTTACGTACGGGATCAAACTGCTTCCTCAATTGCTGGATTCCTGTGGCCAAATCTGGGTAGAACCGCACCTGCTGGTCCTGGTGTTTAATCTCTCCTTTTTTAGCTCGTGCAGCGTTGAAGATCTTCATCCTGTCTCTGTTGCTAAGAAACTTCATAATTAAGGTCCTCGGCGGTCCCTTATCTCTCCGTGGGCCAATACGATGTGCTTTTTCCAGAACCACTGCTGATTGCAACTCCTCGCTGCCCAGCACCTCCGGAATCCACTTTTCCAGAAAGGAACATACGTCCCGACCTTCTGATTCCTCTGGAAGACCCACCAGCCTCAAATTATTCTGTCTCGACCGAGATTCCAAATCCAAAATATTATCTTCCAGAGATTTATTTTTTTTTTCCAAAGTGCGCACCTTTAATTGAAGACGGGTGACGTCATCTTCAGCACTAGCGAGACGGAGCTCCATCTGCGCCGTTCGTTCTACACAGTCACCCAATTCCTTTCTTATTCCTTCCAACGCTGTCATAATCCCATCAAATCTAGAGGAAAAGTCCGCTCTCATTGAACTCATGGCAGCCATCAGCGCATCTGCGCCATTCCCCGCAGATATCGCAGCGTTGCCAGCCTCCTCCGCCATATATGGAGTTTTGTTTGCTGCGTCACAGACCTGAAAGTCCGTTAATTTGGACTGTTTCGGCGGCTCGCTTTTTCCTTTTCCTGGTTTTCCAGCCTTAGGCTTCGCCGACATATCTTCGCCCAAATGCTGGGATACGTTCTGTCCCAAATGAGAGAGTTATTTGCCGATTTTTTTTTTTCCAGGAGCAGAGCAGAGCGAGACACGTCCGTCCTACGTGGCAGCCATAACCGGAAGTCCGAATTGAATTTTTAAGGTCATCTTTCCATCCCTCAATAGTCATGGAAAGTGGTATGATTATATTACTGTTTTGAGGTACAAGAGGCCGTGTTCCTGGATATCTGATGCTGAAGTCATTGTTTTTTAACAAGGAAAAGTGTTTAGCACCTTGAAAGAGCCAGATTATGTAGCATCTCAGACAGGAGACAGTGGATAAACATGGGAGAACAATACTCAGGAGCTTCCTGGCGAGATAGCAGGAAGGAGTCAGGGACGTAGGGGGTTGAATGCGGTGTGATGCAAATGTCATGTTGTGTGTGGAGAGATGCCATGAAACTTAAGAGGAGAGTGCCTGCTGAAGACTTCAGTCTGTTCTTTGCTTGTGAGATGTGAGTGTGTAATAAATCGTCTGAAATGATTCTGCCTCCTCATTTACACACTCCACAAGTGTCCCGTTTCAGTGACAACCATATGTTCTGAACTAGTACCGGAAGTTACTACCACAATTCAAGCAAGGCATCATGGGGCCGAAGAATAAGGTGGATTTTTTTTTTTTAATTTTTAAAGGGTTAGAAGTCTTCCCCATACTTGAAAATAGGGGCCTTCAAACACATTCTTCCATTGGGCCCCACAAAAAGCTAGAAGCGGCCCTGTTCATTTTTAAAAACGGCTGAGCCGTTGGTAGTAGTTCCGCCCACCGAGCTGCTGCTCCTCTTCCAGATCAGACAACTACACTCTTTTTACAGAGGTGAGTGTTTTGTTTTGTTGTGCTACTGTATCTTCCAAATGTCCAGTGTGCATTTGCTGTGTTTTCAGTATTGTTTTTTTTTTACTTTATTGTTTCTGCGCGACGCTAAAAAGAAAAAGCCGCGAGGCCAGTAGGTGAAGATGTGCGCGACGTGTTTGCTTATTTTCTATGAATATGCACCGCAATGAAGTTCACGGAGGTCACAAACTTGGGCGGGTTTGCGTTGATTCTAAAATATCGTGTACATTTTAAACAGTGTCATTTCTATAATTTCCCCCTTGCTGCTTTCTTTTATGATTCTCCTCCCTTTTCCTCCTTATAGATGTCTCTGAGTGAGAAAAGTTACGAGGAGCTCAGCAGCCTGTTGACAGAGTATGGCATCAGACATGGACCCATAGTTGGTATGAAACTCGCATAATAAAGCCACTTCTTTGTCATTAATCATCTCCTGAGCTGTGACGAGCATGCACGAGTGGATAAGAAACATAAATAGGAAGTGTGTGTATTGACGGGGCTACTTTGGCTGTGTTCGGAATGTTCACTCCCTCCCTCCCTACTCGCTATATAGTGAATTTAGATATAGTGGACTATACAGTAAACTCAATATAACAATAAAATTAACAGCTTTCGGACACTACTGGCTTGTTTTTGCGGCACGGTTAATGACGTCATCACGTGAGAGTAAAACCTAACAGACTAACCGTGGTAAAAAAAAATAATAATAATAATAATACCGGCATGTAATTTGTAGTAAATATGTATTAAATCAAATCGTTTTTGCTTAACTAATAAATATAAATACCTTAAGGTAGTTTATGTTGTGATGTGAAGCTTTCCTCTCACTGGTCTGTTAGCTGCGCATTGCAGTATGGGATATATTGGCTAATATAATGACCATCCATTGTACACTATTTTTCAAAATGCATTGTGGGGTATTTGAGTTAAGATTTCGAACAGTACTACAAGATGGCTGATTCACTATATAGTACACTATACAGTATATGGAAGGAGTGAGCATTTACGATAAGATAAGCAGGGTTTCCTCTGGTAACATTTCTGGGTGGTGGCCCACCTCGCCAGAAAATTTACCGCTACACCAAGAAGGAGATATGAATTTAAGAAAAATATATAAAGCAATGACTTTCCGCAAGCGCGCACACGAACAATGCGTGTGGCTGTCATCTGCACAGAGTTTAGAAGCTCCCCGCCCATGCAAGCTTTCCAGTCAGGCAGCAGGCAGTGTCTCGCTTGCGGCAGCAGCGTCTTCGTGGAAAAGGAGTGAAAACCAGAAGTCAAACAGCAGAAATGGACTCTTGTTTGAAGAAAAACTTTGTGAAGAAGTCCACCGTTTCTTTGTTGGTGGAAATCCTGGCACGTCAGTGCCTTGAGGCTACCTATCGGGCAGGAGTGAAACTACAAATGATGGTTGTGTGCATGCGTCAACCACTTGGCCTGGGTAGATGAAAAAAGTGAGCATGTACAGTGCCACGTGCGTGCCGGGCTCGTCCAAAGAGTACACAGACCAAGGTGGACTAGAGGGGAAATGCAGCATGAATAAGGCTTGACTGTCCGACAGAAACATGAGTTTATTAAAGTACTTTAAAGGTGGGAAAAAAAATCAGAAGTGGTATGTAAGCACCGGAGGCATTTATCATGGTTTTAACCCGCTGGAAATGGGAGCAATAACCGGAGAGTCGCTTAGCTAAGAGATGTGGTTGGAATTCAAATGCAGCCGGCTTCATATGAAGGGAAAGGCAAGGGGGGCTGAGGATATATTTCACCAGCCACTACAATATTAAGTTATGTTCCCAATTATGTACCTGGCAAGTTAAGACGACTGAAATTCACGAAGTCAGTTACTTTAATCTGTCAGCAACCTTCAGACAAATTAAACATGCCAGCATTTGGATTTCAAAATAAGGGAGGTTTTTCTTGGCGGTGAGGAGATTTCTTAAAAAAAAAAAAAAAACTGTAAATATATAGAAATATTATAAGACAAGATGAGCCTTTATTAGTCCCACAACGGGGAAATTCCAGGATTGCAACAGCACAGAGATAGTGACACTCAGAGCAACAATCAGAAGGCAAGAAAAAAAAAAAAAAAAAAGGTCTTATAACAGAAATAACGGCATCCTTGGTCATTTAAGTTAATTTAAATCATTAAATACAATTTTATTAATTTTTTTCTTTGTAATAAGAGTTAAATTATTGTCCTGACTACAAAGTTATGGTCAAAAATGTAAACTGTTATAAGGAAATAGTAAAAAAAAAAAAAAAAAAGCCAATGTCTGTTTCAAATTTATTTAAAAAAAAAAAACAGACAAAAATAAGCCATAAAATAATCCACAAATTTATACTGAAGTTTCAAATGTACAAGAAAAGTCAATCTTACAAGAGGAAATTACAAATTTGTGGAAAATGGTTTCAAATTTAGATAGTTTTCTACTTTTCTCTGTAAATTTATCAGAAAATTGTTATAAATTTTTGAGAAACTTCAAACCTTCAAGACTGAAGTCATTACTCAAGTTTTAAGTGGGTGCTCTTTGTACCCTTAACTAGAAATTTTTGGTTGTCTCCTTTAATTTACATGGCACTTGATATTTTCTAACCTGTTTGTATACCACCATAGACAGAGAGAGAACCTGAATTAGACAGAGCTCAGAGAGGGCAAGATGAGCCAAGGAGAGGAAAGTGTTCAGGCAGAGGGTCCAGGAGAGGTGAGAGCAGAGGAAGGAGAGAAGGATGACACCAGTAAAAAGTCCAAACACAGGACGTCTGGGTGGGACCCCAATGGCCCAATATCCCAACATTCAAACCTTGGTTGTACAATACTTCAAATTGTAAGTTCCATATGCACGGCAGTGGCTCAGGAGGTAGAGCGGGTCATCCAATAACCAGGTGGTTGGTGGTTCAAATCCCGCTCTCCCCAGTTATCCTGGCGTTGTATCCCTGGGCAAGACACTTTACCCACCTTGCCTCCAGTGTCCATAACACTGGGTATGAATGTGTATAAATGTTCGGTGATGGCCGGAGAGGCAGTTGGCCTGGATTGGCAGCCACATTTCCGTCAGCCTGCCCCAGGGCAGCTGTGACTACAGTAGTAGCTTGCCACTACCATTGTCTGTCTAGCGTGAATGAATAATGTAGTTGTAAAAAGTGTCTTTGAATGTCTATGATAAAGCGCTATATAAATCTGATGTATTATTACAGTATATGCAAAGTTACTGTGCAAAATTAAAAGAAATAAATGGTATAAAATTAACATATTCATACTTATGTGTTTTCTGCCCCCACCCCCGGAAAAATATGTTGCTACCACGCCAAGGTCTTTAAGCCAGAGGAAACCCTGAGATAAGTCTTTATTAGTCCCACAATGGGGAAATTCCAGGATTGCAACACCACAGGGATAGCAACACTCAGAGCAATAATTTAGAAGATAAGAGCAGTGAATATACATACAGTGGGGCAAAAAAGTATTTAGTCAGCCACCAATTGTGCAAGTTCTCACACTTAAAAGATGAGGGAGGTCTCCAATTTTCATCATAGGTATACCTCAACTATGAGAGACAAAATGAGAAAAAAAAAAAAAATCCAGAAAATCACATTGAAGGATTTTTAATGAATTAATTGGTAAATTCCTCGGTAAAATAACTATTTGGTCAATAACAAAAGTTCATCTCAATACTTTGTTATATACCCTTTGTTGGCAATGACAGAGGTCAAACGTTTTCTGTAAGTCTTCACAAAGTTTTCACACACTGTTGCTGGTATTTTGGCCCATTCCTCCATGCAGATCTCCTCTAGAGCAGTGATGTTTTGGGGCTGTCGCTGGGCAACACGGACTTTCAACTCCCTCCAAAGATTTTCTATGGGGTTGAGATCTGGAGACTGGCTAGGCCACTCCAGGACCTTGAAATGCTTCTTACAAAGCCACTCCTTCGTTGCCCGGGCGGTGTGTTTGGGATCACTGTCATGCTGAAAGACCCAGCCACGTTTCATCTTCAATGCCCTTGCTGATGGAAGGAGGTTTTCACTCAAAATCTCACGATACATGGCCCCATTCATTCTTTCCTTTACACGGATCAGTCGTCCTGGTCCCTTTGCAGAAAAACAGCCCCAAAGTATGATGTTTCCACCCCCATGCTTCACAGTAGGTATGGTGTTCTTTCTCCTCCAAACACGACAAGTTGAGTTTTTACAATAAAGTTATATTTTGGTTTCATCTGACCATATGACATTCTCCCAATCCTCTCCTGGATCATCCAGATGCTCTCTAGCAAACTTCAGACGGGCCTGGACATGTACTGGCTTAAGCAGGACACATCTGGCACTGCAGGATTTGAGTGCCTGGCGGCATAGTGTGTTACTGATGGTAGCCTTTGTTACTTTGGTCCCAGCTCTCTGCAGGTCATTCACTAGGTCCCCCCGTGTGGTTCTGGGATTTTTGCTCTCCGTTCTCGTGATCATTTTGACCCCACGGGGTGAGATCTTGCGTGGAGCCCCAGATCGAGGGAGATTATCAGTGGCCTTGTATGTCTTCCATTTTCTAATAATTGCTCCCACAGTTGATTTCTTCACACCAAGCTGCTTACCTAGTGCAGATTCAGTCTTCCCAGCCTGGTGCAGGTCTACAATTCTGTTTCTGGTGTCCTTTGACAGCTGTTTGGTCTTGGCCATAGTGGAGTTTGGAGTCTGACTGTTTGAGGTTGTGGACAGGTGTCTTTTATACTGATAAAGAGTTCAAACAGGTGCCATTAATACAGGTAACGAGTGGAGGACAGAGGAGCCTCTTAAAGAAGAAGTTACAGGTTTGAGAGCCAGAAATCTTGCTTGTTTATAGGTGACCAAATACTTATTTTACCGAGGAATTTACCAATTAATTCATTAAAAATCCTTCAATGTGATTTTCTGGATTTTTTTTTCTCATTTTGTCTCTCATAGTTGAGGTATACCTATGATGAAAATTGGAGACCTCTCTCATCTTTTAAGTGGGAGAACTTGCACAATTGGTGGCTGACTAAATACTTTTTTCCCCACTGTATGTACACAGAAATATACACAGCGTGGAGCATTGTAGCTAGATTGAATAAACAGCATAATGGTCTGTTCAGTTACCCCACATATTATGAATATGTACCCATACAGCATATCTCGTATTTGAGTCAGCCTAGGGGGCCATTATTGTGCAAGTTTGTTACGTTTTGTGTGTTCAGTTCTTATTAGGTTGTAAAGTTTTTGTTTGTTTGTTTTTTTTGTATGGCCTGTATGAGCAGCCCTGCTTAGGTTATAAAGTCTGACAGCCGTAGGTAGGAAGGACCTGCGAAACCTCTCGGTTACGCACCTAGGATGGTGCAGCCTACTGCTAAATAAGCTCCTCAGTGCGTTCAGTGGGTTCTACATGGGGTGGGACTCGGACTCCAGCAGAGATGACAGCTTAGCCACCATCCTCTTCTCTCCTATCTCCTCCACTGGGTCGAGGCGCTGCCCCAGGACAGAGCTAGCTTTCTGGATCAGTCTATTCAGTCTCTTCCTGTTGGCTGTCGTGATGCCGTTGCCCCAGCAGACCACTCCAAATGTGATGGCTGATGCCACCACCGAGTCGTAGAAGATCTTCAGAAGCACCCCTTGTACACCAAAAGACCTGAGCCTCCTCAGGAGGAACAGTCTCCGCTGTCCCTTCTTTTAGAGCGTATTGGTATTGTGTGACCAGTCCAGTTTATTATTCAAATGAACACCCAGGTACTTGTAGGATGTCACCATCTCAATGTCTGTTCCCTGGATGTTTTTACTAACCACAAAATTGTGGCTAGTAAAAAGGCTGAGTGGCTAGTAACTTTGGAAAATCACTAGCCACAGTGGCTGGTGAGCAAATAAGTTAATGTGAAGCCCTGATTATAATGGAAAACTCTGTACTTCTTTATACTAAAAGAAGTGGACCAAACAGTATTTTTTTTTTACCTCCGCCAAGGAGGTAATGTTTTTGCTGGGGTGCGTTTGTCTGTTAACAGGGTTATGCAAAAACTACAGGATGGATTTGGATGAAATTTTCACCAAAGGGGGCCTTTGGCCTATGGATGAACCGATTAGATTTTGGTGATGATCTGAGAGTGCATACTTCCACCAAGGCCCTTGTTTGTATTTATGCAGCAGGATTACACCAAAACTACTGGATGAATTTTGATGAAATTTTCTCCAGAGGTTGTCCTTGGGCTACAGTGGAACCCATTAGATTTTGGAAGTGATCCATGAGCACATACCTTCACCAAGGCCGTATCTTGCAATGTACAGAAGGATGGAGGCAGAGCGGTATGGACAGATGGATGGACAAAGGGAGGGAGGGAGGGAAGGAGCCTTGGCAGAGGTATTTGCTCTCTAGTTTATTCTATAGGGGTTTTTTACCCACTGACCTGCTGGAGATGAGTTTGTGGTACATGTGGTTTATAAACACAACACCCCTACCAGAGTTCCAAGCAGCTGTGCTTTGGGAAACGTGCACATGTTCTAAGGGACAATCTGTTTTATTCCATTCAGCATTTTTTAGTACAGTGACTGAAAGCTGGTGTGTTAACTTACCCCAAAGTACCTGGGTCTGCCAACCAGCCCTTCTTTGCTTCCACTTCTCATATTAATCCTATTAATCCAAATGATTCTCGCTGTTTAGATCAGTCTTCAACTCATAACCCCATAGAGATCGTGTCTGTCTCCCGTTACCCAAAACCTTATAACCCAAGACAAATACAACATAACTTGATAAAGATTAAAACCACTAATTTACCACAGTTAAATAAAATAATTAAATGCGGACTGCTGAATATAAGATCTTTGTCAGATAAAGCGACCTTAATTAATGATATGATCACGGATTACAATATAAATATACTCTGTCTCACAGAAACATGGCTACGCCCCGATGACTTTTGTTTAGTATCAATGAGGCCAAACCCCCCCCAGCCATGGTAATATTCATATTCCTAGAAACACTGGCTGAGGTGGTGGTGTCGGGGTAATATATGAATCCACATTACCAATGAACCTTCAGCCTAAGCTAAACTCAAATTGTAACTCTTTTGAATGCTTAATTTTTAGCTTAGCACATCCATCCTGGAGGTCAGAGCAGCCTATTTTATTTACCACAGCATATCGCCCTCCCAGTGCTTCTTTTGCTGAACTTACGTCTGAATTCTCTGAGTTCTTAACAACCTTAGTTCTTAGTTCAGACAAGATTATCATAGTTGGTGACTTTAATATTCATATAGATGTTGATAATGATAGTCATAGTTAAGCATTTCTCTCCCTCTTAAATTCAGCTGGTTTTTTTCACTCTCCCTCTTAAATTCAGCTGTTTTTTTTCAATGTGTTAGAAAACCAACCCATCATCATAATCACACCCTTGACCTGGTCTTGGCCTATGGTGTAGAAATTGATGAGCTGCTTGTCATCCCTCAAAATCCTACACTGACTGACCACTATTTGATAACTTTCAAATTTGTGCTATCCGATTTCACAGCATCAAGCAGAAATATAGTTACCAGATACTTATCTGATAGTGCTGTGGCTCACTTTAAAGAATTAATCCCTTCGGCACTTTTACTGTATTACCATGTCTCAATATAACAGACAGCACTGACTACTTGAATCCATTAGAATTAGACCTTTTAGTTGGTAGTACTGCAGCCTCACTGCAGTCAACACTTGACTCCATAGCCCCTCTTAAAAAGAAAACTATTAAAAATAGGAGACTAGCTCCATGGTACAACTCCCACATCCGTAAGTTAAAACAGAAAGTTAGATCCTGTGAAAGGCTTTGGCGTGCAAATAAGACAGAAGAATCTTGTTCAGCCTGAAATGCCAGCCTTACCACCTATAAGAAATCTCTCCGTAGTGCTAGGCGGCAGTACTGTTCATCCTTGATAGAAGAAAATAAAAACAACCACAGATTTCTCTTTTAACACTGTGGCTCAGCTAGCAAAGAGCCAAAATGCCATAGATCCCTACATCCTTCCAACTCTTAGTGCTGACGACTTTTTGAATTTTTTTAATGATAAAATTGTCAGTATTAGGAATAATATTCAAAAAAATAGCCCCCCTAAAAATACCAAGCCTCTACCAAACACTGCTGTGCCCACAGGCTCAGAACTCCACTTTTCTAAATTTTCTTGTATTCATCATTCTGATCTATCCCTAATAGTGTCAGCTCTAAATCAACTACCTGTCTTTTAGATCCAATCCCCGCTAGACTAGTGAAGGAATCGCTATCTCTGATTAGTCTATCTCTTTTGAACGTAATTAATATGTCCCTATTGATAGGACATGTACCGCAGTCATTTAAAGTGGCAGTAATTAATCCTGTACTTAAAAAACCTTCACTTGATTCTGGGATTTTGGCCAATTATAGACCAGCATCTAACCTCCCCTGCTTTTCCAAGATCCTTGAAAAAGTAGTTGCCAAACAACTATGCACCTTTTTAGAAAAAAAATTCTTTATTTGAGAAATTTCAGTGAGGTTTTAGGAAACATCACAGCACAGAGACAGCCTTAGTGAAAGTTACTGATGACATCCTTATGGCATTTGACAAAGGACTTGTCTCCGTCCTTGTTTTATTGGACCTCAGCGCTGCCTTTGATACCATTCACCACCATATTCTGCTAGAGAGACTTGAACAGCAAATTGGCTTGAATAGAACAACGCTAAGTTGGTTTCAGTCTTATCTATTGGATCGTTCCCAGTTTGTTCATGTCCATAACAAGTCCTCTACTAAGACCACAGTTAGCTATGGAGTTCCGAAGGGATCAGTACTTGGACCAGTCGTCGTCGGCCTCCGTCGGTCTATGATGACCATGGAAGAGAATCCTAAACGTCTACTCTGCTGGAACAGCACCGCCTGTGGCTGAACAGGCCGATGCGCGAATGGCAGTCCCTGTCACACAGGTCGCACTTGTGGGTGGTCTCCGTGCTGCTGGGTCTGTGGCGGTTCTTCCTGCGGGTCCTTTTTTCATCTGCAGCAGCAGTCAGTCTCTCTTCACCCGCTGTGAGCTGTCTGGTCAGGGTGCCTCTCCATTTGGAGCGGTCCGTTGCAAGGTCCTCCCAGTGCTCTGTGTTGATCTCCAGGGCCTTCATGTCTCTCTTGCAGACGTCTCTAAAACGCAGCTGTGGGCGGCCAACGTCTCTCTTGCCAGTTGCCAGTTCTCCATAGAGGACGTCTTTGGGGATTCTGCCATCCTCCATACGGTGAACGTGGCCTAGCCAGCGGAGCCTGCGCTGTCTGAGTAGAGTGAACATGGAGGGAAGACCGGCGCGGGACAGAACTTCTGTGTTGGGCACTTTGTCCTGCCAGGATATGTCCAGGATGTGGCGAATGCAGCGCAAGTGGAAGGAGTTCAGTCTCTTTTCCTGCCAGGCGTATGTTGTCCACGTCTCACTCCCATAGAGCAGTGTGCTGATGACGCAGGCGTTGTACACTGCCATCTTCGTCTTGACAGAGAGTTTGGGATTCTCCCACACTCGTGTGGTGAGGCGAGCGAGTGTGAAGGCTGATTTTCCAATCCTCTTGTTGATCTCTGTATCAAGGGAGAGGTTGTTGCTGATCGTGGACCCCAGGTACGTGAACTGATTCACGACCTCCAGCTCGTAGTCGTCAATGGTGATGGTTGGTGGTGCTTCCGTGCCTTGCGCCAAGACGTTAGTCTTCTTCAGGCTGATGGTAAGCCCGAAGTCCTTGCATGCCTGGGAGAAGCGGTCCATAAGGGTCTGAAGCTCCTGCTGTGTGTGGGTTGCGACTGCAGCGTCGTCTGCGAACAGCATGTCTCTGATTAGAGCCTCGCGTACTTTGGTTCTGGCTTTCAGGCGGGCGAGGTTGAAAAGCCTGCCGTCAGATCTTGTGTGCAGGTAGATTCCCTCTGTTGCTGTGCTGAAGGCATGCCTCAGGAGCATAGCAAAGAAAATCCCAAAGAGGTTTGGCGCAAGTACACAGCCCTGTTTCACTCCGCTGCGTATGTTGAAAGGCTCTGAGACGTTGCCATCGTGCTGCACTATCCCCTGCATGTTGGTGTGAAACGATTCAATGAGGCTTTGCAACTTTGGTGGGCATCCTATCTTTGGCAGGATCTTGAAAAGGCCCTCTCTGCTGACCAGATCGAACGCTTTGGTGAGGTCGATGAAGGCGAAGTACAGGGGCATGTTCTGTTCTCTGCATTTCTCCTGGAGTTGGCGGATGGAGAATATCATGTCTACCGTCGACTATACAATACTTGGACCAGTATTGTTTACATTATACATGCTGCCTTTGGGAGACATTATGAGGAAGCATTCTATTCATTTTCATTGTTACGCTGACAACACTCAGTTGTATTTATCCATCAATCCAGATGATCCCAGCCAGTTGGGTTTACTTCAGGAGTGTCTTAAGGATATCAAAACCTGGATGAACTACAACTTTCTATTGCTGAATACAAATAAAACTGAAGTTGTGGAGAGTGCGAATAACGGAGGCAGACTCATGCAGCAGACTACTTTATTCACTCACATCAGTCATACATAGAAAAAGCATTACTTCAATACACCAGGGTCTCTCCTTTTATATAATCCACGCATCTCACATCTGCATGACATCTCGCATCACAATACATTCAACCCTTCTCCCCCCACTGTCCCCCAGCTCTCCTTCCTGCTACCTCACCATAATCTCTCCCATCTCAATACCTATTGTCCTCATCTGTTTACCCTGTGCATCCAGTCTGAGATGCTTATCCCAGCGTCTTATCCCCCCCCCCCCCCCGAATCTCAGACCAAGTTTCAGTCCTCACGTCCTTTTGGCTTCAGTCTCCTCCCGTATCTGCTGTAACGGGGGCTCTCCGCCTCCGCGGCACTGCTGTGCCGGTGGGGGGCTCCTGGGGGTGTGTCTGTCTGCGGGTGGGCAATGGCGAGGGGGGGGGGGAACCTTCGACTTGCCCGTGTGGCTGCTCTGATGAATCGTTTACCTGGGGACTTCTCCGTGGGGGTCTTCCACGCCGAGGGGCCCGAGCCAACATCACTTGCTCGTCCGCCACCACAAAGGCGGGCTTAAGTCTGATACATATTTTCTCCCTACGACCCCCCAAGTCTAACAAAAAATGTTTGTCCCCTGGGTTCCAGCACTCTGAACGGGCCATCGTAGGGTGGGCGCAATGGGGGGCGGTGGGCATCGTGCCTGACAAACACGAATGCCGCACTCTTCAAAGTTTTTGGCACAAAAGCGCGTGGAAAACAGTGGTGGGCCGGGCCCGGTAGCGTGCCTGTATCTGCGCTATGCTGCGAACGCTGAGACGGACAGTTGTCCGGCGCGGGATTATCTGGCAAAAATTCCCAGGGGAGCCGCAGTGGCTGAGAAAAAACAAGCTCCGCCGGAAGCCTTTAAATCCTCTTTTGGTGCGGAACGCAACCCCAACAAAACCCACGGCAACCGGTCTACCCAATTTGCATCCGTCAGCGAAGCCCTGAGCGCTGCTTTCAGCGACCTGTGAAAACGCTCGCATAACCCATTGACCTGTGGGTTGTACGCAGTTGTGCAATGAATTGCAACACCCAGGCCACGGGCCATCGCGGACCAGAGGTTGGAAACAAACTGAGGGCCCCTATCAGACGTTATGTCCGACGGGCTGCCAAAATGTGCCACCCATGTTGTTAAAAAAGCACACGCCGCGGACACGGTTGCCGCCAGCGGGACTACTTCTGGCCAGCGTGTGGTGTGGTCCACCACTGTCAGAAGGTGCATGCACCCCTACGATGGCGGGAGGGGGCCCACAAGGTCCACGTGAACATGGTCAAACCTCTTAGCCGGTATACGAAACGGCTTCAAAGGAGCCTTCGTGTGTCTGTGTACTTTGGCTCGTTGGCACGCTACGCAGGCTGCCGCCCACTCTTTCACTTGTTTGCGCAGGCCTGTCCAAACGAACTTCGCTCTCACCATTTTGACTGACGCATGCACTCCTGGGTGCGCCAGAGCGTGAACTGAGTCAAACACTCGGCGGCGCCAAGCAACTGGGACCACCGGGCACGGGTGTCCCGTGTAGACATTGCAGATTGGGGGGGGGCGCTGCCGTCCTGCAGTACTCTGCTCTCCAGCCTTAACCCTGTTTGTCCAGACTGGGGCGCACACACGTCCGCATCGCCAATCTGCTCTGCGGCCATGGCTGCATAATCTATCCCTACGCAGACCGGGGCCACTACTGCGCGTGAGAGGCAGTCCGCCACCACATTCAGTTTACCTGACACATGCTGAATATCGGTCGTAAACTCCAAGATCGCGGCCAGCTGTCTCTGCTGCTGGCCCAACCATGGTTCCGAAATCTTGGCCATCGCGAACATTAGCGGCTTGTGGTCCACGAATGCGGTGAAACTGTGCCCTTCCAGCCAGAACTGGAAGTGGCGTATGGCCAGGTGGAGAGCCAGCAACTCCCTGTCGAACACGCTGTATTTACGCTCACTGTCGCGCAAAGCCCTGCTGAAAAAAACAAGCGGCTGCAAAGAAGCGGCGACGCATTGCTCCACGATGGCCCCTATGGCCACATCCGAGGCGTCGGTAGTGAGCGCCATCCGGGTCCGGGTGCGCCAACAGTGCGGCGTTTGCCAGGGCTGTTTTAACCTCAGAGAATGCCTGCTCCCGCGCCGGAGTCCATTCGACTCTGTCCGCCGGTTTCCGTTTCTTGAGCGCGGCGTACAATAACTGCATGAGCTGAGCTGCGCGGGGGAGGAACCGGTTATAAAAGTTAACCATCCCCAAAAACTCTTGCAGCGCCCTGACCGTCTGAGGCCAGGGAAAATTCGCCACGGCATGCATCTTGTCGAGCAAGGGTATCGCTCCCTCCGGTGAGGCGCGGTGCCCCAAAAAGTCAATCCCCGTCACGCAGAACTGGCATTTCACTGGGTTGATTATTAACCCGTGCTCTTCCAACCTCCGGAAAACCGTCCTGAGGTGGGATACGTGTTCGTCCTCAGACACGCTGGCCACCAGGATATCATCCAGGTAGACAAACACAAACGGCAGATCGCGCAACACCACATCCATCATGCGTTGGAATGTCTGTGCCGCGCCTTTTAATCCGAAGGGCATGCGTAAAAACTCAAACAAGCCAAACGGAGTTATTACTGCTGTTTTGGGTATGTCCTCCACGCGCACTGGTACGGACTAGGTCTATTTTAGAAAAAATGCGTGCCCCGGCTAGGTGAACGGAAAAATCCTGAATATGGGGAATCGGGTAGCAGTCGTGTGCTGTGGCGTTATTCAACCTGCGGAAATCTCCGCACGGTCGCCACGATCCCTCAGCCTTAGGGACCATGTGTAGCGGGGATGCCCATGGGCTGTTTGAGCGCCTGATGATGCCCAACCTTTCCAAGTTGGCAAACTTGTGCGCTATGGCCAGTTTAGCAGTGTCCAGGCACCGAGGTCGTGCGAAAACGGGTGGCCCAGTGGTGGTGATAGTGTTCCACCCTGTGTTTAGTGCTGGCCGCCAAAAACGTTGGGACCATGAGTGCTGGGAACTGAGTGAGCAGTGTGTGGAACTTACCGCCTGGAGCTGTGACGTTGGCTTGTGTTATTGGCCCGGCCCCTCGAGCTGTACAGGGGAGAGAATCAAAAGACATTGCATTAACCAGGCATCTATTAGCAACATCGACTAACAACCCATGTGCACACAGAAAATCAGCTCCCAGGATTGGGAAATTCAATGCCGCTATGACAAAAGTCCACTCGTACATACGGCCATGTAGGGATAAAGTCAGTGTTCTCTCACCAAAAGTCTTAATGTCCGAGCCGTTTACGGCTACCAGCTGGGGGCTGCTAGCTTCCGCTAGCCAGTCGGCGTAGGACGGCAGGATGAGGCTCTTTTGGGAGCCTGTGTCTACGAGGAACTGTCTCCCCGAGCGCGAGTCCGTCACATAGAGCAGCTTGTTCTCTTCACCGGCGGTCGCAGCTTCTACTGACTGCTGGCCTTGGTGTTTCCTGAACGCTTGAATTGGCATGGTGGCACACATCTGCGTGCGTTCTCTCCAAAACAGCGGTGGTGGAAGCAGAGCGTGTCTCTCTGGTGCTTCCTGGCCCCCGCTGCCACTACCGTCGCTGGCTCCTCGCCTCCGCTGGTCATCTCACTTGGTTCTGACACCGCCGCGTTCACTGTGAGTGCTCTGGTGGTGAGGATGATCCGATCTGCCTCCTGGGCTAGCGCACGGTAGTCATGCGCGGCCAGCAACGGCGAATTGGCAAGGATCGCTCTTGCCTCTGTTGAGAGGTTCCGGAGGAAAAGGTGGGCAAACAGAAAATGCCCGTTGTCTGTGCCCATCAACGCCAACATCTTTTCCATCAGTTCGACCGCCGACCCATCTCCTAACTCGGAGCGCGTCAGGAGCCTCTCTGCTCTCTCACAGTCCGAGAGCGTTTAGCGCCGGGTCAGCGCGGCTTTGAGAGCCCCGTATTTATCCTGGGCTGGAGGCTGTTGGAGCAGGCTCGCTACTTGCTGAGACGTGCGAGCGTACACCGCTGCGACCACATAGTAATATCTGGTGTTGTCTGCCGTTATTCCCCGGAGAGCGATCTGAGCCTCGGTGTGGTGGAACCAAGACCGCGGGTCGTGCAGCCAAAAGTCCGGTAGTTTGACCGAAACAGCGCACGCGTTGCTGGGGCTTCCCGTCCGGGTTGTGTCTGGGATGCTTGCTGCGTTGCTGGGGCTTCCTGTCTGGGCCGACTCCAGGGTTCTTGTCTCGTGTTCCATAATTCGTCAAGGGTCACCAGTGTGGAGAGTGCGAATAACGGAAGCAGACTCATGCAGCGGACTACTTTATTCACTCTCACATCAGTCATACACAGAAAAAGCATTATTTCAATACACCAGGGTCTCTCCTTTTATATCATCCACGCATCTCACATCTGCATGACAGCTCTCCTTCCTGCTACCTCACCATAATCTCTCCCATCTCAATACCTATTGTCCTCATCTGTTTACCCTGTGCATCCAGTCTGAGATGCTTATCCCAGCGTCACACTATCATATTCTGCTAGAGAGACTTGAACAGCAAATTGGCTTGAATGGAACAACGCTAAGTTGGTTCCAGTCTTATCTGTCAGATCGTTCCCAGTTTGTTCATGTCCATAACAAGTCCTCTACTCAGACCACAGTTAGCTATGGAGTTCCGCAGGGATCAGTACTTGGACCAGTATTGTTTACATTATACATGCTGCCTTTGGGAGACATTATGAGGAAGCATTCTATTCATTTTCATTGTTACGCTGACAACATTCAGTTGTATTTATCCATCAATCCAGATGATCCCAGCCAGTTGGGTTTACTTCAGCAGTGTCTTAAGGATATCAAAACCTGGATGAACTACAACTTTCTATTGCTGAATACAGATAAAACTGAAGTCATCATTGTTGGCTGCAAACATGCTAGAAGTACTCTTTAGCAAGATAACAACACTAGATGGCATTGCACTGGCTTCTACATCTTCTGTTTGGAATCTTGGAGTTATCTTTGACAAAGATGTGTCTTTCAACTTTCATATACAACAAACCATTAAGACTGCCTTCTTCCATCTGCATAGTATTTCTAAAATTAGGTCCATCCTGTCTCATAAAGATGCAGAGAAACTTGTCCACGCCTTTTATCACCTCTAGACTTGACTATTGTAACTCACTTTTATCAGGTTGCCCAAATAAGTCCATAAAGTTTCTCCAACTCATTCAGAATGCAACTGCACGTATCCTTATGAGAACAGGGAGAAGAGATCACATTACTCCAGTTTTAGCTTCTTTACAATGGCTCCCAATAAAATATAGAATTGAATTCAAGATATTGCTCTTAACCTATAAAGCTCTTAATGGTATGGCTCCTCCTTACCTGCAAGAACTCTTAGTTTCTTATCATCCAGCCAGAGCTCTGCACTCCCAAAAATCCAAACTACTAGTGGTCCCCAAGGTATCTAGAAGTAGATTGGGAGGTAGAGCTTTCAGCTATTAAGCTCCCTTCCTGTGGAACCGTGTTCCCAGTTCAGTTCGGGAGGCAGACTCTCTCTCTCTTTATTGAAGAGCAAGTTGAAATCTTTTCTCTTTGATAAGGCCTTTAGTTAGAAATGCTGCTCCTGCCAGGCCTTCGCTTGCATGTGTAGCCTGGCCAGGCTTTGTACTGGACTGTTTGGCTTTGAATGTTGTATTTGTATGTTTGTTTTTGAATGTAGTTACTCAACTCAGCCGGTCGAGCCGGATGGCCGTCCTCTATGAGCTATGGCTCCGCCCGAGGTTTCTGCCCGTTAAAGGGAAATTTTTCCTCGCCTGTGTCACCGCAGTGCTTGCTCTTAAGGGTCTCTGCTGGGTTCGATAAACTAAGAGTGTAGCCTAAACCCACTCTTTTCTGTAAAGTGCCTTGAGATGACCTGTGTTGTGATTTGGCGCTATATAAATAAATTGAAATTAATTGTTCTGATTCTTCTCATTTTTCTCTGCTAAAAGTGCATGGGTAGCAAAAACGGCAGTATGTAAAAACAGGAAATATTATAGTCTGATCAGAAATCCCCCCCCCCCCCACTACTCAAATATTACTACCCCACATTGCCTGCAATAGCTTTTTTTTGTGGGATCATTGAGGGGACAGGAGCTATGGTGGTTGTGGCTTCAGTCCTAACAGCGTATCACAGGTTACAACTTTATCCACCAACAACAAAGCACCTTGTGGTTGGCTGTTGGGACTGGGGTCATGGTCACTGTGGTTGTGGCCTTTTCATTGTTCCTACAGAGAACAATAAAGTTACATAGTACTGCTTTACAAACTAATGCATAGCACACTAAAGCCTTAAATGGTGTTGCTTAACTATACAACACTCAAGTCTACATCTGCTTGAAACCTGATGATTGCCACTTGTGGCTACAGTGGGCCAAAAAAGTATTTAGTCAGCACCAACTGTGCAAGTTCTCCCCACTTAAAAGATGAGAGAGGTCTCACAATTTTCATCATAGGTATACCTCAACTATGAGAGACAAAATGAGAAAAAAAAATCCAGAAAATCACATTGAAGGATTTTTAATGAATTAATTGGTAAATTCCTCGGTAAAATAAGTATTTGGTCACCTACAAACAAGCAAGATTTCTGGCTCTCACAGACTTATAACTTCTTCTTTAAGAGGCTCCTCTGTCCTCCACTCGTTACCTGTATTAATGGCACCTGTTTGAATTCGTTATCAGTATTAAAGACACCTGTCCACAACCTCAAACAGTCAGACTCCAACCTCCACTATGGCCAAGACCAAAGAGCTGTCAAAGGACACCAGAAACAAAATTGTAGACCTGCGCCAGGCTGGGAAGACTGAATCTGCAATAGGTAAGCAGCTTGGTGTGAAGAAATCACCTGTGGGAGCAATTATTAGAAAATGGAAGACATACAAGACCACTGATAATCTCCCTCGATCTGGGGCTCCATGCAAGATCTCACCCCGTGGGGTCAAAATTATCACGAGATCGGAGAGCAAAAATCCCAGAACCACACGGGGGGACCTAGTGAATGACCTGCAGAGAGCCTGGGACCAAACGTAACAAAGGCTACCATCAGAAACACCACTATGCCACCAGGGACTCAAATCCTGCCAGTGCCAGATGCTGTCCCCCTGCTTAAGCCGTACATGTCCAGGCCCCGTCTGAAGTTTGCTAGAGAGCATTTGGATGATCCAGGATAGGTTTGGGAGAATGTCATATGGTCAGATGAACCAAAATAGAACTCTTTGGTAAAAAACTCAACTTATCGTGTGTGGAGAAGGAAAGAATGCTGAGTTGCATCCAAAGAAACACCATACCTACTGTGAAGCATGGGTGGTGGAAACATCATGCCTTGGTGGCTGTTTTTCTGCAAAGGGGAGTTAGGACGACTGATCTGTGTAAAGGAAAGAATGAAATGGGGCCATGTTTGTATCGTGAGAATTTTGAAGTGAAAACCTCCTTCCATCAGCAAGGGCATTGAAGATGAAACGTGTCCTGGGGTCTTTCAGCATGACAATAATCCCAAACACACTGCCCGGGCAACGAAGGAGTGGCTTCGTAAGAAGCATTTCAAGGTCCTGGAGTGGCCTAGCCAGTCTCCAGATCTCAACCCAATAGAAAATCTTTGGAGGGAGTTGAAAGTCCGTGTTGCCCAGCGACAGCCCCAAAACATCACTGCTCTAGAGGAGATCTGCATGGAGGAATGGGCCAAAATACCAGCAACAGTGTGTGAAAACTTTGTGAAGACTTACAGAAAACGTTTGACCTCTGTCATTGCCAACAAAGGGTATATAACAGAGTATTGAGATGAACTTTTGTTATTGACCAAATACTTATTTTCCACCATAATTTGCAAATAAATTCTTTAAAAATCCTTCAATGTGATTTTCTGGATTTTTTTTTTCCTCATTTTGTCTCTCATAGTTGAGGTATACCTATGATGAAAATTGGAGACCTCTCATCTTTTAAGTGGGAGAACTTGCACAGTTGGTGGCTGACTAAATACTTTTTTAACCCACTGCTATATTTTATATTTTTTAACTGTTACTTTTATGATGGTGATGTAAGGTGACCTTGAATCTTGTGAAAGGCACCCATAAATAAAATGTACTATTAAATAAAGATGTTCCTATTGTTTTTATGATACTTTAACTTTACAGTATAGTCGACAAAACACAGGAAGTAAAAACACCAGAAACGAACAGAAGACAGGAAATAACTAGGGTAAAAAAGACACACACATACAAGCTGAAGGAAAAAAATCAGGTGGGAGACACAGCATGTGAGGAAGAGGAAGCCATTAAGAACCAACAAAAAACCAGGAATACAACATTTCACATGATAAATTCATATACAGTCGTGAAAAAATTAGGACACCCTGTATAAGCCTGTGTTTGTTTTTTTAACATACTTGGACATATGGATATTTAATATCAGTGTTAAAATACTGGGAGATTCACATAATACAATTAAAAATGAATTAAAGACTTTTTTCAAGTTTTCTGTAAAATGTAATTCTAAACAAATAGTGAGGAATAAATTAGGACACCCCCACATTCGTTCCCACTTACAATGGCTAAAATAAAAAAATGCAAATAAAAATAAAAACAAGGTTAGTCATAGATACATGAACATTTCTTAAAGAACTGAATATTTAAAGGGGTGTCCTAATTTTTTCACGACTGCACTTACTTATGGTAATGTACTGAAGCAGTATTAATGTGTTTGTGTGAAAACAGAGTCCACTAGGAAGTTGTATGAGAAGAAGCTTGAAAAAGCCATGGAGCAGGAGGAGCAGGAGGAGCAGGAGGAGCAGGAGAAGCCATCCTCAGATAAAACCTACTACAGAGAGGAAGGTAGGATGTTCTGCAGCCTGCTCGCCAGCAGAGGTTGTGGATTATGATATTATCTTTGAATGTATAAATGCTTTGTGTCACTTAAAGGCTTCATATATTCTGGGCAGCACGGTGGCGCAGTGGATAGCACAGTGGCAGCACAGCAAGAAGGTCATGGGATCGATTCCACCCTTGACCATCGTGGGTTCGATCCCACCCCCAGACCATCGGTGACCCTTCTGTGTGGAGTTTGCATGTTCTCCCCGTGTCTGCGTGGGTTTACTCCGGGCACTCCGGTTTCCTCCCACATGCCAAAAACATGCAAGTTAGGTTAATTGGCATCAAAACTGGGGATTCTAAATTGTCCTTAGGTATGGATGCGAGAGTGAATGGTTGTCTGTCTCTGTGTTGGCCCTGCGATGGACTGGCGATCTGTCCAGGGTGTACCCTGCCTCTCGCCCAAAGATGCTGGGATAGGCTCCAGCCCCCCCGCGACCCGAAAGGATTAAGCGGTAGAAGATGGATGGATGGATGGACTATCATAGTTTCATATATGGCACATACAGTGTATATACGAGGGGTCACCAACTAAAACGGCAAGAGGTCGGAACGAGGTGTGGGAATCTTTAGGCATCTCGTGATTTGATTATGATTCAGAACTCCGAATTAATTTTAAGACAATTCTCAATGCATCCTGATTAGGGATGGGCATTCGGTGAAATTTTCTTCACCGATCGTCGGGAGAATTAATGATTAATAATCGGTTAATCATTAACATTTTTAGGTACGTAACAAGGCAGGTAGACTACATTAGAACATCAGGAATCACCAGCACGGAGAGCCCTCTCTCTGTTCTCGTGTTGGCTCGGCTCGGGAATCTCGCAAGCTGATTGGCCGAGACGTTTCACCCCGCAAGCTGATTGGCCGAGACGTTTTACCAGCTTCTCTCCCTGCCGAGCAGCCACCCAACAAACGAAGACCGCATTCATTGCTCTATCGCTCGTGTTACTTAGTCTAGCCGCGCAGAACTTTTTGCTGTTCTCTTGTGCCATTTTGTGCGAAATAGTCTTCCCGTCGAGCCACTACGCGGCCTCCTGCAGCTTCCCTCGACGTGCGTACACCGAATCTTCATGACTTTCTCAATAAAGTTTCTGAAAAAAAAAAAAGAATCTTCACGACCGCCATTACTCAGCGCGCAACCACTGTTGGCGGTTTCTTCGCGTAATAAGGGTGTTCCATGGACCCTGTCGATGAGGTATATTTGTATGCTGCATTGCAGTGATTGTAGTACACCTGGTCATTTTTAAATTGAAATGGTCCCACGCAACACTTCGCCGTAACCACTTCATGATTTAGCGATTGCCCTACGGAAGCCTGCATGTATCAACTGAGGCACGCCAGGGTACGGCGATGGTGTAATGTTGCCCCCTGGTGCCCAAATTTTGCCATTGCATTGTTTGAGGACGGCCGTGCACTAGGCCTCGGATTGTTTTAAAAAAAAAAAAAAAACGGTTTGTCGACGAAAATGAACTTCCTCGGTGAAATTCTTAATGATCAATTATCGGTTAATCGGTAAATTATGCCCATCCCTAATCCTGATGCATTTTCTGTTCAGAATTTTTTCTTCCCATTGTGTGACAACTTGGTCCTTTTAAAGCAAAGTAATTGCAATGATCTATGAATTTACTTCTAACATCTTTTATTAAAACAGATGGAAGAGAAGTTTGACACATGGACAAATTTATCTCAAAATATGCTTTTAAAAACTATCATTTCATTGACATTCTTTCAGAAGACCACAGCTTTCTACAGACAGGCCAGTATCATTTAACGTTTTTTCACACATTATTTTATTAAGTTCATGTTTTAGCTGCTCTATATTAATTTTTAAGCAAAAAAGAACATTTTGGGGCAGATTTACTAACATGCTGCGCCATCGCAAAACCCTGTTTTGGCATTAAAAAACTACTGTTGAGATTTACTAAAGGGCGCACAGGGTAAAATTTGCCATGGAAAGGCATGGACTATGTTAATTTTGCGCCTGGCCTCATTACTTATGTATTTGTGGGAGTTGTCATGTCAACACATAGACTTGAGGGAGGGGAGTATTTAAATGACTGGTGTAAGTTGATTTATTAAGGTTTGTGGTTGTCAGTCTCCTGCTAAATGCACCAGGATTTAACGTCCTAAAAAAAGCTTGTCTTAATTCATCTGCATGATGGCGATCGTTGGTGCCAGGAGGAGACGCTGGTAAGAACCGAGGGCGCGTGGCAGAAGCTTCTCTCTGCCCGTGACTTTATTTGGGATGACAGAAGAACAGATTATAAGAATATCAATGGTCTCACAGAGATCAGTGTTATGCTGAACTGGACATCAGCCAGCAGGTTTTTTTTTTTTTAACATTTCATTTGTTTATACTGTATATAGCCTACTACATGAATTTGTATCCATAAAACAGGATACAATAGGCGCCCTTATACCCGCAGTGGACATAGAGATGGTGTCAGCTGTTAATGACTTTTTTTTTTTTTCCTTTCCTGCGGAGGTTAGATTGAGTTCTGGAGTTGCCCTATCAGCTCTCCCTTGCTCTTGAAGCAAAATCTTTCACATTGCTGATTTTCTTAGTTTTTTTTCTCTATCCATATTTCTATATTTACAGTATTTCTTTTTGCTGTGCATAAAACGGTAATTCAGTTCCCTCTTCTCTCTATTTCTCTCTCCCAGTCCAGGATACACAATATAGGAGGAAAACAACAACGAGCATTATAACAAAAAGAGCATCACAGATCCCATAGAAATGTCCCCAAAAATTGCAACACAGACTTAACTCAATGGCATTTATAAAAAGTTGTGAACTGGGAGACCTGTAGATTTTGTTAAAACAAAGTTATTCACATAATAAAACCCCAGAGTCTCCGTCAGACCATCTTGATGGTTCTAGTGTTAATAAAATAAACACGTTGGTTAAATAATCATTTTATTCATGAGTCGTCCTGTATTAAATTAGATACAAATGCTTCATTTATACATATTAAACAAAAAAGTCTGCCATGTTAAATGAAAATCTAAATTTTGAAATATAATGAACAAAAATAAACTATTTTAGTGGGGTTTGCGCTTAAACAGAAACTTATAATTCAAATTCAGTTCAATTCAACTTTATTTATATAGCGCCATTTCACAACAACAGTCATCTCATAGCACTATCAACTGTAGGGGGAACCCCCACAGTTGCAGAAAGACCCCAGCAATCAGGCGATCCCCTGTGAGCAAGCACTTTAGCGACGGTGGAAGAGAAAAACTCCCTTTTAACAGGAAGAAAACCTCCAGCAGAACCAGGCTCAGGGAGGGGCAGTCATCTGCTGCGACTGGCTGGGGGGTGAGGGGACAGAGAAGATGAAAAGAACAGACATGTAGAGAGCAAACAGCACGATGGGGACTCAATCTATGGGAGGGAGCAAACAGATGTTAATGACCAGCAAAAAAAAAATATTTCGTTGAGAGTGAAGAAAGGAGTGAGGCCCAGTGCATTGTTGGAGGTCCCCCGACTGACTAAACCTATTAGCAGCATAACTAAGGGAGGGTTCAGAAACACATGATCCCTCCCTAATTGTAGGCTATATCAAAAAGGAAGGTTTTAACCCTATTCTTAAGAACAGAGATCGAGTCTGACTCCCGAATCCAGCTAACCGACCAAGAAGGAAGACTAAGAGGAGACAACATAAGAATTCATGGTCTGAAAGAAGGAGTCGAGGATGGTTTCTCCACAATGGCGGCATGCGTGGAATCCTTACTGAGAGAGAAGCTGGATATTCCCCAATCCACCGACTTGAAGATAGAAAGGGTGCACCGTACATTAGCCCCTAGGCCGGCGGCGGAAGCGCCACCACGATCGGTGGTGGTGAGGTTCTCCAACTCCAAAATAAAACAAGAGGTTGTAAGACTGGCTTGGCAGAAAAAAAGGATTTATGCACCAAGAGAGAAAAGTTTTCGTGGAGCACAATTACGCCCCGGAGGTTCTTAAAAAGCGTTGGGAATACAACGACGCTAAAAAGGTACTACGAGAGAAAAAACTGCGCTTCCAGACACCATTTCCGGCGAAGCTGCGCGTCTTCTACGGCGATGAGACTTGTCTCTACAATTCGGTGGAAGAAGCAACCGCGGATATGGCGAGAAGAGGGCTCCCGGTAACGGTGTTTAAACCCGCAGCAGACCCGAGCGAAAGAATCAAGGCTCAAACGTGGTCCACACAGAGACCCTCAAAATCCACGGGCCAGCAGAGGGAAACCCAGCGCCAGAGCTACAAGGAAAAACTGGTCGTTTACAGGAGGGAATAATGATTTTTTTTTAGTCAATCTGCACATCCAACCCCCCTCCTACAAGGTAACAAACATTAAAGGAGATGCAGAATCAGCATGTGGTAAAACATTTCATGGAACAGTCATAATATTAGAAACAAATAAGTCTTTAAAAAAAAAAAAAAAAAAAAAAACTTGTTAAAATAGAAATGTGACAATGATCCACATGCTCTCCCCACACTAACAAATACTGTATTAGCGTGAACGTTTTCTGTGATGGTGGTGGGAGGGTGCACACAATTTCATAGGGTATAGGCATAAAAAAAAAAAAAAAAATCATTACAAGTTCGGATTGGGATCTGAAATTCACGTTCAAAACATGGGACAACTTACAGGGGTAAGAGAGGGCCCTCAACATGTAACAGAGTTTGAGGAATTTCTCTCAGAGCCTACACTCCATCAAGGCTCTTCCAGGGTCTCTAAAAAGACCTCAGCTCAGGAAGTTCTTTTGTCAGTTTTTTGTTTTAAAGTTTTATACACTATGTTCTTAATGTTTTTTATGTTCTTAATGTTCTTTCAGTTTCTGAGTAGCATAAAAGAGGGCCACCACACTGTTATACTAAATAAGGCAATACAATGGAGAAACAGGATGTAACCAAAATAATCTCATATAATGAGATTGACTGGCCTTGGATGCGCTCTGCAGAGCGTGCCCAAATGCCAAGTCACGTTTCGTTACCTTGTATTCATACATGTGTAATGACAATAAAGTTGAATCTCATCTCATCTCATCATCTAATGTAAAAGGGATCCTGAATCCAGTTAAAAGATCCAAGATTCTAGGCAAAAGGAAAAAAGACAAAGCAGGAATAATATTTTTACAAGAAACCCACCTAACAGACGTGGAGCACACTAAACTCAATAGACAAGGGTTTAAAATGATCTCTTCATCTTCATATAAGTCAGGGAGGAGGAGGGGAGTAGCGACATTGATCTCAACCAAAATTACATTTGAAAAAAAAAATCAGAACACAAAGATAAAGAAGGGAGATGCAGTATGGTACTTGGGCGGCTAGAGGGAGAAGATATCACCCTGCTGAATGTATATGCACCTCCAGGGGCTAACTGGAAATTTTATAAAAATGTATTTGACCTAATGATAACTAAAGCCCAAGGTTTAGTGATATGTGGTGGAGACTTCAATCTAAGACTGAATCCATACTGGGATGCATCCGGTAATTCTCCACATCAAAATGACACTCAAAGTAGGAAAACTCGGATGCTACTAAAAGAAATGGGAATCTGTGATGTGTGGAGGGAATTCAACCCCAGTGTAAAAGATTATACATTTTACTCAGTGCCACATTCATCATACTCAAGATTGACTATTTTTTTATGTTTAATAGAGACATGGAAGAGTAAAAAACATGTAAAATAGGACTTATGGATCTCTCTGACTACTGGTCCGATCTATATGGACTTAACCCCTTGCACTCCCGGGGCAAGTTTCCTAAAAATGCCAAAAATAACGTGCCCAAAGTAAATCGAAAGGCTGTGCTTCAACCCTTTGCAGCATCTTCATGGGGGTTGGTCTCATTTAAAAGAAAACACTTTGAATTTTTTGGCAAAAAAAACATAATCTCTCTACGTTTTCCGGCCAACTGAGTTACAGTCATCTAACATACTGAACTTGAAGAAAATAATTTGGCCACGGTGGTTTTTTTGGATACAAATGCTTGCAAATAACACACAGCTGTCCGATCCGGCTGAAAATGGCAACAGAAATGTAGAACCAAGTGTTTCAAGCTGAGATCCAAATTTGGTAACAATACCACAAAAAATGAATATTTTACACAGCTTTGTTCTCAGGTAGTTCCCAGGCGTTTTGGAACTGTGCCAAATTGTGCCAAATGGCGCAGTTTGGAAAACGTCTGTAACTTTTGAATAATTCAATGTAGAATCTTCATTTTAGGCCTCTAATGAAAGGTCACATTCAGGGCTGTGGCTGTGTCTGTGTGTGTGTGGGGGGGGGGGGGGGGGGGGTTGTCCCCCCCCCCCCCGCTACAAAGGACGGAGTCGGCCCTCGCTACATGACGGATTACACTCGTTGCATGTTTCCACAGCAACGCTGTCACAGCAGCTTTCCCCCCCCCCTCGCTACTGTGTGTGTGAGGATGGCCACCGCTACATGACGGAATAGACTCATATGCTTCCCCCCGCGGACCGGGGGGCGTTCGGACCGTGAAGGCCCCCCCCCGCTCCTCTTCTGCAGCGGGGGGGGAGGGCATTCACGGTCCGAACACGGCAAATGAACCGTTTATCGCGGCGCACGCACTTCATACTTCGTGCGCCGTACATTTGTAATTTACCGATCGGTCAAAAGTCATTTTTTGATTACAATTTTCAGGGATAATAATAATTTAGCTTATAACACCTTACCTCTTCATAGCAGCAGAGTCCTAGCGAACTTCTCTTCCCCATTGTCAGACGAACGTGACGCTGGTCCGCTCGTGGATCCCTGTCAAAACATAATTCCATTATTGCGGGTTTTGGGTGAATGATTTACGACCTTTGTTGTCGCCTCCATCGGTCTATGATGACGGAAGAGAATCCTAAACGTCTATTCTGCTGGAATGAGTGCAGGGTCCCACTTGTGGTGTTCTCCATTGCTGCTGGGTCTGTAGCAAGTTCGTCCAGCGTTCTTTTTTTTCATCAGCTGCAACAGTAAATCTCTCTCACCCAGCCCGAACTTCTGTGCTTAAATTGGCTCCTGCATTCACAGTAGGCGGGTCCTCCTTCCTAGGTTTTCATTCATTGGGTCTTCAAGGTTTCAGAAACCCAATTCAAGGCTCTTATTAGTCGAATGAGAGGTCAATCAGATGAACTAATCTGTTCGCGGCTGTGTCTGCAGCTTTTTTTTTTTCAGTGGCGCTTGGAGGCCACACCACCTACATCACCACCATCAGTATCTCTATCATTGCTCAGCGTCCTAAGGCGCACGAGTGCGCTCTCGTGCGCCCTCGTGCGCCCTAGACGCAGAGACTTGCCCGCCTGCGGACAACGAGCGCAAGTGGTTAAGTTCTCAATAATACACAAATAATACATTTTCTTGGAGGTTAAATTCAAATGTCCTGAAAGGACCACTGAAAGATGAATTGGAATCAGATATTCTCAGATATTTGGAGAAAATGATAATGGAGAAGTATCCCCTTTAATACTGTGGGATGCATGCAAAGCTTTATAAGGGAAAGATATTGCAAAACTGCAATCCAAAGAAACTGAGACAAGAAAAACTAACCACATTAGAGTCAGAACTTAAGAACCTAGAAAAAGAGCACAAAGACAACACTCATCTAAGGACTCGCTCAAAATTAAGGAAATTAAAAAACAAATAAGATCTACACAATAGAAATCCAGAAGAAAACTTACATTTCCTGAAACAAAAATACTATGAAGCAGGCAAGCACATTCGGCAAAATTACTAGCCTATAAATTGAGGAAACAACAATACGGAGAGAGCAATCTACAAAATCAGAGACCCAGTATCAAAGGAAATAAAAATCAGAATTCAGGATATTCTAAAAGCTTCGAGAACTACTATAAGAACTTGTACTCCCTCAAAAAACATAAAAAACGCATCCGAGAAGCATTCCTAAACACTTTAAACCTTCCCCAACTTACTGAGTCACAAAATAAAACACTATCTGTCAGAAATACAACCTAAAGAATAGAAAAAGCATTTATGAAACTTAAAGCTAAGAAATCCCCAGGAGCAGATGGCTATACAGCAGAGTGGTACAAAACCTTTAAACAGCAACTATCTCCTCTCCTCCTGAAAACATTTGACTATGTCCTCCACACAAGGGAAATCCCCCCCCCTCCTGGAGAGAAGGGGTCATTGCAGTCATACCTAAACCTGAAAAGGATAAACTAGAATGCTCCAACTACAGACCAATCAGTGTATTAAATCAGGACTATAAGCTTTTTACCACTATCCTTGCCAAAAGGTTAGAAAATATACTGACAGACTTAATTCATTTAGACCAAACAGGTTTTATAAGACAAAGACAGACACAAGACAACATTAGATGCACTTTACACATAATTCATCATATAAAAAAATATAACTTAAATGCAGTCATATTGGGATTCGATGCTGAAAAAGCATTTGATTCGGTTGACTGGTCTTTCCTATATAGAATCTTATCCAGTTTCAATTTTCATAACAACTTCATTAGAACTATCCAGGCATTATATAAAAAACCAACAGCTAAAATATGGATTAACGGTATTTTATCATCATCTTTTGAGCTGGAAAGAGGATGTCGTCAGGGCTGCCCCTTGTCTCCACTGCTCCTTGCAATCTTCATAGAACCTCTGAGCCAATGGATAAGACAGAATCAAAAAATTCAAGGTATTGCACTTGGTCAGAAGGAACATAAAATAGCACTCTTTGCTGATGACATTTTTAATATACCTGGGGCAGCCGGACCACCTCTTTTCCAGAACTAATCTCAGTTTTTTCAGAGTATGGAGATTATCGGGGTACGAACTAAACATGCATAAACCCAGGTTTTAACATTCAACTATGACCCAAATCAATATTTACTAAGCAAACTCAAAACTAACTGGGAGATGGAATCTATGAAATATCTGGGGTCAATATCCCGAAACAACTCAACAAAATTATAACACTAACACTATGATCCACTGGTGGCAAAAATAACATCTGATCTAGCAAGATGGAATATGATACCATTCTTGGGTACTGCACAAAGAATTGAAGCAGTCAAAATGAATATACTTCCACGTCTTCTATACCTTTTCCAAACAATACCGGTAGAACCTCCCAAAAAAACATGGCAAGAACTGGACAGAAGGATCTCAAGATTCATATGGCAGGGCAAGAGACCTAGAATCAGATATAGAACCCTACAGCTAAACAAAGACAAAGGTGGGCTCGCTCTGCCAAATATCAGGGACTATTTTAAAGCCGCACAAATTAAAACTTTAGTAGAGATATGTAACCCAGTCTACACTGCACAATGGAAGGAGATGGAATGCCAAATAACAAGTGACATCCCCCTACAGGCGATAATAGGGAACAATGCCTTACCTAAACTTTTGAATAACACTAACCCGTGGATAGAGACCCCGCTAAAAATTTGGTTTAAGATAGTCAGAGAGAATCAAACTAAAGAGCCCTATCGATTTCTGCAATGGATTGCCTATGATCAAGACTTTACTCCAAATAAAACAGACACTAGATTTAAAAAGTGGAAAGAGAACGGACTGATAAAATATTACGATTTTTTTAAAGGGCAAATTTTAAGTTTTGAAGATTTGAAAAAACAATGTCTAATAAATCAAGACCTTTACAGGTTCTTTCAGCTTAGACACCACATAAACAATATACTTAAAAAGGAGGATTTGGAAAAGGCCCAGTCAGGTGTTCTGAAGGTCTTCTAAATGGCATATAAAGGGATCCCAGGGATCAGATACATCTCTAAAATATACCAAGGTCTTCAAGACTTAAAAGGAGACAACACATCATATATAAAAGATAGATGGGGAAAAAGAGGGGAATTTCACTTTACAACTGGAAATATGGGAAAAGCTAAATAAACAGCAATGGAAAAGTACCTCATCCCTGCAGTGGAGAGAATTTGGATAGAAAAATTTGGTAAGATTTTTCAGAACACCTGTACAAAACAAATTTACTCATAAGGGGTTGAATTGTTGGCGCTTGTGTGGTGAAGAGACTGCAAATCATTTTCATGTGTTTTGGTCATGCCCAGTTATCCACCAATATTGGACCAATGTACAGACAATATTGGGGAAAATATTCAAAATAACAGTCCCCTTTTCTTTTGTAACTTTGTATTTGGGTTTACTACCAGATTCACTGGAAAGACGAGGAGAAAAATACTTATTCACTGTTTTAATATTGGCAAGTAAAAAAGCTCTAACTGTCTTTTGAAGAGCTGAGGATCAAATTTAATCTTAATAGAACACATTTTTTTAAATATCTTCAGATTAGGAACTTTATTCGATCAAATCAAAACAATGCTCTCACTCGACCTATTTATTCATCCTTGGAAAAAATCTTGACGAAAGATAGTAAGAGAAAGGGTATTATTTCAGAGTTTTATAACTCATTGACATTATCTTCAAGTGAAAACTCACAGAAAAGACTGAGATTTCAGTTTGCAGGTCTTCTTTCCAATAATTCAGAGGAACAATGGGAATTGGCTTGTACAGAAGCTCAAACCAAATCAATAAATGTACGTCTAAAATTGATACATTTTAAATGGTTAATGCGGATGTATGTTACACCGGTGGAATTAAATAGATATAACAAAAACATACCAGATACATGCACAAAATGTATGGAAAGTAAGGAACCTTATTTCATTGTTTATGGGAATGTAGGAAAATTAGAATGTTTTGGGAAGAGGTGAGGGGAACAATTGAAAAAATAATTTCAAAACAAATCATATTGAATCCTAAATTGTTTTTGTTGGGTCTGCATCCAGAAAAGCACAACTTTATTAAAAGTGAAAGAGCATTCATAGACCTCAGTTTGCTTAACGCCAAAAAATGTATTGCACTATTGTGGAAAAAGACTCATAGACCAGATGTGACTTAGTGGTTAAGACAGATGTTAACAAACCTTCCACTAGAAAGAATAACATACATACTGAAATCAAAGGAAACTGTGTTTTGAGAATATATGGAGACCTTTTATTGATTATGTAAAGAATTTAAACATAACTTTTGAAGAAGAAGGTGAATGATGTGTGTGGACCTTATAAATTCCAAACTGGTGAATGTATAATATGTATACTTATGTAATGGATTGCCTAGACTAAACAGAGGAGCATTGTGAAGACCTGTTCTTGTTAGTGGTTGTGGTGTGTTTTAGTACATTTTTTTTTATTACTTTAGTGTTAGTGTTTGATTGTTTGTGTTATGTTTGTAAAAAAAGGTTCAATAAAAATATTGTGGGGGGGGGGGGAAGCTCTAACTAAAAAATGGATGTTGAAGGACTGTCCTACACCTGAAGATTGGATTAACGTGATCCAAGACATTTACTCGATGGAAAAGTTGACATTCGCACTGAGACAGGACATGGATGGGTTCTTGAACTTTTGGCAACCCTGGATTGCATATGTGTCGTCCATTAGATCTAATCTTTGACAAATACCATTTCAATACTGGCACTGCTCTAACCAACGCTACGCAGATGTTCTTTTATTTTTATTTATTTATTTTGTTTTTGTTTTGTTTTTTGCTCTTTTTTTTTTTTGTTCTTTCTTTAATTTCACTTTTTCTTTCACTTAACCACTTGCACTCCGGGCAATTTTCCTAAAAATGCCAAAAAATAACGTGCCCAAAGTAAATCGAAAGCTGTTATTCAACCCTTTGCAGCATCTTCATGGGGTTGGTCTCATTTAAAAGAAAACACTTTGAATTTTTTGGCAAAAAAAAAACATAATCTCTCTACGTTTTCCGGCCACTGAGTTACAGTCATCTAAACATACTGAACTTGAAGAAAAAAAAATTGGACACAGTGTTTTTTTGGATACAAATGCTTGTAAATAACACACAGCTGTCCGATCCGGCTGGAAAATGCAACAGAAATGTAGAACCAAGTGTTATCCAGCTGAGATCCAAATTTGGTAACAATACCACAAGAAATGAATATTTTACACAGCTTTGTTCTCAGGCTGTTCCCAGGCGTTATGGAACTGTGCCAAATTGTGCCAAATGGCACAGTTTGGAAAAACGTCTGTAACTTTTGAATAATTCAATGTAGAATCTTCATTTTAGGCTCTAATGAAAGGTCACACTCAGGGCTGTGTGTGTGTGTGTGTGTGTGTGTGTGTGTGTGGGTGTGGGCGGGGGGTCGTTTCCCCCCCCCCCCCACCAAGGACCAAATTCGGCCCTCGCTACATGACGGAATACACTTTTTTTTTTTTTTTTTTCCTTGCATGTTTTCACAGCGCCCCCCCCCCCTCGCTACTGTGTGTGTGGGGGGGGGGGGACCGTGAACGGACCGTGAACGCCCCCCCCCCCGCTACAGAAGAGGGCCATCGCTACATGATGGAATAGACTGATATGCTTCCCCCCGCAGACTGGGGAGCGTTCAGACCGTGCCCCCCCCCTGCTCCTCTTCTGCAGCGGGGGGGGGGGGGGGGTTCACGGTCCGAATACGGAAAATGAACAGTTTATCGCGGCGCACGCACTTCGTACTTCGTGCGCAGTACAGTTGTAATTTACCGATCGGTCAAAAGTCATTTTTGGATTACAGTTTTCAGGGATAAATAATAATTTAGCTTATAACACCTTACCTCTTCAAAGCAGCAGAGTCGTGGCGAACAGCTCTTCCCACGCGTCAGACGAACGCGACGCTGTTCCGCTCGTGGATCCCGATCAACATAATTCCATTATTGCCGTTTTGGCGAATGATTTACGACTTTTGTCGTTGGCCTCCGTCTATTCTGCTGGAATGAGTGCAGGTCCCACTTGTGGGTGTTCTCCATGCTGCTGGGTGAGCCTGGGTCTGTAGTAGATTCGTACAGAGTCCTTCTGCAGCAGTAAATATCGCTTCACCCAGCCTGAATTTCTGTGTTTCAATTGGCTCCTGCGTTCACAGTAGGCGGGTCCTTCTTCCTAGATTTTCATTCATTGGCTCCTCAAGGTTTCAGAAACCCAATTCAAGGCTCTTATTAGTCGAATGAGAGGTCAATCAGATGAACTAATCTGTTCGCGGCTGTGTTTGCAGATTTTTTTTTTCAGTGGCTCTTGGAGGGCACACCACCTACACCATCACCATCAAAATCCTTATCATGCGTCATGCGCACGAGCGCGCTCTCGCGCGCCCTCGCGCGCCCTCGTGCATCATAGGACGCAGAGACTTGCCCGCCCGCGGAACAACGGAGCGCAAGTGGTTAAAAAAAAAGGGGTGTTGTAATAATTATTCTTCCAATGTTGTCAAATAACAAAAAAATAAGGGAACATGTGATGAAAATGTAAACAATGCAATGCTGTAATGACGTGTATACCCTTTACAAAAACTTAAATACAAAAAAATGGTCTAAAAAAAAAAAAACCCACCAATTACCAGTATTATAAGTAACGGACAGGCAGTTGTAGATCCTTTAGAAATTAACAGTGCCTTTAGAGGTTATTATGAAAAACTATATGATACAAAAAATGAAACTGACTTAACAAAACTAAATGGGTTTTTGGACGGATTATCTATACCGTGTATTCCAAATGAAAACGGGGAGATACTGGAGTCTAAAATTAGTCAAGAAGTTGGGCTAGCCATTGATAATATGAACGGACAGGCAGTTGTAGATCCTTTAGAAATTAACAGTGCCTTTAGAGATTATTATGAAAAACTATATGATACAAAAAATGAAACTGACTTAACAAAACTAAATGGGTTTTTGGACGGATTATCTATACCGTGTATTCCAAATGAAAACGGGGAGATACTGGAGTCTAAAATTAGTCAAGAAGTTGGGCTAGCCATTGATAATATGAAATCAGGAAAAAGTGCAGGACCAGATGGTCTTCCAGTTGACCTCTATAAAAAATTTAAGAATAAATTAATAAAACTATTTTTGGAAATGGTTTTAGAAGCATTTCAAAATAGTAATTTACCACTATACATGAATAATGCCTTAATTATACTGTTGCCAAAACCACGTAAACCCTCTAATAAATGTGAAAACATGAGACCAATAAGCCTATTAAATGCTGACCTTAAGATAATCTGTAAAATTTTAGCAAGACGACTACAAGAAATATTACCAAATATTATTAACCGAGATCAGAATGGCTTTATAATGGGAAGACAAGGATTCCATAATGTAAGAAGACTATTTAATATTATGTATTCTAATAAAGAAGCACCGGATACAGCTCTCCTATCATTGGACGCCGAAAAGGCCATTGATAGGGTCGAATGGCCCTTTCTTTTTGAAGTCCTACAAAGGTTTGGACTTGGAAATAATTTCATAAAATGGGTTCAGATTAGGGATGGGCATTCGGTGAAATTTTCTTCACCGATCGTCGGGAGAATTAATGATTAATAATCGGTTAATCATTAACATTTTTAGGTACGTAACAAGGCAGGTAGACTACATTAGAACATCAGGAATCAGCACGGAGAGCCCTCTCTCTGTTCTCGTGTTGGCTCGACTCGGGAATCTCGCAAGCTGATTGGCCGAGACGTTTAACCCAGCTTCTGTCCCTGCCGAGCGGCCACCCAACAAACGAAGACCGCATTCATTGCTCTATCGCTCGTGTTACTTAGTCTAGCCGCGCAGAACTTTTTGCTCTTGTCTTGTGCCATTTTGTGCGAAATAGTCTTCCCGTCGAGCCACTACGCCGCCTCCTGCAGCTTCCCTCGACGTGTGTACACCGAATCTTCATGACCTTCTCAATAAAGTTTCTGAAAAAAAAAAAAAAAGAATCTTCACGACCGCCATTACTCAGCGCGCAACCACTGTTGGCGGTTTCTTCGCGTAATAAGGGTGTTCCATGGACCCTGTCGATGAGGTATATTTGTATGCTGCATTGCAGTGATTGCAGTACACCTGGTCATTTTTTAAATTGAAATGGTCCCACGCAACACTTCGCCGTAACCGCTTCATGATTTGGCGATTGCCCTACGGAAGCCCGCATGTATCAACTGAGGCACGCCAGGGTACGGCGATGGTGTAATGTTGCCCCCTGGTGCCCAAATTTTGCCATTGCATTGTTTGAGGACGGCCGTACACTAGGCCTAATAACGTCAGATTGTTTAAAAAAAAAAAAAACGGTTTGTCAACGAAAATGAACTTCCTCGGTGAAATTCTTAATGATCAATTATCGGTAAATTATGCCCATCCCTAGTTCAGATAATATACAATAATGCTACAGCAGAAATCCTAACAAACAACAATATCTCAAAATCAATAAATATCAATAGAGGATGTTGACAAGGCTGTCCACTTTCACCTTTACTGTTTACTATGGCAATTGAACCTTTAGCGATGGCAGTACGTTTACATCCACAAATATATGGAATTAAAGTAGGACCAATAGAACATAAAATCTCCCTGTATGCCGATGACATAATTTTGTTTATGTCGAATCTTAAAAAATCAATTCCGACCTTGTTGAATTTAATAAAGAATTTTGGGGAAATATCAGGATATAAAATAAATAAAACAAAATCTTCAGTATTAATGCTAAATGAGACCCAGAGAAATCACCCAACTCCTGAGGTAAATCAATTCAATGTTGTAAATCAGTTTAAATACTTAGGAATTCAAATTGTGCCTAAGCTAGAATCAGTCGCCAGTGCCAACTATGAAGCCTTAATGACAGACATTAATGAGTTACTTCAGAGATGGATGTCATTACCAATGTCGATGATCGGGAGAATTAATATACTTAAAAGTAATATCTTACCCAGAATACTTTATTTATTTCAATACATTCCTTTACCACCACCTTCAGATCTATTCTCAAGAATTAAAAAAAAAAGTTAGTGGAATTTATATGGAACAATAGGAAGGCTAGATTACGTCTGTCCTTACTATATTTACCATTTGATTGTGGAGGTCTGAAATGTCCAAACTTTGTTGTATTACTGGTCAGCACAACTGAGGTCTATGACATATTATTTTTCATCAAATGATCTCCCTCACTGGACTGAAATGGAATCATGCAATTTACCTTTACCTCTTCCCATATTCATATACTCAGACTCGGCTAAAAAATTACAGAAACAAGTTAAAAATCCATTTGTAAAGCATATGATCAAAATATGGTGTGAAACCAAAAAATATTTAAAAGAACCACACTTATTGTCACAATTTAGCCCAATATGGGGTAAT
Source organism: Pholidichthys leucotaenia (assembly GCA_020510985.1). NCBI lineage: Eukaryota > Metazoa > Chordata > Actinopteri > Cichliformes > Pholidichthyidae > Pholidichthys > Pholidichthys leucotaenia. Next base: position 247,416,845 of record CM035843.1, on the reverse strand, counting down.
CAATATTTTAAACCAGGGAGAGCGGATGCTGTATTTAAAGTATAGAATTTAAAAGGGATTCAAAAGATTCAAGACTTATATTTGTCATGTTCAGATAACATAATGTCTTTTGAAGAACTGAGGATCAAATTTAATCTTAATAGAACACATTTTTTTTTAAATATCTTCAGCTTAGGAACTTTATTCGATCAAATCAAAATAATGCTCTCACCCGACCTACTTATTCATCCTTGGAAAAAATTTTGACGAAAGATAGTAAGAGAAAGGGTATTATTTCAGAGTTTTATAACTCATTGACACTATCCTCAAGTGAAAACTCACAGAAAAGGCTGAATTATTGGAAAGACGACCAGCAAACTGAAATTTCAGAGGAACAATGGGAATTGGCTTGTACAGAAGCTCAAACCAAATCAATAAATGTACGTCTTAAATTGATACATTTTAAATGGTTAATGCGGATGTATGTTACACCGGTGGAGTTAAATAGATATAACAAAAACATACCAGATACGTGCACAAAATGTATGGAAAGTAAAGGAACCCTATTTCATTGTTTAAGGTAATGTAGAGAAATTAAGCCTCTTTTCCACTAGCCCAGCACACCTCGGTACGGCTCGATTCACTTCAGTACGGCTCGGCATGCTTCTGTTTCCATTAGCACGGTGTTTGGCATGGGTGTTGTGCTGGGGTGGGTGGGTTTATAACAGCGAGGCGGTGCCACACTCCTGTGATGTACGCACACGACCCAAGCAAAACATTTTTTTCCCCAAAACTTTATTGAGAAGACCCAAGCAAAACATAACACATAGCTGTACAAGGCCACTCCTCGGTCTGTGGCTTTTTTCACCATAAACGCCAAAAAGGACAGCCAGACAAGGGTACAGGCAGCGAGATGAAATATGAATGAATATTTCAATTTAATACTATCCCACTTGTACTTACAAAAACGTGTGAATATTCATAAAAAGCACACACATGAAAGGTAGCACCACAAGCAGTGGGTCACAGCGGTTTTAGGCTACAGCAACACAATTGTGTATCCTTTGCCATTCTGTCTGCTGTTATTTAATGTTTAACAGTTAAGGGACGGATGATTATATGCTCCAAAACTGGAAAAACTCTCTGATAAAAAAGCTGCAACAACACAAGTCACTTTTTTTTTTAATTAACTGCCAAATGACCTAGAAATAATGAGCTGAAACTTGTTTTTATTCGTATTAAATAATGAGACAGTGGCACACTGGTCAACACCAATTTGTATTATTTTTTACATCCTAGGGCATTTTGGATGTACTGAATAAAAAAAATGCATGTTTTTCACCTTCAGGTCAACGTTTGGAACAACAGTATTATTATTTTCCGTTTAGATGATGCTACACTCCTTCTAAAGTATTGTAATTCTCAGAATTTGGAATGCCGATAGAACATTCAATTTACATATACTTACTTTTTGACTTGTAAGCTTGATCAGTCTCTCCTGCTGCATTTTAAAGTCCAACTGTGCAACTTCTTATGTTAACATAAAAAAATTTACCCAAAGTTTAGAACTGTATCATGTGTTGCTAATTTTTTATGATATTTCAATAAAAAGAACAGAAAGCTTACAAAAACATTTGTTTTTTGGTCTAGTTAAAAATTACATTACCTTTACAATGGTTGACCCCTGACAGGATGATCAGCATCATTTTCATCAGACTAGGCAATGGAATTTCTATGCAATTATACTGTTTTATAATTCAGTGTTATAACAGACAAACCACACTTTCCAAAACAATTCCATTTTATTATATACAAAATATTAAAATAAAAAAAAAACTTTGCAACACAACATGAAGGTTAATCGACATTTTATACACGCCGACCACTGAGTGCCTCTCCCAGCTTCCCAAAAGGGCCTTTTCCATTAGCACGCTTTAGCGCGACACGGGACGGCTCAGCACGCTTTGTACGCTTTTCCACAAGCCCCAACACGGTTTAACAGCCGCGATTCTCAGCCCCGCTGAAGGGCAGGGTACAGCAGTGCTGAGCTGTGCCGTGTTGTGACGTTAACAGACTGGTCGCCGCTGATTGGTCAGGTCGTAACCGGCGCTGATTGGTCAGGTTGTAACCGCCCCTCTCCTCCTCATCATCTACCAAATCTTCACGACCTTCTCAATAAAGTTTTTGAAAAAAAAAAAAAAAAGAATCTTCACGACCGCCTTTACTCAGCACGCAACCACTGTTGGCGGTTCCTTTTCAGTGTATTGCTGTGCTATTTTCATTTATTCTCTATCAAAAATGGCTTCGCGTAATAAGGGTGTTCCATGGACCAGTAAGGAGCTGCAGTGTCTGCTCACTGCATTGTCAGACGAACGTATTCAGCGCGAGTTAGACGGAGCCGCCCGGAATGAAAAAATATACCGGGAGGTCTCGACATCGGAGTCCTTTAACGGTGAGTTTTAATTTTTTTTTATTGTGCGTTTTTTCGCAAATATATTCGGTAAGACGCTCAGTTTATTTATGCAATAAAAAAGCTGTTCATTTGTGGATGGATCGCTGCTTTATTGCAGCACACTGCGGACTAAAGCTTTTATTGTAATTATTCATGTGAACAATACGCTGAAATAAGCTTATGTATTCTTGTTAAAAACTATTGTCTTTTCTGTATATCTTGCACTTTCGTGCTGTATTTTATTGTGTGCATTTTCCTTGTAGAATCATCCCACGCGTCCGTCGCGACAGCCCGCACGGATTATTCAACCGAGCCTTCCTGACCCACAGCTGGCAGAGACGGATTAATTCTACCGAGCCTCAGCACTCAGTGGTCGGCGTGTATAAAATGTCGATTAACCTTCATGTTGTGTTGCAAATTTTTTTTTATTTTAATATTTTGTATATAATAAAATGGAATTGTTTTGGAAAGTGTGGTTTGTCTGTTATAACACTGAATTATAAAACAGTATAATTACATAGAAATTCCATTGCCTAGTCTGATCAAAATGATGCTGAGGGTCAACCATTGTAAAGGTAATGTAATTTTTAACTAGACCAAAAAAGAAATCTTTTTGTAAGCTTTCTGTTCTTTTTATTGAAATATCATAAAAAATTAGCACCAAGTCAAAGGTACAAGTATATGTAAATTGAATGTTCTATCAGCATTCCAAATTCAGAGATTTACAATACTTTAGAAGGAGTGTAGCATCATCTAAACGGAAAATAATAATACTGTTGTTCCAAACGTTGACCTGAAGGTGAAAAACATGAATTTTTTTAATTCAGTACATCCAAAATGCCCTAGGATGTGGTGTTGGACAGTGTGCCACCGTCTCATTATTTAATACGAATAAAAACAAGTTTCAGCTCATTATTTCTAGGTCATTTGGCAGTTAATTCAAAACAAAAGTGACTTGTGTTGTTGCAGCTTAATTATGAGATAAAATTAATTGTGAGATAAAACCACAGAGCGAGCAAGGCAATAATCCTTGGATCCTCCATTTTTTTGTCTCGTGTAAATAAGGACTCAGTCCGGTGCATAACATCACGGGAGTGTGGCCCCGCCTCGCTGAGAATCTGCTGCTGCCCCGCAACACTGTGCTAATGGAGACAGAAGCATTCCGAGCCGTACTGAAGGGAATCGAGCCGTACCGAGGTGTGCTGGGCTAGTGGAAAACAGGCTAAACTGGGTCAGGAAGGCTCGGTTGAATGAAGCCGTCTCTGCCAGGTCCAGGGATACCCTCGCGTTTTCTGCAACCTCATTTAATTGTTGCAAATATTTATCATTGAATACATTTTGCGCCTGGTGGCGGGACAGATTCACATTGGAGAATCCGGGCGGGCTGGCGCTGCGAACGCGTGGATTCTACAAGGAAAATGCACACAATAAAATACAGCATGAAAGTGCAAGATATACAGAAAAGACAATAGCAAGATTACATAAGCTTATTTCAGCGTATTGTTCACATGAATAATTAAAAGAAAAGCGAGTCCACAGTGTGCTGCGATAAAGCAGCGGTCATCATCCACAAATGAACAGCTTTTTTATTGCATAAATAAACTGAGCGTCTTACCGAATATATTTGCGAAAAAACGCACAATAAAAAAAAATTTAAACTCACCGTTAAAGGACTCCGATGTCGAGACCTCCCAGTATATTTTTTCATTCAGGGTGGCTCCGTCTAACTCGCGCTGGATACATTCGTCTGACAATGCAGTGAGCAGACACTGCACCTCCTTATTGGTCCATGGAACACCCTTATTACGCGAAGCCATTTTTGATAGAGAATAAATGAAAATAGCACAGCAATACACTGAAAATAAACCGCCAACAGTGGTTGCGTGCTGAGTAATGACGGTCGTCTAGATTCTTTTTTTTTTTTTTTTTTCTTTCCAAAAACTTTATTGAGGACTTCCGGTCTGGACGCCATGGTGATAGCAACTTAACGCTGAACCTCCCAGATCCAATCCAAGGAAAACATCTTCAAAATCAGACTTAACGGATTTTTGGAAGAATAAAAATCAAAAGACAAAAACACCATGCCTAACCAAAAACAGAAGAAACTGACATTCCCCAGGTCAGGACGCGCGGCGGCCGCAGAATCTGATCCCGAGGACCTCCATTCAGGAGACAAAGAGCTGGGCCTAGCTAACAAAAAGGTTAGCCTGAAATCGCTATATGATGAATTACGACGATTTCGGGCCGAATTTCATGAATTCAGAGAGGAACTAAAAAGGACGAACAGCAGAATGGACCAGGCCAAAAACCGAATCTTGGAAGCTGAAGAAAGGGTAAAAGTGCTTGAAGATTCTATGCTGGATTTACACAGAAAACAGTCAAGGCTGGAGGCTAAGCTAGCCGACCAAGAAGGAAGACAGACGAGATAACATCAGAATTCACGGTCTGAAAGAAGGAGCTGAAGATAGTTTCAACACAGTGGCGGAATGCGTGGAATCCTTATTGAGAGAGAAGTTGGATATTCCACAAACCACCGATTTGAAAACAGAAAAGGCCCATCGTACATTAGCCGCAAAGTCAGCAGCAGAGGCGCCCCCGCGTTCAGTGTTGGTAAGATTCTCCGATTTCAAAATAAAACAAGAGGTTGTAAGACGGGCTTGGCAGAAAAAAGGATTTATGCATCAAGAAAGAAAAGTCTTCGTGGAGCACGATTACGCCCCTGAGGTTCTTAAAAAGCGACGGGAATATAACGACGCCAAAAAGGTTCTACGGGAAAAGAATCTACGCTTTCAGACGCCATTTCTGGCGAAGTTAAGGGTCTTTTACGGTGAAGAGTCATGTCTCTACAATTCAGCGGAAGAAGCAACAATTGACATGGCGAGAAGAGGACTCCTGGTAACGGTGTTTAAACCCGCAGCGAATCTGAGCGAGAAAATCAGAGCTCAAACGTGGTCCACTCAAAGACCTTCTAAATCCACGGGCCAGCAGCGGGAAACCCAGCCCCAGAGCTACAAAGATGAGCTTTCCAGTTCCAGGAAGGAATAGCGACCTTTTTGTTTTTTTCTCTCTTTTCAGTCATTCTGCACTTCCATCCCCCCTCCTACAAGGTAACAAACATTAAAGGAGATGCAGAATCAGCATGTGGTAAAACCTTTCATGGAGCAGTTATAGCATTAGAAACAAATGTCTTCTTAATTTAAAGGGAAAAAAAAAATCTTGTTAAAATAGAAATGTAACAATGACCCACATGTTCTCCCCACACTAACAAATACTGTATTAGAGTGAAGGTTTGCTGTGATGGGGGTGGGAGGGTGCACACGATCTCATAGGGTATAGGCATAAAAAAAATAAAAATCATTACAAATTCGGATTGGGATCTGAAATTCACGTTAAAAACATTCAATTCAATTCAATTCAACTTTATTTATATAGCGCCATTTCACAACAACAGTCATCTCATAGCACTATCAACTGTAGGGAGGACCCCCACAGTTGCAGAAAGACCCCAGCAATCAGGCGATCCCCTGTGAGCAAGCACTTGGCGACGGTGGAGAGGAAAAACTCCCTTTTAACAGGAAGAAACCTCCAGCAGAACCAGGCTCAGGGAGGGGCAGTCATCTGCTGCGACTGGCTGGGGGGTGAGGGGATAGAGAAGAAGAAAAGAACAGACATGTAGAGAGCAAACAGCACGATGGGGACTCAATCTATGGGAGAGAACAAACAAATGTTAATGACCAGCAAAAAAAAAAATATTTCATAGAGAGTGAGGAAAGGAGTGAGGCCCAGTGCATTACTGGAGGTCCCCCGGCTGACTAAACCTATTAGCAGCATAACTAAGGGAGGGTTCAGAAAACGCATGATCCCTCCCTAATTGTAGGCTATATCAAAAAGGTAGGTTTTAGCCCTATTCTTAAAAACAGAGATCGAGTCTGACTCCCGAATCCAGATTGGCAGCTGATTCCACAGGAGAGGAGCTTGATAACTAAAGGCTCTGCCTCCCATTGTACTTTTGGAGATTCTAGGTATTACAAGTAAACCTGCATTTTGGGAGCGTAGTGCTCTGTTAGGATGATACGGTAGTATCAGATCTTTTAAATAAAAAGGAGCCTGATTGTTTAGAGCTTTGTAAGTAAGAAGAAGGATTTTAAACTTAATTCTAAACTCTATGGGAAGCCAATGAAGGGAGGCCAGAACCGGAGAGATATGATCTCTCTTTCTAGTACCTGTTAAAACTCTTGCTGCAGCATTTTGGATCAGCTGAAGACTTTTTAAAGATGTTTTAGGACAACCTGATAATAAAGAATTACAATAATCTAATCTCGAGCTAACAAAAGCGTGGATCAGCTTCTCAGCATCACTCTGAGACAAGATGCTCCTAATCTTGGCAATATTACGCAAATGATAGAAGGCAGTCTTAGAAACAAATTTAATATGTGAATTGAAGGACAAATCCTGATCAAAAAAATCATTACAAATTCGGATTGGGATCTGAAATTCACGTTAAAAACATGGGACAACTTACAGGGGTAAGAGAGGGCCCTCAACACTTAACAGAGTTTGAGGAATTTCCCTCAGAGCCTACACTCCATCAGGGCTCTTACAGGGTCTTTAAAGAGACCCCAGCTCAGGAAGTTTTTTTGACAGTTTTTTGTTTTAAAGTCTCGTACACTATGTTCTTAATGTTTTTTATGTTCTTAATGTTCTTTCAGTTTCTGAGTAGCAAAAAAGAGGGCCACCACACTGTTATACTAAATAAGAAAATACAATGGAGAAACAGGGTGTAACCAAAATAGCCTCATATAATGTAAAAGGGATCCTGAATCCAGTTAAAAGCAAAATGAAAAAAGACAAAGCAGAAATAATATTTTTACAAGAAACCCACCTAACAGACGTGGAACACACTAAACTCAATAGACAAGGGTTTAAAATGATCTCTTCATCTTCATATAAATCAGGGAGGAGGAGGGGAGTAGCGACATTGATATCAACCAAAATTACATTTGAAAAAAAATCAGAACACAAAGATAAAGAAGGGAGGTACAGTTTGGTAATTGGGCGGCTAGAGGGAGAAGATATCACCCTGCTGAATGTATATGCACCACCAGGGGCTAAATGGAAATTTTATAAAAATGTATTCGACCTAATGATAACTAAAGCCCAAGGTTTAGTGATATGTGGTGGAGACTTCAATCTAAGACTGAATCCATACTGGGATGCAACAGGTAATTCTTCACATCAAAATAACACTCAAAATAGGAAAACTCGGATGCTACTAAAAGAAATGGGAATCTGTGACGTATGGAGGGAATTCAACCCCAATGTAAAAGATTATACTTTTTATTCAACGCCACATTCATCTTACTCAAGGATTGATTACTTTTTTTATGTTTAATAGAGACATTGGAAGAGTAAAAACATGTAAAATAGGACTGATGGATCTCTCCGACCACAGTCCGATCTATATGGACTTAAACATCCAAAAATACACAAATAATACATTTTCCTGGAGGTTGAATTCAAATGTCCTGAAAGGACCACTGAAAGATGAATTGGAATCAGATATTTTCAAATATTTGGAAGAAAACGATAATGGAGAAGTATCCCCCTTAATACTGTGGGATGCGTGCAAAGCTGTAATAAGGGGAAAAATTATTGCAAAACTGGCAACCCAAAAGAAACTGAGACAAGAAAAACTAATCACACTAGAGTCAGAACTCAAGAACCTAGAAAAAGAACACAAAGACAACACTCATTCTAATGGCTCGCTCAAGATTAAAGAAATTAAAAATCAAATAAATGAGATCTACACAATAGAAATCCAGAAGAAACTTACATTTCTGAAACAAAAACACTATGAAGCAGGCAGTAAATCGGCAAAATTACTAGCCTATAAATTGAGGAAACAACAAACAGAAAGAGCAGTCTACAAAATCAGAGACCCAGTATCAAAAGAAATAAAATTCAGAATTCAGGATATTCTTAAAAGCTTCGAGAATTACTACAAGAACTTATACTCCCACAAAAAACATAAAAATGCATCCGAGACATTCCTAAACACATTACACCTTCCCCAACTTACGGAATCACAAAATAAAACACTACTGTCAGAAATACAACCTAAAGAATTGGAAAAAGCAATTATGAAACTTAAAGCTAACAAATCCCCAGGAGCAGATTGCTATACAGCAGAATGGTACAAAACCTTTAAACAGCAACTATCTCCTCTCCTCTTGAAAACATTTAACTATGTCCTCCACACAGGGGAAATTTCCCCCTCCTGGAGAGAAGGGGTCATTGCAGTTATACCTAAACCTGAAAAGGATAAACTAGAATGCTCCAACTACAGACCAATCAGTGTATTAAATCAGGACTATAAGCTTTTTACCATTATCCTTGCCAAAAGGTTAGAAAACATACTGACAGACTTAATTCACTTAGACCAAACAGGTTTTATAAGACAAAGACAGACACAAGACAACATTCGACGCACTTTACACATAATTCATCATATAAAAAAATATAACTTAAATGCAGTCATATTGGGATTCGATGCTGAAAAAGCATTTGATTCGGTTGACTGGTCTTTCCTATATAGAATCTTATCCAGTTTCAATTTTCATAACAACTTCATTAGAACTATACAGGCATTATATAAAAAACCAACAGCTAAAATAAGGATTAACGGTAATTTATCATCATCTTTTGAGCTGGAAAGAGGATGTCGTCAGGGCTGCCCCTTGTCTCCACTGCTCCTTGCAGTCTTCATAGAACCTCTGAGCCAATGGATAAGACAAAATCAAAAAATTCAAGGTATTACACTTGGTCAGAAGGAACATAAAATAGCACTTTTTGCTGATGACATTTTAATATACCTAGGGCAACCAGACACTTCTTTACCAGAACTAATCTCAGTTTTTTCAGACTATGGAGATTTATCGGGGTACAAATTAAACATGCATAAAACCCAAGTTTTAACATTCAACTATGACCCAAATCATTATTCACTAAGTGAACTCAAAACTAACTGGGAGCTGGAATCTATGAAATATCTGGGGATCAATATCCCGAAACAACTCAACAAAATTATAACACTAAACTATGATCCACTGGTGACAAAAATAAAATCTGACCTAGCAAGATGGAATATGATACCATTCTTAGGTACTGCACAAAGAATTGAAGTAGTCAAAATGAATATACTCCCACGTCTTCTATACCTTTTCCAAACAATACCGGTAGAACCCCCCCCCCCCCCAAAAAAAAAACATGGCAGGAGCTAGACAGAAGGATCTCAAGATTCATATGGCAGGGCAAGAGACCTAAAATCAGATATAGAACCCTACAGCTAAACAAAGACAAAGGTGGGCTCGCGCTGCCAAATATCAGGGACTATTTTATAGCTGCACAAATTAAAACTTTAGTAGAGATATGTAACCCAGTCTACACTGCACAATGGAAGGAGATGGAATGCCAAATAACAAGTGACATCCCCCTACAGGTGATAATAGGGAACAATGCCTTACCTAAACTCTTGAATAACACTAACCCGTGGATAGAGACCCCGCTAAAAATTTGGTTTAAGATAGTCAGAGAGAATCAAGCTAAAGAGCCCTATCGACTTCTGCAATGGATTGCCTATGATCAAGACTTTACCCCCAATAAAACAGACACTAGATTTAAAGAGTGGAAAGAGAAAGGGCTGATAAAATATTACGATTTCTTTAAGGGGCAAACTTTAAGAAGTTTTGAAGATTTGAAAAAACAAGGTCTAATAAATCAAGACCTTTACAGGTTCTTTCAGCTTAGACACCACATAAACAATATACTTAAAAAGGAGGATTTGGAAAGGGCCCAGTCAGGTGTTCTGAAGGTCTTCTTAATGGCATATAAAGGGATCCCAGGGATCAGATACATTTCTAAAATATACCAAGGTCTTCAAGACTTAAAAGGAGACAACACATCATATATAAAAGAGAGATGGGAAAAAGAGGAAAATATCACTTTACAATTGGAAATATGGGAAAAGCTAAATAGACAGCAATGAAAAAGTACCTCATCCCTGCAGTGGAGAGAAGTTGGATGGAAAAATTTGGTAAGATTTTTCAGAACACCTGCACAAAACAAATTTACCCATAAGGGGTTGAACTGTTGGCACTTGTGTGGTGAAAAGACTGCAAATCATTTTCATGTGTTTTGGTCATGCCCAGTTATCCACCAATATTGGACCAATGTACAGACAATATTGGGGAAAATATTCAAAATAACAATTCCCTTTTCTTTTATAACTTTGTATTTGGGTTTACTACCGGACTCACTGGAAAGACGAGGAGATAAATACTTATTCAATGTTTTAATATTGGCAAGTAAAAAAGCCCTAACTAAAAAATGGATGCTGAAGGACTGTCCTACACCTGAAGATTGGATTAACGTGATTCAAGACATTTACTCGATGGAAAAGTTGACATTCGCACTGAGACAGGACATGGATGGGTTCATGAACTTTTGGCAACCCTGGATCGCATATGTGTCTTCCATTAGATCTAATCTTTGACAAATACCATTTCAATAATGGTCCCGCTCTTTGTTCCAATGCTACTCAGATGCTCTTTTACTTTTAATTACTTAATTTTCTGTTTGTTTTTTGCTGTTCTGTTTGTTTGTTTATTTGGGTTTTTTGTTTGTTTGTTTGTTTTTTAATTTAATTCTCTTTAATTTCACTTTTTCTTTCACTTTAAAAAAAAAAAGGGGGTGTTGTAATAACTATTCTACCAATGTTGTCAAATAGCAAAATATAAGGGAACGTGCGATGAAAATGTAAACAATGCAATGCTGTAAAGACCTGTATACCCTTTACAAAAACTTAAATTAAAAAAAAAAAAAACTTTATTGAGAAGGTCGTGAAGATTCGGTAGAAGAGGAGGAGGAGAGGGGCGGTTACAACCTGACCAATCAGCGCCGGTTATGACCTGACCAATCAGCGGCGACCAGTCTGTTAACGTCACAACACGGCCCAGCTCAGCACTGCTGTACCCTGCCCTTCAGCGGGGCTGAGAATCGCGGCTGTTAAACCGTGTTGGGGCTTGTGGAAAAGCGTACAAAGCGTGCTGAGCCGTCCCATGTCGTGCTAAAGCGTGCTAGTGGAAAAGGCCCTTTAGAATGTTTTGGGAAGAGGTGAGGGTAACAATTGAAAAAATAATTTCAAAACAAATCATATTGAATCCTAAATTGTTTTTGTTGGGTCTGTATCCAGAAAAGCATAACTTTAATAAGAGTGAAAGAGCATTCATAGACCTCAGCTTGCTTAACGCCAAAAAATGTATTGCACTACTGTGGAAAAAGACTCATAGACCAGATGTGACTCAATGGTTAAGACAGATGTTAACAAACCTTCCACTAGAAAGAATAACATACATACTGAAATCAAAGGAAATTGTGTTTGAGAACATATGGAGACCTTTCATTGATTATGTAAAGAATTTAAACAACTTTTGAAGAAGAAGGTGAATGATGTGTGTGGACCTTGTAAATTCCAAACTGGTGAATATATAATATGTATACTTACGTAATAGATTGCCTAGACCAAACAGAGGAGCATTGTTGAAGACTTGCCTTTGTTCGTGGTTGTTGGTGTTTTTAGTACATTTTTTTTTCTTTTTTTTAAAAATTACTTTAGTGTTGGTGTTTGATTGTTTGTGTTATGTTTGTAAAAAAAAAAAAAAAGAAGGTTCAATAAAAAATATTGTGGAAAAAAAAAATGATGCTAGATTGTTAAATAAAAGAGACACACCATCCAAAGTGGGATGGGCGCCGTCTCGTCTAATCAGACCAGGTTTTCCCCAAAATGAGCTCCAATTGTCTATGTAGACCACGTAGTTTGCAGGACACCACACAGACAGACAGCGGTTGAACGATGACATGCGACTAAACATGTCATTACTGGTCAGGTTGGGGAGGGGCCCAGAGAGTACTACAGAGTCTGACATCGTTTCGGCAAAGTTACACACCAATTCCACACTTAAGTTTTGTAACTTCCAACTGCCAGAATCGAATGTTGTTAATGTCGGTGTGGATAACAATTGTGGAGTATTTACAGTTACTTTTAGCCAGCATTTTCAAATTTGACTCGATGTCGCCTGCTCTGGCCCCGGGAATGCATTTGACTATGGCCACTGGAGTCTCTAGGTTCATGTTTCTGACTACAGAGTCGCCAATGATCAGAGTTTTTTTCCTCAGCAGGTGTGTTGCTGAGTGGGGCAAAACAATTAGAAACATGAACAGGTTGGTGGTGAACCAGGGGCTTGCGACTATGCTTCCTTCTCACCGTCACCCACCCATTCTCTCCTGGCTGCTCAGGAGAGGTAGAAGCTGGAGGACAGCCAACAGGCCACCCTAAGCTAGGGTGCTCCACTGCAGCTAAGGGGAGTCCGTCATTATTAACTGGCACTGATGATGTTTCAATGCAGCGGAGCCGGGATTCCAAATCACCCAACCTCGCCTTGAGCGCCTCAAAAAGACAACATTTATTATATTTACCATTATCACTAAAAGAGGCAGAGGTGTAGCTAAAGATCTGACACAAAAAGCACACCAGAGGAAAAGAGGAAGGACAGCTAGTAGCCATAGCTAGTGGCTAACCCGACGCTAACACAAACACCGATGAAAGATGAACAGAAGGCTAAAGAGGGTGATTAGGTGACACTGAGTGCGCACACAGATGCAAGAGGCTTGTTAAACAGAAGTGAGAGGTGACGGTAGATGGGGGGAAAAAAGCAATTAAAATACAATTAAAGGCAGTAATCCTCAGGAGGGTGATGAGAGCTAACCACAAACCACACCAACAACCAGCAACACAGGAAGTGACGATACGTTACCACAGGAAGAGGTATTATTGAAATGAAGTGACTGTGTCAGTGTTCATAATTACCTCCGCCAGGCCGAAAGGCCAGGAGAAGGTTATGTTTTTGCCGGGGTTTGTCTGTTTGTTTGTCTGTCTGTCTGTCTGTCTGTTGGTTAGCAAGAGAACTCAAAAAATCTTGGACGGATTTCCATGAAACTTTCAGGCGTTGTTGGAAATGGTACAAGGAAGAACTGATTAAATTTTGGGGGTGATCCGGTTCACCGTCTGGATACAGGAATTTTTTAAAGCATTTTTCATTCAACACTGTGACATACAGCCATTTTCAACATGTGCGCAGGCGCAATGGAGGGCGCTGGTCGTCGTGTCTGCAACACAAACTCTGCGTTCTTCAACGTTTTAGGCACAAAAAGACGCAGAAAACACTGCTGGCCTGGGCCCGCCAGCGTGCAACTGCAAAACCTCACACGGGCAGCTGTCCGCCGACGGATTCTTTGGCAGAAATTCCCCGGCCAGCCATAGGAGCTGCGCATTTGGCAGAAATTCACCGGCCAGCCATAGGCGCTGCGCAAAAACGAGCTCTCTGCCGGCGAAGCTTCTAAATTGTCGTTTGCCGCGGAGCGCAACCCCCAAAACAATAATATTGTAGCGAATTCAATATGAGCACCCTATTTGGCTTGCCAAGTGGGTTGACCCTATTGGCGACACAGGTAGAGTGCGGGACTCCGGAGCGGGAGGCGTGAGTTCGAACCTCCCGGTGGGACGTCGCCATGTCGAGCAGCACGTTACAATATAATATAAAACCCACGGCAACCTGTCTACCCAATTTGCATCCGTCAGTGGAGGAGATGGACACAACAGCAACACTTCAGTTTATTACCTCCGCCAAGGAGGCAATGCTTTTACTACTGAACCACTAATCCTATCACTATCAGATTGATTGTCATTGATTAATTGTGTGTTTATTGCACTGTCCCTGTCAAATAAACAAATAACCATTGTGAATCCAATTGCTAGTCATATGTTTACATGCTCAAGGAATGTGAAAACGTACACACAAACACTGTATGGGGGGAATTGTGGCGCTTGGCGGAGGTCTGCGCTCTCCGAGTGCTTTTCTAGTTTTGCATGTTGTTAGTAGGTCGCTGGCAAATTTGGCCACTCCCTGAGGTGCTGTGCCTAATTTGCACACTCGCTAATTTGCACTGACTTAGTAAATCTGCCTCTAAATTTGTTTGTTGACTCCAAATAGATAGGTCTAAAATTCTTAAAACTACAACTAAAATCCTAAAAATGTTTTCCAGAATACAAACTAAATTACATTGCTTTTAAAAAAAACAATATCTAAAAAACAAAATTTCACAAAAAGTCCACCTCTATACAATATTTTCAGTGCAAAAAAACTTTCAAACTTTTAAGACAAAAAAAAAAAAAAAAAACGGACACAAAATATAATTCCACACAGATAAGCAAAAGAAGATGGATGGACTACAGAATTCCTCCAACATTTTTTTTTTTTTTTAATCTCAACAGTTAACTCTGTTACCTTATAAGAACTCCTTATGCAAATATATAGAGTGATGATAATCAAGTCAGTGGCGGTAATGCACCTGCAAGTTGGTTGCCAACCGCCAGTCAAATCTAAAAGAAGAAGCATGTATGGAGCTGTAATTCCATGATTACAGGTAAAGGGGGGGTGGACGTCTTCACGTTCAGTAACACACGGAGGTTTTACAGAGTTTTTACATAATATTGGAGGCTACGAAAGGGCTTCCATAACCAGCGTCCTCACCCCTGCATCCCAGCATGGACTACTCTCAGCAAAATAGGGGAAGTACTCCGGTAGATACGCTCAATTTCACAACAGTGCTTCATTTCGTGGATACAGACCTGAAACCAAACGTGTCTGTCTGGGGTGGATGTCCTGGCAGTCGGCCTTGCATGTGTGTGGTGCCCGCAGCGAATACTCTGGAGTGGTTGGAGCCACAGAGTGAGAGTGGCATTCATGACAGAGGGAAGTCTGCAGCAGGAGAGCACCGAAGGGCTCGTGCCATAATCTGTCCGGGCGGTCGCCAATACAACAGTTTAGTTCCGCTTTTTTCCTCATCAGAACAAAACGGTCTCCCTTTTTTCTAAATTGTATCACAAGGCTTCGAGGGTCCGGACTGAAGACTCTCAGGATCCGGATCTGGACCAGAGTCCACCAGTTGGTGACCCCTGGTATATACCGAGCTGGGTAGAGCAGCCTGAAATTGTACTCAAGTCAAAGCAGGGTTACCATATAGGGCTATGCGATATGACAAAAATATCATATCACGATATAAGTCATCTTATATCACAATAACTTGTATATCACAATATACATTTTCTGTAAATTCTACAGTTTAGATAATTTCATAAAAAGGACCATCTTTTTTCCCCTTTTTTTTACGTTACCGTTTTCCCTCATAATTTTGCAGTGTTATAAAATAAGATTTTTAATGTGCATTTGAGCCTTGATTCTCATAAATTTCAGGTTTTTCTTCTAAATCATATGAATAAAAAGTAAACATCAATAAGTTAAATATTTCTTGAGCCAGAGGAGAATAACAAAAAAAAAAAAAAAAAAAAACAGATAACATAAATGTCTGAAAATGAGAAAATAACCCATGGCTGTCACCTACAGATATAAATGAGCTGTTAGTTTAAATCGGTGAAAATTTATGTGTAGACCTGCAGCCTAAAGACTGCCATTCTGGCCTGATTTAACCTGTTTGCTTCTTAGTAAAAATATTTCAGATTGGTCATGATCTGAAAAGACACAAAAGGTAATGTAATAAAATACGTGTGATAACTTTTTTATTTATTATCACTACTTGACTAATTAAAATGATTAGAAATCAAATAAATTACATTAAGAGCCAACTTGCTCCTCCAACCTTGTTTTAATGTATTTATTTATTTTGTGTGCGTGTGCCACCATCATGCACTTTTGCAGCTTTAATAAATTTTTTTCAGACAACTAAGAAACTCAGCAGTAATTGAAACCAAAGAAACGGTTTAAATGATGATGCTACATGTTTACACAGCACAACTTAGCATCGTCATTTAGCATTTTATAATTAGACATGGTGTTAACATTACCTTCTATTAAAACAAGGTTAGCAAACTATCCTCTCTGACACAGTATGATGGAAAACAGTCCCACATTCCTGGCAAACAGGAATAGCAGCTATCTGAACCGGTAGTTTGGCATTAGCATGAGCAACCACTGGACTGAAGCCTAGCCACCCACGACACACCTGCTGTGCACACTACAGAGGAGAGACGAGATGCTGACAAGTAGTGGTGACGAGCTTTGCTGAATAAATGGGAGTATGTGCATTTTTAATAACGATATAAACAAGAGTATTCTGTGATACGATAGCCGTTTTTATATCGTCATCCGATATATATCATCATATCGCACAGCCTTATTACCATATATTTATTATTAGCCAACTAAGAATAGTTGCTAGGAGTTACTTTAGTAAGAATAAGGAAGGATCTACTTAAAACTTTAGTTGAGCAGTGAATAATGACTTTATTCCTGTCGGTTTGTGGATTCAAAGAATTGTTTGAAGTTGTGACATCCTCAACAAAGTAGTAGTAGTAGAACTGTTTGTCTTCTTTTAGATTTGATTGGCGGTTGGCAACCAGCTTACAGGTGCATTACCACCACCTACTCTATATATCACTCTATATCTTGGCCATTATCACTCCATTTGAACTAGTGCATACCCGTGCGTCACTGAGCCTGTCAACTGTTTGTCTTCACCCTGGTTTTCACCCTGCTTATTAATACTAGTGCATACCCATGCATGCTCATAGAAACCAAGTATAAGCAAGCATTTCTGCATGCCTGTAGAGTTACTGTTACCATGGCAACAGTAACCATGGAGATGCCTGCCTTTGATATTTGACATCACTACTTGTTCAGTGATGCTCGCCTTTGAGCTTTGACCCGTGCATGCCCGTAGAAACCAAATATAAGCAAGTATTTCTGCATGCCCGTAGAAACCAAGTGTAAGCAAGCATTTCTGCATGCCTGCCTTGCCTGCGACGTACTGCTCGAACCTCAGGTGTTTCATCTTCACGGCATCTTTTGTGACGTGCAGCAGTCCTCCTCACGCTTTTGCTCTCCATCTCGTGGGTATTCTTGTTTTTCTTCTTTGTTCAGACCACTGGTTGAGGGATAGGTGCATCGTAATTGCAGTTCATGGACAGGATCATGAAAATAGATCTGAGCAAAAAGTGGTTTTCGACCCTGTTCAGGAAGAGGAGCAGCCATGTAATGATAAACTTTACCTTGTGTACATACTGTATGTCTGGGTTGAAGCCGAGCATTGGGATCTCCTTATGCCAACAGATTTTCTGGAATCCCTCTATACGGTGTCTATATGACGTCATATAGACATCATGTGGACTTCATAGGAACATCATAGGCAACTGTATACTATGGTGTCTATATGACGTCATATAGACTTTGATCTTTGATGATGGCATTGCGAGTCCTATGATGCTCACTGAGCTCATAGGATCATCATAGGACATCAGGCAGACATTGTATGATGTCCTATGATTGTGACAGAGATTTCTTGTATTTATAGTGATTTATAGAGCAATAGAGGGATTCTGCTTGGGTAAAGGTTTTCTGATTTTGCCAATCACAAGTGAGAAGGCTGTCAGGGTGCGCTTATGAACATAGGAGAAGGGGCTGAAAAGTTCATGGTCAAATTTGACTAAATGTGGATTATTTTTCAACACAGTATTCCCTTCGGTCCACACAGTTCTTCCATCGGTGTTGCAGCGCTTTGATCCCTGCAGTCAAAAAATAAACCACATTTGGTCAAATTTGACCACTATGAACTTTTCAGTCCCCCCCCCCCTTAGAGAACTGAAGACGGGGCTTGTTGGTTTGTGATGTCATAAAGCCCAGGAAGTGCATTCTGCTTGTTTTGTTTAAGAACTTAACTAAACTAGTGCATACCCGTGCATGCCCGTAGAACCCACATATAAGCAAGTATTTCTGCATGCCCAGTAGAAAGCAGGTGTAAGCAAGCATGTCACCACTCATTCAGTGATGCCTGCCTTTGATTTTTCATGATGTCATAGCGAGTCCTATGATCTTCGATGCCCTAGTTAGTCCTATGATCGTGAGTGATGCCTGCCTTTTATCTTTGATGATGTCATAGTGAGTCCTTTGATCTTTGATGATGTCATAGCGAGTTTGATGGTCGTGAGTGATGCCTGCCTTTGATCTTTGTCATAGCGAGTCCTATGATCTTTTAGTGAGTCCTGTGTTCATGATAGACAGACACATGGTGTCTATTTGACGTCCTATAGACATCATAGGCGAATCCTATGATCTTTTAGCAAGTCCTATGGTCGTGAGAGGCAGACACACACACAGAGATTTCTTGAATCACTGCCTTTGATCGTTGATGTCCTGTGATTGTGAGTGATGCCTGCCTTTGATCACACACAGACACACAGATTTTCTTGACTCACTCTATACTATTGTCTATATGACATCATATAGACATCATGTAGAGATCATAGGAACATCATAGGTAATCCTATGATGTTTTAGCGAGTCCTACGTTAGACACGCAGAGATTTCTTGAATTATATATAGAGTGATGATGTAGGCAGTGTGTATTTCTTTTAAGTGAGCTTTCGAATATTTCAATGGTATATACTGTATGTGAAAAAGAAGACAGGCGAGATTTCCAACCATCTTCTTCCGCTTCATCCTTTTCTTGAATTATATATAGAGTGACACACAGAGTGAAGTACGTGGCGGTAATGCACCTGTAAGCTGGATGCCAACCGCCAATCAAATCTAAAAGAAGAAGTGACCGATGGACATGTTTTATAAGGATAAAACCCACAAACATTTTGGGTAAGATGGGCAGTCAGAATCAGGTAGACCTGGAAATTAGCAAATTTCTCACTGTCACAGAAAAGGTGTCATAACAAATGTAATGCAGTATACCTGATTTTTTTTTTGTTATATTTATGAAGAAATACAATAAATAAATGCAAAAAATGTAAAGCTCCCACCTGTTGTTCAGTTTCTGTGAACTCTACAATCATTCAGTTTGAAATGATCCTTCATTACTTTACAGTTAAGAGTAAACTGTTTTGTTCTGTTTTTAATCCTTCTTTATAGAGGAGGAAATCACCTACATCACATACCACAGTCCGGTGAGTCCTGATTTTCTGCCTGTTCTGTTTGTGCCAAACTCCTCTGCTCCTTAATGTTTGAATGGTTTCACAAACACACCTGTTTTTATTTCGACAGACTAAACATCATCATGGCTATGACAGCATGTGAGTATAGCCACACATATACACAAATCCAAAATAATACCTTGGTTAACCTGTTAGAGAGCTAATGGTTGTTAGTAAGCCCCATGTAAAGGATTTATTACCTCCGCCAAAGGAGGTGGTGTTTTCAGTAGCGTTGGTTTGTTGGTTGGTTGGTGTGTTACCAACATAACTCAAAAAGTTGTGAACAGATTTTGATGAAATTTTCAGGAAAGGTGTGTATGAGTGGTGGCCTACAGTAGCTGATAGAGCATCTGCCCCACAACCAGGAGGTTGGGGGTTCAAGTCCCAACCAGGTCATACCAAAGACCATATAAAAATAGTACTTCACGCCTTCTAGCTTGGTGCTCAGCATAATAGAATGTGGGAAGGAAAAGTTGTTTGTGGCAGCTCCTTGCAAGGTAACGACCCCTCTGATTCTACATGTGATTAAAATTGTAGATAGAAGAAATGTAATTTTGTTCTACTGTACATGATTGGCTGTATGGACTGAATGACAACAGGCTTCTTCTAATGGCATGGGGAACAGATGATTAGATTTTGGTGATGATCTGAGAGTGCATACCTCCACCAAGGGCTTTGTTTGTATTTGTGCAGCAGGATTACACAAAAACTACTTTATGGATTTGGATGAAATTTTCACCAGAGGTGGTTCTTGGGCTACAGATGAGCCCATTACATTTTGGTGATCTGAGAATGTGTACCTCAGCCAAGGCTCTTATCTTCTCACAGTATGTTAGCAACAATACTCCAAAACTAATGGACAGATTTTGATGCAGTTTTCACCAGAAGTGGCTCTAGGTCTACACACAAAGCCATTACATTTTGGAGGTGATCCATGACAGATGGAAGGAGCCTTGGCAGAGGTATGGCTCTGAGCGCTTTTCTAGTTTTACATATGTAATTAAAATGGCAGTGCAGCAGTATTCCACATTTTAATAACTGCATTCTACATTTGACACAATAAGTTGCACAGAATACTAATTCTTTTTCATTCATGTTTTATAATTCTAATGTGAGTCTTGTACATTAGTTCAAATTATAAAATAAATTCTTGTCATATTTTTGTACAAATTGACATACCGTAAAACGGGGCTATAAGGGACGGCTGGGTAATAAGGGACACTTTTCTGGGAAATGTTTTAAATGTAATTCTGCTTTTTTTATTTTGAGCAGGACGCTGAGTTGTGTTGTTATTGTCAAATATTTTAAGGATTCATGGATATTTGACAATAACAACACAACTCAGCGTCCTGCTCAAAATAAAAAAAGCAGAATTACATTTAAAACATTTCCCAGAAAAGTGTCCCTTATTACCCAGCCGTCCCTTATAGCCCCGTTTTACGGTACTGTACACCAGATAGCACATCCAAAAAAAGTTAAAGAATAATAATATTTAAACCAATTAAACAGTTGTCTAAAAAATTTTTTTTATAAGTTGTACCTATCCTGACCATAGTCTGTATATAAATATGAATGGCATGGCCCTACTTGTCTTCCATTGTAGAAAAGTGAAGCTGTACTTCCCAGATTTAGGGTGCTGCCATCTTGGACTTTTACAGCCAGAGTCTTTCTCACCTTTCTCTGCTTTTGTCCTTTTGGGTAACCGGTTTCTGCCTGATTCCATCGTCGACCAGACCACACCATTTCATCCTGCTCTGCGTATCATTTTTGTCGAGGCTCATCCATTCGAGATCCATCTTGATGGTATCTCTCCAACGCTGTTTTGGTCGCCCTTGTTTTCTACATCCTTCCACTTCCATCTCACTTTCCTGATGTTCTCCTCTGCCTCTCGTCGGCACATGTACCCATACCATTCCAACCTTCTTTTCCTCATCCAGTCTTTTATGGGTATGATGTTCGCCTCTTTCAAGATGTCTTCATTTCTTCTATGTTCTTCCAGGCTGATACCAAGGCAGTATCTTAGCATTTGCATTTCACAGGTGCTCATCTTATTGGCAAGGTGTCCCGTGCAGGCCATGTCTAATTTCCATATGAGTGTCTGTCTAATGCCAGTTTTGCATATCAGGACTTTTGAGTTTTGTTGGCATCCTTTTATCGCACAACACTCCAGCCAGCACCTGCCACTTGTTCCAAGCCTTGGATATTCTCAGTTAAATCTCTTCACTGCATCCTCCTTCCTGCTGGAGAGTTGTTCCAAGATACTTGAACTGAGTGTATTTAGGTAGAATCTCTTCTTCCTCTCTGTTGTAACTCCTTAACTTTATGTCCTCCATTCCCCCAGCAGGTGGTAAGTACTCTGTTTTAGACCTGCTGAGTTTTAGGCCCGCCCCTTCCAATTTCCCTTTCCATGTCTCTAGCCTCATAGTTGCCAAGTCCACTTATTATAAGCGACTTTGGGATTGTTTTTTTTTTTCTAAAGTTTCTTGCAAATCTCGTCAGTTGTGGGTTGCGTTTTTTTGGGCTTGTTTTTTAACGTGTAGTTGCTTATTTGGGCTTGTTTTGCTGTCTGTATGACAGCTCTCCCAGCTCAGTTGCGCAAGATTATAGGCTGTGTCTCCATACCAAGAAGTTCAAAATCTCTTAATTTTTGGGGAACTTACTGAGGTAAAAATGGCCGGCCAGGGGCTTCACTTCTGGGGGCCGATGATCTATCAGTGGCCCACCTGACTCCACTCGGCTCTGTACTCGCTCATGGGACGAGAGCTATCCAGGTTTTTTTATACGGATCATTACATATGGGACCTTAAATTGGGGGGAAAAAAAGAATTCTCCATTGAAATGAATGGCAAGAGCGAAATTATCTTTTGATCCCAATCAAATTTTGCCACGAGTTACACATATGTTTGTCAATTTAAAAGATAATTTTCGTAAAAAAAAAAGTTGTCGGCTGTTGTTTAATTTTTAGTTTTTGTTTAAACTAATTTTAGTATCATTGACAGCCTGAATATTGCATCAAATAACTAATTAAAACCAAACTGATCCAAAAAATGAACTGTTGCACATAAACAAGCATGAAAAGAACTGAATACGACGATACAATTCATCTTTTGGAAAAATGTATTCAAGGATTATTTTCAGCTTTTGTTCTGGCAAGATGCAACAGCCAGTCAGTCAATAGAGAGCCGCCCCCTCTACTTCTGCCTATGGGACCTTAAATTGAACAAATTCAAGGTTGACATTCCTTATGCCTTATTACTGTACAACACATAAAGCTAAGGCCACCAAACCTGGTACACAGGTTGACCTTGGAATCCTGACCTCTGACTATGGGTTTGGGGTCAAAAGGTCAAATGTCAAGGTTAACATTCCTTATGCCTCATTACTGTACAACGAGTAAAGCTAGGGTCACCAAACAAGTGTGACTAGTTTTGGGATTGCAAGGTCAAAGGTCAACATCAAAATGACTTATAAACTATATCTCAACAACAAAGAAAGCTAGGGTCACCAGACCTGGTACACAGGTTCATCCTGAGACCATAACTTCTTGACTACAGGTTTGGGGTCAAAGGTCGAGGTTGGCACTCCCTATGATCTCTTATTATAGAATGTATAAAGCTTTCTAGGGTCACCATACTTGCTACACAGGTTCACCTTGGGATCCTGACCTACAACTATGGGTTGTATACTTTGTTGTATATTCATGGATGATGGGTTTATCATAATGTGGTTCTGCCACAGTAATTATATTGAAAAGTTGAAAACTGCTCTTCGTCGGTAAGTATTGGGATCTTCAAAGAAAACGGAGGCGGAGGATATTGCACTCGCCTCAGAGTGCTCTTGTTACAATTTACATGCTCTCAAGTCCTTTCAAAGCCTCCTCTCTTTAAGTCTTAAGGCCCACTCACATTGGTGCCAGCTGATTTGTATCATGCTAAGTGAAATTGCCCTCTGCTCCACCATCTGCTGATGGTCTGCATCGGCTCACACTCATATTGTTTTTTGTTTAGCACAGTTCCCAGCCCAAGTCCCTAGTATGAGGAGAAGGGCAGCTTCTTCACCTTATTCTAACACTGTGAGTGAACAGTAGGGCTGCAGCAAACAATTATTTTGGTAGTCGACTAATCTAACAACTATTTTTTGGATTACTTACTTACTTACTGATTTAAGCCCATAGCTCGCCATGGAGCATAGGCCATCGACTGCCCCTCGCCACCTCACTCGATTCTGGGCTGCTCTCTCTGCTCCCCTCCAGTTGGTTCCCTGCTGTTTCAGCTCCGCCTCAGTGTCTCCTCTCCAGCTGTTTCAAGGCCGGCCTCTCTTTCTCTTCCCCTGCGGGTTCCAGGCCAGGACTTGGCGTGTGATGCTGGATGCTGGTTTCCTGAGGGTGTGTCCAATCCAGTCCCACTTCCTTTGCAGAATCTGTTCTGCCACTGGTTTCTGTCCCGCTCACCCCCAGGGTCTTCATTTCTCATCTTCTCCAGCCGCCTGATGTTAAAGATGCACCTCAGGCATGTGTTAAAAGAAAGTCTGGATCTTCTGCTGCATTGTCTTTGTCGTCCTCCAGGTCTCACATCCGTAGAGTAGAACAGGCTTGATGTTTGAGTTGAAGATGCCAAGTTTTGTTCTCGTGCAGATTTCTTTTGATGCCCAGATATTCTTCAGTATGACAAAAGCTGCTCTTGCTTTGTCGATCCTAGCTGTGACGTCTCTGTCTGTGACCCCCTATTGATCCACCACACTTCCTAGGTAGACAAAGGACTCCACCTGCAACAAAGGATTGTTGTTTGTGGCAGCGCTTTGCATGGCAGCGACCCTTCTGATTCTACATGTGATTAACATTGTAGAAGCATGCAATGGGGATTTCCTCATCTCAATTTATTGAAACAAAAGCCAACAACAGTGGTGGGTATACCACAACAAAAAATCTCGATAACTTGTCATGTGCCCTTGAGCGTCAATTACAGCTTGACAACGACATCTCATGCTGTTCACAAGTTGACTTATTGTCTGCTGAGGCATGACATTTCACTCTTATTGAAATGCGGCCCTCAGGTCATTGAGGTTGTGGGGTGCAGGGTTACAAACCTCTACACAGCGACTCAGCTGATCCCATAGGTTTTCTATTTGTTTCAAGTTTGGAGAAAGTGCAGGCCAGTTCACTTGAGGTACCCCAGCCTCCAGCAGCCATTCTCTAATGATGTGACCTCGATGAGCTGGAGCACTGCTGTCCGTAGAGATGAAATTAGGCTTGTGTTGTTCAGGCAAGGCCACAATGACTGGATTAATGATGTTATTCAGGTAGTATCGGCTTGTCACTGTACCATTCACAAGGTGTATGGCAGTTCTGTATTGACAAGACACACCTGCCCAGACTGTAACACCACCACTACCACCAAAGGCTCATCTGGTGACAACAGTGGCTCTCCTTGACGTCTCCAACATTGTTGGTGGCCATCATTTCTGCTCAACTTAGTTCAGCTTAACTCAACTTGGCTGCTTAGGGCAGCTTGGTGGCGCAGTTGTTAGCATTGTGGCAGCACAGTAAGAAGGTTGTGGATTCGATCCCACCCCCTGACCATCGGTGACCCTTCTGTGTGGAGTTTGCATGTTCTCCCCGTATTTGCGTGGGTTTACCCCGGGTACTTCGGTTTCCTCCCACAGGCCAAAAACATGCAAGTTAGGTTAATAAGCGACTTTAGCATTACAAGTGCGCATGTGCGGACTATGTGACCCGGCATCCGGTTCAAAGATCACCACTACCAAACATTCTGGTAGCCGGCTTGCTTTTGTATACAAACAGTACTGTCACACCTGAACAATTGCCACTTAAAGAAAGTCTGCTTTAAGCTTTAAATCTCCGTTATGCCAGGTGCACATTGTGCCGTAGTGAAGTGTGGGAACGGTACTGTATGTATCATCTAGAGTGGTGGAAAAAGAAAACTTGCAGCATACATGCGTGTAACTTCGGGACCAGTGTGTGTACATGTCCGCTGCCATTCACATTATATACATTCCCCACGGAGCTGAAGGATCCGGACGGACGTAATTGTTGGATTAAAGCAGTAAGTCTACAGTATATTATAACATAATTAAACAGTGTTTTGTATTGTTCAAGTTCTAGCCTAATTGATACGAAAATGGGCAATAGGTAGGCCTACAATGGTCAGGAAAACAGTCTATCTAGATGTCAAACTAGTTTAACCCCTTGCAAGTGCTCCTGCCACTGAGTTACAGTCATCTAATAAACATACTGAACTTGAAGAAAATAAATTTGGCCTGGGTGTTTTTTTGGATACAAATGCTTGCAAATAACACACAGCTTCAGATCCGGGCTGGAAAATGCAACAGAAATGTAGAACCAAGTGTTATCCAGCTGAGGTCAAAATTTTGTAACAATACCACAAAAAATGAATATATTACACAGCTTTGTTCTCAGGTAGTTCCCAGGCATTTTGGAACTGTGCCAAATTGTGCCAAATGGCACAGTTTGGAAAAACGTCTGTAACTTTTGAATGATTCAATGTAGAAGCTTCATTTTGGGCTCTAATGAAAGGTCACACTCAGGGCTGTGTCTGTGGGGGAAACCCCCCCCCTCGCTACAGAGGACGGAGATCGGCCATCGCTACATGACGGATTACACTCGGATGTGGCGATGTGGCCACAGCAGCGCTGTCACCGCAGCTCCCCCCCCCCCCCGCTACAGAATAGTAGCGGCGGGGGGGGGGGGGGGCCTTCACGGTCCAGAGGTGGTGAACGAACCGTGTACCGCGGCGCACGCACTTCGGACATCGTGCGCCGCACAGCTGTAATTTACCGATCGGTCAAAAGTAATTTTTGATTACAATTTTCAGGGATAAAAAATAATTTGGCTTATAACACCTTACCTCTTCACAGCCACATTGTCCTGGCCAACTTCTCTTCCTCATTGTCAGACGAACGCGATGCTGGTCCGCTCGTGGTTCTGGTCTCGCGACCCAGTCAAAACATAATTCCATGATTGCGGTTTTGGCGAATGATTTACGACCTTCGTCGTCGGCCTCCGTCGGTCTATCATGACCATATAAGAGAATCCTAAGCACTCTGCTGGAATTTAAAAAAAAAAACAAAAATAAAGCACTGCCTGTGGCTGCTGAAATAGTCTCTCTTCACCCAGCTTTAGACAAAACAGCTCAGCGAACTTCTGTGCTTCAATTGGCTTGCTGCGTTGGTAGGCGAGTCCTTCTTGCTAAGTTTTCAGCCATTGGTTCTTCAAGGTTTCAGAAACCCAATTCAAGGCTCTTATTAGTCGAATGAGAGGTCAAGCAGATGAACTAATCTGTTCGCGGCTGTGTCTGCAGCTTTTATTTTCAGTGCGCGCTTGGACGCCATCACCACCTACATCAACATCTCCATCATGTGTCCTAGAGCGCACGAGGGCGCACGACCTCGTGCGCTCTAGGACGCAGAGACTTGCCCGTCCGCGGTACAACGGAGTGCAAGAGGTTAACCTGAATGGCTCTGCAAGCAAGGAAGTCACATATTAATTGTGCCCTTCAGAGGTAAAGTGGGCTATCCCACGTGTAGGTCAAAAATGAGTTAATTGTACTACACTAATTGTTAAGGGTCTATCATTTTCTTAAACTGCCTAGCTCTGCATAAAACGTATTGTGCTGCCCTCTATTGAGAGTAAATGAAATCATTCTCATTAATTTGGTGAAACTATTGAGAGGTAAAGTGGGCTATCCCACATTCCATGCTCGGTATCACACACGTTGTGGCCTATTCCGACTCGTGGGGGACAAAATAGAAACTACAAGATGGCATTGATGTGGATGCACATAGTGAACACACTGAACATAGATCTCGTTGATCACAAAATGCTTGTAACGGGTCACAGCTACCTGCCCAATGACCAAAACTTTGGGTTAATAGAAAAAGCCAAGAGGAAGAAACAGCATGTGTTTGTGCCAGATGAGTGGTACGATGTAGTCAGGCAGTCAAAACGGAAGGAACCCCTGTTCAATGTAGTTCCCATGACATCGGCCTTGTTTCACAGTACTAGACCATTGGAAGAGGCTACTGTAAACAGAAAACTGGATGAAGAAAACAATAAGGTCGAATGGTTGAAAATACAATGGATGCAGTTTCGTAAAGCAGATCCTGGTGTGATGTTTTATAAAACTACTTGTGATGCCGAGTTCCCTTTCCAAAGTGTCAACTTCAAACAAAAGAGAGCACTCAGGGGAAGACCTCCAAAGATCATTCAAAACATCACAGACCTTCCTTTACTGTATCCAAATGGGAGGCCGCTGAAGAGAGCCAAACTTGAAGATATCCAATCATTGTTGAAGTATGTGCCGCCTGTTCATCATCCATTTTACGAAACTTTGAAATCAACACAGGAGGGTGGAGGTCACGACAGCTCAAGTGACACCGAGTCAGACTAGACATTGACAATAAATTGGTAGGACATAAGCTTGTCCTATTAAACTTGTTTTTACTCTTCAATAACTGTATTTCTGATGTTTTGGTAAGAGTTACATGTTGACTTTCTCAGTTAGAAGAAAACCGTTGGTTTGATTTTCATATAGAAATTTTTGCGAATAAGCGAGGACACAAACAACACTGTTTATGTTCTAATTATTGGAAACCAATGTGCAGAAGAATAGCAAAAACTGCCTAGTGTGTGATATCTGTGAAATTTGCAATTTATCATCTGTTTCATTCATTAAAATTTCAAATTAACATTATTTTTTACTTTTGTCCTCTTAACTCGATTTTTATCTTCAGTTAGAGGTAAAGTGGTCTATCCCACATTTTTAACCCCTACTCTCTTATTGTTGTGAATATGTGATTTAAATATATTTTCATATTTAAGTCACACCTTGAAGGTAATTATAGGGGGTAACTTTTTAATGATATAGGCACACTGATTTTTTGAGAATATTTCAACTTTAGAGCTCATTTTCTCAAAATAATGGTTTTGTGGGATAGCCCACTTTACCTCTGAAGGGCACAATTATATTAAAGGTAAAATATCCAAATCAATCGGAATACTACACAGAGTGAAATATTTGCTGAATCAACCCACACTATATACTTTGCATCATTCATTAATACTCCCATACATGACATATTGCACTGAAGTATGGGGAAATACATATAAAACAAACATATATCCAGTCTTTATGCTTCAGAAGAGAGCTATTAGAATAATAAATAAAGCTGCTTACAGGGAACCAACAAACCCACTTTTTCTTAAATTAAAAGCTCTCAAGTTGAAAGATCTTGTTGATTTTAAAACTGCAGTAATAATGTTTAAAGTGAAGAATCTATCACTGCCCGCAAATATCCAAAAGTTGTTCCAAATATGGGAGAATATTATTTCAGAGGAACATGTATATTTCAAAAACTTTCAGTGAGAACTACCACCAAGCAACACTGTGTCTCAATGCAAGGAGTCAGACTGTGGAACGTTTTTGGACCTGAATTAAAATCATGTACAACGCTTGGACAATTTAAACCAAAACTAAAGGAAGAAATACTCCAAACATATATACAAAACAACATGTAAAATCACATAAGGATTATCATATTCAGTCTGTTGTGTTGTTGCTTAGTTTTTTTGTCATGTTTTGTCTTAGCTTTGTTCTGATTTGTAATCACTCTTATTTTATTTTATTTTTGAATTCTTAGCTGGAACATGGGTGGAAAATATAAGCTGCGGCTTCAGCCATCACCCATTTCGGATAAGTTATGTTGAATTGTATAATCCGAGGAGTTATTGTTTAATTTGACCTTGTTGGATTTTTTCCCCTTTGTTATATTATTCTGTTCCTTCTTTTAATATAATCTATCTGAAATAAAGATTTAGAAAAGTGACACAATCAGTTGAGGGATTAGCGGAGGGTTATCTGTCCATCAGAACCCATGACTGCAGAGGACACTGCTGCTGCACGTACCTGTATAATAACAGATTTGAACGTGCGTTTGCGGGTACAACCGGGAAGACCCCTACATATACAATATGCTCATAGATCAGGAACTTTCCATAAATTAAATGTATCGATAGAGCATGTTTCATCCACGTTTAGATTAACCTCCCCCGCTTTGGTAGTTTGTTTGGTAGCCAAAAGTCGCTTATTGGAGACTCTAAAGTGGCCCTAGGTGTGAATGTGTGTGAATGGTGAAGTGAATGGCACTGCACCATGGCTGCCTCATCTATCCACGTGGATGCCCTAAATTTCCCTCTGGGGATCAATAAAGTATACAAAATACAAACATGAATTGACTTTCATCAGACAACAGCACTGAGGCCCACTGGTCCCTTGTCCAGTGTGAATGCTCCCTGGCCCATGCAAATGATGATGCCTATGGCTGGTGGTGTGGTCAGGTAGCCTTGCAGGCTGTCTAGCACACAGACCACGCTAATGTAAACAGTTTTGAATGGTCTGGCATGACACTTGGGTGCCTCTCACCTCTCTTTAGTGTGCCTGGAGTTGAGTGGCATTTATCATTTGATTCCGCAGGGCACTGTTCACAATGAAACGGTCATCAGTGTGGGATGTGACCAAAGGACGTTCACTTCTATCCCTTTCTGTGACTCTTCCAGTCTCTCTGTATCTCTGTTGCAATCTGCCGATGACACTTTGTGACACTCTAAGCTCAGTGGTGACTTCCCTCTGAGAACATCCTGTCTGAAGCCTCACAATGGTGAGGTACTGTTGATCAGCCTAACAAGGTGTCATCTTAGTTTGATGATGTCAAAATGTGATGAAGAGGACTGTTTAAATAGCCAGAAAATTTATTGGTCGATTCAACCTGTTGTGAATTTTGCTATTAAGCACCTTGTTGGAGAACAGCAAGTTATGCAAAAAGTACTGAAATATTGTTGGACATGTGCATCCAAAAGGTTAGAGAAGATCAAATTAAGTTCACCTGTAAACATTATAGCGCATTTTAGATGCATCCTGAAATTTCACCTGAAAGCCGAATATCGCCAACTTTTTGAGTAGTGTATGTTTAGAGTCCTACTTGCTCTGGGATTTGCACACCTCATGCCACACCTTTTGTAAATATGGAGAAAAGACTTCAGCAAAGGACACACCTGTGTATCAGAACTTCTATTTCCTCCAACACTCCTCCTGTCAACTCAACTTTCTTTAGATGTCTTTAAGGAAATGAGACCACATTCACAATGGGGCTCTGAGGTCAATTTCCAGGTCACAGGCAGGAAAACAAGAACTTTCGTGAACTTTATGTTGAAGTAGTCAAAAACAATAGGCAAGGAATATGCACAGGTGGTGACTGGGGGGGGGGGGGGTACCATCCCCTTTGTTAGCAAAATGACCTAAAAGCCATTTTGCTAACAAATTTGACAGGTAAAAGTTACTAATTTAAAGAATGTTATAAGTTTACAAGAAAAAAAACACAAATTGCCAAGAAAATGGGAAATGTACGAGAGAACAAACTTTAAAAAAAACACAGACAAAACTGCAGCTTTTGTTCTTGTAAATTTGAAGATCTTTTCTTTGTAAATTTGAGACTTCATTATTGTGAATGTGTGATTTTCTTTTTCTTGGAAACGTATTTATTTCCTTGAGTTGTTTTTTTTCCTGTCATGAATTTCTGTTCTTGTAAATGTGTGACTGTTTCATGCTAGCTTCTTTTGTCATATTTGTGCACATTTATTCTTTCAAATTAATACTTCATTTGTACCTTATGCTAAATTTGTATCAGACCGCCACCATCCCCCTTATTAATAAAATAACAAATTGATTACAGAGTATACAACATAACATGTTAATACTCATGTGAAGTACAAGTACCTCATTATTGCATGGGTTTGATGAATATTTGATGTCTATCACATGATTATAAATAAAGTTTTAAGAGATAATTATCGCTCCACCAGGGCAAAACAAAGAGGCAACACAGAGCCAGATGAAGAAGAGGAAGCTGACCACGGTGTAGGGTGAGTCTTTACTATTTATCTTTTATTCTTGTTTTCACAAAAATCAAATTGGTAACAGAGGCAGCATTATGTAAGTTTACAAGCAAATCCACAAAAATTGGTCTGGTTTAACCCATTGGGACCTAGTGAGGCATTATGCTTTTGGATGTGAAATGTTCTGGCAACAACAACACTGTTTGGAAATTGGCTCACTGATTTTTGGGAAATAATTTCTGTTAAATAAAAACTGGGCCATGCTAAACTCATCAGCCAGGCATTCAAGTGTGCGATTAGCCACCAGTAACCATAGTAATGTGCAATGTTTTCTTTATGATGGACAATTTTAGTGAGGTCACTTGACTGCAAAATATTTGAGGGAAGGGTTGGTGACTGTGTTTAAAGCAGAATTTCATTAGATAATTTATGTAACTAGCTATAAAGATGAGCATGAAATGTCACCAGAGATTAATTAATCATTTAAGCCAAAAACTGGCTTTTCCAGCAACAACAACATTGCAGCCTGGATATTCCTCATTGCAAAGTTCACAATCTGTTCAGAGGCATGTACTGTACTATGAAGCAACTTTAACATATCCAGAGGATCTTTCAGTTAAGCCTCAGTCATAAACCGGCTGTATGAATTTGGATATTGTACATCAGCTGCGATTTTCTGGGACTGTGGAGGACATGGATGTCGTAGGGGTTTTGGACAGGCTGCAAGGAGTTGTTTGACACGGTCTTAAAGTAGAACTGAACTGAACGGCATTGAACGGCACTGGGTGATAGTACATACAATTATAAAGATAATTTATCATTGGCACCCCCTCCACAAATCCCGGAATCTTGGAGAAAATTGCGATTTTGAATTTCCCGCCCTGAAAAATCAGACAAATCCGAAGAAGTGCAGCCGGAGTTCCGCGTGACGTCACGAGTGTGACACAGTCCTCCATGTTTACCATTGCGAGCACGTCGACACTGGTTGTTTTTGGTGCATTTTGTCGTGATAGTCGACTACAAAACACTTCCAACACCTGGGAAGATCTGTTCAGTGGCCAAGGAAAGCTGTCATGGCGACGAAAGAAAAGAAAGGGGGAGGAAAAGCGACCGGGAAGCGATGCGTTTCTAGATGTACAGTGATCACTCACTTATCGCGTTTAATGGGGACCAGAACCGACCGCGAAAAGTGAAAAACCGCGAAGTAGCGTCACCCCCCCCCCCCCCCAAGGGCGTCACAAGCACTATTTTGCACAAAAAGGCACAAGAGAACAGCGAAAAGTGCCACTAAGCAACACGAGCGATAAAGAACAATGAATGCGGTCTTCCTTCCCTGGGTAAAACGTCTCGGCCAATCAGCTTGCGAGATTCCCGAGCGGTGAAGAGGTGGGCGGAGAGGAGTGGAGCGGTGGTCAGAGAGGTGGATTTTGAGTTGTGCGGGCTCTCCGTGTTGATACCTGATGTTCTAATGTAGTCTCCCTGCCTTCTCCCTGCCTTCTCCCTGCCTTCTACATTAGAACATCAGGTATCAACACGGAGAGCCCGCACAACTCAAAATCCACCTCTCTGACCACCGCTCCACTCCTCTCCGCCCACCTCTTCACCGCTCGGGAATCTCGCAAGCTGATTGGCCGAGACGTTTTACCTCGCAAGCTGATTGGCCGAGACGTTTTACCCAGCTTCGCTCCCTGCCGAGCGCCTATACCCAGCGAAGGAAGACCGCATTCATTGTTCTTTATCGCTCGTGTTGCTTAGTGGCACTTTTCGCTGTTCTCTTGTGCTTTTTTGTGCAAAATAGTGCTTGTGACGCCCTTGGGGGGGGGGGGGGTGACGCTACTTCGCGGTTTTTCACTTTTCGCGGTCGGTTCTGGTCCCCATTAAACGCGATAAGTGAGGGATCATTGTAATAAGTTGGAAAAATGCTGATGTTTTTTTTCCCCTTTCTTTTTTATTGTTAATTTTCCTTATCCTGACACCCCAAACATGCCAAAGTAAAGACTCACCATTCTGTATTCAATAAGCGACTCTCCTCCCCATCACTGCTGCGGTCTGAGTCGGTGCCGGAATCCCCCGAAAATTCTGGCTCTAATCTGTACGGTTCGATGCCTCCCTCGCTCTCTTCCTGTTCACTTGACACTCCTGCATCCTCCTCTGTCTCGTCACCGATCCTGAATGCCTCTTCTCTCTAAAAACTCTGGTGTTCTTGACTGCTGGAACTGCTATCATCTGCCATTGTTGTTTTGATAAGGATCACACTCGTGACGTCACTCAGCGTCGTCTGCACTACTTCCGGTTTGTTTGGCACTGCCAGCCAGAGGCAAAAGTTTATCGGCTTATAGCTTGGCCATCGCACGGCCTAAAAATTTCTTTTATGTGTTGAAAAATACAATAGGTAATAAGGAATTAATCTGCTATTCTACTTTTTTGGCAAAAAGGTGAGTTCAGTTCTACTTTAAGTGTGTCTTGCACCTCGCAGGGTCCACGTGAGGTAGGCTATAATACAGTATATGTACCAGACTGAGGTTGCGTTAACCAGTCCCTCCAGGATTTTGTGATGTTGTGATCGCATCAATTCACGCGAAATCAGCCAGTCAGCGCAACTATTGCACAACCTTGCAACTTTGTCCAATCACCGCAACTTCCTCGCAATTTTGGCCAATCCTCATCAACTTCTGCCAGTTTCACCAATCATATTTGTCTCTCAGTGGTGCTCAAATGCATTGCTGCACTGTGTTCACTTCCATGTTTACAGTGTTAACCAAGCACATCAGCAAAAACAGTGTGTGATTTAAAAAAAAAAAAAAAAAAAACTCACCCGTGAGGTTTCCAACACCATCCCTTCCTCCGTCTCCACCCAGCCTGCCGGTAGACGTCTCACCACTTCTCCATCCTGACTGCGTGTACGGAGCGCTGGGTTTGTGTTGAAAAACGTCCGCCTGCCCCAAAAGCACCTCATTGCGGGAGAGCGCGTGAGGACAGATGCCATAAAACCACAAACAAAACAAGCAACTCAAACACTATAGCCAGTGTTTGAACATTTTATACATCTTTAGAGGTAAAATTATTACTACAGTCGTGAAAAAATTAGGACACCCTGTTTAAGCCTGTGTGTTTTTTAACATAGTTGGACATATGGATATTTAATATCAGTGTTAAAAATACTGGGAAATTCATGTAATACAACTAAATTAAAAATGAATTAGACTTTTTCAAATTTTCTGTAAAATGTAATTCTAAACAAATGGTGAGGAATAAATTAGGACACCCCCTTGAAGCGGCATGATATAAGCAGCGATGGAGTTTTTAGTTGGTTTATTGAATCATACCGCCTTCATCG
Organism: Pholidichthys leucotaenia; assembly: GCA_020510985.1. Classification (NCBI taxonomy): domain Eukaryota; kingdom Metazoa; phylum Chordata; class Actinopteri; order Cichliformes; family Pholidichthyidae; genus Pholidichthys; species Pholidichthys leucotaenia. Next base: position 247,382,041 of record CM035843.1, on the reverse strand, counting down.
GAACACCTCCCCAGCCCTCGTGCTGCGGGCTGAGGTGATGTCCTCAGGCTCTCAGAGAAGAGGAGACACACAGTGCGTGTGTCCAGCAGCAGTTGAAGAGTGAGTGAATGAGAGGCAGATTTACAGAACAGTGCAGCATATATACCCAACTCAGACAATACATCAAAGACATTCACAGCAGTCGATCTGGGCATTTGCATATCAGAGGTACAGACAGGATGCATGAACACAATGCATGGATGACACTTTAACCTCACAGCTGTAAACTCGGCATGCAGCGGAAAAAACCCAGGAGTAACGAGCTGACTGTCTCTGTGTGTTGTGGGGGGGTTGAATCAACCCGCCACACCCCTCATCTTTTTTAGGACACACACCCCTAATTCATTCCCACTTAAAATGGCTAAAATAAATGTTAAAAAATGCAAATAAAAACAAAAACAAGGTTAGACATAGATATGTGAGCATTTCTTAATAAAGAACTGAATATTTAATGGGGTGTCCTAATTTTTTCACGTGACTGTACATCTTGTCAATGAGTTTTAAAGCTGTGAATCTCCGGTCAGGACACGGACAAACGCCCCCTGCCGTAAATGAAAGATGTGTCTGAAGAGACAAGTGTGTGTGTCAAGACATGCAGCAGAAAGACAGGTAGGAGTTGGGCATGAAAAGAGAGAGAATATTGTTTGTATTTTTTTTTTTTTTCAGAAAAACACAGACTCCAGTAGACAACACAGAGCAACAGAATAAATTATTTACTTTTTCTTCTCTGCTTCGTACCGAGTGGTTGAGGACCATAGGGAGTTTGCAGATGAAGGTGCTGCCAACAATTTTCAAATCTATACCCTTAACTTGCATTCAATGCAATTTAGCTGTTGTAATGGATATTGTGTTAGTCTGTATTTGCTGTTGCACAAGAGTTTTTCTGTATAGCTGAAGTTTCTGCTTAATTTACAAATCACTGTAATAGGACATTTTTTGACAGTCCTGGGCTTTTCGTGTATTGTTATATAGAATATCACTGTAGTAAACTGGGAAAAAAAAACCCATCTGCTTTAAAATTTGTAATTCTTCCCACAAGTTTTAGTGCAAAAAACTTTGAAAACATCTCAACTTGTATCGCAACTTTTTAAAAAAAAGCTTCCACGAATTTGGGCTTTTTGGGGCACAACAATCATAAAAACATCCCGTGAAATCCTGGAGGGACTGGTTAACCGAGTATTCTCCGTCACTGACCAGTAATTTTTCATCAATTTCCAGAGTAGTAAGTATACCCCAAAAAAAAAAAAATCTTGATGGATTGCGCTGATAGTATTTAACTGTAATTCCCACCCCATCTGTGCACACCCGGAGGAAGATTTGAATTCAGGCCCATCAGGTTGTGTTAATATATACACATTTAATATTTTTATTTTAACTTTATCTTGTAATATTGTGTTCATCTTTGTAATCAGAAACAAGTGTTTAATCTGCATTCTTGTTCTTAAAGTTAACGATTAAAAATCAAAATGTGAACAAAAACATTGTCTTTTTATATCATATTGATATGGTTTCTCTACTATTAAATAGAACTGGCAAACCAGTTTAATTGAAAATTAATGCTTTCTAATTAATCAGCTAACTAGTCAAACAATACTGTGATGAGGGTTTATTAATCTTGTGTATTTTAACAAACTCGCCTGAGAAGCAGCAGGTAGGAAAAGGACAACAGGATAATTCAGTATTTTCGCACAAATTCTGGTAAAACCACTGTAGTGAGATGGGGGAAATAGACAGACATATACACTGCTCACAAAAAGTTAGGAATATTCGGCTTTCGGGTGAAATTTCAGGATGCATCTAAAATGCACTATAACTTTTACAGGTGAACTTAATTTGACCTTCTCTAACCTTTTGAATACACATGTCCAGCTGTTCAGTGTTTCAGTACTTTTTGCATAACTTGCTGTTCTCTAACAAGGTGCTTAACGGCAAAATTCACAACTGGTGTTGGATCCATGAATTGACCAATAAATTTTCTGGTTCAATTAGAATTGGTATTTAAACAGTCCTCTTCATCATGCTGTTCAAATTTTTGGCCCTTTTCCACTAGTACCTACTCAGCCCAACTCACCTCGACTCTGTATAGCTCAAGTAGGTTCATTTTGTCTTCTTTTAATTATTTATCTTTTGTTCTTATTAAAGACAAAAATAGAATAGAAAGGAGATGTCTTTACCTTCTTGGACAAATGGCCTTTTAAAAACTCCCATCATTTCATTGACATTCTTTCAGAAGACCACAGCTGTCTACAGACAGACCAGTATCATTTATCTTACTTTCACACATTATTTTATTTAGCTCATGTTTTAGCAGCTTTTAGCTCTATATTAATTTTTAAACAAAAATTAAAATGAATTCTTTGTGCAATTTCAAACAAAATATGTATTTTAAATTTTATAATACAGGAGAACACTGAATGTGTTTGACTCCAAATAAATGGGTCTAAAATTCTAAAATCTACAACCAAAATCCTAAAAATGTTTTCCAGGAGAACACAAACTAAATTGTATTACATTTAAAAAAACAAAAAGATGACTTCCGGTCTGGACACCATGGTGATAGCAGCTTAACGCTGAGGCTCCCAGACCCGATCCAGGAAAATACCTTGAAAATCAGATTTTACGGATTTTTGGAAGAATGAAAATCAAGAGACAAAGTCATCATGCCTAAAGGAAAACAGAAGAAATCGACATTTACCAGGCCAGGACACGCATCGGCCGGAGAATCTGATCCGGATGATTTCCATTCAGAAGACGAGGAACTGAATGAAGCTAGCAACAAGGTTAGCTTAAAAATGGTACTTAAAGAATTAAGACGATTTCGCCGAGAGTGTTGGGCCGAATTTTGTGAAATTAAAGACGAAATAAAAAGGACAAACAGCAGAGTGGACCAGGCCGAGGACCGAATCATGGAAGCAGAAGAAAGAATAAAAGGGCTGGAAGATACCGTGCTGGATCTACACAAGACAGGCAAGACTGGAGGCTAAGCTAACCGACCAAGAAGGAAGACTAAGAAGAGACAGCATAAGAATTCATGGTCTGAAAGAAGGAGTCGAGGACGATTTCACCACAATGGCGGCATGTGTGGAATCCTTACTGAGAGAGAAGTTGGATATTCCCCAAACCACCGACTTGAAGATAGTAAGGGCGCACCGTACGTTAGCCCCTAGGCCGGCGGCGGAAGCGCCACCAAGATCGGTGGTGGTGAAGTTCTCCAACTCCAAAATAAAAGAAGAGGTTGTGAGACTGGCTTGGCAGAAAAAAGGATTTATGCACCAAGAGAGAAAAGTTTTCGTGGAACACGATTACACCCTGGAGGTCCTTAAAAAGCGTCAGGAATACAACGACGCTAAAAAAATACTACGAGAGAAGAAACTGCGCTTTCAGACTCCATTTCCGGCGAAGCTGCGGGTTTTTTATGGGGATGAGACGTGTCTCTACAACTCGGCGGAAGAAGCAACCACGGATATGGCGAGAAGAGGACTCCTGGTAACGGTGTATAAACCCGCAGCAGACCCGATCAAAAGAATCAAGGCTCAATCGTGGTCCACACAGAGACCCTCAAAATCCACGGGCCAGTAGCGGGAAACCCAACGCCAGAGCTATAAGGAAAAACTGGCCGTTTACAGGAGGGAATAATGATATTTTTAGTCAATCTGCGCATCCAACCCTCCTCCTACAAGGTAACAAACATTAAAGGAGATGCAGAATCGGCAAGTGGTAAAGCATTTTATGGAACAGACATATTAGAAACAAATAAGTCTTAACAAAAAAAAACTTGTTAAAATAGAAATGTGACAATGAACCAACAAATACTGTATTAACGTGTCTGTTTGCTGTGATGGTGGTGGGAGATTGCGCACAATTTCATAGGGTATAGGCATAAAAAAAAATCATTACAAGTTTGGATTGGGATCTGAAATTCACGTTAGAAACATGGGACAACTTACAGGGGTAAGAGAGGGCCCTCAGCACGTAACGGATTCTGAGGAATCTCCCTCAGAGCCAACACACCATCAAGGCTCTTCTAAGGTCACTAAAAAGACCTCAGCTCAGGAAGATCTTTTCAGTTTTTTGTTTTAAAGTTTTTTATACTATGCTCTTAATGTTTTTTATGTTCTTAATGTTCTTTCAGTTTCTGAGTAGCATAAAAGAGGGCCACCACACTGTTATACTAAATAAGACAACACAATGGAGAAACAGGGTGTAACCAAAATAATCTCATATAATGTAAAAGGGATCCTGAATCCAGTTAAAAGATCCAAGATTCTAGGCAAAATGAAAAAAGACAAAGCAGGAATAATATTTTTACAGGAAACCCACCTAACAGGCGTGGAGCACACTAAACTCAATAGACAAGGGTTTAAAATGATCTCTTCATCTTCATATAAGTCAGGGAGGAGGAGGGGGGTAGCGACATTGATCTCAACCAAAATTATATTTGAAAAAAAATCAGAACACGAAGATAAAGAAGGGAGATACAGTATGGTACTTGGGCAGCTAGAGGGAGAAGATATCACCCTGCTGAATGTATATGCACCTCCAGGGGCTAACTGGAAATTTTATAAAAATGTATTTGACCTAATGATAACTAAAGCCCAAGGTTTAGTGATATGTGGTGGAGACTTCAATCTAAGACTGAAACCATACTGGGATGCATCAGGTAACTCTCCACATCAAAATAACACTCAAAGTAGAAAAACTCGGATACTACTAAAAGAAATGGGAATCTGTGACGTGTGGAGGGAATTCAACCCCAGTGTAAAAGATTATACATTTTACTCAGCACCACATTCATCATACTCAAGGATTGACTATTTTTTTATGTTTAATAGAGACACTGGAAGAGTAAAAACATGTAAAATAGGACTGATGGATCTTTCTGACCACAGTCCGATCTATATGGACTTAAGTATCCAAAAACACACAAATAACACATTTTCTTGGAGGTTAAATTCAAATGTGCTGAAAGGACCACTGAAAGATGAATTGGAATCAGATATTCTCAGATATTTGGAAGAAAATGATAATGGAGAAGTATCCCCTTTAATACTGTGGGACGCATGCAAAGCTGTAATAAGGGGAAAGATTATCGCAACACTGGCAATCCAAAGAAACTGAGACAAGAAAAACTAATCGCATTAGAGTCAGAACTTAAGAACCTAGAAAAAGAGCACAAAGATAACACTCATTCTAATGACTCGCTCAAAATTAAGGAAATTAAAAAACAAATAAATGAGATCTACACAATAGAAATCCAGAAGAAACTTACATTTCTGAAACAAAAATACTATGAAACAGGCAGCAAATCGGCAAAATTGCTAGCCTATAAATTGAGGAAACAACAAACGGAGAGAGCAATCTACAAAATCAGAGACCCAGTATCAAAGGAAATAAAATTTAGAATTCAGGATATTCTTAAAAGCTTCGAGAACTACTATAAGAACTTGTACTCCCTCAAAAAAACATAAAAACGCATCTGAAGCATTCCTAAACACATTAAACCTTCCCCAACTTACTGAGTCACAAAATAAAACACTACTGTCAGAAATACAACCTAAAGAATTAGAAAAAGCAATTATGAAACTTAAAGCTAACAAATCCCCAGGAGCAGATGGCTATACAGCAGAGTGGTACAGAACCTTTAAACAGCAACTATCTCCTCTCCTCCTGAAAACATTTAACAATGTCATCCACACGGGGGAAATCCCCCCCTCCTGGAGAGAAGGGGTCATTGCAGTCATACCTAAACCTGAAAAGGATAAACTAGACTGCTCCAACTACAGACCAATCAGTGTGTTAAATCAGGACTATAAGCTTTTTACCACTATCCTTGCCAAAAGGTTAGAAAATATACTGACTGACCTAATTCATTTAGACCAAACAGGTTTTATAAGACAAAGACAGACACAAGACAACATTAGACGCACTTTACACATAATTCATCATATAAAAAAATATAACTTAAATGCAGCCATATTGGGATTAGATGCTGAAAAAGCATTTGATTCGGTTGACTGGTCTTTCCTATATAGAATCTTATCCAGTTTCAATTTTCATAACAACTTCATTAGAACTATCCAGGCATTATATAAAAAAAAACCCAACAGCTAAAATATGGATTAACGGTAAATTGTCATCATCTTTTGAACTGGAAAGAGGATGTCGTCAGGGCTGCCCCTTGTCTTCACTGCTCTTTGCAATCTTCATAGAACCTCTGAGCCAATGGATAAGGCAGAATCAAAAAATCTGAGGTATTACACTTGGTCAGAAGGAACACAAAATAGCACTCTTTGCTGATGACATTTTAATATACCTGGGGCAGCCGGACACCGCTTTTCCAGAACTAATCTCAGTTTTTTCAGAGTATGGAGATTTATCGGGGTACGAATTAAACATGCATAAAACCCAAGTTTTAACATTCAACTATGACCCAAATCAATATTTACTAAGCAAACTCAAAATTAACTGGGAGATGGAATCTATGAAATATCTGGGGGTCAATATCCCGAAACAGCTCAACAAAATTATAACACTAAACTATGACCCACTGATGGCAAAAATAAAATCTGATCTAGCAAGATGGAGTATGATACCATTCTTGGGTATCGCACAAGGAATTGAAGCAGTCAAAATGAATATACTTCCACGTCTTCTATACCTTTTCCAAACAATACCGGTAGAACCTCCCAAAAAACATGGCAAGAACTGGACAGAAGGATCTCAAGATTCATATGGCAGGGCAAGAGACCTAGAATCCGATATAGAACCCTACAGCTAAACAAAGACAAAAGTGGGCTTGTGCTGCCAAATATCAGGGACTATTTTAAAGCCGCACAAATTAAAACTTTAGTAGAGATATGTAACCCAGTCTACACTGCACAATGGAAGGAGATAGAATGCCAAATAACAAGTGATATCCCCCTACAGGCGATAATAGGGAACAATGCCTTACCTAAACTTTTGAATAACACTAACCTGTGGATAGAGACCCCGCTAAAAATTTGGTTTAAGATAGTCAGAGAGAATCAAACTAAAGAACCCTATCGATTACTGCAATGGATTGCCTATGATCAAGACTTTACTCCTAATAAAACAGACACTAGATTTAAAAAATGGAAAGAGAACGGACTGATAAAGTATTACGATTTTTTTAAAGGGCAAATTTTAAGAAGTTTTGAAGATTTGAAAAAACAAGGCCTAGTAAATCAAGACCTTTACAGGTTCTTTCAGCTTAGACACCACATAAACAAAATACTTAAAAAGGAGGATTTGGAAAGGGCCCAGTCAGGTGTTCTGAAGGTTTTCTTAATGGCATATAAAGGGATCCCAGGGATCAGATACATTTCTAAAATATACCAAGGTCTTCAAGACTTAAAAGGAGACAACACATCATATATAAAAGAGAGATGGGAAAAAGAGGGGAATTTCACTTTACAACTGGAAATATGGGAAAAGCTAAATAAACAACAATGGAAAAGTACCTCATCCCTGCTGTGGAGAGAATTTGGATGGAAAAATTTGGCAAGATTTTTCAGAACACCTGCACAAAACAAATTTACTCGTAGGGGGTTGAATTGTTGGCACTTGTGTGGTGAAGAGACTGCAAATCATTTTCATGTGTTTTGGTCATGCCCAGTTATCCACCAATATTGGACCAATGTACAGACAATATTGGGGAAAATATTCAAAATAACAGTTCCCTTTTCTTTTGTAACTTTGTATTTGGGTTTACTACCGGAATCACTGGAAAGACGAGGAGAAAAATACTTATTCACTGTTTTAATATTGGCAAGTAAAAAAGCTCTAACTAAAAAATGTATGTTGAAGGATTGTCCTACACCTGAAGAGTGGATTAATGTGATTCAGGACATTTACTCGATGGAAAAGTTGACATTTGCACTGAGACAGGACATGGATGGGTTCTTGAACTTTTGGCAACCCTGGATCGCATATGTGTCTTCCATCAGATCTAATCTTTGACAAATACCATTTCAGTAATGGCACCTCTCTTTGTTCCAACACTACTCAGATGCTCTTTTATTTTTATTTTTATTTATTTTATTTTATTTATTTTTTTGTTCTTTTTTTTGTTGTTTTTTCTTGTTTTGTTTTTTGTTTGGTTTTTTTGTTCTTTATTTCTCTTTTTCTTTCACTTAAAGGGTGTTGTAATAACTATTCTTCCAATGTTGTCAAAAAACAACAAAAAGGGAACATGTGATGAAAATGTAAACAATGCAGTGCTGTAATGACATGTATACCCTTTACAGAAACTTAAATAAAAAAAAAAAGATTAATAAGTCCACCTTTATACAATATTTTCAGTGCAGAAAAAACTGTTTCCAACTAAGAAGAAAAAAAAAAAACTGACACAAAATATAATTCCAGGACACAAGATATAATTCCACATGACAGAATTCCTTGACATTTTTTTTTATCTCAACAGTAAACTCTGTTACAACATGGATGGAGCTGTAACTCCATGTTTACAGGGAGAGTGGAGGTAGAACTTTTTATGTTCAGTAACACACGGAGCTTTTACAGAGTTTTTAAGTAATGTCAGAGGATTGGAGAATACTGGATGAAGGTAAATACTTTAAATTTCACAACAGTGCTTCTTTTTTGGTACAGACCGCTTTTTCCCACCAAAATAAAACGGTCTTCCTTTTTTTTGGGGGGGGGGGCATGTAATTTCTACCCGACCTAGAAACAACTTACTATGTAGGAGTTATCATTGCTGGTCAGTGTGTGCTATAACTCCTGTTGTCCTGTCCCCAACTTGGCAATGTGCATGACTCTGGTCAGAACAGGAGGAACAACTCTCTCCACTGTTTTGAATTTGGACTGCAGTACTATTTAAAATTCCAGTTGTCAGGATTGCATAATATTCCTTCAAATATCTTGTCAGACACTGTAGTGTAGATATTGAAATACTAGTATTCATCCCTGCAGGCTGAAACGAAGAGGCAAGATTGAACCAGATGGAGAAGAGGAATCAAGTCCAAATGCTGAGTGAGTTTTCGCCTCTGAACTGGTAGTGTGTTTGATTTAAAGTGATTGTTACATCGTCAAAAGCTGAATCTCATTCTCCACCCTTGAAAACTCGTTGACTTTAGGCGCGTTCACATTAAGTGACTGAGGGTTTAGGGCTGTCCCTTCCTGAAATCAGGAAGTGGCTGACTGCTCACTCACTGACTTTTTTGAGCCCTTAAATGATTCTTTTCGCCAAGGCTGTGTTTGGAAATGTTCACTCGTTGCCAATATAGTGTACTATATAATGAATCAGCCATTTTGTAATGCTGGTTGAAATCTTAACTGAAAATTTCATTCACTCTATAGTACACTCAAAATATCCCACAATGCATTTTGAAAAGTAGTGTACAACGGATGGTCACTACATTAGCCAATATATCCCATAATGCAATGCGCAGCTAACGGAGCAATGAGAGGAGAGCTTCACATCACAACATAAACTACCTTAAGGTATTTATATTTATTAATTCGGCAAAAACGATTTGATTTAATACATATTTACTACAAATTACATGCAGGTATTCATTTTTTACCACAGCTAGTCTGTTGCGTTTTACTGTCTCACCATGATGACGTGATTAACCGTGCTGCAAAACAAGCCCAGTAGTGTCCGAAATCTGTTAACTTTATTGTTACGTTGCGTTTACGGTATAGTCTACTATATCTAAATTCACTATATAGCGAGTAGGGAGGGAGTGAGTGAACATTCCGAACACAGCCTAGTCAGCATGCTATGCTGAGGTAAGGGAATTACCCACAGTTCAGAGCTCCATGCCGGGGTATCTCAAGGAAAAGCTCCTGATTCATCACCTGTTCATCATTGACCCCCCCCCCCCCCCAAAAAATGCTGCCTTGACAAGAATTTAAGATCTTTTCCAAAATAAAAATACATAAAAAAAAGACTTCAAGTTTATGCTGAATTACACAAATTTAAGTAGTTTAAATAATTTAGGGTGGTGTTGGGGGTGAATTGTGCAGTTAAAAAACTATTTGATTACAAGAGGGTGCAGCACATTTAATTCAGTTCATTCCTAAAGAAAGTAATATGTTTAAAACTGAAAGTCTGAGACTCACAATAGTTGGTCTCATGTTTTAATTTCACAGAAATTTAAAAAGTATGGTTAAAATTTATAGGTTGAAAAGATATACTTTATTAAAAGTGTGCCACTAAAAAAAACAAAAAAAAAACACATTTGAACCTCTTTATTTCAATACAAAAATATTCCTAAATGTAGATGGGGACAGATGAACAAGAATGCAACGATTTAAAACAGAAGTGAGATTTTATTGTAAAAAGTTATGCAGACTGAGAAACAAAAAATTTCTAGAAACACTGGACACACCTCAACTTTCAGGATCATTTTTTGTCCTTTGTTAATACACCCCTGTTTCTGTTGTAGTTTTGTCTGTAGTCAGTTTGTTTTTTTTTTAATTTTCTCCTTTTTCTTGTGATGATTTATATATAGACTATTTTTGTTTCCTTATTCTTTCAACAAAGTTCATTTAAAAAAAAAAAACATTGTTGCCAAGGTAAAGTGAAGTGTGCCTCATTTCTACCATTCTGAGCCACTCCATCCCTCTGCACACTCAAGCACTACTGATGGCCGCAGCCTAAAAGCCATCACATACTCCACAAGAACAGAGAAATTTGTTCTCTCTCCTAGGTCTGCAAGAACAAAATGATATCATTTTGTTCTTGCAGCTTGTTCTTGACACATCATCATGGCAGAACTTTTTTCTTGCGTGGTGTCTGAGAACTAGTTTGTCATTGGTCAGAAATTTGAATTTCCCAGGAGTTCTGCACTTGCGTTTCTTGTGAAGTATGAAAGAAATGTACTGGCCAGAAAGAACTTGTTTTTCTTGTTCTTGCCACCTCAAGAAAAAGAACAAATGTCTCTGTTCTTGCAGAGTATGTACTGGCCTCAAGTCTACAAGGGCTCAGGGCTTGAGGGTTTAGGGAGGAGATTGAGATTCAGCCTAAATCTTCCTCTTCCCTCCTGGGCTTCAGCCCTCCTGTCCAGATGACCTGCAGAGCGCCCAATTACAGGGCAGCACAGTCCAAGGGCCCGGTCACAAAGAAGCCTGGCAGCAGCCTGTGGAGCGTGATCCAGACCCTGCTGCTGTTAACCGTGCTAGCAGCTGGTGCCTACTACACATACATCTATGTAGTAAACGGTGGCGAATAAATGATGTTTATTCGCATCCAATTTGTTGTTTGGAGTTCTGCGTTAGGGTTTTAGAAGAGATAATTTCTTATTCCAAAACAAAGTTTACAACCATGAACCTTAGAAATGTTTACACTACAGTTCATAAACTTTGGTTTTAAATTTTGTTATTAATTCATGACCAAAATTTGTTCATTGCTATGCAAATATTCAGAATGTTTTAAAATGTTGTTTTGGAGCCAAAAAGGAACAAACAGAAGGTTAGCCTGGTCATGGCCTTAATCTTTATTGGGATTTGATTGATTTCTTGCACTATTTTTTTGTATTTGATCTGATATTTTTGCAGCTGATTTCTCTGCAATTTGTTATTTGTGGAATATGCACATAAATGTTATGTAGCACAAACAAACAAAACCAAAGACTGTTACTGAATGTATATGGTTTATTCTGAAATTAAACCCAGAATGAAGAAACAATAAAGATTTGATGAATTGTAAATCCTGAATTGTCAAAATTTTTGACCCAAACACTCTTCTTTACATAAAAGCTGTTCTTTTTTTTTTTCCACAATATTTTTATTGAACCTTTTTTTTTACAAACATGACACCAACAATCAAACCCTAACACTAAAGTAAATTAAAAATAAATATTCTAAAAACACCAACAACCATTAACAAAACAAGTCAAACAATGCTCCTCTGTTTAGCCTAGGTAATCCATTGCATAAGTATACATATTATACATTCACCAATTTGGAATTTACAAGGTCCACACATATCATTCACCTTCTTCTTCAGAAGTTATGTTTAGTTTCTTTACATAATCAATGAAAGCTCTCCATATATTCTCAAACACATTTTCCTTTGATTTCAATATGTATGTTATTCTTTCTAGTGGAAGGTTTGTTAACATTTGTCTTAACCACTGAGTCACATCTGGTCTATGAGTCTTTTTCCACAGTAGTGCAATACATTTTTTGGCATTAAGCAAACTGAGGTCTATGAATGTTCTTTCACTCTTATTAAAGTTATGCTTTTCTGGATACAGACCCAACAAAAACAATTTAGGATTCAATATGAGTTGTTTTGAAATTATTTTTTCAATTGTTACCCTCACCTCTTCCCAAAACATTCTAATTTTTCTACATTCCCATAAACAATGAAATAGAGTTCCTTTACTTTCCATACATTTTGTGCATATATCTAGTATGTTTTTGTTATATCTATTTAACTCCAAAAGCTGTTCTTTTGTAAAGTTTATCTCCAACAATCCTTCCCATCATTTCCTGGTGGCTTTTTTCCTTTTTAACTCATCGTTCTGCAGGGTGAACCAAAAATAGTTTTTACAAAAGTTCTACTTGATGAGATTTTCCCAGTCAGCTGCTGGATGTTATCAAACGGCCTGCCCTGTGAAGTCAGATTTCTGACCACAAATGTGTTTCAGAACAGCATTTTCACAAAGTTGAAAAAACAAAATGGATACTTGTACTAGTAATTGCTAGATTCTACTTGTGCTTCCACTTGTTGATGCTGGGTGTAGTCATTTTGAATCCTTAATCCTCCTTAATAGTGTTGTAGTCAAGACCAGCGTCTCCCAAGACCAAAGGGTCAACAAGAACAAGACCTTCATACACATTGGTCTTGATCTTGACTTGGTCTCTGCCTGGCTTGGCCTTCGACTTGATTTGGTCTTGACCCCTTAAATTCTTGGTCTTACTACACTCTGGTCTCTGTCTGGTCTTGACTACAATACTACTCCTTACCTTGGGTATGGTGGTGACTGACTGACTTGCAGTCAGAAATCAGGCTTCAGGGGGTGTTGAGTTTGACAGCTTCCGGTGTCTAACTTGGAAAATCCCACCTAGAAGAATTGCTGGAATACACTATAGAGGGGATGCATTGGAACAGAATTCTTGGCAGCTGTAGAACAGTTACCATAGTTACCCAGCACTGAGTGGCAAACACATGAGGCAATTTTAGTTTGTATGCAGTAAAACATGAAAATCACACAAAATATTTAGTCACGGCAGTACACAGTCCCTTTTTTAAGTTTAGATGTTAATGGAACACTTTTTACTAAACTGTAGTGATGTATGGATAAGAGTACACATAAGTGAAGAACTGGTTTTGAGTCTGTTTTTTTTGTCAATTAATACAAGATGGAATGATAAGATTAGCTTTCTGCAATGCAAGCAGGCACTCCCATTTACTACTGTGGCTGAATACTGTGTATTTTTTGTGTTTTGCAGCATACACTAATGCTGCCACTCAGTGTTTTGTAACTGCCATGACTTCTGTTTTCTGACATTGTGTGCATACTCTATTGGTATTACATTGTTCTCATCAGAGCAATATATATAGTTTACATTTTGATGGCTAAATACTGCATTTTAAGGATAAGGGCCTATACTTCTATTGCACTTTTTCCTCAAAGACTACTCAAAGCACTTAAACAATAACTACACTAACCCTCAGAGACAGATAAGTGCACTAGGGTGTAGTAACAATTTCTTTCTGGTTTGGAGGGTGTCAACAAATGTTGGAGCATCCAAATGAATTGTTTACATTGATTTACAAGATTCTGAGTACTTGCCTTGTTGCATTACTTTATACTTAATGAAAACAACTGGAGTCTTGAAGCAGAGCCCCTACATTGAATTATACTACTTTTAGGTTAATGTTTTTGACTCATTAATATAAGGGATACAGGGGTATCCTAGAAACTTCAGTTTGTTAAAAAGACATTTTATTATTGTGGTTTCCATCTTAATCTCAAAATGCACAACACCTAACGCGCATACAACACACACCTAAAACGTACATACACAACCATGAGTCTGACCACCTCGGGGTGTGATTACCACCACCATTATGCATCAAACTCATTAGCAATTATGAACTTTTACATCATTGAAAGCGAAGTCAATGTCCAAGTCAGTCTCATATTGACTTAAGAATACAAAATGGTTAATATCAGACAGTAAAAGATGTTTCCAGACAATTTACATATAAAACTAACCCAGGGTATTTTAGACAGAAAACATAGAAAACAAATAGTTTAAATAATCTTGTATTCAAACTTGTGCAAAATGTATGCTGTAAGTAAAGTAACATCAATTCAGCATTTCACAGCTGAGGCGTGTGTCTACTGCAGTACAGTCTTTTGGTTTCTAAGCACGATGATGAGGTGGTGACAGTTTTTGTTCATTAGAATAAGACGTTACTTGGTTTTCTGGATCTCAGTGTGTCCCTCATTTGATCCATTTAGTCCCTTGAAGAATTAGGGATTTTGTCCAGCTGGTGAATCTGTCCAAACGTGCCATAAGATGAACAAGGAGCTCATTTAAAAGTCAGATGCGCCACCTCATCCTTACAGAATCCACATCTTTGGTCCAAAGACTGCTCTAAACACCAAGTGTGTTGTTCACGTCAATGGGCAGAGGGGGTATCTGAGGCTCTGGCATTGATATTACAGGTGAGCTTGATGTCCTGGGAGGGGGAAAAATACAAGAACAGGAATGAACAACAGGATGCTAAAACATTAAGGAGCATCAAGTATGAGTTGTGTTAATTGCCTTAAAGATGTATACCTCAAAGTATGCCCTTCAAATCCGAGTGCTGTGATGAAGATGTTGATGAGGACTGTGAAGAAGACAAAGACTGTTGCTGCGTTGTTCATTCTGTTCAGCTTGGCATGTTTCCTCACGTCATTCAAATCGTACTTCACTGTTGACACAGAAAGGGTTTTTTTTTTTTTTTAAAAAAAACAGAAAAAGACCTTGAATTCACATTAAAGGTACTGTGTGGAACTTTTTGAAACTTGGATTTTAGTGAGACCTTGTGGTCACAAACAGAACTGCATAAGATTCATACATCTCACAGTTTTAACTGCTTTCTCCCACCCAGCATGTCCATGTGGGCCCCACCATAGGTTTAATTGGACTGTATTATGGGTCCCATGTTGGTTTGTCCACAGTTTCTATATTGGTACCATCTGTGTTTGCCCACTTGGACTTTGCCTATGATACCAGTGTTACTGAAACCCACTCTCCTGCATTAAAACCCATAGGGGCCCAAATAGGGTTAAAGCGGGTATCAGATGCTTACCTGTGCCACAGGTAAAGTCCATGTGGCCAAACACAGATTTGACCAATATGGAAACTGCAGACACACCCACATGGGACCCATAAGACAGCCCAGGTTTATTCTATCTATAGTGGGGTCCACATGTACAGGTTGGCTGGGTGGAAAATCTGATGTTAATTCGTCTCAAAAAATCAAAGGAGTGAATGGGTTTCTTTGGGACTACAAGGTGTCAATGAAGTTAAAATAAATGTAAAACAGCAGCGTTATTAAGTATAAACTGGACTGTCAAAATAATTAAGAGGAAGACTTATTCATAAATTGGTAACTTTTCTTTTTAATGTACTTTTTTAAAATTGCTTTTTTTTCTCTTGGATTTGTAAGGGTTTCTCAGAAATCCATTGTTTTTTTTACAAGTAAATTTGCAACTTTTATTGTAAATGTAACTTTGCTCATAATGTAAGTTTTCCTGTAAATGTGTTACTTTTCTCATATTTGCTCCTTTCCTTGTATACATTTGCAACTTTTTTCTTTTTACATACTTTTTTGGCTACTTTTTTCTATAATTCAACTTTCATAAAAAACTGGTTTATAAAGCTATGAATGGTTTAGGGCCAAAATACATTTCAGATCTGCTAGTCCATTATGAGCCACCCAGAGCCCTCAGGTCATCAGGGTCAGGCCTACTATCTGTGCCCAGAGTTAGAACCAAACATGGTGAGGCAGCGTTCAGTTTTTAGGCCCCTCACATATGGAACAAACTTGCAGAAAGCATCAGCGCTGCTGAAACTCTCAGCTGCTTTAAATCCAGGTTGAAAACTGTCCTATTTGCCGTGGCCTTTCAGTACAATTGTTAATCTCCTACAATGCACTGTAACTTTTATTTCTGTCATATTCTATTTTAGCTTGTTTTTGTTTCTCTTTAATTTACTTTTTAATTTGCTTTTAATTTTTTATGCAATTCCTTTTGCAGCTTGCTGTAATGCTTTAATGTAAAGCACTTTGGATTGTATTGTACACAAAATGTGCTATCCAAATAAACTTGCCTTTTTTTTTTTTTTTTTGTAAAATTTGCAACTTCTTTCTCTCACAGTGAAAGTTTTTAGTTTTTTGTCAGCACCACAGAGGTTGTGGTGAAAAGAGCTGCATGTGGCACTGGAGCCACAGGTTGCAGAATCCTGTACTAAACTATCTAACCAGCTGCTTATATTGGTGTTAAGCCGGATATTGCTTCACTGTTAGTTTTGAAATGGAAAATTTGAAATATCTTTAGGCTTTGAATGTATTAGTATTGCAAACTAGTTGAAACAGCTCTACGAAGCAACACCAAAGCTGTACTGTTGTCATTACTCCTTATGGCTGCAACTATCGATTTTGTTACTGATAAATCTGATTGTTTTTGTTAAGTCAACTAATCATTTCCTCTGGAAAATGCGGGAAAAAAACAACTGCCAAAAATGTCTACAACAATATCCCAGCGTTTGTAAAATAGTTTTTTTAAAAAATCAAGTTTGAGAACCAGAAACAATCATATTTTTTGAATTTTTTACAGGAATGGGGAGCATAGATGATTATTTGAATATCAGATTAGTTGTTGATTTTGTCAGTTAATTTTCTGTCGGTCTACTCAGCCATTAATCAACTAATCATTGTAGCATTATTACTCATACTACATTTTTAAGCTGGTCAAATCTTTGCATGTGTAGCAGAGTCAATAAAAGCATTCCTACCTGTATCGCCAAGTGGGTTGACCCACTTGGCGATACAGGTAGAGTGCTGGACTCTGGAGCCAGTGGTTGTGGGTTCAAACCCCTGGTTGGACGTCGCCAGCTGGGGCCCAACTGCCTGTCCACTTGGCTACACATGCAAGACTTCAAATAGACTGTTAAGTGTATATAATGAGCAAGAATTAAGTCTAAAGAAGGAATATGAACATACTGTAGATATAAAACATAGGGGTCACTTACCAATGAAAACGAGCAGCAGCCCTACTATGACCTGCAGGGCAATGGACATAGACAGGAGGATAATGAGGGGGATGTAGAAGCGGTACTGTGGCCCCACGTAGAGGACAGTCTTTAGCTGGGACGAGTTGGCCATCAGTAAGGCCACGTCCAGCATGCTCTGGGCCGCACTCTTCTTAGTAGCATAGTGATTTATGTTGAGGCGGCGGATTTTTTTCCCAGCAAGGGCCTGGAAGAGTAAAGAGGCAAGACTGTGTCACACAGGTGCCACTGAAAGAACATGAGGTTCCTAATCTTGTTTTCCTTCACAGGTGTGACTAGTTTGTATGTTCATGTCTGTGTTTTTTCTCCACAGTCTTGTGAATGACATTTGTGTTTAGGTGTGGTAGATAGGAGTAGCAGATTTACATGTGATGACTTACTGGACAGGGAAGAGAGGCAACAAGACGTGACATGTTATTGCTGTTTTAGTGCTTCACTAAACTTGTCAATACCTGATGAACACATGTGTGTTTAGACAGAGGAGGTGAAACTGGTTATGTAATTAATGTGGTGTCAACAGCGAACCTGAGGCTGGTTCTAAAGCACAAAACAACAATACACTAGACCATAAAGCCAAATTATGCCCTTTCAAGACTAAAATTAGTGCACTCTAATTTGAGTATAGTGGTGTAAACTTGGCTAATTCAATAAACTGCTGAATTTTCTAACTGAAGCACCATCCATCCTCTACTGCTTATCTGGGGGTGTGAGTCACGGGAGCTAGCAGACTGAGCTGAGTAGCCCAGACTGCTGCCCGATTCACATAGCACCATGATCCCTCCTGCAGGGGGTGAGCCCAATAACAGGTGAACCCATGTGGCTAATTTGTGCTGAGCCATGTTATGTCCTGTGGGTAGAAACCTGGTCACCAGATGCTTGCCTTCAAGCAACTCCTCACTGTCATTCTCCAGGGCAGGATCACAGTAACCCTGTACTGGGCAGGGTATACAGGATCCTTGTTGTAACTTTTTATGGGGATCTGCTGGACTGCTCTTAGTCTGGCCCTTCACCCAGGATCAGTCTGCCCTGGGAGATTCTACCAGGGCAGTGTTTTCCCTAGCAGCATCACCCCTGGGATCATCAGGGCATGCAAATGCCTCCACCATGATAAGGTGGTGATCCACGGAGGGGCAGTGGTCAACCTATGGCTTATTCGCCCACCCAGCCCCTTCATAATCAATAAACCGTATACAATCTGTTCATACTTGGCAATAAAAAGCACCAAAAGTCAATGTAACTGAGTCACAACAGGTCCAGAATCATTTTTGGCCAACTAAAGTATAACTGGAGTTGGGCCCATCAAATTTAAATGTAGGATAGGAGGGTCATACCTCCTGAGTATCATATAACCTTGGCCTTGACTTTTACCTCGAAGATCAGTAAGTTTTAAACTAGTTAAAACCCTGATTTGCAGAACTGATCTGACTGACAAAAAAATCAGTAACCCAAGGGCCTTAAACTTAAGTTTACTTTACTTAATGATTGTTATAATCACTTCTTTAAAATTAAAAAATCCTGCATTTTCAGTCTTACAGCATACTAAGAGAAAGTTTAAACCACATTTGCCAAATGCCTTTAGTCTGGGATCAGTTCAGTCGTGTTGTACAGGTGGATGAGATGTCACACCTAGGTGCAGTTGTCTGAGTCACAGGGCTTTTATTCAACTCTGTGCACATGTGGAAAAAAAACCCTGTTTATGTCATCACTGCATTCCTGTGAAGAGCCTGTTTACTGATTTTCAACCAGGTCAAGACGCGCACAAGAGGTCACAAGTTATTGTAAACAGAACTTCACTTGTTTTGCTCAAGTAAACTTTTTAAAATATATTTTTAGCAAAGCTCATGTTGGAGTGAAAATCACTCTTTAGCTGAACTAGTCATTAATGGTAGACATGTTCTTCATTACCAAAAGCCAGTTTAGAAAGCTTGGGATCAGTCCGCCAAGGTCTCCGCCTTTGACTGCCACCTAATCCACATAGCACCGGACTTCCATGATCCCTCCTGCAGGTGGTGAACCTACTGGAGGGCGGACCCATGTAACTCCTTCGGGCTGAGCCCGGCCGGGTCCCATGGGTGGAAACCCGGCCACCAGACGCTAGCCTTCGAGCCCCTCCCCCAGGCCTGGCTCCAGGGTGGGGCCCCGGTAACCCCATACCGGGCGGGGTACACTGAATCCTTGATATACAATTTATCATGAGAGTCTGTTGGATCGTTCTTCGTCTGGCCCTTCACCCAGGACCAGTTTGTCTTGGGAGACCCTATCAGAGGCAAATTGCCCCGGACAACATAGCTCCTGGGATCACTGGGGCACGCAAACCCCCCCACCACGATAAGGTGACGATCCATGAGGGGGTGACGATCCATGAGGGGGGTCCTCAGCCGGAAAAAGGTGGATTGTCCTCTCCGGGTTGGGGACAGGCTCCTGCCCCAAGTGGAGGAGTTTAAGTATCTTGGGGTCTTGTTCACGAGTGAGGGGAAAATGGAGCGAGAGATCGACAGACGGATTGGAGCAGCATCTGCAGTGATGCGGACGTTGTACCGGTCTGTTGTGGTGAAGAGGGAGCTTAGTTCTAAGGCAAAGCTGTCGATTTACCAGTCAATCTACGTTCCTACTCTCACCTATGGTCACGAGCTTTGGGTAATGACCGAAAGAACGAGATCGCGGATACAAGCGGCTGAAATGAGCTTTCTCCGTAGGATTGCTGGACTCACCCTCAGAGATAGGGTGAGGAGCTCAGTCATCCGGGAGAGGCTCAGAGTAGAACCGCTGCTCCTCCACATTGAAAGGAGTCAGTTGAGGTGGTATGGGCATCTGATTAGGATGCCTCCTGGACGCCTCCCACTTGAGGTGTTTCAGGCACGTCCCACTGGGAGGAGACCCCGGGGCAGACCCAGGACTCGGTGGAGAGACTATGTCTCCCAGCTAGTCTGGGAACGCCTTGGTATCCCCTCTGAAGAGCTGGAGCAGGTGGCTGGGGAGAGGGAAGTCTGGGCTTCTCTGCTTGAACTGCTGCCTCCGCGACCCGGACCTCCGGAAAAGCGGTAGAAGATGGATGGATGGATGGATGGATGTTCTTCATTACAGTAACATTCAGTGCCATAAACTTATTCTGGTCACTTCCTGGTGAAGTACCATGGTGATAGGAACCACTTCTGTAAAGCACAACTGATCAAATCAGTTACATTATTATACATTCAATTCACAGCTGTCATCCTACAGTATTTTGTACTCTGAAGATTCAACAACATTACAGACAAAATGGAGCCACTTGGCAACAGTAGGGAGGAAAAACATCCCTCTCTCACCCTGCTTACATTGTAAGTTCTATTCAAAAATATTCAGGGTCATCTTTTTTTCTGTAAATACAAAAAAACCCCAACATCAGTGGCTGTTCATTGCAAAATTATCCTATGGTGATAAACATGTTTGTTAACAGTAATGTGTGGTTGTACTAGCAAGAAAGGACGTGTACTGTAAAACTGTAGTAATTAATTATAAAAGGAGTGTTTATTCACTTAAACTTTCCAAACCCTATTTTTGTCCTGTATATATTATTGCATAGCAACTCATGCTTACTGAGTTTAAATGCCAAAATGTATATATTTTTAAGTAAGTGATTTTGGTATCCCCTGTTGATCCTCTGTTGATTTTGTAAATAAGATGAAGACTGTGTATTTCTATAATCTAAATGCATCAACTTCTGTCTATTATACATACAATCCCTAATAAATAAAAGCTGTTGTACTGAGGGGTGTAACAGTAATTATCAGTAAAATAATCAGCCAACTTTGCTGCTTACCTCCACGTCCCCCAGTTTATCCAGAACTATCCCCTCTCCATTTAATCTGCAGTCTTCCATTCTTCTCTCTGAAAGCTGCCTGCTGCCTCTCAGTTAACTGTCATAGAGGTGTGAGTCTCAGAGCTCACTGCCGTACAGTTGCAGAAAAAGTTGAGGGTGGAGGACAGGACAAACAAGTCTGGTTGCTCCTCTTGTTACATGGATTTTAAGAGGCTCCCCCCACTCTACTCGTCATTTCCAACATTATGTAATTCATGAGGCCAGAGTCGTACAGTGCAAATGAAAACTTCCTGACTTCAAATATGTGTTGGTAATTGTTCCAACATGTTCCACATTCTTGAGAGGACATGCAGTAAAGTTAAGGGACTAATGTTAGAGTAAAGGAGGCCACCACACCTATGACTACTCTGAAATCCGGAGAGACGGAGACGGAGAGATCCGTCGCTACCAGAAATCCACGGAGCTGCTCATCCGTAAGCTGCCCTTCCAGCGCCTGGTGAGGGAGATCGCTCAGGACTTCAAGACTGACCTGCGCTTCCAGAGCTCCGCCGTCATAGCTCTGCATGAGGCCAGCGAGGCCTACCTGGTGGGTCTCTTCGAGGACACCAACCTGTGCGCCATCCACGCCAAGAGGGTCACCATCATGCCCAAAGACATCCAGCTGGCCCGCCGCATCCGCGGAGAGAGAGCTTAGACTTTCTGCTGCACATCCACCAACCACAATGTTCCGCACTGTGTGTCTATATATATATATATATATATATATATATAGTAATATGTACATATGTATACTAGCTGCTCTTGTTTTTTTTTGCCTTCTGATTGTTGCTCTGAGTGTTGCTATCCCTGTGCTGTTGCGATCCTGGAATTTCCCCACTGTGGGACTAATAAAGGCTTATCTTATCTTATCTTAAATAGTTCAAAGGTTCTGCAGCTGAGATGAGAGGGGCTGCAGACAACATCTGTGGTTTGGGTTCGTCACACAACAAGCATTTGTGGGAGAGTAGCAAAGAGAAGTAGAGGCACATCATCAATGTATTCAGTTTAAGGTTTATTTGAAAGGGACATTACATACTGATGAACATTAATACAAATGTAAGTATGCCAGATTTAGCAATACTGCTAATTTGCATCGAGTGCCCCAGTGGGTCACAAAAACACAATCATACAGGAGAAGAACATCTGCAATAAAACTGTACAGAGTGGATATGCAAAAGTGCAAGAGTTAAAGTGCTACAAAACATTCAAATGTCACACAAGTGAAGTGCTGTGTATGCATACACACACATATGCACCCAAGCACCTCACAACAGCAACAAACAAGGGACGAAGCATATGTGTGTGATGCACTGGCACATGCCATAGAGCAACCAAAAGTTATGGGTACAATTTTGGTTGTTTAAAAGTCAGTTTTTGAGATGAGTCTTAAAAGTGTTTAGTGTGGTATGTTCTCTGATTGCAGATAGTATATTATTCCAGATCTTGGTGCCCCTCACTGATAGCACAGATTGAGCAAATGTGGTGCGTCTGTGGGGGACCTCATACTCTCCTCTAGTGATTGCTCTGGTGGTTGTACCAGTGACAGTCCTCAGTTTAACATATTCTCCCAGGGGTGGTGGTGCATAGCCATTTAATATTTTATAAGTTGAACAGGCACATTTGAGAGTTTTATAATTTTCAAATGACAGAAAGTTGTATTTCCTGTAAATGTGAACAATAATCGATGTGTGACAAGATCACTGCATGCAGAAACCTTTTGGCCGCATTAACTGTCAGCGATGGTCTAATTTGTTTAAGATTTCTCTGACTGGATTTGATTATGTTTGAAATTTTTTTGATGTGTTTTTAAAGGTTAACGAGGAATCTAAAATGACGTTGAGGTACTTAAATTCCTTGACTAATTGCAGCTCTTTCCCCCTTTAAGAAAATGTTTGAGTTTGTAATATTTGATGGTTGTTTGGTAAACATCATGCAAATGGGTTTTTATTGTTTAGTAGGAGACGTGAATTATTAAGCCAGTCATGGATTTGAGTCATCGTTGTTGTAAGAATACAGGTGGCTTCTTGTGTGTTTTTTGCAGGTGTGAATATTACCCTGTCATCTGCATACATTTGTATACAGTATGATGTTTCTGCATGCATTTGGTAAATCATTTATGTATAAGGAGAATGGTCCAAGTATGGAGCCTTGTGGGACTCTCATTTGACATTTCAGATATGGCGATTTTGACACTGTTGACCATTACACATTGCTGTCTGTCAGTTTAATAGGATTTCATCCATTTGATAACATGCTCTGAAAAATTAAACTGAGTAAGTTTGATTAAAAGGATGTGGTCAACGGTGTCAAATGCCTTCCTCAGACCTAGGGATCTAGGGATTAAGAAGGGTGGGGCAAACACTGCTATGCTATCTGTCCGACCCCGATCTGATTCGGTCACCAGTCCACATCCCTAACCATTAGGCCACTACTGTCCCAGTTGTTTACCATTGTATGGCTAGCTTGAAGCTGACATCTTTTCATGACACCCAGAATGCTTTACAATGAGTCTGAGGCGGCATGGAAAAATAAGCAGTGATGCTGTGGTTTTAAGCAGGTTTTATTAATCATACCGCCGTCACGGGAACTCGGCTCCAGCCATAGCGTGAGCAGGCTGAAGCCGAATTCCTCAGGCTCTCAGTGAAGAGGGGACACAAAATCTGTGTCCTGCAGCAGGGTTGAAGTCAGATTGAGAGAGAGAGATTGCGTTACAGAGTTGCACCTTAAATACTTGATCATAACAATACATCAAAGAGACGTACCCCACAGTTTAGAATGATCAAAGGGACAACAGAACAGGCAGGAGGTATTTGCATTTGTAAGACATACATCACAATGGGCAGATTAGCTAGACCTCGCTCCAAGTGTCAGACAAAGAGGCTAACCAGCACATCTACATATTGATCTGAGTCTCTAGGTCACAGTAAGGGCAAAATGCATGAACACTTTAACTTCAAGGCTGTAAACTCAGCGTGCAGCGGAACAAACCCCAGGAGTGCGAGCTGACTGTCTCTGTGTTCTGTTTGTGTGTTGTGGGGGGTTTAATCAAACCGCTACACTGCTCCCCCCCAAGAGGGAAACGGTAGGGGACCGTGACCTCGATGTTGCAGTCTGGGCAGCGAGCAGGGAAAAGCTCTGTGCAGGGGGGGGGGGGGGGGGTAGTCGCACCAAAAGTGTTTGCTGCTCCGCGATGTGAATACCATGCATGAAAGGCAACGATTAACATCACATAGGTGAGACAGAAGAAACTCGTCTACCTGTAGACATTAATACACCAAAGCACATCTACATATGTAAGATGCTCAGAAAAAGCACAGTAAGGACAAGCCATATGCACACTATACCGAATGGCGCATTACATCACAATACATGCATGTTTGCATCACAAATACATGAATGGCACATTGCATCTCAGTAGTGTAGCAGAAAAACAGAGAAAAGAGGGCTGAGTGTCCTTAGTCTGTTGTGGGGTTAAAACGAACCGCCACACACGCTCCCCCCCAAGAGGGAAACGGTAGGGGGCCGCGACCTCGATGATCCATCTGTGTGAGCGAGCTGTGGGAGAAGCTCGCTGCAGGCGGAGGGGGAGGGAGGGGAGGGGTAGTAAGTGCCGGCAGGAGCTGTGAAATCGTCCTGAGCCGCGCAAAAATTGCTTGTGGGTCCGCAATGTCGAAGGGCTGGTCCCGTTGAACGTGCAGCGGTCCACAAGAAGAAAAATTAGTCTCTGACTCCTCTCGTGGCCATGAAGAAAAGTAGGAGCGGCTGTAAGAGAAAAAGTAAACAAAGCATAGGGACTGTTGGCTTTGGGTGCTGAAGCAACCCCAAAGCTCCTGGGAACAGCTGACGGCTGAAATCCCGTTGTGCCGTGGCTAAGACCATTAAAAAATCCAGTGGTGAGCTGCGTGCTTGCTTCAGGTGAACGAGCAACCCTGAAGGTTCTGTGGGCAGCGGCGGAGGACGATGGCGGTCTGTGGCGTGGCTGAGACTGTTAACAAATCCTTCCAGTATGCTGCATGCGTGCCTCAGGTGAGCGAGCAGCCCTGAAAGGCAGCGGCAAAGGAGGAAGGCAGTCTGTGGAGCCGTTACTTGTCCCATGCGTGATGCGCCGTCCTTGTAACTCCCCGATGCGTGCGCGGGGGTTCAGTGCGTGGGTGGGCCGCTGGAGTGGTGAGTCAGGGTGCAGAAACTTGGCGGAGATCAGCGCAGACGGCGCCAATAAAATCCAGGTTGAGCTGTTGCTGTAGATTTGGGCTCGTGCAGCTGCGTTGGAGCGGTGAGAGGGAGGAGACGATCGTTGTCGCTCGTGCGGCCATGGTGCGTTCAGTTCCACGCGCTGCGCTCCCCGTCGGCCCTGGAGGTTGCCGTCGTGGAGAGAGGACGAGGTGCGTGCGCTCTCAGTGAGAGCGGCCGGTCCAGCGTGGTTGTGCAGATCTCAGGCGACGGAGCATTCATGCCCGGGTGTTGCGTTCGCTGGCCGCTCGTTTTTTTTAGCGTCGGTTCGCCAGCGTGGTCATCCAAAACAGAAGGCTGCGTTGCACAAAACGTGTGCGTCTTCAAGGGGCCACCAACGCAGCTGTGTGGCTGTCCAGCTCGGAAGGTTGCTTTCGCACAAAACGTGTGCGTGTTCGAGGGGTCACCAGTGAGGCGGCATGGAAAAATAAGCAGCCAGTGCTGTGGTTTTAAGCAGGTTTTATTAATCATACCGCCGTCACGGGAACTCGGCTCCAGCCATAGCGTGAGCAGGCTGAAGCCGAATTCCTCAGGCTCTCAGTGAAGAGGGGACACAAAATCTGTGTCCTGCAGCAGGGTTGAAGTCAGATTGAGAGAGAGAGATTGCGTTACAGAGTTGCACCTTAAATACTTGATCATAACAATACATCAAAGAGACGTACCCCACAGTTTAGAATGATCAAAGGGACAACAGAACAGGCAGGAGGTATTTGCATTTGTAAGACATACATCACAATGGGCAGATTAGCTAGACCTCGCTCCAAGTGTCAGACAAAGAGGCTAACCAGCACATCTACATATTGATCTGAGTCTCTAGGTCACAGTAAGGGCAAAATGCATGAACACTTTAACTTCAAGGCTGTAAACTCAGCGTGCAGCGGAACAAACCCCAGGAGTGCGAGCTGACTGTCTCTGTGTTCTGTTTGTGTGTTGTGGGGGGTTTAATCAAACCGCTACAAGTCCATTATTCATTCACTCCACAGACAATGGTAGTGGTAAGATACTTCTGTTGCCACAGCTGCCGTGGGGCAGACTGATTGAGACATGACTGCCAATGTGTGCCACCAGCCTCTCCAACCACCATTGAACAGTGTCAAAGACGCTGGAGGCAAGGTAGGTAAAGTGTCTTGCCTGAGGACAGAATGGCAGGATGGGGGAGCGGGATTCAAACTGCCAACCTTCTCGTTATTGGACAACCCACTCTACCTCCTGAGCCACTACTGCCCCAGTTTAGAATAAACTGAAATAACTGCCATCACAGCAAAAGTGCGACTAGCATCAATTATACTGTGTGTTTGCAATTGTAGTTAAATTACATACAGTTTTAAATAAAGTTTTGTGGAGAGTGCAAATAACGGAGGCAGAATCTTGCAGCAGACTACTTTATTCACTCTCACATCAGTCATAACAGAAAAAGCATTTTTTTCAATACACCAGGGTCTCTCCTTTTATATCCTCCACCCATCTCACATCTGCATGATATCTCGCATCACAATACATTCAACCCTTCTCCCCCCACTGTCTCCCAGCTCTCCTTCCTGCTATATCACCATAATCTCTCTCAATAACTATTGTCCTCATCTGTTTACCCTCTGCATCCAGTCTGAGTTGATTAACCCCGCGTCTACACCGCCCCCCCAGAATCTCAGACCGAGTTTCAGTCCTCACGTCCTTTTGGCTCCAGTCTCCTCCCGTATCTGCTGTAACGGGGGTTCTTCGCCTCCGCGGCGCTGCTGTGCCAGTGGGGGGCTCCTGGGAGTGTGTCTGTCTGCGGGTGGGCAATGGCGAGGGGGGGGACCTTCGACTTGCCCATGTGGCTGCTCTGATGAATCGTTTACCTGGGGTGTTCTCCGTGGGGGTCTTCCACGCCGAGGGGCCCGAGCCAACATCACTTGCTCCTCCGCCACCACAAAGGCGGGCTTAAGTCTGTTTATACATATTTTCTCCCGACGACCCCCCAAGTCTAACAAAAAATGTTTGTCCCCTGGTTCCAGCACTCTGAACGGGCCATCGTAGGGTGGGCGCAATGGGGGGCGGTGGGCATCGTGCCTGACAAACACAAACGCCGCATTCTTCAAAGTTTTTGGCACAAAAGCGCGTGGAAAACAGTGGTGGGCCAGGCGCGGCAGCGTGCCTGTATCTACGCTATGCTGCGAACGCTGAGACGGATAGTTGTCCGGCGCGAGATTATCTGGCAAAAATTCCCCGGGGAGCCGCAGTGGCTGAGAAAAAACAAGCTCCGCCAGGGAAGCCTCCAAATCCTCTTTTGGTGCGGAACGCAACCCCAACAAAACCCATGGCAACCGGTCTACCCAATTTGCATCCGTCAGCGAAGCCCTGAGCGCTGCTTTCAGTGACCTATGGAAACGCTCGCATAACCCATTGGCCTGCGGGTTGTACGGGGTTGTGCAATGAATTGCAACACCCAGGCTACGGGCCATCGCGGACCAGAGGTCGGAAACAAACTGAGGGCCCCTATCAGACGTGATGTCCGACGGGATGCCAAAACGTGCCAGCCATGTTGTCAAAAAAGCGCGCACCACGTCCGCAGATGCGATTGCCACCAGCAGGACTGCTTCTGGCCAGTGTGTGATGCGGTCCACCACTGTCAGAAGGTTCGTGCACCCCTGCAATGGCGGGAGGGGGTCCACGAGGTCCACGTGAACATGGTCAAACCTCTTAGCCAGTATACAAAACGGTTACAAAGGAGCCTTCATGTGTCTGTGTACTTTGGCTCGTTGGCACGCTACACAGGCTGCTGCCCACTCTTTCACTTGTTTGCACAGGCCTGGCCATACGAACTTCGCTCCCACCATTTTGACTGACGCGCACACTCCTGGGTGTACCAGAGCGTGAACTGACTCAAACACTCGGCGGCGCCAAGCAACTGGGACCACTGGGCGCGGGCGTCCCATGGAGACGTTGCAGATTGGGGGGGGGGGGGGCTGCCATCTTGCAGTACTCTGCTCTCCAGCCTTAACCCTGTTGGTCCAGACTGGAGCGCGCACACATCCGCATCGCCAATCTGCTCTGCGGCTATGGCTGTATAATCTATCCCCACGCAGACCAGGGCCACTACTGCGCGCAAGAGGCAGTCCGCCACCACATTCAGTTTACCTGACACATGCTGAATATCGGTCGTAAACTCCGAGATCGCGGCCAGCTGTCTCTGCTGCCGGCCCGACCACGGTTCCGAAAACTTGGCCATTGCGAACGTTAGCGGTTTGTGGTCCATGAACGCGGTGAAGCTGCGCCCTTCCAGCCAGAACTGGAAGTGGCATATGGCCAGGTGGAGAGCCAGCAACTCTCTGTCGAACGCGCTGTATATACGCTTACTGTCGCGCAAAGCCCTGCTGAAAAAAGCGAGCGGCTGCCAAGAAACGGCGACACGTTGCTCCACGACAGCCCCTATGGCCACGTCCGAGGCGTCGGTAGTGAGCGCTATCCAGGCCGCTGGGTCTGGGTGCACAAACAGTGCGGCGTTTGCCAGGGCTGTTTTAACCTCAGAGAACGCCTGCTCCCACTCCGGAGTCCATTCAACTCTGTCCGCCGGTTTCCGTTTCTTGAGCGCGGCGTACAATAACTGCATGAGCTGAGCTGCATGGGGGAGGAACCGGTTATAAAAGTTAACCATCCCCAAAAACTCTTGCAGCACCCTGACCGTCTGAAGCCAAGGAAAATTCGCCACGGCGCGCACCTTGTCGGGCAAGGCTATCGCTCCCTCCGGTGAGACGCGGTGCCCCAAAAAGTCAATCCCCGTCACGCCGAACTGGCATTTCGCCAGGTTGATTATTAACCCGTGCTCCTCCAACCTCCGGAAAACCGTCCTGAGGTGGGTTACGTGTTCGTCCTCGGACGTGCTGGCCACCAGGATATCATCCAGGTAGACAAACACAAACGGTAGATCACACAACACCGCATCCATCATGCATTGGAATGTCTGTGCCGTGCCTTTTAATCCGAAGGGCATGCGTAAAAACTCAAACAAGCCAAACGGAGTTATTACCGCTGTTTTGGGTATGTCCTCCGCGCGCACTGGGACCTGGTGGTAACCACGGACCAGGTCTATTTTAGAAAAAATGTGTGCCCCGGCGAGGTGAACGGAAAAATCCTGAATATGGGGAATCGGGTAGCAGTCGTGCGCTGTGGCATTATTCAACCTGCGGAAATCAAATTCATGCCCATGGGCTGTTTGAGCGCCTGATGATGCCCAACCTTTCCAAGTTGGCAAACTCCTCGCACGCTATGGCCAGTTTAGCTGCGTCCAGGCGCTGCGGTCGTGCAAAAACGGGCGGACCTGTGGTGGTGATAAAGTGTTCCACCCCGTGTTTAGTGCTGGCCGCCAAAAACGTTGGGACCATGAGTGCTGGAAACTGAGTGAGCAGTGTGTGGAACTTACCGCCTGGAGCTGTGACGTTGGCTTGTGTTATTGGCCCGGCCCTTCGAGCTGTACAGGGGAGAGAATCAAAAGACATTGCATTAACCAGGCGCCTGTTAGCAACACCAACTAGCAACCCGTGTGCACACAGAAAATTGGGAAACTCAATGCCGCTATGACAAAAGTCCACTCGTACATACGGCCGTGTAGGGATAAAGTCAGTGTTCTCTCACCAAAAGTCTTAATGTCCGAGCCGTTTACGACTACCAGCTGGGGGCCGCTAGCTCTCGCTAGCCGGTCCGCGTAGGACGGCAGGATGAGGCTCTTTTGGGAGCCGGTGTCTACGAGGAACCGTCTCCCCAAGTGCGAGTCCGTCACGTAGAGCAGCTTGTTCTTTTCACCGGCGGTCGCAGCTGCTACTGACTGCCGGCCTTGGCGTTTCCCGAACGCTTGAATTGGCATGGTGGCACACATCTGCGTGCGTTCTCTCCAAAGCAGCAGTGGTAGAAGCAGAGCGTGTCTCTCTGGCGCTTCCTGGCCGCTGGGTTCCGACGCCGACGCGTTCACTTTGAGGGCTCTGGTGGTGAGGATGATCCGATCTGCTTCCTGGGCTAGCGCACAGTAGTCACGCACAGCCAGCAACGGTGAATTGGCAAGGACCGCTCTTGCCTCTGTTGGGAGGTTCCGGAGGAAAAGGTGGGCAAACAGAAAATGCCTGTCGTCCGTGCCCATCAACGCCAACATCTTCTCCATCAGTTTGACCGCCAACCCATCTCCTAACTCGGAGCACCTCAGGAGCCTCTCTGCTCTCTCACAGTCCGAGAGTGTGTAGCACCGGGTCAGCGCGGCCTTGAGAGCCCCATATTTGTCGTGGGCTGGAGGCTGTTGGAGCACATTCGCTACTTGCTGAGATGTGCAAGCGTCCAGCGCTGCGACCACTTAGTAATATCTGGTGTAGTCTGCCGTTATTCCCCGGAAGGCAAACTGAGCCTCGGTGTGGTGGAACCAAGACCGCGGGTCATGCAGCCAAAAGTCCGGTAGTTTGACCGAAACAGCGCACGCGTTGCTGGGGGTTCCCATCCGGGCCGTCTCTGGGATGCTTGCCGCGTTGCTGGGGCTTCCCGTCCGGGTCGACTCCGGGGTTCTTGCCTCGTGTTCCATAATTCGTCAAGGGTCACCAGTGTGGAGAGTGCAAATAACGGAGGCAGAATCTTGCAGCAGACTACTTTATTCACTCTCACATCAGTCATAACAGAAAAAGGATTTTTTTTCAATACACCAGGGTCTCTCCTTTTATATCCTCCACCCATCTCACATCTGCATGATATCTCGCATCACAATACATTCAACTCTTCTCCCCCCACTGTCTCCCAGCTCTCCTTCCTGCTATATCACCATAATCTCTCTCATCTCAATAACTATTGCCCTCATCTGTTGACCCTCTGCATCCAGTCTGAGATGATTAACCCCGCGTCTAAACCTTATCTATTTACAGAATTTTAATGTTTACATCGATGAAAAACAAACAAGACTGCATTTGTAAAAGGACTTGAAAATGAAATAAATATTTCCTTCACAAAAAGTTTATTTGCTTACAACAGGCCACTCACATATCAAACTATAACTGATTTGGAGACCCTGAGAAATCTATCTTTCTAAAAACAACTTAAACCCAGACACCTTGTTTGGTACCGATGACCCAAAATTTGGCCTTTGGCTGAAGGACTAATGGTTGCAGTCTTCAGTGTTCCTACCAAAAACAGCTGTTGCAGGCAATGGTGGCCTACTCAGACTATGATGGAAGTGATATTCACCCAGTGAAAAGTTGATATGCCATCAAAGTAATTTTGGAAACATTTTAAGGTGAAAATCTTACATAGTTTTGCTTCAAAGCTCTGCAGTGTTCTCATTAAATGACCATGGCAGTTTTATTGGAAATGATTTTGGTTTACAAACACCTGCATATTATTTAGATACTATTGAGATATGAATTGCCCGTCTTGATAAAAGAATCCCACCCAAACCTCAGTGCATTAGTTTACCTAATACAGACTAGGTACAGGAGGAAATGATGGAGCAGCATACCGTCTGTCAGTTAACTTGCTGAATTCAGAATAGTCCATCCACAATGCCTCCTATTTCAGACCCATTTGTTTTGTCCCTTATGTGGCATCCCTTTCCCGCATTTTGGCTTTAAATAAAATTGGCAGCTACCAAGAAACTGGTGGGCTGAGAATGACCAATCCATCATTGTCCAAGCACAGTCATCATCAGAACGTGTAGAGAACTAAGGGAAGTAGTAAGGACAAAACACTTGAATCAATGCTCATTTGAATCAGTGCTCTAATCAATGAAGACCACCAACAATTATCCATTAAACCAGACCATCAATGACGGAGTAGCTCATTCAGGCCTGATGAAATCACCGCGAAATTGCTCAGATCTCCTGACCTTAAGCAGAGCCTAGTTGCTGAACATTGGGGCAACTGCCTAGGAGGAGCAACGATTTTTGTGAAATCATAAATGGCTAGATCTCCTGACTTTTGACGATGACCTTGAGCTCAACCTGGATGTAGACAAACCTGAGGGTCATTGTCTGTGAGTTTGTTGATAATTAGGGCAATTGCCTAGGCTTAATAACAATTTTCATAAAATCGAAAACGATTGTTCGAAAACGAATTGTCTATTCTGAGCAGATTACATGGTGACTTTATAGGACAAGGTGTTTCTTTTATGGATACGGAAGAACGTGTTATCTTAGGTCGCCCCTATGGTGGCGTCGGTATCCTATGGCGGAAGTCACTTGCGAACAGCTGTGTTGTGAAAACTTACGAGTGCGTAAGAGTTACAGGTATTGAAGTCAACCTGGATGACTTTCACTGTCTTATATTGTGTGTATATTTCCCCTATGACAGTGTTGAAAACTTGGATGAATACTTGCACTGCCTGAGTCTTGTTAAATGTATCACTGAGGATTTTCCAACTCCATATGTGTTCACAATTGGTGACTTCAATGTTAATACAGCACGTTCAAGTTGTTTTGGAAATGAACTGGTGTCTTTTTGTGAGAGTTACTCCTTACACATCTCGGACAGGATTATCTTACCAGGTGATACCTTTACTCATGTTAGCATGGCTCATGGCTCTACATCATGGCTTGATCACTGTGTGACTACATCCTCAGGCCATGATAATGTGTCCAATATCAAAGTTCTGTATGACTATGTGAGTTCCGATCATGTACCTTTATCTATAGATATTGAGGTATCTAGTGCTGTAAGTGGCCCCCGGGAAGCTCCCTCAGCCACAACGGGCAGTAGGACATACAAATGGCGTGATGCCACAGCGTCAGACCTGTCCAGATATAAGAAACTTACTCGTAGGAAACTCTGTAACATCCGTGCTCCTATGGACGCCATCAGGTGTCACGACCGTAATTGTGCGGCACACAGGGACGATATTGACAGGTTTTACAGTGATATTGTTGATGCTTTAAATTACTGTGTGAGTGAATGCATTCCTAGTCACAGTGTGGCCACCCAATATAACGTCCCAGGCTGGAATGATGTTGTTAGCGAGGCTCACACAGCTGCTCGGGATGCTTTTTTGTGGTGGAGGAGTAATAGCAAACCACGTTCTGGTCCAATATTTGAAAACATGAAAAATTGCAGGGCTAGGTTCAAATATGCTCTACGAGCATGCAGGCGCAGTGAAGAAAGTATCAAATGTGACCAGCTAGCTAATCACATGAGTGAACTGAACATGGTAGAATTCTGGAAACAAATGAAGGCTATCAGCTCCCACCGGTCTGTTAGAGCAAACACTATTGATGGTGTGACTGGTGACGTTAATATTGCTGAAAAGTGGAAATGTCAATATGAAGCTATTTTCAACTCAGTCAAGAATGTTTCAATGAAGGATTCTGTTATGCACGATATTCGCCTGTATAACGACATGTTTGATGCCTCTGATATTTCTGCTGCTACTCCTGTTGAAGTTGATTCACTGATCAAAGTTCTCAAGAAAGGCAAATCAGCTGGCCCTGACTGTTTCACCAGTGAATGCCTCATCAACACTGATTTCAATTTGTGTATTCTGTTGTCATTGTGTTTTAACTGTATGTTTGTTCATGGTTACATGCCAGATATGTTGATGGACTCTGTTATTATTCCTTTGGTGATAAACAAGTGTGCCAGTCTGTCTGATATGAACAACTACAGACCTATAGCTATTGCAAATGTTATATCTAAACTGTTAGAGGGTTTAATCCTGAACAGAATTGAGGATTATCTGTGGACAAACGACAATCAGTTTGGTTTCAAGTCAGCTCTTTCAACTGACAAGGCTGTTTACCTCCTCCGTGAATTTGTTGACTACTTCAGAAGCCAATCCACTAGTGTCTATGCTACGTTCCTAGATGCTAGCAAAGCTTTTGACAGGATTAACCACTGGTGTTTGTTCAGAAAACTGATCGATCGAGGCATTCCTATTTACATTGTTAGCATCCTGTTATACTGGTACAGAAGGCAGTCTATGGTTGTTAGATGGGGCAATGTCACCTCATCCAAATTTCATGTGACCAACGGTGTTAAACAAGGTGGTATACTGTCACCCTTGTTGTTTAATGTCTATGTTGATGATCTCAGTGTACTGTTGAACAATACTAATGTGGGCGGCTCCTTTAACGGTGCACTGTTAAATCACATTTTCTACGCTGATGACCTCTGTTTGTTAGGTTTGTCTACTGCAGCAATGCAACATCTCCTTTCGGTATGTGAAAAATTTGGTGAAAAAAATGACATCTTGTTCAACTGTACTAAATCTATGTGTATGGCTTTCAAACCAAAGGGTGTCAATACGTCGAATCCTGTTATGCCACTTTGTGGTAATAGCTTGAACTTTGTTGAAAAAGTCAAATACCTAGGTGTGTGGATTGAATCTGATAAGACCAATGTTGATTGTAACAGGCAACTCAGGAAACTCTATGCTCAAACAAATTTACTGTTGCGAAATTTCCATAGATGTTCTCCTGATGTCAAATGTATGTTGTTCAAGACCTTCTGTCTGCTTGCCTTTATGGTTTAATAGCAACGTTGCTGTTAGGAACAAAATCCGCATTGTATATAATAACTCCCTAAGAAGGTTGTTAGATGTACCACGAAGGTCGAGTGCAAGCAAGATGTTTGTGTCTGTGAACATTCCGTCTTTTGGCGAGTTGATACATAAGAATGTTTACAGTTTTATGAGAAGGTTGCTGGCATGTAATAATCATCTTGTATCAGCAATTATCAACTCGTCACTCACACTTCACTCCAGCATTTGGAAGTGGTGGCGTTCCATTTTATACTGAGCCCAATATTGTATGTTATTGTTGTTACAAGAGCGCTGTCTGCTGATCTGTATATACTTTTATTTATTTATTTTCTACTCGTTTTAGTTTTGCACTTAATATGAACCCTGAGTTTGAAATAAACGTTTGAATTTGAATTTGAAAATCATATGCTGAGATCTTGTGACCTTTGACCATGACCTTGAGCATAACCTTGATGCAGACCCACCTGATGATCATTGTGCATTAATTTGTCGAGAATTAGGGCAATTGCCTAGGAGTAGGAGCAATTCCTGTGAAATGTGGAAGATGGGTGAACAACGCTGTGACATCACATTAGCTCACATCACATTAGCTCCTTTATATAAAGTATATTTTTCCTCTTTTATATTAAAAAAAAAACTTTTCTGTGCAAAGTTGTGACTTTTTTGATAAGTTTGATGAAATTTTACAAATCAAACTTACAGTGCTGTGAAAAAGTGTTTGCCCTCTTTCTGATTTCTCATTTTTTTGTATGTCACATAAATGTTTCAGATCATCAAACAAATTTAAATATTAGACAAAGATAACACAAGTAAACACAAAATGCATTCAGAAGTGGACTTGCTGGTGTATTCTGGATCATTGTCCTGCTGCAGAACCCAAGTGCACTTCAGCTTGAGGTCACGGACAGATGGCCAGACATTCTCCGTCAGAATTTTTTGGTAGACAGCAGAATTCATGGTTCCAAGTTCCAAGTCTCCCAGGTCCTGAAGCAGCAAAACAGCCCCAGACTATCACATTACCACCACCATATTTTATTGTTGGTATGATGTTCCTTTTCTGAAATGCTCTGTTACTTTTACGCCGGATGTAATGGGACACACACCTTCCAAAAAGTTCAACTTTTGTCTTGTCAGTCTACAGAGTATTTTCCCAAAAGTCTTGGGGATCATCAAGATGTTTTGTGGAAAACCTGAGACGAGCCTTTATGTTCTTTTTGCTCAGCAGTGGTTTCCGTCTTGGAATTCTGCCATGCAGGCCATTTTTGCCCAGTCTCTTTCTTATGGTGGAGTCATGAACACTGACCTTAACTGAGGCAAGTACAGTAAGGCCTGCAGTTCTTTGGATGTTGTTGTGGGGTCTTTTGTGACCTCTTGGATGAGTCGTTGCTGCACTCTTGGGGTAATTTTGGTCGGCCTGCAACTCCTGGAAAGTTTCACCACTGATCCATGTTTTTGCCATTTGTGGATAATGGCTCTCACTGTGGTTCGCTGGAGTCCCAAAGCTTTAGAAATGGCTTTATAGCCTTTTCCAGACTGATAGATCTCAATTACTTTGTTTCTCATTTGTTCCTGAATTTCTTTGGATCGCAGCATGATGTCTAGTTTTTGAGGATCTTTTGGTCTACTTCACTTTGTCAGACAGATCCTATTTAAGTGATTTCTTGATTGAGAACAGGTGTGGCAGTAATCAGGCCTGGGTGTGGCTAGAGAAATTGAACTCAGCTTTCCAAAGATGTGATAAACCACAGTTAATTTATGTTTTAGCGGGTGGTGGGATTACTTTTTCACACAGGGCCATTTAAGTTTGGATTTTTTTTACCCTTTGCGGCAGATGATAAAATAAGGCAGCGATGCTGAGGTTTTAAGCAGGTTTTATTAATCATACTGCCGTCACGGGAACTCGGCTCCAGCCCATAGCGTGAGCAGGCTGAAGCCGGATTCCTCAGGCTCTCAGTGAAGAGGGGACACAAAGTCTGTGTCCAGCAGCAGCCGTTGTAGAAGTGAGAATTGAGAGGGTGAGTTACAGGCTCTTGCAGCATATATACCCTGTTGCAACAATACATGAAAGAGCATTTCACAGCAGTTGGTATGGGCATTTGCATTTCAGAGACACAGCAAGGACAGGATGCATGAACTCAATACATGAATGGCACATTAACATCACAAGGCATGAATGGCACATTACATCTCAGTAGTGTAGCGGAAAAAACCAGGAGTAGCGAGCTGTCTGTCCTTAGTCTGTTGTGGGGGGTTTCCCAAACCACCACAGCTCCCCCCCAGAGGGCTCGGCAGATGGCCGAGACCTCGATAGTGCAGCTTGGGCAGCGAGCAGGGAAAAGCTCTGTGCAGGAGGTGGTGGAGGGGGTGGGGGTAGTAAAAGCCGGCCGGAGATGATGAAAACGTCCGGGCCGCGCAAAAATTGCTTGTGGGTCCGCCATGTCGAAGGGCTGTCCCGTTGAACGTGCAGAGGTCCACAAGAAGAAAAATTAGTCACTGGCTCCTCCCGCGATTAAGTCCTGCAAGGATTAATAGCGGCCATGAAGAAAAGACGAGGCTGCGTGGCGGCTGTAATGAGAGCAGAGGGACTGGCGTGTTGGCTTTAGGTGCGGGCACAACCTTAAAGCTCTCGGGAACCGCAAACCGCTGAATTTCCCTTGTGTGCCGTGGCTAAGACCATAAAATCCAGTGAGCAAGCTGCGTGCCTCAGGTGAACAAGCAAGCCTGAAGGGCCAGTGTGCAGCAAAAGGAAGGCGGTCTGAAGAGCCGTATTTGTCCCGTGCGTGGTGCGCCGTCCTCGTAACTCCCCGGTGCGTGTGCGGGGGCTCCGTGTGTGTGTGGGCCAGCTGGGGAGGAGACAGGGTCAGGGAGCTTAATCATCCCTGTTCAGTGTGTTGGAGCGGTGAAGGGAAGCAGACGCTCTGTCAGTCGATCGGTCATGGTGCGTTCAGGTCCACGTGTGCTCCGTCGGCCATGGGGATCGCCGTCGTGGAGAGGGGACGAGGTGCATGCGCTCTCTTGTGGAGGAGCTGTGAGCGCGGCCGGTCCAGCGTGGATGTGCCGATCTAGGCGTGCAGATCTCACCATGAAACGTTGCTCAGCTTTCCCGGTCGTGGGTGTTCTCCGGAGAGTTTCGCCTGAAAACTCCGCGTTGAGGTCTCCCTGAAGCAGAAGGGAGGACAGATCAGTCAGGCTGCCGCGTTCGCTTGTCGTCGGAGAATCACCGCCAGGTGTTGCGTTCGCTGGCAGCGTGTTCGTTTCAGCGTCGGGTCACCAGTGCGGCGGATGATAAAATAAGGCAGCGATGCTGAGGTTTTAAGCAGGTTTTATTAATCATACCGCCGTCACGGGAACTCGGCTCCAGCCCATAGCATGAGCAGGCTGAAGCCGGATTCCTCAGGCTCTCAGTGAAGAGGGGACACAAAGTCTGTGTCCAGCAGCAGCCGTTGTAGAAGTGAGAATTGAGAGGGTGAGTTACAGGCTCTTGCAGCATATATACCCTGTTGCAACAATACATGAAAGAGCATTTCACAGCAGTTGGTATGGGCATTTGCATTTCAGAGACACAGCAAGGACAGGATGCATGAACTCAATACATGAATGGCACATTAACATCACAAGGCATGAATGGCACATTACATCTCAGTAGTGTAGCGGAAAAAACCAGGAGTAGCGAGCTGTCTGTCCTTAGTCTGTTGTGGGGGGTTTCCCAAACCGCCACACCCTTAATAATAAACACCTTAATTTAAAAACTGCATTTTGTGTTTAGTTGCATTACCTTTGTCTAATATTTAAATTTGTTTGATGATCTGAAACATTTAAGTGTGACAAACATACAAAGAAATGAGGAAGGGGGCAAATACTTTTTCACACCACTGTAAATTAAGACAACAGTAAACAAGAGTGCAGGAGTTCGTAATTGTCCAGGTAAAACACTGTTTCAGGTATCAGCTGTTCAGTAATAAATTATTAAGTATACAATGTGTTGTCAAGGCAAGAGAGTTGTTAACTTATCTTTAATTTGCTAATTTCAAACAATATACAGTGCTAGTGGACCCCAGTAAATTAAAATATCATCATTTAATTTTTTTTTTTAAGTTTTTGTAAAGGGTATACATGTCATTACAGCATTGCATTGTTTACATTTTCATCACATATTCCCCCTTTTTTTGTTGTTTTTTGACAACATTGGAAAAAAAATTATTACAACAGCCTTTTTTTAAGTGAAAGAAAAAGAGAAATTAAAAAAAAAAGAAAAAGAGCAGAAAAATAAAAGAGCATCCGAGTAGCATTGGAACAAAGAGTGGTGCCATTATTGAAATGGTGTTTGTGCAAGATTAGATCTGATGGAAGACACATATGCATTCCAGGGTTGCCAAAAGTTCAAGAACCCATCTATGTCCTGTCTCAGTGCAAATGTCAACTTTTCCATCGAATAAATGTCCTGAATCACGTTTATCCAATCTTCAGCTGCAGGACAGTCTTTCAACATCCATTTTTTAGTTAGAGCTTTTTTACTTGCCAATATTAAAACAGTGAATAAGTATTTTTCTCCTCGTCTTTCCAGTGAGTCCGGTAGTAAACCCAAATACAAAGTTGCAAAAGAAAAGGGAACTGTTACTTTGAATATTGTCCCCAATATTGTCTGTACATTAGTCTAATATTGGTGGATAACTGGGCATGACCAAAACACATGAAAATGATTTGCAGTCTTTTCACCACACAAGCGCCAACAATTCAACCCTTTACGAGTAAATTTGTTTTGTGCAGGTGTTCTGAAAAATCTTACCAAATTTTTCCATCCAAATTCTCTCCACTGCAGGGATGAAGTACTTTTCCATTGTTGTTTATTTAGCTTTTCCCATATTTCCAGTTGTAAAGTGAAATTCCCCTCTTTTTCCCATCTCTCTTTTATATATGATGTGTTGTCTCCTTTTAAATCTTGAAGACCATGATATATTTTAGAAATGTATCTGATCCCTGGGATCCCTTTATATTGTAACGTCGGGGCCATGTTAAGGGGGGCAGGGATTTCCCAGCATGCTTTGCCAGTTGAAACGTTACTGTGTGTGTGTACTAAATGTGTTATTACTGAGTTGTTATACTGCTGTGTCATTATAACTGCGTTATAATGACCCAGCAGTGTTTAGCAGGATTAGGGCAAGATGTATCATGTGTGTGTAACCATGATTGAAACGGAGGTCTGGGAGAATGACCTCCCCTCCTCTCTGTGCTCAGAAGTAGTTGGGGCTGCACGGTGGCGCAGTGGTTAGCACTGTGGCAGCACAGTTTACCCTTGGCCGGGGGATTGTGGGGATCGTGGGATCGTGGGTTCGATCCCAGCCCCCGACCAACAGTGATCTGTGTGGAGTTTGCATGTTCTCCCCGTGTTGCGTGGGTTTACTCCGGGATTTCTCCGGTTTCCTCCCACATGCCAAAAACATGCATGTTAGGTTAATTGGCTGTTCTAAATTGTCCCTAGATATCTGTTTCCTATAGGCCCTTAGAATAGAGGGTTAGTATTAATGAAAGCGCTTTGAGTGGTCTTTGTGACTAGAAAAGCGCTATATAAGTGCAGGTTAGTTAGTTAGTTAGTTAGTTGGTGGTGTGTAAATAAAGCCTGTTCGTCACAACCATCTTGCTCCTCTTTCTTTGTGTGAATCCCGCAAACATCACACTGGTGTCAGGAGTGGGGATGGAGCAAGATGAGGATCCAGGCGGAGGTCCAGCGGCCGGAGCGGTTCATCGCTCGGCTGGGAACGGAGCGTAGAGCTGAGACGCCGGCCCCCGGAGAAGCTCGCCACGATGGACGGAGCAGCGGACCCGACAGGACTGCTCTGCCTTTTTCAAGGCAGAACGGGCCAAGCAGAGCAAACCAGCCCTGTTTCCCGCCCTTTTCAGGGCAGGACGGCCTGGCGATTCCAGAGCAATTAGGAGCGGCGATTGACCGGGAGATGACCGTCCCATCCATCCGGCAGCGGGCCAAGATTCCCCGCTACAACGTCGAGAACCTGTTGGATGACCACCTGGCCCAGGTCGAGTTGGCTGCCGCGCTGAACGACCGGTCATTGGAGGAAACCACCGTGCTGAGAGCGAGCGGGAGGAGGAGCTACGGCAAACCACGACAACGCGAGGAAGGGGGGCTTCCGCTGCACAGAACCAGGGTACTTCACACGGTACTGCTCCGCACGCAGCGCACGACAAACTGGCCCCTCGCCGACGTTAAATTAGAGCGAGGTGGCATGGACGGGTAAAGGCCACCTCCTGCAGATGCTTCCCCGGCGGTGACGTCACAGAGGCCTTCGGAGCGCAGCAGTAGTGGAGTGAGCAGGACGAAGATGCGGCCATTTCCCAGGCGCAGCAAGGGCTGGACGCATGGACGTGGGCCAGCGGCCGCCTGAGAGACCTGGCAGCAGTGGGAGTCGGCCGGAGCGGGCATGGGACTCCCGCTGCCAGAGGAGGAACTGTGTGTTGTCCTACCGCCACCCGCAGATGCTTCCCCTTTCGGTGACGTCACGGAGGCCCTCGGCGCAGCAGCGACGCGCAGCAGCGAAGCGAGCAGGACAAAGATCCGGCCATTTTCCAGGCGCGGCAAGGGCTGGACGCATGGACGCGGGCCAGCGGCCGCCTGGGAGACCTGGCAGCGGTGGGAGTTGGCCGGTGCGGGCATGGGACTCCCGCTGCCAGGGAAGGGACTGTACGTGGTCCTACAGAGGCTGTCAGATGTGTCCATCCGCCCGCTGGTGGCCGAACCGGAACCCTACCCCAACCAGATACTCCAACCGAGACTCAGATGTACACTGGATGGCCCGTGCGTGCCACCCCAGCACCGGGCTGACTCGCGTTGGATTTCTGAAAGTGGACTTTGAATATTCTGGGGACAGAAACCAGTCCAGGGGAGGGCAGTGTAACGTCGGGGCCATGTTAAGGGGGGCAGGGATTTCCCAGCATGCTTTGCCAGTTGAAACGTTACTGTGTGTGTGTACTAAATGTGTTATTACTGAGTTGTTATACTGCTGTGTCATTATAACTGCGTTATAATGACCCAGCAGTATAACAGCATAACAGCATAACAGCATAACAGCTTTTATGCAGTATAACAGCATAAATGTCTGTTATCGTCCCCCATCAACCTACTCAGAATTTTTATCCGAATTTGCTGATTTCTTAGCTGATTTAGTGCTGAAATCTGATAGAATAATTATAGTAGGGGACTTTAATATACATGTGGATGTAGATAGTGACTGCCTTAATGTGGCATTCAATTCAATATTAGGCTCGATTGGGTTTTCTCAGAAAGTAGGAAATTCTACTCATTACCTCCACCATACATTGGACCTTGTTCTGACATATGGCATAGAAGTAGAAAATCTTGTAGTGTCTCCTCATAACCCTGTACTGTCAGACCATTGTCTGTTAACCTTTGATTTTACTATTTCTGACTATTTGGCTCCTAAAGAAAAATATTATTACAGTAGATGCCTCTCAGATGATGCTGTTTCCAAATTTATGCAAATTGTTTCCTCTGTGCCATGTGTCAACACAACGGAAATAAGCTATAGACAGCTTGCTCCTTCTGTAATTGATAACATGGTGGATAGTGTTTCAGCTTCTCTGCATCAGACTCTAGACTTGGTGGCCCCCTTAAAAAAGAAAAAGTCTAATCAGAGATTTCTAACTCCTTGGTTCAACACAGAAACTCGTAGCTTAAAACAGAAGACTCGTCAATTAGAAAGAAAATGGCGCTCCACTAATTTAGATTAAATCTATTTAGCTTGGAGAAATCATCTTCTAATTTATAAAAAATCTCTTAGAAAAGCTAGAACGAGTTATTACTCTGCATTAATAGAAGAGAACAAGAATAATCCCAGGTTTCTTTTCAGTACTGTAGCCAGGTTGACAAAGAGTCAGGACTCTGTCAATCCTAGCATTCCCTTAGAGCTTACTAGTCAGGACTTTATGAACTTTTTCAATAAGAAAATTTCATCCATCAGAGAGATAAAATCAATCAGATTCTTCCCACAGTTAACTTAAATACTGTAACTACTACAACTCCTTCTATTGATCTCTGTCTTGATGAGTTTACTCCAATCGACCTTTTTGAGTTAGACAAAATAGTTTCCTCATCCAAACCTTCAACTTGTCTTTTAGACCCTATTCCTACCAGGTTATTTAAAGAAGTCTTCCCACTTATTGGTAGCTTTATTCTTCATATAATCAATTCTTCATTAACTTTAGGCCATGTACCGCAGGCTTTTAAAACGGCTGTAATTAAACCCTTACTCAAAAAGCCAACGCTAGATCCAGGAGTTTTAGCTAACTATAGACCAATCTCTAATCTCCCTTTCATTTCAAAAATCTTAGAAAGAGTTGTTACAACGCAATTATTTGACCACCTGCAGGGAAATGGTTTACTTGAAGAGTTTCAATCTGGGTTTAGAATCCATCATAGTACTGAAACAGCCTTAGGGAAGGTCACTAACGACCTCCTCATTGCATCTGATAATGGACTAGTTTCTGTACTTGTCCTTTTAGATCTTAGTGCAGCTTTTGATACTATCGATCATAATATTCTACTTGATAGATTAGAACACTATGTTGGATTTAATGGAACTTCGTTGCAATGGTTTAGATCTTATTTATCTGATAGGTTCCAGTTTGTTCATGTAAATAATGAGTTTTCTTTCAACTCAAAGCTTAGTCATGGAGTTCTACAGGGATCTGTGCTAGGCCCTACTCTTTTTAGTTTATATATGCTTCCGTTAGGCAACATTATTAGAAAGCACTGTATACATTTTCATTGTTATGCAGATGACACACAATTATACCTGTCAATGAAGCCAGATGATAGTAATCAATTAGCCAAGTTAGAAGCCTGTCTTAAGGAAATCAAAGCTTGGATGACTTGTAATTTCCTGCTATTAAATTCAGATAAGACTGAAGTCATTCTTGTTGGTCCAAAAAACCTTAGAAATTCCTTTCCAAATCAAACTTTCAGTTTGGATGCAGTTACTCTTTCTCTTAATAGCTCTGTGAGGAACCTTGGAGTTATTTTTGATCAGGATTTGTCCTTCAATTCATATATT
Organism: Pholidichthys leucotaenia; assembly: GCA_020510985.1. NCBI lineage: Eukaryota > Metazoa > Chordata > Actinopteri > Cichliformes > Pholidichthyidae > Pholidichthys > Pholidichthys leucotaenia. Next base: position 247,338,096 of record CM035843.1, on the reverse strand, counting down.
AAATTTGTTTCTAAGACTGCCTTCTATCATTTGCGTAATATTGCCAAGATTAGGAGCATCTTGTCTCAGAGTGATGCTGAGAAGCTGATCCACGCTTTTGTTAGCTTGAGATTAGATTATTGTAATTCTTTATTATCAGGCTGTCCTAAAACATCTTTAAAAAGTCTTCAGCTGATCCAAAATGCTGCAGCAAGAGTTTTAACAGGTACTAGAAAGAGAGATCATATCTCTCCAGTTCTGGCCTCCCTTCATTGGCTTCCCATAGAGTTTAGAATTAAGTTTAAAATCCTTCTTCTTACTTATAAAGCTCTAAACAATCAGGCTCCTTTTTATTTAAAAGATCGGATACTACCGTATTATCCTAACAGAGCACTACGCTCCCAAAATGCAGGATTACTTGTAATACCTAGAATCTCCAAAAGTACAATGGGAGGCAGAGCCTTCAGTTATCAAGCTCCTCTCCTGTGGAATCAGCTGCCAATCTGGATTTGGGAGTCAGACTCGATCTCTGTTTTTAAGAATAGGGCTAAAACCTACCTTTTTGATATAGCCTACAATTAGGGAGGGATCATGTGTTTCTGAACCCTCCCTTAGTTATGCTGCTAATAGGTTTAGTCAGCCGGGGGACCTCCAGTAATGCACTGGGCCTCACTCCTTTCCTTACTCGCTATGAAATATTTTTTTTGCTGGTCATTAACATCTGTTTGTTCTCTCCCATAGATTGAGTCCCCATCATGCTGTTTGCTCTCTACATGTCTGTTCTTTTCTTCTTCTCTATCCCCTCACCCCCCAGCCAGTCGCAGCAGATGACTGCCCCTCCCTGAGCCTGGTTCTGCTGGAGGTTTCTTCCTGTTAAAAGGGAGTTTTTCCTCTCCACCATCGCCAACTGCTTGCTCACAGGGGATCGCCTGATTGCTGGGGTCTTTCTGCAACTGTGGGGGTTCCCCCCTACAGTTGATAGTGCTATGAGATGACTGTTGTTGTGAAATGGCGCTATATAAATAAAGTTGAATTGAATTGAATAAATAGAAGCAGCATGATTTAAGACACACTCACACATAGCTTCACCCCCCCACCCCCACCCCCATCCATTCACACATTCCTGAGACATACACTACCGTTCAAAAGTTTGGGGTCACTTCAGACATTTCCTTATTTTTGAAAGAAAAGCACTTTTTTCAATGAAGATAACTTTAAACTAATCAGAAATACACTCTATACATTGCTAATGTGGTAAATGACTATTCTAGCTGCAAATGTCTGGTTTTTGATGCAATATCTAGATAGGTGTATAGAGGCCCATTTCCAGCAACTATCACTCCAGTGTTCTAATGGTACAATGTGTTTGCTCATTGCGTCAGAAGGCTAATGGATGATTAGAAAACCCTTGTGCAATCATGTTAGGTCTGCAATGCTGTAATTGCTGCAAATGGAGGATTCTTTGACAAAAGCAAAGTTTGAAGGAAAAAATTATTATTTCAAATACAAATCATTATTTCTAACCTTGTCAATGTCTTGACTATATTTTCTATTCATTTTACATCTCATGGTGGTAAATAAGTGTGACTTTTCATGGAAAACACAAAATAATTGTCTGGGTGACCCCAAACTTTTGAACGGTAGTGTACTTGGGAAAAAACTAACTAACTATAATATACAAATAATATACAAAATGTCCATAGGTGCAGTAGTGTGCATGAAAGATTCCGGGTCAACTGTTCAGCATCCTGACAGCTTGTGGAAGGAAGCTGTTGATCAGTCTGGTGGTTCTGCCTCTGATGCTCTGGAATCGTTTACCAGATGGAAGAAGTGTTTATGCAGAGGGTGAGAACGGTCCTTGACAATGTTCAGTGCCCTGCTCCTACAACGGTTCTGAAAAAGTTCTTGGACAGACGGGAGGGATACTCCAATTACCCTCTCAGCCCCCTTGACTATCCTCTGCAGGGCTTTTTTGCCTGACATACTGCAGCTGGAGTACCATGTAGCAATGCAGTACGTCAGAACACTCTTTACCACACCTCTGTAGAAGGTCCTGAGGATGCAGATGGGGAGAGAGGCCTGTTTGAGTTTCCTCAAGAAGTGCAGTCTCTGCTGAGCCCGCTTCCTGATCCCCAAGGAATTCTTGCTCCAGGTCAGGTCCTGTGAGATCTGCACTCCGAGGAACTTGATGTTCTCCACTCTCTCCACTAAACGGCCGCCGATGCTGAGGGGGACGTGCTCAGGCTGTGACCGCCGGAAGTCGATAATCATCTCTTTCGTTTTGTCCACGTTGAGCACCAGATTGTTCTCCCTGCACCAGCCCTCCAGGTCTCTCACTTCTTCCCTGTACATTGATTCCTCATCCCTCTGAATAAGTCCCACCACCGTGGTGTCACCTGCAAACTTAATAATCTGGTTTCCCTCGTGTCTGGATACACAGTCATGTGTTAGAAGTGTAAACAACAGTGGACTGAGTACACAGCCTTGAGGGGATCCGGTGCTCAGCGTGACAGAGTTGGAGATGTTGTTTCCAACCCGGACAGACAGGTCTCTCAGTCAGGAAATCCAGGATCCAGAGACATGTGGCGGTGTTCAGACCGAGAAGGAATAATTTCTCCATCAGTCTCTGGGGAATAATGGTGTTGAATGCTGAACTGAAATCAATGTGCAGGAGTCTGGCGTAGGTGTCTTTCTGGTCCAGGTGGGTGATGACAGAGTGTAGGGTGGTGACTATAGCATCCTCCGTGGAGCGGTTTGAACGATATGCAAACTGGAGCGGGTCGTGTGATGCAGGGAGGCAGGCTGTAATGTGTGGTTTGACAAGCCGTTCAAAACACTTCATCACAATTGGTGTCAGTGCAACAGGACGATAGTCATTCAAACAGGACACAACTGGTTTCTTTGCCACCGGTACAATGATAGAGGTCTTGAAGCATCTGGGAACGATGGCCTGACTCAGGGAGATGTTATAAATGTCAGTCAGGACATCCGCCAACTCGCTCGCGTAGTCTCGGAGCACACGTCCCGGGATGTTGTCTGGACCTGCAGCTTTACGTGGGTTGACTCTGGTTAGGGTCCTCCGTGTGTCCGCTGTGTTGATGGTAAAAGCTGGTCTGCCCGATGGTGGGGGTGGGCCAGCCCTCCCTCTGATTGTCGAGTTTGATGCTTCAAAATGTGCAAAGAAGTCGTTAAGCCTGTCTGGAAGCGAAGCGTCGTCATCATCGACCCCCTGCCTAGACTTATAGCCCGTCAGTGTCCGAACTCGCTGCCACATCTGCTTGGTGTTCCTAGTGTCACAGAGGTGTCCCTGGATTTTCTCCGCATAGGCGCGCTTTGCCGCCTTAATTCCCTTTGAGAGCGCAGACCTGGCTGAGCGGAGGGCGATCCTGTCCTTCGCTCTGAAGGCTGCATCCCTGGCTGTAAGCAGCGAGCGCACCTCTGCAGTCATCCAGGGCTTATGGTTACCCCGCATAGTGATGGTCTTCACTGTAGTGACATCCTCTGTGCACTTCGCGATGTAGCTGGTGACCATTTCAGCATACTCCTCCACATCTGTCTATCGGTAGTAAACTCTGAGATCGCGGCCAGCTGTCTCTGCTGCTGGCCCAACCACGGTTCTGAAACCTTGGCCATCGCGAATGTTAGCGGCTTGTGGTCCACAAACGCGGTGAAGCTGCGCCCTTCCAGCCAGAACTGGAAGTGGCGTATGGCCAGCAACTCCCTGTCGAACACGCTGTATTTACGTTCGTTGTTGCGCAAAGTTCTGCTGAAAAAGGCGAGCGGCTACCAAGCCCCGGCGACGCGCTGCTCTACGACAGCCCCTATGGCCACGTCTGAAGCGTCAGTGGTGAGCGCTATCCGGGCCGCCGGGTCCGGATGCGCCAGCAGTGCGGTGTTTGCCAGGGCTGCTTTAACTTCCAAGAATGCCCGCTCTTGCGCCGGGGTCCATTCGACCCTATCCGCGGGTTTCTGTTTCTTGAGCGCGGCGTACAATGGTTGCATGAGCTGTGCCGCGTGGGGAAGGAAACGGTTATAAAAATTCACCATCCCCAAAAATTTCTGCAGCGCCCTGACCGTCTGAGGCCGGGGAAAATCCGCCACAGCGCGCACTTTGTCGGGCAGCGGGATCGCTCCTTCCGGAGAGACGCTGTGCCCCAAAAAAACAATCTCCGTCACGCCAAACTGGCATTTCGCCGAGTTGATTATTATCCTGTGCTCCTCCAACCTCCAGAAAACCGACGTGAGGTGGGTTTTGTGTTCGTCTTCGGATGCACTGGCCACCAGGATATCGTCCAGGTAGACGAACACGAACGGGAGATCGCGCAGCACTGCATCTATCATGCGCTGGAATGTCTGTGCCGCTCCTTTTAACCCGAATGGCATGCGCAGGAACTTGAATAAACCGAACGGAGTTATTACCACTGTTTTGGGTACGTCCTCCGCGCACACTGGGACTTGGTGGTAACAGCGGACCAGGTCTATTTTGGAAAAAATGTGCGCTCCAGCGAGGTGAACGGAAAAATCCTGTATGTGGGGAATTGAGTAGCGGTCGTGCGCTGTGGCGTTGTTCAACCTGCGGAAATCACCGCATGGTCGCCACGATCCCTCAGCCTTAGGGACCATGTGTTAGTGGGGATGCCCGTGGGCTGTTCGAACGCCTGATGATGCCCAACCTTTCCAGGTTGGCGAACTCCTCGCGCGCTGTGGCCAGTTTAGCTGCGTCCAAGCTCCGAGGTCTTGCAAAAACGGGCGGCCTGGTGATGGTGATAAAGTGCTCCACCCCGTGTTTAGCGATGGCCGCCGAAAACTTCGGGACCGTGAGTGCTGGAAACTGAGTGAGCAGTGTGTGGAACTTACCGCCTGTAGCTGTGACGTTGGCTTGTGCTGTTGGCCGGGTCACTCGAGTTATACAGGGGAGAGAGTCAAAGGACAGTGCATTAACCAGGCGCCTGTTAGCAACATCAACCAGTAAACCATGTGCACACAGAAAATCTGCCCCCAGGATATGGTAATTCAGTGCTGCTACAACAAAAGTTCACTCATATGTACGGCCATGTAGAGATAAGATCAGTGTCCTCTCACCAAAGGTCTTAATATCTGAGCCGTTTGCTGCCAACATCTCGGGGCCGCTAGGTCCTGCCAGACGGTCGGCGTTGGTCGGCAGGATGAAGTTCTTCTGGGCTCCGGTGTCCACGAGGAAATGCCTCCCCGAGTGCGCGTCCGTCAGGTAGAGCAGCTTGTTCTCTTCACCGAGGGTCGCAGCCGCTACCGACCGCCAGCCTCGGCGTTTTCCCAAGCGCTTGAATTGGCACGGTGGCGCACATCTGCATGCGTTCTCTCCGAAGCAGCGGTGGTAGAAACAGAGCGTGTCTCTCTGGCGCTCCTTGGCCCCCGCTGCTGCTACCGTCGGTGGCTCCTCGCCTCCTCTGGTCGTCTCGCTGGGCTCCGCCGCTGCCGCATTGACTGTGATCGCCCTGGTGGTGATGATGATCCGGTCTGCCTCCTGGGCTAGCGCACGGTAGTCATGCGCGACCAGCAACAGCGAATTGGCCAGAACCGTTCTCGCCACTGTTGGAAGGTTCCGGAGGAAGAGGTGGGCAAACAGAAAGTGTCCGTCGTCCGTGCCCGTTAACACCAGCATCTTCTCAATCAGGTCTACAGCTGAACCATCTCCTAACTCGGCCCGCGTCAGGAGCCTCTCCGCTCTCTTACAGTCCGAGAGTGTGTAGCGCCGGGTGAGCGCAGCCTTGAGCGCCTCGTATTTGTTGCTGGCTGGAGGCTGATCAAGCAGGCTCGCTACCTGCTGAGCTATGCGGGCGTCCAGCGCTGCGACCACATGGTAGAATCTGGTGTCATCTGCCGTTACTCCCCGGAGGGCGAACTGGGCCTCGGTGTGGTGGAACCAAGAGCGCGGGTTGTGCTGCCAGAAATCCGGTAGCTTGACTGAAACCGCACACGCGTGGCTGGGGGTTCCGGGCTGTCTGCGGGATGGCTGCCGCCTCGCTGGAGCTTCCTGACCGGGCCGGCTCCGGGGTTCTTGCCTCGTGTTCCATAATACGTCTTGGGTCACCTGTGTGGAGTGTGTGAAATAAGAGGCTGATTCATGGCAGACGGTTTATTACACACTTCACATCTCTCAAGCACAGAACAGAATGAAACATTTCAGCAGGCACTCTGCTTTTTCCCAAATCTCTCCTCACAAGTCTCATGGCATTTCTCCACACACAACATGACATTTGCATTACACTGCATTCAACCCCCTACGTCCTTGACTCCTTCCTGCTATCTCGCCAGGAACCTCCTGAGCATTGTTCACCCATGCTTATCCACTGTCTCTTGTCTGAGATGCTAAATAATCTGACTCCCCCAAGGTGCTACAGTATTTTGTTTATGTGGTGTCTAAGCTGGAAGAACCTGTAAAGGTCTTGATTTACTAGACCTTGTTTTTTCAAATCTTCAAAACTTATTAAAGTTTGCCCTTTAAAAAAATCGTAATATTTTATCAGTCCGTTCTCTTTCCACTTTTTAAATCTAGTGTCTGTTTTATTAGGAGTAAAGTCCTGATCATGGGAAATCCACTGCAATAATCGATAGGGTTCTTTAGTTTGATTCTCTCTGACTATCTTAAACCAAATGTTTAGCAGGGTCTCTATCCACGGGTTAGTGTTATTCAAAAGTTTAGGTAAGGCATTGTTCCCTATTATCGCCTGTAGGGGAATGTCACTTGTTATTTGGCATTCTATCTCCTTCCATTGTGCAGTGTAGACTGGGTTACATATCTCTACTAATGTTTTAATTTGCGTGGCTTTAAAATAGTCCCTGATATTTGGCAGCGCGAGCCCACCTTTGTCTTTGTTTAGCTGTAGGGTTCTATATCTGATTCTAGGTCTCTTGCCCTGCCATATGAATCTTGAGATCCTTCTGTCCAGTTCTTGCCATGTTTTTGTGGGAGGTTCTACCGTTATTGTTTGGAAAAGGTATAGAAGACGTGGAAGTATATTCATTTTGACTGCTTCAATTCTTTGTGCGATACCCAAGAATGGTATCATATTCCATCTTGCTAGATCAGATTTTATTTTTGCCATTAGTGGATCATAGTTTAGTGTTATAATTTTGTTGAGTTGTTTCGGGATATTGACCCCCAGATATTTCATAGATTCCATTTCCCAGTTAGTTTTGAATTTGCTTAGTAAATATTGATTTGGGTCATAGTTGAATGTTAAAATTTGGGTTTTATGCATGTTTAATTCGTACCCCGATTCGTACCCCGATAACTCTCCATACTCTGAAAAAACTGAGATTAGTTCTGGAAAAGAGGTGTGCGGCTGCCCCAGGTATATTAAAATGTCATCAGCAAAGAGTGCTATTTTATGTTCCTTCTGACCAAGTGTAATACCTTGAATTTTTTGATTCTGTCTTATCCATTGGCTCAGAGGTTCTATTGTAGCGGGTTGATTCAACCCCCACAACACAGAGACAGAACACAGAGACAGTCAGCTCGCACTCCTGGGTTTTTTCCGCTGCATGCTGCGTTTACAGCTGTGAGGTTAAAGTGTCATCCATGCATTGTGTTCATGCATCCTGTCTGTACCTCTGATATGCAAATGCCCAGACTGACTGCTGTGAAGGTCTTTGATGTATTGTCTGAGTTGAGTATATATGCTGCACTGTGCTGTAAATCTGCCTCTCATTCACTCACTCTTCAACTGCTGCTGGACACACGCACTGTGTGTCTCCTCCTCTTTGAGAGCTGGAGGAACGAAGTTGCAGCCTGCTCAAGCCATGGGCTGCAGCCGAGTTCTGATGAAGGCGGATGATAATAAAGCTATTTAAAAATCCAACGCTGCCTTTATTTTATCATTCCCTTCACTGGTGACCCCGGAATGCACACGTTTTGTGCAAACGCAACCTTCTGATCTGAACAGCCACGCTGGCGACCCGAGACTGAAGAAAACGAGCGGCCAGCGAACGCAGCACCCGGGCATGAATGCTCCGTCACAGCGGCCTGACTGGTTTGCTCTCCCGGCTGCCTCAGGGAGACCTCGACGCAGAGCCCACGGCAGGCGAGCTGCTCTCAGGACATCAACCAAGACCGGGTAAGTGGCAGAGAACGTCATGGCGCGCCCTCGCCGAGATCGGCACATCCATGCGGGACCGGCTGCGCAGCTCCTCCACATCAGAGCACATGAGGGCGACTCCCATGGCCAACGGAGCACATGTGGACCTGAACACACCATGACTAATCTGCAGCCATGGCTCGTCAGAGATGTTTTTCGGCGCAGACTGCGCCGATCTCCACCAAGTTTCCGACCCTGATTTCCTCTCCAGCGGCCCACCCACGCACGGAGCCCCAGCACGCGCACGGGGGGGACGAGGACGGCGCACCACGCACGGGACAAATACGGCTTTTCCGACCGCCTTCCTTCTGCTGCACACTGGCCCTTCAGGCTTGCTTGTACACCTGAGGCCCGCAGCTTGCTCACTGGATTTTATGGTCTTAGCCACGGCACACAAGGGGAATTCAGCTGTCTGCGGTTCCCGAGGCTGTAGGGTTACGTCTGCCCTAAAGTCAACACGCCAGTCCCTCTGCTTTTATTTTTTTCTTGCCACTGCTCCTGCTTTTCTTCATGGCCACGAGAGGAGTCAGAGACTAATTTTTTTTTTCTTCTTCTGATCTCCACATGTTCAGACGGGACATCGCGGAGCAGCAAACACTTTTGGCGTGACTCGAACGATTTTCCCGCGCCCGGTCAGCATTTGCTACCCCCTCTCCCCCTCCTCCTGCACAGAGCTTTTCCCTGCTCACTGCCCAAACTGCAACACCGAGGTCACGGTCCCCTACCGTGCCCTCTGGGGGGGAGCAGTGTAGCGGGTTGATTCAACCCCCACAACACAGAGACAGAACACAGAGACCGTCAGCTCGCACTCCTGGGTTTTTTCCGCTGCATGCTGCGTTTACAGCTGTGAGGTTAAAGTGTCATCCATGCATTGCGTTCATGCATCCTGTCTGTACCTCTGATATGCAAATGCCCAGATTGACTGCTGTGAAGGTCTTTGATGTATTGTCTGAGTTGAGTATAGTATATGCTGCACTGTGCTGTAAATCTGCCTCTCATTCACTCACTCTTCAACTGCTGCTGGACACACACACTGTGTGTCTCCTCCTCTTTGAGAGCTGGAGGAACGAAGTTGCAGCCTGCTCAAGCCATGGGCTGCAGCCGAGTTCTGATGAAGGCGGATGATAATAAAGCTATTTAAAAATCCAACGCTGCCTTTATTTTATCATTCCCTTCTCTATGAAGATTGCAAAGAGCAGTGGAGACAAGGGGCAGCCCTGACGACATCCTCTTTCCAGTTCAAAAGATGATGATAATTTACCATTAATCCATATTTTAGCTGTTGGTTTTTTATATAATGCCTGGATAGTTCTAATGAAGTTGTTATGAAAATTGAAACTGGATAAGATTCTATATAGGAAAGACCAGTTAACCGAATCAAATGCTTTTTCAGCATCTAATCCCAATATGGCTGCATTTAAATTATATTTTTTTATATGATGAATTATGTGTAAAGTGCATCTAATGTTATCTTGTGTCTGTCTTTGTCTTATAAAACCTGTTTGGTCTAAATGAATTAAGTCTGTCAGTATATTTTCTAACCTTTTGGCAAGGATAGCGGTAAAAAGTTTATAGTCCTGATTTAACACACTGATTGGTCTGTAGTTGGAGCAGTCTAGTTTATCCTTTTCAGGTTTAGGTATGACTGCAATGACCCCTTCTCTCCAGGAGGGGGAGATTTCCCCTGTGTGGAGGGCATAGTTAAATGTTTTCAGGAGGAGAGGAGATAGTTGCTGTTTAAAGATTTTGTAACATTCTGCTGTATAACCATCTGCTCCTGGGATTTTGTTAGCTTTAAGTTTCATAATTGCTTTTTCTAATTCTTTAGGTTGTATTTCTGCCAGTAGTTTTTTATTTTGTGACTCAGTAAGTTGGGGGAAGATTTAATGTGTTTAGGAAGGCTTCGGATGCGTTTTTGTGTTTTTTCAGGGAGTACAAGTTCTTGTAGTAATTCTTGAAGCTTTTAAGAATTTCCTGAATTCTAAATTTTATTTCCTTTGATACTGGGTCTCTGATTTTGTAGATTGCTCTCTCCGTTTGTTGTTTCCTCAATTTATAGGCAAGTAATTTTGCCGATTTGCTAGCTGTTTCATAGTATTTTTGTTTCAGATATGTAAGTTTCTTCTGGATTTCTATTGTGTAGCTCTCGTTGTTTTTTAGTTTCCTTAATTTTGAGCGAGTCATTAGAATGAGTGTTGTCTTTGTGCTCTTTTTCTAGTTTCTTAAGTTCTGACTCTAATGTGGTTAGTTTTTCTTGTCTCAGTTTCTTTTGGAGTGCCAGTTTTGCAATAATCCTTCCCCTTATTACAGCTTTGCATGCGTCCCACAGTATTAAAGGGGATACTTCTCCATTATCATTTTCTTCCAAATATCTGAGAATATCTGATTCCAATTCATCTTTCATTGGTCCTTTCAGCACATTTGAATTTAACCTCCAAGAAAATGTATTATTTGTGTATTTTTGGATATTTAAGTCCACATAGATCGGGCTGTGGTCAGAGAGATCCATCAGTCCTATTTTACATGTTTTTACTCTTCCAATGTCTCTATTAAACATAAAAAAAAATAGTCAGTCCTTGAGTATGATGAATGTGGTGCTGAGTAAAATGTATAATCTTTTACACTGGGGTTGAATTCCCTCCACACGTCACAGATTCCCATTTCTTTTAGTGGCATCCGTGCTTTTCTACTTTGAGTGTTATTTTGATGTGGAGAATTACCTGATGCATCCCAGTATGGATTCAGTCTTAGATTGAAGTCTCCACCACATATCACTAAACCTTGGGCTTTAGTTATCATTAGGTCAAATACATTTTTATAAAATTTCCAGTTAGCCCCTAGAGGTGCATATACATTCAGCAGGGTGATATCTTCTCCCTCTAGCCGACCAAGTACCATGCTAAAGCTCCCTTCTTTATCTTTGTGTTCTGAATTTTTTTCAAATATAATTTTGGTTGAGATCAATGTCGCTACCCCCCTCCTCCTCCCTGACTTATATGAAGATGAAGAGATCAGTTTAAACCCTTGTCTATTTAGTTTAGTGTGCTCCAAGTCTGTTAGGTGGGTCTCCTGTAAAAATATTATTCCTGCTTTGTCTTTTTTCATTTTGCCTAGAATCTTGGATCTTTTAACTGGATTCAGGATCCCTTTTACATTATATGAGATTATTTTGGTTACACCCTGTTTCTCCATTGTATTGTCTTATTTAGTATAACAGTGTAATGGCCCTCTTTCATGTTACTCAGAAACTGAAAGAACGTTAAGAACATAAAAAAAACATTAAGAACATAGTATATAAAACTTTAAAACAAAAAACTGTCAAAAGATCTTCCAGAACTGAGGTCTTTTTAGCGACCTTAGAAGAGCCTTGTGGTTGGTGTGTTGGCTCTGAGGGAAATTCCTCAAACTTTGTTACGCGTTGAGGGCCCTCTCTTACCCCTGTAAATTGTCCCATGTTTTTAACATGAATTTCAGATCCCAATCCAAACTTGTAACGATTTTTTTTTTTTATGCCTATACCCTATGAAATTGTGCGCAACCTCCCACCACCATCACAGCAAACAATCACATTAATACAGTATTTGTTAGTGTGGAGAGTTCATGTGGTTCATTGTCACATTTCTATTTTAACAAGTTTTTTTTTTTAAAGATTTATTTGTTTCTAATATTATGACTGTTCCATGAAATGTTTTACCACTTCATATTTGCTGATTCTGCATCTCCTTTAATGTTTGTTACCTTGTAGGAGGAGGTTTGGATACGCAGATTGACTAAAAATATCGTTATTCCCTCCTGAAAGCGTCCAGTTTTTCCTTATAGCCCTGGCTCTGGGTTTCCCGCTGCTGGCCCGTGGATTTTGAGGGTCTCTATGTCCACCACGTTTGAGCCTTGATTCTTTCGGTCGGGTCTGCTGTGGGTTTATACACCGTTACCAGGAGCCCTCTTCTCGCCATATCCCTGGTTGCTTCTTCTGCCGAGTTGTAGAGACACATCTCTTCCCCGTAAAAAACCCTCAGCTTCGCCGGAAATGGAGTTTGAAAGCGCAGTTTCTTCTCTCTTAGTACCTTTTTGGCGTCGTTGTATTCCTGACGCTTTGTAAGGACCTCTGGGGCGTAGTCGTGCTCCACAAAAACTTTTCTTTCTTGGTGCATAAATCCTTTTTTTCTGCCAAGCCAGTCTCAAAACCTCTTCTTTTGTTCTGAAGTTGGAAAACTTCACCACCATCGATCGTGGGGGAGCTTCCGCCAACGGCCTTGGGGCTAAAGAACGGTGCGCCCTTTCTATTTTCAAATTGGTGGATTGGGGAATTTCCAACTTCTCTCTCAGTATGGTTTCCACGCATGTGTGGCACACATATTTGAGTTGCTTAGGCTGCATATGTATATTACTGTTGCCCACGTCTCAGAATGAACAATAAGTCTGGGTCTCCTGGGGATAACAGGAGGATGCGAAATGCGATCTTTTGAGATGGCCTTGAGAGACTTCCTGACCACCAGGGTTTTGGGGGAGAGGAGAAGACCTGGGGGTTTATGTATTGTGTCTTGGGATTAAAGACAATGTGACTCTGTACTTTGATATCCCAGGTATAAAAGGGACAGATGTGGGAGGATGGGTCTCTTTTCTGTTTGAGAGGATGTTGGAGATACGTGAATGTTAATAAATCTGAATTGAGAAATAAACTCAGCCTCATCTTTTCACGCTCTCCACACTGGTGACCTTGCGACGTATCATGGGCAGAAGCGATTCCCCCGAACCGGACTCGTCAGGAACCAGCCGGGCAAACGCAGTCTCAGTCAAACTACCAGAATTCTGGCAGGACAACCCGGACTCCTGGTTCCTCTTGGCCGAGGCTCAGTTCGCTCTCGGGGGAATAACGGCAGATGACACGAAATTCTACCACGTTATCGCCAAGCTTGACAACCGCACAGCTCGACATGTGCAGAGCCTGGTGCAGCGCCCACCCGCTGGCGACAAATACGGCGGGTTGAAGGCTGCGCTCATTCAGCGTTTCACTCCCTCAGCCCAGGAGAGAGCAGAGCGACTCCTGGCCCTGAACGACTTGGGAGAAAGCACGCCTGTCGACCTGATGGAAGACATGCTGAGGCTGAGAGGCTCAGACGACAACAATTTCCTCTTCACCCACATTTTCCTGAGAACCCTACCGTCGGAGACGAGGGCGACCCTGGCAGGTTCACAGTTTGTGGCCCAGCGGAACTTCCGCGCGCTGGCCCAGGAGGCACAGCGGATTCTCAACGCCAGCAGACGGCACATGGCCACCGCAGCAGTGACAGACCTCGGCGCGACGGCCGGGAATGGCAGGGGGCCAGAGGCGGCGGAGGCAGAACCACCGGCAACGGCGGCGGTGAAGATCAAACATCGCGGAGGAGACGACCTCTATTTTTACCATCGCCGCTTCGCAGAGAGGGCATGCAAGTGTATTCCACCGTGTCAGTTCAAGAGCTCAGGAAACGCCAGAACCGGGAGTCGGTAGCAGCTGCGGCCCTCGGTGAACAGAACAAGCTGCTCTACTTGACGGATGCGCGTTCTGGGAGGCAATTCCTCGTGGACACAGGCTCCCAAGTGAGTTTCATCATGCCAACCTATGCTGACCGGCTGGCAGGCCCCGGGAGTCACGGAGCATCAACGGCGAACGGCTCGAGCATTAAGACCTTCAGTGAAAGGACTCTGCTTCTGTCCCTGCACGGCCGTACATATGAGTGGACTTTTATTATAGCTGCGGTGAGTTTCAACATGTTAGGTGCTGATTTTCTGTGCTCACATGGGCTGTTGGTTGATCTTCCTAATAGACGCTTGGTTAATGCACTCTCTTTTTACTCTATCCCTTGTGCAGCTCGAGTGACTCCGCCCACAGCACAAGCCAACGTCGCTACGGCAGGCGGTAAGTTCCACACTCTCCTCACTCAGTTTCCAGCACTCACAGTTCCCACATTTTCAGCAGTCGTCGCTAAACACGGAGTGGAGCATTTTATTACTACCGCCAGTCCCCCCGTTTTTGCAAAAGTTCGGAGCTTGGATGCAGCTAAACTGACCATAGCGCGCGAGGAGTTCGCCAACCTTGAAAAGTTGGGCATCATCTGGCGTTCGAATAGCCCATGGGCTTCCCCGCTCCACATGGTCCCTAAAGCGGACGGCTCGTGGCGACCTTGCGGTGATTTCCGCAGGTTGAACAACGCTACAGCGCACGACCGCTACCCAATCTCCCATATTCAAGATTTTTCCGTTCATCTGGCGGGGGCGCGCATTTTTTCTAAAATAGACTTGGTCCGCGGGTACCATCAAGTCCCAGTACGCGCTGAGGACATTCCCAAAACAGCGGTAATAACTCCGTCTGGCCTTTTTGAGTTTTTGCGCATGCCGTTTGGGCTTAAAGGCGCCGCGCAGACGTTCCAACACATGATGGACACGGTGTTGCGCGATCTCCCTTTTGTGTTCGTCTACCTGGACGACATTTTGGTAGCCAGCGCGTCCGAAGAAGAACACGAAAAACACCTCACGGCAGTTTTCCGGAGGTTGGGAGATCACGGGTTAATAATCAACCCAGCGAAGTGTCAGTTCGGGGTGACGCAGATTGATTTTTGGGGGCACCGCGTCTCTCCAGAAGGAGCGGTTCCGCTGCCCGACAAAGTGGGTGCAGTAACAAATTTTCCCCAACCACAAACGGTCAAAGCATTACAGGAGTTTTTGGGAATGGTGAATTTTTATAACCGTTTCCTCCCCCGCGCAGCGCAGCTCATGCAACCACTGTATGCCGCGCTAAAAAAACAAAAACCCACAAATGCAATCGAATGGTCCCCGGAGCAGGAACGCGCATTCTCGGAGGTTAAAGCAGCCCTTGCAGACGCTGCGTTGTTGGCACATCCAGACCCAACGGCCCGCATAGCGCTCACTACTGATGCATCAGACGTGGCCATAGGAGCGGTTGTAGAGCAGCATGTTGCCGTGGCTTGGCGGCCGCTTGCCTTTTTCAGCAGGACTTTGCGCGATGCCGAGCGAAAATACAACGCGTTCGACAGGGAGTTGTTAGCGCTCCACTTAGCCATTCGTCACTTCCAGTTCTGGTTGGAAGGTCGGCGTTTCACCGCGTTTGTCAACCACAAGCCGCTGACTTTCGCGATGGCCAAGGTTTCAGAGCCGTGGTCGGGCCGGCAGCAGAGGCAGCTGGCTGCAATTTCAGAGTTTACTACCGATATTCAACACGTAGTGGGTAAACTTAATGTAGTGGCAGACTGTCTCTCGCGCGCCGTAACTGCTCCAGTCCGCGCAGGGGTGGATTATACTGCCGTGGCCGTGGAGCAAAATAGCGGCGCGGAAGTACGTGCGGCCCCAGTCCGCGTGGGGATAGATTATGTAGCCATGGCCGCGGATCAGGTTAGCGATGCGGACGTGTGCACGCTCCAGTCTGGACCAACAGGGTTAAGGCTGGAGAGCAGGGTGCTGCAAAATGGTATGCCCCCACTAATCTGCGACGTCTCCACCGGGCGCGGTTGCCCGGTGGTCCCGACCGCGTGGCGCCGCCGTGTTTTTGACTCCATTCACTCTCTGGCGCACCCGGGGGTGCGCGCGTCGGTCAAAATGGTAGGAGAGAAGTTTGTGTGGCCGAGCCTGCGCAAACACGTTAAGGAGTGGGCAAGAGCCTGCATGGCTTGCCAGCGGGGCCAAAATACACAAACACACTAAAGCCCCCTTAGAACCGTTTCACATCCCAGCTAAGAGGTTCGATCATGTGCACGTCGACCTCGTAGGCCCCCTCCCGCCGTCACAGGGGTGCACACATCTTTTGACAATGGTGGACCGCACCACGCGTTGGCCTGAAGTGGTCCCACTGGCATCAACCACAGCCGAGGAGGTGGCGCGCACGTTTTTAACGGCTTGGGTAGCGCGTTTTGGAGTTCCGTCGGATATTACATCCGACAGAGGTCCTCAATTTGTTTCCGAGCTTTGGTCGGCGATGGCCCGCAGCCTGGGGGTAACGATCCACCGCACTACCGCGTACCACCCCAAGGCTAATGGTTTATGCGAACGTTTCCATAGGTCATTGAAAGCAGCCCTCAGAGTGTCGCTTACGGATGCAAATTGGGTAAACAGACTACCGTGAGTTTTATTGGGGTTGCGTTTTGCACCTAAAGAGGATTTAAAAGCCTCCCCAGCTGAGTTGGTGTTTGCGCAGCCGCTTCGGCTGCCTGGGGAGTTTCTCCCAGATAATCCTGCGCCGGAGTGCCCCCCTGCTCAGCGGTTACTGAGCGACACGGGAGCAAGCACGCTTCCGGGCCCCGTTCATCACACTTTTCTGCGCGTTTTTGTACCTAAGGCTTTAAAAAATGCCGAGTTTGTTTTTGTCAGACACGATGCTCAACGCCCAACTCTGCGACCTCCTTATGATGGCCCATATAGAGTGCTGGAAACAGGTGATAAGCATTTTTTGCTAGATTTGGGAGGCAGGAGGGAAACAATTGGCATAGACAGACTTAAACCTGCTTTTGTGATGGCTGACGAGGCTGTGCCGTTGGCGAGAGCTCCTCGACGCGGCAGACCTCCCAGGGAGCAGGCCCCAGAGCCCCCACAGGGATTGACTAACAGTTCTCATCCTCAGATAGCAGATTCACAGCAGGATGGTGCCGCGGGAGTGGTAAAGCCCGCTTACAGCAAGTTCGGAAGACGATGATTTTACCATAATGTGCAGACTGTGTTGTATTGTTTCATTTTAGACGTTTGGGGGGGGGTCATGTGACACACATATTTGAGTTGCTTAGGCTGCATATGTACAGTATATTACTGTTGCCCACGTCTCAGAATTAACAATAAGTGCCACTTAACATAATGAGCCACTTGCTGGTTTCATCCAAAGACAGGACAGCAGCAGAGCCACCAGGAGTTCTGTAAACAATAACTGTAAAATATTCCACCACAGAACCACATTTGGACAAACAGCTTTCTCTATAAAGGGCAGTCACATCTGGAACACAATGCCAAATGAAATGAAAATAATAACGGACTTTAAAACATTCACTAAAAAGGTTAAAAACTGGCTGAAAAATAAACAAGAATGTACCCATGTATGAAATGATTGTCTGCAGGGTGAGAGTGAATGAAGGGAAGGAATGAATGTGTTTGTTTATAGTGAGTTACGAAGGGAGAGAGGCCTGAAATAGGCAAATGTGAGTCAGGCTGTTATATTGTGTATTTATAATATTTATAATCCTTATAATATTCATAATATGTATAATTGTGTATTTATAATGTACTTATAATCTTTTTTGCATTGATGTATGTGGTTATTGTTTATTCTGTTTTCATTTTTTCTTTTCCTTATCCTTTTTTACTTTTTACTTGTTTCTCCTTTCTAAAGCCCATCCAGGGACAAGAGTTGCAAATTAGCTAATAGCTATACACTCTTTGTGCAACACATCAGATTTATTGTCATTTGATTAATTGTCTATGTTTATTGCACTGTCCCCGTCAAATAAACAAATAATCTAATCTAAGTCTGGGTCTCCTGGGGATAACAGGAGGATGCGAAATGTGATCTTTTGAGATGGCCTTGAGAGACTTCCTGACCACCAGGGTTTTGGGGGAGAGGAGAAGACCTGGGGGGTTATGTATTGTGTCTTGGGATTAAAGACAATGTGACTCTGTACTTTGATGTCCCAGGTATAAAAGGGACAGATGTGGGAGGATGGATCTCTTTTTTGTTTGAGAGGATGTTGGAGATACGTGAATGTTAATAAACCTGAATTGAGAAATAAACTCAGCCTCATCTTTTCACGCTCTCCACACATGCAACCATTGTGGTGAAACCGTCCTCGACTCCTTCTTTCAGACCATGAATTCTTATGTTGTCCCTTCTTAGTCTTCCTTCCTGGTCAGTTAGCTTAGCCTCCAGTCTTGTCTGTCGTTTGAGTAATTCCAGCGTGGTTTCTTCCAGCCCTTTTATTCTTTCCTCTGCTTCCATGATTCGGGCCTCAGCCTGGTCCACTCTGCTGTTTGTCCTTTTTATTTCGTCTTTAATTTCACAAAATTCGACCCAACACTCTCGGCAAAATTCTCTTAATTCTTGAAGTATTGTTTTTAAGCTAACCGTGTTGCTAGCCTCATTTTGCTCCTCTATTTCCGAGTGGTTGTTGTCTTCCAGGTCAGATTCTCCGGCCGATGCGTGTCTTGGCCTGGTAAATGTCGATCTCTTCTGTTTTCCTTTAGGCATAATGACTTTGTCTTTTGATTTTCACTCTTCCATAAATCCGTTAAATCTGATTTTCATGGTATTTTCACGGATGGGATCTGGGAGCTTCAGCGTTAAGCTGCTACCACCATGGTGTCCAGACCGGAAGTCCCATCATTATTTAAATTTAATTTCAAAAACTATGACCTTTAAATGGTGTACTGTATATAATGAACTTTGAAGATATTGTGGGGCACCCCCACAACAGACTGGGACAAGCAGAGCGCTCAGCTAGAGCAATTAACATAACAGTGAAATGTGTGTATTAATGTCAACAGGCAGCCTCGCTTCGTCTAGCTCTTTCCTGCTCAGTACTGTGATGTTAATGTGCCATTCATGCATTGTGTTCATGCTTCCTGCTCTAACTGTGATGTAAATGTCCCATGCCTTTCATGTATTGTCTGTAGTTGGGTATAAAAGCTGCATTGCTCTGTAACTCACTCTCTCTCTTACCACTGCTTCTGACGACACGCATTCTGTGTCTCCTCACGAGAGCCTGAGGACCCGCTCCAGCCCGCCTGCACAGGGCTGGGGTGAGTTCTATGATAGCGGGATGAATGATAGCAAACACCCTCAAAAACTCTCAGTTCGCTGCCTATTTTTCCATGCCGCCACAATATGAAAATTTATGTTTTTGAATTATACAGAAAAAAAATTTACTTTTTAAGTAATAGTCTAATAAGCGACTTTTGCATCGTGGCTTGCGCAAAGCATCATGAGAACGTGGCTACCAAACATGCTCTATCGATTCATTTATTTTATGGAAAGTTCCTGATCTACGAGCATATTGTATGCGTAGGGGTCTTCCCGGTTGTACCCGCAAACGCAAGGATGAACGAGTTGCGCTTACATTCACGGCCACGGTACAGAAATTGGCCAAAATGGCCCCCCTATATGTATGCTGACATAGCAGATTTTTTGTTGCCAAAGGACCAAGCACCCTTACTTGCGAGACTCCGAAACGACTACAGAGAAGGTAAACGAGTGGTTTGACAGCTCAACTTTGGTTTTGTCATTCTGAGTAAATTTCACTACAAGCCATAGCCTGCTTACTTAGATCTATAGGTCGATACTACTATAGTTTAAGTCCCACACCAGCCTACTTATCAATGGCCTTAATTACATGTGTGTGTAGATCAAGCTTCATTACCAATATACAAAGAACTATATCCTAGATCCAGGCCTGCCTGTCCGTACCTACAACTTCAGGGTTTAGCCTCGTGTCAGTTAGGCTAGAACTTGAATACACAACACTATTTAATTATGTTATAATATAGACTTACCGCTTTAATCCAACAATTACGTCCGTCCGGATCCTTCAGCTCCGTGGGGAATGTATATAACGTGAATGGCGGCGGACATGTACACACGCTGGTCCTGAAGTTACACGCATGTATGCTGCAAGTTTGCCTTTTCCACCGCTCTAGATGATACATGCCGTTCCACACTTCACTACGGCACAATGTGCACCTGGCATAATGGCGATTTAAAGCTTGAAGCAGACTTTAAACGGCAATTGTTCAGGTGTGACCGTACTGTCTCCATACAAGAGCAAGGCGGCTACCGGAATGTTTGGTAGTCATGAACTTTGAACTCACATAGTCCGTACATGCGCACTCGTAATGCGAAAGTCGCTTATTTAGAGACATACACTAATACATCTATACACTCCCACCTTGGTAGACTGAGATAATAAATTTATATCATATAGTGACCAGTTTATAGGGTGCGAAAATATGTAAATTCCGAAGAAAACATAATATTTACAAAAAGAGCCTGGTTGCCCTGAAAACATACTTGAATTAAAGTCGCACATTGTTTATTTTGTTTAGCATCAACTGTAGTAGTAATAATAATAATAGTAATAATAATAATAATGTGTGTGGGATTGTGGAGTACATCTTCAACCTGAGCCTGAAGCTGGGGAGGGTACCACAGTTGTGGAAAACATCTTGTGTGGTACCTGTACCAAAGACTTCCCACCCCAAAGACCTGAACAGCTACAGACCAGTGGCCCTGACATCTCACATGATGAAGACCCTGGAGAGGCTGCTCCTTGCTCACCTCTGCCCCCTGGTGGGACCAGCGATGGATCCACTCCAGTTCGCCTACCAGGATGGCATTGGGGTGGAGGATGCAGTGATCTTCCTCCTTCACCGTTCTCTGTCCCACCTGGAGAAGCCCGGGAATGCGGTGAGGATCATGTTCTTTGACTTCTCCAGTACTTTCAACACCATCCAACCGATGATCCTGAAGGACAAGCTGTTGTGCGCAAGGGTGGACCAGCACCTGTCGTCATGGATCCTGGACTACCTCACTAAACGGCCACAGTTTGTGAGAACCCGGGACTGTGTGTCCGACACGATCATCGGTAGCACGGGGGCCCCCCAGGGAACGGTTTTGGCTCCCTTCCTGTTCACCCTTTATACTGCGGACTTCTCACACAACACAACACACTGCCATCTACAGAAGTTCTCTGACGACTCTGCGATCGTCGGCCTCATCTCCAACGGAGATGAAGCTGAGTACAGAGGACTTATCCAGGACTTTGTGGACTGGTGCCATCGGAACTGCCTCCAGATCAAAGCGAGGAAAACTAAGGAGCTGGTGGTGGACTGCCGCAGGCAAGGACAACCCCTCACAGCACCAGTAAACATACAGGGAACAGACATTGAGATGGTGACATCCTACAAGTACCTGGGTGTTCATCTGAACAATAAACTAGACTGGTCACACAATACAGATGCACTCTACAAGAAGGGACAGCGCAGGCTGTTCCTACTGAGGAGACTCAGGTCTTTTGGTGTACAAGGGGCGCTGCTGAAGACATTCTATGACACGGTGGTGGCATCAGCCATCACTTCTGGAGTGGTCTGCTGGGGCAGTGGCATTACAGCAGCCAATAGGAAGAGACTGAACAAACTGATCAAGAAAGCTAGCTCTGTCCTGGGGCAGCGCCTTGACCCAGTGGAAGAGATAGGAGAGAGAAGGATGGTGGCTAAACTGTCATCTCTGCTGGAGTCTGAGTCCCACCCTATGCAGGACATACTGAACCCACTGAGGAGCTCATTTAGCAGCAGACTACGTCATCCTAGGAGCGCAACCAAGAGGTTTCGCAGGTCCTTCCTACCTACGGCTGTCAGACTGTATAACCTAAGCAGGGCTACTCGCAGAGATAGCAAAAAAAACGTGACGGCCTAATAGTATTGAATGCAAAAGACGCAATAGACTTCCCCTCCAGTATACAACTAGGACAATATCGGTCGCTACGGAGGGTGACAATATGTATGGGTACATATTCATACTATGTAGGATAACTAAGTAGACAGTTATGCTGTTTATTCCATCTAGCTACAATGCTCCGCACTGTGTGTATATACATCCATCCATCCATCCATCTTCTACCGCTTTTCCGGAGGTCCGGGTCGCGGAGGCAGCAGTTCAAACAGAGAAGCCCAGTCTTCCCTCTCCCCAGCCA
Source organism: Pholidichthys leucotaenia (assembly GCA_020510985.1). NCBI lineage: Eukaryota > Metazoa > Chordata > Actinopteri > Cichliformes > Pholidichthyidae > Pholidichthys > Pholidichthys leucotaenia. Next base: position 247,316,285 of record CM035843.1, on the reverse strand, counting down.
CCTGCTCCAGCTCTTCAGAGGGGATACCAAGACGTTCCCAGACCAGCTGGGAGACATAGTCTCTCCACCGAGTCCTGGGTCTGCCCCGGGGTCTCCTCCCAGTGGGACGTGCCTGAAACACCTCAAGTGGGAGGCGTCCAGGAGGCATCCTAATCAGATGCCCATACCACCTCAACTGACTCCTTTCAATGTGGAGGAGCAGCGGTTCTACTCTGAGCCTCTCCCGGATGACTGAGCTCCTCACCCTATCTCTGAGGGTGAGTCCAGCAATCCTACGGAGAAAGCTCATTTCAGCCGCTTGTATCCGCGATCTCGTTCTTTCGGTCATTACCCAAAGCTCGTGACCATAGGTGAGAGTAGGAACGTAGATTGACTGGTAAATCGACAGCTTTGCCTTAGAACTAAGCTCCCTCTTCACCACAACAGACCGGTACAACGTCCGCATCACAGCAGATGCTGCTCCAATCCGTCTGTCCATCTCTCGCTCCATTTTCCCCTCACTCGTGAACAAGACCCCAAGATACTTAAACTCCTCCACTTGGGGCAGGAGCCTGTCCCCAACCCAGAGAGGACAATCCACCTTTTTCCGGCTGAGGACCATGGACTCGGACTTGGAGGTGCTGATTCTCATCCCAGCCGCTTCACACTCAGCGGCAAACCGTCCCAGCAAGAGCTGTAGGTCATTGCTGGATGAAGCCAACAGGACAACATCATCTGCAAACAACAGAGATGAGATCCTGTGGTCACCAAGCATGACACCCTCCATTCCCTGGCTGCGCCTAGAAATCCTGTCCATAAAAATTATGAACAGGATCGGTGACAAAGGGCAGCCCTGGCGGAGTCCAACTCTCACTGGGAATGACTCCGACCGAGTGTTGGCAATACGAACTAAACTCTCACAACGGTCGTACAGAGACCAAATAGCTCGTAACAACAAGCCCGATACCCCATACTCCCGAAGCACCCCCCACAAAAATCCACGAGGGACGCGGTCAAATGCCTTCTCCAAGTCCACAAAACACATGTAAACTGGTTGGGCAAACTCCCACGAACCCTCAAGAATTCTCGAGAGGGTAAAGAGCTGGTCCGACGTGCCACGGCCAGGACGAAAACCACATTGCTCCTCCTGAATCCGAGGTTCGACCAACGGCCGGAGTGTGTATATACAGTATATTTATATATTTATTCCATCTAGCTACAGTGCTCCGCACTGTGTGTTTATATATTTATATATTTATATATTTATAAATATATTTATTTATTTAGCCTTTATTATATTTATATAATAAAGGCTTATCTTATTTATATGTACATATTGTGATGTAGGCGAGGTTCACACAAAGAAGAGGAGCAGATGGTTGCGACACATCAGGCTTTATTAAAACACACCACTGAGCACAGACAGGCGGGGAGGTCATCCTCTCAGACCTCGGTTTCAATCATGGTTACACACACATGATACATCTTGCCCTAATCTTGCCTATAAATACTGCTTGGTCATTATAACGCAGTTATAATGACACAGCAGTATAATAACTCAGTAATCACATTAAATACACACACAAAGTAACGTTCTCTGCTGCAAAGCATGCTGGGGAAATCCCTGCCCCCCTTAACACGGCCCCGACGTTACACTGCCCCCCCGGACTGGTTTCTGTCCCCAGAAAAATCAAAGTCCAACCCAGAAGTCCAACGCCAATCAGTCCAGGTGTCGGGGCGGCTTCGATGCCGACGACCAGCACATCCATCAGCTTCAGTAGGACTACGCACAGTCCCTCCCCTGGCAGTGGGAGTCATATACCCGCTCCGGCCGACTCCCACCGCTGCTAGGACCTCCCAGGCGGCTGCTGGCCCGCGCCCAGGCGTCCAGCCCCTGCTGAGCCCGGGAAAAGACCGGATCTGTCCTGCTTGCTCCGCTGCTGCTGCGCGCCGAGGGCCTCTGTGACGTCACCGCCGGGGGAAGCATCTGCGGGAGGTGGCCTGTCGCCGTCCATGCCACCTCGCTCTAGTTTAACATCGGCGAGGGGCCAGTTTGTCGTGGGGTGAGTGCGGGGCAGTACCATGCGATGTGCCCTGGCTCTCCGCAGCAGAAGCACCCTTCCTCGCATCGCCGCCGCCGTCTTCTCCATGGACGCGCCGCCGTGGTCTGCCGTAACTCCTCCTCCTCCCCCTCGCTCTCAGCCGTGGCCTGGAAGGTTTCCCCCAGTGACCAGTCACTCAGCGCAGCAGTCAGCTCGACCTGGGCCAGGTGGTCACCCAACAGGGTCTCGCCGTTGTAGCGGAGAATCTTGGCCTGCTGCTGGATGGATGGGACGGTCGCCTCCCGGTCGATCGCTGCTCCTGATCGCCGAGGAATCGCCAGCCCGTCCTGCCCTGAAAAGGGCGGGAAGTGGGGCTGGTTTGCTCTGCTCGGCCCGCTCTGCCTTGAAAAAGGCAGAAGGCGGGGTACACTTGTCCTGTCAGGTCCGCTGCTCCATCCATCCTGGCCAGCCACTCCGGGGGTCGGCGTCTCAGCTCTGCCGTCCATTCCCAGCTGAGCGATGAACCGCACCGTCCGCTGGACCTCCGCCCGGATCCTGGCCACCATCTTGCTCCATCCCACTTCTGACACCAGTGTGACGTAGGCGAGGTTCACACAAAGAAGAGGAGCAGATGGTTGCGACACAACAGGCTTTATTAAAACACACCACTGAGCACAGACAGGAGGGGAGGTCATCCTCTCAGACCCCGTTTCAATCATGGTTACACACACATGATACATCTTGCCCTAATCCTGCCTATAAACACTGCTGGGTCATTATAACGACACAGCAGTATAATAACTCAGTAATCACATTAAATACACACACAAAGTAACGTTCTCTGCTGCAAAGCATGCTGGGGAAATCCCTGCCCCCCTTAACATGCCCCGACGTTACAATATGTATATTTGCTGCTCTTGTTTTCTTGTCTTCTTGATTGTTGCTCTGAGTGTTGCTATCCCTGTGCTGTTGCAATCCTGGAATTTCCCCATTGTGGGACTAATAAAGGCTTATCTTATCTTATCTGATAACCTGGATTACATTAGTAATTAAACATTTTATTTTCTTAAAAAAAAAATAATCAAGTAATATTTTTGGTAGACACTCTCTTCAATTCAATTCAATTCAATTCAACTTTATTTATATAGCGCCATTTCACAACAACAGTCATCTCATAGCACTATCAACTGTAGGGGGGACCCCCACAGTTGCAGAAAGACCCCAGCAATCAGGCGATCCCCTGTGAGCAAGCACTTGGCGACGGTGGAGAGGAAAAACTCCCTTTTAACAGGAAGAAACCTCCAGCAGAACCAGGCTCAGGGAGGGGCAGTCATCTGCTGCGACTGGCTGGGGGGTGAGGGGATAGAGAAGAAGAAAAGAACAGACATGTAAAGAGCAAACAGCACAATGGGGACTCAATCTATGGGAGAGAACAAACAAATGTTAATGACCAGAAAAAAAAATATTTCATTGAGAGTGAGGAAAGGAGTGAGGCCCAGTGCATTACTGGAGGTCCCCCGGCTGACTAAACCTATTAGCAGCATAACTAAGGGAGGGTTCAGAAACACATGATCCCTCCCTAATTGTAGGCTATATCAAAAAGGTAGGTTTTAGCCCTATTCTTAAAAACAGAGATCGAGTCTGACTCCCGAATCCAGATTGGCAGCTGATTCCACAGGAGAGGAGCTTGATAACTGAAGGCTCTGCCTCCCATTGTACTTTTGGAGATTCTAGGTATTACAAGTAATCCTGCATTTTGGGAGCGTAGTGCTCTGTTAGGATAATACGGTAGTATCAGATCTTTTAAATAAAAAGGAGCCTGATTGTTTAGAGCTTTGTAAGTAAGAAGAAGGATTTTAAACTTAATTCTAAACTCTATGGGAAGCCAATGAAGGGAGGCCAGAACCGGAGAGATATGATCTCTCTTTCTAGTATCTGTTAAAACTCTTGCTGCAGCATTTTGGATCAGCTGAAGGCTTTTTAAAGATGTTTTAGGACAGCCTGATAATAAAGAATTACAATAATCTAATCTCGAGCTAAAAAAAGCGTGGATCAGTTTCTCAGCATCACTCTGAGACAAGTTGCCCCTAATCTTGGCAATATTACGCAAATGATAGAAGGCAGTCTTAGAAACAAATTTAATATGTGAATTGAAGGACAAATCCTGATCAAAAATAACTCCAAGGTTCCTCACAGAGCTATTAAGAGAAAGAGTAACCGCATCCAAACTGAAAGTTTGATTTGGAAAGGAATTTCTAAGGTTTTTTGGACCAACAAGAATGACTTCATTCTTATCTGAATTTAATAGCAGGAAATTACAAGTCATCCAAGCTTTGATTTCCTTAAGACAGGCTTCTAACTTGGCTAATTGATTACTATCATCTGGCTTCATTGACTGGTATAATTGTGTGTCATCTGCATAACAATGAAAATGTATACAGTGCTTTCTAATAACGTTGCCTAATGGAAGCATATATAAACTAAAAAGAGTGGGGCCTAGCACAGATCCCTGTGGAACTCCATGACTAAGCTTTGAGTTGAAAGAAAACTCATTATTTACATGAACAAACTGGAACCTATCAGATAAATAAGATCTAAACCACTGCAACGAAGTTCCATTAAGTCCAACATAGTGTTCTAATCTATCAAGTAGAATATTATGATCGATAGTATTGTAATGTTGGGGCCATGTTAAGTGAATTTCCCAGCATGCTTTGCCAGATGAAAACGTTATGTGTGTGTAACCGTGATGTAAACAGAGGTCTGGGAGAACGACCTCCCCTCCTGCCTGTGCTCAGAGTGTGTGTGAAAAATAAATCCGGTTGATCACAGCCATCTGCTCCATTTTCTTTGTGTGAACCTTGCAAACGTCACACTGGTGTCAGAAGTGGGCATGGAGCAAATGGAAGCTAGGATCAGAATGGAGATTCAGCAGCTGGAGCAGGCCATTGCTCAGCTGATGATGGACGATGAGACCGAGACACCACCACTGGGAGCCCGGAGCCGGGACGAACGAAGTGGCGGACCTGACGGGTCAGCGCACCCCGCCTCCTGTCTTTTTCAAGACAGAGTGGGCAGAACAGAGCAAACGTTCCACCCTTCTCAGGACAGCACGGGCTGGCGACCCCACAGCGATCAAGGGTGGCGATCGATCAGGAAACAACCACCCCACCTGTTCGACAGCGGGCCAAGATTCCCCGTTTCAACGGCGAAGCCACATTGGATGACTACCTGACACAGGTTGAGCTGACTGCGGCGCTGAACGGCTGGTCGCCAGAGGAAACCGCCGTACAGGTCGCGCTGGCCTTGAAAGGGAAAGCCCTCTGCACGCTCTCTGATCTCCGGCCCGAGGAGCACCACAGCTGGCCAGCACTACAAGGGGCGCTCCAGAGACGATTTGGGAGAATAGCAGATGCTGAGCACGCCCAAGAACAACTGACCCACCGCCGCCGGAACCACTAGGAAAAACTAGGAGCCTATGCTGCAGACATATGGCTGTTAACCCGGCGCAGCTACCCAGATTTCGCGCCGGAGGCAGTAGAGAAGCTCGCCCTCCGGAGTTTCATCCAAGGTCTCCGCCCGGCCCAGCTCCAGAGCCACGTACGGCTCCACGCCGCGAGCGACTGGAGGACTGCAGTGGCAGAAGCAGAGTGGGCAGAGCCGCTCATAAATTGCACCGCTGAAGCAGCAACGCACAGCCGAAGAACCTACCAGGCTACGATGGAGAGCGAGGGGGAGGAGGAGGAATTACGGCAGACCACGGCGGCGCGTCCACGGAGAAGATGGCCTCGGCGGCGCGAGGAAGGGTGCTTCCGCTGCGGAGAGATGGGACACATCGCGCGATACTGCCCCGCACCCACCCCACGACAAACCGGCCCCTCGCCGGCGTTAAACTAGAGCGAGGTGGCGTGAACGGGGACAGGCCACCTCCAGCAGATGTTTCCCCCGAGGAGCCGGCACCGCACGTGGGCCGAGTTGGACACTCCCCAGGGATCTATCTACAGTGCAGCTTGGGGAAGACGTTGATCCGGGCCCTGATTGACACCGGCTCTACAATCTCCTTGGTTCGACCCGGTGTGCTGCCGGGCACGAGCAAGACGGCTCCGCGGGGGTGGGAACCCACCGAGCGCTGCGTCACCACAGCTACCGGTGAGCGCGCCCGACTGAAGGGGCGGAGAGTGCTGGTGGTGGGGGTGGCCGGTCAGAACATAAGACACCCGTTCTGGCTGGCTGACATCCAAGACCCCTGTATTATTGGGCTAGACCTGCTCACAGCCTGGCGTGCCAAGTTCGACACCGCCGGACCTTCCCTCCAGCTGGGAAACCGGACCATCACGCTCCACAGCAGAACCCAGGGAAGGGACACGGGGGCACGCACAATCGAGGGATCGCCAAGACAGACCGGACCAGGCAGGCCACCGCGAGGACTGGACACGATGACGTCACCAGCGCGGACAGAGGGAGCACGAGCACACACAGGGACAGCAAGGGAGGGGTCAACGTGTCAGCAGAGACGCAGCAGGCGGTGGAGGAATTATTTCAGCGGAGCTGCAGCGGGCTGGACCCGGAACAGAGACGCCAGCTGCGGGAGCTATTGGACTATTACGTGGGTGTTTTCGCTGCGAAGGATGAGGAATGCGGCCGGACCGGGTTGGTGCAGCACGAGATCGACACCGGTGAGGCCAGGCCGATTCGACTCCACCCACGCCGGCTGCCCTTTTCAAGGCGGGCAGCGGCGGAACAAAAAGTGCGAGAAATGCTGGAGGCAGATGTTATTGAGCCCTCCAGCAGCCCCTGGGCGGCGCCTGTGGTGCTGGTCAAGAAGAAGGACGGGTCGTGGCAGTTCTGTGTGGATTACCGACGCCTGAACGAAGCCACCAGGAAAGATTCCTACCCCCTGCCCCGCATCGATGACGCACTGGACCACATCGCCGGCTCCAGCTGGTTCAGCTCGCTGGATCTACGCAGCGGCTATTGGCAGGTAGAGCTGTCACCCGAGGCCCGCCAAAAAACAGCCTTCTCCATCGGGCAGGGACTGTACCAGTTTAAAGTGATGCCGTTTGGACTCTGCAATGCCCCGGCCACCTTTGAGCGCTTGATGGAGCGAGTGCTGGCTCACGTGCCCCGGAGTCGCTGCGTTGTTTACCTGGATGACCTGCTGGTGCATGCAGCTGATTTTGACAGCGCCCTGTCAAATCTCCGAGAGGTGCTGGGAGCCATCCAGCAGGCGGGGCTACGATTACACCCTAAGAAATGCCACCTGTTCCGGCGGGAGACCACCTTTTTGGGCCACGTCGTCAGCGCAGCGGGGGTCTCCACCAACCCGGAAAAAGTGGCAACAGTGAGAGACTGGCCAGTGCCGCGGAACGTTGGAGAACTGAGGAGTTTTCTTGGATTGGCCTCCTATTATAGGAGGTTTGTGAAAGACTTCGCCACCATCGCCAGCCCGCTGCATCAGCTGACGCAGAAAGGACGCACGTTCCAGTGGAGTGACAGCTGTGCTGCTGCTTTCTCCCAGCTTCGCGCAGCGCTCATCAGAGCCCCCGTCCTGCAGTATCCCGACCCGAACCGCCCTTTCATCGTGGACACGGACGCCAGCAACCAGGGCATCGGGGTGGTGCTATCCCAGGAGGGCGAGCATGGAGAGCAGGCAGTCGCTTACTTCAGCCGCACTCTCAGCAGAGCCGAGAGAAATTACTGTGTGACTCGCAGAGAGCTGCTGGCTGTCATTCAAGGACTGCGTCACTTCTGCCCGTATGTGTACGGGGGGAGGTTCCAGCTCAGGACGGACCACACTTCCCTGACCTGGTTGTTAAACTTCAAAGAACCGGATGGACAGTTGGCGAGGTGGCTGGAGGCACTGCAGGATTATAATTTCCAGATTGTGCATCGGGCAGGCCGCCTCCATGCCAACGCTGACGCGCTGTCTCGGCGCCCCTGCGCGACAGAGGAGTGTCGTCACTGTCAACGGGCTGAAGATCGGGACCAAACCGCCCCACGGGCTGCCGCTCTCCGAGCTGCTGCGAGCAGGAATCACGCAGCGATGCACAGCCCCTCCTCAGATGATCAGGCAGTTCTCCCCAGCGATGACGTCACAGAGGTTCTTGGCACGCAGCAGCTGCAGAGCGAGCAGGACAGAGACCCGGTCATTTCGCGGGTTCGGCAGTGGCTGGACGCAGGACAGTGGCCCGCCTGGGAGGTTGTGTCACCGCTGGACCCAGAGACTAAGGCCCTGCACTCCCAGTGGGCCAACCTCCGCTGTCACGAGGGCGTGGTGTATCAGCAGTGGCAGACTCCAGCTGGGCAGCGGTACGTCTGGCAGCTGCTGGTTCCTCGTCGACTCCGGCCCAAAGTACTCCAGCTGGTTCATGGGGCGGTAGGAGCGGGCCACTTCGGAGTGACAAAGACGCTGCAGCGTCTTCGGGCCCGGTTCTACTGGCCCGGTTGTCATCAGGACGTGGAGCTCCACGTTCATCGCTGCGACACATGCACAGCTCAGAAGGGACCAACTCAGCGATCCCACGCTCCCCTGCAGCAGTACCGGGTGGGAGCACCGATGGAGCGAGTGGGAGTGGACATCCTGGGCCCTTTCCCGACCACGGACCGGGGGAACCGCTACGTGCTGGTCGCGATGGATTATTTCACTAAGTGGCCAGAGGCGTACGTGGTCCCGGATCAGAGCGCCGCTACGACGGCATCAAAGCTGGTGGATGAAATGTTCTGTCGGTTTGGCGCACCGGAGGAGCTGCACAGCGATCAGGGTCGGAACTTCGAGGCGGAGGTCTTCGGAGAGGTCTGCAAACGGCTGGGCATCCGGAAGACCCGGACCACCCCACTGCATCCACAGAGCGACGGCCTGGTCGAACGATTCAACCGGACCGTCACCACCCAGCTCGCTATCCTAGTGGACCAGCGACAGCGAGACTGGGACCTGCATCTGCTTTTTGTTTTGTGGGCATACCGGACGGCAGCTCAGGAATCTACCCGGTGCACCCCTGCGGCGCTCATGTTTGGACGCGAGCTGCGCACACCGGTGGATTTGGTATTCGGTTGCCCCCCTGAGCCGGAGGTGGAGGGAAAACCCGGATTGGATTATTTTTTTTGTTTGAAAGAACGTCTCCACACGGTGCACGAGCTGGCTCGAGAGGCCCTGGCGGCGGCAGGGGGTCGGCAGAAGCGAGCGTACGACTCCCGCTGCCAGGGGAGGGACTTTGCACCGGGAGATCGAGTCTGGGTTTTCTGCCCTGAGAGGAAGAGAGGACGATCACCGAAGCTGGCGAGCCAGTGGTCGGGGCCATGCGTGGTCCTGGAGAGACTGTCAGATGTGGTGTACAGGGTGAGGCTTAGAAAAAGGGACCGGGTTGTGGTCCTTCATCGTGACCGTCTCGCCCCGTATCGGCCATCTGCACCGCTGGTGGACGAACCGGAGCTTCCATCCCGGCCCGATACCCCGACCGAGACCCAGATGGACACTAGGGGGCCTGTACGTGTTGGCCGCCGGCGCCGAAGACCGCCCCAACACCTGGATGAGTTTGTATTGGACTTTTAAATTGGACTTTAATTTTTCTGGGGACAGAAACCAGTCCGGGGGGGGGGGGCAGTGTAACGTTGGGGCCATGTTAAGTGAATTTCCCAGCATGCTTTGCCAGATGAAAACGTTATGTGTGTGTAACCGTGATGTAAACAGAGGTCTGGGAGAACGACCTCCCCTCCTGCCTGTGCTCAGAGTGTGTGTGAAAAATAAATCCGGTTGATCACAGCCATCTGCTCCATTTTCTTTGTGTGAACCTTGCAAACGTCACAGTATCAAAAGCTGCACTAAGGTCTAAAAGGACAAGTACAGAAACTAGTCCATTATCAGATGCAATGAGGAGGTCATTAGTGACCTTCGCTAAGGCTGTTTCAGTACTATAATGGATTCTAAACCCAGATTGAAACTCTTCAAGTAAACCATTTCCCTGCAGGTGGTCAAATAATTGCGTAGCAACAGCTCTTTCTAAGATTTTTGAAATGAAAGGGAGATTAGAGATTGGTCTATAGTTAGCTAAAGCTCCTGGATCTAGCGTTGGCTTTTTGAGTAAGGGTTTAATTACAGCCGTTTTAAAAGCCTGCGGTACATGGCCTAAAGTTAATGAAGAATTGATTATATGAAGAATAAAGCTACCAATAAGTGGGAAGACTTCTTTAAATAACCTGGTGTAGGAGCATGCTCAAATAACGAGGCTGAGTTTCAGTCATAAACCAGCTTTATTTGACAGAACACAAGCTCCTAGCATTCTCAAAGCAGGAAAGAGAAAGAATCATACTTCAACCCCCTTTTATACATTTCCAGCATCAGAATTCAAGTCACATGGTGTCTTCAGTCAACATACAGTTACAAAGCATCCCTTTGAAGCTTCACCATTGTCTCTCATTTCTTGATGAACCGGAATACCCTCCGGGGCGTCTTCTGTGGGACAAAGAGACAAATCTCACACTTCCTTGTTACCTCCTGTAGATTTGAGTCCTCAGTCCTTGCAGACGTGACACTCCACAATACACATTCAGTTCTGTCTCTGTGGCAGCGTGAGCCCACAATGTGTGTCGGCCACACTACCCCCCCCAAACGTCGAGTAAGGCAAAATCTGCATGGCATAACAAAAAGAGAAACACAAAGCACTCCATACATCGCTAATCAATCCACCAACTGCCTAGGTTTTAATCTTCTGCCGAATCTGCTGCAACTTGGCTTGGCTGCCTCTGCAACATCTCTCTGCACCTGTGGATTAAAGCTGTTAGCACCTCTCTGTGAAGACTTTGGAGAATGTCTTCTTGGTGGCCTGCCCCGGCGGGGGGGCCTCGCGAGCTGCACCTCCTCCTCAGCCAGAACAAAAGCGGGTTTGAGCCTGTTAATGCAAATCAGCTCCCTTCTGCCCCCTAAATCTAGCAGAAAATGCTTCTGCCCGGTCTCCAGCACTCGAAACGGTCCGTCGTAAAACGGCCGCAAACTTGGACGCTGGGCGTCATGTTTAACAAAAACAAACTCTGCATTTTTTAAAGCCTTGGGCACAAAAACGTGTGGGAAACTGTGATGGACCGGGCCAGGAAGCGTGTTTGTTCCTGAGCCGCTCTGCCACGGCTGAGCGGGGGGGCCATTAGGTGCGGGATTATCAGGAAGAAATTCCCCGGGCAAACGGAGCGGCTGAGCGAAAACTAATTCAGCCGGGGAAGCATGCAAATCTTCCTTAGGTGCAGAACGCAACCCTAATAACACCCATGGAAGTTTGTCTACCCAATTTGTATCCGTTAGCGACGCTCTGAGGGCTGCTTTCAATGACCTGTGAAAGCGTTCGCATAAACCATTGGCCTGGGGGTTATACGCGGTGGTGTGATGAATCTTCACCCCCAAGCTGCGGGCCATCGATGACCATAGCTCTGAAATAAATTGGGGACCCCTGTCGGACGTTATGTCCGACGGTACACCAAAACGCACAACCCATGCTGTTAAAAATGCTCGCGCAACTTCTTCCGCTGTGGTTGATGTCAGAGGAATCGCCTCTGGCCAGCGCGTGGTGCGGTCTACCATCGTCAAAAGATGTGTGTGCCCGTGTGATAACGGAAGCGGGCCGACCAGGTCAATATGCACGTGATCAAAACGCTTAGCGGGGATGTGGAAAGGTTCTAACGGGGCCTTAGTGTGTCTGTGTATTTTAGCTCGCTGACACGCTACGCAGGCTGCTGCCCATTCCTTGACCTGTTTGCGCAACCCGGGCCAAACAAATTTCTCCCCCACCAATTTGATCGATGCGCGCACCCCCGGGTGCGCGAGAGAATGGACCAGGTCAAAAACACGGCGACGCCACGCGGTTGGCACCACAGGATGGGGCCGTCCCGTGGAGACATCGCAGATTAGCGGGGGCATACCGTTTTGTTGCACCCTGTGCTCCAGCCTTAACCCTGTTGGTCCAGACTGGAGCGCGCGCACGTCCGCATAGTTAACCTGCTCCGCAGCCATGGCTGCATAATCTAACCCAACACAGACCAGGGCTGCGCGCGCTCCCGCGTCGCTGCCCGGGCCCGCGGCCATGGCTACAGAGTCTGCCCCTATAGGGCTTGGCGGTGCTATTGCACGCGAGAGGCAGTCTGCTACAACATTGTGTTTACCCGCGACATGCTGAATATCAGTAGTAAACTCCGATATTGCAGCTAGTTGCCTTTGTTGCCGGCCTGACCAGGGTTCTGAAATTTTGGCCATCGCAAACGTTAGCGGTTTATGATCCACAAAAGCGGTGAAACGTCGCCCCTCTAACCAGAACTGAAAATGACGGATGGCCAAGTGTAGGGCCAAAAGCTCCCTGTCAAATGCGCTGTATTTCCGTTCACTATCGCGCAAGGTCCTGCTGAAAAACGCGAGGGGTTGCCAGGTACCTGCCACAAACTGTTCAACTACCGCCCCCACCGCTACATCGGAAGCGTCAGTGGTGAGCGCCATGCGGGCCGTTGGAACTGGGTGCGCTAACAAAACTGCATTTGCCAGGGCTGATTTGACCTGGGCAAAAGCGCGCTCCCGCTCCGGAGACCATTCGACTTTATTTGCGGGCTTTTGTTTTTTTAACGCGGTGTACAATGGCTGCATGAGTCGTGCTGCGCTTGGGAGGAAACGGTTGTAAAAAATTAACCATCCCTAGAAACTCCTGAAGCGCCTTAACCGTTTGAGGTTGCGGAAAATCTGTTATGGCACGCACTTTATTTGGAAGGGGAACTGCTCCCTCTGCCGAAACGCGAGGTCCCAAAAAATCAATCTGCGCCACCCCAAACTGGCATTTCGCTGGGTTCACTATTAACCCGTGCTCTGCCAACCTCTGGAAAACTGCTGTGAGGTGTTTTTCATGTTCGCCTTCGGACGTGCTGGCTACCAAAATATCGTCCAAATAAACGAACACGAAAGGCAGGTCGCGTAAAACTGCATCCATCATGCGTTGGAAAGTCTGCGCGGCCCCCTTGAGGCCAAAAGGCATGCGCAAGAACTCAAAAAGGCCGAAAGGAGTTATGACCGCTGTTTTGGGTACATCCTGCGCGCGCACTGGAACCTGGTGATAGCCGCGCACCAAGTCTATTTTAGAAAAAATGCGCGCCCCCGCCAAATGAACAGAAAAATCCTGAATGTGCGGAATCGGGTAGCGGTCATGAGCTGAAACGTTGTTCAACCTGCGGAAATCGCCGCAAGGCCGCCACGAGCCGTCAGCCTTTGGGACCATGTGTAACGGCGAAGCCCAAGCGCTCTTGGAGCGTCTAATGATGCCTAGTTTTTCCAGATTAGTGAACTCCTCGCGCGCGATGGCCAGTTTAGCTGGGTCCAAACGCCGAGCCTTTGCAAAAACGGGAGGGCCTGTGGTTGTTATGAAATGTTCTACCCCATGTTTGGCCACCGTTGCTGAAAAAGTGGGGACTGTGAGTGCTGGAAACTGAGCAAGCAGAGTGTGAAACTTACCACCCGCGGCTGAGACGCTGGCATGTGCAGTTGGCAGGGCCACCCGAGCTGTGCAGGGAATAGAATGAAATTAGCAAGATCAAGATCTATTAGCAAGATCAACCAATAAACCATGTGAGCACAAAAAATCAGCCCCTAACATGTTGAAACTGACTGCTGCTACAATAAATGTCCACTCAAATGAACGGCCTTGTAAGGACAGAAGCATGGTCCTCTCACCAAACGTTTTAATTGTGGAGCCGTTCGCTGCTGACACTGACACCCAGGGGGCTTTAGAAGGCGACAGCCGTTCCGCGTAGGTGGGTGTGACGAAGCTCAGCTGCGAGCCCGTGTCCACGAGGAACTGTTTCCCCGAGCGTGCATCCGTCAGGTAAAGCAGCCTGTTCTCATTGCCGAGAGTCGCGGCTGCTACCGGCCCTCGGTCCTGGCGTTTAAAATTGCACGGTGGGACGCACCTGTGCGCTCTCTCTGCAAAACGGCGGTGGTAGAAGCACGAGCCGTTCTCCGCTCCGCGTCGTCTGGCTCCGGTCGCCGCCGTTGTTGGTGTGTCTGGTGCCGCTGGACCCAAGCTGTCTCCGGACGCCGTTCCCGAACTAGCCGCCGCGGCCGAAACCGCGTTCTGCTTGTGGGCGTCGACCAACTTCTGCGCCTCCTTGCTCAACCCATGGTAGTCTCGCTTGGCCAATCGGGGTGACTCTGCCAGGGCCACTCTCACTGCTGGTGGCAGGGTTCGAAGGAATAGGTGGGCGAAAATGAATTCGCCATCCTCGGAGGCTTTGAGCTGCAGCATCTTCACCATCAGGTCCGCAGGTCTATCGTTTTCTGCCTCCGTCAGCGCCAGGAGCCCCTCTGCTCTTTGTTGGACTGAGGGGGTGAAATGGCTGATCAGCGCGTCTTTCAATGCGCTGTACTTGTCGCTGTCTGGTGGATGATTAACCAAATCCTCCACTCTCTGGACCGTGTCGCTGTCCAGTTTCGCTACCACGTGGTAGAATCTTGTGTCGTCGTTGGAGATTCTCCGGAGGTTGAACTGCGCCTCGATTGCGCTAAACCATGAGCGCGGGCTGTGCTGCCAGAAATCGGGCAGCCGGAGCGTGGAGGCGGCCATCAGGGTGGCTTCCACCGAGCCCGGTTCGGAAGAATTCTCATTGCTCATTCTCCGTCGTAGGTCACCAGTGTAGGAGCATGCTCAAATAACGAGGCTGAGTTTCAGTCATAAACCAGCTTTATTTGACAGAACACAAGCTCCTAGCATTCTCAAAGCAGGAAAGAGAAAGAATCATACTTCAACCCCCTTTTATACATTTCCAGCATCAGAATTCAAGTCACATGGTGTCTTCAGTCAACATACAGTTACAAAGCATCCCTTTGAAGCTTCACCATTGTCTCTCATTTCTTGATGAACTGGAATACCCTCCGGGGCGTCTTCTGTGGGACAAAGAGACAAATCTCACACTTCCTTGTTACCTCCTGTAGATTTGAGTCCTCAGTCCTTGCAGACGTGACACTCCACAATACACATTCAGTTCTGTCTCTGTGGCAGCGTGAGCCCACAATGTGTGTCGGCCACACTGGTAGGAATGGGGTCTAAAAGACAAGTTGAAGGTTTGGATGAGGAAACTATTTTGTCTAACTCACAAAGGTCGATTGGAGTAAACGCATCAAGACAGACATCAATAGAAGGAGCTGTAGTAGTTACAGTATTTAAGTTAACTGTGGGAAGAATCTGATTGATTTTATCTCTGATGGATGAAATTTTATTATTGAAAAAGTTCATAAAGTCCTGACTAGTAAGCTCTAAGGGAATGCTAGGATTGACAGAGTCCTGACTCTTTGTCAACCTGGCTACAGTACTGAAAAGAAACCTGGGATTATTCTTGTTCTCTTCTATTAATGCAGAGTAATAACTCGTTCTAGCTTTTCTAAGAGATTTTTTATAAATTAAAAGATGATTTCTCCAAGCTAAATAGATTTCATCTAAATTAGTGGAGCGCCATTTTCTTTCTAATTGACGAGTCTTCTGTTTTAAGCTACGAGTTTCTGTGTTGAACCAAGGAGTTAGAAATCTCTAATTAGACTTTTTCTTTTTTAAGGGGGCCACCAAGTCTAGAGTCTGATGCAGAGAAGCTGAAACACTATCCACCATGTTATCAATTACAGAAGGAGCAAGCTGTCTATAGCTTATTTCCGTTGTGTTGACACATGGCATAGAGGAAACAATCTGCATAAATTTGGTAACAGCATCATCTGAGAGGCATCTACTGTAATAATATTTTTCTTTAGGAGCCAAATAGTCAGAAATAGTAAAATCAAAGGTTAACAGACAATGGTCTGACAGTACAGGGTTATGAGGAGACACTACAAGATTTTCTATTTCTATGCCATATGTCAGAACAAGGTCCAATGTATGGTGGAGGTAATGAGTAGAATTTCCTACTTTCTGAGAAAACCCAATCGAGTCTAATATTGAATTAAATGCCACATTAAGGCAGTCACTATCTACATCCACATGTATATTAAAGTCCCCTACTATAATTATTCTATCAGATTTCGGCACTAAATCAGCTAAGAAATCAGCAAATTCGGATAAAAATTCTGAGTAGGTTGATGGGGGATGATAAACTATGGCAAATAAAATTGGGTTTAACCTAAAATTGCTAAAGTGCCCAATACTGAGGACCAGACCCTCAAAGGAATTACAACATGTTTTTTGCTTTACATTAACTAGTAATTTGGAATGGTAAATTGTTGCTACTCCTCCTCCACGACCAGAACTTCTGGGATTTTGACAGTTTAAATAACCAGAGGGAGTTGATTCATTTAAACCAACATAATCCTCTTGCCCTAACCAAGTCTCTGTAAGGGAAATTAAATCAATCTGATGATCAATTAACAGATCATGGACTAACAGAGACTTGGGAGTTAGAGACCTAATATTTAATAAGCCACATTTAATTTTTAAATTATGAGGAGGAACAGAGGCCAAATCATTCAATTTAGAGGCTTTATGTTTAATTTGAGTTTTACCAATATTTTGCTTTATCACTTTGGGATGCTTATACATTATATTTTTATTTACTTTGGAGGGAGCAGACAACGATTCTCTGATGGGGAAGACAGGGGCTAAGCTGAGGGGTGGCGGATGAAGAGGAGCTGCAGAGAGGCGTGTAAGACTGCGACTCTGCTTCCTGGTCCCAACTCTGAGTAGTCTAGATTTTGGGAATTTGGATAAAAAAGATGCCAGATTGTTAGATAAATGAGAAGCACCATCCAAAGTGGGATGAAAGCTGTCTCGTCTCATAAGACCAGGTTTTCCCCAAAAAGAGCTCCAATTGTCAATGTAGCCCACGTCATTTTTAGGACACCACACAGACAGCC
Organism: Pholidichthys leucotaenia; assembly: GCA_020510985.1. Lineage (NCBI taxonomy): Eukaryota > Metazoa > Chordata > Actinopteri > Cichliformes > Pholidichthyidae > Pholidichthys > Pholidichthys leucotaenia. The sequence goes on along the minus strand of CM035843.1, from coordinate 247,299,416 downwards.
AGCGGTTCAAGGATGACGAGCGACTAAACATGTCATCACTGGTCAGATTGGGGAGGGGCCCAGAGAATACTACAGTGGCAGACATCGTTTTTGCAAAGTCACACACCGATTCTATATTAAGTTTCGTGACTTCCGACTGCCGAAGACGGATGTCATTAATGCCGGCGTAATAACAATTGTGGAATATTTACAGTTACTTTTAGCCAGCATTTTCAAATTTGACTCAATGTCGCCTGCTCTGGCCCCAGGAATACATTGGACTATGGCCGCTGGAGTCTCTAGGTTCACGTTTCTGACTACAGAGTCGCCAATGATCAGAGTTTTTTCCTCAGCGGGGAAAAACGATTAGAAACGTGAACAGGTTGGTGGTGTACCGGAGCTTTGCGACTAGGCTTCCTTCTCACCGTCACCCACCCAGTCTCCTCGCTGCTGAGGAGAGCCGGGGAACCGCTGACAGGGGGACCTAAGCTAGCTAGCTCCGCTGCAGCTAAGGGGCGTCCGTCGAGATTAACTGGCGCAGACGGTGTTTCAATGCAGCGGAGCCGGGATTCCAAATCAGACAACCTCGCCTCGAGCGCCTCAAAAAGACAACATTTATTACATTTACCGTTATCACTAAAAGAGGCAGAGGTGTAGCTAAACATCTGACAGAGAGAGCACACCAGAGGAGGAGAGGAAGGAGAGCTAGTAGCCATAGCTAGTGGCTAGCTAGTGGCTGGACAGCAAACCACACAGGCAGACAGCAAAACAGGAAGTGACGATACGTTACCACAAGGAAGTGACGATCCCAGATCCCAAGATCCTCTTACTCATGACTGCACTATATTTAAGTAATATAGGCTCACGCTATTTTTTACTTGAGTACAGTTTCCGGCTACTATATCTGTCAACGCTTTTAAATTATTTGTTTATAAATAAAACACAACTCGTGTTACCGGAAGTTGTAATCTACTTCCGGCTCCTTCTCCATACTTGATGATACATCATGGCAACGTCCTTTTGTGTGCTCCACAGGACGCTGAGGGGATCTCTCTTTTTCTTCAGCAGGACTTCAGCTTCTCCTCTCCCAGTCTTCTCTGTCAGGCTGTTCTGTAATGCTGCTCCAGAGAGGAAGTCGACCATATCAGAGTCCACGGAGGAGTACCGATTCGTCGAGCGGCTCATACCCCCCTCACGGATCCCCGCTCCGCCTCAGCGTGCCGGCCCCAGTCCGTCTGGCTGGGTTCCCCCCGCGGACTCTCCACCGTCTCTGCCCTATATGATCCGCCGCTCCCGCATGCACAACATCCCCGTGTACACGGACCTGACCCACGGCAACAGGAAGATGACGCTGGTGCGGAAGGTGGAGGGAGACATCTGGGCTCTGGAGAAGGACGTGAAGGAGTTCTTAAAGACGGTGACGGGGAAGGAGTTCCCCACCCAGGTCAACGAGGTCACCGGGACCCTGAAGATCAAGGGCCACTTTGATCAGGAGCTGAAGGACTGGCTGGTCAGCAAGGGTTTCTGAGGAGGACTGAGGCTGAATAAACATGAGGACGGACTGGTTATAAGTGACTGAGGGTCTTTTCTATTGCTTTGGTTATTATATAGCTTTCCCACAATGAAAAGAGAAATGTTTCTAAGAGTTAAACAGTGTACATAATTGTGTTTAATGAAAATTAAACATGAAAGCAGAAACTGATGCTGAAACTTGGTACAAATAATTTCTAACATCCTGAAAAGAAATCTACAAGTTCATTTAAAAAGCAGAATATTGTGAAACTTATTTTCCTTAATTTAATTCAGAATGACAAAATTGTATCTTCTGTATCCATCATGTTAAAAATGAATTCAGGTTTTTCTTTTTTAACAGCTATGACTTGCATCTAAATCTAATAAGAAATCCAGTCTTAAACTAGAGGTCAGTAAGAGAGCTCATACTTCTGCCAAGGCCTTATTTTGCAATGTTAAACCAAGGGGAAAAGGTGATCCAGAATCTGTCTCCTGACCTGGATCATCTCCAAAATCTAATGGGGTTATCTGTAGTCTAAGGGCCACCTCTGGTGAAAATTACATCAAAATCCATTAAGTAGTTTTTGTGTAATCCTGCTAAGACAGATCAACATGAAAATATTATCTCCTTGGCAGTGGCAGTTAAGAATATTTTGGGCTAGTCAGTTACTCTTAAATCCAAAAATGTCCTGATCTGCCTTTGCACATACAATCTGACTATTGCTGGCCTGGCATTGTTTTGCACAGCACTATGAAATTATTTTCCATTCTGATCTAGATTATTACTGAAAAGGCTGGTTATTGGCAAAAGGCTGTGCTGTAGTCGTTTTTTTAAAATGCAGATGTGAGAATTTGATGGGAGCAGATTTGGTTTAGATGCATATATACTGAGGAGCTAAACAGTTATTCTGAATAAATAATGCCAAATAAAACTATTTCACAGCACTCTTAAGTCAGCCTAAACTTCAGGATGGAGCCATTACTGTTATGATTACTTATGGTGATTGTATACATAGTTTAATATATCCAAGATGACCACTGAAACAAAAATTCAAAATTCTGAGTGGTTAAGAAGGACTTTATTATAACAGCATCATTACAATCCGTCGCACTCAAAATACATTTCAAAGTTCATGCTTGACAATATCAAATGGCATCGACTTATTTCCAACCAGTTATGTTAGAATTGTTTAACAAAAATAAAAACTAATTACTTCCCAAAAAAATTAACATCTATTGAAATATTTATATATCTACTGTAAAGTTTTTGTAACTGAAAACATTTCATTCGGGTCAAACAATTTCTGCAAATCATTGACTATACAACAATTTATGTTCAAATGACAGTGTTTTATGTTTTAGATTATAAATTTCCAATGAATTAAGTGAACTTTAAATATATATATATGATATATATACAGCTCTGGAAAAAATAAGAGACCAGTGCAAAACCTTTTCTAAATGAGCATTTCTTCATGTAGCTATGGCAGCCATTCAATTCGAGTGTCAGTTGAATTCCAACACTTCAGTCTACTTAAAGAGGTGCTGATTAGGTCTAGGCATAAGACACATGAAAGTGCTGAATAAAAAAACCATTAAAAATCTGAATAAAATACAGATTTCTGAGTTCTTCCTAAGTTGTAGTGTTTAAGAATTAACATGAACTTGTTTTCTTTGCATTATTTGATTTAACAAAGCAGCTAAAAGCAACATCATTTTTGTTGTTTCGGCCAGTCATTATTTTCTATAAATAAATGCTCTAAATGACAATATTTTGAATTGGAATTTGGGTGAGTTGTTTTACTCAAACACATGCATAAATAGTAAAACCAAATAAGGTGATAAATCTGCAGTGGTTTTTAATTTTTCCCAGGGCTGTATATATAAACATAAAACTGGTGAATCTAAGCATGAGCTCATGGGGAAAAAATAACAAATTAGGAGTAACACCAGGTGCTACATTAAATTACTCAGTCATACAATCCTGAATGAGCACAGCGCCACCTACCAATCAGTCTGGAGAACTTTTATTTACATATACAAGGAGGGGCTGAGAAGTTCATAGTGGTCAAATGTTTATTTTTCAACAGTCTCCCCTTTGGTCCACACACTTCCATCAGTGTTGCAGCACTTGGATCCCTGCGGTTGAAAAATAAACCACATTTGCTCAAATTTGACCACTAAAAATTTTTCAGCCTATGAACTTTTCAGCTCCCCCTTGTAGCAGTAGGGCCCATTAAAAGAAAATGAGAAATAGTGCAAACTTACTTACATGGAATTCAAGTCTAAAATGTTTTCTTTTAAATTAATATGCACTGGTAATTTAAAAAAGTCAAAATGGCATTTTTTTTGACCCAAAATATTTTCTATTTTATTGTCACTTGTATCATTTATTTCTAATTAAGCTTTCTTTTTTAAGTGACAGGATGAAGTTTCTGACAGCAGAGAAACCAGGAACCAACTTTAGTCGCTTATTCCATAAAAAAAGAAACAAAGAGTCAAACATCTTGTGTCTTATTCTAAAGAAAAGTCCAGACAGATGTGAGGAGTTCTGCACTGATGGCTGCCAAAAAAAAAAAATGTTACCACAGTTCTTTTAACATTTTTACTGTAAACACCACACATGCTTGGTCTCTCCTCTTCAGTACTGCATGATTTGAAGATGTCCATCACTGATGATCAAGAGGCAACATCAGGAACGGAGCTGAGAGAGGAGGTCTCCAATTCGCCGGATTACTGTCTCCAACTGATCCGCTGGGTGGGGAATAAAAGCAAATAAGCATTTAAAAAATTTACTACAAACCTCATTTGAGCTTGTATATTTAAGGCAATATTCACTAACGTAAAGTGCGCTTCTCTCCTCTGTTCCAGTAGCGAGGCTTTGTTTGCAGCTGCTTTATTGCCTCGCTCATGGACTCAGACACTTCTGATGCCTCCTTCAGCATTTCCAGCTCCTGAGAAACAAGACACATGTGTAACCATGTGTGTCCCTGTAGGATGGTACCCTGTGACACTTACTTGTCTCGCCAAATTTTGTAACACAATACAATATACAGTACCACTGTATCACACAGGGTACAATACCACTGGGATTGGGTAACAGGGTGTAATATCTGCGGGGTAATACCAGGGTAACACCCACTCACCCTACTCACTTTAGGTGTAGTACCCTTTTGGTAGTGTTGTGTTATGGCAATGTATTTACCTTAACTTTTCTACCTGAGGGAAAAGGGATAATTGGGCCAGGTCAGACCGACTCTGGGTTCGTAGGAGCCTGGGAGGTGCAACAACAGACGACACATACACAGCCGTATATGGAACTTGGAACTAAGTATATTTCAAAATATGTACATATATAAACAAATACATAGCGCAATAAAAGAAAAAAAAAATCCATAAACTCAAATTATATTTACAATATTCACAGTCCTTTTTTGTCCTTTCCAGGTGACTAGTGGAGTCACCTTTAGCAGTTTCTAGGACTTGGGCTTCGGCTCGCCATCCAGATCTGGAGATCCACGCTCTGGTCAAACCAGTCCAAAGGGGGAAAAAAAGAAAAAGAAAAGAACCTGATCATGCTATGTGGCTCGTGCTTCAATGGGGTTCCCGCGCTCAACGTGAGTTCACAGCCTTTGGATCCCAATCAATTTCAAGGATTTTATCCAGGCAAAGGCTGCTACCAGCACGCTAGCGTCGCCATATCACCAAGGACTGTCTCTCTCTCTGGTCTGTGTCTTTCATCGTCTGGCGTGACTGAGCCAAAAATGCAAGTCATCCCAGACCCAGGGAGAGAGCGCTTAACCCACTGGGTGGCATGACCCAGCAACGGTGCAGCCATTGGTTACAATAAATATCAACACACAATACTAGGAACTTTATCAGAATATTCTAGAAAACGTTCCTAACTATTTATGAATATATATTTATTTAAATATTCATATTCAAATTATGTATTCCCATTGTGAAATGGGTGTTTTTCTTTTTAAAAGCGGTGTCAATATTTATAATTTAATTCACGTTAAACTATCTACTCCCATTGTGAAATGAATGTCCCCCCTTCTTCTTAAAGCGGTATCGACATTCATAATTCTAGTCACGTTTTTAACACTGGGTTACACTATCCCCCCTTAGAATCATGCAAGTCCCTTTGCATGGGATTAGCTAAATGGTATTAACGGGAGAACTAGTGTTCATGGGAATAATCTTATGATCTGACTCTGTTAAGGCTCTGGTAAAAGCCAGGTTTAATCCTTGAAACAGGGACTGGGCAACAGTTAGGAGAGGGTTTCCCAACTGACTATACTGTAGTCTTTCTGGCTGGGAGGTTGTCCTCTCGGAACGTCTCACAGTCTGTGGGACTTCTTTTTCAGGTTCTTTTTCTTCCACAGGTTCATCACAGGTACCTTTATCAGGTAAGTTGCATACCTGCCAACTTTTCAAACCTGAAAAGCCTAGTAGCTAGCCGGGGTCCAGGGGCCGCCTAATGCTAATGCTAATGATGCTAATGCTAATAATAATAATGCTAATATTTGCCATACAAATATTAGCATTAAATCTAGTTAAATGTAGCTAACAACCTCATATTTCTTCAACTTTCAAACCTGAAAAGCCTAGTAGCTAGCCGGGGTCCAGGGGCCGCATGCCCCGTAGGTCCAGGACAAAGTCCTGGTGGGGGGTTCAGGGGGGCAAAGCCCCCCGACGCCAAACGAATATTAGCATTAAATCAAGTTAAAATGTGGCTAACAACCTCATATTTCTTCAACAATCATGTTTCTATTTTCCTTAAATTGTCAATGCAGATATGCTGATGGAAAAGATCAAGGACAAACTCTATGGTAATATTCTTTTAGTACACAATCATGCATTTAACGAATGTTGATAAATGACATTTCTCTTGACCTTTTCCCTCAGCAAATGTCAAAGGTGTAAAAATTAAAAAAAAAAACACAAAGGGGAAACATTTCACAATCAACCAAACATTTAATATATAATTATTGTTTAAAAAGTACATTGGGGGGCAAAGTCCCCCGAAGCTCCTGGGTTTTTATGATTTTTAAGTACCAGAACTGTGCTTAAATGACATAAAACAAACAGCTGAATGCCACTTATTACTGTATCTTATGTTCCAAGAAGATAAAATCTCTGAACTTAGATCAGAGATATTTTGATCTCTTCCATTTCACTCTACAAGAAGGGACAGCGCAGGCTGTTCCTACTGAGGAGACTCAGGTCTTTTGGTGTACAAGGGGCGCTGCTGAAGACATTCTATGACACGGTGGTGGCATCAGCCATCACTTTTGGAGTGGTCTGCTGGGGCAGTGGCATTACCGCAGCCGATAGGAAGAGACTGAAAAAACTGATCAAAAAAGCTAGCTCTGTCCTGGGGCAGCGCCTTGACCCAGTGGAGGAGATAGGAGAGAGAAGGACGGTTGCTAAACTGTCATCTCTACTGGAGTCCGAGTCCCACCCTATGCAGGACATACTGAATGCACTGAGGAGCTCATTTTGCAGCAGACTACATCATACTAGGTGCACAACCGAGAGGTTTCACAGGTCCTTCCTACCAACGGCTGTCAGACTGTACAACCTAAGCAGGGCTGCTCGCAGAGATAGCAAAAAGACGTGACAACCTAATAGTTTTGAATGCAAAAGACGCAATAGACTTACACAATGGTCCCCTCCGGCATACAACAAGGAAAATACCGGTCGCTATGGAGGGTGAGAATATGTATGGGTACATAATCATACCATGTAGGATAACTAAGTAGACAGTTGTGCTGTTTCATCCCATCTAGCAACAATGCTCCGCACTGTGTGTGTTTATATATTTACATATTTATTCCATCTAGCTACAATGCTCCGCACTGTGTGTTTATATACTCATATATTTATTCCATCCAGCTACAATGCTCCGCACTACGTGTCTATATTTATATTTATATGTACATATGTATACTTGCTGCTCTTGTTTCTTTTTTTTTCCTCTTGCCTTCTGATTGTTGCTCTGAGTGTTGCTATCCCTGTGCTGTTGCAATCCTGGAATTTCCCCATTGTGGGACTAATAAAGGTTTATCTTATCTTATCTTATTTCCTCCTTCTTTGGTGGCATTTTTACTGACCTGTTGATAGTAAAACAATCTCTGCTGTGACGCCAATATCCAATCCGACCGACCTCGAATCCAGCTGGGCCTCAGCTAGCCCCCTCCGCTGCTAGTCCCGCTGCTTACCGCCACTGCAGTTGAGCTCCTGTCCAGCTGGGGTATCGGCAGCTCCTCCACTGAGTCCCGCCGCCCACCGCCGCTGTAGTTGAGCTCCGATCCGGCTCCCGTCCAACTGTTGCCTCAGTTGGTTCCTCCGGCGAGCCCCAATCACCGGGGACGGAGTCACTTCTTTGTATCGGCGTTAGGTGCTACGACTAGCTATGGCGTTAGCTATAGCGATAGCGTTAGCTTAGCAAACGCTTCAGGTAAATTTAGATTCGATTCCTAGCGATCTCATGTTTGGAATTGCTTTCGTGTTTTTTTAAGATTTAAAATTTTTGACTGAATTTTTAGTGAAAAACCGTAATTTTGATTAATAAAGCCGTAACCCGGAATGGGGTCTTGAAAACCGTAACCATTACGGCAAAACCGGAGTAGTTGGCAGGTATGAAGTTGGTTTCACTTTCAGTTCCATTCTCATTGTTTGATGGTTCCACATTTATTTCAGTTTCCTCCAGGTTTCCATCATTCGGTAAGTTGTCACATCTAGGTGAAGTGACATTTTCTATTTGGTTGTCATTCTCAGGTAAGTGAGTTTCAGCAGGAATGTCTTTTTTAAAGATTGTCTTTGGATGGGGAATTTCATAAACTCGAGTGAGCTTTATGGGCGTTTGGATTGGTTCCTTCTCTGTACCAATAGACATCTTCATTTTCCGGTTCTGAATTCTCACATTCATCACTTTGTTCAAGTGATTGTCTTGTCTTAGGTTTTATAGTGTAAACAGGCAAGTCACCTGCTTGGCTCACCACAATGTGAATTTCAGCTTCCCACCTGTCTGCTAGTTTGTGCTTGCCTCTGAGGCGGACTGCGCGTACCAAAACTCTGTCGCCTGGTTCTAGTTTTGAGGGTTTCACTCGCATATCAAATCTTGTTTTGTTTCTTTCAGCCATCTTGTTAGCATTTTCTGTTGCTAGTTTGTAGCTTTCTTGTAGAGTTGTCTTCAGTTTTTCAAAGTGTTTTTCAATGTACTGGGAATGCGACTTGAAACTTTTGTTGTGAAACGGGAGCCCAAATGCAAGGTCGATGGGCAATCTCGGCTGACGATCGAACATTAACTCATACGGGGCAAAACCAGTAGTGTCATTTTTTGTACAATTGTACGCATGTACAAGTGGTTTCACATAGTTGTGCCAATGAGTTTTGTTCTTTTCCTCCAGAGTACCCAGCATGCTCAATAACGTTCTATTGAAACGTTCTACCGGGTTACCTCTGGGATGATAGGGTGTCGTCCGGATTTTGCGAATGCCCATGATTTTACAAAGTTCTTTTATAATATGGGACTCAAAATCGGGACCCTGATCACTATGTAACCGTTCGGGTATCCCGTAGTGGACTATAAAGTTGTCCCAAAGTGCCTTTGCAATGGTCTGAGCTTTCAGATTGCTGGTAGGGATGGCTATAGCGTATTTCGTGAAATGATCAGTTAATACGAGCACATCCTTCGTGTTGCTTTGATCGGGTTCAATGGACAGGAAATCCATACAGACAAGTTCAAGCGGTCGGGTGGACTTGATGTTGACAAGCGGAGCAGCTCGTTCTGGAGAGGTTTTACGTCTTACGCAGCGATTACATGTCTTGATCTTCTTTTCAATGTCTGCCGCCATGCGAGGCCAATAGAACCTTGTTCTGGCGAGATCCAAAGTACGCTCTGTGCCTAAATGGCCCATGTCACAGTGGAGGCTTTGAAAGACTGAATCGCGGAGTTGTTCAGGTAAGACGAGCTGGTAAGTAACATTTCCTCCGTCTTGACGAGTGTGGTATAGGATGTCATTGCACATTTCAAGTCGACTGAGCTCTCGGAGTAACAAGTTGATATCAGGAAGTTCAGTTCGTACCGTTGGTGGAACTTTTAGTCCAGTTTCAATTTGTGCAATCACTTCCCTTAAACAGGGATCAGTTCTTTGTTCGGTTTTGATCTGTTCAGGCGTCATGTGGGGTACAACTGGAAGACCACCACAGCCATCTTCATCGGCATAGCCATCTGGAATGGCGGCTACAGAGATGGCTAACGAGTGAACCAAAGGGAAGGTGTTGTCTGGAGAGCTACAGACAAGGTGTTTTTCACATATAGCAGACACTACCTCAGAACTTAAACTGTTCTCAGGAAGAGACAAGTGAGTTTGAGTGAACTGCTGTATGCGGCCAAGCTCCTTTTGGGACACTGCGTCATTAAGTAACTCGCCATATGGCCGTCTAGAGAGGCCATCTGCATCTGAGTTAAGCTTGCCTGCTCTGTATTGGAGCTTAAAGTTAAACGTCGACAGAGCAGCTAGCCACCTATAACTCATGGCATCCATCTTAGCAGTAGTTAAGATGTACGTCAGGGGGTTACTGTTAGGGGTGGGTTCAAAAGATCAATATATCAATATGGATCGATCCACGTTTGACTGAGCCGATATCGATCCACAAAATCCGCGGATCGATCTTTTAATATAATATTAATATATTAAACCAGGTCAGTGAGCCAGGAACAATGGCCGAGAACCATAAACAACCGACGCGCTAACGGAGCTAGCAAGCTAATGGATATGCTAGTTCTTCTTCTGTGGTGTTAAAACGGTTCTCATCCGGCAAGAGTTCCCTGCCGCGCGTGCACATGTCTTTCGTGTTTACACGAGCGGAGTTAATAACGTGCGTTTCTTAATTTAGCAACAAAAGTCACCATAAAGACTGTCCTCAACAGCTTCTGAATATTCTTCATAAATAAAACTTCTGTGTTCCCTGCCGTGCGTGCACACGCCTTTCGTGTTTACACGAGCGGAGTTAATAACGTGCGTCTCTTAATTTAGCAGCAAAAGTCACCGTAAAGACTGTCCTTAACAGCTTCTGAATATTTTTCATAAAGCGGGGATAAACGGACTTTTACTCCGTGCAGCGCTGTGTTGGAACATAAAGTTGACGACTGATAAACGGAAAATGCACGGAGACTGAAACCCGTGAAGCAGAGGGAGACTTGGAGCTGCTGAGACTGTAAGTATAATATCATTTGTTTGTTTTAACGTTTGTGTCGTCAATTAATAATTTATCCGGCATGATGATGGTTTCTTTTACAAACTATGGACACAGAGAGAACTGTTGGTTAAGCGCTGTGAATAAATGCAGAATCAAGGTATATTTTATAAGATTATGGACTTCTGCCACTTAAGTAAGAGATGTGAAGAGAATAAATCACAATAAAATTAATAAAGGCTGCAGTACAACAAGCTATTTTTACTCAGTAGAACTAAATTGAAATGAACAAACCTCAGGAAATGAATTGAAACCCTTTTCAAACATTAAAAGTTAATTTGTAGTTAAAATATATATATATATATATAAAAAAACTAAATTATTAAACCCTACTGTGGTGTGGCGATCTAAAAATATGAATGTTAATTTTACTTTGAAATCTATTGTAGGAAAAAGTCAATTTTGGACAACCTCTAGAAAACCCCCAGAAAACAGTGTTGATGAGATGCTAATGGCTAATATAAATATTCCTAATAAATGTACCTAATAGACTGTAATTTAAAGATTAATGGTAAATAGGAGCATTTATGGGGAATGTGACTAAAGGACTGAATATGAACTGTTTAGATGTAAACTGTCAGTGAAAGCAGTAGCGTTTTTACGCCAGAGGTGGCGCTCAGTAGCGATGAGACACTGTACAGTATTAGAGAACAATAGAAGAAGAGTAGCGAATGTTCGAGACACAGAGAGGGTGTAAAGAAAATGGTGTCAAGTGATGCTATGGCCGTTGCTGGCGAATGTGCTCTGTAAGTGTGTGGGCCGTGCCTGGTGTGGTGAGAAAAGTCAATAAAAAACCACTGCAAAGTCTGACAGCTTGGGCTTCCTCATCCTTTCCCCCTTCGCCCTCCTGGGTGTAACACTATTCTTTTTATCTGCCTTCAGATGTGTGAAGACTGGAAGCTTCATTCTCACTGAGACCTTCTGAAGGTCAGAGGTCGTCAGTGGAGGAGCATCCCTGCTTCATGTGGATTTCAGCACAGAAGAAGACCTTCAAATTCAAGATTCAAGGAGGTGCTGCCATCATTTTCTCCACACTAACATGCATTCAATGCAATTTAGTTGTTGTAATGACAAATTCTTTTATTTCTTTTTTTAAGTTCTCAGCAAGAACACAATATTGGTCTTTTTTTTACAATTTTACTGAGCATTTAATTCTAAATAAATTACTAACAGGAAATTTTTGGCAATCCTGTGCTTTTCTTGTGGTGTTACATAGAATAGCATCACTGTAAACTATGGAAAAAGCAGCTGCTTTAAAATTTGTGCTTCCTCACACAACTTTGAGTGCAAAAAAACTCTAAAAGTGCCATAACTTTTTGGAAAAGCTCCCACAAATTCAGGCTTTTTGGGCCACAACAATCACAAAAACAGCTGACAAAATCCTGAAGGGACTGAAATACAGTGAGATTATGTATGCATGGTTCATGCATTGAATTTGTTTCCTTACTCTGGGTGGTGAACTTGACACGACACACCCTTTGCACTAAAGAAAGCACCTGTGAGCACTTTATGAAATGATAAGTTAAATAATAAAAAGTGCATTATTGTAACTGATTTTGGGTCAGTTCTATATGTGATAATTTATGTATTAACAAAGTTAGAAGATTCTTGGTACAATTTGCAGCATTAGGTCTCAAAGATTTTTGTTTCATGGGAAGTAAAATGGCTATTAAAATGGTAATTCCCCAGATTGAATCGGGATCGAATCGAATCAAATCGGATCGATTCAGAATCTCAAGAATCGGAATCGAATCGATTCTGGAAATTAGGGATCGTTCCCAGCCCTAGTTACTGTGTCACGACAATAAAATGATTGCCATATAAATAGCCTGCGAACTTCTCTGTTACTGCCCACTTTAGAGCCAAAAATTCCAATTTATGGGCGGGGTAATGGGACTCACTTCTAGACAACCCCCGGCTTGCATAAGCTATGACCCTAGTCTGGCCCTCCTGCTCTTGATAGAGGGCGGCGCCAAGCCCTGTAGTGCTGGCATCAGTATGGAGGGTATATGGCAACTGAGGGTCAGCGAAACCCAGGACAGGTGCAGTACTGAGCTTTTCAATGATGGTTTTGAATGCAAGATCACAGGAAGAAGTCCATCGCTCGCCAAACGGTGTCTTTGGGTTGTGGTACTGGGCAGGCTTGGCTTTGTGCTTTTGCGCAAAGGAGGGTAGCCTGATGTTAAGTCAGTGAGGGGCTTAACGATGCTGGAATAGTTCTTAATGAACCGCCTATAGTACCCTGAAAAGCCTAAGAATGAGCGGAGCTGGTTGAGATCACGGGGCACAGGCCAGGTACTTAGGGCTTTCACTTTTTCAGGGTCGGTCTCAACTCCTTTACTGGACACAATGTGACCGAGGTATCTGACAGAAGTTTGAAAAAATCTGCATTTCTCAGGGGAGAGTTTAAGCCCGTACTCTTTTAGGCGATTAAGAACTTTCATTAAGCGAGCCTCATGTTCTTCGGGCGTCTTGGAGAATACAATGATGTCATCGAGGAACACAATCACTTCATGCAGATTCATGTCGCCCATGCATTTCTCCATGAGGCGCTGGAACATGCTGGGGGCGTTTGTAATGCCTTGGGGCATTCTATTGAATTCCCAAAAGCCCATGGGACATACGAACGCCGTCTTTGGCTTGTCCAGCTCCTCTACCTCAATTTGGTAATACCCCGACTTTAAATCGAGGACGGAGAACCACTGCGAACCGGTCAAGGTGGAAAACGTTTCCTCCAAGTTGGGGAGAGCGTAAGCATCTTTTACAGTCTGCATGTTAAGCTTCCTGTAATCAATACAAAGGCGGACATCGCCATTTTTCTTTCGCACCACTACAATGGGCAAAGAAAATGGGGAAGCAGACTCTCTTATCACGCCTGCTTGTTGGAATTCTTTGAGATGCTTACGGACCGCTTCCAAGTCATTTGGATATATGGGACGTGCTCTGTGTTTGAACGGTGTTTCATCTAATAATTTGATTGTGTGTTTCACTTGATCCGTTTTGCCAAAGTCAAGATCGTTTTGTGCAAATACTTCAGGCATTTGACTGAGTCTTTCTGTTAGGCACTCTTTCCATTCAGCGCTAATGGGGGAAGAGTCAAAGTTGAACTTCAGAGTGGACTTTGGTTCAGTTTTGGACTTTGCAACTTTCACGGAGTGTTCTTGTGATAGGACTCGTTGATATGCACAAATTTCTCCAATGACACACTTCTGAGGGATTGTCACGTCATGTTCCGACTCATTGGTGAGTATAACTGGAACAAGGTAAGGTGCTCTTTCAGGTAAGTCTATGAGACATGGTTTTACCAGGATACCACCAGGTAAGGCTGACATTAACGGGTGTTCTAACAAGACAAATTTTTCACTGTTGCCGGCTGACACAGCTACAGCGCCATCTAGAACAACTGTTTGGCCTGCAGGATCTAACTGTGGCTCTTTGTTGCGCATGGTCACTAAACCAAGGCTAGCGTTTTTGGACTGTCTGTGCTGTAACTCAAGGACTTTTAACACTGCCTTATAACCAAGTGACATGGTTGGCTGCAGTTCAGAACATGCATCAGAGTACAGCTCGTACAGTACATCTAATGTGTTTGTCCCTATTAACACTAAGGACTGATCAGCTGCACGCACATCAGGAACCACTAAGGCAAGTGTTGGCACTTTGGCTTCAATACCGAGAAAGTCTTTTGGGAAAGTGACATGCATTTCAATGTAGCCTAAGTAAGGTACACTCTGACCATTAGCTCCCTCCACTTCTAACAGCTCAAAAAGTGGCTTAATCTCATGGTTGGATAAGTACTATCTGTAATAGGACTCAGGGACAGTAGTCACCTGGGAACCTGTATCTAACAAACATCTCACAGTACAGCCATTCACTTTCACTTGTGCTGTACTTTTTGTACCTATTAGACCATTAGGAAAGCTAAAGGGGTCTGTTTTGGAGTGTGACTTTAGTTTAGCACGTGTCTTGAATGGAGCTTTTGGTTTGGGACGGGTCATCTCTGAACTAGCCTCTGTTTGTCCCGCAACATGGGTAGACTTCAGCTTTAAAGAAGATTGGGGGTTCTGACTGTCCCAAATCTGTCTTTTTACTCTTCGTTCTTTGCGTTTTGCAGCTACAAGTGCAGGGTTTGGTTCTGACTCACAAGTGGCTACAATATGCCCATCTTCACCACAGCGGAAGCAATACCATGGTTTGGGCCTAGTATTGGGACGGCTGGACGAAGGTAAGTTTTCAGGTTTGGCATGGTCAGGTTTTTTATTTCCAGATTTCTTAGTTGGGTCTTTCTTCGGTGGTGCTTGTTCCTTTTGTTTCATGACAGCAGCTAATTGACTCTTTAGATCAGTGACTTGCTTTTTCAGTTCTTTCAGACTGTCACACTCTACTTTACTGTTTGTACTTGTTTCGGTGACTGTTCGTAGGAGGCTGCTTTTGGTTTCGTGGCGCCCAAGTGTTTTTTCATGCATGTGTTTTTAACTTCTTGTCTGTTTTCAACAGAGCGAAGGTGAAGCAATAACTCTGCATACTCAGGTGGGTGTTTATCTTTTAGTTCCAGCTGTAGCTCTTTTAGCAGATTATCATCCCAACAGCCTCTGTTAAACTGCTTGAGAAGCTGTTTGTTCGCTTCTTGTGGCTCTAGACCGCCTCTACGCACTGTGAGATTTAGCACCACCTGCAAATGATGCAGATATGCAGAGGGTTTTTCTCCATAATTTTGGAAAGTGTTCATAAATCGCACAAGCAGTTCCTCACCGTCTTCAACAGTCCCAAAAGCTGAATCCAACAGCTTAAGATAGTCGGCAGAGGTGGCTTCAGACCCAAGAGAACAAATAATATCAGACGCAGGAGCAAGAAGACTTTCAAAGATCCTGCGAGATTTTTCCAAGTCAGACAAAGAAGTATCTTCCATCATCAAGTCAACATGTGAACGCCATGTTTCATAATCAGCTTCAGCATACGATCTTGGCGTTTTGCCAGAGAAAGCTCTGATTCTCCAAGAGGAATGGGGCGTTTAACGGCTTCTCTGCATTTTTAATGACATGCTCGACTACAATTTTCTGAACCTCGGGTGGGTTACAATCAGCTGTACTCAACATTTGAGGTGTTAAGTTTGGTCTAAGAGGGCTTTGGAAGAGTGCTTGAGTGGTTTTAGGGGTGCGAGGCACTTCAACTTGGAGTGGAGGAGAGACTCCACTTCGTGTGGGTTCTACAGTAGGGAAAGCAGGATCACCGTCAGCAGAGACCGTTTCAGCTGTCTCAGCAGCTTCAATAGACTTCCCTATTGTGGACATGACCTCCCGCAACACCTCTTCAAAACCTTTTCCACTTAGCTTAGCTAAACCCTTCAGGTTGCTAAGATAAGCCTCAGTAACACTGCCCCCTACAGTTTTAGTGTAGACATCAGTTAGAGTTTGAATTCAGTATTTAATCTCAGGATTGTCAGTGGATGGAAAGGAGCACGGCAACGTAGGTGCTAATGCTTCAATGCTTAATCCAGACTTGAACTCTACAATATGACTTTTGTCAAAGTCAGATGAGTTATCATTAATGCTAAGCACCCTACGAATAGTGCCATGTTGCTCTAGAAACTCAAAAACGTCTTTGTCTTTTTCTTTGTCAACAACACCACTAACAATAACAATGACTGCATTTGGAATTTTAACACCATGTTTTTCCACAAAATCCATTTTGGCCGTATATCAACTGTTTAGTCAGGGGTCAAAACAGAATTCACATCTGTTGTGCAACGCTCCAGGCTCCTGGCTGCGCTCGCCAATTTTTTCTAATATCACTGTGTCACTATTACACTTATGACAGTATAATCCTGTATCCCTGTGACACTTAAGGGCCTTTTCCACTAGCACGCTTTAGCGCGACACAGGACGGCTCAGCACGCTTTGTACGCTTTTCCACAAGCCCCAACACGGTTTAACAGCCGCGATTCTCAGCCCTGCTCCAGGGCAGGGTACAGCAGTGCTGAGCTGTGCCGTGTTGTGACGTTAACAGACTGGTCGCCGCTGATTGGTCAGGTCGTAACCGGCGCTGATTGGTCAGGTTGTAACTGCCCCTCTCCTCCTCCTCTTCTACCGAATCTTCACGACCTTCTCAATAAAGTTTTTGAAAAAAAAAAAAAAAAAAAAGAATCTTCACGATCGCCATTACTCAGCACGCAACCACTGTTGGCGGTTTCTTTTCAGTGTATTGCTGTGCTATTTTCATTTATTATCTATCAAAAATGGCTTCGCATAATAAGGGTGTTCCATGGACCAATAAGGAGCTGCAGTGTCTGCTCACTGCATTGTCAGACGAACGTATCCAGCGCGAGTTAGACGGAGCCGCCCGGAATGAAAAAATATACCAGGAGGTCTCGACATCGGAGTCCTTTAACGGTGAGTTTTAATTTTTTTTTATTGTGCGTTTTTTCGCAAATATATTCGGTAAGACGCTCAGTTTATTTATGCAATAAAAAAGCTGTTCATTTGTGGATGATGATCGCTGCTTTATTGCAGCACACTGCGGACTAAAGCTTTCATTTTAATTATTCATGTGAACAATACGCTGAAATAAGCTTCTGTAATCTTGTTAAAAACTATTGTCTTTTCTGTATATCTTGCACTTTCGTGCTGTATTTTATTGTGTGCATTTTCCTTGTAGAATCATCCCACGCGTCTGTACTTTAGAAGGAGTGTAGCATCATCTAAACGGAAAATAATAATACTGTTGTTCCAAACGTTGACCTGAAGGTGAAAAACATGAATTTTTTTTATTCAGTACATCCAAAATGCCCTAGGATGTAAAAAATAATACAATTTGGTGTTGGCCAGTGTGCCACTGTCTCATTATTTAATACGAATAAAAACAAGTTTCAGCTCATTATTTCTAGGTCATTTGGCAGTTAATTCAAAACAAAAGTGACTTGTGTTGTTGCAGCTTAATTATGAGATAAAATTAATTGTGAGATAAAACCACAGAGCGAGCAAGGCAATAATCCATGGATCCTCCATTTTTTGTCTCGTGTAAATAAGGACTCAGTCGGGTGCGTAACGTCACGGGAGTGTGGCCCCGCCTCGCTGGGAATTTGCCGCCGCCCCGCTTCTAAAACCTCCTAACACAAACCATCACAGCACAAGCACAACACCGTGCTAATGGAGACAGAAGCATTCCGAGCCATACTGAAGTGAATCGAGCCGTACCGAGGTGTGCTGGGCTAGTGGAAAACAGGCTTTACTTGTCTCACCAAATTTTGTAACAATATACCACTGTAACAATAATATACACAGGGTGGTACAATACCACTGGGATTGGGTAACAGGGTATAATATCTGCGGGGTAATACCAGGGTAACACCCACTCACCCTACTCACTTTAGGTGTAGTGCCATAACACAACACTACCAAAAGGGTAATGTATTTACCTTAACTTTTCTAGATTTTTTTTTTTTAGATTTAGTATACTTTATTGATCCCCAGAGGGGAAATTGAGGGTCATCCCCCACCTGGATGGATGAAGCAGTCACGATACGGCGCTATCCCTTAACCATTCACACACACATTCACACCTAGGGCCACTTTAGAGTCTCCAATTAACCTAACCTGCATGTTTTTGGCATGTGGGAGGAAACCACATAAAAAGGGATAATTGGGCCAGGTCAGACCGACTCTGGGTTCGTAGGAGCCTGAGAGGTGCAACAACAGACGACACATACACAGCCGTATATGGAACTTGGAACTAAGTATATTTCAAAATATGTACATATATAAACAAATACATAGCGCGATAAAAGAAAAAAAAATCCATAAACTCAAATCATATTTACAATATTCACAGTCCTTTTTTGTCCTTTCCAGGTGACTAGTGGAGTCACCATTAGCAGTTTCTAGGACTCGGCCTTCGGCTCGCCATCCAGATCTGGAGATCCACGCTCTGGTCAAACCAGTCCAAAGGGGGGTAGAAAAAAAAAAAAAGAAAAGAACCTGACCATGCTATGTGGCTCGTGCTTCAATGGGGTTCCCGCGCTCAACGTGAGTTCACAGCCTTTGGATCCCAATCAATTTCAAGGATTTTATCCAGGCAAAGGCTGCTACCAGCACGCTAGTGTTGCCATATCACCAAGGACCGTCTCTCTCTCTCTGGTCTGTGTCTTTCATCGTCTGGCGTGACTGAGCCAAAAATGCAAGTCATCCCAGACCCAGGGAGAGAGCGCTTAACCCACTGGGTGGCATGACCCAGCAACGGTGCAGCCATTGGTTACAATAAATATCAACACACAATACTAGGAACTTTATCAGAATATGCTAGAAAACTTTCCTAACTATTTATGAATATATATTTATTTAAATATTCATATTCAAATTATGTATTCCCATTGTGAAATGGGTGTTTTTCTTTTTAAAAGCGGTGTCAATATTTATAATTTAATTCACGTTAAACTATCTACTTCCATTGTGAAATGAATGTCCCCCCCTTCCATACCTGCCAACTTTTCAAACCTGAAAAGCCTAGTAGCTAGCCGGGGTCCAGGGGCCGATGCTAATGCTAATAATGCTAATGCTAACAATAATAATGCTAATATTTGCCAAACAAATATTAGCATTAAATCTAGTTAAATGTAGCTAACAACCTCATATTTCTTCAACTTTCAAACCTGAAAAGCCTAGTAGCTAGCCGGGGTCCAGGGGCCGATGCTAATGCTAATAATGCTAATGCTAACAATAATAATGCTAATATTTGCCAAACAAATATTAGCATTAAATCAAGTTAGAATGTAGCTAACAACCTCATATTTCTTCAACTTTCAAACCTGAAAAGCCTAGTAGCTAGCCGGGGTCCAGGGGCCGCAGTGTCAAACAAATATTAGCATTTGACATAGAAGTCACATATTAATTATATTAAAGGTAAAATATCTAAATCAATTACAATACTACACAGAGCAAAATATTTGCTGAATCAACCCACATTATATACTTTGTATCATTCATTAATACTCCCATACATGACATATTGTACTGAAGTATGGGGAAATACATATAAAACAAACATACTGTATATCCAGTCCGCCATCCAGTGGGCTCACCACCTGCAGGAGGGATCATGGGGGTCCGGTGCTATGTGGATTAGGTGGTGGTCAAAGGCGGAGACCTTGGCGGACTGATCCCAAGCTTTCTAAACTGGCTTTTGGTACGTGGAATGTCACCTCTCTGGTGGGGAAGGAGCCTGAGCTGGTGTACGAGGTTGAGAGATACCGGCTAGATATAGTCGGCCTCACCTCAACACACAGCTCCGGTTCCGGAACCAGTCTCCTGGAGAGGGGCTGGAGCTTGGCCTTTTCTGGAGTTGCCCCGGGCGAGAGGCGACGAGCAGGAGTGGGTATTTTTGTATCGCCCCACCTTGCTGCCTCTATATTGGAGTTTTCCCCGGTGGATGAAAGGGTTGCTTCCCTGCGCCTTCGGGTTGGGAAACGGGTCCTGACCATCATTTGTGCGTATGCACCAAATGATGTTTCAGAGTACCCACCCTTTTTGGAGTCTGTGACTGGGGTGCTGGAGGGTGCTCCTCCTGGAGACTCCATTGTCCTACTGGGGGACTTCAATGCGCACGTGGGCAACGACAGTGAAACCTGGAGGGGGGTGATTGGGAGGAACGGCCTGCCCGATCTGAACCCGAGTGGTGTTCAGTTATTGGACTTCTGTGCTAACCACAGTCTGTCCATAACGAACACTATGTTCAAGCATAAGGGTGTCCATATGTGCACCTGGCACCAGGACACCCTAGGTCGCAGGTCAATGATCGATTTTGTTATCGTATCATCAAACCTGCGACCGTATGTCTTGGACACCCAAGTAAAGAGAGGTGCAGAGCTGTCAACTGATCACCACCCGGTGGTGAGTTGGATCCGATGGCAGGGGAGGAAGCCATTCAGACCTGGTAGACCCAAACGTATAGTGAGGGTGTGCTGGGAGCGTCTGGCTGAGGCCCCTGTCCGGGAGGTCTTCAACTCCCACCTCCGGAAGAACTTCAACCATATTCCGAGGGAGTCTGGAGACATGGAGTCTGAATGGGCCATGTTCTCCACCTCTGTTGTTGAAGCGGCGGCCCAGAGCTGCGGCCGCAAGGTGGTCAGTGCATCTCGTGGTGGCAACCCTCGAACCAAGTGGTGGACACCACTGGTGAGGGGGGCCATTAAGCTGAAGAAGGAGTCCTATCAAGCTTGGTTGGCTTGTGGGACTCCCGAAGCAGCTGAGGTGTACCGGCAGGCCAAGTGGAGTGCAGCTCGGGTGGTTGCTGAAGCAAAAACCCGGGTATGGGAGGAGTTCGGCGAGGCCATGGAACAAGACTTTCAGTCGGCCTCAAAGAGATTCTGGCAAACTGTCCGGAGGCTCAGGAGGGGAAAGTAGCTCCCTGTCCATACTGTGTATGGTGCGGATGGGACACTGTTGACTTCGACTGGGGATATCGTCGGGCGGTGGAAGGAATACTTCGAGGATCTCCTCAATCCCACTGATACGCCTTCCACAGAGGAAGCAGGGTTTGGGGACGAGGGGGATGACTCGCCTATCACAGGGGCTGAGGTCGCCAAGGTGGTTAAAAATCTCCTTGGTGGCCGGGCCCCGGGGGTGGACGAGATTCGCCCTGAGTACCTCAAGGCCCTGGATGTTGTTGGGTTGTCATGGTTGACACGCCTCTGCAACATTGCGTGGAGGTCGGGGGCAGTGCCTTTGGCATGGCAAACCGGGGTGGTGGTTCCTCTCTTCAAAAAAGGGGACCGGAGGGTGTGCTCCAACTTTAGAGGGATCACACTCCTCAGCCTCCCTGGGAAGGTCTATGCCAAGGTACTGGAGAGGAGAGTCTGGCCGTTGGTCGAACCTCGGATTCAGGAGGAGCAATGTGATTTTCGTCCTGGCCGTGGCACATCGGACCAGCTCTTTACCCTCTCGAGAATTCTTGAGGGTTCGTGGGAGTTTGCCCAACCAGTTTACATGTGTTCTGTGGACTTGGAGAAGGCATTTGACTGCGTCCCTCGTGGATTTTTGTGGGGAGTGCTTCGGGAGTATGGGGTATCGGGCTTGTTGTTACGAGCTATTCGGTCTCTGTACGACCGTTGTGAGAGTTTGGTTCGTATTGCCAACACTCAGTCGGAGTCATTCCCAGTGAGAGTTGGACTCCGGCAGGGCTGCCCTTTGTCATCGATCCTGTTCATAATTTTTATGGACAGGATTTCTAGGCGCAGCTAGGGAATGGAGGGTGTCATGCTTGGTGACCACAGGATTTCATCTCTGTTGTTTGCAGATGATGTTGTCCTGTTAGCTTCATCCAGCAATGACCTACAGCTCTTGCTGGGACGGTTTGCCGCTGAGTGTGAAGCGGCTGGGATGAGAATCAGCACCTCCAAGTCCGAGTCCATGGTCCTCAGCCAGAAAAAGGTGGCTTGTCCTCTCCGGGTTGGGGACAGGCTCCTGCCCCAAGTGGAGGAGTTTAAGTATCTTGGGGTCTTGTTCACGAGTGAGGGGAAAATGGAGCGAGAGCTCGACAGACGGATTGGAGCAGCATCTGCAGTGATGCGGACGTTGTACCGGTCTGTTGTGGTGAAGAGGGAGCTTAGTTCTAAGGCAAAACTGTCGATTTACCAGTCAATCTACGTTCCTACTCTCACCTATGGTCACAAGCTTTGGGTAATGACCGAAAGAACGAGATCGCGGATACAAGCGGCTGAAATGAACTTTCTCCGTAGGATTGCTGGACTCACCCTCAGAGATAGGGTGAGGAGCTCAGTCATCCGGGAGAGGCTCAGAGTAGAACTGCTGCTCCTCCACACTGAAAGGAGTCAGTTGAAGTGGTATGGGCATCTGATTAGGATGCCTCCTGGACGCCTCCCACTTGAGGTGTTTCAGGCACGTCCCACTGGGAGGAGACCCCGGGGCAGACCCAGGACTCGGTGGAGAGACTATGTCTCCCAGCTGGTCTGGGAATGCCTTGGTATTCTCTCTGAAGAGCTGGAGCAGATGGCGGGGGAGAGGGAAGTCTGGGCTTCTCTGCTTGAACTGCTGCCTCCGCGACCCGGACCTCCGGAAAAGCAGTAGAAGATGGATGGATGGATGGATATATCCAGTCTTTATGCTTCAGAAGAGAGCTATTAGAATAATAAACAAAGCTGCTTACAGGGAACCAACAAACCCACTTTTTCTTAAATGAAAAGCTCTCAAGGTGAAAGATCTGGTTGACTTTAAAACTGCAATAATAATGTTTAAAGTGAAGAATCTATCACTGCCCGCAAATATCCAAAAGTTGTTCCAAATAAGGGAGAAACAATATCATTTCAGAGGAACATGTATATTTCAAAAACCTTCAGTGAGAACTACCACCAAGCAACACTGTGTTTCAGTGCAAGGAGTCAGATTATGGAACGATTTTGGACCTGAATTAAAATCATGTACAACGCTTGGACAATTTAAACAAAAACTAAAGGAAGAAATACTCCAAACATATATACAAGATGACATGTAAAATCACATAAGGATTGTCATATCCAGTCTGTGTTGTGTTGTTACTTAGTTTTTTTTTGTCACATTTTGTCTTAGCTTTGTTCTGAATTGTAATCGCTCTTGTTTTGTTTTTCTTTTGAATTCTTGGATGGAACATGGGTGGGCAATATAAGCTGTGGCTTCAGCCATCACCCATTTCAGATAACTTATGTTGAACTGTATAATCAGAGGAGTTCTTGTTTAATTTGACCTTGTTGGATTTTTGCGCCTTTGTTATATTATTCTGTTTCTTTTTAATCTTTACTTTCAATCTATCCGAAATAAAGATTCATTCATTCATTAAATTTGCATTCAAAAGACTATCTTAACACTGCATAGAACTTCGAATAGGCCAGATGTGATATATTATGAATACTAGAAAAGCACTCGGAGAGCGCAGACCTCCGCCAAGCGCCACAGTTCCCCCCATACAGTGTTTAACATCATAAATAAAATATTGAAAATGGCCCTATCTCGCAATGTTAAATTAAAAAAAAATAAAATAAAATAAAAAAAGAATCCTTTAAAAAATTCCTGGATCCAGACGGTGATCCGGATCACCACTAAAATCTAATCATCTGTAGGATACCCCATTTCTGACAATCTGTGAAAATTTCATGAAAATCTGTCCATAACTTTTTGAGTTATCTTGCTAACAAACAAACAGACAAACAGACAAACCAACGCTGATGATCACATAACCTCCTTGGCAGAGGTAGAAGACTAGAAATATCATTAGGGTATACTAGCACTGTTTAACAGACACGTGCGTAAAAGACGGCAAAAATCGCTCTGATATTTTATGTGTTTACATGATACACCAAGCATGACAAGGCTTGCAATTACACAGCACATGTTCTTCAGAATCTTAGGCATTATATAAAATGTATTCTCCCTTTAGATGTCGAATCCATGATCCATTTGCCAGGGTTGAAGTGCAGTCGTGCGAACGTCTGCAGCACTTTACATCGTGTTTACATCTCGCCATGTACGCACACCTCTCCGGGATTTCGCGCGAGAATAGAAACCTCAATACCCTCAATAGCGATAGCGTTAGCTTAGCAAACGCTTCAGGTAAAGCGTAGCAGTGAACCACGAAAAGAAACGCTACTGACGCTACTATGTTCTAAATTTAGATACGATTCCTAGCGATCTCGTGTTTGGAATTGCTTTCGTGTTTTTTTTACGATTTAAAATTTTTGACTGAATTTTTCGTGAAAAACCGTAATTTTGATTAATAAAGCCGTAACCCGGAATGGGGTCTTGAAAACCGGAACCATTACAGCAAAACCGGAGTAGCTGGCAGGTATGCCCTTCTTCTTAAAGCGGTATCGACATTCATAATTCTAGTCACGTTTTTAACACTGGGTTACACATGGAAGGATTCAGTAACACACAGCTTAACATGTCAGCATTTCAAGTGATGTGCACTATGGTGTCAGTTTATTAGATACATTCTAGTGAAAATGATTCTGTGTGACTTCATGGAGAATCTTTAGCAGTTGTAACTTCTGCCAAAGGCATTGATAGAAAAGTATCATATTTGTGATTTGCTTTGTCTCAGAGTCTGTGTGAAAGTGTCAAGGATGCAGCTGCATTATGTTGTCATCTTGTTTTACTTCACTTTGTGAGCTTCCTGTGTGACTGGTGCTGAGTGAGCATCATGGTTCCTGAGAAAGAGATAAGCTGTACACCAAGTTTTGACCAGATGTACTGAACCAATCACTATGGGCAATTTCTTCTCCACCTTTCAGATAACAAAGGGCTTAAAGAACTGAGTGATGTGGGTTTGAGTAAGAATGGTGCACAGATAGGCTCTGAGACTATTTTTGTATTGTTCTCCACTGGTCAGTGTAATTAAATTTGCTGAAACTCTGATCCAGCCTGGTTTTTGACTGAAGGTTAAGAAGAATTTTTCTAACAATTTTTCTAAAATAACCCTTAAAAATATATACACAATAAAATAACCTCAAATTATAATAAAATAAAATAAATACATCAAATAAATAACTGCAGTTTGTCCGGTCATTCCCGTGCTTGTTCGTGTGTGTTTTTAATGTTTTACGGTTTACTTTGGTGAGAAAAAGATGGAAAAAATTAATGCATTTTCAGAGCAGCAGAAGATGACTGACGATGAGAACCTTGGGTTGCCAGATCTGCTTATTATTAAGCGACTGGGATTGTTTCACTAACGTGTGTGCTTATCTGGGGCTTGCTATGTGTGTATGTGTGTGTGAAAGGACTAACTTGTGTTGTGCTGAAGCAGTAATACGGTATTAGATGCCTGTTTTTTTATCTCAAGATAGTTTTGACAGTAATTTCTTTTGTTGTGTAGTTTTCTGTGGGGTTTTTGCTGGGTTTATGATAGTTACTTGTGTTAAGCAGTTTAATCTTGCTTTGTTGTCTGTTTATTTTTAACTAACATTATCAATTGCCAGAATATTTTGCTTATTTTAAGTAAAATTATCTGCCAGCAGAGTAAGAAAATTAGATTTTTCTTTTATTTGGGATGCCTGAAGGCAGGTAAACAGCATTAGGTTATTTCATTTGACTTTTGCAGTGTAATTGTATTCCCTAGCTCACAGTTGCATTATCTCTCAAACTGAGGGATAACAGTGGCTTCAGATGGAAAAGGGGAAAGGGGGGGGGGGGGCTGACTTGGACAGTAAAATCAAAATCTGATGATAAATCTGGAAAATTGACCATAGTAAAAGGAAGGGAAAGATTTGACTAATATGTGTTCTGTCTCTTCTAAGATGCAACGAACTATGGAACAGTTGCCGGGGATAGACAGGTAGATACTTTATTTCGAACAAAAAAGCAAAAAAACCAAAACAAATGACAAGTGCAATAAAAGTGACAGTGTGGAGCGTGTAAATAACGAGGCGGATTTGACTCAGACAGTTTATTACACATCTTCTTTCTTCTTTCTTCTTCTTTCTACACCTTTCACTCTGTATATATATCACGGACGCACGGATCGCCCCGGGGGTCTCCCGGGTCGGCGGACGGAGCCACGGTTTGCAGCGGGAGACGTTACAGCGGGGAGGAGCTAGTGCTAGCTAGCACTTGGCCGCCGCCCGGTGCTAATGGGAAACTCGACATACCGGGAGCTGTAGCGAAAAGGACGCGGGTGCCGGGCTGGAGTTTAGGCGGCGTGAAAGAAATATAAGACAGAATAATAAAGAGCGATGGCAAGAACCAAGCAGACTGCCCGTAAAATCTACTGGAGGAAGAAGCCCCCCAGGAGACAGCTCGCCACCAGGGCTGCTCGGAGGGGCGCTCTGGCCACCGGCAGAGTGAAGAGGCCTCGCCGTCACAGGCCCGTGGCTCTGAAAGAGATCCGTCGCTACCAGAAATCCACGGAGCTGCTCATCCGTAAGCTGCCCGCCCAGCGCCTGGTGAGGGAGATCGCTCAGGACTTCAAGACCGTCCTGCGTTTCCTGAGCTTCGTCGTCATGGCTCTGCAGGAGACCAGCGAGGCCCACCTGGTGGGTCTCTTCTTCGCTAAGGGGGTCACCATCATGCCCAAAGACTTCCAGCTGGCCCGCTGCATCCGCGGAGAGAGAGCTTAGACTTTCTGCTGCACATTCACCAGCCATAATGCTCTGCACTGTGTGTCTATATATATACATTTATAGTAATATGGACATATGTTTACTAGATGTTGTTTTTTCTTGCCTTCTGATTGTTGCTCTGAGTGTTGCTATCCCTATGTTGTTGCAATCCTGGAATTTCCCCATTGTGGGACTAATAAAGGCTTATCTTATCTTATCTCACACAGAAGCATAGTCAGAATGAATACTCAGCAGAGACTCTCCTCTTAAAAAGCATGGCATTCTTCTAGAAGCTTCTAAAACACAAAAGGTCACATTGCATTCACTTCCTTAATCCTTTAACATCCTTCCAGAAGTTTCTAACACACAAAAGATCACACTGCATTCATCCTTCACACCTCCCTGTTATCTCCCAGGGAAACTCTGCTCTTTGTTCTTGTCTAAGATGCTATACAATTATGCACTCCTCATGTGTCACCAAAACAGTATACAATGCTCGAAAGGGAGAAGGAAGAAGTTAACACTTATTTACTCCAACTCCTCTTTTCCCTAAATACAACCAATATGAAATATACACCTATTACCTCAATTAAGACCCCAAGTAGACAATTAACTATATTTTGTACATATCAACATTGATACCCATCCATCCCAACATATACAGTCCGAACATCTATACCCAGCCCCAAACAACACAGATATGCACAGTACTGTCGCACCTACTATACCATAGTGTCCCAGAGTGAGCATAGTGAATCGTACATATCGTACTACCCCTCTAGCATATATCCTTTCAGCAAATAATGTTTATACATATTTTTGAATTGATTTCTCTTTATACATAGTTTTAGTTCCAGCTCCAGACCGTTCCACAAATCCACCCCACAGACATACATGCACAGACTTTTCTTAGTTGTTCGTACCTTAGGTTTTGTAAAGTTTAAGTCTCCTCTCAAATTATAATCATCGTCTTGTAGCAATGCATATTGTAGAGGAGTCAGCAGACAGCGTCTCAGTCAGGAAGCAGTGGTTAAACATAAGAGAATAATAGGCAAGGACGTCATGGGGAGTTGGCAGGAAGAGGTTGCTGGGGGTTTAAGGGAAATGTATTGTGGGGTTAGATGTCATGCAGTGTGATGTGAAATGTCATGCAGATGTGAGATGATCTGTTGAGTTTATAAGGAGAAACCTGGCTTGGCTGTTTCATGCTTTTTATGTGTATGTCTGATGAGAGAGTGTTAATAAAACTTCGTCTGCTCGTAAACTAGGGGCGCCACACGAGTCGGCTGCCTTTTGCAACAGCGGCTCGATTCCGAGTCTTTTTCCCTTCCTCTCTCTTTTGATCCGTCTTTTTTTTTCACCCCACTTATATCACGGACACACAGATCGTCCTAAATGTCTCCTGAGCCGGTGGACGGAGCCACTGTCTATAGCAGGATACGATACAGCAGAGAACAGCTGCTAGCATTCAACCGCCACCCGGTCCCATTGGAAATACTCGACATACCGAGAGAACTGAGGCGAAAACGCCGCGGCTGCCGGGCTGGAGTAAGGCGGAGGACAAAAAATATAAGGTACAGACCCTCCCTTCCATCTGTTGTCATGGGAAATGTACGGTCGATACTGGGAAAGTTAGATGAGCTAGCGGCTATCTCCCGTTATGATAGCACATACCGGGAGTGCTCTCTCCTTTTGTTTACTGAGACGTGGCTAACTGAACTAGCAGCAGATGCTAACATTGAGCTGGAGGGTTTTCACATGATACGAGCTGACCGAACACCAGACAGTGGCAAGGCTAGGGGCGGTGGAGTGATCATGTATGTTAACAACAACTGGTGCAGACCGGGACATATCACTGTTAAACAACGACACTGCAGCAAAGACATTGAGTTGCTAGCTGTTAGCATGAGGCCTACATATCTCCCGAGAGAACACTCACACGTGATCTGCATTGTTGTTTATGCAAATCCGACGGCGAACGCTGGGACAGCACGTGACGTCATCCATTCAGTAACCAGCAGGCTGCAGACAGAACACCCAGATGCTCTTCTCCTCATCTCAGGCGATTTCAACCATGTTTCACTGTCTCCCATTCTACCCACGTTTACCCAGTATGTCACATGCCACACTAGAGACAATAAAACACTGGATTTATTCTACGCAAACACTAAGGAGGCGTACACCTCATCACAACTACCCCCACTCGGGAGATCGGATCACAACTTGGTTCATCTCCGGCCGGTGTACAAACCCCTAGTGCACAGACAACCTCCGGCCATGCACACTGTGGAGTTATGGTCTGAGGAGACAATGGACACCCTAAAGGGCTGTTTTGAAGCCACCGCCTGGAAGCAGCTCTGCGATCCACATGGTGAGGACATCGATGGCCTCATTCACACCTTCACGGGCTACCTCAGCTTCTGTGTGGACAAATCCGTTCCCACCAAGACCATACGGCGTCACTCAAACAACAAACCCTGGATCAACCCTGAGATTAAAACACTTCTGAGAGAGAAGAAGAGGATCTTCAGGTCAGGGAACAGGGAGATGCTGAAGTCCGTACAGAGGGAGCTGAGGAGAAAGATCAGAGAAGGCAAGGACAGCTTCAGGAAGAAGATGGAGGACAAGCTGCAACAGAGCGACATCAGCGGGGTCTGGAGAAACCTCAAAACCATCTCGGGGCTCCAGAATACCTCCCCCCAGGCCACAGGGGGCAGGGAGTGGGCGAACAACCTGAATCTGTTTTTCAATAGATTTGACCAACCGCCCTCCCCCCTGACTGCACAACAACCACTGCTGCCTCTAAAGAAATCAAGTCCTGCTGCCCACTCCCCACTCTACCAACACCCCCCCACTCCCAACACACAGCCCCCCATCCTGACCCTGACCAGGACCCAGGTGAGGACGGAGCTGAGGAAGATCAAGGCGAGGAAGGCGCCGGGACCGGACGGCATCAGCGCAAAGCTCCTCAAGTCCTGTGCAGACCAGCTGTGTGGGATTGTGACGTATATCTTCAACATGAGCCTGAAAATGGGGAGGGTACCACAGCTGTGGAAAACATCTTGTGTGGTACCTGTACCAAAAACTTCCCACCCCAAAGACCTGAACAGCTACAGACCGGTGGCCTTGACGTCCCACTTGATGAAGACCCTGGAGAGACTGCTCCTTGCTCACCTCCGCCCCCTGGTGGAACCAGCGATGGATCCACTCCAGTTCGCCTACCAGCATGGCATTGGGGTGGAGGATGCGGTGATCTTCCTCCTTCACCGTTCTCTGTCCCACCTGGAGAAGCCCGGGAATATGGTGAGGATCATGTTCTTTGACTTCTCCAGTGCTTTCAACACCATCCAACCGATGATCCTGAAGGACAAGCTGCTGCGCGCAGGGGTGGACCAGCACCTGTCATCATGGATCCTGGACTACCTCACGAACCGGCCTCAGTTTGTGAGAACCCGGGACTGTGTGTCCGACACGATCATCAGTAGCACGGGGGCCCCCCAGGGAACGGTGCTGGCTCCCTTCCTGTTCACTCTTTATACTGCGGACTTCTCACACAACACAACACACTGCCATCTACAGAAGTTCTCTGATGACTCCGCGATCGTTGGCCTCATCTCCAATGGAGATGAAGCTGAGTACAGAGGGCTTATCCAGGACTTCGTGGACTGGTGCCATCGGAACTGCCTCCAGATCAACGCGAGGAAAACTAAGGAGCTGGTGGTGGACTGCCGCAGGCATGGGCAGCCCCTCACAGTACCAGTAAATATACAGGGAACAGACATCGAGATGGTGACATCCTATAAGTACCTGGGTATTCATCTGAACAATAAACTAGACTGGTCACACAATACTGATGCACTCTACAAGAAGGGACAGCGCAGGCTGTTCCTGCTGAGGAGACTCAGGTCTTTTGGTGTACAAGGGGCGCTGCTGAAGTCATTCTATGACACGGTGGTGGCATCAGCCATCACTTTTGGAGTGGTCTGCTGGGGCAGTGGCATTACTGCAGCCGATAGGAAGAGACTGAACAAACTGATTAAGAAAGCTAGCTCTGTCCTGGGGCAGCGCCTTGATCCGATGGAGGAGATAGGAGAGAGAAGGACGGTGGCTAAACTGTCATCTCTGCTGGAGTCCGAGTTCCACCCTATGCAGGACATACTGAATGCACTGAGGAGCTCATTTAGCAGCAGACTACATCATCCCAGGTGCACAACCGAGAGGTTTCGTAGGTCCTTCCTACCAACGGCTGTCAGACTGTACAACCTAAGCAGGGCTGCTCGCAGAGATAGCAAAAAAGACGTAACAAACTAATAGTTTTTTGAATGCAGAAGATGCAATAGACTTACACAGTGGTCCTCTCCGGCATACAACTAGGAGCATGCCGGTCGCTATGGAGGGTGAGAGTGTGTATGGGCACATAATCATACCATGCAGGATAGCTGGGTAGACGGTTATGCTGTTTCATTCCATCTAGCGGCAATGCTCTGCACTGTGTGTGTTTATATATTTGCATATTTGTTCCGTCTAGCTGCAATGCTCCGTACTGTGGGTGTTTATATATTTATATATCTACATGTTATTCCATCTAGCTACATTGCTCCGCACTGTGTGTGTTTATATACTTGCATATTTATTCCACCTAGCTGCAATGCTCCGTACTGTGGGTGTTTATATATTTACATATTTATTCCATCTAGCTACAATGCTCTGCACTGTGTGTTCATATATTCATATATTATTCCATCCAGCTACAATGCTCTGCACTGTGTGTCTGTGTGTGTGTGTATATATATATATTTTATAGTAATACGTACATATGTTTATTAGCTGCTCTTGCTTGCTTGTTTTTTTTTTTTTTTTTTTTTTTTTTTCTTGCCTTCTGATTGTTGCTCTGAGTGTTGCTATCCCTGTGCTGTTGCAATCCTGGAATTTCCCCGTTGTGGGACTAATAAAGGCTTATCTTATCTTATCTTATCTTATCTTAAACCGGCCTCCTCATTTCCAGCACTCTCCACACTGGTGACTCTTCGACGAATTATGGAACATGAGGCAAGAACCCCGGAGACAGCCCAGACGGGAACCCCCAGCAACGCATGTGCTGTTTCAGTCAAGCTACCAGACTTTTGGCAACACAACCCGCGCTCTTGGTTCCACCACACCGAGGCCCAGTTCGCCCTCCGGGGAATATTGGCAGACGACACCAAGTTTTACTACATGGTTGCAGCGCTGGATGCTCACACAGCTCAGCAGGTAGCGAGCCTGCTCGACCAGCCCCCAGCCCACGACAGATACAAGGCTCTCAAAGCTGCGCTGACTCGGCGCTACACGCTCTCGGACAGCGAGAGAGCAGAGATGCTCCTGAGGCGTTCCGAGTTAGGAGATGGTTCGGCCGTCGACCTGATGGAGACGATGTTGGCGTTAATGGGGCACGGGCGACGGACATTTTCGGTTCGCCCACCTTTTCCTCCGGAACCTCCCAACAGAGGCAAGAGCGGTTCTGGTCAATTCGCAGTTGCTGGCCGCGCGTGACTACCATGCGCTAGCCCAGGAGGCAGACCGGATCATCCTCACCACCAGAGTGCCCGCAGTCAACGCGGCGACGTCGGTACCCAGCGAGACGACCAGAGGAGGCGAGGAGCCACCGATGGTAGCGGCAGCAGGGGCCCAGGAGCGCCAGAGAGACGCGCTCTGCTTCTACCACTGCCGCTTCGGAGAGAACGCACGCAGATGCGCGCCACCGTGCCAATTCAAGCGCTCGGGAAACGCCAAAACCGGCGGTCGGTAGCAGCTGCGACCGCCGGTGAAGATAACAAGCTGCTCTACGTGACAGACTCGCGCTCGGGGAGACGGTTCCTCGTAGACACCGGAGCGCAGAAGAGCATCATCCTGCCAACCTACGCCGACCGACTGGCAGGACCTAGCGGCCCCGGGCTGGTGGCAGTAAACGCCTTGGACATTAAAACCTTTGGTGAGAGAACACTGGTTTTATCCCTACACGGCCGTACATACGAGTGGACTTTTGTCATAGCAGCACTGAAGTTCCCAATCCTGGGAGCTGATTTTCTGTGTGCACATGGTTTACTAGTTGATGTTGCTAACAGGCGCTTGGTTAATGCACTGTCCTTTGACTCTCTCCCCTGTACAGCTCGAGGGGCCGGGCCAGTAACACAAGCAAACGTCACAGCTCCAGGCGGTAAGTTCCACACACTGCTCACTCAGTTTCCAGCACTCACGGTCCCGATGTTTTCGGCGGCCATCGCTAAACATGGGGTGGAGCACTTTATCACCCCCACCAGGCCGCCCGTTTTCGCACGACCTCGGCGCTTGGACGCAGCTAAACTGGCCATAGCGCGCGAGGAGTTTGCCAACCTGCAAAAAAAAAAAAAAAAAAACCTGGAAAGGTTGGGCATCATCAGGCGATCAAACAGCCCATGGGCATCCCCGCTACACATGGTCCCTAAGGCTAAGGGGTCGTGGCAACCGTGCGGGGATTTCCGCAGGTTGAATAACGCCACAGCACACGACCGCTACCCGATTCCCCATATTCAGGATTTTTGCGTTCACCTCGCTGGGGCACGCATTTTTTCTAAAATACACCTGGTCCGCAGTTACCACCAGGTCCCAGTGCACGCGGAGGACATACCCAAAACAGCGGTAATAACTCCGTTCGGTTTGTTCGAGTTTCTGCGCATGCCATTCGGGTTAAAAGGAGCGGCACAGACGTTCCAGCGCATGATGGACGCGGTGCTGCGCGATCTCCCATTTGTGTTCATCTACCTGGATGATATCCTGGTAGCCAGTGCGTCAGAAGACGAACACGCAACCCACCTCAGGACGGTTTTCCAGAGGTTGGAGGAGCACGGGTTAATAATCAACCCGGCGAAGTGTCAGTTCGGCGTGACGGGGATTGATTTTTTGGGGCACTGCATCTCACCGGAGGGAGCGATACCCTTGCCCGACAAAGTGCACGCTGTGGCGAACTTTCCCCGGCCTCAGACGGTCAGGGCGCTGCAGGAATTTTGGGGGATGGTTAACTTTTATAACCGTTTCCTCCCCCACGCAGCTCAACTCATGCAGCCATTGTACGCCGCGCTCAAGAAACGGAAACCCGCGGATGGAGTCGAATGGACTCCGGAGCGAGAGCAGGTGTTCTCTGAGGTTAAAGCAGCCCTGGCAAACACCGCACTGTTGGCGCACCCAGACCCGGCGGCCCGGATAGCGCTCACTACCGACGCCTCGGACGTGGCTATAGGGGCCGTCGTGGAGCAACGCATCGCTGGTTCTTGGCAGCCGCTCGCTTTTTTCAACAGGGCTTTGCGCAACAGTGAGCGTAAACACAGCGCGTTCGACAGGGAGTTGCTGGCTCTCCACCTGGCCATACACCACTTCCAGTTCTGGCTGGAAGGGCGCAGCTTCACCGTGTTCATGGACCACAAGCCGCTAACGTTCGCGATGGCCAAGTTTTCGGAACCGTGGTCGGGCTGGCAGCAGAGACAGCTGGCCGCGATCTCGGAGTTTACGACCGATATTCAGCATGTGTCGGGTAAACTGAATGTGGTGGCGGACTGCCTCTTGTGCGCGGTTGTGGCCCCGGTCTGCGTAGGGATAGATTATACAGCCATGGCCGCAGAGCAGATTAGCGATACGGACGTGCGCGCGCTCCAGTATGGACCAACAGGGTTAAGGCTGGAGAGCAGAGTACTGCAAGACGGCATGCCCCCCCCCCCCAATCTGCAACATCTCCACGGGACACCCGCGCCCAGTGGTCCCGGTCGCGTGGCACCGCCGCGTGTTTGAGTCAGTTCACGCTCTGGCGCACCTAGGAGTGCGCGCGTCAGTCAAAATGATGGGAGCGAAATTCGTGTGGCCAGGCCTGCGCAAACAAGTGAAAGAGTGGGCGGCAGCCTGCGTAGCGTGCCAACGAGCCAAAGTGCATAGACACACAAAGGCTCCTTTGGAGCCGTTTAGTATACCGGCTAAAAGATTCGACCATGTTCATGTGGACCTCGTGGGCCCCCTCCCGCCGTCGCAGGGGTGCACGCACCTTCTGACAGTGGTGGACCGCACCACACGCTGGCCAGAAGCAGTCCCGCTGGCGGCAACCACATCTTCGGACGTGGCGCGCGCTTTTTTTGACAACATGGGTGGTGCGTTTTGGAATCCAGTCGGACATCACGTCCAATAGGGGCCCTCAGTTTGTGTCCGAACTTTGGTCCGCGATGGCCCGCAGCCGGGGTGTTGCAATTCATCGCACAACAGCGTACAACCCACAGGCAAATGGGTTATGAGAGCGTTTTCATAGGTCACTGAAAGCAGCACTCAGGGCTTTGTTGACGGATGCAAATTGGGTTGACCGTTTGCCGTGGGTTTTATTGGGGTTGCATTCCGCTCCAAAAGAGGATTTTGAGGCTTCCCCGGCAGAGCTGGTTTTTTCTCAGCCACTGCGGCTGCCCGGGGAATTTTTGCCAGATAATCCCGCACTGGACAGCTGCCCGTCTCAGCATTTGCAGCGTAGTGCAGACGCAGACACAGGCACGCTGCCCGGCCCGGCCCAACACTGTTTTCCACACGCTTTCGTGCCAAAAACTTTGAAGAACGCGGAGTTCGTGTTCGTCAGACACGATGCCCACCGCCCGCCATTGCGCCCACCCTATGATGGCCCGTTCAGAGTGCTGGAACCAGGGGACAAGCATTTTTTGTTAGACTTGGGGGGGCGTCGGGAGGAAATATGCATAGACAGACTTAAGCCCGCCTTTGTAGTGGCGGACGAGCAAGTGCTGCTGGCTCGGGCCCCTCGGCGTGGAAGACCCCCACTGAGAACTCCCCAGGCAAACGATTCACTAGGACAGCCACACGGCCAGAGCGAAGTCCCCCCCCCCCGCCTTGGCCCACCCGCAGTCAGACACACGTCCAGCAGCCCCCCGTTACAGCAGATACGGGAGGAGACTGAAGCCCAAAAGACGTGGTGACTGAAACTCTGTCTGGGGGTGGGGGTGGGGTGGTGTAGCAATGCATACTGTAGAGGAGTCAGCAGACAGCGTCTCAGTCAGGAAGCAGTGGTTAAACATAAGAGAATAATAGACAGGGACGTCATGGGGAGTTGGCAGGAAGAGGGAGCTGGGGGTTTAAGGGAAATGTATTGTGGGGTTAGATGTCATGCAGTGTGATGTGAAATGCCATGCAGATGTGAGATGATCTGTTGAGTTTATAAGGAGAAACCTGGCTTGGCTGTTTCATGCTTTTTATGTGTACGTCTGATGAGAGAGTGTTAATAAAACTTCGTCTGCTCGTAAACCGGCCTCCTCATTTCCAGCACTCTCCACACTGGTGACCCTTTGACGAATTATGGAACATGAGGCAAGAACCCCGGAGACAGCCCGGACGGGCTCATTTCCAACACTCTCCACAGTCTCTTTTTTTAAAAATATTTTTGTATATTAGTTGGGAGTTGATTATTAATTGCCCTGTACATTACTTGTGCTGTCTTATATTTCACTAAATCCATGAACTTTATGGCATGTGACTTTAAAAACAACGAGTTGGTATGGTCTCTATATCCTACATTATTTATTATCCTTATAGCTTTTTTTTGTAATGTGCATATTGGCTGTAGGTTGGTCTTGTAGGTGTTTCCCCAGACCTCTACACAGTAGTTAAGACATGGTAGAAACAGTGAATTGTACAATAAGAACAATGATTTATAGTCCAAAATGTGTCTCGTCTTCCCCAGTATCCCTATACATTTTGCCAACTTGGCCGGGATGTGACTGATGTGAGGTTTCCAGAAGATTTTATTGTCTAGCGTCACATCCAGAAACTTATTTTCCTGTACTGTTTCAATTCTGGTATGATCTATCATTATCATTATTTCATGATTTATTTTATAATTTCCAAACAACATAATCTTTGTTTTTTTCATATTTAGAGATGATTTATTTTTGTTAAACCACTGTGTTAACCTTTTCATTTCAGTTGTGACCACCTCTAAAATCTGCTGCAAATTGTCACCAGTGCAAAGGATATTTGTGTCATCCGCAAACAAAATAAATTTCAGAATTTTCGACAACTTGGCATATGTCATTTATATATATATAAGATAAAGTGTTTGGGTCCCAAAACTGACCCCTGGGGCACACCACAAGAGATGTTCACGAAGGATGAGTTGTGCTCACCAATTTATACAAATTGCTGTCTGTTGTGGAGTGTGTAAATGAAGAGGCAGCTTCATGTCAGACGATTTATTACACACTCACATCTCACAAGCACAGAACAGAACAGACTGACTGGTTACAGCAAGCACTCCTCTTTATATCCCAAGTCACCTTCACAAGCTTCAAGGCACTTCCTCATACACAGCATGATATTTACACTACACTTCATTCAACCCCCTCTCACCCTCTTGGGCATTGTTCTCCCATGTGTATTCATTGTCTCTGTCTGAGGTGCGAAATAACCTGACTTCCATACCGCCCCCCCAGCATCTTAGATAGAACAATAGAATATCAGTCCACATGCTGTTTCGGCTTCAGTCTCCTCCCATATCTGCTGTAACTGGGGTTTACTGCCTCCGTGGCGCTGCTGTGCCGGTGGGGGGCTGCTGGGAGTGTGTCCGACTGCGGGTGAGCTGTGGTGGTGGTGGTGGGGGGTTCACTCTGTCCGTGTAGCTTCTCTGATGAATCATTCCCCTGGGGAGTTCTCCGGGGGGTCTTCCACGCCGAGGGGCCCTCGCCAACAGCACTTGCTCATCTGCCACTACAAAGGCGGGTTTGAGTCTGTCTATGCCAATTTTCTCCCGTCTACCCCCCAAGTCTAGCACAAAATGCTTATCCCCCGTTTCCAACACTCTGAACGGTCCATCATAGGGTGGGCACAATGGAGGGCGGTGGGCGTCGTGTCTGACGAACATGAACTCCGCGTTCTTCAAAGTTTTAGGCACGAAAACACGCGGAAAACAGTGGTAGGCCGGGCCCGGCAGCGTGCCGGTGTTTGCGCTACGCTGCAAAAGCTGAGACGGGCAGCTATCCGGCGCGGACAGCCGTAGGGGCTGCGCAAAAACCAGCTCTGCCGGGGAAGCTTTCAGATCCTCTTTTGGCGCGGAGCGCAACCCCAATAAAACCCACGGCAACCTGTCCACCCAATTTGCATCCGTCAGTGAAGCCCTGAGTGCTGCTTTCAGTGATCTATGAAAACGCTCGCATAACCCATTGGCCTGTGGGTTGTATGCGGTTGTGCGATGAATTGTAACACCCAGGCTGCGGGCCATCGCGGACCAGAGTTCGGAAACAAATTGAGGGCCCCTATCGGACGTAATGTCCGACGGGACTCCAAAACGCGCCACCCATGCTGTTAAAAAAGTGCGTGCTACGTCTGCGGACGTGGTTGCCGCCAGTGGAACTGCTTCTGGCCAGAGCGTGGTGCGGTCCATCACTGTCAGGAGGTGCGTGCACCCCTGTGATGGCGGGAGGGGGCTCACGAGGTCAACGTGAACATGGTCGAACCTCTTAGCCGGTACCCGAAACGGCTTCAAGGGACCCTTCGTGTGTCTGTGTACCTTGGCTCGTTGGCACGCCACGCAGGCTGCCGCCCACTCTTTTACTTGTTTGCGTAGGCCTCACAAACTTCTCTCCCACCATTTTGACAGACGCGCGCACTCCTGGGTGCGCCAGAGTGTGAACCGACTCAAACACGCGGCGGCGCCATGCGACCGGGACCACCGGACGCGGGCGTCCCATGGAGACATCGCAGATTAGGGGGGGCATGCCGTCTTGCAGCACCCTGCTCTCCAGCCTTAACCCTGTTAGTCCAGACTGGAGCGTGCGCACGTCTGCATCGCTAATCTGCTCCGCGGCCATGGCTGCATAATCTATCCCCACAGAGACCGGGGCCACCATGGCGCGCGAGAGGCAGTCCGCCACCACATTCAGTTTACCCAACACATGCTGAATATCGGTAGTAAACTCTGAGATCGCGGCCAGCTGTCTCTGCTGCCGGCCCGACCACAGTTCTGAAACCTTGGCCATCGCGAACGTTAGTGGCTTGTGATCCACGAACGCGGTGAAGCTGCGCCCTTCCAGCCAGAACTGGAAGTGGCGTATGGCCAGGTGGAGAGCCAGCAACTCCCTGTCGAATGCGCTGTATTTACGTTCTGCTGAAAAAAGTGAGCGGCTGCCAAGCACCGGCGACGCGCTGCTCTACGACAGCCCCTATGGCCACATCTGAAGCATCGGTGGTGAGCGCTATCCGGGCCGCTGGGTCCGGATGCGTCAGCAGTGCGGCGTTTGCCAGGGCTGCTTTAACCTCCAAGAACGCCCGCTCTCGCTCCAGGGTCCATTCGAACCTATCCGCGGGTTTCTGTCTCTTGAGTGCGGCGTACAATGGTTGCATGAGCTGCGCCGCGCGGGGAAGGAAACGGTTATAAAAGTTCACCATCCCCAAAAATTCCTGCAGCGCCCTGACCGTCTGAGGCCGGGGAAAATCTGCCACTGCGCGCACTTTGTCAGGCAGCGGGATCGCTCCTTCCGGAGAGATGCGGTGCCCCAAAAAAATCAATCTCTGTCACGCCGAACTGGCATTTCGCCGGGTTGATTATTAACCCGTGCTCCTCCAACCTCCGGAAAACCGTCCTGAGGTGGGTTTCGTGTTCGTCTTCGGACGCACTGGCTACCAGGATATCGTCCAGGTAGACGAACACGAATGGGAGATCGCGCAGCACTGCATCCATCATGCGCTAGAATGTCTGTGCCGCGCCTTTTAACCCAAATGGCATGCGCAGGAACTCAAATAAACCGAACGGAGTTATTACCACTGTTTTGGGTACGTCCTCAGCGCGCACTGGGACTTGATGGTAACTGCGGACCAGGTCTATTTTGGAAAAAATGCGTGCTCCGGCGAGGTGGACGGAAAAATCCTGTATGTGGGGAATCGGGTAGCGGTCGTGTGCTGTGGCGTTATTCAACCTGCGGAAATCGCCACACGGTCGCCACGACCCCTCAGCCTTAGGGACCATGTGTAGTGGGGATGCCCATGGGCTGTTCGAACGCCTGATGATGCCCAACCTTTCCAGGTTGGCGAACTCCTCGCACGCTATGGCCAGTTTAGCTGCGTCCAAGCGCCAAGGTCTTGCAAAAATGGGCGGCCTGGTGGTGGTGATAAAGTGCTCCACCCCGTGTTTAGCGATGGCTGCCGAAAACGTCGGGACCGTGAGTGCTGGGAACTGAGTGAGCAGTGCGTGGAACTTACCGCCTGGAGCTGTGACGTTGGCTTGTGCTGTTGGCTGGGTCACTCGAGCTATACAGGGGAGAGAGTCAAAGGACAGTGCATTAACCAGGCGCCTGTTAGCAACATCAACCAGTAAACCATGTGCACACAGAAAATCAGCCCCCAGGATATGGTAATTCAGTGCTGCTACGACAAAAGTCCACTCGTATGTACGGCCGTGTAGAGATAAGATCAGTGTCCTCTAACCAAAGGTCTTAATTTCCGAGCCGTTTGCTGCCAACATCACATGGCCGCTAGGTCCTGCCAGCCGGTCGGCGTAGGTCGGCAGGATGAAGCTCTTCTGGGCTCCGGTGTCCACGAGGAAATGCCTCCCCGAGCACGCGTCCGTCAAGTAGAGCAGCTTGTTCTCTTCACCGAGGGTCGCAGCTGCTACCGACCGCCGGCCTCGGCGTTTTCCCGAGCGCTTGAATTAGCACGGTGGCGCACATCTGCGTGCGTTCTCTCCGAAGCAGCGGTGGTAGAAACAGAGCGTGTCTCTCTGGCGCTCCTTGGCCCCCGCTGCTGCTACCGTCGGTGGCTCCTCGCCTCCTCTGGTCGTCTCGCTGGGCTCCGCTGCTGCCGCGTTGACTGTGATCGCCCTGGTGGTGAGGATGATCCGGTCCACCTCCTGGGCTAGCACACGGTAGTCACGCGCAGCCAGCAACGGCAAATTGGCCAGAACCGCTCTCGCCACTGTTGGAAGGTTCCAGAGGAAGAGGTGGGCAAACAGAAAGTGCCCGTCGTCCGTGCCCATTAACGCCAGCATCTTCTCCATCAGGTCTACGGCCGACCCATCTCCTAACTCGGTCCACATCAGGAGCCTCTCCGCTCTCTCACATTCCGAGAGCGTGTAGCGCCGGGTGAGCGCAGCCTTGAGCGTCTCATATTTTTTGCTGGCTGGTGGCCGATCGAGCAGGCTCGCTACCTGCTGGGCTGTGCGGGAGTCCAGCGCTGCTACCACATGGTACAACTTGGTGTCGTCTGCCGTTACTCCCCGGGGGGCGAACTGGGCCTCGGTGTGGTGGAACCAAGAGCGCGGGTTGTGCTGCCAGAAATCCGGTAGCTTGACTGAAACTGCACACGCGTTGCTGGGGGTTCCAGTCCTGGCTGTCTGTGGAATGGCTGCTGCGTCTCTGGGGCTTCCCGACCGGGCCGGCTCTGGGGTTCTCGCCTCGTGTTCCATAATACGCCTTGGGTCACCAGCGTGGAGTGTGTAAATGAAGAGGCAGCTTCATGTCGGACGATTTATTACACACTCACATCTCACAAGCACAGAACAGACTGATTGGTTACAGCAAGCACTCCTCTCTATATCCCAAGTCACCTTCACAAGCTTCAAGGCACATTCTCATACACAGCATGATATTTACACTACACTTCATTTAATCCCCTCTCACCCTCTTGGGCATTGTTCTCCCATGTGTATTCATTGTCTCTGTCTGAGATGCGAAATAACCTGACTTCCATACCGTTACTTAAATAACTTTCCACCCAACTCAGTCCTACCCGTCTTATCCCATACCTTTCCAATTTCCTCAGTAAAATTCTGTGGACAATGGTGTCAAAAGCTTTCTTTATATCTATAAATACTCCTACAGCAAACTTTTTTTTTATCTATACAAATAGTAACTTCTTCTACGAGTTTGATCAGTGCCAAAGATGTAGATTTCATTCATTCATTCATCTTCTTCTGCTTAATCCTTTTCGGGTCGCGGGGGGGCTGGAGCCTATCCCAGCGTCTTTGGGCGAGAGGCAGGGTACACCCTGGACAGATCGCCAGTCCATCGCAGGGCCAACACGGAGAGACAGACAACCATTCACTCTCACAGTCATACCTAAGGACAATTTAGAATCCCCAGTTTTGATGCCAATTAACCTAACTTGCATGTTTTTGGCATGTGGGAGGAAACCAGAGAAATCCTGGAGTAAACCCACGCAGACACGGGGAGAACATGCAAACTCCATACAAATCACTGTTGGTCGGGGGCTGAGATTGAACCCAGGATCCCCCGGCCAAGGGTGAGTTGCTGTGCTGCCGCAGTGCTAACCACTCCGCAACCGCGCCGCCCAGATGTAGATTTGTCTGCTTTAAAACCATACTGACTGTAAGAAGGCTGTGTTTTTCAATGAAATCATCCAGTCTCTTAGTGAAGATTTTTTCCAAGTATTTTGGAGAATTGTGAGAGTAAAGAGACCGGCCTGTAATTTGTGAAATGATGACTGTCTCCTGTTTTGTATAGTGGTATTACTTTTGCTATTTTCATTTTGTTTGGAAATTTACCAGTTTGAAATGACAGGTTACAGATGTGGGTGAGTGGTTTAACCATTCTGCACGGTGGCGCAGTGGTTTAGCACTGCGGCAGCACAGTTTTACCCTCGGCCGGGGGACCGCGGGGATCATGAGATCGTGGGTTCGATCCCAGCCCCCGACCAACAGTGAACTGTGTGGAGTTTGCATGTTCTCCCCGTGTTGCGCGGGTTTACTCCGGGATTTCTCCGGTTTCCTCCCGCACACCAAAAACATGTAGGTTTAGGGCGCTCGCGCACGCAGCGACCAGCAGCCGGTGGCTTGTCACCAGCCTGCAAACCAAGTCTACCTACGGGTACAAATAAGTAACAAAAAAAAAAAAAAAAAAAAAAAAAAAAAAAAAATTCCTTCAATTACATTTTTCACTATTGTCATGTCAATTTCATTCCAGTCAGTTGATTTTTTTGTTCTTAAATTTACTCACAGTCTTTATAATTTCCTTTTCAGTTACTGCACCCAAAAAGATTGTGTTTGGATTTCTATCTTCTATTTCATTTACAGAACCACTATCGTTTGTTTCTGGTGTCACTATTGTTTTTGCTAATTCTGGACCAATGTTTACAAAAAATTTATTGAAACCACTAACCACATCCTCCATGTTATTTATCAAATTGTCATTTTCAATAAAATATTCTGGATAATTAACATTCTTTGATCGGTTACTAATAATCCCATTGAGCACTTGCCATATTCCTCTTAAGTTATTCTTATTATCCTCTAATATTCTGTTGTAGTATTCTTTCTTACAAGTCCTCATTAGTTAGCTTGTTTTTATATCTTTTATATTTGATCTCCTCCTCTACTGTTCTACATTTAATGAATTGTTTATATAATGTATTCTTTTTTTTAGATGCATTTAATAGCCCCTTGGTGACCCATGAATATTTTTGTTGTCTGTCACTGTATTGTTTTATAGGACAGTTTTTATTGTACAATGATTGAAATATTTGTAAAAATTCATCACATGCTTTATTTATATCATTTTCATCACAAACTATCTTCCAATCTTGCATTAATAATTCCTTTGCCAGTAAATACATAGATTCTTCAGTTCTTATTCTTTTATATTTAATATTTTTGGTATACTTTTTCTTCCTATAATCACATTGATAGACAACAAAAATCGGCAGGTGGTCACTGACATCATTCAATAAAACCCACTCACAATATTATTTTCCATAATGTTTGTGAATACGTTATCGATTAGTGTGGCACTGTGTGACGTGATTCTGCTAGGTCTGGTGATTGTTGGATGTAAGCCCATACTGCACATTGTGTTGATAAACTCTTCTGTCGAACTATGTTGTTTTGAATTAATACGATCTATATTGAAATCCTCACAGAT
This sequence comes from Pholidichthys leucotaenia, assembly GCA_020510985.1. NCBI lineage: Eukaryota > Metazoa > Chordata > Actinopteri > Cichliformes > Pholidichthyidae > Pholidichthys > Pholidichthys leucotaenia. Next base: position 247,255,670 of record CM035843.1, on the reverse strand, counting down.
GAACATAACTTTATGAGTAAGTTTTGCTTACATTTTTTTCCATCCAGTCCTTGAATAAGTCAATATTTGATCCAGGTGTTCTATAGACACAGCTCACTACTATATTCTTCATATTGTCCAAACAGATTTCTATTGTAATACATTCAAATAAATCATTCACAGTCACTGACAAATTTTCAACAACCTTATATTGCAAGCTCTTGCCAACATAAATTGCAACTCCTCCTCCTTTTTTCACTTTTCTATTCATATAATTTAATTAGCCATCCAATATAAAATCCACTCCTTTCTCTTCACTGAGCCAGGTCTCTAATATTGCCACTATATTGAATGGCTCTTTAAACTGATGTAAATAATCTTTAATGTTATTAAAGTTGGCATAGAGACTTCTGCTGTTGAAGTGGATCATAGAAATATTGAAATCAGATGTGACCATTGTGTTAAACTGTTCATCCATGTAGTAACTAGTTATTATTGATGGAGGTAAATAAATTATTATCAGGGTCTATGTTATATTATACATCCTGTGGGCTGTGATCCGTATATTCAAAAAATTTCAGTTCCTGTTGATCCTGTTTATTGATCTTTTGTTTCATGTAGTTATGTAGTTTTTAGCCAAAGTCAAATTCCTTGTATGTGTTGTGCATACTTGGCCAATAAAGCTGATTCTGATTCTGATGTCCTGTTGCAGATGAGTATAATCCTTCAGTGTCTTACAGGTTTCATTTGTTGCTGTCGACTCCAGTTCATAATGTTCATTGATATTTGTCCAGTTCCATAATATTTCGGATGTTAATGACCTTGGCTTCTTCAGGTGATCCATTTAATTTGATGTATATTTTACAGTTTGTTGTCCAGGTGTTTTGAATCTTTTTTTTGCTTTCTCAGATATCTCACTTTTCTGGCTATTTCTGTGTTTTCTTTTGTGAGGTGCTCGTTTATGTAAATGTTCACTCCTTTCAGTTTCCTCCCTTGTTTTAGCAGTGCAGTCTTGTGTTTTCTGTTGACAAACCTCATGATGACAGCTGGTTTGTCGCTGTTTTTCCTGGGCAGAGGGTGGCAGGCCTCAATGGTATTACAGCCCAGCTGGATTCCTTTGGACTGCAGGAAGGCTGCCACCTGTTGCTCCATGGATTCGGCTTCCAGCTAATCGAGCCTCCCTCCGCTGTCCGCGGCCACCGCTCGAGCATATGATCAGGGTTTAATGTGGAGCCCAGTGATGATCATGTCATTCATCTGGGTGTATTGTTCCAGGTCTGCCACTCTGCTCTCCAAATAGGCCAGCCTCTTGTCCTTCTCGGCGTTCTGTATCTGCAGTGCTTTCACCTCCTCGACCAGGCCCAGAATGTTTTTTTGCTGCAGCTTAAGAGTAGAAATCTCTTCAGCCAAGAAGTCGAGCGATCTTTTAATATCGTCCACCTCCTCAGTCTGCTGAGCTTTCTTGGGACCCATGATCCCGGACGATTTATGTTAACAAAACAGCTACTGAACAGCTGTTTAGCTAGCTGAATGGTGGTCCAGTCCACTCTTGTTTTCCCATCCTGTAAATGCCGCTATTGGCGTCTTAAATCAGGCAGGGGTTGAAACGAGGATGTCCAGTCCGTAATCCAAATTCAGTTATCAGAAACCAAAAAGTAGTCAGAAACTGAGCACCAAAACACAGAAATCCACCGACTGACAGGATCGGACAGCAGGTTGACAGGAACAGGAAGTGGAACAGGTGGCAATGATGAACAATGTGAGCTCAAGGTGTCTTTCCATGACCCAAGTACAGAGTAAAAAGTATGACTGATATGCAGAAAACCAAAAGGCGTTGCATGATCATGATGTGAAGTTTGAAACATTATTTTTTTACTTTTATTTTGTTTATATGTTACTCTTATTTCTGTTTTGACATCTTATTATTATGGTTTATTATTATGATTGTTGTTTTGTTTTATCCATTTGTTTGTCTTTATATAAGCTGCAATGACACATAATTATAACACATATACCCTTATTATATCTTTTTATTATTTTATCATCATTCTGTTTTGCCCGTAGAAACCCATGCATCTCATTGGAACAGAATTCTTGCCAGTTACAGGACAGTTGGTATAGCAACACAGCATTAAGTGGCAATCACATGTGATGACTTTTGTATGCAGCAAAACATAAAAATCACACAAAATATGCCCTGCCATCTGGAGCTGTTTGCCCCTGCTTGTTACTTCTTCTCCTGCCTGTCACTGTTCTGTGTTATATTGCTTCTTTGTGTCTATATACAGTACGTATATGTCTTGTAGGGAGTCACATGCTCTGTCTATGTGCCGTCACATAGACGACATCTGGTGGGTCTTCTTCTTCTTCATTCAGACCACTGAAGGGTCTCCTCCTGTCTCAGACATTCCACCAGTATACCGCAGGCATGACTGTGAATAACATAGCCGTCTATGTTATTCACAGTCATGCCTGCGGTATACTGGTGGAACCTGAGGTGTTTCATGTTCACGGCATCCTTTCTGACGTGCAGCAGTTCTCATTCTATTGCTCTCCATCTGGTGGGTCTTCTTCTTCGTTCAGACCATTGGTTGAGGGATAGGTGCGTCATAATTCCAGTTCATGGGCACGATCCTGAAAAAGTGGCTTTTGACCCTGTTCAGGAAGGCTTGTGCATGCCTGTAGAAACCAAGAAACCGGAGCACCCGGAGAAAATCAGCGCTTTGCTTGGCATTTTACACATTTGTAGTGTAGACTGGCATTTGTCAAGGTTACACATTTGCCGTCATAGGACAAGCTACGATGAGCAAGCAGAGATCATAGGCCGTCCTATGATGTCCTAGAAATGTACTTTAAAGTCTGTCGTACCCTATGCTGGTGAAGGGTGTCCTCCTGTCTCAGACGGGTGCGATGTACTGCTGGAACCTCAGGTGTTTCATCTTCATGGCATCTTTTCTAATGGACAGCAGTTGTCGTCATTCTATTGCTCTCCATCTGGTGGGTTTTCTTCTTCTTCTTCGTTGAGACTACTGGTTGAGGGATAAGTGCATCGTAATTTTAGTTCATGGACAGGATCATGAAAATATATCTGAGCAAAAGGAGGCTTTCCGGCATGGACTCACTGTATATGACATCATAAAGATGTGTTGCCTGATGTCTGTCACTGTATATGACATCATAAAGACATGAAGGCAAGCTTGATGTATATGACATCATAAAGACATATTTGTCTATGTGCCGTGGGCTTGATGTATATGACATCATAAAGACACATTTGTCTATGTGCCATCATGTAGGCATCGCGAGTCGTCCTATGATGCCTGAGTTCATGGTCTATATGACATCATAAAGACTCATTTGTCTATGTGTCCTATGATGCCTGAGTTCATAGGATGTCAGGCCGTCCTATGATGTCCTATGGCCATCCTATGATGTCCTATGAAGCGTGACACACACACACACACACACACACACACACACACACACACACACACACACACACACACACACACACACACACACAGATTTCTTGCTTTTATAGAGTGATTATTTTATCATCATTCTGTTTTTACCACTCATCATTAATGAGTTTATTGTTCCATTTCTCCTCCTAAAGGACTAAAACGTTAGTCGGTGCTAGGGGCAGCAGGGCCGATGGTGGACTTTCCCCATCAATAGCTAGTTAGGATCTGTTGTACGCAAATGCATTGGAGCTTAGCATAGCTGCCAGGTGGGGTTTTAGATGCCATAAATCATCCTTTTTTGATACCTTGCATGGCATCAAAGGGGGAAGAATGATAGAAAAATTTCATATTTGTTTCATATTTGTGATTTACTTTGTCTCAGAGGCTGTGTGAAAGTATCAAGGATGCAGCTGCATTATGTTATCATCTTGTTTTAGTTCACTTTGTGAGCTTCCTGTGTGACTGGTGCTGAGTAAGTGTCATGGTTCCTGAGAAAGAGAATCTGTACACCAAGTTTTGACCAGATGTACTGAACCAATCCCTATGGACAATTTCTTCTCCACCTCTCAGATAACGAAGGGCTTAAAGAACTGAGTGATGTGTGTTTAAATTAGAATGGTGTGCAAATAGGCTTTGAGACTATTTTTGTATTGTTTTCCGCTGGCCAGTGTAACTGAATTTGCTGAAACTCTGATCCAGCCTGGTTTCTGACTGAAGGTTAAGAAGAATTTTTCCTAACAGGCACCTTCTTGAATTTGTGATTTTTTTTTTTTGGTGGTGTGTGTGTGTGCGTGTGTGTGTGTGTGTGGGGGGGGGGGGGGTCAAAGGCACAGTGTTTGGACAAGGTTGCTAGGCCCCTGAATCTAACAATCTAATACTGACAAATAGCTATGACCAGCTGATCTATAATTATGGCTGGCCGATTAACTGAAAAAGAACTGAAACCGACTATCAGGACGTAAAACCAACGTAATATTGCTCATGTCAGTTTTCTTTGGTTCTTCCCTTCTTCCCATTGTATGCGTGTGTACAGTGCATCCGGAAAGTATTCACAGCGCTTCACTTTTTACACATTTTGTTATGTTACAGCCTTATTCCAAAGTGGATTAAATTCATTTTTTCCTCAAAAATTCTACACACAATCCCCCATAATGACAACGTCAAAAAAAGTTTTGAGATTTTTGCAAATTTATTAAAAATAAACTAATAAATCACATGTACATAAGTATTCACAGCCTTTGCCATGAAGCTCAAAATTGACCTCAGGTGCATCCTGTTTCCACTGATCATCCTTGAGATGTTTCTACAGCTTAATTGGAGTCCACCTGTGGTACATTCAGTTGACTGGACATGATTTGGAAAGGCACACACCTGTCTATATGAAGTCCCACAGTTGACAGTGCATGTCAGAGCACAAACCAAGCATGAAGTTAAAAGAACTGTCTGTAGACCTCGGAGACAGGATTATGTCAAGGCACAAATATGGGGAAGGGTACAGAAAAAATTTCTGCTGCTTTGAAGGTCCGAATGAGCACAGTGGCCTCCATCATCCATAAATGGAAGAAGTTCGGAACCACCAGGACTCTTCCTAGAGCTGGCCGGCCATCTAAACTGAACGATCGGGGGAAATGGGCCTTAGTCAGGGAGTTGACCAAGAACCCCATGGTCACTCTGTCAGAGCTCCAGCATTTCTCTGTGGAGAGAGGAGAACCTTCCAGAAGGACATCCATCTCTGCAGCAGTTCACCAATCAGGTCTGTATGGTAGAGTGGCCAGACAGAAGCCACTTCTTAGTAAAAGGCACATGGCAGTCCACCAAGAGTTTGCCAAAAGGCGCCTGAAGGACTCTCAGACCATGAGAAACAAAATTCTCTGGTCTGATGAGACAAAGATTGAGCTCTTTGGCGTGAATGCCAGGTGTCATGTTTGGAGGAAACCAGGCACCGCTCATCACCAGGCCAATACCATTCCTACAGTGAAGCATGGTGGTGGAAGCATCATGCTTTGGGGATGTTTTTCAGCGACAGGAACTGGGAGACTAGTCAGGGTCGAGGGAAAGATGAATGCAGCAATGTAGAGACATCCTGGATGAAAACCTGCTCCAGAGCGCTCTTGACCTCAGACTGGGGCGACGGTTCATCTTTCAGCAGGACAACGACCCTAAGCACACAACTAAAATATCAAAGGAGTGGCTTCAGGACAACTCTGTGAATGTCCTTGAGTGGCCCAGCCAGAGCCCAGACTTGAATCCAATTGAACATCTCTGGAGAGATCTGAAAATGGCTGTGCACCGACGCTTCCCATCCAACCTGATGGAGCTTGAGAGGTGCTGCAAAGAGGAATGGGCGAAACTGCCCAAAGATAAGTGTGCCAAGCTTGTGGCATCATATTCAAAAAGACTTGAGACTGTAATTGCTGCCAAAGGTGCATCAACAAAGTATTGAGCAATGGCTGTGAATACTTATGTAGATGTGATTTCTTAGTTTTTTATTTTTAATAAATTTGCAAAAATCTAAAAACATTTTCACGTTGTCATTATGGGGTATTGTCCATAGAATTTTGAGGAAAAAATGAATTTAATCCATTTTGGAATAAGGCTGTAACATAATAAAATGTGGAAAAAGTGAAGTGCTGTGAATACTTTCCAGATGCACTGTACAAAAGAGCTTTCATGTACTGCCCCTTTAAGACATTTTGCATGGTCACATAACTCTGCAACCTGGTAGCAGTAGCAGTGCAGTCAGTGCTGTCCGGGAGATGCAGAACATGGCAGAAAAATTAAAATGCTTGTACCAAAAATGTGGTGTCCATCCACATACTATGAGATGATTGACTCCGTTTCATCTGAGGATGCCAGGAGGGTGCGAGTGTGGTGCGCGGAGGCTGACTTCAGTGCGCTGAGGTTGGGTCCTGTTGGCCTCTGACTGACAATTGGAGATCTGTGGCTACTGTGTGGTGATGACATGGTCATGGGTGTGTGAAGGGTTCCCTGGAGCAACTGTCAGTTGGCTGGCTGGCAGCATGAGTAGCATGGCTCACGGGCCCAAGGGAGGGTGACAATGGGCCTATTCTTTATTATATTATGCTCATTTATCAATCAATTAACTTTATTTATAAAGCACTTTAAAAGCAACACTCGCTACACAAAGTGCTGTACAGCAAGAGAACATAAAAGCAGGGCACTAACACAAAGGGCGCTAACACAAGAACCACAGTAAAATAAATAAATAAATAAATTCATAAATAAAATAAAAAGTAAAATAAATAAAAGTCCATTTCATTCAATAAAATCAATGTCTCATACTGGGTCGAAGGCCAGGGAGTAAAAATGTGTTTTAAGACGTGTTTTAAAAATGTACAGTGAAGGTGCTTGTCTGATGTCCAGGGGTAAATCATTCCATAACCTGGGGGCCATGATCGAAAAGGCTCTGTCCCCTCTTGAGCTTGCGCCTCGCCTTTGGTACCTCCAAAAGCAGCTGTTCAGCTGACCTAAGGGACCGGGTGGGAGCGTAGGGATGCAGAAGCTCAGAGAGGTAAGGTGGAGCAAGACCATTCAAGGATTTAAAAACAAATAAAAGAATTTTAAAATGAACTCTAAACTACACAGGCAGCCAGTGGAGTGAAGCTAAGATGGGTGTGATGTGATCTCTTCCATGTGTACCTGTTAAAAGACGAGCAGCGGCGTTTTGAACCAGCTGCAGACGGTGAAGAGATGACTGGCTGACACCAGCGTAAAGTGCGTTACAGTAATCCAGCCGAGATGAAATAAAAGCATGGATTACTGTTTCCAAGTGTGGTCTAAAGAGAATGGGTTTTACTTTTGCTAAACGCCTTAGATGAAAGAAGCTGGATTTTACCACAGAACTAATCTGCGTGTCTAATTTAAAATCATTGTCCATGATAAAACCAAGGTTCCTAGCTGTGGATTTAGCATAAGGAGTAAGGGGGCCCAAGTATACAGGAAGGGACTCACAGGGGCGACTAGGTCCAAACACCATCACTTCGGTCTTCTTATCATTAAAATTTAGGAAGTTTAGGGCCATCCAAGACTTTATGTCTTCAATGCATGCCAGGAGTGAGTTTACTGATGAGGCAGCTTTTTGTTTTAGAGGGACATAAATCTGACAGTCATCAGCATACAGGTGGAAAGAGATACCATGCTTTTTAAAAATGGAACCCAGTGGAAGTATGTACAGAGAAAAAAAGCATGGGCCCTAGAATTGGCCCCTGTGGGACCCTGTAAGGCAGAGAAGCAGAGGAGGATTCAAACCCAGACATGCTATCTTTAAAGGCCAAATGTCACGTAATTTTTTTTTCTAAATGACAACGAATTTAGATAAAATACACATAGCTTAAACCAAATATTCATACCGGAGACCATATCACCCACCTGTATTTACATAATTGCACAAAATACACCAGGTGAAGGCCCCACCTTGCTTGCTGGCTTGTGACAGCCAGTCCAGACCACGCCCATGTTTTTGACATCACCAGTTGTACCCTGGCTGCCCTGCCTATCCACATTCACACTTATCAACACTGGACAATCATGACGGAAAGTGACAGCGATTGTGAACAAATTAGTTTAGTTTTGTCTTTTTTTTTTTGTCTTTTTTTTTGTCAGTGGTTCAGACAGTGACAGAGGCATAGAACCTTACCGGTTCGAGCCGTCCGAGATGGAATCAGATGCTTTGTCTGATGACAACAGTTCCAACGATGACCAGAGAGCAGAACCAGTGGAAAATGTCATTGAACTGGACATTAATCGCCTCCAGAATTGCGAAGCCGAAGGGGGTCTGTCGAGGGCGCCCCATAAATATTGATTTTTCGGAAGCCATTATTATTACAGTGGAGGAGAGCCGCTGCTGTCAAGAAATTGACCAGATCAATATGAAAATGGAGGCGCATAACTGTCAAGTGAGACGTTTTCGCCGTATTTTGGTGCCAAGCGCGGCTGTGGGGGACACTTTTCTGGGAAATGTTTTTTTTTTTTTTTTTTTTTTTATTTAAGTTTTTGTAAAGGGTATACAGGTCGTTACAGCAATGCAGTGTTTACATTTTCATCACATGTTCCCTTATTTTCTGATATCTGACAACATTGGAAGATTAATTCTTACAACACCCCTTATTTTTTTTTTTTTTTTAAAGTGAAAGAAAAAGTGAAATTAAAGAGAAAAAAAAAAACAAAACAAAAAACAAAAAAAAAACCAAACAAACCAGTAAAAAACAAACAAAAAGAAAAAGTAAGTAAATAAAGATAAAAGAGCATCTGAGTAGCATTGGAACAAAGAGCAGAACCATTATTGAAATGGTATTTGTCAAAGATTAGATCTAATGGAAGACACATATGCGGTCCAGGGTTGCCAAAAGTTCATGAACCCATCCATGTCCTGTCTCAGTGCGAATGTCAACTTTTCCATCGAGTAAATGTCTTGGATCACGTTAGTCCAATCTTCAGGTGTAGGACAGTCCTTCAACATCCATTTTTTAGTTAGAGCTTTTTTGCTTGCCAATATTAAAACATTGAATAAGTATTTTTCTCCTCGTCTTTCCAGTGAGTCCGGTAGTAAACCCAAATACAAAGTTACAAAAGAAAAGGGAACTGTAATTTTGAATATTTTCCCCAATATTGTCTGTACATTGGTCCAATATTGGTGGATAACTGGGCATGACCAAAACACATGAAAATGATTTGCAGTCTTTTCACCACACAAGCGCCAACAGTTCAATCCCTTATGGGTAAATTTGATTTGTGCAGGTGTTCTGAAAAATCTTGCCAAGTTTTTCCATCCAAATTCTCTCCACTGCAGGGATGAGGTACTTTTCCATTGCTGTTTATTTAGCTTTTCCCATATTTCCAGATGTAAAGTGAAATTCCCCTCTTTTTCCCATCTCTCTTTTATATAAGATGTGTTGTCTCCTTTTAAGTCTTGAAGACCTTGGTATATTTTAGAAATGTATCTGATCCCTGGGATCCCTTTATATGCCATTAAGAAGACCTTCAGAACACCTGACTGGGCCCTTTCCAAAACCTCCTTTTTAAGTATATTGTTTATGTGGTGTCTAAGCTGGAAGAACCTGTAAAGGTCTTGATTTATTAGGCCTTGTTTTTTCAAATCTTCAAAACTTCTTAAGATTTGCCCTTTAAAAAAATCGTAATATTTTATCAGCCCCTTCTCCTTCCACTTTTTAAATCTGGTGTCTGTTTTATTAGGAGTAAAGTCCTGATCATAGGCGATCCATTGCAGAAGTCGATAGGGCTCTTTAGTTTGATTCTCTCTGACTATCTTAAACCAAATTTTTAGCGGGGTCTCTATCCACGGGTTAGTGTTATTCAAAAGCTTAGGTAAGACATTGTTCCCTATTATCGCCTGTAGGGGGATGTCACTTGTTATTTGGCATTCGATCTCCTTCCATTGTGCAGAGTAGACTGGGTTACATATCTCTACTAAAGTTTTAATTTGTGCGGCTTTAAAGTAGTCCCTGATATTTGGCAGCGCGAGCCCACCTTTGTCTTTGTTTAGCTGTAGGGTTCTATATCTGATTCTAGGTCTCTTGCCCTGCCATATGAATCTTGAGATCCTTCTGTCCAGCTCCTGCCATGTTTTTTTGGGAGGTTCTACCGGTATTGTTTGGAAAAGGTATAGAAGACGTGGAAGTATATTCATTTTGACTGCTTCAATTCTTTGTGCAATACCCAAGAATGGTATCATATTCCATCTTGCTAGGTCAGATTTTACTTTTGTCACCAGTGGATCATAGTTTAGTGATATAATTTTGTTGAGTTGTTTCGGGATATTGACCCCCAGATATTTCATAGATTCCGACTCCCAGTTAGTTTTGAGTTTGCTTAGTGAATAATGATTTGGGTCATAGTTGAATGTTAAAACTTGGGTTTTATGCATATTTAATTTGTACCCCGATAAATCTCCATACTCTGAAAAAACTGAGGTTAGTTCTGGTAAAGAAGTGTCCGGCTGCCCTAGGTATATTAAAATGTCATCAGCAAAGAGTGCTATTTTATGTTCCTTCTGACCAAGTGTAATACCTTGAATTTTTTGGTTTTGTCTTATCCATTGGCTCAGAGGTTCTATGAAGATTGCAAAGAGCAGTGGAGACAGGGGGCAGCCGGACGACATCCTCTTTCCAGTTCAAAAGATGATGATAAATTACCGTTAATCCTTATTTTAGCTGTTGGTTTTTTATATAATGCCTGTATAGTTCTAATGAAGTTGTTATGAAAATTGAAACTGGATAAGATTCTGTATAGAAAAGACCAGTCAACCGAATCGAATGCTTTTTCAGCATCTAATCCTAATATGACTGCATTTAAGTTATATTTTTTTATATGATGAATTATGTGTAAAGTGCGTCGAATGTTGTCTTGTGTCTGTCTTTGTCTTATAAAACCTGTTTGGTCTAAATGAATTAGGTCTGTCAGTATATTCTCTAACCTTTTGGCAAGGATAATGGTAAAAAGCTTATAGTCCTGATTTAGTACACTGATTGGTCTGTAGTTGGAGCACTCTAGTTTATCCTTTTCAGGTTTAGGTATAACTGCAATGACCCCTTCTCTCCAGGAGGGGGGGATTTCCCCTGTGTGGAGGACATAATTAAATGTTTTCAGGAGGAGAGGAGATAGTTGCTGTTTAAAGGTTTTGTACCACTCTGCTGTATAGCCATCAGCTCCTGGGGATTTGTTAGCTTTAAGTTTCATAATTGCTTTTTCCAATTCTTTAGGATGTATTTCTGACAGTAGTGTTTTATTTTGTGACTCCGTAAGTTGGGGAAGGTTTAATGTGTTTAGGAATGCCTCGGATGCGTTTTTATGTTTTTTGTGGGAGTATAAGTTCTTATAGTAATTCTCGAAGTTTTTAAGAATATCCTGAATTCTGAATTTTATTTCCTTTGATACTGGGTCTCTGATTTTGTAGATTGCTCTTTCTGTTTGATGTTTCCTCAATTTATAGGCTAGCAATTTTGCCGATTTACTGCCTGCTTCATAGTATTTTTGTTTCAGAAATGTAAGTTTCTTCTGGATTTCTATTGTGTAGATCTCATTTATTTGGTTTTTAATTTCCTTAATCTTGAGCGAGTCAGTAGAATGAGTGTTGCCTTTGTGTTCTTTTTCTAGGTTCCAAAGTTCTGACTCTAATGTGGATAGTTTTTCTTGTCTTAGTTTCTTTTGGGTTGCCAGTTTTGCAATAATCTTTCCTCTTATTACAGCTTTACATGCATCCCACAGTATTAAAGGGGATACTTCTCCATTATCGTTATCTTCCAAATATCTGAGAATATCTGACTCCAATTCATCTTTCAATGGTCCTTTCAGGACATTTGAATTTAACCTCCAAGAAAATGTATTATTTGTGTATTTTTGGATATTTAAGTCCATGTAGATCGGACTGTGGTCGGAGAGATCCATCAGTCCTATTTTACATGTTTTTACTCTACCAATGTCTCTATTAAACATAAAAAAATAGTCAATCCTTGAGTAAGATGAATGTGGAGTTGAGTAAAATGTATAGTCTTTTACACTGGGGTTGAGTTCCCTCCACACATCACAGATTCCCATTTCTTTTAGTAGCATCCGAGTCTTCCTGTTTTGGGTGTTATTTTGATGTGGGGAATTACCAGAAGCATCCCAGTATGGATTCAGTCTAAGATTGAAGTCCCCACCACATATCACTAAACCTTGAGCTTTAGTTATCATTAGGTCGAATACATTTTTATAAAATTTCCAGTTAGCCCCTGGGGGAGCATACACATTCAGCAGGGTGATATCTTCTCCCTCTAGCCGCCCAGTTACCAAACTGTATCTCCCTTCTTTATCTTTGTGTTCTGATTTTTTTTCAAATGTAATTTTGGTTGATATCAATGTCGCTACTCCCCTCCTCCTCCCTGATTTATATGAAGATGAAGAGATCATTTTAAACCCTTGTCTACTGAGTTTATTGTGTTCCACGTCTGTTAGGTGGGTTTCTTGTAAAAGTATTATTCCTGCTTTGTCTTTTTTCATTTTGCCTAGAATCTTGGATCTTTTAACTGGATTCAGGATCCCTTTTACATTATATGAAATTATTTTGGTTACACCCTGTTTCTCCATTGTGTTGTTTTGTTTAGTATAACTGTGTGGTGGCCCTCTTTTGTGCTACTCAGAAACTGAAAGAACATTAAAAACAAGAAAAACATTAAGAACATAGTGTAAAAAACTTTAAAACAAAAAACTGTCAAAAGAACTTCCTGAGCTGAGGTCTTTTTAAAGACCCTGTAAGAGCCTTGATGGAGTGAAGGCTCTGAGGGAAATTCCTCAAACTCTGTTACGTGTTGAGGGCCCTCTCGTACCACTGAAAGTAGTCCCATGCTTTTAACGTGAGTTTCAGAACCCAATCCAAACTTGTAATGATTTTTTTTTTTTTTTTTCCTTTTATGCCTAAACCCTGTGAAATTGTGTGCACCCTCCCACCCCCATCACATCAAACATTCACGCAAAAACAGTATTTGTTAGTATGAGCAGAACATGTGGATTATTGTCACATTTCTATTTTAACAAGTTTTTTTTTTTTTTTTATTACAAAGACTTATTTGTTTCAAATAATATGATTGTTCCATGAAATGTTTTACCACATGCTGAATATGCATCTCCTTTAATGTTTGTTACCTTGTATGAGGGGGGTTGGATGTGCGGATTGATTCAAGAGAAAGGAAAAAAAAAAAAAAAAAAAAAAAAAAAAAAAAAAAAAAAGGTCGCTATTCCAACCTGAAAACGGATAGTTTATCCGCGACGCTCTGGTGCTGGGTTTCCCGCTGCTGGTCCGTGGATTTTGAGGGTCTTTGTGTTGTCCATGTTTGCGCTTTGATCTTCTCACTCGGGTCTGCTGCGGGTTTAAACACCGTTACCGGGAGCCCTCTTCTCGCCATGTCAGCTGTTGCTTCTTCCGCCGAATTATAGAGACACGTTTCATCGCCGTAGAAGACCCTTAACTTCGCAGGAAATGGTGTCTGAAAGCGCAATTTCTTCTCTCTTAACACCTTTTTCGCGTCATTGTATTCCCTGCGCTTTTTAAGGACCTCCGGGGCGTAATCGTGTTCCACGTAGACTTTTCTCTCCTGGTGCATAAATCCTTTTTTCTGCCAGGCCAGTCTTACAACCTCTTGTTTTATTTTGAAATTGGAAAATCTTACCAACACCGAACGTGGGGGCGCTTCCGCCGCCGGCCTAGCGGCTAATGAACGATGTGCCTTTTCTATCTTCAAGTCGGTGGTTTGTGGAATATCCAATTTCTCTCTTAGTAAGGATTCCACGCATTCTGCCATTGAGTTAAAACCATTTTCGGTTCCTTCTATCAGACCATGAATTCTTATGTTGTCTCTTCTTTGTTTTCCTTCTTGGTCGGTTAGCTTAGCCTCTATAGCTGCTTGTCTTTTGCGTAGGTCCAGCACAGAATCTTCGAGCACTTTTATTCGATCCTCTGTTTCCAAGATTCGGTTCTCGGCCTGGTCCACTCTGCTGTTTGTCCTTTTCAATTCTTCTCTGAATTCCCGAAATTCGGCCGTAACATCTCGGCGAAATCGTCGTAGTTCCTCAAATAGTGATTTCAGGCTAACCCTTTTGTTAGCTATCACCAGCTCCTCGTCTTCTGAACGGGGATCTTCCAGTTCAGATTCTCCGGCCGATACGTGTCCTAGCCTGGAGAATTTCAGTTTCTTCTGTTTTCCTTTAGACATGATGATTTTGTCTTTTGATTTTCACTCCTCCAAAAATCCGTTAAGTTTGATTTTCAAGGTGTTATCCTGGATTGAGTCTGAGAGCTTCAGTGTTAAGCTGCAGTCGCCATGGCGTCCAGACCCTAAATCCTGGGAAATGTTTTAAATGTAGTTCGTGTTGTTATTGTCAAATATTTTAAGGAAAATACGGGGAAAATGCAATTTTAGCAAAAACGGGCGTATTGCCATTTCTGTACGCCCAAAAGAAAAATATACTGGAAAAAAAATTGAGTGTCTTGAGGAGCACTCCTGTGTGTGATCACCCACAGCTCGTGCTGGCAGATCGCTCAGCATGAGCTATTATCACTACTGTTCGAAGTGTGGAGTCAATCATTAGTTTAATTGTCTGGGCGGGCTGATCGCTCAGCGTGAGCTATTCTCACTACAATGAGAAGTCATTAGGACAATGGTTTAACACGTTCAGCTGTGCAGCGGTTGCGGAACAGACAGAGATCGCCTGACAAATACAGAATTCTGCCTTTTTTTTTTTATTTAGCGCCGGACGCTGAGTTGTGTTGTTATTGTCAAATATCCATGAATCCTTAAAATATTTGACAATAACAACACGAGTTGCATTTGGGGCATTTCCCAGAGAGGTGTCCCTTGTTGCTCCGCCGTTCCTTATAGCCGCTTTTTACGGTGTTGAAGTACGGCGAAAACGTCTCACTTGACAGGTATGAAAACATTTCCCAGAGAAGTGTCCCTTATTACCCAGCTGTCCCTGATAGTCCCGTTTTAAGGTATGGGTGAAATATCCAATTTTTTCTTTCTTGTTGCTCACTTCAACCTTCTAGTCTCCATATAAACAATCAATTGAAATACCCCAAGCATCAAACTAGGGTACAATCGATTTCGTCACTTCCGCCTTCTTCCCCAGGCGATTCCAGGGGCCGTGTCAGGCCAAGCGCGGCAGTTTTAAATTAACGAATATTCCGTTGTTACTGAAGCATATGCACCAAGACCCGAACGGATCGGTTCCCTTTTATATCTAGTTTCAAGATATTTAAAGTACCCTGTTACGTGACATTTGGCCTTTAAAAGTCCTGTCTGACAGATAGGATCTAAAGCAGTTGAGAGCAGTGCCACAAATGCCCACTAGGTGCTGCAAACGGTAAATTAAAACATGATGGTCCACTGTGTCAAAGGCAGCAGTTAAATCAAGCAGCACAAGAACAGCATATTCACCTGAATCACATGCCAAGAGAATATCATTAAAAACTCTCAACAAGGCTGTCTGTGCTATGAAGAGCTTTAAAACCAGATTGAAAAATCTGCAAAATACCGTGTTCATCCAGAAAACATTTCAGCTGCATATAGACAATTTTTTCTAAAATTTTTGAGAGAAACGGCAGCTTGGAAATAGGCCTAAAATTTGCCAACATGGTATGATCGAGACCAGGTTTCTTAATTAAGGGCTGCACTACTGCATGTTTAAAATTTGCAGGAACCACACTAGATGACAGGCTGCTGTTCAAGATGATGAGAACTGACTGGTCTATACTGGGAAGCACCTCTTTAAAAAGTCTAGGAGGGACAGCATCACAGGGAGACCCTGAGGGCTTAATGTGGGTAACCACATCCTCTAAAAATGACAGAGTCATAGGTTCAAACTGATTAAAAACAGCAGAACAAGGGACAGAGACAGAGGGATCAGAGGCAGCAGCTGAGATGAGATCCCTGGTGGCGGCCACCTTATCAATAAAACAGTGCATAAAATCATTGCATAACTCAGAGGAGGCCTCCAAACAGTCAGTCTGTGGGGTGTTAAGAACAGAGTCAATAGTGTTTGATTATGACATTGAGATAAAACATCCATCCATCCATCTTCTTCCGCTTAATCCTTTTCGGGTCACGGGGGGGCTGGAGCCTATCCCAGCATCTTTGGGCGAGAGGCAGGGTACACCCTGGACAGATCGCCAGTCCATCGCAGGGCCAACGCAGAGACAGACAACCATTCACTCTCACAGTCATACCGAAGGACAATTTAGAATCCCCAGGTTTTTTTATGCCAATTAACCTAACTTGCATGTTAATATTAGCAAAATATTTGCTTTTTTCCTGCTTGACAGTATTTTGATACTGACGCCAGCAGTCTTTTAAAATCTGCAGTGATACCTGCAGTTTGTCTTTCTTCCATCTGCGTTCAGCTCTGCGGCACTCCTGTCTGACTACACGAGTTCTGTCATTGAACCACGACTCAGGTTTGGATCGAGGCTGCTTGGTTTTCAGTGGAGCCACAGAGTCCAAGATGGTTTGGCAGGAGGAGTGAAACCAGGAGCTGAGTTCCTACACAGATGAGATGGAGCCAGGAGGGACACAGAGCTGGTCAAAGGCAGCGGAGAACCGACCGGCAGTGGAAGGGTTAAAAATCCGGCAGCGCTAAGCAAGAGCGTGAGTTTTAGCTGCAGCGCGTGACAGATCAGACTCAAATAATACAGGCATATGGTCGGACAATACAGTGTCACAGATTTCTAAATTAAAAACAGACAGGCCATACGAAAGGACAAGATCTAACATGTGTCTGTGCTCGTGAGCAGCACCACCAGTCACAGACTGCACCAGATTTAGAGAATCAATGAGATTTAAAAAGTCTTTCACCAGCGGCTTATCAGGACAACACACATGTATGTTAAAATCTCCAACGATAAGAACATAATCATAATTTGTAACAATACCAGCTACGAAAATGGCAAAATCATTTAAAAAGTCCTTATTATATTTGGGTTGTCTGTATATGACAGCACACAGTACAGGGTTTATTCAACCCACCTCAAAGAAAGTCAGTTCAAAGCTGGAGAATGGAGAAGGTAAAAAGCACTGCTTACATTTATAGTCATTTTTGTAAACAGTTGCCATTCCTCCTCCTCATCCTGTTGTCTGCGGGGAATTAAAATAACAGTAACCTGGGGGTAAAACTTCGGACAGAGCAGCGAGTTCACCCACAGTCTGCCAGGTCTCCGCAACGAAAAAGAAATCCAGTTCCCGGGAGCTGATGAAATCCTTCAGGATGTAAGTTTTATTTGCCAGCAATCTGGCGTTTACCAGGCCAATCCGAGCTGGAGCTGGAGCCTGGGCCTCAGCAGAACAGGAAACGTGCCACAGCTCAGGTGCCAGGGATTTACCCCACGCTGGCGGGGCCTGGGAGAGTAGCAGCACCAGGGCCGGATCACCTCACCAAGGCCAGTCACAGGGACCAGGCAGGCATCAGCAGGATCCAGGGAACGCCAAGACACAGAAACCCAGGAACATAACCTGCCCGGAGTCCGGGGAACAGAGAAGAAATGTGCCAGGCAGGCCTTCAGTTTCAGCAGCCGACCGCTGCGTTTCCCACAGCGACGGTGAGGCCTCCACCTTCGCTTGGAGAGAGGGGCCGAGGCCCGATACAGGTAAGGCAGGATATCTGACAGGAGCGGAGGCTTCTGTCCACCATAATCAGACGAAATAAGATCCTCAGCAGAAAGTCTAAGATCCAACAAAGTTTGGCAGTCGTACACAAGTAAGGACTTAAAGTAGAACTGAACTGAACGGCACTGGGTGATAGTACATACAATTATAAAGATAATTTATCATTGGCACCCCCTCCACAAATCCCGGAATCTTGGAGAAAATCGCGATTTTGAATTTCCCGCCCTGAAAAATCAGACAAATCCGCCGATTAACCGGAAGTGCAGCCGGAGTTCCGCGTGACGTCACGAGTGTGACACAGTCCTCCATGTTTACCATTGCGAGCACGTCGACACTGGTTGTTTTTGGTGCATTTTGTTGTGATAGTCGACTACAAAACACTTCCAACACCTGGGAAGATCTGTTCAGTGGCCAAGGAAAGCTGTCATGGCGACGAAAGAAAAGAAAGGGGGAGGAAAAGCGACCGGGAAGCGATGCGTTTCTAGATATAGATATTACTGTATTCGCTACTTCGCGTTTCACCTTTCGCGCCCTCAGTGCATCGCGGATTTTTCAAAAATATTCATCAAAAATTCAAAATTGAGAAAAAATGGCACGAAAGTTGCCCGGGCGCTAGCAGAAGGCAGGGAGACTACATTAGAACATCAGGTATCAACACGGAGAGCCCGCACAACTCAAAATCCACCTCTCTGACCACCGCTCCACTCCTCTCCGCCCACCTCTTCACTGCTCGGGAATCTCGCAAGCTGATTGGCCGAGACGTTTTACCTCGCAAGCTGATTGGCCGAGACGTTTTACCTCGCAAGCTGATTGGCCGAGACGTTTTACCCAGCTTCTCTCTCTGCAGAGCGCCCATACCCAGCGAAGGAAGACCGCATTCATTGTTCTTTATCGCTCGTGTTGCTTAGTGGCACTTTTCGCTGTTCTCTTGTGCCTTTTTGTGCAAAATAGTGCTTGTGACGCCCTTGGGGGGGGGGGGGGGGTGACGCTACTTCGCGGTTTTTCACTTTTCGCGGTCGGTTCTGGTCCCCATTAAACGTGATAAGTGAGGGATCACTGTATTTATAAATAGCACAGTCAAATGCAGAGGCCAGTTCTGTTCATGTGTATTGCCACTATAGTCTGTAGAAGTATTGTAATACATAGCCCAGTTTTTTGAATGAATGAATGAATTTATTTATTTCGGATAGTACAGTACAGGTTGAAAGAAACTGAATGATATAACAACAAGGTCAAATTGAACAATGACTCATCTGATTATACAATTCAACGTAAGTTATCCGAAATGGGTGATGGCTGAAGCCGCAGCTTATATTGCCCACCCATATTCCATCCAAGAATTCAAAAGAGAAAACAGGCAAGAGCGATTACAATTCAAAACAAAACTAAGACAAAATGTGACAGAGAAAAAAGAAAACTAAGCTACAACACAACACAGGCTGGATATGTTACAACTCGCCGCTCATTAGCGGTGCCAGCTGCGCGCACACTTGCGCCTCGTCAGCAGCGTGGGATATAAGCCACTCTGCCCTGGACTTCGGCATGAAGCCGTCTGATTCCTTCAGCCCTCTTGCTGCAGAGGAACCCCCTCATCTCCCAGCAAGATCTACAGCGTAAGCATACCTACCTTTGCCTTTCCAGTCTCTCCCCTGTGCACAGGTGGATTCGCCTCTGCATCGCCATCTGCCAGCTGCTGTCACAGGTGCATTAGGTCTCTGTCTCCCGGGCTCGCCCTTGTGCACGCCTGCCACCTGCCACACTCCTGCATCCTCCTCTGTCTCGTCACCGATCCTGAATGCCTCTTCACTCTGAAAACTCTGGTTTTCTTGACTGCTGGAACTGCTATCATCTGCCATTGTTGTTTTGTTTAGGGATCACACTCGTGACGTCATGCAGCGTCGTCTGCACTACCTCCGGTTTGTTTGGCACTGCCAGCCAGACGCAAAAGTTTATCAGCTTATAGCTTGGCCATCGCACGGCCTAAAAATTTCTTTTATGTGTTGAAAAATACAATAGGTAATAAGGAAATAATCTGCTATTCTACTTTTTGCGCCAAAAGGTGGGTTCAGTTCTACTTTAATTTCTTGAATGCCAGTGGTTGAAAACAGTAAAAAAAACAAGCAAAGCTGTCAGAGACAGACAGTCAGCCCCGTACACTGGCGCCATCTTGTCGACATTTATAGTAATAATAATGCATCAGATTTATATAGCGCTTTATCATAGACACTCAAAGACGCTTTACAAGTAGATACATTATTCATTCACTCCAGACAGACAATGGTAGTGGCAAGCTACTACTGCAGCCACAGGTGCCCTGGGGCAGGCTGATGGAAACGTGGCTGCCAATCCGCGCCAACGGCCTCTCCATCCATCACTGAACATTTATACATTTATACACATTCATACCCAGTGTTATGGACACTGGAGGCAATGTGGGTGAAGTGTCTTGCCCAGGGACACAACGGCAGGATATCTGGGGAGAGCGGGATTCGAACCGCCAACCATTGGGTTATTAGACGAACTGCTCTACCTCCTGAACCACTGCCGCCCCATGTCATTTATGGCCTAATCACTGCAGTAATATAGTCATTGACTGCACTCTCGTGGCTTAATTACCAGCCTCATCAGTGAACTATGGGGGGGACTTGAAAGCTTCAAATAACTGTGATGCTGTTTTAAGGTCAAATTGCCCATCCCCATCTATAACACAAATACTAATAATGTGTGTGAGTACCGTGTTGCAGGCAAGCACTAGTTGGTGGACCCTCCTGAAGATGTCTGCGTCGTTGCTGAAGCTGGGTGGTTTGCTGCTGCAGTACATTTTCAGGTCTGTCTCGTAAACGTGCCTGAATGTGGCCATCAGCTCCTGGAGGTCACTTGCCGCCACACGCAGGGAGGTCGGAGAGAAGGCGACTGGACTCTGCGTCTCGCTGTCCAGGAAGTCACACTGAGAATAAGAGGCAGCACTCGTTATCACTGGTGACAGTCGGACAAGTTTATGAGGCTGTATTTGTACAAAAACACTCCTGTTTCAAATACAGATTCATGTACTACACCTGTGACTGTAGCTGCTCCAGTTCTGACTGAGTCAACTGAAGAAGAGCTGTCATATCAGCAGTGTCTTGTCTGCTGCTCTTGGGGGACTTTCTGCCTTTTAGTAAAGCCCTGTAAGGTACAGGGAAAATGGTTTGAACGGGTCTGGCTGCTGGTCAACATAAGAAAACAATTAGAAAACGGCCAAAAACCACATTCCTCTGTCAACACTCAAGTCCAAGATCCAGATTTTTATAATCTGCACACTTCAATGGTCCTTTCAGACCAGCAAGGCTCCATGCCGGCTCCTGTTCTGGAATTATCCAAGGCATACACACCCAAAATAAATCAGACGAAAATCTGAAAAAGCTGGTTCTCATCTGGAAGCCAAAAAAAAAAAAAAAAAATTCCATCAAGTGCAAAACAGGAGCTACATAGAACTCATGCTAAAATGTTGATGTCAAATAAAAACAGATTCCACAATTAAACACCTTTTTTTTTCTGGCTCCACAAATTTTGCAGAAACAGTTTGTGTATTTTAAAGATATCAGACAAAGTTTACTGCCAAACAGTCATGTTTGCACATCTGGAAATCCAGGAAGAGTCCGTCCAGACATCTTCCAATCAGAAGCAGGTCCGCATTTGTGTGAAAGCTGTAGATGGACTTGGACAGCTATCAAACATTTATCGTTGCTTTCTTTTTTCCTTGAGCTCTGCCAGATTGCTGCTGTTGTTTACTGTCTGTCTGTCTTCTGTGTTGAGCTGCAGAGAGTGGTCAAACTTCGGTTCTGTTTCAGTTGATATCAACTTGGGTTAACGGTTCAAAAGAAAGCACCAGGTTTCAGAGAATCCAGAATGTAACTAGAGCCAGAATGGGGACTTTGTCAGTCTAAAAGGGCTACCCAGTTCTATGCAGGAATCTCAGAGAAAATACTGAAAATGTCAATAAAGACCCTATCTTGCAATATCAAATAAAGTGAAAATGAGTCCTGGAGCCACTGGAATCGGGTCTGTAGTTTTTGTGTAATCCTGCTAACAGGTAAAAACTGAAAATATAACCTCCTTGTATGGATTAACATCAAACCTCTATGAGACTGCATTCATGCAGAGAGGGGATACAACACGTAGAAGAAAACAATCAGACAGCAAACATACTTGATGTCTGAAGGCCAGAGATCAAGTGCAGGACTGAGCATGTGTGTGAGGTTAGGCAGATTCTCAGCAGAGAAGAGCTCATTCAAGAGCTTCTCTCCATCACTTCTGTGTCCAGTAGAGTTCCCGCAGCCTGGGACCAGATACAAAAGCTGCTCCAAAAAGTTCAGCTGCCGAAGAGGACTTGCATCACCCTTCATATAAAAAAAAGTTAGACAAAATGAAGGATGAAATTTATAGTATTTTTTTATAGATGCAAGCCATGTCTATAGAGAGCCCAAGTCACACCCGCTCTTTTTCTGCATATGGGACCTTAAATCGAAAAAATTCGACAGATCAAGACTTTATTGATCCCAAATTGTGAAATTACAAAATGAATGGCAAAAGTGAAATTATTTTTTGATCCCAATCAAATTTTGCCACGAGTTACACATATGATGTTTGTCAGTTTAAAAGATAATTTTTCACGTAACTAAAGTTGTCGGCTGTCGTATAATAACAGAGTAATGTTTAGTTTTTGTTTACACAACTAGTGGACAACAACTCCTGTCATCCCACATCACTAAGCATGATCATGGCAAGAGATTACTGAAACCTCCAGATTCCTGACTGATGAAAGAAGGATCCAAAGAGAAGAAAAACATCATAAAGGTATTGTTTTGTATTGCGAGAGCTGCAGCTGATCCAGAGGACTGTTAGTTACTTCACCCTGGCGGCGCGTTGAAAAGATGATGTAAGCTCCGTCCATCTGTGTTTGTAGTTTTTTAATTTACATATTTTCATAACCTTATACCTTAACAGTCAAGACAACAACCTACACCGTTATTTACGTGGAAAATTATATTTTAAACAAACATCATATGTGTAACTCGTGGCAAAATTCGATCGGGATCAAAAGATAATTTCACTCTTACCATTCATTTAAATGGAGAATTTTTCTAATTTAAGGTCCCATATGCAGAAGTAGAGGTGGCGTGACTTAGACTTTTAAATTCATGTTGAAAAAATTTCTATATAATGAAAGATAATGTTCAATATCTTCTATCCGTACAAATAAAAAGAAACTGATTTTTTAAAAAATATATATAACTCGAACTTTATGCTACCAACAGGCCCTAAAAAGCACCAGCAAAACAAACAGGTAAAATAAAAGGCTGCAAATCCATCATTTCTTTGAACTGTCATCACTCGGAAAGGCTTTCTGGTTTTCAGCTAAATCACTGATGTTGCAAAATTTGTTAAGCTGTAAAACAGTCGTCACTTTAGCTTTAATTGCCATGCTTCTCTACACCAATCCCCTCAACATGTCTCCTTGTCTGAAGAAAAGTGGACATGACATGAATTATACTTGGAAACAGGAACAAGCTTCTTAGTTGAGAAAGATTCTGATTCACTGACAAAAATTTGCTAATAGACTGTTTATGAATTTGTCCTAAAGTTTGCATACACACTTTCTGAATAAGGTATAAACACTTATACACAAATATTAAAAGATGACACATGTGATCCTTCCAGAGACGCATTTTTTTTTACAGGTAAATATGAAATTCACTGCTCTGTGAAAGACAGTTTAAGAATTAAATTCCTCAATCTAAAAACAGCAGAAAAGAAGGATTTTATAATCATTTGTATCCTGATTTTTTTTAAGTGTTGTTATAAAAGAGGATTCAACACAGTAAGAAACATGTTGCTGGCTTTGAGAATTTGCAAAAACTACACTTTCTCAGTGCTTAATTTGCTGTTTTATAGCATTCTCAATTAAACACATGCTTTAACTGATTTCTTCTGCTCTTTTGTTTCGGCATTATAGAGAGCCTAAGTCACGCCCCCGCTACTTCGGCACACACATGGGACTTTAAATCAGAAAAAATTCTGCATTTAAATGAATGGTAAGAATGAAATTATGCTTTGATCCTGATCGAATTTTGCCATGAGTTACACATATGATGTTTGTTAATTTAAAATATAATTTTCCACATAAATAATGGTGTAGGTTGTTGTCTAACTGTTAAGATATAAGGTTATGAAAATACATATATTAAAAGACTACAAACACAGATGGACAGAGCTTACGTCATCTTTTCAAAGCGCACCTAGGATGAAGTAACTAACAGTCCTCTGGATCAGCTGCAGCTCTCACAATACAAAACAATACCTTTATGATGTTTTCCTCTTCTTTGGATCTTTCTTTCATCAGTCAAGAAACAGGAGGTGAAGTTTTACTAATCTCTTGCCATGATTGTGTTTAGTGATGTGGGATGATGGGAGCTGTTGTCCGCTAATCGTTTAAACAAAAACTAGCATCCTGTCACAAGACCATCCAGCGCATAGTGAGAACAGCTGAGAAGATCGTCGGTGCCTCTCTCCCCTCCCTTGAGGCCATCTACAGCACCTGCCTCACCCGCAAAGCCCTCTGCATTGCTGGTGATCCCACCCACCCATCACACACCTTCTTCAGTCTGCTGCCATCAGGAAGGAGACTGCGGAGTCTTCAGGCCAGGACCAGCAGACTCAAGGACAGCTTCATCCACCAGGCTTTTTAGGAAGCTCAACCCTCTCCCTGCTCTGACTCCCCCCCCCCCCGAATCCTGGACTCTGACCCCCCACACACACACTTCAACAACTGAACTCTGCCATCCCCAGGTACTGTTCTGTTCACTCCCACACGCACACACACTGATTTCAGGAGCTTCAAAAAACTGAACTCTGCCATCCAGGAACTGCTCACTCCAACACACGCACTGATCTCAGGGCTGCACCAGTCACTGTGCAGCAATGGACTGCTCTCTTTGCACTACATGCCACTTGAACCCTCTATGTTCCCTGATATGTGCCTTAAGTCACCACATGCTGTCTTAATTTTTATCATATTTAGTTATTTTGCACACCCTTAATATTTTTAGTTACTTTCTGGTTGAGGGTTGGTTTTCTTTGCACTGATGTTTGCCGTTAGACGTTATACTTTATATTCATATTTCCTACTTAGCGTTTACCTTGCTGCACCGTGGGTCTCAGAGTAACGCAATTTCAATTCTCTGTATGTGCTGTACATATGGCAGAATTGACAATAAAGTTGACTTTGACTGAATATTACTCTGTCATTATACAACAGCTGACAACTTTAATTACGTGGACAATTATCTTTTAAACTGACAAGCATCATATGTGTAACTCGTGGCAAACTTTGATCAGGATCAAAAGATAATTTCTCTCTTACCATTCATTTAAATGGAGAATTTTTTTCTAATTTAAGGTCCCATACGTGGAAGTAGAGGGGGTGTGACTTAGGCTCTCTATTTAGTCTTAACTTGTCTAAATGTGACTGTGTGTTTAGTTTCATGCAACCTCACCCTGATCAGATCCAAGTCATCTGCTTTGCACAACATCATCTGATGCCCAAGAGCTGCCATTTCTGTTTGTGTAAACGCAGCAAAACAGTGTAATTAATCTAGCACCATCAACGACTCAAATTTCTTTATCAAAACACATATAAGTGTGTCTAGTGTGAACAATGATTCATATTTGACGAACAACAACAATATTACCTTTAGTTAAATCAGCAGAGTCTTGGGAAATCATCAACTTTTTCTTGGACTTGTCAAAATTTGGATCGATACTGTAAAGTAAAAGTATGAAGGCAAGGGTGATTTTATGTGCAGGTGCATCAAAAACAGAATATATGGACAAAACTGCCTTTTGATTCAAACTAAATAAAAATATTAACTTGCTTAAACTTTTATTTATATAGTTATAAATATATAGCTCTTGGGAAAAAAAAAATAAGAGACCACTGCAATTTTTTCCCCCTAAATTAGCATCTCTACATGTATGACAGCCATTCAATTTGAGTATCTGTTGAATTCCAACACAAGGACACCTCAGTCTAATTAAGGAGTTACTGATTAGGTGATCATCTTAGCACAGTAAGATGCATGAAAGCTGTGTGAGTTATTACACAAATACAAATTTCTGAGTTCTTCTTAAGTTAATTAAAACTTAAGTATTGTAGTGTTTAAGAATTAACATGAATTTGCCTTCTTTGCATTATTTGAATTAAAAGCACATCAAAAAGCAACATCTTTTTTGTTGTTTTGGCCAGTTGTCATTTTCTGTATATAAATGCTCTAAATGATGATATTTTGACTTGGAATTTGGGTGAGTTGTTTTTAGCAGGTTGAGAATATAACAAAATTATTCATTATATTTCATATAAAATAGTAAAACCAGATAAAGTGATAATTTTGCAGTGGTCTCTTAATTTTTTTCCAGAGCTGTATTAACGATCAAGTCAGGCTCACTCAAATTTCACTGTTTATGACACTATCTGCTATATCATTCTGCACATGACAGTAAATCTCTTTAATCTTGAATCCTCTGAGTTGCACATGCAATGGATAAGGGTGTAAGATAACAGAATACATTAGGGTTGAATAGAGTATGAGGTTTGCTATCAGGCTGCAGAGGGTCCAGATTAGATCACATCTTTTCATTTTCCTTGTCTGCTCTTTTTATGACTTTGTTAACTTGTTATTTTTGGTATGTAAGAAGTGACGCAGCTCCTCATACCTGCTGCAGATCCATGCCAGTATGTCAGTGCGGTGCTGTGAGGGCACAGAGAGCAGCTGCAGCATTTTGTCCTCCTCCTGCAGGTACAAACCTTCCACCAACGGACATGACATGGCCTGAACACACACAAAACATGAGGGAAACAAAGTTAAATTTATGAAAAATTTAAGACATCTTTCAGTGCCAACTTAAACAGAATTCAAGGACAAAGGGCAGCTCGGTGGTACAGTGGTCTGCACTGTGGCAGCACAGTAAGAAGGTCATGGGATCGATCCCACCCCCTGACCATCAGTGACCCTTCTGTGTGAGGAGTTTGCATGTTCTCCCCAGGTCTGCGTGGGTTTACTCCAGTTTCCTCCTACAGGCCAAAAACATGCAAGTTAGGCTAATTGGAGACTCTAAAGTGGCCCTAGGTGTGAATGGTGAAGGGACTGGCGCTGTACCGTGGCTGCCTCATCCATCCAGGTGGATGCCCTGTAATTTCCCCATTGTGGGACTAATCAAGAATTATAAAATAAAAATAAACTTGCAATGTAAATAAACATCAAAAGTGATCTGCAAAGTGTCAGCTCAGAGAAAAGTATGCCAGAGAGTTGGATTAATCTGTTTTTTCTAAAGGCATTTATGGCATTTTAGGATACTTTAATCTGCTTTAAGAATACTGATGTTATAAAACATTGTACTCACATCTTGTTTTAACTTATCAGGTATGTGTGCAGGATCGTTTTTCATTTTCATGAGCGATCAAATTTTGTTGTGTGTCACATGCAATGATAATAAAGGCATTCTTAGTTTAATTTTGTTTCAGACAAACAAAACCAGAAATTCAGAGACTGAACATCCAAAAAAAGTCTATCAATTCAATTAAATAAAAGAAACGGGTGGGGTTTAGAAGAAAGAAATGTTTTAGTCCAAGTTTGACTAATGGTAAATTACATTTATTCAAGTGCATATACTCAAGTAACTTTGTCACAAAATTGTACTTTTTACTCATGCTTGAATGTTTTTGAAGAAAACTATTTTTACTCAAATACATTCAGTCATACTACGAGTTAATTTTGATTTTACTGATTTGAATTGGGTGTGTGTCAGCCTTTTATCTCAACAGAGTTGAAATAACAGGCTTAAGATGTACTTGATTTATTACTTTTAGTACTAGGTAGTTTATATTTTCCTCCATCACCTCTAAAGGAAAACTTACAACTTGGTGGAAACAGGGTTGCAAATTTACAAGAAAAATAGTTGCAAATTTATGTGAAAGAAGTTGTACAGTTCTTTGAAGCAAGTCACAAATTTATCACAGTAAGCTGAAAAATTATATGAAAAGAAGAAATGTATCAGGAAAAAAGTTACACATCTGAGAGAAAAAAAATGGTATTCTTACAAGAAATCTGTACAAGCACACGGGGGGAAATGGCCAATAGGAAAACTTCCAAATTTGAGAATAAAATCGTAAATTTGCAAGGAAAAAAAAATCAAAATTTTATAAAGCAAAACCTCACAAACTGGCGAGGGTAAAGTAGTTTCTCACTACCCAATTAACTTTTTAGCAGATACTTGCTTACTCGGTTATTTTTGGTGACATTCCCTCATACCTGAAACCACAATGTAGCGCCACTTCATTTCTGGATATCCACCGAACCACCTCTGTGCAGTTTTCTACGCCAGCTTTACAGGTCAATACCCCCAAACTATTATAACTCTACCGCCAATTGTTATTAAATTATTTATTATTAAAAGCGTATATTTGAGCAAACACTCCTAAAAGTTAGCGTTAGAAAACACATGCCGAATGAAAGTTAAACTTTAGTAAACAGACCGCATTAACTTCTGAAACCAATCCCTTTGTAGTATGTCCATTTAAACTCAAAATATTTAACTATTTTACCTGCAATGAAGCATAAATGCGACGAGAGCGTTGTTCTTCTGTTAGAGGACCCGCCATTTTTCCAAACAAACCATCTTCTTCCTCTGCTGGTTCAACAAACAGCAACATTGAGCTTTAGTGCCAATTACTGGACAGGAGTAAAACTCTTCTATTCTTTAACGTTGTTATGAGTTGGGGCGTAACACTGCCCTCCTGTGGCCGTTTGTAGTACTCCAGTATAACTGCTGCTCCGGCTGTCTCCAGCTTTCTCCCTCTCTTGTAATATGGAAGAGTTCAAACATTTAAAAATTTAACCCCCCCCCCCAAAAAAAAATAAAAAAATAAAAATTGGTCATTGTCAAAGTGAACAGAAAAATTTAAACCATAAAATAAAAATTAACTTCCATCCATATGGACCTTACATACCGTATATCCAAGAAAAAAGGTGTACATTTACAAGAAAAAAGCCACAAATTTAGTTTAGTTTATTGGTTTATTTGCGTAGGCTCATGTACAGAAAAAAACATTAAAGGCAGGGTAAAGATGCTCTGTACCAGATTACAGCATTCTCACTAATTTCCATCTGTAGTCCCTGAGACAGACAGGAAGATATTAAAAGAAAAACAGCACAGGAGAAAAAGGGTGAAAAGTTTACAAGCAAAAAGTAGATTTTTTTTATTTTAAGAGGAGGGAACTGACTTTAAAAAGTTGCAAATTTACAAGAAAATAGTCACAAATTTATGAGAAAAATAGTGCAGATTAACAAGAAAAAAGTAATAAATTTAACAGAAAAAAGCTGAAAATTACATGAAAAGAAGTTTCAGATTTACTATAAACAAGCTGCAAATTTATATGAAAGAGTCACAAATTTGTAAGAAAAAAGTTGAAAATTTTACAAGAAAAAAAGTAGTAAATTTATGAGGGGAAAAAGGAAATGGGAAAAATAATAAAATATATGAGATTTAAAAATGTATGAGAAAAATATCAAAGTACATAAAAAATTATAGCTTCATGAGAAAAAAAATGTGCAAACTTACAACTGTTTTAGAAGTGTAAAGCCGAGAGGACACAGTCCAGGGACGGATGGTTTTTTCGCTCATGGGGAGTTGTTCAGAACTCCTTATAAGAACTCCTTATACAAAGATATAGAGTGATGATAATCAAGTCAGTGGCGCTAAAGCACCTGTAAGCTGGTTGCCAACCGCCAATCAAATCTAAAAGAAGAAGAAATAAACAAGCCTCTGGAGCTAGGTATTGCAGTACCTCCTCCTGTCCAGTAGATGACATTATGCTCCGTGCTCGGTAAACAAAGCTACAATAGAAGAACTGCATCCGGTTTTCTCAGCGCAAAACGATCGTTAAGGTAGAAAAAAAAAAAAACTTAAAATAAGCTTAAAACGCTCGTGTTTTTATCACAAAGCCGTTTCGCTGTTTGTTTAACTAACGGGTGACCGTTAGAGGAGCCGGTCTACCAGCGCTCACTAGCTTGACCGTAAGTCCCTTTCACCGTTAAAATGAAGAAGAAGAGCTCGGAGAAAAAGCGCCATGTGGTGGCCTGGATCAACAAGGCTGAGTGGGACCAGGTCCTGGATTACTTGTATTCCCGGGACCCGGCCTTGCAGAGGTTCGCCTTAAACCGGGTCTCTGCGTGGAAGAGCAGGTACGTCGGCAACACCCCGGTGGCCGTCGACTGCACCGCGGACCTGGTGAGGGTACAGGTCCTGGACCGGTCCGGACAACTGCGCGGGGACGACCTGGTCCTTCTGTACGGAGCCGCCCTAATGAGGTTCGTTAATCTGATCACCGAGAGGCAGCAAGGGAGAATCGCCCGGGACCTGAGGCGGCTTGCTGGGAATCTAAACATCCCGGAGTGGGTGGTGGACCTGAGGCACGAGTTCACCCACAGGAAACTGCCCACCCTGAAGTGGTGCCGAAGAGGGTGTAAGGTGGTGTTGGAGTGGCTCCAGCAGGAGTTCTGGTCCAGGCAGCTGGGGGGAGGCCCCAATGAGGACTGGGAGTCTCCTTCTGATGGAGAGGATGAAGAGGAAGACCTGAAGAGGAGGGAGGATGAGCTCATTGCCAGGCAGAAAGAGAGAGAGTCTTACAAGCATGCCCGGGAGCTTCTGATCTCCTATGAGAAGGAGCAGTACCAGAGTCTGGACGGGCCACATGAGGACAAGGACCAGAGCTGGGAGCTGGCCCCTTTTGCAGACATGAGCTGGCTTCTGGGTGAGATCAAACAGTTTACTTTGGAGTCCAGTGATCTGCTGATCGATGTGTTATTGGAGGATGGGTTTCTGATTCCAACCATGGAGCAACTGCAGACATTAAGCTGTAGCCCCCCTAACGACTGTGATTATGCTGAACCCAGAGTCCCTCAGACCTTCCTTAGGTTTTGGCTCCCCCTGCTGAAGACACTCAATTCACCGTCCTTCATCCATCTCCTGCTTGAGAAGCTGTTTGCTGAGCTGAAGCTCACCAGTGAGGCGAACGATCACAGAGCTTTCTACATCTCAGCATGGACTTCAGAAGTCCTCGTCTGCAACAGCAACAAGTTTGAATACCACTTTGAGACAAAGGGGCAGAAGAAAGCCAGAATGAAGGACAGAATTTTTGTAAATCGCATTCAGCTGAGGTGGCAGCAGCTGCTCACAGCATGCCTGGACGCCCCCTGCATCAGCATGCCTCACCTGCTTCAGCTGGTCCTGGATGACATGGAGCATCCTCTACCTCTGGAAACCCGGGAGAAGCTGCTGCAGCTGTGCTCCATCTACACTCAAACACCCCGCTCCAAGGTTAGTGCCCCTCCACAGCAGGAACAGCAGCCCATCTACACTCTGGAGAGTTTACATGAGAAGCTGCAGCATTCCCGTCAGCACGGACATCCCAGTCGGTCTTCAGCAGACCTGGAGAAGAGTGAGGAGCACAAACGGACGGAGGATCAGGCAGAGAAAGCAAAGACACTAAGGGGCTCTCCGTGGCAGGTGTGCACTGATAAGGTTTTGTGGAAGGACTACCCTCTCGGTAAAATCCCCGGACAGTCAGATGACCCTTCCTGCCTCATGGTGGAGAACTACTCAGTGATGACTGCCTTTGACCAGCCAGTGGAACTGGAGACCGGCACGACACATGCCGTCCGTGGATCAACAGTGGCAACCAGAACCTCAGAGGACTTTCTCTGGAGCCAGAATGATGTTAATAAGCTGAAATGTGGACTGCAGCTTTTTTAGTCATGCTGGCTTATTGTCCTCTTCATATTTTTTTTAATGTAAAAACATGAAAAACATCTTTAATCCCACCATGCCATATTATTCCCTTTTGAACAAAATGATGTGATCAACAAAGTACAACTTCACTGATTTTATTCAAAAAATGTTATAAAAAAAACTGAAAAGCTGTCAAATTAAAAAAAAAGTTTCACAGGCCAAATGGATGTCTCCAGCTGTCTTATTTAGACATGAAATAAAAAGAAGCTTCACATCTGCATTCAAGGCAAATATAAATGTTATTCCTTTTAGAGGGCCTAAAACATGACTGTGACTATTCTAATGGTCAGTTTAGTTAAGCATAACAGAAAAGTAATTTACCTTTTTGTCTAATAAAAAGTTCAGACATTCACAAGCTGCAGCTTTTCAAACATGGGGAGTTTTTCTCTTTTTGGTTAAATTATTCTTTACCAACAGATTAGTGACTACAGGCAAAATAAGTGATCATTCAGTTATTGAAATTATTAAATATCTAATCCTTTGACTCTGGAAGATAGCATAAGTTTGTTTCCCCTAATTGTCCTCTATACATTATTTAAATTCAAAGAGTAAGTTAAAACTTGTGTGAGAATCAATTCATTTGCTTCAGGCAAAGTTGTCATGGTGTGTTAAGATCAAAGGGTAGTTTTGTTATCTATTGAGAAAAAGTTTTGGAAATTTGGGCCTTTTTTTATTTGAAATGAGCAAGAAAACTTTTTGGGTTGCTGAGGGGCTGGAGGCCATCTCAGTGACCCAAAAAGGATTAAGTGGTTGAAGAGGAATGAATGAAAGGAAACCTATTGTGGTTTTGAATTTTTTTTTTTTTTTTTTGTTTATAGGGTTCATACTGGCCTTAAATTATGACACAGATGTATGTATAAAAGAACAAGAAATAAACCACTAAGGTGGTGCTTTACAGTTTTTTCTAGGTTTAAAATTAACCTTGTTAGAAATACAGAACTCCCCAAATACCAGGGTCACTACTCACTACATTCGTAAACATCAGTGACCATAATCCTGTTGATAGACTTGCAATTTTCTCTGATCACTAAATAACTAATATGTCATTGTTTTGTAATTCATTATCTACATTTCCAAATCTAGAAGACACCATAATAAAGGTTTTCTTCCACTGAAGGAATATGATTGTGTTCTTAGGATCTAATATAAATAGAGTTAATGAGAGTCAGTGTTTGTCTATAAAGGTCTAATGAGAGGCGTGTTTATGTTTTTGCGGACACAATGTTAAATAACGTACATAATTGTAAACGAAAACTCAGAATTGTAGCTTTTTGGATCATATCCCAATTTTTTAAATAAATCAATCAACTTTATTTATAAAGCACTTTAAAAGCAACACTCGCTACACAAAGTGCTGTACAGCAAGAGAACATAAAAGCAGGGCATTAACACAAGAACCACTAAAAAAAAATAAGTAAAATAAATAAAAAATCCACTCAATAAAATCAATGTCTCATACTGGGTCGAAGGCCAGGGAGTAAAAATGTGTTTTAAGACGTGTTTTAAAAATGTACAGTGAAGGTGCTTGTCTGATGTCCAGGGGTAAATCATTCCATAACCTGGGGGCCATGATCGAAAAGGCTCTGTCCCCTCTTGAGCTTGCGCCTCGCCTTTGGTACCTCCAAAAGCAGCTGTTCAGCTGACCTAAGGGACCGGGTGGGAGCGTAGGGATGCAGAAGCTCAGAGAGGTAAGGTGGAGCAAGACCATTCAAGGATTTAAAAACAAATAAAAGAATTTTAAAATGAACTCTAAAATGCACGGGCAGCCAGTGGAGTGAAGCTAAGATGGGTGTGATGTGATCTCTTCCACGTGTACCTGTTAAAAGACGAGCAGCGGCATTTTGAACCAGCTGCAGACGGGAAAGAGATGACTGGCTGACACCAGCATAAAGTGTGTTACAGTAATCCAGCTGAGATGAAATAAAAGCATGGATTACTGTTTCCAAGTGTGGTCTAGAGAGAATGGGTTTTCATTCATTCATTCATTCATTCATCTTCTTCCGCTTAATCCTTTTCGGGTCGCGGGGGGGCTGGAGCCTATCCCAGCATCTTTGGGCGAGAGGCAGGGTACTTTTGCTAAACGCCTTAGATGAAAGAAGCTGGATTTTACCACAGAACTAATCTGCGTGTCTAATTTAAAATCATTGTCCATGATAAAACCAAGGTTCCTAGCTGTGGATTTAGCATAAGGAGTAAGGGGGCCCAAGTACACAGGAAGGGACTCACAGGGGCGACTAGGTCCAAACACCATCACTTCGGTCTTCTTATCATTAAAATTTAGGAAGTTTAGGGCCATCCAAGACTTTATGTCTTCAATGCATGCCAGGAGTGAGTTTACTGATGAGGCAGCTTTTTGTTTTAGAGGGACATAAATCTGACAGTCATCAGCATACAGGTGGAAAGAGATACCATGCTTTTTAAAGATGGAACCCAGTGGACGTATGTACAGAGAAAAAAGCATGGGCCCTAGAATTAAGAAATAAAGACCACAACCAGAGTGAAGCCAGTAGTGCAAAACACAATTCAGAAGTGCTTTTTTTTTTTTTTTTTTGCATGGGAGCACTATATATGGAAATGGTACTATGTGTATATGACATTAGTGTGTTTTTTTTAAAAACGGGAAGAAAAACTGGTTAGCTTAAAATGTTGCTGTTCAGTAAAACTGATTCTTGATCAGAACAAAGTCTGAAATAAACTTCCAGACAGAACTTCAGTCCTCATTAGAAGATAAACTGCACACTATTGTTTGGTAAATATTGAGAAGAGGAGTTTGGTTCACATTTGACTGTTGAAAGTTGCAAATTTATGAGAGAAATGTTGCATAAATTCAAAAACAAAAATTCCATCCCAACATCATTGTTAACATTAGGGAACTGAAGCGTCAAGTGTTTCATAGGTTCACGCAGGCATGGAGTGTGCAGTGTGTGCGTGACCAGCCTGCGTCCTAATTCACATAGTCACTGTGAGTGTGCAAAAGGCAGGGGTAGGGCGAAGGGGTGAATTGGGATGCACCCCTATTGTTCAATTGTAAAGTTGCCACCCATTCCCCTTCCTTACTTACAGTAAAGTAAACTTGAATGTTGTTGGCCTCACATGAAAACTGAATGGTGCTGGGACTTCTGAAATGAAGTTTTTTTGTTGTATTCTGCACTGACGTCAGACACAAGGATTCTCATTGCACGTGCTGATTATAATTAGATTTTGCCACAGACAGGCTAGTGTCTCGGCTAGTGACAGCGCCATTGGTGAATTTATCCCTGTTGTATTGGGAGGGGATACTGTCATTTCTCAACCAATTACATGGAACATGCTGCAGAATGATTGGAAAATGACAGAATTGATTTCACTGAGTGCTTTAAAATCCAAATTGAGGGTATTTGAGGCTGACTCTATCATACTGTATGTAGGGTACTTGTTTTTAGTAATCCACTAGGAATTTTTAAATCATACCTTGTTTATTTGTCATTGGTTTAATTTTATGTTTTAATTGCATAATGTGATTTTATGTGATGTTGCCTATGGTCTCCCTTGAAAAAGAGGTTTTTAATCCCGCAGACAGGGCGTGTCGTGTGATGTGCAATTTTTCTTCTGAAGAAAGGTCTCATATGCAGAAGTAGAGGGGGCGTGACTTAGGCTCTCAAAGCCACACCCCCTCTACTTCTGCATATGGGACCTTAAATCAGAAAAAAATTGCCTTTGAAGTGAATGGAAAGAGAGAAATTATCTTTTGATCCCGATCAAATTTTGCCACGAGTTACACATGATGTCCGTCAATTTAAAAGATTTCCTGGTAGATGACTGCACTGACTTTGGATTTGATAACACACAGTGGGCCAACACCAGCAGATGACCTCTTTTCAGATTAAAGTAAATTTTGCATTTCACTTGGAAATCAAGGCGCCAGAGTCTGGAGGAGAGTGGAAAGGTACAGAATTCAAGTTGCTTGAGGTCCAGTGTTTCCACAGTCAGTGATTATTTGGGGAGCCATGTCATCTGCTGGTGTTTGTCCACTGTGTTTTATCAAGTCCAAAGTCAGCAGTTGTCTGCCAGGAAATTTTAGAGCACTTCATGCTCCCTCTGCTGACAAGCTTTATGGAGATGCTGATTTCATTTTCCAGCAAGACTTAGCACCTGCCCACACTGCCAAAAATACCAACACCTGGTTTAATGACCATGGTATTACTGTGTTTTTATTGGCCAGCAAACTCTCCTGACCTGAACCCCATAGAGAATCTATGGGTATTGGCTGTTCTAAATTGTCCCTAGATATCTGTTTCCTATAGGCCCTTAGAATAGAGGGTTAGTATTAATGAAAGCGCTTTGAGTGGTCTTTGTGACTAGAAAAGCGCTATATAAGTGCAGGTTAGTTAGTTAGTTAGTTAGTTAGTATTGTCAAAAGGAAGATGAGAGACACCAGACACAGCAATGCAGACGAGCTGAAGGCCGCTATCAGAGCAACCTCAGCAGTGCCACAGGCTGATCACCTTCATGCTATGCTGCACTGATGCAGCACGGTGGTGCAGTGGTTAGCACTGTTGCCTTACAGCTAGAAGGTTCCTGGTTCGCATCCCCAGGCTGGCAGGGGTTGGAACCTTTCTGTGTGGAGTTGCATGTTCTCCCTGTGCTGCGTGGGTTTACTCAGGGGGCTCCGGTTTCCTCCCACAATCCAAAGACATGCATGTTAGGTTAATTGGTTGTTCTAAATTGTCCCTATATGTCTGTTTCCTATAGGCCCTTAGAATAGAGGGTTAGTATTAGTGAAAGCGCTTTGAGTGGTCTTTGTGACTAGAAAAGCGCTATATAAGTGCAGGTTAGTTAGTTAGTAATTCATGCAAAAGAAGCCCCGCCCATGTATTGAGTGTGTACATGGACATACTTTTCAGTCGGCTAACATTTGTATTGAAAATCCATTTTTTAAAATTAATTTTCTGTAATACTCAAATTTTTTGATAAACTGAATTTGGGGTTTTCACGACAGAGAATGGTCTAAAAATGAGAAAATATTCAGTGAGCAGCACCAGTTCTCTTGGCCCAAATGCCTTGTTAATACGAGATATGAGGAGAATGGGCAGACTGGCTGGAGCTGACAGAAAGGCAACAGTAGCTCAAATAACCACTTATTACAACCGAGGCATACAAAAGGGCATCTCTGAAGGCACACCACAATGACCCGTGAGGCAGATGAGCAACAGCACTATAATACATCAACTGGTGCTACTCCTGTCAGCTAAAAACAAGAAAAAAAATTGCCTGATCTGTGTCTCAATATTTGCTGCAAAATTTGAATGGTAGAGGCAGAATTTGGTGTAAACAATATGAAAAATGGATGCATCTATGGAGCATCATGAATGTACAGCCAACAAATCTGCAGCAACTATGTGATGCTAGCATAGCAACATGTGTGAGATATGTATTTAATATGTAAGTGTAAGATGGACACGCACCGCCAGGTGGCGCCTCCGCCCCGCCCTATATATAAGGCTGGGTCGGCCATCTTATGCTCTCATCTCGCCTGGAGCTTAGCCACCAACCTGTCAGTAGCTGTTAATAACTGTCAGTGTGTGACAAGCAAATAAAGCTGTGTTCCAAGTCACCTCGCCTCTTCTGTGCAGCAGAGCAATTACCAGACATAACACTGACAACGAGAATAAACCATGGAAGCGTGCATGGTACCTATTCGCCCTTTTCTCGAAGCGCCAGGAGAACTGCCAGTCCCATGACCTAGGTGGTATGAGGCTTTTCTGAACTACGTTGCCACACTGGGTCTCGGGGAGCTTGACAAGCACAGAGCCCGGGTGTTATTGGTGTACAACTTGGGCATAGAAGGCCAGCGTATCCTGCAAACACCTCAGTGCTGCGGACACCTGCGAGGAGGTTGCAGAGCTGCTAGCTAGCCATTTCGACACCCAGGATAATGTGACGGTCCGGAGGATCCGCTTTTGGCAGCGGCACTAACGGGTAGGTGAACCCGTCCAGCAGTTTGTCACTGATTTGAGGAAGCTTGCTAGTGAATGCGGTTTTGGAGCACTGGAGGAGGAAATGATCTGTGACCAGCTAGCAGAACACTGTTGTAGCGCCATGTTGCGGGCTAGGCTACTTACAGTGCCAAATGAGCTCATGCTAGCCAGAACTGTTAAGCTAGCTCTCCAGATGGAAACTGTGGAAAAGCTAGCTCTGGAGCAAACCGGGCACCAACCACAGCAGCCGCTAGAGCCTCCTGCCGTGGCAAATGCCACTGACCTGGACAGCAAAGATAGCTCAGACAGAGAGGAGACGGAAGCCAACGTTATTAGCCGGGGGTCGGCCCTGGGAAAGCCCTTTTGCATGGGCTGTGGGTCTGCGACGCACCGCAGAAAGGCTAAGAACTGTCTGGTGAGAGGAGCATGTTGTAAAAGATGTGGTCGCTTGAACCATTTTGCCAGAGTCTGCCGTGGATTTAACCCAGAGAGCCCACAGAAGAAATCACTCTGCCTGCCCCTGACAACCATCCACATGGTGCGGGCTGAAGAGCTACTGGGCACCATGGCAGTCAAGCAGGACCAATTTCACCCAGGGTCTATACCTAGACCAACGAGTGACACCACTGGGCAGGCCCCAGATGCCTCCGGAGCCTGGCCGCGGAAGGACGGAGGGTCTGCGACTACAATGGTGAACGTTGCAACAGTATTAGAAGAGGTCGGGGCAGGACCGAGAAGCATGGAGGATCAGCGTGCTCGACAACAATGTCTCAAGCTGAGCCGGGCCCCGTTAAGGGTCCTGGATTGGGTTTGGAGCCAAGATGAGTGTGGTGTAGTGAGTGTGGCATGTGTGTGTGCTGCCGTACCCACCCCTGGCATGATGTCAGGCGGGCACGGCTCTTGTGTATAAA
Source organism: Pholidichthys leucotaenia (assembly GCA_020510985.1). Taxonomy (NCBI): domain Eukaryota; kingdom Metazoa; phylum Chordata; class Actinopteri; order Cichliformes; family Pholidichthyidae; genus Pholidichthys; species Pholidichthys leucotaenia. Next base: position 247,217,304 of record CM035843.1, on the reverse strand, counting down.
TAGTTGGGTTCTCTATAATAAAGGGTTGTTGTTTTTGTTGGCTGCATGAAGATTGACTCTGACTATCTCATTATTCAGACATAACATTTTGGCGACTAGAAGAAAACTATGGAAGCGTATGGGCTACCTCAACCCCTGACACTGTTCCTAGAGTACACAGGAGAGCCGGTGATCCTGTGGCCGCAGTGGCGGGCCATGTTTGAGGGTTACATCGGGGCACTGGGCTTAAGCAGACTCGACGGGAGACGATGACGAGTGCTTTTGGCTCACCATCTCGGTGCGGAGGGCCGAAGAATTCTCGGTACGTTGGGTGTGACGGAGTTATATGAGGATGCTGTTGAGTGGCTGGCCGAATTCTTCACCAGGCAGACGAGGACCACGAAGCTGTGGGTGGCGGGAGTATTGGCACCAAGAACGGCTAGGCTAGTTGGCTTGGAGAAGCTAACGGCCCATTCGGTGCCTATGGGCAGGTTAGCCACAAAGCTAACTGCATGCCAGAAGAGAGCTCCAAGCTGCCAGCTAGACTTTATGGTGGGACCAGGACTGTGAGAGGGAGAGTTCCTGGTCACTGAAGATGGCGGGCTAGCCGTAAAGTGCAGGAAGGTGGAGGACCGGAGAGCTGATGAGTTGGATGGCTCGGTGTGCGACGACAGTGGAGAGGGACAGCAGCAGGAGTCATTCCTGCATCTGGAGGCTAGACAGTGAGTGAGCGGGACCATGGAGGCTGAGAGCCCCGGGGAAGAACAGTGACAGCCGGGCATGGAGACGACGCAGTGGAGCGCCTGGGACGAAGATGCTGGGAGCAGCGACAAGACGCCTGGGTCGGAGAGTGACGCTGAGAGCCTGGGGGGAGAGCAGCGACAGCCGGGCATGGAGATGACGCAGCAGAGTGCCTGGAATGAGAGTGCTGGGAGCAGCGGTGAGGTGCCTGGGTCGGGAAACGACGCCAGTAAAAGCGATGCTGTGAGCCCTGGGAGCGAGCAGCTACGGCTGGGCACGGAGACAGCGCAGCGGAGCGCCTGGGACGAAGGTGCTGAGAGCAGCAGCGAGGTGCCTGGGTCTGCGAGCGGCGCCGACGAGCAGGCTTCGGGTTTCCCTGGAGTTCGGCCACAGGGGGCCGGAGTAACTGGAGCCACGACAGCGATGTTGAAGGCGGTCGGGGGCAGACCAATGAGCTCGGAGGGATGGCATGCTGCACAGCAGCACTGCGGGTCCCTGGAAAACGAGCAGGCGATGGTGAAGAGGGACACTCTCACCGGAGAGATTGATTTTGATCCCGGGATCCCGGGAGCAGACAGTCGCCAGGGGCACGCACATCGTGGGGCTGCCCGGGGCCTCCGAGCCTGGCTTATCTTCAACAGCCAAGGAAGTGGATGGTTTGGGGCTGTCCTGGGCCCCCGGGCCGGTTTTACCCCTGGCTGCCAACGGACATTGGTATAACTTAAATGTTAGAATGTAAATATGTACATATAATATTGCTGGTATGCATGAGAGTATGTATGTGGTGTTATGGGATTATTTTTTATACATTTTAAGAGACCTGGTCCAATTTTGTTAATCTTCTGGATGAGTGTGTTAGGATATTTTATTACAGTTCATGATTCCCTGGTGTTCTTAAACAAATTAAATTAAATCAACCTTTATTGTCATTGAACCATACAACCAATCATGTACAGTAGAACGAAATTGTAAACCTGGTGATAAGCATTTTGTGCTTGATTTAGGGGACAGAAAAGAAACAGTCAGCATTGACAGACTTAAACCTGCCTTCTTGTTGAGAGACGAACCTGCACGGTTGGCAAGAGCACCTCGGCGGGGTAGACCCCCCAAGAAAAAAGACTCAGCCCCCCTGCAGGGAACAAATAACCACTCTCCTCCCCAAGCTGCAGATTCCTTACAGGAAGGTCCCGCCGGGACGCCCAAGCGGACCCACAGCAGATTCGGGAGAAGACTAAAACCCAGACGGCACAGGGACTGATACAAATTAACCTAAAGTTGTTAACTATTTTATCAGATTGTGCTGTGACAGTTTTAAGACTGATTTGTGATATTACTACGCTGTTATGATTACCACTGAATTCTCTACAGGAGCATAGCTGCTGGGAAGTTTTGTTTTTTTTTTCCTTGTCAAGAGGTTTAACAGTTGGTATGTCATAGAAATTATCTTAAACTGTGGACTTTCTTTTATTGTCCTTTTCTTAGTCGTTTGGGGGGGGGGGCTGTGGTTTATATTAATCATATATCCCATAACCTGGCTGCCATCGCCCCATTACCCCGGGGACCCATGGCCCGATCTGCGTGGGAAGGGGTGGTAAAGCTCAGTTGAGCTCCGGTGTCGATCAGGAACTGTCTCCCGGTGTGTCCGTCAGTCACATAAAGAAGTTTATTTTTTTCGCCAAGAACCGCAGCCGTTAACGGTTCTCGGTTTTGGCGTTTTCCCGAACTTTTGAACTTGCAGGGGGGAACGCATTTGTACGCCCCCTCGGCGAAACGGTGGTGGTAATAGCAGATGTCGTTCCGCCTGCTGCGTCTTGGTCGTGTTGCCGCCATGGTGGGCGGGCTCTGCTCGGTTGTCTGTGGTTCTTCGTTGCTCTGGGCATCTGCGGATGCTGCTGTGGCCACCTGTTCCCTGCAGGCATTGGTGAGTCGCTGTGCTTCTCGGGCCAGCGCGCGGAAGTCCTGCAGGGTGCTGCACCGCATGTTGATCAGCGTCCCTCTCATGTGTGGCGGCAGAGTGCTGAGGAAGATGTGTTGGAAGAGGAAGTTGTCGTTGTCCTCCTCCTTGAGCTGCAGCATATCCTCCATGAGGGCCTTGGGTCTGCATCCTCTGTGGCCGTAGATCGCCAGGATCCTCTCTGCTCTTTCCTCGGCTGAGGGAACGAAGTTCTCGACGATGGTTGCCTTCAGCTCTCTGTATTTGTCATGGGCGGGCGGCTGTCGGATTATGCTCTGCGCGCATCTTGATGTGGCAGCGTCGAGTTTGGCGACGATGTGATAAAATTTCGTCTCATCCGCCGTTATGCCCGCCAGTGTAAACTGAGCCTCAGCTTGCTGGAACCACGAGCTCGGGTCTTCTTGCCAGAATTCTGGCAGCTTGACGGTGACGGCGCTTGTGTGGGCCGTCCTTGATGTGTCCGCCGGGTGAGAGCGCCCTTCTTCTGCTCTCACGGCGGGGCTGGGGATGGTGCTCGGTTGAGCCCTCTCTTCTGCCGTGGGGGAACGTCTTCCATCCGTTCCCCTGTCTGCATGGGCGCCGGCACTTGCCTGGGTCGCCTCCGATGAGTCAATCGCGGGAGAACGTCTCTGTTCCATCCTCACGTCTGGTCACCAGTGTAGAAGAGCTTGGAATAACGAGGCGATGTGATTTATAAACCAAAGTTTATTATCAGCTTCGTTCCTCTAACAAGTCTCATCTCAGTGCAGAAACAGAATAAGAGGTCGAACACATTCAGACCTACATACTTATACCTACACATCACAAAAGACATTGCACATCAAAGCTGACATCCCGCATTAGCTTAATCCCCCCTCCTTTGTCTTCCTACTCCTCCACCTGACCCTGGGTGGTCAGGGCGATCGATCTCCTCCATTGTCCTCTGTCTCTTCCACCTGGCCCTGGGAAGTCAGGGCGATCGATCTGGTCTCCACCGCTGCGCCTCGGATGCTCTTTGATCTTCGCTGGCGGTTGAGACCTCTTGTCCTGTTCTGAGGCGTGAGGTCGTTGTACATATGTAATCACTAAATATTCTAACATGCTTATACATATGTAGGTTATGGGATATATGATTAATATAAACCACAGTTGTATCTATTATTGTAGCCAGTGAGTGTATTTCTGCCACTAGGGAATTAATTTGTTTTACGAAAATATTAAAGTGTTTAGCTATGTTTGTGCAGAGGGATGAAACATTCTTCCCAATAACAAATTTTGGCATTCATTATCTCCACTGTTCAGCTTCAATCTATTCCTGTTTTGACTCATTACCTGGATCAGGATTGCTCAAAATGTTCCAACTTAGAGAAAGACCATTTTACTTAAGATCCCCTTACAGAAATATACTAGAAAATCAACACAACGTCTGCAGCTGTGGTCACGTGATTTTAAGTGCCTCAAAGCAAGGACATACAGACTAAAAACAAGCTTCAGACTCCAGTAGCGCACCAAGTATTCAAAACATGCAATCAGATTCAAGACAGGACATAATAGTTGAAATAGCACAGACATTACATAGAATTCATAGGGCAGGAGTAACATTTCCAGGGACTATGGGTTCCAGCACACATTGACACAGAAGGTAATGAATTAGCAGATAGGTACGAAAAAGGAGCAACATGTTATGTCTGTAATCAATGAGACGGGAGTTGTCTTGTACCGAACATCCAACTGATCTTTATTGAGCGAACACAGAAATATATACATTGGCCACAGCCCGCCTGACGTCATCCTGCAGGGCAGCTACGGCAAGCCCCAAGGGCCAAACACACACATAACATTCTTGCCCCCTTTAGAAAAGTCTAAAACCACACACACAATTGAAAACCTCCCCAATTTAGGACCCAAACCACGCACTAAAATAACGGAAAACGATGTACTATAATGGCCTAACACATTCACACAAAAACAACTAAAACAGAGCTGGTGGGTGGGCTGCCACACAACCCGCACGGCACAGTGGATTATTCTGCCACTGATAAACTAAAAAAAGTCCATTGATAAACTAAAAGTGCTGCCGTGTTCCTAAACTAAATAACAATACATAAAATAATCCCAGAACAATAACATTTTAGTCTTTTCCCAAAACACATGCAAACCTTTAAACAGTATCATTATCATTATCATTAATTAACACCACATAAACATATTAACATTAGACTTTTTCAAGTTACACCAATGTCCTCAGGCAGAAAAGAGTAGAACCGGCTTGGGGACCCAGGGCAGCCCCTCAGTAGGCGCACCCCTGGAAGCAGCCTGCCCCTGGAGTCGTAACTGAACTCACAGATGAAAGTGCCTCTTCTCCTCACCATTGACTGCCCCTCTCGTCTGGACCCGCCATCTGAAGCCTTCTCCTGGACACGCTGCACCTCGTTGGCGTGCCTCCTTGAGCCATTCAACAGCTGGAAATAAGCTGTGCCCAGCTTAGCCACGCTGTGCAGCCGCTCCTGGTGTTCCTTCGTCTGTTGTCCAGCCCACATTCGCTGTGGACATTTTTCCCCTCGAGCCCGAACTAAGTCCATAACTCTGAAAGAGGTCTTGCTTGGCTTGCAGTGTTGCTGTTTGGCACGTGGTTTCTCCGTGCCTGTCGATCTACCGCCGACCGTTTTCAAAACCGCTGCAGCTGTTGCCATTGTAGCCCCAGAGTCACCAGCCCCCTGTGGCCGAGCTCCAGCAAAAACTGAAGCTAGCTTGTTGGCCTCACTTGACAACGCAGGCGTCTCGCCATCACGCCTGGTACCCTCGTCCAGGGCAACTTGGGCTCCGGCATTGAGGTCTTCCTGTGCCGACCCTGAGCAAGACTGGTCCTGCTTGACCTCAGTGGTGCCCAGTAAATCTTTGTACTGCTCGCTTCCAGTGTCCATCTCTGTGCCTGGCTGTTGTTGCTGTTTCTCGGGGTTCTCAGGATGCTTGCGCCCCCCGCTGCGCCGACCCTAGCTGCAGGGAAAACTGAGCTGAGTCTGGTTGCTCCCCCCCCCCCCCCATGCCATCTTCGCTCACCGCGCTTTGTTCACCTCCAGTGCTGTGGTCACTCACCATGCTGTGCTTTTCGGCTGGCTTGTCATCTTCGGTGGACGTGGACTCCCTCTCCCGTGGCTCTGACTCCACCATGAAAACTAGCTTATGGCTTTTAGCTAGTGTTTGGCGCCCACCTAGCTCTGTGGCTAACTTCGCCGTTGCCACTGGCTGAGCTGTAAGCTTCCCCGAGGTAGCTAGCTTAGCTACTTTTGGCGCCAACAGCCTTCCCACCCACAGCTCCGTGCTCCTTGTGTGTTCGAAAAAGTATTCAGCCATCCGTCTGACAGCATCTGTATAAGACTCTGTCTTCCCCAACATGTGGAAACTTTTCCGACCTTCTATGCCGAGACGGTGGACCAGAAGTGCTCGTCTCCGCATTCTATTGAGTCTACTCAGGCTCAGCGCCATGATGTACCCCTCAAACATGGCCAACCAGTTAGGCCACAGGATCTCTGGCTCTCCTGGATAATGTAGAAACGGTGGTGGAGATGGCCTATACGCCTCCATAGTTTCTCCTCGTCGCCAAAATGTTATGTTGTGGAGAGTGTGGGAAATGAGGAGGCCAGTTTATGAGCAGACGAAATTTATTATCAGTCAGCGGTGCAGCTTCCGGTGCAGCTGTGATGCCTGAAACGAGCTGAGAATTTAAGTAAAACCATTAAAAATAAGGACTTTTGTTGGCCACCAACAAATGTGGGGAATATTCGTACGGCAACAGTGCTGACCCGGTGAAGGTTCTGGCGGTTCTGGCGGCTCTGGCCCCATTTCTGCTTTCTAAAGACTGCTCTTCGTCTCCGCTGCTATCCCAGATAAACAGCTGCAGTGAGAAGGTAACCACTAAGACGGGCGAATGGACATTTGCGTGAGATGAAGTAGATACTGGTGTCATCTACCGTTATTCCCCGGAGGGCGAACTGAGTCGCAGTGAGGTGGAACCAAGAGCGCATGTATATTAATACTCACAAGAGCGTAATTATAGACTCTATCACGCTAACGCTAAGCTAATGCTAACACTAAGCTAACGTTAGCCCCACCAATCTAATGGTCAGCCTTGCTGAACGTTACTCCTGTTGGGCTTCAAAGCTATCTCGCTAAACTTATGTTGGTGTGCTAACTACATGTCAGCATCTTGTTAGATAACTGTCAGAAATGTCTTCTGGACTAAATGGACTAACGCCAGATATGGCTGGTGACAACCATGGTGACGACCCTCCCTTGCATGGGCCAACTACAGCACTCCCACGTCAGATGTCTGTTTGTGAGTTGCTGTGCTTTATGCAGAACAAGATGGGTAATGTCTCGATGGACTATCTTGTGAAATGGGTTGGCGACTTCTACGATGAGAACCAGGCTGAAGGAGCAAAGAAGTTGCTGTTCGAGCAGTGTCCAGAGGGAACATCGCGGACGAAGAAGAGGATCGGCCACAACCGGAAGAGAGACAACATCACCGACATATACCACAAGCTGAATGAGGTTGGTCAGCAGGTGCCACAATACGTTGCCCAGAACCTCAGGAATTTGCCACCAGCTTCGTTGGAGTCATTTGACCTTGCCAGGCTGTCTAATGATGTGTGCCGTGTGATGTCCCTTGGAGAGAGCATTGCTACTGTGTTCAAAACGATATCTGCTATCCAGGACGACGTGGCGGCAATAAAGTCCAAACTCGGCGACACACCCCCTCCAGCTGACGTCCTGGTCGAGGAAGGTGAGGATGAGGCTGGCAGTACTCAGAGTGTTGTCAACATCACCAGCGATGAGGAGATCGTGGTAGCAGCTGTCGACCACGCCTCGGTCTCCAATGCAGCCCGTGGTCCTCCACCTACTGCCACGGCCGACGGTGAGAATGCGGACGTGGCCACCAACTCTACAGAGGCCTGTACTGATGACGCTGTCGACAGCAGCCCTTCTGGGGTTGCCAAAGTTGCCAAAGTTGCTGTAATTGCCGAAGAATGCGAGTTCAAATTCGAGGAAGTTGAGAGTCGCCGTTCCAAGAAGAAGAAGAGGTCCTACGCCAATGCACTCCAATCGTCTGACAACCAACCGACTGCCAAGCAGACCACGAACCAGCTACAGGTTGTCAACAAGACACGCCCCCACTCACAGTTACGCGTTGTACTGAAGTCTGGTAGGAGGTCTGGCGGACATCAGGGTCAAGGTCAAGGTCATAAGAAGCACCAAGTCTTCATCAGTCGACTCGACCCTACCACCAGACCCCATCATGTATGCTCCTATATCAAAACTCATGTTAAATTAAATGACAATCTCAAGATTGAGCAACTAGAAACCAAGTATGATGGTTATGCCTCTTTTAAGATTACATGTCCTGCCAGTTGCAGCAAGAAGTTGCTTGAAAAAAAATGTGTGGCCATCTGGTTTATACCTTCGACAGTTTTTTTGAGAGGAAATGATCTACATGTGATTGTCATTATTGTGTTTGTCATCATATTCATTCAGTAGTAGGACCAACCTTGGAATATGTTCATTCAACTGCCAGAATGTAAAAACTTCATCTAATGAGATCTCCAGTTTATGTGATAACCATGACATTGTGTTGTTGCAGGAACACTGGTTGTTTGAACACGAATTGTCTATTCTGAGCAGATTACATGGTGACTTTATAGGACAAGGTGTTTCTTTTATGGATACGGAAGAACGTGTTATCTTAGGTCGCCCCTATGGCGGCGTTGGTATCCTATGGCGGAAGTCACTTGCGAACAGTTGTGTTGTGAAAACTTATGAGTGCGTAAGAGTTACAGGTATTGAAGTCAACCTGGGTGACTTTCACTGTCTTATATTGTGTGTGTATTTCCCCTGTGACAGTGTTGAAAACTTGGATGAATACTTGCACTGCCTGAGTCTTGTTAAACGTATCACTGAGGATTTTCCAACTCCATATGTGTATACAGTTGGTGACTTCAACGCTAATACAGCACATTCAAGTTGTTTTGGAAATGAACTGGTGTCTTTTTGTGAGAGTTACTCTTTACACATCTCGGACAGGATTATCTTACCAGGTGATACCTTTACTCATGTTAGCATGGCTCATGGCTCTACATCATGGCTTGAGCACTGTGTGACTACATCCTCAGGCCATGATAACGTGTCCAATATCAAAGTTCTGTATGATTATGTGAGTTCCGATCGTGTACCTTTATCTACAGATATTGAGGTATCTAGTGCTGTAAGTGGCCCCCGGGGAGCTCCCTCAGCCACAAAGGGCAGTAGGACATACAAATGGCGTGATGCCACAGCATCAGACCTGTCCAAATATAAGAAACTTACTCGTAGGAAACTCTGTAACATCCGTGCTCCTACAGACGCCATCAGGTGTCACGACCGTAATTGTACGGCACACAGGAATGATATCGACAGGTTTTACAGTGATATTGTTGATGCTTTAAATTATTGTGTGAGTGAATGCATTCCTAGTCACAGTGTGGCCACCCAATATAACGTCCCAGGCTGGAATGATGTTGTTAGCGAGGCTCACACAGCTGCTCGGGATGCTTTTTTGTGGTGGAGGAGTAATAGCAAACCACGTTCTGGTCCAATATTTGATAACATGAAAAGCTGTAGGGCTAGGTTCAAATATGCTCTACGAGCATGTAGGCGCAATGAAGAAAGTATCAAATGTGACCAGTTAGCTAGTCACATGAGTGAACTGAACATGGTAGAATTCTGAAAACAAATGAAGGCTATGAGCTCCCACCGGTCTGTTAGATCAAACACTATTGATGGTGTGACTGGTGATGTTAATATTGCTGAAAAGTGGAAATGTCAATATGAAGCTATTTTCAACTCAGTCAAGAATGTTTCAATGAAGGATTCTGTTATGCACGATATTCGCCTGTATAACGACATGTTTGATGCCTCTGATATTTCTGCTGTTACTCCTGTTGAAGTTGCTTCACTGATCAAAGTTCTCAAGAAAGGCAAATCAGCTGGCCCTGACTGTCTCACCAGTGAATGCCTCATCAATGCTGATTTCAATTTGTGTATTCTGTTGTCATTGTGTTTTAACTGTATGTTTGTTCATGGTTACATGCCAGATATGCTTATGGACTCTGTTATTATTCCTTTGGTGAAAAACAAGTGTGCCAGTCTGTCTGATATGAACAACTACAGACCTATAGCTATTGCAAATGTTATATCTAAATTGTTAGAGGGTTTAATCCTGAACAGAATTGAGGATTATCTGTGGACAAACGACAATCAGTTTGGTTTCAAGTCAGCTCTTTCAACTGACAAGGCTGTTTACCTACTCCATGAATTTGTTGACTACTTCAGAAGCCAATCCACTAGTGTCTATGCTATGTTCCTAGATGCTAGCAAAGCTTTTGACAGGATTAACCACTGGTGTTTGTTTAGAAAACTGATCGATCGAGGTATTCCTATTTACATTGTTAGCATCCTGTTATACTGGTACAGAAGGCAGTCTATGGTTGTTAGGTGGGGCAATGTCACCTCATCCAAGTTTCATGTGACCTACGGTGTTAAACAAGGTGGTATACTGTCACCCTTGATGTTTAATGTCTATGTTGATGATCTCAGTGTACTGTTGAACAATACTAATGTGGGCGGCTCCTTTAACGGTGCACTGTTAAATCACGTTTTCTACGCTGATGACCTCTGTTTGTTAAGTTTGTCTACTGCAGCGATGCAACATCTCCTTTCGGTATGTGAAAAATTTGGTGAAAAAAAATGACATCTTGTTCAACTGTACTAAATCTATGTGTTGAAGAGGATGATGGAATAAAGGCAGCGTTGGATTTTTAAATAGCTTTATTATCACCCGCCTTCATCAGAACTCGGCTGCAGCCCATGGCTTGAGCAGGCTGCAGCTTCATTCCTCCAGCTCTCAAAGAGGAGACACGTGTGTGTGTGTGTCTACAGCATTACAGGAATCAGGATCAGGTAGTGAGAGAGAATGAGAGGCAGAATCACAACTTGGCACAGCATTTATACCCAACTCAAACAATAGATCAAAGGACCTTCACAGCAGTCAATCTGGCATTTGCATATCAAAGGAACAGACAGGATGCATGAGCACAATGCATGGATAACACATGGATGATACATTAACTCAAAGCAGTGACATGCATAACCGGCAGGCTGTAGCAGAAACAACCAGAATGTGAGGTGATTGTCTTTAGCCTGTTGTGGGGGTTAAATCAAACCGCCACAGTGTATGGCTTTCAGACCGAAGGGTGTCAATACGTTGAATCCTGTTATGCCACTTTGTGGTAATAGCTTGAACTTTGTTGAAAAAGTCAAATACCTAGGTGTGTGGATTGAATCTGATAAAACCAATGTTGATTGTAACAGGCAACTCAGGAAACTATATGCTCAAACAAATTTACTGTTGCGAAATTTCCATAGATGTTCTCCTGATGTCAAATGTATGTTGTTCAAGACCTTCTGTACCTCAATGTACTGCTCACCTTTATGGTTTAATAGCAATGTTGCTGTTAGGAACAAAATCCGCATTGCATATAATAACTCCCTAAGAAGGTTGTTAGATATACCACGAAGGTCGAGTGCAAGCAAGATGTTTGTGTCCGTGAACATTCCGTCTTTTGGCGAGTTGATACGTAAGAATGTTTACAGTTTTATGAAAAGGTTGCTGGCATGTAACAATCATCTTATATCAGCAGTTGTCAACTCGTTTCACACTTCACTCCAGCATTTGGAAGTGGTGGCGTTCCATTTTATACTGAGTCCAATATTGTATGTTATTGTTGTTACAAGAGCGCCGAGTGTCTGCTGATCTGTATATACTTTTATTTATTTATTTATTTATTTTCTACTCGTTTTAGTTCTTCATTTAATATGAACCGTGAGTTTGAAATAAACGTTTGAATTTGAATTTATTAACACGCTCAACATTCATACACAGAAAAGCAATGAATCAGCCAAACCAGGGTTCTCCTTATAAGCTCCACAGATCATCTCACATCTGCATGACATTTCACATCACACTGCATGATATCCAGCTCCACAATACATTTCACTTCAACCCCCAGCTCCCTCTTCCTGCCAACTCCCCAGGACGTCCTTGCCTATTATTCTCTTATGTTTAATCACTGCCTCCTGACTGAGACGCTGTCTGCAGATTCCCCCACAATATGCATTCCCACATCACCCCACCCCCCAGACAGAGTTTCAGTCACTATGTCTTTTGGGCTTCAGTCTCCTCCCATATCTGCTGTAACTGGGGTCTCTGTGCCGGCGGGGGGCTGCTGGACGTGTGTCTGACTGCGGGTGGGCCAAGGCGAGTGGGGGGGGGGAACCTCGCTCTGCCCGTGTGGCTGTCCTGGTGAATCGTTTGCCTGGGGAGCACTCCGTGGGGGTCTTCCACGCCGGGGGGCCCGGGCCAGCAGCACTTGCTCGTCCACCACTGCAAAGGCGAGCTTAAGTCTGTCTATGCATATTTTCTCCTGACGCCCCCCCAAGTCTAGCAAAAAATGCTTGTCCCCTATTTCCAGCACTCTGAACGGGCCATCATAGGGTGGGCGCAATGGCGGGCAGTGGGCATCGTGTCTGACGAACACGAACTCCGCGTTCTTCAAAGTTTTTGGCACAAAAGCGCGTGGAAAACAGTGGTGGGCCAGACCGGGCAGCGTGCCTGTGTCTGCACTATGCTGCAAACGCTGAGACGGGCAGCTGTCCGGCGCGGGATTGTCTGGCAAAAATTCCCTGGGTAGCCGCAGTGGCTGAGAAAAAACCAGCTCAGCCGGGGAAGCCTCCAAATCCTCTTTTGGTGCGGAACGCAACCCCAATAAAACCCACGGCAACCGGTCAACCCAATTTGCATCCGTCAACAAAGCCCTGAGTGCTGCTTTCAGTGACCTGTGAAAATGCTCGCATAACCGATTTGCCTGTGGGTTGTATGCGGTTGTGTGATGAATTGCAATACCCAGGCTGCGGGCCATCACGGACCAAAGTTCGGAAACAAACTGAGGGCCCCTATCGGACGTGATGTCCGACGAGATTCCAAAACGCACCACCCATGTTGTCAGAAAGGCGCGCGCCACGTCCGCGGACGTGGTTGCCGCCAGCGGGACTGCTTCTGGCCAGCGTGTGGTGCGGTCCACCACTGTCAGAAGGTGTGTGCACCCCTGCGACGGCGGGAGGGGGCCCACGAGGTCCACGTGAACATGGTTGAATCTTTTATCCGGTATCCTAAATGGCTCCAAAGGAGCCTTCGTGTGTCTGTGCACTTTGGCTCGTTGGCACGCTACGCAGGCTGCCGCCCACCCTTTCACTTGTTTGCACAGGCCTGGCCACACGAATTTCACTCCCACCATTTTGACTGACGCGCGCACTCCTGGGTGCGCCACCACCAAACACGCGGTGGTGCCACGCGACCGGGACCACCGGGCGCAGGCATCCCGTGGAGACGTCACAGATTAGGGGAGGGCTGCCGTCTTGCAGTACTCTGCTCTCCAGCCTTAACCCTGTTGGTCCAGACTGGAGCGCGCGCACGTCCGTATTGCTAATCTGCTCTGCGGCCATGGCTGTATAATCTATCCCTACGCAGATCGGGGCCACTATCACGTGCGAGAGGCAGTCCGCCACCACATTCAGTTTACTCGACACATGCTGAATATTGGTCGTAATCTCCGAAATCGCGGCCAGCTGTCTCTGCTGCCGGCCCGACCATGGTTCCGAAACCTTGGCCATCGCGAACGTCAGTGGCTTGTGGTCCACGAACGCCGTGAAGCTGCGCCCTTCCAGCCAGAACTGGAAGTGGCGTATGGCCAGGTGGAGAGCCAGCAACTCTCTGTCGAACGCGCTGTATTTACGCTCACTGTCGCGCAAAGCCCTGCTGAAAAAGGCGAGCGGCTGCCAAGAACCGGCGACACGTTGCTCTACGACGGCCCCTATGGCCACGTCCGAGGCGTCGGTAGTGAGCGCTATCCGGGCCGCCGGGTCTGGGTGCGCCAACAGTCCGGCGTTTGCCAGAGCTGCTTTCACCTCAGAGAACGCCTGCTCTTGCTCCGGAGTCCATTCGACTCCATCCGCGGGTTTCTGTCTCTTGAGCACGGCGTACAGTGGCTGCATGAGCTGAGCTGCTCGGGGGAGGAAATGGTTATAAAAATTAACCATCCCCCAAAATTCCTGCAGCGCCCTGACCGTCTGAGGCCAGGGAAAGTTCGCCACAGCGCGCACTTTGTCAGGCAAGGGTATCGCTCCCTCTGGTGAGACGCGGTGCCCCAAAAAATCAATCCCCGTCATGCCGAACTGGCACTTCGCCGGGTTGATTATTAACCCGTGCTCCTCCAACCTCTGGAAAACCGTCCTGAGGTGGGTTACGTGTTCGTCTTCGGATGCACTGGCTACCAGGATATCATCCAGGTAGATGAACACAAACGGGAGATCGCGCAGCACCGCGTCCATCATGTGCTGGAACATCTGTGCCGCTCTTTTTAATCCGAATGGCATGCGCAGAAACTCGAACAAGCCAAACGGAGTTATTGCCGCTGTTTTGGGTGTGTCCTCCGCGCGCACTGGGACCTGGTGGTAACCGCGGACCAGGTCTATTTTAGAAAAAATGCGTGCTCCGGCGAGGTGAACGGAAAAATCCTGAATGTGGGGAATCGGGTAGCAGTCGTGTGCTGTGGCGTTATTCAACCTGCGGAAATCGCCGCACGGTCGCCACAACCCTTAGGGACCATGTGTAGCGGGGATGCCCATGGGCTGTTTGATCACCTGATGATGCCCAACCTTTCCAGGCTGGCAAACTCCTTGCATGCTATGGCCAGTTTAGCTGCGTCCAAGCGCCGAGGTCGTGCCAACACAGGCGGCCCGGTGGTGGTGATAAAGTGCTCCACCCCATGTTTAGCGATGGCCGCTGAAAACGTCGGGACCGTGAGTGCTGGGAACTGAGTGAGCAGTGTGTGGAACACCGCCTGGAGCTGTGACGTTGGCTTGTGTTACTGGCCCGGCCCCTCGAGCTGTACAGGGGAGAGAGTCAAAGGACAGTGCATTAACCAGGCGCCTGTTAGCAACATCAACTAGTAAACCATGCGCACACAGAAAATCAGCTCCCAGGATTGGGAAACTCAGTGCTGCTATGACAAAAGTGGTTGTGCTGCCAAAAGTCCGGTAGCTTGACTGCAACAGTGCACGCGTTGCTGGGGGTTCCCGTCCGGGCCGTCCGTGGGATGCTTGCCGCGTTGCTGGAGCTTCCCGTCCGGGCCGACTCCGGGGTTCTTGCCTCGTGTTCCATAATACATCTAGGGTCACCAGTGTGGAGAGTGTGGGAAATGAGGAGGCCAGTTTATGAGCAGACGAAATTTATTAACACGCTCAACATTCATACACAGAAAAGCAATGAATCAGCCAAACCAGGGTTCTCCTTATAAGCTCCACAGATCGTCTCACATCTGCACGACATTTCACATCACACTGCATGATAGCCAGCTCCACAATACATTTCACTTCAACCCCCAGCTCCCTCTTCCTGCCAACTCCCCAGGACGTCCTTGCCTATTATTCTCTTATGTTTAATCACTGCCTCCTGACTGAGACGCTGTCTGCAGATTCCCCCACAATATGCATTCCCACAATGTCTGTAATCAATGAAACAGGAGTCGTCTTGTACCAAACATCCAACTGAACTTTATCGAGCAAACACAGAAGTATATACATTGGCCGCAGCCTGCCTGATGGCATCCCACAGGGTGACAAGGGAAGCCCCAAGGGCCAAACACACACACAACACAACACATAAGACAAAAATAAACATAGTGGTAAAATATATAGTAAGGCTGAGATCAAAAGCATAGTTAAGTCAGAAATGAAAAAGAAATGGAAGAAAGAGTGGGATTGGGGGAACAAGGGCCGTCATTTATATAACATTCAAAAAAAAGTTGGAGAAATGAGGGAAAGAAGACATTTGCTGTGTTCGAAAAGCTCACCCCTTCCCCATATAGTGTACTATATAATGGTATTCATAATAAAGAAACAGCCTTCAAGAAATTGTGGCTCACCAGAAACAGTAGAGTGTGGTGCACATATGTGGTTTCATATGCTTCACATGTGTATTACTGTATGCTTATTATATGCTTCACGTCTCAGAGGAACAAAAGGTCTGAACCTCCTAGGGGTAACAGGAGGATGTGAAGTCTGGCCTTTTGTATGCAAAGAGATGGCCTTGAGGGATTTCCTGGCCACCAGGACTTTGGGTGGAGACGAGAAGACCTGGAGGGGGATGCATTGTGATTTAGGATGAAAAGACCATGTGACTGGTGCTTTGATGTCCTGGGGTATTAAAGGGACAGATGTTGGGGGATGCCTCCCTCTTTCTGTTTTTGGATGTTGGAGAATGTGATTGTGAATAAAACTGGTCTTGAGAAATACACTCAGCCTCGTCCTTCCACACATCTCCACACTGGTGACCCTAAGACGTATCATGAGCGGAGACGAATCTCCCGAGCCAGACTCGTCAGGAACCAGCCAAACGAATGCAGCCACAGTTCAGCTACCGGACTTCTGGCCGAACAATCCGTGCTCCTGGTTTAACGCAGTCGAGGCACAGTTCCACCTCCGGAGGATTTCGGTAGATGCCACAAAGTTCTACCATGTGGTTGCAAAGCTGGACAACCACACAGCCCAGCGAGTGGAGAGCCTGATCAACCACCCGCCGGACAGCGACAAGTACAGCACGTTGAAGGTTGCACTCATCCGTTACTTCACCCCCTCGGTGGAGGAGCGAGCAGAGAGGCTCCTGGCGCTGACTGAATTTGAGAGCGACAGACCCGCAGACCTGATGGGGAAGATGCTGAGTTTGAGAGACTCTGAAGATGATAGCTTCATCTTCACCCACCTTTTCCTCAGGACTCTACCATCAGCGGTGAGAGTGACCCTGGCCAGTTTACCACTGTTGGCCCGACGAGACTACCACGAGCTGGGCCAGGAGGCGCAACGACTCGTCGACGCCAATAAATGGTGTGTGGCTACGGCTGCGGCAGCGGAGCCAGGCGCATCGTCCGGAGAGGGCAGGGGGCCAGAGGCTGCAGCACCAGACTCACCGACGACGGCGGCGGCAGGGGCCAGGAAACACGGAGCAGACGACGTCCTTTGCTTCTACCATTGCCGCTTCGCAGAGAGGGCACGCAAGTGCATTCCACCGTGCCATTTTAAGCGCTCGGGAAACGCCAAGACCGGGGGTCGGTAGCAGCTGCGGCCCTCGGAGAGGAGAACAAGCTGCTCTACTTGAGGGATGCGCACTCGGGGAGGCATTTCCTCGTGGACACGGGCTCCCAGCTGAGTTTCATTACACCTTCCTACGCTGACCGGCTGGCGCCTTCCAGTGGTCCCCGGGTGTCAGCAGCGAACAGCTTGGCGATTAAGACCTTTGGTGAGAGGACTCTGCGTCTGTCTTTACACGGCCGTACATACGAGTGGACTTTCGTCATAGCGGCAGTCAATTTCAACATGTTAGGGGCTGATTTTTTGTGCTCACATGGTTTGTTGGCGGATCTTGCTAACAGACGCCTGGTTAATGCACTCTCTTTTTATTCTATTCCCTGTACAGCTCGAGTGGCCCCGCCAACAGCACAAGCCAACGTCACAGCTGCAGGTGGTAAGTTCCACACACTCCTCACTCAGTTCCCAGCACTCACGGTTCCAACATTTTCGGCGACCGTGGCTAAACACGGGGTGGAACATTTTATTACTACCACCGGTCCGCCCGTTTTCGCTAAAGCTCGGCGCTTGGATTCAGCTAAACTGACCATAGCGCACGAGGAGTTCGCCAACCTGGAAAGGTTGGGCATCATCAGGCGTTCGAAGAGCCCATGGGCTTCACATGGTCCCGAAAGCTGATGGCTCGTGGCGGCCCTGCGGTGATTTCCGCAGGCTGAACAACGCTACAGTGCACGACCGCTACCCGATCCCGCACATCCAAGATTTTTCAGTTCATTTGGCGGGGGCGCGCGTTTTTTCTAAAATAGAGTTGGTACGCGGTTACCACCAGGTCCCAGTGCGCGCTGAGGACATACCCAAAACAGCGGTAATAACTCCTTTCGGGCTTTTCGAGTTTTTGCGCATGCTGTTTGGGCTTAAAGGCGCGGCGCAGACTTTCCAACGCATGATGGACGCGGTTTTGCTCGATCTCCCTTTCGTGTTCGTCTACCTAGACGACATATTGGTAGCCAGTGCGTCCGAAGACGAACACAAAAACCACCTCACGGCAGTTTTCCGGAGGTTGGCAGAGCACGGATTAATAATTAACCCAGCGAAGTGTCAGTTCGGGGTGACACAGATTGATTTTTTGGGGCATCGCGTCTCCCCAGAAGGAGCGGTCCCTCTGCCTGACAAAGTGCGCGCAGTAACAAATTTTCCCCAGCCACAAACGGTCAAAGTGTTACAGGAGTTTTTGGGAATGGTGAATTTTTATAACCGTTTCCTCCCCTGCGCAGTGCAGCTCATGCAACCATTGTATGCTGCACTAAAAAAACAAAAACCCACAAACAAAGTCGAATGGTCTCCGGAGCGAGAGCGCACATTCTCTGAAGTCAAAACAGCCTTGGCAAACGCTGCGTTGTTGGCACATCCAGTCTCAGCGGCCCACATGGCGCTCACTACTGACGCGTCAGATGTGGCCATAGGGGCGGTCGTGGAACAGTATGCCGGAGCCTGGCAACCGCTCGCCTTTTTTAGTAAGACCCTGTGCGGCAGCGAACGAAAATACAGCGCATTCGACAGGGAGTTGTTAGCTCTCCACTTGGCCATTCGCCACTTCCAGTTCTGGCTGGAAGGACGCCGTTTCACCGCGTTCGTTGACCACAAGCCGCTGACTTTCGCAGATGTTGGGGGATGCCTCCCTCTTTCTGTTTTTGGATGTTGGAGAATGTGATTGTGAATAAAACTGGTCTTGAGAAATACACTCAGCCTCGTCCTTCCACACATCTCCACAAGAGCATATTTTCATACAATGTTCCAGGTACTTAGTTACAACATAGACAAACATTTAAAACAGTACTGGAGAGAAATCAGATAAGTCTCAACTTTAGGGGTCTACTACAGAAAAAAAAAATCAGGGAATGTGGTTTTTAGAGCCATCTTTAGATTTTTGGACAAAACAGGCCTAGTAAGGAGGTTTACTCCTGTTGTCCTATTAACAGACAACTCCGTTCTACTCTCCAGTCCAGAAGGTGGCGGAAATGCACCTTCTGTTTTCCCATCAGAGCCGCCATTAAACAATACAAGAAGAAGACATCTCGCGATACTTTAATATCAAAAGGCACTCTCTATCTGGTGCCGTTGGGTTAGATCATCTTCATGTTCTAACCGGGATCAGGACTGAACCCGTCCTCTTACCTGCTGGATTTCGTCGACGGACACATTCAGCTGGTTCATAATTTAAATCTCTTTGTCAAACACAACGGTAAGTTGGCTGAAGAAGACGCTAAAAACGTGCTGCGTCATTGTCGCGCTAGGGTTAGCCGTAGCTAATATCTTTAGTCCAGTTATCGTGTGGTTAAAATGTCTCTAATATGAGCGTGACGTTATAATTGGTTTTGTTGCATCTGATGTAAAACAGCCTGAAAAAAAAAATCCAAAATTATCATGTTTTTCGTTCCCTCAAACGGAAGCTAAAGTGCCGATAGGACAACCGAGGCCTTGTTGGCACGCAAATGAAGAACACGGAAATATCTATAGACCATTCTATACTATAAGAATGTAAAACATTAACGCTGCAACAAAGTCTGTAGGTGCCTTATGTGTCAGGGATTGATGGCAAACGTTTAATAAATTAATGCTAATAGGCCTAGCTAAAGCAACAAGTAGGTTACGTTGGCGGTACGTTTAATTACTGCGCTTCCTAGAAAATGGAGGACCTCTACAGTGATATGGCTGACGGTGGACCTTTTTTTTTTAAAAAAAAAAACATAAATAAATAAATGGGATCAATTTTTAGCATGCGACCTGCAGAGAGCGCATTATAAATTACTTCTCTGCTTAAGAATAGTGTTCAGAATTATTACTATTAGAAAAGTAAAGCTAATCTAAAAAAAAAAAAGCTTTTTTTCTATTCTTTGCTCTTAATAGATATCATCTTGATAAATCAGTTTATTGCTGCAGGATTTTAACCATGTGTTTTCTGTCTTTTTTTTTTTGTAGGTGTCTGATATTAAAGAGCTTTCCTAGCAGAAGCCTAGGAGCTTTTAACAGCATATCCACAATGATCACCAGAAGAAGAAGCCGTGCCACTAACACTCGGATGCAGGAAGTTGAAGTTGCAGACGCAACGGAAACTCAACAAGATGTTCCATTGCCATCTGATGAGTTGTTAGTTGACAACATCAGTGCTACTGGAATAGAGCTAGAGGATCTCTTTGGAATTGAAGACTTGAAATGGACTTTAGAGGAAGATGCTTCGTCCCCTCTCCTCGATATTGAGTTGGATTATCTTGATATGTACAGTGCCAAAGACCAAGACTCCAGGCTTGAAGCTTCACCTGCCTCATCATCCCCAGAAAGGATGTCATCTGAACCAAAGATGAAGTCTAGACAAATCCAGTCAAGCAACACCATCAACAAAAATGCCATCGCTGCCAGATTAAATCGTCTAAAAAAGAAGGAGTATGTCAACAGCCTGGAGAGGAAAATTGGCATCCTGTCTACAGAAAACTGCACACTGAAACAGGAGAATTCTCAGCTGACCAAGAGAGTGGAAGAGTTGGAAGATGAGACCAGGTACCTGAGGGCTGTGCTGGCCAATGAGAGCATGTTAGCCCAGCTCTTGTCCAGGCTAAGCGGTGTGAATGGGATGAAATTATCTTCCTCCCTTTTTCAGGAAACTAACACAAACGACCATGATTATGCATTGCCCAGGAAGCGTGTGAAAGTGGAGGAGAAAGAGACATCTGGTGGCGTGTGTCTGCATGTGGACAAGAACCATGTCTCAGTGGAGTTCTGCACTAAGTGTGCAGAGAGTGCAAGCACATCGCTCAAAATGTAGGGTCAAGTACTTCTCTCTGTTTTCAGATATACAGACTGAGCTTAATTTGGCTCAGTGTGCTGAACTTGTTCAGGGTGGAGGAACAATGTTGAATATGTTAAGGTTACCTAAGAACTGCAGACTGTGCATGTGTTTATGTGTGATGATTGTGTACACATTACTGCTAAACCTTGTTGACAGTTTCTTCTAGGTAATGGTTGATCCACCATGTGGGCTGAGTGGCTTTCTGCACACCTTTACCTGCCTGACTCCATGGTAAGGATCAGACAAGAAGACTTTGTAATTCAGAAGTTTGAGTGTTCAGCAGCAATTTTAAGTACTTGTTTCACACACTTCTTCTCAGTTAATGGATTCCAAAGTATTTTTTATTGTTTATTATAAGAAATGACTTGATTACTGCTAACTAAGAGTAAAATCAAAGTATCCTGAATTATTATAACGGTAGGGGTCCACAAAGAGTGAACTAGAATAAGACTCAAATACAGAACCAGTTGGGAATATTTGGGAATCTGTTGTGTATATACAGTTTTTGTGAAACTGAAGCTCTTTGTGAACCTGCACCATTGTACAAAAGAACACTTTGATTTAGCGCCACCTATTTTTCTTTATGCTAAAGTGGATTCTGCTGGTGGAAGGGGAAGAGGCTGGACAGCTGCCAACGTGGCCTGGTATTTTTTTAAAGGTAGTATTGGTAACAAATGGTATATGTGTTCTTTTTTTTTTTTTTTTCCTCCACAACATCTGTTGCTCTAGACCCTGTCAGTGTAGCTCTTGCAGCATTTTTAGGAGCGGACTACAACTCCTCCATTACTTGGAGTGATGCTCCTAGAGGCTAAAGAGTCTCCACATTAGATCTTGTATATAATGACATACTTGGATGTACATAGGACATACTCTATATAATCTTCTCTAAGTGATGAAACTTCAGGTTTGATCAACTGTAACAAAATGTAAATGTGTATATAATTTTTTTTTTTTTTTTTTTTTTGAATCTGAATTGTTTTAGGTGAATGGCCTTTGAGAAATGTTGGACAAATAAATCATATTTTCTTTACATTTGACTTACAAATATCTAGAGTCTTGTTCTGTACTGTTGATATTAATGCATCTCTTCTTTTCTTCCTGAACAGCAAGCTCTCTGCCGATTAACAGAACATTTGGGTCAAGTCTGGTAAAGGTTGTCAAAACTAATGACCATGATGGATGTACAAAAAGCACACAGCATGAGTGGCCACAGGGATCAATCATTCTGCTCGTGTTTTAGCCCATTTCCTCCCATCACAATTCCATGTACTGTAGCATGATGAAGAGTTTTAATTCTTAAATAGGCATGTGGGACACTTGATGATATTCTGCACACTTTAGTTAGGCTTTAGTGATAGCCATGCTGCTGTGGCTCTCTGTTAGAACTTGATAATTCAGCATTTTCAAGATTGTCTACATTTGGCTCAGACCACTAATATTCAGCCTGACTACATTAGACATTTGAGCTTTCACCACATAGATTAATTTGAGGAAAATTCAGTGGTGGAATTTACGGTTTGTAATTTGACTAGGGCTGCAGCTAATGACTATTTCATGGCTTGGGTAATCACCCACTGTAATTGAAAATTACTTATGTAATCTGATACTTTTTTTTTTTTTTTAAGAAACTTGAATTGACCAACACTTGTGGAACTTTATTTCCTAAAGAGCAGTAGTAATTGTACCAAACACTCAATAACACAGATATATATTTATTGCATAGAACGCAACTTTAAACGGTACATTACACAATTAAGTTCCTTATGCTAGCAGATGGCATCTGTTAGCATCCGCTAGTGGATGCCGTTAGCATCCGGATGCTAACGGCGGTGGCTATATGTTCTTTGGTCATACAAGTATAATTAGCATAGCTAACTACATTCTGTTCATCTTAATTTTAAATCTCAATCACGTACCTTGTCTCTGGTGTGCTGGCTGTGTATGATGTGGGATGCTTTCTGCCGAGACACTTAACATCTGATGTTGTAGCATGCTAGCTTGCTGCTCAGCTTTACCATATACACACTGCACAATGTTTTCCTTCAATTTGAGTTTGAACTGATTCCAGACTTGATACTTTTGTCATTTAAAAAAAAAAAAAAAAAAAATCTTTCTCTGCAGGCCCATCACTATGCCACTCTGACATTGTGCCATTAATAGGTAATAATTATAATAATAATTATATATTATAATAATTAATATAGTGTGACCAGAAGAAGGTCATATAGACTGGAAGTGCTACATTAAACGACACATCAATGCATAAATTTTGAGTCAAGAATTTTTTGTAACTGAATTATTCGAGTAATCGTTGCAGCCCTAAATTTTACTCATGAAATTAACTAATAATGCTCCCTCACATTGTTTCTACTGGTGCAGAAGTGAAAAGGCTTCTTTTTTTTAAAATGTAAGTAGTTTTGGAACTCAGAATTGTAAGGCAATTGTGACATTAAAACAGATTAATTCAGCCAAGTCAGGATGTGGTTGAGCATTTTACCTAGCAGGTTAGCTGTGATTTATATTGGAATTAAAAGCACAAATAAATGGCCACTGTGACTTTAAAATGTCCTAATGTGGTTTATGATTAGTGTATTAAACTAATTTAACCTTCTAGAAAGGTGTAATTCCTTGAGGTTGATTATGCATTATTAGAGCAGTGATATTGAATTGAGTGCCACAAGTTCAAGGTAGTGCCTTTGGTGTTGCTGACCCACAAGGATCATTTCATGCAACATTTACTGATATGCCAAGTATTCATTAGCGTTGTCAACAGCTGAGATAAGGTGCAAGATTTTGAGTGGCACATTTTGTGGATAAATGGCACCAGTTGGACCATTTGTAGCAGGGATTTGGATGAGTGGTGGCCTAGTGGTAGAGCATCCACCCCACAGCCAGGAGATCATGGGTTCAAGCTCCGCCTGGGTCATAACAAAAGCTATATACTTGCCGCCTTCTAGTTTGGTGCTTAGCATAATAGAATGGGGGAAGGGAAATTTGTTTGTGGTGTTGCATGGCAGTGGCCCCTCTTGATTCTAGACGTGATTAACATTGTAGATAGAGAAACGTAATTTTGTTTTACTGTACATGATTGGCTGTATGGACTAAATAACAAAGTTGGCTTCTTTTTTTTTTTTTAATCATATACAGTAGATCTGTAAGAATGTCAGTCTTGATGTCCCACTTATATTTTGCATCAACTCATAAATGGGTCCTCTGATGTAAGATTTCTGTCCCCTAACTTCATATATTTTTAAACCTCAACTAGCAGTGACTCCCAACTTGTATTCTTTACAGCTTAGTGTTGTCCACTCTGACAACATGGCCCACTTCTGTATATGGTCCCTGACAAATAAAACTAAACCTAGGTTTTCCTCTGATTCACTGATTCAACACAAAGACCTGTTGCAAAGACTTAACACCCCTTTACCTTGGAAGTAGATGGGCTAAAACTGCAGTTATACATCAGCTTGCTTGGTCACCTAAAAGGAGCTCATCGGACAAAAAAAAACCAAAAAAACTGTGTTCCACTGTTAAAGAAAAGTTGAGCATTGTTCTATTATGATGCAGAACAGTGTGCGGCACCGTGAGTTTAGTTAATTTTCAACCCAAATCCCAAGTTTGACTTTACAAATGCAACAAAAAATTTAGACCTCATGATATATCTGCATTGACATTAACTGCAATAGTTTAAAAAAGTTAGTATTGTGGTAATCATGCAAATATCGTGTGCAATTAAAACAGATTTATACAAAGTAATGTCAATTAAAAATGTAATTAGGCAGAGGTTAGGGCAAGGTGATATGGCCTAAAATAAAATTCCCTGATTATTTTTTTCCATGTCACGATTTTAATAGTCTTGATTAAAGACCAAAGAATACCCCCCCCCCCAAAAAAAAACAAAAAAAACCAAAACATGATTTCCTATTGGGAATAAAGTGCAAAGCTGACTTTAACCAAATCAAACTTTTTTTCATAATAAAGGTTTGATCAAACAAATGAATATACACATTTCTGATAAAGTGCCAACTTTTATAAAATTAACTTTTAATGGTGGGGGAGGGTATAAGAGGTGGAGGCTACCAGATTTACTCTTGTGACTGGGAAAATTGATTTTTCCCTTTTTTTTTTTTTTTTTAATTTTCTAAACTGAAAAAGAAAAAAATGGAATTTCAAGTTAAAATCCATTTATTGGCTGGCCATAGCAGAGACCTAGTCAGTTGGTGCTGGTAGAAGCCCAGTTAAAGCAATGCTATAAAAGTTTGACTTGTAATGCAAGTCCTTTGACCTTTGATGAGATGAGTTCTATTTTCACCATAGCCCTACAGTAGCACTATATAACTTTCCACCTCATGGTAGGAATGCTGAAAAGACCACAACTGTCATAGTTTGCACCTTGAGTCCCAATAGCCAATCATAGAGCATGACTTGCCACCAAATAACACAGCACCCTGTGATTGGGTGTTGGGACTTTGGCAGTATTTTATTTTGTCTGTCCGTCCATCCATTCATCTACCATTTATCTAGGGGTCTTGTTGCAAGGGCAGCAGTCCACACTGAGTTGCCGAGACTGCCGCCCAGTTCACGTAACGCCATGATCCCTCCTGCATATGGTGAGCCCACTGGAGGGATGGAGCCATGTGGGTCTTTTGGGTGCATTGAATCCTTGCTGTAACCATTTCATGGATATCCACTGGACCACTCTTGGTCTGGCCCTTTACCTAGGACCAATTTGTCTTGGGAGACCCCATCAGGTGCAAGTTACCCCGAACAACATAGCTCCTGAGATCACTAGGACACGCAGACGACGCCACCACGATAAGGTGGTGGACAAAGGGGTTTTTCTATCTGTTATTAATTCCAGAAGAAAAATCAAGGAGTGGTGCTAGTCCCTTGCATGTTTTTGGAATGTGGGAGGAAACTGATGCACCTGGAGTAAACCCATGTAAGCATTGTTAGAATATGCAAACTCCCCCCCACACACACAGATAGGCCATGCTGCTCATATAAAACATGTCAGCTATAGCCTTTTCATTGTTCCTACTAGGAACAGGAAAGTTGTAGGCCCCCCTCAGGCTGTGGCAGGAGTAACATTCATCCAATCAAAAGGTGACATACCATCAGAATTATTTTGAAAAGATTTTACGGTGAAAGTCTTGACAGTGTTGCTTTAATGAAATGGCGATAACCTGAGTGCATTAAATGCATCTCAAGTAATTGGATAACATGCCCATCTGGTAGAGAAGTATTCCTGACTGAAATTACATGACAGTGGTGAAGACAAATATTAACACATTTTGTGATAAAAGCATAAAATTTGGTACTTACACAGTGTAGACTTACAAAAAAAAAGGGGGGGGTTATTGAGTCTGAACCATCACTGCTTTTCTTAAGCTTGCCCATAGCAGACATTTTTTCAGAATAGCCACTAAGGGTCACCAATAACTATTCTCATCAGGTTTGTGGATATTTGATGCTGATGAGTGATGACATTAATTTTTATCTACATGCATAGTCCTTGGGAATTGCTATTTTAGATACTCCATTTTTGAAGATGGCAGCCATCACTAAAAACGTCATTTTCATTTGAGGTTTATTTAGTAACATTTCACAACAGTGAATTTGGCTCTTTAAAATGTAAAAACCCCTACACTCTAGAGCAGGGGTCACCAACTAGTGGGGTCCGGATCAGGACCCCAAAGCCTTTTGATACAATTTTGAGAAAAAGACTCCCTGCAGCCTCCACTAGTCTCCGCTCTCTGCCGAGACTCTGGATCTGACCACTCCAGAGAGTATGCAGTGGGTCGCAAAATCACGGTTTGCTGCGGGCTTAACACAAGGCAGCATATCCACCTGAATAGACATGCTTCGTTCCTGGTCTGTACACATGGAAAAGCTGTTGTGAAATTGAGTATTTACCATAGCACTTTTTTATTTGAATCTGCCAAGAGTGGTCGGTGCTGGAACACGGGTGAAGTCGGTTCCTTCGGTGTAGGTACCATATGTGCTCAAGCTGCTAGCAGTGTTGCCAGATCTCGTGAGGGAAACAAGCAACCAGCTCTATGGAAGCAAACTCAAAAAAAGCCCAGCAGGCAACCTACCACATTGTAAAAGAGGCTGCATCAATATATACACTACTCACAAAAAGTTAGGGACATTTGGCTTTTGGGAGAAATTTAAGGAAAATGGAAAACGTTCACACTACAGTGATATATCATGAAAGGAGGGCATTTAAGTAGAAGCAAGTGACTTCCTCATCTCAATTTATTGAAACAAAAGCCAACAACAGTGGTGGGTATACCACAACAAAAAATGTCAGTGTCTCAATAACTTGTCGTGTCCTTGAGCATCAATTACAGCTTGACGACAACCTCTCATACTGTTCACAAGTCAACTTACTGTCTGCTGAGGCATGGCATTCCACTTTTCTTGAAGGGTGGCCCTCAGGTCATTGAGGTTGTGGGGTGCAGGGTTATGAGCCTCTACATGTGGAGGCTCATAACATGTGAAAACCCCATAGGTTTTCTATGGGAGTCAGGTCTGGAGAAAGTGCAGGCCACTCCATTTCAGGTACCCCAGCCTCCAGCAGCCATTCCCAAATGATGCAACCTCGATGAGTTGGAGTATTGTCGGCCATGAAGATGAAAATTTGGTTTGTGTTGTTCATGCAGGGGCACAATGACTGGATTAATAGTGTTATTCAGGTAGTATTGGCTTGTCACTGTACCATTCACAAGGTATAGGGCAGTTCTGTATTGACTAGACACACCTGCTCTGACTGTAACATGGTGACAACAGTGACTGATGTATAGCGCTCTCCTTGACGTCTCCAACATTGTTGGTGGCCATCATTTCTGCTCAACATGAATTGACTTTCATCAGAGAACAGCACTGAAGCCTATTGGTCCCTTGTCCAGCATAAATGCTCCCTGGCTTATGCAAAAGATGACGCCTGTGCCTGATGGTGTGGTCAGGTAGCCTTGGAAGTCGTCTAGCACATAGACCACGCTGATATAAATGGTTTTGAATGGTCTGACGTTACATTTGGGTGCCTCTCACCTCCGTTAAATGTGCCTTGTGTTGAGTGGCATTCATCATCTGGTTCTGCAGGGCACTGTTCACAATGAATCGATCATCAGCGTAGGATGCGGCCAAAGGAAGTCCACTTCTATGCCTTTCTGTGACTTCCTGTATCTGTTGCAACTGGCTGATGACACTCTAAGCTCAGTGGCCACTTTCCTGTGAGCACATCTTGTTTGAAGCCTTGCAATGGTGAAGTATTGATCAATTGTGAGGTGCTGTCTTGGCCTCATGATGTAAAAATGTGAACAGCATGATGAAGAGGACTATTTAAGTACCAACTCTTAATTGAACCAGAAAATTTATTGGTCAATTCATGGATCAAGCATCTGTTGGGAATTTTGCCGTTAAGCACCTTGTTAGAGAACGGCAAGTTACGCAAAAAGTACTGAAACACTGAATTGTTGGACATGTGCATTCAAAATGTTAGAGGAGTTCAAATTAAGTTCACCTGTAAAGGTAATAGTGCATCCTGAAATTCCACTCGAAAGCCGAATATCCCTAACTTTTTGTCAGTAGTGTGATTTATTTTTGTTTGCAGTGAATTGACTAAACACAGTCAGCACTGAATAACAGAATTTTATAAACTAATTCAAGGAAAATACATATGCATTCTGTATAAGCAACAGCAATTAAATTTTTAAACTGATCAAAAGCATAAGTAACAGCACTAAACACTAGTTTAGTGATGTGGGATGATGGGAGTTGTCTGCTAGTCATTTAAACAAAAACTAAATATTACTCGAATAGACAGCCAACAACTTTAATTATGTGGGAAATTATCTTTTAAATTGATAAACGTGTAACTCGTGTCAAAATTTAATCGGGATCAAAAGATAATTTTGTTCTTGCTATTCATTTCAATGGAGAATTTTTTTCGATTTAAGGTCCCATACACTGATCTCTATCGAAAAATCAGACGGCTCGTTGGTTGCCAGAAGTGAAGCTACCCGGCCTCCACACCAGCACACCCAAAACACTCCGTGAGCCAGCAGAGAACGATTGGGCCCAGCAGCAAAAGGTGCCAGCTCCACCTCAACAACCTCCCAAAAAACCAACAGATCCTGAACTTCTTGTCACGGAGACAGCCCTCAATCCCATGCAACCGGTGAACTGCTGAAATTGATTTCTATAGTTGGTGGATTTCTATTGTTCACCGGCTGTGCAAGACCACAAGTCGTGTCTCCACACGAAGAAGCCCCAAATCTGCCAGTTCCCCAGGAAGCCACCAAACCCATCAACTAGTTTGTGTCCTGGGCGCACCAACACGGCGGCCAGGTGGCCTCACTCGGATCTGTACTCACTAATGGGGCATGAGCCATCTAGCTTTTCTATAGAGATTAGTGTCCCATATGCGGAAGCAGAGGGGGCGTGACTTAGGCTGGGAGCTGAGAGAGCTGTCACACGGACAGCAAAGCAAGCCCAAATAAGAAACTATACACTAAAAAGCAAGCCCCAAACCCCTCAACTGATGAGACTTGCAAGTGACTTTACAGAAAAACAAGTCCAAAGTCATAAGTGGACTTGGCAACACTGGCTGCTAGATCTGCTCAGGGCCTGTGCCTGCTTATGACATTGCAGAATCTGATTGGCTGGATGGCTGTTTTGATGATGTAGCACATTGTGATTGGTCCATGTTTGTAGTTTAACCTGTTGGAACTCTGTTCAACTTCCCTAAAAACGCCTAAAAATAACATGCCCAAAGTAAATCAAAAGCTGTTCTTCAACCCTTTGCAGCATCTTCATGGGGTTAGTCTCATTTAAAAGAAAACACTCTGAATTTTTTTGGCAAAACAGTCATAATCTCTCTTAAGTGCTCCTGCCACTGAGTAACAAGAAAGTTCGCCTGGGTATTTTTTTTTTTTAGATACAAATGCTTGCAAATAACATACAGCTGTCAGATACTGGCTGGAAAACACAATAGAAATGTAGAACCAAGTGTTTTCAAGTTCAGGGCAAAATTTTGTAAAAATTCCACAAAAGATGAATATATTACACAGCTTTTTTCTCAGGTTGTAACAAGGCTGTGTCTGTACTGGAAGACCGGAAATACAGCTTTGTTTTTCAGTGCGCACTGAGACGCACTAAGATGCAGAGACATGACCACCTGCAGAATTCACAGAGTTCAAGGGGTTAAAAAAAATGTTTCATTTTAAATATTTTGCTTTCTAAATATTATAAAAAAAATATTAAATATTAATTTTAACTATAAAGTATTAATAAAAATGTTAAATATTTTTTTATGCCATACCTTTAAAGTCCATGTAAGTAGCCATCCCCCTCCCACCAACCGAATAAGCTGTACATGCATGGTGAGGACTGTTTAAGATTGTTTTGCGCATGCACAGTGAGTGAAGGCATGGACTCAGGGACTTGGCTTGTTGTTATAAGATAAGATAAGCCTTTATTAGTCCCACAACAGGGAAATTCCAGGATTGCAACAGCACAGGGATAGCAACACTCAGAGCAACAATCAGAAGGCAAGAAAAAAACAAGCAAGCAAGAGCGGCTAATATACATATGTACATATTACTATAAATATACACACACACACACACAGTGCAGAGCATTGTAGCTGGATGGAATAAATATATGAGTATATGAACACACAGTGCAGGGAAAAGCCAGTGTGAACACACAGTGCAGAGCATTGTAGCTAGATGGAATAAATATGTAAATATATAAACACCCACAGTACGGAGCATTGCAGCTAGGTGGAATAAATATGCAAGTATATAAACACACACAGTGCGAAGCAATGTAGCTAGATGGAATAATATGTAGATATATAAAAACACAGTGCGGAGCATTGTAGCTAGATGGAATAAATATGTAAATATATAAACACACACAGTGCAGAGCATTGTTGCTAGATGGGATGAAACAGCATAACCGTCTACTTAGTTATCCTACATGGTATGATTATGTGCCCATACATATTCTCACCCTCCATAGCGACCGGTATGTTCCTAGTTGTATGCCGGAGGGGACCATTGTGTAAGTCTATTGCATCTTTTGCATTCAAAAAACTATTAGTTTGTTACGTCTTTTTGCTATCTCTGCGAGCAGCCCTGCTTAGGTTGTACAGTCTGACAGCCGTTGGTAGGAAGGACCTACGAAACCTCTCGGTTGTGCACCTGGGATGATGTAGTCTGCTGCTAAATGAGCTCCTCAGTGCATCCAGTATGTCCTGCATAGGGTGGAACTCGGACTCCAGCAGAGATGACAGTTTAGCCACCGTCCTTCTCTCTCCTATCTCCTCCATCGGATCAAGGCGCTGCCCCAGGACAGAGCTAGCTTTCTTAATCAGTTTGTTCAGTCTCTTCCTATCGGCTGCAGTAATGCCACTGCCCCAGCAGACCACTCCAAAAGTGATGGCTGATGCCACCACCGTGTCATAGAATGACTTCAGCAGCGCCCCTTGTACACCAAAAGACCCGAGTCTCCTCAGCAGGAACAGCCTGCGCTGTCCCTTCTTGTAGAGTGCGTCAGTATTGTGTGACCAGTCTAGTTTATTGTTCAGATGAACACCCAGGTACTTATAGGATGTCACCATCTCGATGTCTGTTCCCTGTATATTTACTGGTGCTGTGAGGGGCTGCCCATGCCTGCGGCAGTCCACCACCAGCTCCTTAGTTTTCCTCGCGTTGATCTGGAGGCAGTTCCGATGGCACCAGTCCACGAAGTCCTGGATAAGCCCTCTGTACTCAGCTTCATCTCCATTGGAGATGAGGCCAACGATCGCAGAGTCATCAGAGAACTTCTGTAGATGGCAGTGTGTTGTGTTGTGTGAGAAGTCTGCAGTATAAAGAGTGAACAGGAAGGGAGCCAGCACCGTTCCCTGGGGGGCCCCCGTGCTACTGATGATCGTGTCGGACACACAGTCCCGGGTTCTTACAAACTGAGGCCGGTTCGTGAGGTAGTCCAGGATCCATGATGACAGGTGCTGGTCCTGTCAAATCATACTTAAGAGGCAACACTCAGGACCGTAGTAGGAACTGTTTGTAGCTGGAGATTGAATCCACAGGATTGGCCAGTCGGATGCGGAATGACTACTGACAGAACTTGCGCTGGTTCTGCTGTTAAAGCAGTTTGTCACAGCGGTCATCTAGCAGGTGGAGGATAAGCGAAGCTGGACTCTCTTCTGTCTTTAGTCTGCATGCATATTTATTTAATTTTACAAATCTCAAGTTCCTTTCCGCAATGTGTTTACATAACAGGCACACTGGTACATGAGTGGTGTGGATGGAGCCGCCAAACCAAACTGCACTGCTGAAATGAATCAAAGTTGGTCATCTCTCGAAGGCCCCCTACTGGCCTGAAGCTATAAGCATTTGTCTGCTGGCACAGTGCCTCTGACTATTAGGAATTTTATTTTATTAATAAAAAAAAAACTTGAGGGCTTGCAGCTGTGCCCCCTCTAGCAGGTGGCTCCCTAGAAAAGCTTGTTGGTACCCCTCTGTTAATGAAAGAAAAACCCACAATGGTCACAGAAATAACTTGAATCTGACAAAAAAAATCCAAGATGGCGCCGCGGATGGCAGCCACTGGCTTCTGCTCTCTGATGTTTTTGATAATTTTGTGTGTTTTTTTGGACTTCTGCTCTTCTGTCCGAATCACCTATTCAAGGGAGGAGCTACTTTCACTCAGACTACCTCCCAATGCAACTTCTCCGCCAGTTACTGCTGCTGATCTGAAGTTTTTTCAGTCCATCTTAGCTGTGGGAGCAGCGGCTATTGGCGCTGGCCGGAAACGAAGGCGGCGTGGTAAACGTGCCGGTGCGTTAGTCAGGCTGAAGAAACGAGGATTTCGCACGCCGCTCCCATCGATCCATCTGGCAAATATCCGCAGTTTGGCGAACAAAATGGATGAACTGCTGCTCCTGACTCACAAAAACCGGGATTTTAGCAGATCTGGCGCCCTTTGTTTCACGGAGTCCTGGCTGAGTGAACACATCCCGGACAGCGCGGTGCGCCTGGACGGATTCCAGCTGTTTCGTGCTGATCGCAGCCGAGAATTTTCTGGAAAGACTAAGGGTGGTGGAATCTGCTTCTACATAAACGAAGGTTGGTGTACTGATGTCACAGTGTTGAAGAAGTTTTGTAGCCCTAACCTAGAGTCACTGTTCATAAACTGTAAACCCTTTTATTCACCGCGAGAGTTCTCCTCATTTATTCTGGTCGGAATTTATATCTCGCCTGCTGCTTGTACAACGGAGGCACTGCAGCTCCTCGCTGACCAGATAGCAGACGTGGAGGAAAAACATCCAGACTCTCTGCTTATCATTCTGGGTGATTTCAATAGAGCTAATCTCACAAATGAGCTTCCTAAATACAGACAGCATATTAAATGCCCCACCAGGGACACAAATACACTTGACCACTGTTACACAGTTTTAAGAAATGCCTATCATGCCGTCCCCCGTGCAGCTCTGGGTTTTTCTGACCACTGCCTGCTCCATCTTATTCCAACATACAGACAGAAACTAAAAACTTCCAAGCCTGTTGTAAGGACTGTGAAGAAATGGACTGAGGAATCAAAGCTGAAGTTACAAGCCTGCTTTGACTGCACAGATTGGAGTGTTTTTGAAGCTGCAGCCATTAACTTAAATGAACTCACTGACACTGTGACATCATACACCTGTTTCTGCGAGGACATGTGTGTGCAGACCAAGACCTTCTGCATATACAACAACAATAAACCCTGGTTCATTCCTAAACTGAAGCAGCTACGTCAGACCAAGGAGGAGGCCTACAGGACTGGTGACTGGACTCTGTACAAGCGGGCCAGAAACATGCTGACGAAGGAGACCAGGCTTGCTAAGAGGAGCTACAGTGTGAAGTTACAAAAAAACTTCTCAGCTAACAACTCTGCTTCTGTCTGGAGAGGCCTACGGAATATCACCAACTACAGGAGACCATCCCCCCACCCTGCGGAAAACCTCCAGCTGGCTAATGACCTAAACAGCTTTTACTGCAGGTTTGAAAAGAACCTACAGTTCTCACCTCCCACCCACACAAAAGGATTATCTGCAGCCCCAGGAACTCCATCCCTCCTCCACTCTGACCTCCCACCAGCACTAATGATCTGTGAAGAGGAGGTGCGCCGGGTCTTTCAGAGACAAAAGATCAAGAAGGCTGCAGGACCTGATGGTGTGTCTCCGTCCTGCCTGAGAGTCTGCTCCAACGAGTTGGCCCCCATCTTCACCCGGATCTTTAACAGATCACTGGAGCTGCGTGAAGTGCCTTCCTGCTTCAAATGCTCCATCATCATTCCAGTTCCCAAGAAACCCTCTATTACAGGATTAAACGACTACAGACCTGTTGCCCTGACCTCTGTGGTCATGAAATCCTTGGAGAGATTGGTGCTGAACCACCTGAAGGTCATCACAGGCCCCCTGATGGACCCACTGCAGTTTGCCTACCGGTCAAACAGGTCAGTGGATGATGCAGTGAATATGGGACTACATTACATCCTGCAACACCTCGACTCCCCAGGGACGTACGCCAGGATCCTGTTTGTCGACTTCAGCTCAGCGTTCAACACCATCATCCCAGGCATTCTTCATCAGAAACTCCTCCAGCTCAAGGTGCCCCCCTCCACCTGCCAGTGGATCTCCAGCTTTCTGACTGACAGGTGGCAACAGGTGAAGCTAGGGAGATTTACATCCAGCTCCCGAAAAATTAGTACTGGCGCCCCCCAAGGATGTGTCCTTTCCCCACTGCTCTTCTCCCTCTACTCCAACGACTGCACCTCAGAGGACCCTTCGGTGAAGCTCCTGAAGTTTGCGGACGACACCACAGTCATCGGTTTGATCCGGGATGATGATGAGTCTGCATACAGGCGGGAGGTGGAGCAGCTGATCCTCTGGTGCAGCCAGAACCATCTTGAACTTAACCCAGCCAAAACGGTGGAGATGACTGTGGATTTCAGGCGACACCCCCCTTCATTCCCCCCACTCACCATCCTCAACAGCACAGTGTCCACGGTGGACTCCTTCAAGTTTCTGGGTACCACAATCTCCCGGAACCTGAAGTGGTCCTCCCATATTGACACTGTCCGGAAAAAGGCCCAGCAGAGGTTGTTTTTTCTGCGTCAGCTCAAGAAGTTTGATTTGCCTCAGGAGCTGCTGGTTGTCTTCTACACCGCCATCATCCAATCTGTCCTCTGCTTTTCCATCACTGTCTGGTTTGGATCTGCCACTAAACAGGACAAGACCAGACTGCAGCGGATCATTAAGTCTGCGGAGAGGATCATTGGTACCGACCTACCCTCCATTGAGAACTTATATCGGTCCATAACCAGGAAACGGGCGGGAAACATCTGTGCTGACCCATCACACCCCGGCCACAAACTGTTTGAACTTCTATCTTCTGGTCGTCGTTACAGATCACTGAAGGTCAAAACCACCCGTCACAGGAACAGTTTCTTTCCTCAAGCCATCACTCTGATGAACTCCTAACATTCACCTAGTCCTACCTGTTGCTGTACTCATGACTTTTCATCCATTATTACATTGCACATAACTCTCACACTGCTTTTTACTTCATTCACATTATATCACTGAATCTGAGTCCACATTGAAATACTGTGTGATTGTATATTTTTTCATATATTTCTGCAAAGTGTGGTTAGTCCGAGTAAATAACTGCATATATTCCTGTATATATTTGCATCCTTTTATAGAAACGTGGACAGACTGTAATTTACTGTACATACTGTGGTTGTCATTGAATCCTTATTTAAATCCTTCACCTGAACAACGAGAGCAAGTTTTTAGCCAAAGTCAAATTCCTTGTATGTGTTGTGCATACTTGGCCAATAAAGCTGATTCTGATTCTGATTCTGATTCTGATTCTGACAAAAGTGGTAATAAATAAAAATTCTATGAAAATTAACCAATGAAAATCAGACAATGCTTTTGAATTGTGGTTCAACAGAATTATTTTAAAAAACAAACTCATGAAACAGGCCTGGACAAAAATGATGGTACCCCTAGAAAAGATTGAAAATAATGTGACCATAGGGACATGTTCAACCAAGATGTGTCTTCTAATTCAGTGGTCCTCAACCCCCGGGCCGCAGACTGGTACCGGTTCGTGGGTCATTTGATACTGGGCCGCACAGAAAAAAATAACTTACATTACGTCCGTTTTATTTATTATCAGAATCTGAATGATGTTTTATTTTGAAAAATTACTGGATTCTCTCCATTACATCCGTCTATGGCTCACTCTTGACGCGCATCAAGATGCTTGTCTCGGTGACATACGTTACCGCTAAAATTAAAGGCTGTTGCTGGACAGCAGACATTACGAGAGCCACTGCAGAGATTTCTCTAAGAAAAGGGAGTCACCGCTGGCAGCACGTTTCAGTGACGGGGAATCAGTCCCAAAACTCGCTTACTTGTGCGACATATTCAGCCTGCTCAATGAACTCAATCTGTCACTTCAGGGGAAAATGACAGCTGTCTTCAAGTAGCGGGGATTTTGGAAGAGACTGAGCCGAGCCTTCATTCTCCCAGCTGGTGCACGATCACCTGTCTTTGCTTTTAAAAGAGTTCGAGCGCTACTTCCCAACGACAAAAAATACACGAACTGCCAAAGCATGGATGCGTGACCCATTTCTCAACAAACCAGGTGACTCCAACATGTCTGTGCAAGAAAATCAACTGCTGGAGATCGTAAATGACGGCAGCCTTAAAAGTATGTTCGAGTTTACAGCTCTGCCGGTGTTCTGGATTAAAGTCATGGCTGAATACCCTGAGATCACCACAACAACACTGAAAACCCTGTTGCCATTTCCAATGTCATATCTGTGTGAAGCGGGGTTTTCTGCAGTGACAGCAACCAAAACAAAATTACGAAGTAGACTGGACATAAGCAACACACTTTGGGTGTCATTGTCTCCTATTACCCCTAGATGGGACTGTCTCGTTGCATAGAAACAAGCTCAGGGCTCCCACTGATTCAGCATTGTGGTGAGTTGTATTTTTCATGCACTTTATATTTGTGTTTGTGGTGTATCTTATTTTGAAGGCATGCTTAAACGTTACCATAGCGACCAGAGAGTGTTGTGGGCAGAGAGGATGTTATTCATGTTGTTGTTGTCGCGATGTTAAGAGGACGCTGCTAAAGTTGCAAACGACTACACAGTGGATTCACGTTTATTATTATATTTAGAAAATACCACAGTTTTTATGCCGGTCGTATCATGTTCTTTTGTGTATTTATCCGCCACACCTTAAAGGCCGGTCCCTGAAAATATTGTCTGACATTAAACCGGTCCGTGGTGCAAAAAAGGTTGGGGACCACTGCTCTAATAGCGCCGATCGAGGAGCTTGCCAAAGTGCTAAAAATAGCTTTCACTACTGCGCATGCGTGTTTTTACTTGGCTGAAGTAGGACAAACTTTCTGGGCCACTGTATCGCGTGAATGGAGCAAGGCAGGTTTCTGTTGTCCTCGGCGGGCGCGCAGCAGAAAGCTCTTTTTCTTTTGTTTGCAAGCCTCCTCGTAGATGAATCCCGACGTGCACAACTGCGGGACAAAATGTTCCTATTCCTAGTATATCGTTGTCTTTCGCCGCTGCGCGATGGTTGTTCAGCGGTGCTTTTTTTTTTTTTTAATCTTGAAGCCATTTCGGATACAAGAAACTGTTGTACTTTATCTCTGCAGGTCTGTAATGGAAAGACAAAGTTACGTAAGATGAGGTTTAATGCAGCACTGAAAAATAACTTCCGCTTTCTAACAGTTTTACAAGTGGCAATGCAGTATCACTCGCCATTGCTCCACCGGTAGGACAGGGTTTTGTTTGTCCGACCTTGTCTACTGCTGTGTACCACGTGACTACCAGCGCGAAAACTGATGACGTAGTCCTCGATCGGCGCTATTAACATCACAGGTGTCTACAAACTTGTAATCAGTCAGTACAGCCTATTTAAAGGGTGACAAGTAGTTACTGTGCTGTTTGTTGACATGGTGTGTACCACACTAAACATGGATCAGAGGAAGCAAAGGAGAGAGTTGTCTCAGGAGATTAGAAAGAAAATTATAGACAAGCATGTTAAAGGTAAAGGCTATAAGACCATCTCCAAGCAGCTTGATGTTCCCGTGACTACAGTTGCACATATTATTCAGAAATTTAAGATCCACGGGACTGTAGCCAACCTCCCTGGACGTGGCCACAGGAGGAGACGGATAATACGAATGGTAACAAAAGAGCCCAGAACAACCTCTAAACACATTCATGGTGAACTCCAAGGTCAAGGTACATCAGTGTCAGATCGCACCATCCGTCGTCGTTTGAGCCAAAGTGGACTTCATGGGAGACGATCAAGGAGGACACCACTGTTGAAAACAAATTAAAAAAGCCAGACTGGAATTTGCCAAACTGCATGTTGACAAGCCACAAAGTTTCTGGGAGAATGTCCTATGGACAGACGAGACAAAACTGGAACTTTTTGGCAAGGCACATCAGCTCTATGTTCACAGATGCAAAAATGAAGCATACCAAGAAAAGAACACTGTCCCTACTGTGAAACATGGAGGAGGTTCTGTTATGTTCTGGGGCTGCTTTGCTGCATCTGGCACAGGGTGTCTTGAATCTGTGCAGGGTACAATGAAATCTCAAGACTATCAAGGTATTCTAGAGAGAAATGTGCTGCCCAGTGTCAGACAGCTTGGTCTCAGTCGCAGGTCATGGGGTCTTGCAACAGGATAATGACCCAAAACACACAGCTAAAAACACCCAAGAATGGCTAAGAGTGAAACATTGGACTATTCTAAAGTGGCCTTCTATCAGCCCTGATCTAAATTCTATTGAACATCTGTGGAAGGAGCTGAAACATGCCGTGTGGAGAAGGCACCCTTCAAACCTGAGACAACTGGAGCAGTTTGCTCAGGAGGAGTGGGCCAAAATACCTTCTGAGAGGTGCAGAAGTCTCATTGACAGTTACAGAAATCGTTTGATTGCAGTGGTTGCCTCAAAAGGTTGTGCAACAAAATATTAAGTTAAGGGTACCATCATTTTTGTCCAGGCCTGTTTCATGAGTTTGTTCTTTAAAATAATTCTGTTGAACCACAATTCAAAAGCATTGTCTGATTGCCACTGGTTAGTTTTCATAGAATTTTTAGTTATTACCACTTTTGTCAGATTCAAGTTATTTCTGTGACTGTGGGTTTTTCTTTCATTAACAGGGGTACCAACAATTTTGTCCACGTCTGTATGTGGCCTATGCCTTGGGCTGGCCCTGACTACATCTGTGAACTTGATTGCAGTCATCCAACAGCGCTAACAACTACCCCCACCACATGGTGTTATATCAATACCCATCAATGGAAAGAACACTGGTGCTGTGTGCCTCCACGCACCCTTAACCTTGCTGCAAATTCATGGTGTGATGAGTATCAAAAAAACATTTATTATTTCAATTTCCATCTAAAGCTCATATAGACATTACTTTTTCAATCTGAGAATAACGGCCAACAACCATAGGGTTGATGTTCAATTCAAGAAATAGCTGAATAGCTTAGTTAAGTATCAAGACAATTGTTTAGCTTAATAATAGATGAAAAATGGATTGGCCTACAGTTAATTTGAAAGTGTTAAAAAATGTATTGGATTATCTTAAATTCATGTAATTTGTAATGCAGCATCTCTATTTGTAATTCTTATACCTCTGCTCCTACCTACTATTCCTCTAAAATAAACCAGTGATTTGTGCAGGGACAACAAAGGTGCAGCTGTTTCATTTCCAGCTCATAAGATCTGCACAGTACTGCTGATCCAGGTCAACAACTTGGCATATATGAAAATACCTCGAGTGTAAAAGAGGAATCCAGTTGCACAAGCACATGCAATGGTATGAATATGTTGTACATAAAGTAAACATGCTCAGGGTGCCTACTTGTCAATAGGGTGTGCCCCCCCCATCCCCCCCCCCCCCCAAAAAAAATGCCCTCTGACTGACTGCAGACATTGGAAAAAAAGAGGGAGATTTTACACTCCAAATGTTGGTTTCAGTTTTATTTTAGTAGCTGTGGCTAAGAGTAAAACTAGACGGTACCCAGCGAGTGTATGCCTCCACCAAGACCCTATCTTGTGACATTAAGAAAACTGAAAAGTAATCCACATCCTGATCCAGATCCCCTGCAAAATCTAATGGGTTCATCTGTAGCCCATGGGCCACCTCTAATGAAAATTTCACCATTCATTAATTCTGCTGACAGACAAACCAACACATTACCTCCTTGAAGGCAAAGCTGTTTCTTCCACTGAGCAGAGTATACAAGTGCTATGGGCCCTGAGTGACTGAGGGGAGCCCCCCAAAGCAACAAATACAGTTATGCAAAGTCAGTGTTTAGCAACACTGACTGGAAAGGGCCTTGCTTGGCAGAGTTAAAAATGCTAGACCTAATGTTAGCTGCAGTCTAAATGTGACCTTTTGCATAGTATGGATTACTTGTGTATAAGATGAACTATTTAAAAATAAGGGGCCCGTTGAGTATTATTAATTTACATCCTTGCTCATCATGTTATAATATCAGTCATATTGTTGCCAAGGTAGGGGCACGTTGGGATGTGTCCTTCCTGGGTTCCCTGTCTGAGGCTGCCTCAGTGTGTAGAGCTGAGCAGCAGACATGAGTGTAGCGCTGAGCAATGACAACTGCAACAAGCGAGATATCTGTATGCTGCCGATATATCCTGTTCTATGGTTCAATAAATATGCCTGTTGACTAAAGAGAGAGAACTAAGTCAAGTGTTGCTTATCTTCACACCAGAAGATGCTGTGACTCAACATCTTTTTTAAATAAATGTTTTAAAAAATTTTGCTGGACTTTAGCTTTGATTGCTGTATGTACTGGCCTTGGTGTTATTTTGATAAGGTTATTCATTATCACATTTACGTATTTCCATCCAGATTTGCATTAGTTTTTCACCAAGATCTTGTACTGATAATGGCAGAATTGCTACTAGATGACAGTTAAGCACAATCCTACCAGGTTTTAACAATGCATTGGACAGTTGTAAAACCAATTTTTGTAGTTTCACTAATCTCCTTTGCTGTTTGCTTGATGCAGGCTAATAATTTGACCAATCTAAAACAGAGCTATATCTTTTCTACATCTACTGTATAAACCCCAATTCCAATGAAGGTGGGATGTGTCAAATGTAAATAATACAACACAATGATTTGCAACTCCTTTTGCATAGTATATTAAATTGAATGCACTACAAAGACAAGATATTTAATGTTCAAACTGAAAAACTTTTTTTTTTGTGCAAATATTCATTTTGAACTTGATACCTGCAACATGTTCCAAAAAACCTGGGATAGGGGCATGTTTACCACTATGTTACATCGCTTTTCCTTTTAACAACACTCAATAAGAGTTTAGGAACTGAGGACATGAATTGTTGAAGCTTTATTGATGGAATTCTTTCTCACCCTTGCTTGATGTATGACTTCAGTTGCTCAACAGTCTGGGATCTGCATTGCCATATTTTGTGCTTCATTATGTCTCACAGATTTTCAATGGAAGACAAGTTTGGACTGCATGCAGGCCAGTCTAGTACCCGCACTCTTTTACTATGAAGCCACACTGTTGTAACACATGCAGAATGTGGCTTGGCATTGTCTTGCTGAAATAAGCAGGGACGTCCCCCCAAAAAATGCTGCTCCAAATCTTATGTGTACTGTTCAGCATTAATGGTGTCTTCACAGATGGGCAAGCTACCCATGCCATGTGCACTAAGACACCCCCATACCATCACAGTTGCTGGATTTGAACTTTGCGTTGATAACATTGTGGATGGTCCTTTCCTTTTTAGCCCGGAGGTCATCACATCTATGATTTCCAAAAACAATTTAAAATGTGGAGTTGTCAAACAACAGCACACTTTTCCATTTTGTATCAGTCCATCTCAGATGAGGTTGGCCCCAGAGCAACCAGGGGTGTTTCTGGGTGTCGTTCATATATGACTTTCACTTTGCATGGTAGTTTTAACTTGCACTTGTAGATGTAGCAGCAAACTGTGTTGAATGACATTGGTTTTCTGAAGTGTTTCTGAGCCCACATGGTAATACCCTTTACAGAATGATGTTAGTTTTTAATGCAATTCTGCCTGAGGGATCAAAGGTCACGGGCATTCAGTGTTGGTTTTCGGCCTTGCCACTTACATGCAGAAATTTCTCCAAATTCTCTGAATCTTTTGATGATGTTATAGACTTTAGATGATGAAATCCTTAAATTCCTTGCAATTGCACATTGAGAAATGTTCTTAAACTGTTGGATTATTTGCCCACACAGGTGTTCACAAAGTGGTGAACCTCACCCCATCCTTGCTTGTGAACAACTGAGCCTTTTGGGGATTGTCTTATCTCCAGTCATGACACTCATCTCAACTGACCTGTTCACCTGTGGAATCTTCATCTTTCCAAGTCTTTTCTTCCCCTGTCCCAGCTTTTTTGGAACATACTGAAGGCATCAAATTCAATATGAGTCAATACCTGCAAAAATAAATAAAGTTTATCAGTTTGAACATTAACTGTCTTGTCTTTATAAGAATAATAATACATTTTATTTATAGGTGCCTTTCAAAACACAGAAGGTCACCATACAGTAAATAAAACAAGAAGATAAAAACAGGTTAAAATTAGGCAATGCAAGTGTATTCACAGGGAAAAGGCAGTGTTAAATAAATGGGTCTTGAGATTTGAATAATGTGAGTGAGTCAATGTTTCTGAGTTCAGATGGTAGTGAGTTCCAGAGTCAGAGAGCAGAGTGACTGAAAGCTCTGCTCCCAATGGTGGTGAGACAGGCTGAGGGAACAGTCAGATGGAGGGAAGAAGACCTAAGGGTGCGGGATGAAATGGCTACATGGACGAGGTC
Organism: Pholidichthys leucotaenia; assembly: GCA_020510985.1. Classification (NCBI taxonomy): domain Eukaryota; kingdom Metazoa; phylum Chordata; class Actinopteri; order Cichliformes; family Pholidichthyidae; genus Pholidichthys; species Pholidichthys leucotaenia. The sequence goes on along the minus strand of CM035843.1, from coordinate 247,174,607 downwards.
AGAGAGATACGGGGGAAGGGGGGATTGTGAATGACCTTGAATGTCAGCAAGAGAATTTTGAAACTGACACGGTATTTAACTGAGAGCCAATGGAGCTGCTGCAGGGTGGGAGTGATGTGGTGGATGGAGGGAGTTCTGATGATGATACGGCCAGCTGAATTCTGAACCAGTTGAAGCTTATGAAAGGATTTGTGAGTGAGACCAAAAAAGAGTGAGTTGCAGTGATCCAGACGAGAAATGACGAGGCTGTGAACAAGGATAGCAGTAATGTGGGGGGTGAGGGAGGTACGAAGACGATTAATGTTACCCAAGTGGAAGTATGCTGACTGGGTAATGTTAGTAATGTGGGAGTGGAAAGATAAAGTGCTGTCAAGGATGACACCCAGATTTTTAACCTGTGAGGAGGGGGAGACGAGAATTGTCAAGGAGGGATAAACTCAGATTTGGAGAGAGTTGATTTTGTACCAATGAGGAGAACCTCAGTTTTATCACTGTTTGAGAAAATTTGATGAAAACCAAGATTTAATTTCTGTTATGCAGTCAGTAAGGGAGTTGGGAAGTAGGGTGGAAGTGGACGCCCTGAGCACAGAGCCCTGGGGCACACCTGAAGTGACTAGCAAAGTGAAGGATGTGGAAGATTTGAGCTGAATGAACTGAGTACGGTCTGACAGGTATGATTTAAACCAAGTGTGGTGATACCGATGGAAGATAATCTACTGAGGAGGCTAGTGTGACTGATGGTGTCAAAAGCAGCACTAAGGTCAAGGAGGATGAGGATAGACAGTAAGCCAGACCATAAGGAGGTTGTTGATGATTTTTATGGCTGCTGTCTCTGTGCTATGAAGGGGGTGGAAACCAGACTGAAACTGTTCATATAAGCTGTTATGGGATAGGTGGGAATGGAGTTGAGTAGTTACGTTTTTTTCCAGGATTTTAGAGAGGATAAGCCATCTTTATTGTCATTCAGATCCATACAGCCAATCGTGTGCAGTAGAACAAAATTATGTTTCTCTTATCTACAATGTTAATCACACATCTATATAGAATCAGAGGGGTCACTGGCATGCAAGGCACCACCACAAACTTCCCTCCTTCATTCCATTATTGCTGAGCACCAAGCTGGATGGCAGGAAGTTCTGCTTTTTTTAATATGGTCTTCGGCATGACCTGGCTGGGATTTGAACCTTGGCCTCTTGGGTGTGGGGCGGATGCTCTACCAACTGAGCCACCACTCTGGTGAAGGGAAATGAAGAGTAGATTAAAAATAGGGCGGAAGTTGTTGAAGTTGGTAGGATCAGCAAAAGGTTATAGTGTATTCAACTGAATATGGGTTGAAAAGGATTTGCAAATCATTGTATTTTGTTTTTATTTATGTTTTACACAGCATCCCAAGTTCATTGGAATTGGGGTTTGTATGTCTTCAACATGGTTAAAAAATGAAAAGCTATTTGCAGCACCATTACATGGTAAAGTAGAAAAGCACTCATACAGCGCATACCTCCGCCAAGGCTCCTTCCGTTTCTCATGGATCACCTCCAAAATGTAATGGGTTTGTGTGTAGGCCTATAGCCACTTGTGGTGAAAATGGCATCAAAGTCTGTCCATCAGTTTTGGAGTATTGTTGCTAACACACTGTGAGAAGATAAGAGCCTTGGCTGAGGTATGCATTCTCAGATCATCACCAAAATGTAATGGGTTCCCCTCTAGCCCAAGAACCACCTCTGGTGAAAATTTAATCCAAATCCATCCAGTAGTTTTTGTGTAATCCTGCTGCACAAATACAAACAAAGCCCTTGGTGGAGGTATGCACTCTCAGATCATCACCAAAATCTAATCATCTGTTCCCCGTGCCATTACACACCTTTCCTGAAAATTTCATCAAAATCCGTTCATAACTTTTTGAGTTATGTTGGTAACAGACAGACAGTCAAACCCCGGTAAAAGCATTACCTCCTTGGCGGAGGTAATAACTTGTCAGGTGAGACATGTTAATCACTCAGTTAATCTAATATAAGACTTTTGTCTATTAATGAAATCCAGAGGGTGACTTTTTTGTTTTTCTGACAGGCAGTGTATGACCACAAGCCTCTGCTGTTATGTTTTACGTGTATGACAGAAAAAAGAAATAAAAACAAGACAAAATAGGTCAACATGATGCTTTCAGTTCAGGTTGAAGCTTGTTTCTATACCAGCGTGAACAAACAAGACAGGACCACACAGACTTTGTCAAAGTTATTATTGTAGAATACTTTGATGTATTTTTCTTTCATACAGACAAAAGGTGTTGGACTTAATTCTCATTAAATTCTCTTAGATTTCCATACAGATTTAGTCTACAGTATACAGGTGTGTTCTTTCTCATATATAGATATTTATTTGCTTAAATAACAGGCAGGTAACTCTTTAATATATTCAATAGTCTTTAGGTTTTTTTTTTTTCTTTTTTTTGGTCTTTTTTATTTCAGCACAGTTAAGGCTGCATTTTCTGTCTGCAGAACAGCACTGCATTGTGCAAGAATGGGGGGGGGGCATTCCACACAGAATATTTACAACAGTATGTATAATGAATAATGTAAAACCTTAATTCCTTCCTTTTTCCCCACTGTGACATGGCAGTAAATACTGGTGGCAGATCTAAGAGAGCAGCCTGATCAGTGCGCCGATGCACTGCCACTTCTGCAGACTCTAGTTCTGCACGGCCCTCTGGTTTCTCCGTCCTCCCTGTGGTCCCATCTTTGTCCAGTCCTTTAGATCATAATGAGGTACGTTTGCATCTCCTGTTCTCTATTTACAGAGTGGTGTCTCTGGTCTTAAGAGACAGCAAGCATCTCCGCACCTCTGCACACTTCAGGGGCTGTTCACTGGACAGAAAACACAGCCCTCAGAATATGCTCAGGAGAATGTGCAACTGTCTTTTTCCATCAGTGGGAGCACTGGTGGAGAAAATAATAATAATAATATACAAGCGCTTCCATTTTGTTGTTCCTCTCTTTACAAAAAGCAATAAGAATAAAAGAAAGAAAAAAAGTGTAACAGGAACATAGTACCTGTAAATCAAAGATGCACGTGTGCACATTTGGGCGATCTGTACAGTAGTGGTGCAGTTGTACAATTTATAATTTTGATAAATATATTCTTTTTCACATTGTGTTTTGCCTTCTGTGAAGTTGTCTCACAACATCATGAAGTAACATGGCTGGATGGATGGACAGATGGCTCGAACTGGAGAGTCAAATTTACACCACTGGAGTTTCTTGTCCTGTTTGGTATGAGTGCGTGTTGCTGTTGTTTTTCGTATACCGCAGAAAAGCACTGATGAAGCCGTGCTCGGAGGCGTGCATGTGTGTGTGTGTGTGTGTGAGAGAGAGAGAGAGAGAGAGAGAGAGAGAGAGAGAGAGAGAGAGAGAGAGAGAGAGAGAGAGACAGAAAGAGAGAGAGACAGAGAGGAAGTAAGCACATGTGGAGAGATCATAGCACACAGAGGTGACAGTAGTCTAAATGATTTACCAACACATAAAGGATGACATTAATGATACCAAATGCATGCTTTAAAACAGACAGATCAATACAGCATCACTGCCCACAGGGATTGGGGCGGCGACGATTGATGATGTGCATTCAAGAAGACAAGAGTTCTGTACAGGTAGGGGTGTTCCCAGAGAGCCCTGCGCGCATCCTGAAACAGAACCAGCAGGACAGGCGCTCTCTCACCATCTCAAAAATCCTACGGCTGGGCACAGGTGTCGAGATGGCAGTCTGTTGCATATTGTCTTCCCTCGCCTTCCTCTGGCGGTAGGGAGGAAGGGGCACAGGGAAGGGGAGTGGAGAGGAAACAGGAGGAGGAGGGGTTGCATTTGCTTCGCGGCATCATGTTCTGAGGCAACATGAAGTCAGCGGTTCACCAACACCTTGTGCAACATGGGATACAGGTCGCTCTCACAGCCGCTCGTTAGGAATGTGACGTGCTCGTTTGGAATGTATGTTGGATGGAATGTTAGGGTGGTGGTGGAACATGACTGTCATCACATGGGTGGCTTAATTTTTTCCCCTTTTGTTGCAGTTTTTATTTTATGTGTGCTCATGAGTTGATCAAACTTTTCAGAAGAAGGCTGGTTTGCTTTCTTGCAGAAGATAACTGGTCAGCTTAGCACAAATCTAAAATGTTTTTTCAAAAGATTATTAGCTAGCAGATTATGTTCATAAAGCCATTTGGACATTAAATGGTAGGGAAACACAGATGCTGACAATGAAACGAACAAAGATTTTGCTGTATTTAAACAGGAAAACAATCATCATGTTAATTATGTGACCAATAAAATCAACCACTTCATGTTAAAATGGCTGCTGCTGCTGCCACTGCTGCAAAAAAAAATCTATTAACCTCCATCACAGAAATCTGATCAGATGAGCAATAGCAAATATCAGTGAATAAATCACTACTTGAAAAGGTTTTAAAAGCACATAACACAGAAAACAGTGGTGGTAAACTTATTTGAATCATTACCTTGTTTGTTCATCTAATTGTCCAAATCAAGGAAAGTCAGATGTGTTCAGTAAGTTCTTGGCTAATTTAAGCAATTACCAACATAATTAATTTTTCTTTTCCAATGTAATGCATGGCTTTACAGGTTACAATTACAAAAAATATTATTGTTTTAACCTGAAGCTTGGGAAAAAGGGAAAAGTATTTTTTAAACTCCTGTTTTTAATAACGTGTCAGTACATATGTTCACATAGGCTAGGTATGCCAAAAAAATGAATTAACACATGCTCACTGTATAGAGTATGCACATGATGTCACGGAACGGACAGCACTGAGTGGCAGTTTTGGTTTGTATGTAGAAAAACACAAAAATCACACACAATATTCAGCCACAGCGGTACAAAGACTGCTTGCCCGTGTTGCGGAGAAGATCCTCCTATCATTCCACCTTGTCTTAATTTACCCCCCCCCCCCAAAAAAAAAAACAAAACAAAAAAAACAGGCTCGGTGAGAACCAGTCTTTCACTTATGTGTGCTCTTTGTTCTTTATCCAGACATCACTACAGTCAAGTAACTTTGTGGTATTAACATCTAAAGTAATATTAACTTTTACCAATTTTCTCTCACTGTCAGACATGTCTCTCTAACAAAGATATCTATCAAACAAGATTGTCAATGATGGAGTAGCTCATTTGATGAAATCACCCTGAGAGTGCCAAGATCTCCTGACCCTTGACAATGACCTTGACCTCAACCTAGATGCAGACCTACATGATGATCCTTTTGAGTAAGTTTGGCAAGCGTCGAGGGAATTTCCTCAGAGGAATAACGAATTTTCTAAAATCACGTAAGTACCCAGATTTCCTGACCTTTGACCTTGAGCACAACCTGGATGCAGACCCACCTAAGGATCATGTGAGTGAGTTTGCTGAACACTGGGGGAAATAGAGTAGCGATTCCTGTGAAATATGGATGGATGGACAGACGTCACGTCATTGCATTAGCTCCTTACAGCTTCGCTGGAATGAGATAAACAGGATAATTACTTCTACAGGATAATACTTCTACTGCTGCGTGATAGAGAGCACCCTGACCAACTGTATCACAGTCTGGTATGGGAGCTGCTCTGTCGCTGACCGCAAGGCGCTGCAGCGGGTGGTGAAAACCACCCAACGCATCACAGGGACTCCACTTCCAGCTATAGAGGACGTCTACAGGAAAAGATGTCTGCGCCGGGCACGCAGCATTCTTAGGGACTCCAACCATCCTGCTCATGGACTGTTCCAGCTTCTCCCCTCCAGAAAACGTTTCAGAAGCCTTCGAACTAGAACCAGCAGGTTTAGGAACAGTTTCTTTCCAACAGCTGTCACGTTATTGAACTTAGTTCCCCGCTGACTCTCTTACCATCATCTCTTACCATCCTCACCTGCACATAACTGCATAACTACATAACTACATCTAACTTATTGCACATTATTTGCACATAACAGTACTCTTAACTTTCTGCACTGCTGCATATATTTGCATATATTTGCTTAAATTGCACATACTGTTAATTACCGTATATACTGCACTGCTGTCCTTTGCACTTCTGATTGGATGCTAAACTGTGTTTCGTTACCTTGTATTCATACATGTGTAATGACAATAAAGTTGAATCTAATCTAATCTAATCTAAAAAATTAAACATCAACACAATTAAAAAATTAGCTTTGTTTAAAGTAGTTATATTTGTAAATTAATACAAAGCAGAAGGATTGGAGGATTTTCTCCGTGGCAGGAGTGCCATGTACTGCTGTGATTGAATATTGTGTGGTTTTTATGTTTGGCTGCATACAAACTAAAGCTGCCACTCACTGCTGCATAACTGTCGTGATTCCTGTTCTGTGACATCATATTCAAACTCTACTGAATGAACAAATTCATTCTTTATACTGAGGAGATCAGAGAGTCTGAATGTAAGATTGAAACATGTTTCACTGCATGATCTACTGTATAACTACTAAGCAGCAAGGATGAAGTTTTCTTTATGATTTCTTAACTGAAACAACAGTTGCCCATTATGAGCTGGTGCTGGATGCAGGTCTCATGGTGCTGACTGATGCAGCCTTCTCCAGCAGATTGCACAATCACGACAATGTTGCTTTTAATCCATAAGGGTCTAAATGTTTCCCAACAACACAGATGATGCCTGCACATGACATCCTTTTGTAATGGGGTCTTTACTGAGCTTTAGAGGTGCTTGTAGGTACTTAAAGAGAACATCATCATCGGTTTCTCACATTTTCACACTTCTGCTAAGCTAAGCTAACCAGCTATCTATTTTAGAAAACCCAATCAACAAACGGTACATTATGATGGATGGGAAATGCACATGTACAGGACATGTAAGCTCTCACTGGTTGTACCTGATAGATCTGAGTGTTCTGTGGGCCTAAAGCTAAAACTGGGTACTCACAATAGACAAGGGTGAGCAGCCAAGATAGTGGAATATCGTATGACACAGTTGCTTAGCTCATGCAGAGGGTACTGGTTTGCATGATGAAGATGACCGATGGTACGTGAGTGAGAGCGGCTTTGATGTGAGTGCATGTCAGTATATTAAAGGGCCATCACCTGTGCGTTGCGTGTTGGATGGCATTTAAAGGGTTAATGCTTCACAAGCACTGAGTCTTTTTTCCAAAAAGAAAAAAGCCGACACACATCCGTACAGACATACCCACTGACAAAAATGACCAGAAAGGACGAGACAAAGACGAAGTGAGCAAAAGGAGGAACAGCAAGAAAGAAGACAGTAGGACAGGAGCAGAAATGAGGGGACGGCACGGCCGTAAATGTCACCCATAGGTAGAGAACATGACAGGAGGCTGTAAATGGAGTTTGTGCAACATGGAGATACATGCAGACAACATGAGATCCCACACACTGCATCAGTGCAGTGGCGTTACAGGTACCAGGTCATGTTACCTGGTCAGGGGTGGCATTTGGGGGCAAAAAACTGTGATGAATGCGAAAAGTTCTGTGTTGTTGCTTCCCAAACATTCAAACTATATATACATTTACTCTGTGTGTGTGTGTGTGTGTGTGTGTGTGTGTGGGCACACACACACACACCCCACATCCCTCTTTTAGATGTGTTTACAGCCATTCTATTAACTATTAGGTTTAAATGAAAAGCATCTTTGTTAGCAATATTCATTTTTGTTTTTTTCCCAGAAGAGATGAGGCAATTCACATACACACACAGAAATAGAGAACGAGAGGTGTGAAAGGAAGAAAGGAAAAAAATCCAAAGAGCTAAGAAATGAAGCAATGAAAATAGAAAGAAATGAATGAGCACCATTATGTTGAAAAAGAAATGAGTGAGGGATGACTGAAATCTAGTTAAAGCTTATCTCAAACAAAGCATTTTTCTTCTATTGCAAGCATAGTGGGTAGAGAGTCTAGCCAGAGAGGTGGTGGTGGTGGCGGCAGGTAGGTAGGTGACAACAACACTAATGATGAACACAAATAGTCAGCCCCCGTAGCCACATGGCCCTGTTCTGCTGAAACGTTGAGGTGTGCTGTTTTCCTGCTGTTGTGCCTCCCTCCCCTCTCTCTCCTCGTCCCCGACCATTGCTCAGGACAGCTGGAGCGGACCTGTGTGTGTGGGGAGCGTGAGGTAAGGAGGGGTTGTGATGCTGTGGGTCGGTGGTATCCCGCAGGCAGGGTGACAGATTGGGTGGCTTCATAGATGAAAAGCAGCGAGAGTGGGAGGCGAGGTGAGGGGATGAGAACTCAGACTGAGAGGGCTGGAGCAAAAAGGGCAAAGAGAGAGAAATGTTCTCAGGGGAGTTGTGAGCAGAAGTCTCCAGCCAACATCCACTCCCTCCTGTGTCTCCCCCTGTCCTGTGAGCTCGTCATGAGGCTGATCGGATGAAAATGTCATGTATGTACGTGTGAGTGGGTGTGCGTGTCCAACCCCAGCTCTCTCATACTCTCACCCACACCCCTCCTCCACAACCCAACAAGTTATAAGGAGGTCTCCACGCAGTAGAGATGTGCCAGATGAGGAGTGGAGGGTTGCCCTGGCCTGTCCCTGCTATGGTGGTTATAGTAGTGTTGATGGCAGTGGTGGTGGTGGTGATGGGGGCTCTGGTTGTTGGGGTTTACTCCTCTGGTGGGGTTTCTGCTGCTGTGGGTGACTGCTGAACTGATGCTGCTGCTGCTGCTGCTGTTGTTGTTGTTGTTTCGGTTGCATGGGGTGACGGGGAGGCTGTACTGGCGGTAGGGGCGAGTGGGACGTGTGCGGGCCGGGGGCTGGGAGGGAGGGGGCGGCGGCTTGCGGAGGGCCGGGTGCAGGTGCTGGTATCTGCTGATTTCTGATTCATCATCCACGTCAGTGTCGTCAATCAGCGGGATGTTGTGGATGAGGTCGTTGATGAGGAACTCTGGGTGGGCCATGAAGTTGTGGATGGAGTTGCGGGATTCCGGTTTCTCCCGGCCCTCATACAGTGAACTACGGAATGCTTTCACCACCCGCATCTGCCAAAAGGAGAGAAGACGAGGAAGAGACCACAAAAAAAGAGAAAGGAAAAAGTCAGATGAAGATACAGATAAGAATAGGGACACATGGGAAACCCAGAGACAGAAAGACTTGTGTTCTGCAGCAAACAGAGACGGACACTCAGGACCAGGTGGCTACAGTCGACTTTTAAAGATAAAACTGGATTTTATTTTTCAAAGCTCCTCTGAAACCTAAACTAACCTCACTGGCTTAATCATAATAGGACAGACTGGTAATCAACACAAATCAAAGAAAGATGTGGCATTTCCTAAATATTCTTTTTTAATCGACAACAGTACACTGGTGTGTTCAAGATAAATCCAGAGCTAGCACACATTTAAGCTCCACTGTCCCCCCCTTTTTGCATAACATTTGTTAATCAGTGGGCATATATGCAACCCTCTTTTATCTTTTACACCTTCAGATATCTTGTTTCAGTGGGTTTCCATGAATTCAGAACACCATCAACCTCATCAAATGTCTTGATTTGTCAAACAAATGGTACAAACCAACCAGACTGTCAATGACAGAGTAGCTCATTCCGGCCTGATGAAATCACCCTGACAGTGCTCAGATTTCCTGACCAGTGACCTTGAGCACAACCTAGATGCAGACCCACTTGAGGATCATTGTGCATGAATTTGTGGAATATTTGGGCAACTGGTTCAGAGGATTGATGATTTTCATGAAATCATAAATGTGACCCGTGCTGGCAAAATGAGTCACAATGAGGAAATTTTCAAAATTGAGGTATTATTATTTTCATATTCTGTATTGAAAGACCTTCAAAATGATGTTTAATTTGTACGAATTGGGCAAAAATGGACCAGCAACAAGCCGATTTTTTTTATATTTTGGCTAGTTTGAAAACTTGCATTCGATCGGTCCTGAGTTATGTCTTCCGGAAAAACATGTATTTTTAGAAAGTAGGAGTTCCAAGCAGGGACTTTTCCCGGGACTTGCCGCCTGCAGACAAGAATCATGATTTTTGACTTCTAGTGCCTGTAGCTCGTAATTACCCAAAGTGCATTCCGACTAATTTTGCCAGCATGGGTCACAAATGCCTAGCTCTCCTGACCTTTGACACTGGCTGACCTCAACCTGGATGTTTTCTTGAAATCACGTAACTGCCCAGATCTCCTCTTCACCTGAGGTTGAATGTCAGCAAGACCAGAGAGACGGTGATTGACTTCAGGAAGAGGAAGGCTCCTTCTCAGCCACTGCAGATTAGGGGGGAGGATGTGGGGTGGTTGAGGACTACAAATATCTGGGTGTCAGGATCAGCAGCGGGTTGGACTGGAGATCCAACACCGATGCTGCGCACAAGAAGGGGATGAGTAGACTCTACTTCCTGAGAAAGCTGAGATCCTTCAATGTGTGCAGCAGGATGCTGGAGCTTTTCTATCAGACTGTTGTCGCCAGCGCCATCTTCTTTGCTGCTGTCTGTTGGGGTAGCAGTATCAGGGCCAGAGATGCCAACAGACTTGACAAGATTTTCAAGAGGGCTGGCTCTGTAACTGGTCTCAGACCGGAGACCTTTGAGACAGTGGTGGAGAGGAGAACACTAAATAAACTGCGATCCATCATGGACAATCCTGATCACCCCCTCCACCACACACTGGACAGACAGAGAAGCACTTTCTCCAGTAGACTGCTACAGCTTTGTTGTTGAACGGCCAGGTACAGGAAATCTTTCCTGCCACATGCAATTTCACTGTACAATAACTCACTATGATGTTGTATTCTGGCATAGCTATGGTACATCATTTTTTCACTCTGCTCCTGATAGTCCTTCTTTGTGCAATGGGATGATTCATGTATTTATACGGGTCATCATATATTAAGCTATGATGTATATAGGTTTTATAGTCATGTTAGTTTTTACTTTCCATGGGTAATCCCTTTGTCTGTCATGTGTGTGTTTCTGTTGTTTGGATGTCAACTGTCATGCTGCTGTTACACTGTAATTTCCCAGTTCGGGATCAATAAAGTCCATCCGTCCATCCATCCATCCATCCATCCATCCCCTTTGACCCTGAACTTGAGCCCAACCTGGATGCAGACTCAACTGAAGATCATGGTGAGGAGCTCTCATTATTTTACAAAAAGTAATAAGATGGGTTTGACCTTTATTTATTCAGCTTTAAGATGATAGAAGAACCCTTTAAAATATGTTATTTTATAAAAGTTATGTTGACACTTGCCCATCAAAGTTATGTTGACACACTTATTCACGAGTGAGGGGAAAATGGAGCGAGAGATTGACAGACGGATCGGAGCAGCATCTGCAGTGATGCGGACGTTGTATCAGTCTGTTGTGGTGAAGAGGGAGCTTAGTTCTAAGGCAAAGCTGTCGATTTACCAGTCAATCTACGTTCCTACTCTCACCTATGGTCACAAGCTTTGGGTAATGACCGAAAGAACGAGATCGCGGATACAAGCGGATACGAGCTTTCTCCATAGGATTGCTGGACTCACCCTCAGAGATAGGGTGAGGAGCTCAGTCATCCGGGAGAGGCTCAGAGTAGAACCGCTGCTCCTCCACATTGAAAGGAGTCAGCTGAGGTGGTATGGGCATCTGATTAGGATGCCTCCTGGACGCCTCCCACTTGAGGTGTTTCGGGCACGTCCCACTGGGAGGAGACCCCAGGGCAGACCCAGGACTTGGTGGAGAGACTATGTCTCCCAGCTGGTTTGGGAATGCCTTGGTATCCTCTCTGAAGAGCTGGAGCAGGTGGCTGGGGAGAGGGAAGTCTGGGCTTCTCTGCTTGAACTGCTGCCTCCACGACCCGGACCTCCGGAAAAGCGGTAGAAGATGGATGGATGGATGTTGACACTTCATTAATCAGAATTGTGTAGATTCATCTTTTTTTGATCAAAATTTTATTTAAAAATGGTTTGGACTTTATTCCCAATAGGGAATCATGTTTATTCATATTTGTTTGAAATTAAAAGGATGTATTTGAAATAATTCCCATTTTGCAGTTAAAATCAGATTAAAATCAAATGCAGCATGAAAAAAAATTGTGGCTTTTATTTATAGGCCATATCACCCCTCCTTAGGCTCGGTTTATGCTCCACCTCCGCTCTGCATGTCTATGATCCGCCAACACTTTGGACAAGGCCGGTATGCACGCGCCTGTATATGTGCTTCATTTTTTGCATCTAGTAGTCCAAGCATTTGACGCATCAGCATAACCATCATTTGTAGTTTCACTCCAGCCCTACAGATAGCACAAATGTGCTGGCATGCCAGTTTGTTTACCAGCTATATAAAAGAGTAGAAAAACAAGAGCCAACTGCATTTTAGCAACAACAGTGACTGCACGAAGACAAAAAAAGGAATTCCTGTGTTTCCTATTTTTACTGCTAATCACCTATTCTTTTTTTTCTCTGGTCTCTTCTTGTCATTTCTTTTTAATTCAGCTTCTTCTTCCTCTTCATCTTTGTATGCTGTGTCAGTAGTGTCACTTTCTGAAAGGGAGGCTGATCTTGTGCATGTGCAGTCAATATGCACAGGCAATACGGTCACAAATTTTGAGCTGTATGTGCTCAGCCATGGAGGGGCTCGGGAAGCCTAGCGGACTGGACGCATCGGTGAAATTTACATCACACAAGCCTCATACTCGACCAGACCCACAGAGCGGAGGTTGAGCATAAATCCTGCTTTATTTTCAGTACAATATTTAGATATACAGATATAGCTGTATTAAAGCAGCTCCATGTAACTTTGTTGTTCTAGATAGGAACACTGAAAATACTACAACTATGGTGACTATGACCTCAGTCCTTACAGCCAATCATAGGGTGCTTAGTTGTTGGTGGCTAAAGTCACGCCCTGTTATTAGATGTTGGGACTCAGGTCATAGTCGCCATAGTTACAGTCCTTTCAATGTTCCTAACAAGAACAGAGCTGTTGCAAGCAAAGCAGGCACACTCAGGCTACGGGTGAAGTGACTAGGGGTGGGAATTGCAAGGATACTTGGATTACGATACGATCCTATCACGATTTGATAATAATTGTGATATCGAGAATCGCAATACCATAGCGTTCAAATTTTTTTCCACCTTATTCAACCTTAAATCATGCCCTAAAGTAAAAGTGTTGACATCATTTTCATATAATAAAGTATTCTCGGTAGGGATGGATGTATCGATATGCAAGTATCAATACTTCGATACAGCTAGTCGATACTTTGGAGTCGATAATTTTTAAAATATCGCAATACCACTGTGTTAATACAAAACATGCAATTTGTTTTCACTTCTAAGTATCTTAGGCATTAAATTTATGTGTGAATACTGGTTAAAAACCAGCCCAGGCACATTTTTGAGATGGTCTGCCATGTCACATGATTATGGCAACCTATCAGATGTCAGAGCTGAAGACTCACTGCGCACTGCACAGAGTGAGCTCAGCAGTGTCGCAGGCAGCAGAAGTATTACTTCTGAAATGTTACACCATTCATCCAAGTTCTATGGTGATACCCAGCAGCATAATTTTGAAAAACGAACAAAATAAGCACTATTTGTTACAAAGTACCCGCTCCATGGGCGAAGCAGAAACACCAAGCGCTCTCTGTGAGTTTGCACATTTATTAAAGTAAAAACAGACAAGAACATAAACATACGAAAACTAGATAATGTAGTGCAAGCGTACAAACAAGGACAAATGTGATAAATGCTGGAGGAGAGCAGGGCTCAACGTCCAGGGGACATGAAGCCAGGGAACGCCTGGCCAGGGGCGGAATCCAGCCAGAGCTCTCCCAAAGGCTGCGGGGGCTCACGGCTGGAAATAAGGGAAAACGTACCTGGACGGCGCTCTCCAACTCTCCTCGACAGCGACTTCAAACACACTCAGACCATGGACTGACATCTGAGGATATAGCAGTAGGGTGCAACAACGGGGAAGGTTGTCGTGCCCCTTAAATACCCTACACATAATTACAAACAGGTGTGGATGCATGAGTGGAGAAAATAACAGAATGAATAACAGGTGTGCAGTTTGGCTGTCAGTTTGACAGCCAAAAGCTGCACAGCGCTGTCAAAATAAAACATAACCGGTATGGCGCGCATTTAGGGCGCATATATAGTATGCATGTATGGTATGCATTTTCCCTCACATATATTCAGTAGGCATGACGGTGCATACTCTAGAAACTTCACGTCTAAACGGCCAAGAAGACCTGACCCGGCGGAGACCTCGGGAGGTGTGAAGTGGTTTCTTGAGAGACGGGAAGTCAGAGAGAATGTCCCAGCAGGAGCCCCCGAGGCTGAAGAGTTGAGAGACAATAGGGACGCCAAGGAGCCTCGGAAGCTATATGTTTACTGAAGGACTGTGGGCTGGGAATGTAATATTTGATGTTGGGGGGTTTTGTGTCTCTGGAGAGTATAAGAGCTGTGTTGAATGATTGTTCTTTCTCTTTTGCTGAGATACTTGTTTGATAGAGGATGTAGACTCTCAATAAACCTTTCCTGAGAAATAAACTTAGTCTCGTTTGTGAAGGCATCCTCTACACCGGAAACCATAATAATGCGAACACAACAGAACCCAAAATGTACATAACACTACAGATACATGATGACAAGACTTGAGCAGGAACTAAGTAAGCTGACGTGATAATAAAGAAACAAGCAGACATAAAACACTAAACCAGAAAGGGAACTGGGCACAACACCCACCTGTGCCCCAGGATCATTACAGAGCCCCCTCCTCAAGGGGTGGATACCAGACACCCCAGGCTAACATCACAAAAACAAACAAACAAACAAAAAAAACCCTCCAAACACACATGCAGAAGACCCCACCTCCCCCCCCAGACACAAAACGTAACACAAGCATGACACTATGACTATGACAACATGAGCGTAAACTAAAGCGAGGCATGGCCAAGTTCAAGACCAGATAAAAAGGCAAACATAAATAAACCAAATCTAACTATAACTAGGATACTAAAAATAAATACTAATAAATAAGACAATAGAGAATTAAACTAAGACCAAGATATAATCAAACTGAAGATGTATGTTCAAAATGTAACAAAAAGACCATAAAACCAGTTTAAAATGAAACATGACAAAGGCTGCAACCTTGAGGTAATAACTCAAAACAAATTAGCAAATAAATGTCTTCAACACAAAAACAAAAAAGAAAAAATTGCATCAAAAGGAAAACATATAACATGAAATGACCAGAAAAGCAACCCACCCCAGGGGGAGGAGGGGGAACCCAGGCACGGAGGGACCGAGACCAAACAAACAAAAAAAAAAACCAAAAAGAAAACACTCATGACCCACACTGCTACAGATGAGGTGGCCCGAACTCTGTGGAACTAAAAGGTGGAAAGAGGCAGTTTGGGTGGTCTACCCGAGTCCCAAGGCCACCAACGCTTGTGGTGGAGTAAGTCGGGTGGCCTCCCCGCACTCCACAACCACCACAGCAGGAAGAATGGTCCATCAGGTGGCCTTCCAGAGTTCATAGGCCAGCGGACCGTGGGGCACCACAGTCCCCCCCTTCCCCCTGGAGGCGGCAGTGACCAACTAGATGATGGGAGCGGCAGCTCGGTGGGGACCTTTGACGAGGTGAGAGGATCGAAGATGACCTTGGACGAAGACGTTTCACCTGCAATGGCCCCGGGCTGGGGCATAGCTGCACCCACAGCGGCCATAGACAGTGGGACAGCAGCACCCTTGGAGACCATAGACGGCGGGACAGCAGAACCCTCGGGAACCGTAGACAGTGGGATAGCAGCACCCTTGGGGACCACAGACAGCAAGACAGCAGCACCCACGGCGGCCTCGGACGGCGGGACAGCAGCACCCACGGCGACCTTGGATGAAGGCGTTGCACCCGTGGTGGCCTCGGACTGAGGCATCACACCCGCGGTGGCCTTGGACTGCGGCATCGCACCCACAGTTGCCTCAGACTGAGGCGTAACACTCACGGAGGCCTCGGACTGAGGCGTCGCACACACGGTGGCCTTGGACTGAGGCATCGCACCCACAGTGGCCTTGGACTGAGGCATTGCACCCACGGTGGCCCCCGGGCTAGAACGCAGCAACCTTCACAGACTCAAGCAGGAGTGCAGCACCCACGACGGACTCTGACTGGGGCCCATCATCCATGATGGCCAGAGGCTGGGGCGCAGCACCCACAACAGCCCAGATGGAGGGGGAGCAGCACCCACAGAGACCTCGGTGATCCTGGATAGTGACTTAGGCTAAGGAGCAGAGACACATGCACACACCGGGTCAGGGTAACCGGCAGCAGTGGAGCCCGGCGAGGAGGGCTCAGGTGCGGCTGACGGCAGCACCTGGACCTCCCCACCAAGAGCCAGGAAAGATCTTTCTAAAACAGAGAACGTGAAAACAAGAAAGAGCACTTGCCTGAGCTCGAGCTCCACCGCCATACAGGACTCCGGCGATCCTGCTGCAGCGGCCCTAGCAGCAGGCATGATGGTGGATGCAGCCAGTGGACCTCCAGGCGTGACGACCAGTGCCAGTGGATCTACCGGCGGGGTGACTGACGCTGGGAGTCACCTCACTGTTGGTGCTGGTTCCTGTACTGCTGAACCCAGGGGACCCCCATCAGTTGGCTCAGGATTCAGGGCACAGGCAGACCATTCCTCCCGTCCCCAGACGTGGGTGCAGGGCTGGGGCAGGGACTCCCAAACCTGCAGCTTCCTCTGTTGTCCAGCGGCTCCTGCCTAGGACCGGCGAGTTCTCGGAGGCCACAGAAGAGAACACGGGAGAGGAAGGAAAAGGTGAGGCAACAGTAGCAGGTGATGAGGACTCAGTTAAGTTTGGCTGGGGTTGCTGATCCTCATCACCGAGAATAAGGCTAGGTGTTTCATTTACATTTTCATTTACCCCCCTCATGGATCGTCACCTTATCGTGGTGGGGGGGGGGGGGGGGGGGTTGCGTGCCCCAGTGATCCCAGGAGCTATGTTGTCCGGGGCAATTTGCCTCTGATAGGGTCTCCCAAGACAAACTGGTCCTGGGTGAAGGGCCAGACGAAGAACGATCCAACAGACTCTGATGATAAATTGTATATCAAGGATTCAGTGTACCCCGCCCGGTATGGGGTTACCGGGGCCCCACCCTGGAGCCAGGCCTGGGGGAGGGGCTCGAAGGCTAGCGTCTGGTGGCCGGGTTTCCACCCATGGGACCCGGCCGGGCTCAGCCCGAAGGAGTTACATGGGTCCGCCCTCCAGTAGGTTCACCACCTGCAGGAGGAATCATGGAAGTCCGGTGCTATGTGGATTAGGTGGCAGTCAAAGGCGGAGACCTTGGCGGACTGATCCCAAGCTTTCTAAACTGGCTTTTGGTACGTGGAATGTCACCTCTCTGGTGGGGAAGGAGCCTGAGCTGGTGTACGAGATTGAGCGATACCGGCTAGATATAGTCGGCCTCACCTCAACACACAGCTCCGGTTCCGGAACCAGTCTCCTGGAGAGGGGCTGGAGCTTGGCCTTTTCTGGAGTTGCCCCGGGCGAGAGGCGACGAGCAGGGGTAGGTATTCTTGTATCGCCCCACCTTGCTGCCTCTATATTGGAGTTTTCCCCGGTGGACGAAAGGGTTGCTTCCCTGCGCCTTCGGGTTGGGAAACGGGTCCTGACCATCATTTGTGCCTATGCACCAAATGATGTTTCAGAGTACCCACCCTTTTTGGAGTCTGTGACTGGGGTGCTGGAGGGTGCTCCTCCTGGAGACTCCATTGTCCTACTGGGGGACTTCAATGCGCACGTGGGCAACGACAGTGAAACCTGGAGGGGGGTGATTGGGAGGAACGGCCTGCCCGATCTGAACCCGAGTGGTGTTCAGTTATTGGACTTCTGTGCTAACCACAGTCTGTCTATAACGAACACCATGTTCAAGCATAAGGGTGTCCATATGTGCACCTGGCACCAGGACACCCTAGGCCGCAGGTCGATGATCGATTTTGTTATCGTATCATCAGACCTGCGACCGTATGTCTTGGACACCCGAGTAAAGAGAGGTGCAGAGCTGTCAACTGATCACCACCTGGTGGTGAGTTGGATCCGATGGCAGGGGAGGAAGCCATTCAGACCTGGTAGACCCAAACGTATAGTGAGGGTGTGCTGGGAGCGTCTGGCTGAGGCCCCTGTCCGGGAGGTCTTCAACTCCCACCTCCGGAAGAACTTCAACCACATTCCGAGGGAGTCTGGAGACATGGAGTCTGAATGGGCCATGTTCTCCACCTCTGTTGTTGAAGCGGCAGCCCAGAGCTGCGGCCGCAAGGTGGTCGGTGCATCTCGTGGTGGCAACCCCCGAACCAAGTGGTGGACACCAGTGGTGAGGGGGGCCATTAAGCTGAAGAAGGAGTCCTATCAAGCTTGGTTGGCTTGTGGGACTCCCGAAGCAGCTGAGGTGTACCGGCAGGCCAAGCGGAGTGCAGCTCGGGTGGTTGCTGAAGCAAAAACCCGGGTATGGGAGGAGTTCGGTGAGGCCATGGAACAAGACTTTCGGTCGGCTTCAAAGAGATTCTGGCAAACTGTTCGGCGGCTCAGGAGGGGAAAGCAGCTCCCCGTCCACACTGTGTATGGTGCGGATGGGACACTGTTGACTTCAACTGGGGATATCGTCGGGCGGTGGAAGGAATACTTCGAGGATCTCCTCAATCCCACTGATACGCCTTCCACAGAGGAAGCAGGGTTTGGGGACGAGGGGGATGACTCGCCTATCACAGGGGCTGAGGTCGCCAAGGTGGTTAAAAATCTCCTTGGTGGCCGGGCCCCGGGGGTGGACGAGATTCGCCCCGAGTACCTCAAGGCCCTGGATGTTGTTGGGTTGTCATGGTTGACACGCCTCTGCAACATTGCGTGGAGGTCGGGGGCAGTGCCTTTGGCATGGCAAACCGGGGTGGTGGTTCCTCTCTTCAAAAAAGGGGACCGGAGGGTGTGCTCCAACTTTAGAGGGATCACAATCCTCAGCCTCCCTGGGAAGGTCTATGCCAAGGTACTGGAGAGGAGAGTCCGGCCGTTGGTCGAACCTCGGATTCAGGAGGAGCAATGTGGTTTTCGTCCTGGCCGTGGCACATCGGACCAGCTCTTTACCCTCTCGAGAATTCTTGAGGGTTCGTGGGAGTTTGCCCAACCAGTTTACATGTGTTTTGTGGACTTGGAGAAGGCATTTGACCGCGTCCCTCGTGGATTTTTGTGGGGGGTGCTTCGGGAGTATGGGGTATCGGGCTTGTTGTTACGAGCTATTCGGTCTCTGTACGACCGTTGTGAGAGTTTAGTTCGCATTGCCAACACTCGGTCGGAGTCATTCCCAGTGAGAGTTGGACTCCGCCAGGGCTGCCCTTTGTCACCGGTCCTGTTCATAATTTTTATGGACAGGATTTCTAGGCGCAGCCAGGGAATGGAGGGTGTCATGCTTGGTGACCACAGGATCTCATCTCTGTTGTTTGCAGATGATGTTGTCCTGTTGGCTTCATCCAGCAATGACCTACAGCTCTTGCTGGGACGGTTTGCCGCTGAGTGTGAAGCGGCTGGGATGAGAATCAGCACCTCCAAGTCCGAGTCCATGGTCCTCAGCCGGAAAAAGGTGGATTGTCCTCTCCGGGTTGGGGACAGGCTCCTGCCCCAAGTGGAGGAGTTTAAGTATCTTGGGGTCTTGTTCACGAGTGAGGGGAAAATGGAGCGAGAGATCGACAGACGGATTGGAGCAGCATCTGCAGTGATGCGGACGTTGTACCGGTCTGTTGTGGTGAAGAGGGAGCTTAGTTCTAAGGCAAAGCTGTCGATTTACCAGTCAATCTACGTTCCTACTCTCACCTATGGTCACGAGCTTTGGGTAATGACCGAAAGAACGAGATCGCGGATACAAGCGGCTGAAATGAGCTTTCTCCGTAGGATTGCTGGACTCACCCTCAGAGATAGGGTGAGGAGCTCAGTCATCCGGGAGAGGCTCAGAGTAGAACCGCTGCTCCTCCACATTGAAAGGAGTCAGTTGAGGTGGTATGGGCATCTGATTAGGATGCCTCCTGGACGCCTCCCACTTGAGGTGTTTCAGGCACGTCCCACTGGGAGGAGACCCCGGGGCAGACCCAGGACTCGGTGGAGAGACTATGTCTCCCAGCTAGTCTGGGAACGCCTTGGTATCCCCTCTGAAGAGCTGGAGCAGGTGGCTGGGGAGAGGGAAGTCTGGGCTTCTCTGCTTGAACTGCTGCCTCCGCGACCCGGACCTCCGGAAAAGTGGTAGAAGATGGATGGATGGATGGATGGGTTTCATTTACATTAGAAGAGAAATGAAAACCCACTTGCCTTATCTCCCAATGCACGGTGGTTCCTGTTACTGAAGATGGGGCAGATGGAGCTCCTCTGGCCACCGCTGACGTACTCTGGGCAGGAGGCAGAGACTCGAGCTACTGACAAGGGAGGCGGAGCGCCGGTGCTCAGGGCCATTTCCTTGTAATCCGGGCTCTCGGTGCTGATGACTGAAGGTCTCCCATCAGGCTGTGAGGGTCTGTCCGGAGGATGAAGATGGTATACAGCAGGCCTGCATACCTGGGATAACTGCCCAACCCTGGATGCGCCTCCACTATAGCCACTGCTCCCTCCACATTCCTCCGCACTTGTTTAAGCAAACGGGAGGCGAGCGTGGCATCCACAAGTTCGTCAATGGTGGGGCCCCTGGCTACCGATTTGCCTCGGTTAGCGGGGCCCCGACGTGCTGGTGACATTCCCAGGGCATTGTGACAACAGAGGGGGAGAAAAAGTGATTACAAAAAAAAAAAAAGCAAACTCACAGAGGCTGGTGTCACACTTGGTCGCGCCCTTCTGTCGCAAAGCGCCCGTTCCATGGGCGAAGCAGAAACACCAAGCGCTCTCTGTGAGTTTGCACATTTATTAAAGCAAAAACAGACAAGAACATAAACATATAAAAACTAGATAATGCAGTGCAAGCGTACAAACAAGGACAAATGTGATAAACGCTGGAGGAGAGCGGGGCTCAACGTCCAGGGGACATGAAGCCAGGGAACGCCTGGCCAGGGGCGGAATCCAGCCAGAGCTCTCCCGAAGGCTGCGGGGGCTCACGGCTGGAAATAAGGGAAAACGTACCTGGATGGAGCTCTCCAACTCTCCTCAACAGCAACCTCAAACACACTCAGACCATGGACTGACATCTGAGGATGTAACAGTAGGGCACAACAATGGGGAAGGTTGTCGTGCCCCTTAAATACCCTACACATAGTTACAAACAGGTGTGGATGCATGAGTGGAGAAAATAACAGAATGAATAACAGGTGTGCAGCTCCGGCCAGTTTGACAGCCGAAAGCTGAACAGCGCTGTCAAAATAAAACATAACCGGAAACCATAATAATGCGAACACAACAGAACCCAAAATGTACATAACACTACAGATACATGATGACAAGACTTGAACAGGAACCAAGTAAGCTGACATGACAATAAAGAAACAAGCAGACAGAAAACACTAAACTAGATAGGGGACTGGGCAGGGCACCCACCCGTGCCCCAGGATCATGGCACTATTTAAGTTTGTAAAATAATACTGTAAAAATAAAATAAATAAATAATAAAATAAAAAACCCATTGCATTGTGAAAAAATTACACATATATGCTGCCTGGTATTACCATAGAATTTGGATGAATGGTGAAACATTTCAGAAGTAAAAAATACTTGAATCCAGTTGATTTGACTGAGCTTTCATTCAGTATACTTACCCGCCTGGATGACTGAGAATCTTCAACAAATTAAGAAACTGAATTAATTTTGCATTCATTTTCAGTCTTATTTTTATTATAACTGAATAAAAATCATTTTATTTTCATTTACTTTGCTCATTCTTCCATTTTATTATCATTTTATGAATATTTCTTTTAAGTATTTATGTTCATGAGTTTTATTCATATTTCATATTGCCCTTGCAATAAAGTTGTTAATGAAACTGCAATAATGTGATTTTCCTTTAAGGGGCAAAAAGTATCGGTATCGAAGAAAAAGTCCCATAAATTAATGGTACTGTAACGAAAGGAAAAATGCTGGTATCGCCCATCCCTAATTCTTGGGGCTTCATTTTCCAGAAACGCATTTCTGCGCACGCTCCCACTCCAGATATGTTTAGCCGACTCTGGACTCTTTTAAAAAAGCAGCTGAAAACTTTTTTTGTTTAAGGAGGCTTTCCACTGAGTTTCAATTCAGCTGCTTTTTAATGGTAAGTCTGATATTTTAAAATTATTTTAATCTTGTGTTTTAACTTGTTTTTGTATTTTTAAAATTTATATCTATCAAATTCCTTTTATTCTATTTTATTGGACAGCACTTTGTGACTACATGGCTCTGAAAAGTGTTTCGTAAATAAACTTACTTTTTCTCCAAGAGCTGCTTGTAAGCTCTATGATGGTTTGTTTCTAGCTTAGCCATTGCTAACGCTGCTTTGAGATGTGAGCTGGCCTGTTTTTTTTCTTTTTTCCAAGCAGCGCTTCTTGTGGGTTTTGTGCTTCCTAACTTTCAAAGCTGGCTCACCAGTCAAGCCATGACTTCACTTAACTGGGGGCTTGCTTTCCGCCATCTAGTGGACTGAAAATGCAATTGGTTGAATACCAAAGAGAGTATGTGATATTTACATGAATATATACTGTATATAATTAATAAAAGATTGATCCATGCGTTTAGGGATCGGTGCATCATTGTTAGTGTCAAGTACTGCAATCCATCACTGAATCAATCTTTGGTCCCACCCCTAGAAGTGACATTCACCCGCTCAAAGGTTGATGTACCATTAAAATAATTTTGGAAACACTATTTTAAAGTGAAAATCTAGCATAATGTTGATTTAAAGTAGAGGGAAGGCACTTAACGCAATCTGAAAATTAAGAATTAACACATTTATTTATTCAGTAAAACCACTGATGACCAAATATACCCACAATGTTTTTAATCATAGAGGTACTTTAAGAGACATACATGTATATCTACTAGTATGTCGTTATAACCTTGTTAACTTTTATGTTTCTTGAGCATATCTATCTATACTGATTCAGTAATCTAGCTATACTGATTCAGTGTCAAATCAGCATCCACCTGATCCCGTGTGTCTCCAACAGACAAAAGTGAGTTAAAAAAAAAAAGGTGTTTTGAAATGAGTTGGCTGATGACATGTTTCTGTCAGTTCTCACACACCAGTCAGACCTCACAGCACAGGGAGCATTCAGTGGCCACCATCACAAAGACCACAGAAGCTGGAGATGCTTTCTGTTGTGTTTGTCTGTGAGTGCCAGGGTGACAGGGACACACTCGAACCTCAGCACACTGTGCCACATGCATGCACACACACGGATGAGGGTGGTAGTTAGGCACAAATGGAATAAGAAGCAGGGATGGTGAGTGTGTGAGTTTAATGTAGATTTAAAATAACAAATTTACAAGAACCTATAGCAGTGACCACACACACATACTCTCTCTCTCTCTCTCTCTCTCTCTCTCACACACACACACACACACACACACACACACACACACACACACATATAAATAACACACAAAGAGGCATGTAGCATCAGAGTGAACCAGAGTCGTCCCCACATCGTGCCGCTTGATGTCTGCATGCATCGGACAGTTGTCAGTCATGGGTACTGTTTGTCAAAGAGAAACGGCTCACACTCACAAAAACACATCAACAGCCAAACTGTGAGTCAGTCAGTCAGCAGTTGAAAGCACGCACACACGCACATCATGCACTAGTGCTAAAAATTGTACTGCAGCCATGCAGCAGCAGGACAGGAGAGAAGAGTGATTGAAGTGATGATGATGCTAATGATGAAGTTGCTGCAGGATATATACAGTATATATATATATAAATAAGTGTTGCAAAACAGAAAAGTGACATCATGGAGAATCAGCAGGTTAGAACAGAATGTGATTGGTTAGCTTACTAGAAACAGAAAGGCCAGAGTGAAGCTTGGGCATCAGCAGCCAGGTCATGCTGAATCACATATTTGTCACTTACACTCTCTTTCTGTCACTCTCTTACACACACATATACACCCCACCCCACCCCCGTCCCACACACACACTGGAGTTCTATGAGTGCGCTTCAAGGTGCATTCATGGTGGTGTATTGCGTGCATAAACACATTCTTTTGCCATGGCAGTTGGTCCATGCACCCTCCCCCCAAAAAAATAAATAAATAAACAAGAGAAAAAGAAGCAGCATGAGCTCAAAAGAAACAGATAAGAGTCAGTGCAAATCTACTGACAGGCAGAGTCCTACATAGAGACAATTTGGCCAAATGAGATTAGCAGAGAGAAGAAGCTTTATGTCCACTGCAACATCCACTGGAGTCCAAACTGTGATTATGAGAGGTGGAATGGCGGTCAGTGCTGCAGTTGGCCAAACTATGGGGAGTCTCTATATGTGACTCTGGCTCATATGACAGACTGAGAGACAGACAGACAGACAGACGGTCAAGCAGTAGGTTTAGTGCTTATCTGTTTTTCCAAAGAGCCCGTCAGACAGTAGAAAAACACCTTATGCAGACTGAGAAGGTTTCAGAATGTTACTTTCTCACTTTGTCAGCGCTCAGTTTGTTTTCATTTTGTCTCCATGGAAAGAGTAAACTTTCGAGTATATAACGCCCACAGTGTGGCCAGAGAGGCCTAGAGGTCAGGGCACTGCTGTGTTACTTGTCTCTTGCCCCCTTCCTTTATCTCTCTCTCTCTCCCCCCTCTCTCCCTGCCGGCTCTTTTCAGCAGTGCTTGATGGAAAAACGATGATGGTTAAAGTATGAGGAGGAGACAGGCGCTGGACGGCAGAGAGGCTGCTGTGTGAAAAATAACTGCTGATGAGAAGACACTGCAACATAAATGCGGGGAGAAGCTGTGAGGTAGATGGCTGGTTAATGGCTCCTGCTTCCTGTAGCGCGGCCCAACACTGAGGAGCGCCCACCCTGTGATGTGATGAGCTGTAATCCATTGCAACACCTTTCTCAATTCACTGCTCGTTTCTCCTACTCACATCCCATTTAAGCAGCAAAAATGAGGGTGGATTAATGTTTTATGTTTTCAAAAATATTAAAAATCTTAGCAAAGAATTGAGGAGCTGAGGATGGATTTGATATTTACCCTGATCATTAATTTGCCCTGTTTTTATGTGACCATGGCTATTTTTAGACAAACCGGATCCATAGATCACTACTAAAGATCCAGAAAGTTAAGGTCTAGCACAGCTCAGGTGGATGAAAGCATGAATCCACATTAAATATGAGTTTTAGTTTCTTGTCTCACCCATTGATGACAGATTTAGCCACAAAAGTCGGGGAGGTGGTGGAGTCGATGTCACAACTTACGCACACCATACTGCATTAGAGCTCAGAGCCAAGTCTCCTTTGCAAAGAACTCTGGGTAGTGAAGTGAAGCAATGACCCTGCAGCTAACTATGAACAAACAGCCATGCAAAGGTTTAAGACTTGTCCTGATGCAATCATTTGCAGAATGGTGGAAGTCTGGAATTAACGGACCAGTTATTACATCTGGTGGTGAGATACCATATTTGTAGTTTTGTTAACAAATTCAGTAAAAGGCCACAACCCACAATGTGTAACCTATTAATTTCTAAACTCCCTATACTGTCTGAGCAAGAATGAGCACAGTTCAACCTTTAGAAATAGGTCTGATATAAATATTAAAACACTCACAGCGTTGTCCCATTATTTGGTGTTTATACTGTATATGTTAATGCATATATAAACACCTTACTATCTGGCTATAGTAAGGTGTAGTATTGGTCACAGTGAGAGACTTGACCTTGACTTAACACTAACCCTGTTTACATGGTCATGAGGAAACCAATTATAATCAGCTTTCTTGAGTTACCTGATTATTCAAACTGTCATGTAAACAGAGTAATCCAATTACCTTTATCATTTAAAGGCCATTATTGGTTTATGAGAAAACAGACTAACACACCTAGTTTATTTGCCCAATAAACCATTTACTTGGTGCATGTGAACACCATAAGCTGTTTATTACCTTTATCGGTTTACTCCAGTAATTGGTTTACTTGTGACCATGTAAACAGGGTCACTAACTGCTGTTACTCAGAACTGTTTATTACACTTATTACCTCTGCTAAGGAGGTATAATGTGATCATTGCCATCCGTTTGTTTGTCTGTTAGCATGATTACACAAAAACTAATTGGGTGAATTTTGATGAAATTGTCATTACAGGTGGTCCATACGCCAATAATGAATGAACCTTAACACTTTGGGGAAGATCCAAACCAGTATGTAAATGCTGGATCACATTTTCACTAGACCATCAATGACAGAGTAGCTCATTCCGACCTGATGAAATCAACCCGAGAGTGCTCAGATCTCCTAACTGTTGACCTTGACCTTGAGCACAGCCTAGATGCAGACCCACTTGAGGATCATTGTGCATGAGTTTGCTGAACATTGGGACAGTTGCCTGGGAGGATTAATGATTTTCTTGAAATCATAAATGCCCAGTATCTCCTAACCTCTGACACTGACCTTGAGCTCAACCTGGATGAAGACCAACCTGGGATCATTGTGTGTGAATTTGTTGAGAATTAGCACAATTGCCTAGGAGGAGTTACAGTGTTCATAAAATCCTCTATCTGATGACTTCTTCTGACCTTTGATCATAACCTTGACCTCAACCTGGATGGAGGCCCACATGAGGCTCACTGTAAGTTTGGTGAATATTGAGGCAATTGCCCAGATCTGCTGACCATTGACCTTGACATTGAAATTGAGCACAACTTGGATTCTGACTTACATGGGGATCATTGTGAGTAAGTTTGGGGTGAGTTTCGAGGCAATTTCCTCGGAATAGCGAATCCCATGAAATGTGGCTGGATGGACAGATGATGCGCCATCGCATTAGCTTGCATTATGAATGAGCTAAAAATTGTGAGATAGGACTTCTTTGTGCATTTTTGCAAATATCATGAAAAATAATCATGGTCTAATCAACCTGAAAAGAAGCACAGACAATTTATGATGCCCTCTCAAATGACACCATTTATTCACATTGGTGGAGGTATGAACTCTCAATGCTCTGTAGTTATTATGCTTGATCTGAGGGAACACAATTCTAGAGGAAGTTTTCTTTTACAAAAGCAAATGTCTAAGTGTACACAGCACAACACCTGTTTATTAGGATATATTCATTGTTGGTTCTGGTCTTTTCATGTGACTAGTTAATAAATTTTGTATAAATCTGGCTTCAAATGTAGGATAAATTATATATTTTTTCCTATAAGCCCCACTCTGACAGCAAGAAAAAAGAATAAGAGTTTTCTTTTTTATCTTTTGAGGCTACAACATGAAGTGATTCAGAGAAGCAAACCTAGGTCACATCAAATTCTGAGTTTATCCTCGCTCACTCCCTCCATCTTCCATTTGTCTGTCCAAATCCATTTGGTTTCTCATCAGGGGACTGAACCACAAGACAATGACTGTAAAATCCAACAACGTATCACGCTTCTGTTGTGTAACAGATGTGGACATAACAAGCTGTCGGAGTTGAGGTTAAAAAAAAAAATTGAAAAGTAAGTCAGTAAGCAATGAGCTGGCAATAGTGGGTCCTGAACCTTAGCTGGATAGTTTAAGTTCACATCCCTCCTTCCACTAATTCGATGGATTACGTGTACATCTCTCAGTCATCCAACATTGTAGCAAAAGTCATTATTACAGTGGAGTAGGAGTGAAGGATGTGTACATATACAAAGCCTGGGTACCTTCTAGTGTTTAAAAATGATGATAGTGAGGTGTCAGCAGGGCCTCTCTGTATCTATGCCTACAGGTGATGGGGCAACATGGGGAGGGAATCAGCGTGGAATGGGAGAGGGCGGGAGGGTGGACGGAGGGAGCAAGAAAGGTAAGGAGAAGCAACTGAGAAGACTGATGAAGACAAATCAAGAGACGGCACAAACACACACACACATGCATGCACACGCTCCCACACAGGTTCAGGTGCACCCGAGACACACGCTGTCAGAATGAAAACACACATCGCAAACTACGGCAGCCAGAGAAGTCGGCAGATGCACACACGTCTTCAGACGTCCACACAGACACGCGCAGAACTGACATCCAAAGAAATTAAAGGAAAACATGGAAGGGTGGTCGCTACTCTAGTAAGGAGATGGGAGGATGACAAAAAGGGATGAAGTAAAGGATGAAGTAAAGGACAAAATCCCAAAGAAAAGGAGATTAAAAATAAAAATAAAATGAAGAGAAACTCACTAAAGAAATCTTATCAGTGTGCTACACAAGAGCCTGTATTTAGATTTGATACAATCTAAATACTTCTACAAAAGAACAATTTTACACATGAATCAAAGTTAAACACATTTCAGAGAATATTTCTGCAGTCGGGAAAACCTGTAATATCTGATCATCAACAGAAGAAAGAGAGAAATGTGAAAGAGAGAGAGAGGGGGAAAATAATCAGACTGAACAGAGAATAATCAGAAAAATCAGGAATTTTTGGAGACATCAGGAAGCCAAACTTGTGACATCAGAGCTGGAAATATTATTACAGGAATAACCAGATGACAATAATCGTAGCACCAAACAAAGTGAGTGGAGCAGAGGAAGAAAAGCAGGAGGGACAGAGGAAGGGGAGGTGTCTTTTTGAACAGCAGTGGGGCTTTTATACTCGAAGGTTTACAGTTTAGAGAAGCCATATGAAAGCCATTTTGGTAATAAGCATGAATCCTATAGCAGCTGGATATATTGCAGTAGAATAGGAGACACATAATTGTTACAGCAAAACAATGTAGTCTTGTTTTTTAGACAAAAAAAAATTATAGCACTCTTTTACATTTGTGTTGCTTACAGCAGGGTTCGACCACAGTAACCACGCTTGACCTCATTCACAGACAGGAAATCACATATAGTGCAGGAGGAGCTGCTATCTGCTCTCTCAACTTTAGGAAATGTCCTTTACTACAATGAATGATTATTTAAAAAATAGTATTTTTTTTTATTAAACAACACTGGACTATTTCCACCAGGACTTCTCAGAGAAAACAGCTGGCCACCTCCTGCACTGACAAAAGACAAAACAAGACTCTGGCCTGGGACCGGGGCTGGATTTGGACCAGACCAGATCAGACCAGGAGTACACAGCTGATCAGGACTGGGAGCTGTTTGAAAAGGGAGAATATAAGAGCAAATAACAGAGGAGACATTACACATGAGCAGCGAGCGAGCCGGAGGGGACACAACCATAGAGTAAAAAATACTGCAGTCCACGTGCCGTGCAGCAGTGTGTGTGTGTGTGTGTGTCTCTGAATGTAACAGAAAGTGACTGCGAGTGTATTTTGAGTGTGTGTATGTGTAGGTATGGTTGAGCGTGTCTGTCCATGTATATGTGTGTACATGCGTTCGGCGGACTCACTCCCTGGGGCTGGGCTGGTATTGGCTGTTGCGGTGGAGAGAGCTACGTGAGAGGGGGTAGAGATAGTGTTTACGTCGTGGAGCTGACTGAGCACGGAGGAGCGCCGTCTCACCGCTCCCTGAAACGAACCACTTCGCTTGAATGTGCTCACTACCTCCATCTGCAGGACAGAGACAAAACAGCAACACTCAGTGAGGGCAGGGAAGTCTGGTCTGAGTGTGTGTGTGTTTTTGTACTTATGTAAATGTGTTCGCCTGTCAGAGGTGGGAGAGCATCTCTTAAGGTCAATTTTCTAACAAGTCTAAAGTCTGTATATTTAAAGGGGACATACAGTATGACGCACTTTTTCCACATGTTGACACCATTCTTAGATGTCTTAATGAAATGTCTGTGACATACTTTGGTAAAAATACATCAGCTTTAAATTATTTCAGCACCATTTACAGCCCATTTAAAGAGGTTTCATGAGAATGACTTGTTTCAGTGCATGTCTCTTTAAGTCCTCATGAGCCCCAGATCACCTCACGCTTGCTCTTTTGTTACCATTAGAAGTTTGGTTGAAGCAGGGTAGGTACCATGTTGAGGCTAATATTAGCTCTAGATGGTGAAGATAGACTGAGCTAACTAATATAACTAACAGCTGAATGTGATTACGTAAAAGCCCACATAAAACTTTTTTTGGACAGAGGTATGTAGTGTGAGTGGTTGAAAGGATATGGCCAGTCCCTAGTGCACAGTAAGCACAGAAACAACCCTGAAGGAGTGAATGGCTAACTCTGCTTATGCAAGGTGGGCTAATGTAGTGCCCTCTCTCTGGCAAGACAATCACCAAGTCGGCAGACAGCCAGACCAACCTCGGCTGGCTAGCCAAGGTGCTAGTGAGCTGATGTGCCTACCTATTAAGACCAAAATGTAACCAAAAAAAGCAAGAATGGTGTGAGATATATTATAGACTGTAATTAGTGATAGATATTAGATAGATGTCAATAAAGTACATCTATCTATCTATCTACTAGATGAGATTGGTCAAAAGTTGAAAAAAGTCACAAACTTATGAGACTGGAGGCAAATTTGCAAACTTATGAGACTAGGGAAAAGTTGCAAAATTACAAGAGGGGTGAAAAGTTGCAAATTTATTTGTGGGCCGCTCAAAATAGACTTGATATTTGGCCTTGATATTGGCAACTATGCCCTAAAATAAATGAACATGAGATCTCATTTATTTAAAATTTCTCTGGTAAATACTCAAAATTTACAAAAAGATACTCAGACGGAAATGCGGCAACTGACAAGTTTCTACCTGAGTGTGCAGTTTCTCATTCCTCACAGGCTTCATATAGGAATCTCATAACGCAAAGGAGGTCGTTAAGGTAACCACATCCATCTTTTATATACAGTCAATGATGACACCATATTTCCTGCCTGTTGGCACATCTGTCTAAGGTGCTTCTTTAATGAAAATTTTTCCAACCAAAAGTCGTTTTTTCCCACAGACATCTATCTCAACTACAAGTCAAATTTGGAGTCATAAATACCAAGTCAAATGTCAGTCGTTTATCAACATCAAGTCATGAGACTCAAACCCCCACCTCTGCTCTTTGGACACACTCCTGTACCAGAGTAAATGAAACAGCCTCTGAATGTGCATTGGTGACTTATACAAACCTTCTGTATGACTATATCTGATAATGCGTATGATGTTGTGTAGGTGTGTGTTTGATTGGATATTTGCCATCTGCACACTCAGACCAAACCCTTTTAATGACAAACTGACCACTTTATGCAAAGTCAGGCACTTAAGCAGAGAGTCTGGCCTGGCTCTCTAACACTCCTTATGAGGGTGCTGCTCATGTTGATGTAGTTTTACTGCCTTAATGTCCGCTCTTGCACAAAGCGGCACAAGAATCGATCAAGTCAGCAGTCTGTCTACTTAGCATTAACCCTAAGGACGACACCTAAACACTCTCTCACACACACACAGACAACCACACCATTTATCTTCTTTTATGGTGTTTATGGGCTTCTAAAATACCACTCCACAGTCAGAAGTGGCCATTTTGAGAGGGATTTGAGCAGAAAAGGCAGCTGTGTTGGAGAGAAAAATCGTTATGTTTGGCACAATTCAAAAGAATAGCACAGACAGGATGAAAGAAAGAGCGACTTTTGAAAAGTAAGAGCAAATCAGAAAGAAACTGTAAGCTTTTTAAAAAAACAATGTATTTTATTAATGGTCAAAGAAGAGTCAATGTGATGCTCTTTCTTTCCAAAAGTCTCTTCTGTCAGCATGTAAAAGCCATGATACTAGCAGTTTATTTAAGCACACATTTCTGCAAAATTACCAACATAGATTTAAGTAGATCAAGCTATATTAATATTCAGCTTCCTTCATTGCCCTTTGACTTTTAGATGTTCCCATCTGCTGTTTGTGTTTTCACTTTAAACAAACTGCTTGTATGTCATGGCCAAGTGAAGCTTCTAAGTGAGATGCCTAGATATCTGAGAGAGACTTGATCACGGTTGGTTTTGGTCCATTCAAACGGTACCTGGGTCTGGATACGGTTGAGCCCTCTGAACCAGAGGATCTGTCCACGGCGCAGCTCTCTCTCAGCACAGTCGATCTCTTCCTCATCTTCTGCCAGCTCCTCCCCTTCTTCCTCCCCAGGCTCCAGGCCCAGCCCTGCCTCCTTCAGACATGGCAGCCGCTCAGTTGGTACCGTGGCAATGACCTGAAAACCAGGTTTGATACAATGTCATATGACCAGAAGAATTTACATAAGCAGCTGTGTGAGTCCAACTGTCATTTAAACCTAGTTCGTATTATTTTAAGCATGACTTTGAAGTTGTCAATGAGTTGCAGAAGTTGGCAACCAAAACCCTTCGATCAGAGGGAAATAACTATCTGTTCGCTAACTCCAACCAGTTATCTACCATGTTAAATATCTAACTGGAATCAGTAACAAGTTAGTGAGTTATAGCCAACGACAGAGCAGGACACAGGATAATGGGAAAGAGGCTCTTAGAGCCTCCAACCACAAGACACAATATGAGAGCTTGGTTGTGCCATTGCATTGCCCGAGTGTACAAAGCCACTCCTTGACCAATATTCATTTTTTTTCTTTTCACGTTGTTTTTGTGAACTAATCAGTGCACAAACAACTCGTAGCATTAATTTTTATTGGATACCCATTTTCAAACTCCCTGTTCCTACGAGGGTCATTTTCAGTGTCACTTCTTGTGTATTTTTTCATCACAGAATGTTTGGGAGATCTGATGGACTAGTCCAGGTGAAAGACTGTATAGTGTGTGACCCTTTGTGGCCAGTCAGTCATGTAGTATGAACTTACACTGCCTATAAAAAGTATTCACCCCCTTTGGATGTTTCAATCTTTTATTGCTTTATAAAATGAAATCATGGTCAAAATAATTTGGCTTTTTTGACAAAAATTTGCAAAAAAAAAAAAAAAGCTGCTTTCATGTCAAAGTGAAAACAGATTTTTTACAAACTACTGTCAATTAATTAAAATTATATAAGGTAAAGTAAATGATTGCATAAGTATTCACCCCCTTTAAAATGACTGACCTAATTCAACAGAGGCCCAACTAGTTGATGTCTGCAGTCTCACAATTAGTGAAATGGAGATCACCTGAGTGCAGTTAATGTGTGTCAAGTGATTGTAGTATAAAGACACCTGTGTCTGGGAGGTCCAGTCTCTGGATGAAGATGCTCTTGGGTCAGTGAACTCCATCAGGTGCACTCGTGGACCACAGGAGGTGAATTTGAAAACTCATTTTTGGCTAATCTGAGGGACTTATGGTTAGATCTCCAAAAGAAGACCAGAGAAATTTGTCAGGCAATTTGGCAAAGAAGTCAGGTGACGTGACTGGAGTTTGCAAGCATGGAAGAATGAGGAGGAGAAACGTTGTAAAAGAAGGTGTGGCGTTGTGAATGGGCCAGACTGGGGAGATTCTGATTTATGGGATAGTGAAGACAGTATGGATACTGGGTAGGGAAGCAGAAAAGGGAAAGAAAAAAGAGAGAACTTTCCCGGAAGTAATGCGAAGAAAGTCAGGAGTAGTGAAAGTGGTGGTGGTGGCGCTGAGGGAGGAGTGCAGGAAGGAGCCGAATTCAAAATTATTGTAAGGTTTGAGGAAGAAAAGGGGATATCCACAATGAGCCCAGTTAAACTGCCAACAATATTGAAAAATCAAGTTGGAGAAATACATATGGCAAAGGTGTTGATGACATGGTTTGACCCAAAAAGCAGACACAACTCGGGGAAAACACAATTAACCTTTTATTGATTATCGTGTGAGTGTGTGTATGTGTGTCTGTAGTGTGTGTAGTGCGAGGATGAATCAGCTTGGGGCGAGCAGAGCACCATACGACCTGGCAACCCTAAGGACAGAGCAGAGAGACAATTAGGGACAGTCCAGGCAGGTGAAGCACCCAATAATGCAGTCCTTACTGTTAGCTGTGTAGGAGTGGAACTCAGGTTAGCTCAACGGCCACGGCCAGGAGGACAGTGTCAGCGGCCCCGAAGGAGATGGAGTAAGCAGGTGAACAGAGCAGGGGAGTCCGCCGCCAGGTGAAAGGGAATCCGCCGCCAGGGTTTCACCGCCTGTGCACAGGGGAAGTTGAAGGGTGAAAGGAAATGTTGAAGGCTTACTTGGCTGCCAGATGGTGAGAAGTTCAATGGCAAGCAGTAGCACTGGAGAGTAGACGAGGCTTAGAAGCTCAGCGTTGAGTTGGCGAGTACAGGTCCCTTGGGAAGGAAGCAGATAACTCTGCGCTGATCTCTGGGCCTCGCAGAATGAATAGCCAGAGCTGGATAGAAGACAGGTGTGTGCGCAGGCGCGCCTAATTGGTGGCCATGACAGTACTCCCCCCCAATGACACACCTCTCGGCGGTTGATCCATCCTACCTGGGTGCGCCTGATGGAAGTCCCTGATAAGTTGCTTGTCCAGCACAAAGGAGGGGCGCACCCAGGATATCCACTCCGGCCCATAGCCCTCCCAGTCCACCAGGTACTGCAGACCGCGACCCCGGCGTCGGACGTCCAGAATGGCGTTGACTTTCCAAGCCGGGTCGCCGTCAATTATCATCGGTGGCGGTGGATCCCTGGGAGGAGGACACAAGGGGCTGCAGCAGACGGGCTTGACCTGCAAGACGTGAAAAGAAGGACAGATGCGGAGGGGGGGGGGAGCTAGTCGTACACACACCGGGTTAATAATTTGAGTGATGGGAAAGGGTCCAATAAACCTTTGGGACATCTTCCTCCTCTCACCCTTCAAGTCAATATGCTTGGTGGACAGCCATACCTGTTGGCCCACCTGATAGGCGGGAGCTGGAGCCCTGTGATGGTTGGCTATCGAAGCGTTGCGCTCTGCCGTGCGTTGCAGTGCCTCCCGGGTAGCTCTCCAGATCCGACGACAACGCTGCAGGTGTGCACGAACAGAGGGAACAGCAATGTCCCCTTCCTCCTCTGGGAACAGCGGGGGAATGTAACCCAGCAAGGCCTGGAAAGGAGACATGCCAATAGCTGATGAGATGGTGGTGTTGTCAGCGTACTCAATCCAGGGAAGGTGGGAGCTCCAAGATGATGGGTTGGTGGGGCGACACACCGCAGCGCGGCCTCCAACTCCTGGTTTGCTCGTTCACACTGCCCGTTGGTTTGAGGATGATAGCCTGAAGATAGACTCGCTGTGGCCCCCAAGGCACTGCAAAACGACCTCCAGACTTGGGACACAAACTGGGGACCTCGGTCAGAAACAATATCCAGAGGGATGCCATGTAATCGTACCACATGCTGGACTAGGAGGTCCGCTGTCTCCTTGGCCATGGGCAGCCCCTGCACGGGGACAAAATGGGCAGCCTTGGAGAACCTGTCGACCAGTGTGAGGATTACTGTGTTGTGATTGGATGATGGGAGGCCGGTGATGAAATCCAGAGCCATGTGGGACCACGGTCTGCCGGGGATGGGAAGGGGGTGGAGCAGCCCAGCTGAAGGAGAAGAAGACGTCTTACCGGTGGCACACTGAGGACAGGCCCGAATGTACTCCCTGACGTCATTCTGCAGTGATGGCCACCAGAACGTCCTCTGAAGAAGATCCACTGTGCGTCCCCTCCCCGGGTGACACAAGAACTTGGACGAGTGGCCCCAATGAATAACCTCCCCCCGAACGGCCGATGGGACGAATAGTTTACCCGCTGGCCCCCCGCCCGGGTCGGGCTTGTCCTCCTGAGCCTTCAAGACCTTGTCCTTGATACCCCAGGAGATGGTTCCCACGACACACGATGAGGGTTGAATAGGGTGCTCGGGCATCTCTGTTATCTCCAAGGCAAACTGGTGGGACAGGGCATCCGGCTTTGTATTCTTTGACCCGGGGCGGTAGGTAATGGTGAAATTAAATCTTCCAAAAAACAGGGACCAGCAGGCCTGGCGTGAATTCAGACGCTTGGCCGTCCGGAGGTATTCCAGATTCTTATGATCAGTCCATACCACAAACGGCTGGGAGGCACCCTCCAACCAGTGACGCCACTCCTCCAAGGTGAGCTCGACAGCCAAGAGCTCCCTGTCACCGATGTCATAATTGCGCTCAGCCGGAGATAGGCACCGGGAGAAGAACGCACAGGGTCGAATCTTGCCATCCACCGGGGACCTCTGAGAAAGGACAGCTCCTACCCCCGAGTCCGAAGCATCCATCTCCACCAGGCATTGGAGAGCGGGGTCCACCTGCGTCAGTATGGGAGAGGATGAGAACCTGGTCTTCAGTTCAGCAAAGGCCGCCGCCGCCTCCTCAGTCCACCGAAAAGGAACCTTGGGAGAGGTCAAACTGGTTAGGGGAAGAGCAATCACGCTGTAGTTCTGAATGAAGTGGTGGTAAAAGTTAGCAAATCCCAGAAACTGTTGGAGCTGCTTTCTGGACGATGGAGTGGGCCACTCTACCACCACTTTTATCTTACCTGGATCGGGGATGATCTCATTGTGAGAGATGACAAAGCCAAGGAAAGATGTCTGGGAGACATGAAACTCACATTTCTCAGCCTTCACAAAGAGTTTGTTCTCCAACAGTCGCTGCAGTACCCGCCTCACGTGTACTCGATGCTCCTCCAGGGACTGGGAAAAAATAAGGATATCGTCCAGAT
This sequence comes from Pholidichthys leucotaenia, assembly GCA_020510985.1. Taxonomy (NCBI): domain Eukaryota; kingdom Metazoa; phylum Chordata; class Actinopteri; order Cichliformes; family Pholidichthyidae; genus Pholidichthys; species Pholidichthys leucotaenia. Next base: position 247,138,004 of record CM035843.1, on the reverse strand, counting down.
AGACAAATACAAATGTGCCCCAAAAAAATCCCTCAACACATCATTAATTAGCCGCTGGAAGACAGCGGGGGCATTAGTCAGCTCAAATGGCATGACCAGATACTCAAAATGTCCACTAGGGGTCCGGAATGCCGTCTTCCATTCATCGCCCTCCCGGATCTGCACCAGATGATAGGCGTTGCGCAGGTCCAACTTGGAAAACCAGGAGGCGCCTTGGAGGGAATCAAAGGCTGAATTAATGAGTGGAAGCGTGTATTTGTCCTTGATGGTTATGTTATTCATCTCCCAAAAGTCTATACAAGGCCTCAGTGAGCCATCCTTCTTGCCAACGAAGAAAAATCCCACCCCCACCACTAAAGATGACAGCTGGATTATACCTGAGCTTAAGGACTCCTTGATGTATGTCTCCATCGCTTCCCGCTCCGGGGCAGACAGGTTGTAGAGTCTGCTAGATGGCAGAGGAGCTCCAGCACGGAGATTGATGGCACAGTCATACGGGCGGTGGGGGGGAAGAGAAAGGGCCTGAGTTTTACTGAAAGCAGCCCCTAAGTCGTGATATTCGGGAGGAACTTTAGCCAAATCAGGAAGAGCAGGGATTGGAACATTCAGAGGCATGGACGGCGAGCATGCAGCAGACTGAAGGCAGGCACTCAGACAGAAAGAGCTCCAGGCACGGACACTCCCAGACCACCAGTCTATGGAGGGATTGTGCAGGCGAAGCCAGGGATAGCCGAGTATAACCGGAGAGGAAGAGACCAGCAGCACATACAGCCTAAGCTCCTCCCGGTGATTGCCCGATGTAATAACAGACACTGGGATGGTCCGGTGGGAAACTGTAGCAAAAGGGGCTTTAGGACTTCCGGTTATGGCGGCCATGTAGGAAGACGTGTTTCACACTGCTCTGCTCGTAAAAATAAAAATTTTACTAAAACTCTCTTAATTGGAACAAAAACCCATCCCAGCGTTTTGGCGCGGATATGGTAAAGACCAAGGTTGGGAAATTAGGTGGAGGAAAAGGTAATTCGACAAAACAACCCAAGCTAACAGACTTTCACGCTCGAGGCAAAACAGAGAAAACTCCAGAGGCAATGGCGGAGGAGGGAGCCAGTGGCGGAGTGGGAACTGCTGAAGAGGGGATAAACGTAGTGCTCACTGCCATCAACTCCATGAGAACAGAGTTTTCGTCTAAATTTGATGGGATTATAGCAGCGACAGAAGGTATGAGAAAGGAAATAAACAACTGCATGGAGCGAGTGTCGCAGGCGGAGCTCCGAATTTCAAGTGCTGAAGATGACGTCACCAGCCTACAATCTAAACCGCAAACACTGGAATTAAAATGCAAAAGTCTGGAAGATAACGTCCTAGACTTGGAATCTCGCGCGCGACGGAATAATTTGAGGCTGGTGGGCCTCCCGGAGGGAGCGGAGGGACGGGACCCGTGTTCCTTTTTGGAAAAGTGGATTCCAGAAACGCTGAATAACGCGGATCGGCATTCATCTGTCGTTTTAGAGAGAGCTCACCGAATAGGCCCACCGAGAGATAATAAGACACCACCGAGGACGCTGATTATAAAGTTCCTCAACTACAGAGACAAGATGACAGTCACCAATGCGGTGTGAGCTAAAGGGGAAATTAAATACCAGGACCAACAGGTGCGGTTCTACCCAGATTTGGCCACAGGAATACAACAATTAAAGAAACAGTTCGACCCGGCCTGCAAAGAGCTGCGCAACCTAGGGATTCGTCACAGAGTAATTCATCCGGCAAGACTGCTGGTCACATATAAGGGGAGAAACCACACCTTCAAGACCCCTCAAGAGGCGCAGGAGTTCATCAAGCAGATCCAAAAAGAAACTGGCGGGAGCTAAGCATGAACATGACAAAGGTAGAACATTTAAGCATATGTACAGACATCTGATTGATCTGAAACATATAACGTGTCTACAAAATACAGACTGTATTTAAAAAAAAAAGCTATGATGTACAAAGTTGCTATACAACTTTGAAGTTATGTTGAAAAAACTACAGAAGAGAGTTAATGTCAAAAGAATAGTAGTAGAGTCAGGGTGATTGAGAGAAGAAAGAGAGAGTGGTTTGACTGATCCTCGAAGGTGTGGAACAGTCACTAGCTACAACGGGAGACAGAATATTTTGGGGGGATTACCACAAATGTGGGGAAAGGGAATTTGCTTTCGTTTAGTTTGTAGGATGAATGTTCTATCATCCATGTTTTTGCTTCTCTGTAAGAGTATGTTCATATTGCAAGGTAATCTCAAACTCCTTATTGATCATAGATCAAAGCGTTAATCTTAATTTAACTTCATGGAATTGCAGAGGTCTACAAAATCTTAAAAAACTTAAACAAGTTATGAATAAAATAAAAGACATAAATTCAAAAACTGTATTTTTACTAGAAACTCATCTATTAGAGGAGGATGTAAAAAGAATTAGGAGAAGATGACAAGGTAACGTGTTCACCTCATCATTTTCATCCCGAGCTAGGGGAGTTATGATTCTCATACATAAAACAGTCCCATTTCAAATGAAAAATGTAATTAGAGACAAATTTGGAAAATATCTAATCATCCAAGGATCTTTGTTATTAGAAAATATAAATCTGGTGAACTTATATGGCCCCAATATTGATGATCAAAACTTCTTTGTTAATTTATTCCTCACTTTATCATCACTTACAGGGCAACATATAATAGCAGGGGATTTTAATTGTACATAGAATCCTAGTATAGATAGATCAACAGGACTGGACTGTACGCACAATGGATGTAGGATGACCATTAATCATTTTATGAAAGAATTGAGATTGTTAGATATTTGGAGAGAAATGAAACCACAAGTCAAAGCCTATTCTTGTTATTCTAATACCTATAAGACATTCTCACGTATTGACTACTTTTTGATCTCTACAGAATTAAGGTCCAAGATTCCAAACTGTTTCTATGATAACATTGTGATCTCTGATCATGCACCCTGCTGTCTAGTATATGTAGATAAGAAATTGACATAGGGCCCAGTTAGGTGGCATTTTCAACATAAATGGCTTCAGGATGAGGAATTTGTTAAGTACATAGAAAAACAGATAAATGAGTTCTTTGATATTAATACTACACAAACAACGGCATGTATAAAGTGGGAGGCTTTCAAAGCTTTTATTAGGGGGCATATTATTAGTTATACAGGTTCAAAATCTAAGAAGACCCGAGAGGAGAGAGTCCAATTGGAACGTAAAATAAAAATTCTTCAAGAAAAGGTGTATGCAGGAAGTAACCCACAGTTAGAGAACGAATTACTGATTCTGAGAGCTGAATATGACAAAAAATCAGCGAATAGAGCTGCCTCGAGTCTTTTAAGATTGAAGCAAACTTTTTATGAACAAGGTGAAAAATCAGGAAAATTATTGGCATGGCAGATTAAACAATTATAATCTAAAACACCAATTACCAGTATTATACGTAACGGACAGGTAGTTATAGATCCTTTAGAAATTAATAGTGCCTTTAGAGATTATTATGAAAAACTGTATGATACAAAAAATGAAACTGACTTAACAAAACTAAATGGGTTTTTGGGTGGATTATCTATACCATGTATTCCAAATGAAAACAGGGAGATACTGGAGTCTAAAATTAGTCAAGAAGAAGTTGGGCAAGCCACTGATAATATGAAATCAGGAAAAAGAGCAGGACCAGATGGTCTTCCAGTTAACCTCTATAAAAAATTTAAGAATAAATTAATAAAACCACTGTTGGAAATGGTTTTAGAAGCATTTCAAAATGGTAATTTACCACCATACATGAATAATGCCTTAATCATACTGTTGCCAAAACCAGGTAAACCCCCTAATAAATGTGAAAACATGAGACCAATAAGCCTATTAAATGCTGATCTTAAAATAATCTGTAAAATTTTAGCAAAACGACTACAAGAAATATTACCAAATATTATTAACCGAGATCAGAATGGCTTTATAATGGGAAGACAAGGCTTCCATAATGTAAGAAGACTATTTAATATTATTTATTCCAATAAAGAAGCACCGGATACAGCTCTCCTATCATTGGACGCCGAAAAGGCCTTTGATAGGGTCGAATGGCCCTATCTTTTTGAAGTCCTACAAAGGTTTGGACTTAGAAATAATTTCATAAAATGGGTCCAGATAATATACAATAATGCTACAGCAGAAATCCTAACAAACAGCAATATCTCAAAATCAAGAAAAATCAATAGAGGATGTCGACAAGGCTGTCCACTTTCACCTTTATTGTTTACTATGGCAATTGAACCTTCAGCGATGGCAGTACATTTACATCCACAAATATATGGAATTAAAGTAGGACCAACAGAACATAAAATCTCCCTGTATGCCGATGACATAATTTTGTTTATGTCGAATTTTAAAAAATCAATTCCGACCTTGTTAAATTTAATAAAGAACTTTGGGGATATATCAGGATATAAAATAAACAAAACAAAATCTTCAATATTAATGCTAAATGAGACCCAGAGAAATCATCCAGCTCCTGAGGTAAACCAGTTCAATGTTGTAAATCAGTTTAAATATTTAGGAATTCAAATTTTGCCTAAGCTAGAATCATTCGCCAATGCCAACTATGAAGCCTTAATGACAGATATTAATGAGTTACTTCAGAGATGGATGTCACTACCAATGTCGATGATCGGGAGAATTAATATACTTAAAAGTAATATCTTACCAAAAATACTTTATTTATTTCAAAACATTCCTTTACCACCACCTTCAGATCTATTCTCAAGAATTAAAAAAAAGTTAGTGGAATTTATATGGAACAATAGGAAGGCTAGATTACGTTTGTCCTTACTATATTTACCATTTGATCATGGAGGTCTGAAATGTCCAAACTTTATGTTGTATTACTGGTCAGCACAACTGAGGTCTATGACATATTATTTTTCATCAAAGGATCTTCTTCACTGGACTGAAATGGAATCATACAATTTACCTTTACCTCTTCCCTTATTCATATACTGAGACTCGGCTAAAAAATTACAGAAGCAAGTTAAAAATCCAATTGTAAAGCACATGATCAAAATATGGTGTGAAACCAAAAAATATTTAAAAGAACCACACTCACTGTCACAATTTAGCCCAATATGGGGTAATCAATATTTTACACCAGGGAGAACAGATATTGTATTTAAAATATGGAATTTAAAAGGGATTCAAAAGATTCAAGACTTATATTTGCCACACTTAGATAACATAATGTCTTTTGAAGAACTGAGGATTAAATTCAATCTTAATAGAACACACTTTTTTAAATATCTTCAGCTTAGAAATTTTATTCGATCAAATCAAAATAATGCTCTCATCCGACCTGCTTATTCATCTTTGGAAAAATTTTTGATGAAAGATAGTAAGAGAAAGGGTATTATTTCAGAGTTTTATAACTCATTGACACTATTCTCAAGTGAAAACTCACAGAAAAGACTGAATTACTGGAAAGAAGACCTGCAAATTGAAATTTCAGAGGAACAATGGGAAATGGCTTGTGCAGGAGCGCAAACCAAATCAATAAATGTACGTCTTAAACTGATACATTTTAAATGGTTAATGCGGATGTATGTTACACCAGTGGAGTTAAATAGATATAACAAAAACATACCAGATACATGCCCAAAATGTATGGAAAGTAAAGGAACCCTATTTCACTGTTTATGGGAATGTAGAAAAATTAGAATGTTTTGGGAAAAGGTGAGGGTAGCAATTGAAAAAATAATTTCAAAACAATTCACATTGAACCCTGTTTTTGTTGGGTCTGTATCCAGAAAAACATAACTTTAATAAGAGTGAAAGAGCATTCATAGACCTCGGTTTGCTTAACTCCAAAAAATGTATTGCACTACTGTGGAAAAGACTCATAGACCAGATGTGACTCAGTGGTTAAGACAGATGTTAACAAACCTTCCACTAGAAAGAATAACATATATACTGAAATCAAAGGAAAATGTGTTTGAGAATATATGGAGACCTTTCATTGATTATGTAAAGAATTTAAACATAATGTCTGAAGAAGAAGGTGAATGATATGTGTGGACCTTGCAAATTCCAAGCTGGTGAATGTATATTATGTATTCTTATGTAAAAGATTACCTAGACTAAACAGAGGAGCATTGTTGTTGACTTGTGTTTGTTAATGGCTGTTGTTGTTTTTATTACACATTTTTTGTTGTTGTTGTTATTGTTCTTTTTAATTTTTAAATTACTTTTGTGTTAGTGTCTGATTGTTTGTGCCATGTTTGTAAAAAAAGGTTCAATAAAAAATATTGTGGAAAAAAAAAGGGGCTTTAGAGAGGGTGATCAGTTTTAAGGGGGTCTCCAATAACTGAACGGGGAGCCCCAACCGGGTTGCCAGTTATCCAGAGCTAAAGCTCTGCTCGGCCCCATACATACCTCAAGCTAATGCTCCTCACTCCCACAGTAAACGCATAACCCCAACTTCCAGCGTCACTGTCTCTCAGCAGACAACTTAACTCGACCTGTCACCATCAGTTCTGGCTCATCCGGGGAATCTGCTGGAGGTAGCGCCAATAAGGGGGGCTGTAGGGAACGGCGGAACTGACTACCCGAGCGACCGGAAGTCTTCCGTTCGGCTCCCCGCTCCCTCAGTCTATTGTCAAGGCTAATAGCCAAAGAAATCAACTCGGTTAAGTTAGAGGGCTTCTCTAAGCGGACTAACTCGCCCCGTAGGCTAGGACAAAGGCTTCTGATAAAGATGCTACATAATGAGGCATCCTCCCACCCCACCTCCGTGGCCACCACCCGGAAGTCCACGGCGTAATCGGCAACTGCTCTAGCCCCCTGCTTCAAATTCAACAACCGGGAGGCAAGCACACTATCCCGGTCAGAGTGGTTGAACACCTCCTTAAACTCACTAACAAACTGCGTGTAGGTGAGAGAAGCATAGCTAGCCCTAGCCATGATGGCGTAAGCCCAAGCTAAAGCCCGCCCTTCTAACAAGTTAATCACATACCCAATTCGGCTATGATCTGAAGGAAAATCCCCCGGCACCTGCTGAAATATAATGTCACACTGCATCAGAAAACCCCTAGCTTCTCCTGTCTTACCACAAAAAATGGGTGGGAGTGGGTACGGGAGTAAGTCGTGACGGGGAACCTGATGTAGCCTGGCTAGTAGCAGAGCTAACAGGAGCAGAGGAGCTAGCGGGAGTCAGAGGAAACGCCTGTGGGTTAACCAGTCGATCCAGCCGGTCAGTAACTTGAGTTAGCTGTGTGAGAATTATTTGCTGCTGGTAGGCTAACTGGTCAACCCGTGCCTCTAAGTTGTTAACCTTGGGCACTAAAGTGCTGTCTGCTGGGTCACTCTGGTGGAGTCGTACTGACATGGTTTGACCCAAAAAGCAGACACGACTCGGGGAAAACACAATTAACCTTTTATTGATTATCGTGTGAGTGTGTGTCTGTAGTGTGTGCAGTGTGAGGAGGAATCAGCTTGGGGCGAGCAGAGCACTGTGTGACCTGGCAACCCCAAGGACAGAGCAGAGAGACAATTAGGGACAGTCCAGGCAGGTGAAGCGCCCGATAATGCAGTCCTTACTGTTAGCTGTGCAGAAGTGGAACTCAGGTTAGCTCAACGGCCACGGCCAGGAGGACAATGTCAGCGGCCCCGAAGGAGATGGAGTAGGCAGGTGAACAGAGCAGGGGAGTCCGCCGCCAGGTGGAAGGGAATCCGCCGCCAGGGTTTCACCGCCTGTGCACAGGGGAAGTTGAAGGGTGAAAGGAAATGTTGAAGGCTCACTTGGCTGCCGGATGGTGAGAAGTTCAATGGCGAGCAGTAGCACTGGAGAGTAGACGAGGCTTAGAAGCTCAGCGTTGAGTTGGTGAGTACAGGTCCCTTGGGAAGGAAGCAGACGACTCCGTGCTGATCTCTGGGCCTCACAGAATGAATAGCCAGAGCCGGATAGAAGACAGGTGTGTGCGCAGGTGCACCTAATTGGCGGCCATGACAGCTGAGGGATGGAAATCTATTGATTGTGTGTAGGAGTGAGGAGCAAGGGGAAAGGGCTGACAAAATAAGGGAGATTGGGCGGTTCAAAGTGAAAAGTACAAGCTTTATTGATAACGGATCTAAGTGGAACAAGGGTGTAATTTGGGGGGTGCCAATAGTGGTCTCAATGGAAGAAATCAAAGCTAATTTAAAAGGGGGGATTGTAAAAGCAGCTCGTAGACTACAGGCCACTCGGGAGGGACAGAGGAGAGACACTGAGGGTGTGGTGATTGAATTTGAAGGGGATGTGCTCCCCAAAAATGTAACCCTGGGTTATCTGAGCTATGATGTAAGGGAATTTGTCCCTAATCCAGTCCGGTGTTATAACTGCCAAAGATTTGGACACACAGCTAAAACATGTAGATGGAGAAGAAGGTGTGCAAGATGTGGGGGCGACCACCGGTATGGAGAGTGTAACCAAGAAATGCCAAAATGTTGTAACTGTGGCGGTAGCCATAGTGTGGCCTACGGAGGTTGTGAAAGAATGATGAAAGAAAGGGAAATTCAGCAGGTCAGAGTGCAGAATAAAATCTCCTATGCTGAAGCAGTGAAAAGGATGAACTAGAGAGGAGCGAATGGGCAAAGGGCTGGGGGAGGCTGCTTGTAAGGGAAAGAGAACTGGGAAGGAATGGGGAAATCCAGTTTGATCTGAAGAAACTGGTTATTTTTATAGCAGGAGCTGTGAATGCCACAATGGAAGTCAAGTCTAAAACTGAGAGAATTCAAATAATAGTGAAAGCAGCAGCTAATCATCTTGGTTTCAGTGGATTAACTTGGGAGGAGGTGAGGAATGATCTTAGTAGTCAGACGAGTCAGGATCAGGCATGGCTTGGATAGGAATTGCATTAATGGTCATTTTAGTTCAATGGAATGCGAGAAGCTTGCTGGCTAACGGACAGGAATTCAAAAGGTATACTGAGGAGCTTTCAGACAAACCAGATGTTATCTGTGTCCAGGAGATGTGGTTGAAACCCAGTCTGGATTTCAAAATAGTGGGATATGTCTCAATTTGGAATGATAGAAGGGAGGGAATGGGAGGTGGATGTGCAACATTTGTGAGGGAGGAAATTCAGTTCAGAGAGATAGGTAAAGATGCTGAACTGGAATATGTGGTAGTTGAAATTTGGACAAAAGAGAGGGAATTAGTAGTCGCAAATTTTTATAATCCTTGTAAGAAGCTGATATTGAATCAATTATCTCAGATGGAGGGGATAGATGGAAGCAGGGTGGTAATATGTGGGGACTTTAATGCCCACAATGTATTATGGGGGGCAAATCATACAGACATAAATGGTGAGACAATTGAGAAACTTTTGGAAGAGAAGAATCTAGTATGTTTAAATGATGGTTGAACAACTAGAACTGATGTACATACGGGGAGTGGTTCAGTTCTTGACTTAACTTTGGTGATGAGTAATATTGCAGGTGTGTGTGAGTGAAAGGTTTTAGAGGAGTCCTCGGTGGGAAGTGATCATTTCCCAGTGTATTGTAATATTTTCATTTAAATTAAATTAAATCACCCTTATTGTCATTCAACCGTACAACCAATCATGTACAGTAGAACGAGATTGTGCTTTACCTATCTACAGTGTCAATCACACACACCCCAGTGCAGAATCAGAGGGCCGCTGCCATGCAAGGCGCCGCCACAGATTTCCCTCCTCCATTCCATTATTGCTGAGCACCAAGCTGGACGGCAGGAAGTTCATCCCCCTGCCTCCCGGGTGTAGGGCGGATGCTCTACCAACTGAGCCACCACTCAGTGAATAGGGTAAGTGGACATAAAAAAAAGGAGATGGGTTTTTAGCACTGCTAATTGGAAACTATTTAAATTTATCTGTGAGAGAGACTTACCCCAAGTAGATGTTAATGAAGACATTGAGAGTGTGGAGAATAATATTAAAACAATTTTTCTTGAAGCAGCTAATCAATCCATCTCTAAAAGTAAAGGTAAAATGTTAAAGAAAGCAGTGCCTTGGTGGACAGATGAGTGCACTAAAACCATTAAAAAAAGGAATAAGACACTTAGGGTCTTAAGAAGAACTCATAACTTGCAAAACTTGGTTAATTATAAGAGGGCACTAGCAAAAGCCAGGAAAACTATCCGGAGGGCTAAGCGAGAAAGCTGGCAGAGATACTGTAGCACTATAAGAAGAGCAACAGTTGTGGGGGATGTATGGAGTATGATCAAGGCTATGAGGGGAGTTAGGAGGGAATGGCAGTATCCAATACTAAAAAGTGGGGGAGTGACTGCAGCAACTGATGACGAAAAAGCAACAATGATAGCAAAGACTCTGACTCAAATTCATAGCTCAAGCAATTTGACTGAAGAAAGTAAAAGAGGAAGAAATGGGATGAGTTTAGCACACCCTGGGGCTCTGGAGGAAAGGCTAGACTTTAGTAGTTCTTTGGATTCTCCTTTCACTCTAGATGAAATGGAAAGAGCAGTAAACAAATCAAGATTAACATCCCCTGGGAAAAACAATATCTGTTACAGCATGCTAAAACATTTAGGGACTTTGGCAATGAGGAAGCTACTGGAAGTCTACAACAAAGTGTGGGAAATGGGAAATCTCCCAACTGCATGGAAGGAGGCTGTGATTGTTCCTGTAAGAAAACCAGGAAAGGATCCCTCAGACCCAGCGAGCTACAGACCTATAGCTCTAACATCACATCTGGCAAAAGTAATGGAGAGAATGATTACAGACAGAGTTTCCTTTTATCTCGAAAGTAGAGGAATTCTGTCACTGCATCAGAGCGGATTTAGAAAAGGAAAGGGCACTATGGATCCTGTTGTGTGTTTGGAGCCAGAGATACGGAAAGCTCAAGTTAATAGAGAGTCGGTAATTGCAGTGTTTTTTGACGTGGAAAAGGCATATGACATGTTGTGGAAGGAGGGGCTAATGATTAAGCTAAGTATGATAGAAATTTCTGGGAGAACATTCAACTGGATCAAAGATTTTTTGTTTAATAGGTACATTCAAGTTAGAGTGGGCAGAGCATAATCAGATAGTTACTTGGTGGAAAATGGTACCCCCCAGGGTAGTGTTATAAGCCCAGTACTTTTTTCTATTATGATAAATAATGTTTTTTCCTGTGTGAATAATGACATTGAACGTTCTTTATTTGCTAATGATGGGACATTATGGAAAAGAGGGAGTAATTTTAATTATATAAGAGGGAAAATACAAGAGGCAATACTTGCTGTGGAAGGGTGGTCATACTCTTGGGGATTTAAATTTTCTGTGGAAAAACAAAGGTTGTTGTATTTACAAGGAAAAGGGTAGCTGATGCTCAGTTAACAATGTCGTCGGCCTCCGTCGGTCTATGATGACCATGGAAGAGAATCCTAAACGTCTACTCTGCTGGAACAGCACCGCCTGTGGCTGAACAGGCCGATGCGCGAAAGGCAGTCCCTGTCACACAGGTCGCACTTGTGGGTGGTCTCCGTGCTGCTGGGTCTGTGGCGGTTCTTCCTGCGGGTCCTTTTTTCATCTGCTGCAGCAGTCCCTCTCTCTTCACCCGCCTTGAGCTGTCTGGTCAGGGTGCCTCTCCATTTGGAGCGGTCCGTTGCAAGGTCCTCCCAGCGCTCTGTGTTGATCTCCAGGGCCTTCATGTCTCTCTTGCAGACATCTCTAAAGCGCAGCTGTGGGCGGCCAACGTCTCTCCTGCCAGTCGCCAGTTCTCTGTAGAGGACGTCTTTGGGGATTCTGCCATCCTCCATACGGTGAACGTGGCCTAGCCAGTGGAGCCTGCGCTGCCTGAGTAGAGTGAACATGGAGGGAAGGCCGGCGCAGGACAGAACTTCTGTGTTGGGCACTTTGTCCTGCCAGGATATGTCCAGGATGTGGCGAATGCAGCGCAAGTGGAAGGAGTTCAGTCCCTTTTCCTGCCGGGCGTATGTTGTCCACGTCTCACTCCCATAGAGCAGTGTGCTGATGACGCAGGCGTTGTACACTGCCATCTTCGTCTTGACAGAGAGTTTGGGATTCTCCCACACTTGTGTGGTGAGGCGAGCGAGTGTGAAGGCTGATTTTCCAATCCTCTTGTCGATCTCTGTATCAAGGGAGAGGTTGTTGCTGATCATGGACCCCAGGTACGTGAACTGATTCATGACCTCCAGCTCGTAGTCGTCGATGGTGATGGTTGGTGGTGCTTCCGTGCCTTGTGCCAAGACGTTAGTCTTCTTCAGGCTGATGGTAAGCCCGAAGTCCTTGCATGCCTGGGAGAAGCGGTCCATCAGGGTCTGAAGCTCCTGCTGTGTGTGGGTCGCGACTGCAGCGTCGTCTGCGAACAGCATGTCTCTGATTAGAGCCTCGTGTACTTTGGTTCTGGCTTTCAGGCGGGCAAGGTTGAAATGCCTGCCGTTAGATCTTGTGTGCAAGTAGATTCCCTCTGTTGCTGTGCTGAAGGCATGCCTCAGGAGCATAGCAAAGAAAATCCCAAAGAGGGTTGGCGCAAGTACACAGCCCTGTTTCACTCTGCTGCGTATGTTGAATGGTTCTGAGACGTTGCCGTTGTGCTGCACTATCCCCTGCATGTTGGTGTGAAGCGATTCGATGAGGCTTTGCAACTTTGGTGGGCATCCTATCTTTGGCAGGATCTTGAAAAGGCCTTCTCTGCTGACCAGATCGAACGCTTTGGTGAGGTTGATGAAGGCGACGTACAGGGGCATGTTCTGTTCTCTGCATTTCTTCTGGAGTTGGCGGATGGAGAATATCATGTCTACCGTCGATCGCTCAGCGCAGAAGCCACACTGAGACTCGGGGTAGACACGTTCGGCAAGCTTCTGTAGACGAACGAGAACAACTCGTGCGTAGACTTTGCCAACAACGTTGAGGAGGGAGATGCCCCTGTAGTTGTTGCAGTCGCTTCTCTCCCCTTTGTTTTTGTAGAGGGTGATGATTTTGGTGTCCCTCATGTCCTGTGGTACGGCACCTTCCTTCCAGCACTGGCAGAGGATGTCATGCAAAGGCAGCAGTAGGGTGGTCTTGCAGTGCTTGATCAGGTCAGGGGGTATGCCGTCGTTGCCGGGTGCCTTGCCAGCGGCCAAGCTATCAATAGCCTTGCTGAGTTCATCGATGGTTGGCTCAGCGTCAAGTTCGTCCATGGATGGCAGGCAGTCGATGGCATCAAGGGCTGACGGTGTCACGGTGTTCTGTCTGGAGTAGAGGTCGGAGTAGTGTTCCACCCATCTCTCCATCTGCTTGTTCTTTTCTGTGATCATCTCCCCAGTGGAGGATTTGAGGGGGGCCGTCTTGCTCTGAGCCGGACCAAGTGCTTTCTTGATGCCATCGTACATACCACGGATGTTCTCTGTTATGGCAGCGGTTTGAATGTCTTGGCTGAGCTGAGTCCAGTACTCGTTGGCACAGCGCCGAGCAGTCTGCTGAACTTTGCTTCTCGCAGCCCTGAGAATCTGGAGATTCTTCTCGTTTGGGTACTTCTTGTACTCAGCAAGTGCTGAGCGCTTGGCTTCAATGACGGGGGTCATCTCGGTCAACTTGGCATCAAACCAGTCCTGTGACTTCAAGGTCTTACTCCCAAAGGTAGCCAAGGCTGTGCGGTGGATGGTGTTTTGCAGCTCTTCCCACTTCTGCTTTGCAGATTCTCCTTCTTGTGGTACACCAAGTTCCTTCTCAAAGGTGGAGGCAAACTGCTCAACAAGTTCTGGTTGGGCCATCTTGCTGGTGTCAATCCGTACCTTTCCAGGCTGTCTAGCCCGATGGAATTTCTTCAGCTGCAGCTTGACCTTGCAACACACCAATGAATGGTCTGTGTCGTAATCTGTACTCTGGAATGAACGGGTGATTAGCACGTTCTTCAGTGAGGTGCGCCTGGTCAGGATCAAGTCCAGCTGGTGCCAGTGCTTTGAGCGCGGATGTCGCCAGGAAACCTTGTGTTGGGGCTTGGTCTTGAAGAACGAGTTTGTGATGCACAGATCGTGATATGTGCAGAACTCGAGCAGCCACTGTCCGTTATCGTTCATTCTGCCCACGCCAAATGGTCCAAGACAGGAGGGCCAGGAGTCGTGGTCAGCACCCACTCTGGCATTGAAGTCTCCAAGGAGAATGAGTTGTTCAGAGTTGGGGATGATCCTGACAGTTGTTGCAAGATTCTCGTAGAACTCGTCTTTTGCCTCTGGTGTGGTTGTCAGTGTTGGGGCATACACACTGAAGAGGGTGACTGGGCCTTGAGTGGTGTTCAGGCGGAGGGTGAGGAGTCGTGCAGAGCCATTGCTGCCTGGTTCCACAATCTTCAGCAAGGTGTTCTTCACTGCGAAGCCCACTCCGTGTTCCCTGTGTTCGTCACTGCCCTTTCCCTGCCAGTAGAACGTGTAGTCCTTCTCTCTGTGTGCCTGCGTCAGCCAACCGTGTTTCCTGGAGAGTGGCGATATCCACTTCCAGTCTCTTCAGCTCATTATTGATGACGGCAGTCTTCCTGGTGTCGCTGATGTCCTTGAGGTTAGCAGCGAGTCCTGTCATCATAGTGCGGACGTTCCAAGTTCCCAGTTTTAGAGTTGGTCTCTTTTGTTTTTTTGTCTTGCCTGGTGCGAAGGTTCTCAGCCTGCCGTTCGGACTTCTCCTCATCCCCATGCACCCAATGAGGAAAGCAGGCTGTGGTGGGACAATACCTTATTGGCTGGGGGCTGCCCAGCTTGAGGCGGGCGGTAGCTGTCCAGTGAGATCCAATGATCCCTCCCACCATCGGGAACAACCCCTGGTGCCGCGCTCTACGCCAATTGAGCGGTGGCTTATAACCGGTAACTGTCATTCCCCGTGTTTTGTCTATGCCAAAGGCAAAGCTGGAGTGTCCTCTCCAGTGATCCGGTGTTCTACCTTCCAGTGTTGGGCGTTGGTAGGATTCAAGCCTGGGCAGGAAGATATGGAGGACAAGATGTTGGCCATGCAGCATGTCCCCCCTCTCCATGTCACTGATGAATCCAAAGGAACAACAGGGCTGCTACAGTTTGGCACCAGTGCTGTCGCAGGAGCTGCCAGAACGATGTTGAGCACAACAGAGAACTGCCTTAGGGACTCCGACTCTGGATTTTTCCTCAGGGTTGACTCCCGAAGCCTTTCCCGTGACCGGGTGTGCTGCAAGGCAGCGGAGGTTTGAAATCAGGGTTTACCTTCCCCTAGATGGGCTACCTTCCCAGGTTGACGAGCCACCATCTACCCGAAGCATCTGATTTTAAGGCGCTGTCACGGCTGGCCCTCACGAGCCAGCATAAGACGCCTCAGTTCAGTAAATTGCAGTTCAGTTCTTTTATTTATAAAGCACAGGACTTAGGTGTACAACATAACTTTGCCACGCAGGCTTCGTTACACAACACAACATAAATTCACAATAGAGAGTTATGGCAGTGACGAGGAGCTCTCGTCTGCCGTAATTAGGAAGGAACGTCAGCGAGGGAGAAGACAGTTCCAAATAAATCACTTACATGCAGCGGGATACGTCGAGGAACCCAGGGAGCATGTGGTAAGGAGACAGGGGAAAGTCATAGGACTTCTGACAAGACAGCCGCGCCGTCCAGTTCACTCGCACTGACATTTAAAGCCAGCTGCTCATGATTGGAAACGCGGCACAGCTGCCCAGGTTCTGACAGCTGAGAGCTCCCGAGCGTCTGGCCAATCAGAGCCCGGGAAACCCATGTGACAACACCAGCTGTCAAAACCTGACAGGGATGAGGAATAACCCGAGCGCGGACAAAGCGCTCGGGATATGACAGGGCCCCTCCCTCTACGCGAACTCCTGGTCGCGCGCAACATCCAGACCCCCCCACCCCACCCCAGGGAAGGTGGAGGGGGAAGCAGGTGGAGGGAGAGCAGGGCCAACTCACAACAAGGGGACAAAAACATTGGGGAAGGGAGGGAGAAAGGAAAAAAAGGCAGAAACCGTACATAAACGGGGACAAAGATGAATAAAAAGAAAAGTCAACGCTAGATGGACATCACTCACACATAACCACAAAAAGAAAGCCAAGATGAGGGTACAAGGAACACTAGTCAATACCACAAGGCAGGATCAAGGAAATAAAAGGACAAATAATACCTTCTTCTCCAAGTTAATGTGTACAGAAAACCGTCAAAACCAAAAGACAACACAGGTGCCAAAAAAAAGGAACTAGACCCGAGTAAGGGAGTAACATAGGAAATAAACAACCACACCCTAAAGAAACATACAATACTCATGATAGCCATGGCAAGAGAACATATGTCCATCCACGGAAAACAGTCACCTTAAACATGAAGTCCAATCCCCAGTGGGGTATTTCAGTCACAAGTCAGTGGTGGGGCAAGAGAAGGAGAGGAAAAAAAAAACCCATTGGGGAATAGAGTAAAACAACTCCGCTCAGGAGGCCTCCCAGCACCCAGCATCCAGGCCGCCAGCAAAAGCAGCGGAACGTGCCCTAACGGCCCAGCCAAACCCCGGGCCGAGGGAAACCATGTCTCCGGTGGGCGGACCAGGGCGCCAAAAGAACCATCCAGCTTGTCAGGAGGCCGGACCCGGACGCCAAAAGGAAAGAGCCGGTCACCGGGTGGTCGGGCAGTATCGGCCTGCCAACAGAATGGCTGGGGGAAGGTCGGCGAACCGGGCCAGCCGGAATTTACCCCCGCAGTCTCAAAGGCGGGGAAGAAGGGGCCACGGCGAGGACGGGGCATGGCCTGGAAAGCGCTCAGCGGCGGGTCAGCTACACAGTCTCCAGAACCCACCTGGGTCAAAACGACCATGGTGCCGAGCTCCGATTGAGCGAGAGCGGCACCCGCGTCGGACCCCGATTGGGCCGGAACCCCCATGACGTCAAGCTCCGATCGAGCGAGAGCAGCACCCGCGTCGGACCCCGATTGGGCCGGAACCTCCATGACGTCAAGCTCCGATCGGGCGAGAGCAGCACCCGCGTCGGACCCCGATTGGGCCGGAACCTCCATGACGTCAAGCTCCGATCGGGCGAGAGCAGCACCCGCGTCGGACCCCGATTGGGCCGGAACCTCCATGACGTCAAGCTCCGCTTGAACCAGCGGAGCACTCCTGGTGGACCCCATGCCGAGAGCCGGACCCTCCAAGGTGGCACCAAGAGCAGGTTCGCCTCCAGTGACCCTGGGGAGAGGCTCAGAGGGACAAAAGGAACCGGGATCAGGATCACCGGCAGCGGCAGGGCCCGGCGAGACAGGCTCGAGCGCAGCAGACGGCTGCACCCGGCTCGCCCCCCCCGAGAGACAGGCAATAATGCTCCAGAAAGAAGAGGAGGGATAGAAAATAGAGCACTTGCCTGATCTCGGGTTCTGCCGCCATCCAGGACTTCGATGCTCCGGGTTCAAATGGGAGGAGGTCGTCGTCCGGTTCCCACTCCGTCGCGACGTCATCCGCCCCTGGAAGAGGGGCTCTTGCAGCTCGAGGACCCCCCGATGTCATTGTCCACGCTAGTTGTTCATGTGGCGTGGAGGTGAGGGGCTCTCGGCCCGCTGGACCGGACTGTTCATCTGCGGAGTCCCGGGGACGCTCCGTCGTCGGCACAGGCTCCAACCAATTGTCCGTCCTCCTCTGCCCAGAAAATGGCTGCGGGGCTGGGGTCTTCTGCCCGAGGGCCGCAGGCTTACTCCTCATCTGGTGACGCTCCTCTGAGGTCGAAGCGTGCTCAGCAGGGGGAGACACAGAGGCAGCGGGTTTAATTAACATATCAGCAGGGAGTTGAGGCTCGGGGGGCTGCAAACCCCGAGCCTCACCCCCAGGAGTCAGACAGAACAAATCACTATTAGATGGAAAAAAGTGAACTTGAACTTGCCTGGCTCCCGGAGGAGCGGTGGAACCTGCCGTTGGGAACGTCATTCCATCCTCCTCCCACCGGGTGGTGGCCGGAGACTCTCTTGGAGGAGAGGGGGCCACTCGGGATGGTGTAGCCGCGCTGTCCACTGGAGCAAAACTTCTCAAACTCCCAGCCGCTGGAGAAGGCGTCGAAGCGGAGGGGGCAACAGCCAAGTCGGGCCGGGCGTGACGCGCTGACAGCTCAGCGGGGAAAGCAGGCCCGGGGGGAAAGGCTGCTGGGGTCTCCTCCAGGTGAGACGCCGAAGAGACAGCAGTGGGATGAATGGGGTCAGCCCAGTGAACCGGAGCGGTATCCGGAGGGGAGTCACGCTGAGAACGTCTCTGGCCACGGTGTCGACGTCTACGACGGGCCCCGGATGGTGCGAACTCCAGGACTGGATCGAGGGAAGGATCCGGATTCCAGAGCGGGCAGCGGGAGCTCCGGTCACTCCGCCTTTGGCCTCGTTCCTCCTCGATCTCCTGGAGCGCCTCGCGGTGGACGGCGATCTCTTGTCTCCTCGCTTGGACGTCCAAGTGGTCGGTGTAGCGGGAAGACAACCGGTCGAGCGTTCTCTCAGCGCAGTCCAGGTAGTAGTGCGCTTCGGATGAGTCGTCAAGGCTGGCGGAAGCGCTGATGAAGTCATCCACCTCCTCCAGCGCCTCAGGCAGCTGGAGCCAGAGATCACTCCACCTTGCAGCCTCCTCCTCTTCGTACATCAGAATTGTCTGGCGTTGGGCAGCGATGTCGAGTCTCCTCGCGTCGACCTCGGGGTGACCGTTGTAGCGGGAAGGCAGACGGTCAAGCACCTCCTCAGCCCGGTCTAAATACCACTGTTCATCGGGCTGATAACCGAGGAGAGGAGGGGCGAGGGAGGTGTCTGGATGCCCATCGTGGTCGGAGGCGATAATGAGGATTTCATCTACCTCCTCCAGCGCCTTGGTCAGCAGGACGTGGGAACCCCGAGAACGACTCCGCTGAGATGGCATATTTCCAACGCCGCGTACCTGGACAGGAAGGACAAAGTTCCCAGAACGCAACTTACTGAGAACGGCGTCTCCTTCTGGCGGCTGTCTACTGTCACGGCTGGCCCTCACGAGCCAGCATAAGACGCCTCAGTTCAGTAAATTGCAGTTCAGTTCTTTTATTTATAAAGCACAGGACTTAGGTGTACAACATAACTTTGCCACGCAGGCTTCGTTACACAACACAACATAAATTCACAATAGAGAGTTATGGCAGTGACGAGGAGCTCTCGTCTGCCGTAATTAGGAAGGAACGTCAGTGAGGGAGAAGACAGTTCCAAATAAATCACTTACATGCAGCGGGATACGTCGAGGAACCCAGGGAGCATGTGGTAAGGAGACAGGGGAAAGTCATAGGACTTCTGACAAGACAGCCGCGCCGTCCAGTTCACTCGCACTGACATTTAAAGCCAGCTGCTCATGATTGGAAACGCGGCACAGCTGCCCAGGTTCTGACAGCTGAGAGCTCCCGAGCGTCTGGCCAATCAGAGCCCGGGAAACCCGTGTGACGACACCAGCTGTCAAAACCTGACAGAGATGAGGAATAACCCGAGCGCGGACAAAGCGCTCGGGATATGACAGGCGCCAGAGATCCGCCCTCGCCCCTTCTCCTATTAGTAAAAGTAGTTCCGCCGGGCTTAGAGACTAAACCACACGGGCAGGCTAGGAGTTGGACTTAGTTGACAGAGGCTTTTCAAGACGCACACCATAAGGAGCATTTTATAAGCACTGGGAGCTTAACCCCAGTGCTGCTCCTGGCTATGACAACCTTGGAAAGAGAACGGACTGATAAAATATTAAGATTTTTTTAAAGGGCAAACTTTAAGAAGTTTTGAAGATTTGAAAAAACAAGGTCTAGTAAATCAAGATCTTTACAGGTTCTTTCAGCTTAGACACCACATAAACAAAATACTTAAAAAGGAGGACTTGGAAAGGGCCCAGTCAGGTGTTCTGAAGGTTTTCTTAATGGCATATAAAGGGATCCCAGGGATCAGATACATTTCTAAAATATACCATGGTCTTCAAGACTTAAAAGGAGACAACACATCATATATAAAAGAGAGATGGGAAAAAGAGGGGAATTTCTCTTTACAACTGGAAATATGGGAAAAGCTAAATAAACAACAATGGAAAAGTACTTCATCCCTGCAGCGGAGAGAATTTAGATGGAAAAATTTGGTAAGATTTTTCAGAACACCTGCACAAAACAAATTTACTCGTAAGGGGTTGAATTGTTGGTGCCTGTGTGGTGAAGAGACTGCAAATCATTTTCATGTGTTTTGGTCATGCCCAGTTATCCACCAATATTGGACCAATGTACAGACAATATTGGGGAAAATATTCAAAGTAACAGTTCCCTTTTCTTTTGCAACTTTGTATTTGGGTTTACTACCGGAATCACTGGAATGACGAGGAGAAAAATACTTATTCACTGTTTTAATATTGGCAAGTAAAAAAGCTCTAACAAAAAAATGGATGTTGAAAGACCGTCCTACACTTGAAGATTGGATTAACGTGATTCAGGACATTTATTCAATGGAAAAGTTGACATTTGCACTGAGACAGGACATGGATGGGTTCTTGAAATTTTGGCAACCCTGGAACGCATATGTGTCTTCCATCAGATCTAATCTTTGAGAAATACCATTTCAATAATGGCACCTCTCTTTGCTCCAACGCTACTCAGATGCTCTTTTATTTTTCTGCTCTTTTGTTTTTGTTTTGTTTTGTTTTTTGTTTTGTTTTTTTGTTCTTCTTTTAATTTCTCTTTTTCTTTCACTTAAAAAAAGGGTGTTGTAATAATTTTTTTCCAATGTTGTCAAAAAACAAAAAAAGGGGGAATATGTGATGAAAATGTAAACAATGCAATGCTGTAATGACATGTATACCCTTTGCAAAAACTTAAATAAAAAAAAACAAAAACAAAAAACAAACTCATGAAACAGGCCTGGACAAAAATGATGGTACCCTTAACTTAATATTTTGTTGCACAACTTTTTGAGGCAATCACTGCAATCAAACAATTTCTGTAACTGTCTATGAGACTTCTGCACCTCTCAGCAGGTATTTTGGCCCACTCCTCATGAGCAAACTGCTCCAGTTGTCTCAGGTTTGAAGGGTGCCTTCTCCAGATGGCATGTTTCAACTCCTTCCATAGATGTTCAATAGGATTTAGATCAGAGCTCATAGGAGGCCACTTTAGAATAGTCCAATGTTTCGCTCTTAGCCATTCTTGGGTGGTTTTAGCTGTATGTTTTGGGTCATTATCCTGTTGCAAGACCCATGACCTGCGACTGAGACCAAGCTGTCTGACACTGGGCAGCACATTTCTCTCTAGAATACCTTGATAGTCTTGAGATTTTATTGTACCTTGCACAGATTCAAGACACCCTGTACCAGATGCAGCAAAGCAGCCCCACAACATAACAGAACCTCCTCCATGTTTCACAGTAGGGACAGTGTTCTTTTCTTGGTATGCTTCATTTTTGCGTCTTGAACATGGCGCTTATGTGCCTTGCCAGAAAGTTCCAGTTTTGTCTCATCTGTCCATAGGACATTCTCCCAGAAGCTTTGTGGTTTGTCAACATGCAGTTTGGCAAATTCCAGTCTGGCTTTTTTATGATTTGTTTTCAACAGTGGTGTCCTCCTTGGTCGTCTTCCATGAAGTCCACTTTGGCTCAAACAACGACGGATGGTGCGATCTGACACTGATGTACCTTGACCTTGGAGTTCACCATGAATGTATTTAGAGATTGTTCTGGGCTCTTTTGTTACCATTCATATTATCCATCTCCTCCTGTGGCCATGTCCAGGGAGGTTGGCTACAGTCCCGTGGATCTTAAATTTTGGTGTGCAGCACGTGCATCATCTTCTTCCACATGATAAGCTGGAAGGGCCCTGAGAAATCCGTGAAGTCAGTCTGACAACTAACTGGCTCAAAAGTTGTGAAAGTCTTGCAATGAATCACCTCATTAAGTGTCTCAGCAAGGCTCTCAAAGCTAGTTTTTCCACCGAGATGGGTGTGAATTTCAGATATAGCCTTGTCCACATTTGCTGCTTCCGTCTCCACTTTATTCAAGTTGTCATCTATCATGGCCATAGTGGCCACTTCCTCCGCATCAAGACTGTCAAGCAAGGAGTCCCTTTCATCAAGCAAAAATTGGACCATTGCTTCAACATCTGCTTCGATCTTCTCCTTGAGTCTCTGCTTCTTCACCCTCACTTCACTTTTAGTGTGCTCATCAGTTGCTATGATTTTTACACAATGGGATTTCTCCCAGTTAAGCTCCATGAGCTGCAGTTTCAATTCCATTTTCATGTCATTCACAACTTCTGGTACAGGTGCCACCTCATGGTGTCTGTATGTTCTAGACTCCCTGCAGACGACACAAGTGAGCCTCTTATCGGTCTGGCAGTATAGTTTCAACTCTTCTCCGTGGTGTTCACACTTTCCATCCACTTTAACGGGCTTTGAGGGCGCCAGACAAGCACCTAGGTCGTCCAGCTTGGCCACTAGGTTCTGTACAAGGTAGTTTTTAGTGAACGTCTTCTTGTTGAACACCATCCAACACTGGGGACACTGATACCCGTACTCTCCGCCATTTTCATCCCAGTGCATACAGATACAAAATCGGCAGAAACTGTGCCCGCACTTCAGTATGACCGGATCTTTGAAGCTGTCCAAACAAATAGCACATGTTGGCTCTTTCCTCAGGTCATCTCCAGATGCTCCAGCAGTCGCCATATTTGCATAGCCGCTGAATGAGTGTAGTGTTGTAACAATTGTAATAATAATTTGTAACAATTTTTACTTCCCTGGGTAACTCCTTTTTCTATTATGCTGTGTGCATTTCTGTTGGTTTGGGTCGTCTACTGTGTCATGCTACTGTTACAGTGTAATTTCCCAGTTTGGGATCAATAAAGTCCGTCCGTCCGTCCGTCCGTCCGTCCGTCCGTCCGTCCATCCATCTATCTATCTAATTCCTTATTAGTGCAAAGAAGTAGTGTTATATGGAACCCAGCCACAGGGGGTGCACAAGCCAGTGTACTACTGCTGGATATATGGGAGGGTTGTGTCAGGAAGGGCATCCGATATAAAACCTTTGCCAAATCAAACATGCAGATCATGACGAATGACACTTTCATACTGGATTAGTCGAGGCCCGAGTTAACAACAACCACCACCAGTGCTGTTAACCAACAGGGTGCCGGTGGAAATTGGGCAACTGTTGGTCAAAGATCGAAGAGGAGGAGAGGGGGAAGGCATGTTAGGAGGGAACAAGAGCACTCTGAGGCGAGTGCAATATCCCCCGCCTCTGTTTTCTTTGAAGATCCCAATACTCACTGATGGAGAGCAGTTTTCAACTTTTCAATATAATTACTGTGGCAGAACCAAATTATGATAAGGCCATCATCCACAAATATACAACAAAGTATACAACCCACAGTTGTAGGTCAGGATCCCAAGGTGAACCTGTGTAGCAAGTATGGTGACCCTAGAGAGCTTTACACGTTCTGAATGGGAAGAGTGAGAACTGTGTTTGGAAACTTGAGGGAGAGACTGGAACAATCGACATGTGTCCATCCATGTGAAATGCAAAGTGTACAGAGCGACAGTACTGGCTACTCTATTGTACAGTGCTGAAACTTGGACTGTCTATAGAGCGCAGGTAAAGAAACTCCACGCGTACATGATGAGACACCTTTGAGTCACAATGAACATCTCATGGAAAAACAAGATAACCTACATAAAAGTGTTGAAATGAGCTGGTCTACCATCAATGGAGGACATGCTAATACTGATGAACCTGAGATGGTTCGGACATGTTGATAGGATGGACCACCAGCGTCTCCCTCGACAGATACTCTACTCACAGTTATGTGAGGGCAAACGCAATCAGGGTAGACCAAGGCTCAGATTTAAAGACACTGTAAAAAGAAACTTGAAGAAGTTGGATATAGACAGGAGTTCTTGGCAGCGGAAAACTAAGGACAGAGCTACGTGGAGGAATCTGATCAGACCTAAATGAAACAGTCATTGTCACCCACGACAGACTGCTATGATGATGATGAGTAAGAGATCATAGGGAGTGCCATCCTTGACCTTTGACCTATTGACCGCAAACCTGTAGTCAGAGGTTATGGTCTCAGAGTGAACCTGTGTATCAAATTTAGTGACCCTAGCTTTCTTTGTTGTTGAGATATACTTTATAAGGCATTTTGATGTTGATCTTTGATCTTGCGATCCCAAAACCACAGTTACACTTCAGGGTCACAGGGTGAACCTGTGTACCAAGTTTGGTGGCCCTAGCTTTACTCATACAGTAATAAGGCGTAAGGAATGTTGACCTTGACCTTTAACCGTTTGACCCCAAACCCAAAGTCAGAGGTCAGGATCCCAAGGTGAACCTAGGTAGCAAGTTTGGTGACCCTAGATTTCTTTGTTGTTGAGATATACAGTAGTTTATAAGCCATTTTGACGTTGACCTTTGACCTTGCGATCCCAAAACCATAGTCATACTTCAGGGTCACAGGGTGAGCCTGTGTACCAACTTTGGTGACCCCAACTTTACTCGTACAGTAATATGGCATAGGGAATGTTAACCTTGACCTTTGACCCCAAACCCATAGTCAGAGGTCAGGATCCCAAGGTGAACCTGCGTACCAGGTTTGGTGGCCCTAGCTTTGTGTGTTGTACAGTATTAAGGCATAAGAAAGCTTAACTTTGACCTTTGACCTGTTGACCCCAAACCCATAATCAGCGTTCAGGATCCCAAGGTGAACCTGTATACCAGGTTGTGTGGCCCTAGCTTTACTCATTTTACAACAATAGTAAATGCAGCATTTACCATAGTGCAATTGCAAAACTTTGAACCTTTGACCCCTTGACCCCAAACCCATAGTTAGGTGAGGGTGTAAGTCGTCTAAGATGTGTAGTAGATACAACCACTGTATCAATTTGAAAAACCTACATCATTTCTTTCAGTAGTTACTGCGTTTAGAAGATTTAGGGAAAATTCTGGCCTGACCTTTGAACTTAAGGTCATCCGATGAGAGTGAAATTGCAATATGTGCATCATCAGAGTATATCAAACCATGGTACCGAGTTTCAAAACAATCGGAACAAAACTGTAGGAGAAGTTGATTTCACAAGACAGTTACTGTCTATGAAGTGAGGTCAAACAGGAGGTCATAGTTTAGGGGCTACAATTCCAGTAAAAATCATCCGATCAAAATTAAATTGCAATATCCGCATCCTCAGTGTATATCAAACCAAGGTACCAAGTTTCAAAACAATGGGACCAAAACTGTAGGAGGAGTTGATTTCACAAAAATGGGACAGACGGATGGACCGGCCCAGAACATAATTCCCCTTCAGTCTTCGCCTAAAGGGCTCTTTGATCCCTTTGTGCTTTGACCGGCGGGGGATAAAAAAGGAAAGGCAGAAGTGTGAAGGTGAGAGTAGGGACATTACATGTAGGGACTATGACTGGTAAAGGCAGCGAGGTGGCTGATATAATGGAGCGAAGAAAAGTAGATATACTGTGTTCAATAAACCAGATGGAAGGGAAGCAAGGCTAGGAGCATTGGAGGTGGATTTAAAGTGTTCTATGGTGGTGTAGATAGGAAGAGAAATGAAGTAAGAGTAATCTTAAAGGAAGAGAATGTGAATAGCGTTCAGGAGGTAAGGAGAGAAATGTGGAAGGACAGATGGCTGTGGATTTTGCTAAAAGGAGTGAAATGGCTGTGGTGAACACATCATAGGAACATAGGGTGACTTACAAGAGTGGATGAATGTGCACACAGGTGGACTACATCTTATGCAGAAGGAGAAATCTGAAAGAGATAGGAGACTGCAAGGTGGCAGCAGAGGAGAATATAGCTAGATAGCATTGAATGGTAGTCTGTAGGGTGATTTTGGAAAGCAAGAAGAGGAAGAGAGTGAAGGCAGAGCCAAAGATTAAGTGGAGGAAGTTATAGAAGGAAGAATTCAGGAAGGACTTGATGCAGGCTCTGGGTGGAAGGGAAGAAATACCAGATGACTGGGAAAGTACAGCAAAAGTATTGAGAAAAATGGAGAGAAAGATATGTGGTGTATCCTCTGGACAGAGGAAGGACAACAAGGAGACTTGGTGGTGGAATGAGGAGGTATAGGAAAGTATTCAAAGGAAAGAGTCAGCAAAGAAAAAGTGGGATAGTCAGGGAGATGAAGTATGAAAAGTAGGAGCATTTGGAAGCTCGGTGCATGGCAAAAAGAGAGGTGGCAAAGGCAAAGGAAAAGGCATATAGTGAGTTGTATGATCGGCTGGACACTAAGAAAGGAGAACATGACTTGTATCGATTGGCTAGATAGATCAAGCTGGAAAAGATGTGCAGCAAGTTAAACTAAGGACCGAAATGGTAATGTACTAACAAGTAATGACAGTGTGTTGAGAAGGTGGAAGGAATACTTTGAGGAGCTGATTAATGAAGAAAATGAGAGAGAGAGCAGGATAGATGAAGGAAAGATGGTGAACAAGGAAGTCCCAAGGATTAGCAAGGCAGAAGTGAGGGCAGCTTAGAAGAGGATAAAGAATGGAAAGGTGGTTGGTCCAGATGACATACCCGTGGAGGTATGGAGATGTTCAGGAGAGATGGCAGTGGACTTTTTAACCAGATTGTTTAACACAATCTTGGAGAGTGAGAGGATGCCTGCGGAGTGGAGAAGAAGTGCTTTGGTACCAATTTTCAAGAACAAGGGCGATGATCAGACCTGTAGTAACTACAGAGGCATAAAGGTGATCAGCCACCCTATGAAGACATGGGAAAGAGTTGTTGAAGCCAGGTTAAGAGGAGAGGTGACGATCAGTGAGCAGCAGTACGGTTTCATGCCAAGAAAGAGTACTACAGCGGGACAGTGAGATGGTGGTGAAGTGTGCTGTAGGAGTGACAGATGGATTCAAGGTGGGGGTGGGATTACATCAGGGACAGGCTCTGAATCCCTTCTTGTTTGCCATGGTGATGGACAGGCTGACAAACGAGGTCAGGCAGGAGTGTCTATGGATCATGATGTTTGCAGACGGAATTATGATCTGTAGTGAGTAGGGAACAGGTTGTAGAGAACCTGGAAAGGTGGAGGTATGCTTTGGAGAGAAGAGGAACGAGTCAAAGTCAGTAGAAGCAAGGCAGAATACATGAATGTGAATGAGAGGGGGGCAGGTTTAACGGTGAGGATGGTAGAGGTAGTGAAAGTAGATGAGTTTAAATACCTGGGGTCAACCATCCAAAACAATGGAAAATGCACATGAGAGGTGAAGAAGAGAGTGTAGTCAGGGTGGAATGGGTGGAGATGAGTGTCAGGGGTGATTTGTATAAGAAAGATAACAGCTAGAGTGAAAGGGAAGATCTGCAAGACTGTAGTGAGACCTGCTATAATGTATGGTTTG
Source organism: Pholidichthys leucotaenia (assembly GCA_020510985.1). NCBI lineage: Eukaryota > Metazoa > Chordata > Actinopteri > Cichliformes > Pholidichthyidae > Pholidichthys > Pholidichthys leucotaenia. Next base: position 247,110,686 of record CM035843.1, on the reverse strand, counting down.
GAGACGGTGGTGCTGACAAAAAGACAGGAGGCGGCGCTGGAGTTGGCAGTGTTATTACAGTACATCAGAGGGACAGCTTAGGTTGAGCGGTTTGGAGACAAAGTAAGAGAAGTAAGGCTGAGATGGTTTGGACATGTGCAGAGGAGCGATAGTGGATAAATTGGACAAAGGATGTTGAAGATGGAGCTGCCAGGCAGGAGTAAAGGAGGAAGATCACAGAGAAGATTTATGGATGTAGTGAAGGAGGACATGGAGAGGGTTGGTGTTACAAAGTAAGATGCAATGGATAGGGTGAGATGGAGGCAGATGATCTGCTGTGGTGACCCCAAAAGGGAGCAGCTAAAAGAAGTGTTATGTGGAGTCTCTATGAGCAGTGCAGACTGTAAAATCTGAGCTCAGCAGGTATGAAGTAGGCTATATTAACATAAAATACTTTTCTCTTTTTATTTTACTCACAACTCAATCATAAATACATGTCTGACATTTATAACAAACCAAGAAATTAAAAAAAAAAACCTTGTAAATTTGGCGATTTATGGTGATTTATTTCTGGGTAGACCATGGCCCCGACTGACCCATCCATCCAACCATTTTTTTACCACTTTTCCGGAGGTCTGGGTCACAGAGGCAGCAGCTCAAGCAGAGAAGCCCAGGCTTCCCTCTCCCTGGCCACCTGCTCCAGCTCTTCCGAGAGGATACCAAGACATTCCCAGGCCATCTGGGACCTTCATATACTAAATAGGAGTGACAACCCCATACCAAGATGGCAGCTTCATTGATACATTCGTTCCATTGCAATAGCCATGGCGAGATCTAGTGTTCATATCTATGAAAGTGGAGAAGCACTGTGCCTCAATGACGTCCATTAAACATACCGTGACTGACAACAGACATGCATGTGCATAACTTTTAACCATTTGGGTTCACTCACAAGGCAGAGAGAAGCAGAGGGAGGAGAAAAACATTTCCAGGACAACTTGTGCTTTTCCAGAACATTTGACTTTGTTTTTCTCATTTCCATATGTTTTCCAAGACTGGAAAATTGGTCAATCCTTTTCCAGGTTTTCCTGATTTTCCAGGATGCGTGGGAACCTTGAAGCATGTATGGAACATACAGTAACTGGCATAGTCACAATAAATGACTGACATCCAGGGCCCTATTACAATAGTCTAGTCAACACTCTATTGTCTATAGTGCAGAGCACATTTACGGGTGTGTCCAGGTCCATTTTGATATTACAGCAGTGCAAAAATGAATTATGCGCCATTGGTAGCTGCTGAATTTCAATAGCTACAGTGGGGTAAAAAAGTATTTAGTCAGCCACCAATTGTGCAAGTTCTCCCACTTAAAAGATGAGAGAGGTCTCCAATTTTCATCATAGGTATACCTCAACTATGAGAGACAAAATGAGAAGAAAAACCCCAGAAAATCACATTGTCTGATTTTTAAATAATTTATTTGCAAATTATGGTGGAAAATAAGTATTTGGTCAATAACTAAAGTTCATCTCAGTACTTTGTTATATACCCTTTGTTGGCAATGACAGAGGTCAAATGTTTTCTGTAAGTCTTCACAAGGTTTTCATACACTGATGCTGGTATTTTGGCCCATTCCTCCATGCAGATCTCCTCTAGAGCAGTGATGTTTTGGGGCTGTCGCTGGGCAACACGGACTTTCAACTCCCTCCAAAGATTTTCTATGGGGTTGAGATCTGGAGACTGGCTAGGCCACTCCAGGACCTTGAAATGCTTCTTACGAAGCCACTCCTTCGTTGCCCGGGCGGTGTGTTTGGGATCACTGTCATGCTGAAAGACCCAGCCACGTTTCATCTTCAATGCCCTTGCTGATGGAAGGAGGTTTTCACTCAAAATCTCACGATACATGGCCCCATTCATTCTTTTCTTTACACGGATCAGTCGTCCTGGTCCCTTTGCAGAAAAACAGCCCCAAAGCATGATGTTTCCACCCCCATGCATCACAGTATGTATGGTGTTCTTTGGATGCAACTCAGTATTCTTTCTCCTCCAAACACGACAAGTTGAGTTTTTACCAAAAAGTTCTATTTTGGTTTCATCTGACCATATGCCATTCTCCCAATGCTCTTCTGGATCATCCAAATGCTCTCTAGCAAGCTTTAGACGGGCCTGGACATGTACTGGCTTAAGCAGGGGGACACGTCTGGCACTGCAGGATTTGAGTCCCTGGCGGCGTAGTGTTACTGATGGTAGCCTTTGTTACTTTGGTTCCAGCTCTCTGCAGGTCATTCACTAGGCCCCCCGTGAGGTTCTGGGATTTTTTCTCACTGTTCTCGTGATCATTTTGACCCCACGGGGTGAGCTCTTGCGTGGAGCCCCAGATCGAGGGAGATTATCAGTGGTCTTGTATGTCTTCCATTTTCTAATAATTGCTCCCACAGTTGATTTCTTCACACCAAACTGCTTACCTATTGCAGATTCAGTCTTCCCAGCCTGGTGCAGGTCTACAATTTTGTTTCTGGTGTCCTTTGACAGCTCTTTGGTCTTGGCCATAGTGGAGTTTGGAGTCTGACTGTTTGAGGTTGTGGACAGGTGTCTTTTATACTGATAATGAGTTCAAACAGGTGCCATTAATACAGGTACGGAGAGGAGGACAGAGGGGCCTCTTAAAGAAGAAGTTACAGGTCTGTGAGAGCCAGAAATCTTGCTTGTTTGTAGGTGACCAAATACTTATTTTCCACCATAATTTGCAAATAAATTCTTTAAAAATCCTTCAATGTGATTTTCTGGATTTTTTTTCTCATTTTGTCTCTCATAGTTGAGGTATACCTATGATGAAAATTGGAGACCTCTCTCATCTTTTAAGTGGGAGAACTTGCACAGTTGGTGGCTGACTAAATACTTTTTTGCCCCACTGTAGTTCAGCACAAGCTCTCTGAAGCCATCTCAGGTTCAGGTTCAGGTTCAGGTTACTTTATTTGTACCCATAGGTAGATTTGTTTTGCAGTCTGGTGACATCCATATTTACAAGCCACAAATTACATTCAACATAGACACAAACACAGGAACACATGAAGCTGACTATAAACATGATAAAAATACTCAAGGCTCCATCAATCAGGGTGTAAAGACAAAGAGATGAGAGAAAAACCAGAGGTAAGAGAGAAGGGTCATATTAAAAAGTTAAAAACTAGTCAAAGAGGTTAAAAACTCAAAGGTCTAAAACCCAATAAAATATTTAGAACCCAAATAACATCCTACAAAAATAAGTAAATATAAAATGGAGTTAATAAATAGGTACCTAAATTATGTGCAATATATTGTTACAACTTGTTCAACTCTTTGACAGCAGCAGGAACAAAGCTGTTTTTGTAGCGCTGGGTTTTACTTTTTGGGACAGCAAACCTCCATCTTGAGGGAAGATGGTGAAAGTTGCAGTGCAAAGGGTGGGAGTCATCATTTAAAATGGAGGTAGCCATCCTCTGTACTTGTCTGGTGTACAGGGATGTCAGGCTCAGCTGTCCCAAGATATTTGTAGGATTGTACACATTCGGTGGTCTGGCCTTTTAGTACGGTGACTTTGTGCCTGGGAGTTTTCCTCCTAAAGTCAATAATCATGTCTTTAGTTTTTGTCGTATTCAGCTGCAGGTAGGAATCCTCACACCAGTGAACAAAATCATCAATTACTGGGCCGTGGCCACTCTCACCATCCTGGAGGAGACTGACAATAACTGAGTCATCAGCATACTTTATAATGTGTCTGTTGTCATGTCTGCTCCGACACATGTTTGTGTACAGGATGAAGAGTAGTGGTGACAACACACACCCTTGAGGAGAGCCAGTAGAAGAGCATTTTAGGTCAGACAATGTACCATTGACCCTTACTCTCTGTGTCCTGTTGGTTAAGAAATCCAGAATCCAACCCACCAGATTATTGCTCAAATCAAATTGTTGCAGGAGCCTTTCAACTAAAATATGAGGTTGGATTGTATTAAAGGCGGAGGAAAAGTCCACAAATAAAAGCCTGGCGTGTGTCCCATTAAAATCCAGATGTTTAAAAAGCATGTTAAACAGAGTGACAGTGGCATCCTCCACTCCTCTGTGAGGCCTATAGGCAAACTGCAGAGGATCCAATGCATGCTCAGTCTGCTTTAGGACCTCACATCTGAACAGTTTTTCAAAAATTTTCATTAAAATTGAAGTCAAAGCAACTGGTCTAAAGTCGTTTATCGTTTTAGGACAGCTGGATTTTGGAACGGGAACAACCACGGCTTCTTTCGAGATCTTAGGCACATGTTGTGTCTGTAAGGACTTATTGAAAATGTAATGAAATATAGGACTCAGTTCATGTGCACAGGACTTTACCAAGCGCCCACATATATTATCAGGGCCCTGACTTGTGTTCACTTTTACAGCGCAGAACTCCCTTTTAACATCCTGCACCTCAATATTAAAGTGCTGATTGTCTTTGAGTTTCTGTTTCAAATCTTGGGTTTCTGTGCTAAAATCAAAGGAGTCAAAACGACCATAAAAACAATTAAGAGCATTAGCCAGCTCTGTGTCTGAATTAAAACCATCTAAAAGCACACGATTGCTGCATTCTGTGCTCTGAAGGCCTGCAATAGTTTTCATACTAGCCCAGGCTGAACCAAGTTTCTTTGCTGCCATCTTGCTTTCCAACTCTGATTTATAATTCTGTTTTGCTCTTAAAATTTCGGCCTTCAGCTCTTTTGTGGCAACCTGTAGCTCAGAAACAGACCCCTGTTTAAAGGCAAGTGCTTTCCTCTGTAAGCAGGATTCAACTGATTTTGTAACCCATGGCTTGTTGTTGGGATATATTTTGACACGTTTACGTGGAACGATCGCATTTTTACAGAAAGCCATGTATGAGCATGTGACGTCCACCAAAGAGTCCAAATCATACCTGCAGGACAGTGTGAACATCTCCCAGTCTGTACAGTTAAAGCATTCCTGGAGGCTGTGCACTGAATCCTCTGTCCACACATCTATGTCTCTGGTCTCCACCTTGCCTCTTCTGAGAGCAGTTTTATATGTGGGTAGCAAATGTACACAGTTGTGATCTGAGGATCCTAAAGGAGGAAGGGGAAGTGATTTATAGGCCCTCTCTATGGATCCATAGCACAGGTCCAATGTCTTTTTTCGCCTGGTTGGGCAGGAGACATACTGATAAAAGTTTTTAAGTGTCTTCTTTAAAGAAACATGGTTAAAATCCCCAAGAATAAAGTTTGGCGCCTCTGGAGAAATTGACTGCAGCCGCTGGACCACATCAAAGACGGTGCTGGAGGCGGAGTCAGCGTCTGCCCTCGGGTGGATGTACACAGTCGTGATAAAAAGCTGGGGGAACTCGCGAGGCAAATAAAAAGGGCGTAGTGACACAGACAGCAGCTCCACATCGGGTGTACAGATGCGCTCTCTGACCGTGACAGATGTGCAGTACTGCTTATTAATATATAAACATACGCTGCCCCCCTGACGTTTCCCCGTTACCTCTTCCTGCCGATCAGAGTGGAGTGGGGCTCCAAAGCCGTCAATACACAGGTCCGCATCCCGGTCATGCGCAGTAAGCCAAAACTCGGTATAAGCCATGACACAGCAGTTCTTAAAGTCCTTCTGGTAGCGTACATTCCCTTGAATTTCATCCACCTTGTTCCTCAGATATTGTACGTTCCCAAAAATCATAGAAGGAAGAGTTACCAAACTGACGTCTTCTCAGGCGCAATTTCACGCCTCCACGCTTTCCGCGTTTCCTTCTCCCGTCTCTCTTTTCACCGCTGTGTCCATGAACGTCTCTCAAAATAAAGTCCGGCAGTTGCGGCTTAGACTCAATCACAGACGCTGCATCAACCGTGTTTAAATGCAGCAACATGTCCCTGGAATAATGTATCCCGCTCGCCATGATCCCGATCGTGTTTACCTCAGAGACAAAGAGCCGGAGGAAAAGTAGCAGCAGTGCAAAAAAGGGGAGGAAGTCCATATTGATGGAACCAGGGAGCTCTTCGCCATACAGTCCACAAACATACGAGGACAGAAACGACACAGAAAATTTCGTAAAAACACATTAAAGTGCATAAAAACAGACACACAGACGATGACCTTTTTCACCAGCTGCCGGTCGCTGCGTGCGCATGCGCCCAAAAAAGCACTCAAGACATTCGCACCCCATTTGCTTAAAGTTGAGAGAACCTCAGCTGTGAACAGAATGGATTGCGAGGCATTCTACATAGACAATAAATGAGAAGAGGCAAAACACATGCCTAGGTGGACCCATATCTTGAGAATAGGGCTGGGAAATATACCTAATATATTCAATGTATCAGTACAGTTGACCACCTGCAATACGTAAAATGTCTATATTGCACATATCAAGTATAGTTTGTCATGTTAATATGAGCCGGGACTTCACTCCATGCAGTGTCTCTCTCTCCCCAGCTGCAGTTCCTCAGCAGCCCCCCCCCCCCCAAAAAAAAACAAAAAACAAAAAACGTGCTTAGCTGCCCACAGGGAAGTTTGCTGCAGGCAGAGATAAAAAGTAGAATAACAGAATTAACAAAACTGAGCATGTCCGTCTTAAGCACACAAAACCAGGGGAGCTAAATGAAGATAAACATTTCCAGTCTGAATTCTGAAAATATGAAAATCAAACACTCTTCATGAGCAAACTTTCAAAATAAGAGTTCCTATCTGGTCTCACAAACCTTCAAAATCAGAGCGAGTACCTGGCCCAATGAAGAACTGATGAAAACAGATGCATAAGAACAAAAATAAGCAACAAATTATACTTCTGTTACTTATTAGGCCACCAAGTATTAACTATGTGTGGCAAACTGAAATATTTCTACCTATGTGGATAAACTTGATTACTTGATAACATAAGTTTGTTAAACAAGGGAAAAAAAGATACTTTATCATATCATCATATCATATCGAGTATTGCTGACTGTAGGTCCAAGGACCTCTACTGTCAGTCCTAAGATTACAGCGCTGTGAAAAAGTATTTGCCCCATTCCTGATTTCTTATATTTTTGCACATTTGTCACACTTAAATGTTTCAGATCATCAAACAAATTTTAATATCAGACAAAGATAACCTGAATAAATACAAAATGCAGTTTTCAAATGATTTCATTTATTAAAAGAAAAAAAAAACTATCCAAACTTACCTGGCCCTATGTGAAAAAGTAATTGCCCCTCTTGTTACATCATGAATTAACTGTGATTAACCATATTTTTTGGAAAGCTGAGTTCAGTTTCAGTAGCTACACCCAAGCCTGATTGCTACCAGACTTGTTGAATGAAGAAATCACTTAAATAGAACCTGTCTGACATCCTAAAGTAGGCTAAAAGATCTCAAAAAGCAACACATCCCACTGTGAGCTAAAGAAAGTCAAGATCAGATGAGAAACAAAAACCCAGAACAACATCTAAAGACTGCAGGCCTCACTTGCCTAAGTTTGAACACTGGTCCATGATGGAACAATAAGAAAGAGACAAGGCAAAAATGGCATCCATGGGAGAATTCCAAGACAAAAACCGCTGCTGGACAAAAAGAACACAAAGACTCGTCTCACATTTGCCAGAAAACACCTAGATGATCCTCAAGACTTTTGGGAAAATATTCTGGGGACTGACGAGACAAAAGTTGAACTTCTTGGAAGACATGTGTCCTGTTTTATCTGACATAAAACTAACACAGAATTTCATAAAAAGAACATTGTATCAACAGTCAAACATGGTGGTAGTAGTGTCATGGTCTGGGGCTGCTTTGCTGTTTTAGGACCTAGACAACTTGCCCCAATTGACAGAACCATGAATTCTGCTCTCTACCAAAAAATCCTGAAGGAGAATGTCCGGCCATCAGTTCATGAAGCCCTCCAATGTAACTGAATTTAAACAATTCTGGACAGAAGAGTGGGTCAAAATTCCTCAACAGCAACGTAAAAGACTCATTGCCAGTTGCTGGCACCAATGGTGGCACAACCAGTTATTAGGTTTAGGGGGGCAGATAGGGGCAATTACTTTTTTACATAGAGCCAGGTAAGTTTGGATATTCCCCTTAATAAATGAAATCATCATCTAAAAAACTGCATTTTGGTATTTACTCAGGTTATCTTTGTCTAATATTAAAATTTGTTTGATGATCTGAAACGTTTAGGTGTAACAAATATGCAAAAATCCCTCAAGGATTTCGTGATGCTGCGATTGCATCACTTCACACAAAATCAGCCAGTCAGTGCAACTACTGCACAACCTTGCAACTTTGTCCAATCATCGCAACTTTCCCGCAATTTTGGCCAATCCTCATCAACTTCCGCCAATTTCACCAATCAAATTTGTCTCTGACTGGCGCTGAAACACTCAGTCTAACCAATCAACTGCATCACGTTCACTTCCATGTTCACAATAAGTTTTAACTTACACATCAGCAAACAGAGTGTGTGATTTAAAAAAAAAAACAGTCACCCGCGAGGTTTACCTACACCGTCCCTTTCTCCGTCTCCTCCAGCCTGCCGGTGGATGTCTCGCCACGTCTCCGTCCTGACTGTGTGCACGAAGCACTGGGTTTGTGTTGAAAAACATCCACCTGCCCCAAAAGCACCCCGTTGCGGGAGCGAGTGTGAGGAGAGACACCTCCAAACTACAAACACAGCGAGCAAATCTATCACTACAGCCAGTGTTTGGACATTTTATACATCTTTAGAGGTAAAATCATTACTATATATGGTCAATGAGCTTTAAAGCGGTGGACACCCCCCCACCCCCCGCCGTTCCGTCGTAAATGTGTGTGTGTCAACACCGACGTGCAGCAGACAGACAGGTAGGCGTTAGGCACGGAAAGAGAGAGAATATTGCCTATCATTTTTGTTTTTTCAGAAAAACACAGACTCCTATAGACAATACAGAGCAACAGAATACAGTGGTTGGGGACCGTAGGGAGTTTTCAAATGAAGGTGCTGTCAATAATTTCCAAATCTAGACTCTTTAACATGCATTCAATGCAATTTAGCTGTTTTAATGGATATTGTGTTAATGTTTGTATTTGCTGTTGCACAAGTTTTTTTTGTATAGCAGAAGTTTCTGCTTAATTTACAAATCACTGTAATACGAAATTTTTGACAATCCTGTGCTTTTCTTGTATTGTTATATAGAATATCACTGCAAAAAAACATCTGCTTTAAAATTTGTAATTCTTCCCACAACCTTTTGTGCAAAAAACACAATAAAAACACTGCAACTTTTAAAAAAGGCTCCCGCAAATTCAGGCTTTTTGGGCCACAACAATCATAAAAACATCCCGCAAAATCCTGGAGGGACTGAAAATATAAGAAATCAGGAAAGGGACTTTTTCATAGCACTGTATACTAGTCTTTCTGCTATAGCAGCGTCCAGCCCGTCATCAGGGTCCAACACTGCTTCTTTAGGGTTAAAAGGCTCCTCAGAGTTGAAGTATATTGACATCTTACTCCAGTATTTATCCAGTCTGCTCTTAAGACTATTGGCACTTGGAGCATTTATAACACAATCTGGAAGTTTATTCCATAGTGTATATCTCATCTGCAGATCACACAGCAAATGCATTCTGCCTTAAACAAGTCTTTGATCTGATCCTCTCTATTTTTAAGTGATGTCCCCTAGTTGTCCTATTCCTTGTATTCAGTTTGATAAAATCTGCCACATCAAGGTCATATTTCCTCGTCAAAACTTTATATAATTCAGTCATGACACCTCGTAGTCTGCGGTAAGATGATGCTAAATTCAATTTTTTTAAACTTTCTGAGTAAGGCAAATCCTTAAGTGCCGGCACATATTTAGTTGCTCTCCACTGAACATTCTCAATGGCATGTATGTGTTTCTTTAAGTAGGGTGCCCAGATTTGATTAGCATATTCCAGATGAGGTCTCACCAATGCCTTATATAATAATTTAAAGTTGTTCTGATCCATCCATTCATCCATCTTCTTCTGCTTAATCCTTTTCGGGTCACGGGTTGTTCTGATCCAGATATTCAAAGTTTCTTCTAATGGTACCTAACATTTTATTGGCTTTATTAATCTTCTCTTTGATGTGTTGACTGAAGTTTAACTCATTATCTATAATTACTTTAATATCCTTTTCTTCCCTAACCTGGCTAATAAATTCCCCTACATTTCCTAACTCATAAAATGTAGTTGCATTCTCCATTTTTTGTGTTATCCTCATATGCGTACATTTATCTAGATGTAATTTTAAAAGAGATGAATCTGTCCAGTTTATGATGGAATTCAGATCATCCTGAAGTTTTACACAGTCCTCTTTGTTATAAATAGGTCTGTATATCTTAGTATCATCAGCAAATACTGTAGGTATACTAAGGATCCCTGTGATACCACTTCCGGTAAATCATTTATATACAGCACAAACAACAATGGTCTGAGCACTGACCCTTGAGGTATCCCACTCATCACATCTTTCCACTCTGAGCATGTACCTTGAATAACCACTCTCTGCTTTATATTTAATAAGAATGCTTTAATGCAATTTATTACTATATCCAGAATCCTGTAAGAACTAAGTTTATTTATTAATCTCAAATGTGGTACCTTATCAAATGCTTTAAGAAAATCACAATATATTACATCAGGGGATGGGCAGGGATGGGAAACTTTGGTGGTAGTGAGGGTCACAAAATTTTTTCCTCACTTCTCGAGTGTCACAATCTGAGCGCAGGGGGATTCCACCGGGCTCAGTCTTTTTGCCTTTTTTCATATTTGTACAGTGTTGTCGTTTTGAGTTGCAATTCCTGTTATTTTATCCTTGGTTGATTTGTCACATATTCTGTACTGTTTCTTAGTATGATTCATTTTCCTGTTTACGTTCATTATAGGACAGCGCAGTGGCAGAGTGGTTAGCACTGCGGCAGCACAGCAATTCACCCTTGGCCGGGGGATCCTGGGTTCGATCCCAGCCCCCGACCAACAGTGATCTGTGTGGAGTTTGCATGTTCTCCCCGTGTCTGTGTGGGTTTACTCCGGGATTTCTCCGGTTTCCTCCCACATGCCAAAAACATGCAAGTTACGTTAATTGGCATCAAACTGGGGATTCTAAATTGTCCTTAGGTATGAATGTGAGAGTGAATGGTTGTCTGTCTCTCTGTGTTGGCCCTGCAATGGACTGGCGATCTGTCCAGGGTGTACCCAGCCTCTCGCCCATAGATGCTGAGATAGGCTCCAGCCCCCACCACGACCCGAAAAGGATTAAGTGGAAGAAGATGGATGGATGAATGGATGGACGTTCATTATAGTTTGCTATTTACATTTTTGAAGTTCCTTGTCTTAATTTTGCCATCTCATTATATTTTTATTCTGTTGTGTTCTCCCTCTGGGTTGACAGCTGTCAGTGACATTTCCGGGTTTTTGCTCCGTGTGGGCGGGGTCCCTGTCAGCCCGTTCTCTCCCCCCTCATTGCTCCCAGCTGGTCTAAATTGTATCTTTATTATCTCCTGCCCGCTCATGTGACCCATACCTGTTATCACTTGTGTCATTTGTTTCTAGCCTTATTTAAGGGCTGTTATGTTCATTTCTCGTTGCCGGAGTCTCGAGTTTCTTCCCCCACGTCCTCACCAGAACCCTGCCCTTGTCCTGGTGAGCTTAAACCTGTAAGTTTATCTATTTGTTTGTTTGACAGTTTGGATTTTTGTGTTGGTGCACTCTGTGGACTTTGTGTTTTTGTTTCTTAATAAATTTCACAAACTAGCAGTTCAGCATCTGGGTCTTTCTCTCTGCCCTGAAGGGCAATTCTTGACACCGAGGGCCAGATTTACAAGTAAACCTTTACAAAGTCAAAAGTTTCACAATTAAAACTGAAAATGCAAATGAAAATAAAAATTACTCAGTGTTTTATCATATTAGAATTAAAATTACTGATAAAATTAGATCTGCCCTGCAATGGACTGGTGAGCTGTCCAGCGTGTACCCTGCCTCTCACCCAAAGATGCTGGAATAGGCTCCAGTCCCCCACCCAAAAAGGATTAAGCAGCAGAAGATGGATGTATGTATGGATAAAATTATATCATGACCTAATTTTTAAAACTCTGTCGCAAAATAATGACCAAAGAGAAATTCCGGACGATAATTAACAAAAAAAACCAAGAAGAAAAGGAAATATTGTGGGTGTGGAGGGGCAGGAGAATCAGCTGTGGGTAGGTGGGCTTGTTAATGGCGCACCAGAATGGGGAATAAAAAAAGTTTAAGAGCCACTGGTATAAATGAACAAAAAAATCAGCAGATGACTTCCGGTTATGGCAGCTGCGTAGGAGGGTGTGCTCCACTCTGCTCTGCAACTAATGATAAAAAAGTAGGCTAAAACTCTCCCAATTGGAACAAAAACCTATTCTAGCGTTTGGGGGTGGATATGGTAAAAACTAAGGCTGTGAAATCAGGCGGAGGAAAAACTGATTCGTCGAGACAAGCCAAGTTAACAGATTTCCACGCTCGTGACGCAGCAGATAAATCGCCTGTGACCATGGCTGAGGAGGGAGCTAGCGGTGGTGCGGTGACTGCCGAAGGAACGAATGCGGTCCTTGCTGCAATCAGCGCTATGAGAACAGACTTTTCGTCTAAGTTTGATGGGATTATAGCTGCGATTGAAGCTATGAGAAAAGAATTAAGCGACTGTATGGAGCGAATATCGCAGGCAGAGCTCCGGATCTCCAACGCTGAAGATGACGTCAACAGCCTGCAATTAAAGGTCCAAACACTGGAATTAAAAAATAAACGTCTGGAAGATAACATATTGGACTTAGAATCCCGGTCGAGACGGAATAATTTAAGGCTTGTGGGCCTTCCGGAGGGGGCGGAGGAACAGGATGCGTGTTCCTTTATGGAAAAGTGGATTCCAGAAGCGCTGAATAACGCAGATCTACAGTCATCAGTTGTCTTGGAGAGCGCACACCGAATGGGCCCACCGAGAGATAAGAAGACAACACCGAGGACGCTGATTATGAAGTTCCTCAACTACAGGGACAAGATGACGGTCTCCAACGCAGCGCGTACGAAAGGAGAAATTAAATACCAGGATCAACAGGTGCGGTTCTACCCAGATTTGGCTGCAGGAATCCAACAATTAAGGAAACAGTTTGACCCCGCCCGTAAAGAGCTGCGCAGCCTTGGGATTCGTCACGGAGTGATTTATCCTGCAAGACTGCTGGTCACATATAAAGGGAGAACCCAAGTCTTTAAGACCCCTCAGGAGGCGCAGGAACTCATTAAGCAGATCCAAGGAGAGACTGGCGAGAGCCAAGCATGAAGCAAGAACAAGATATAAAAGGTAGAATATTGAAGCAAGTGTTCAAGTATCTGACTGATTTGAAACATATAGCATGTCTACAAAATATAGATTGTATTATACAAAAAAAAAAGCTATGATGTACAAAGTTGCAATAAAATTTTGGAGTTAAATTGGAAAAACTACAGAAGAGAGTTATTGTAATGTCATTAAAAGTAGCAGAGTCAGGGTGATTGAGAGGAGAAAAGAGTGAGTGGTTTGACAGATCCTCATGGGGGAGGAGCAGATTCAGGCTATAACGGGAGACAGATTTTTTTTTTGATTTTGGGGGGATTACCACGAATGTGGGAAGGGGGAATTTGTTTGTGTGTAGTTTGTGGGATGAATGTTCAACCATCCATGTTTTTGCTTCTCTGTATGAACATGTTTATATTGCAAGGTAATCTCAAACTCTTTATTGATCATAGACCAAAGCGTTAAGCTTAATTTAACATCATGGAATTGCAGAGGTCTACAAAATCTAAAAAAACTTAAACAAGTTTTGAATAAAATAAAAGACATAGGTTCAAAAATTGTGTTTTTACAAGAAACTCATCTAATAGAGGAGGATTTCAATTCAATTCAACTTTATTTAGATAGCGCCATTTCACAACAACAGTCATCTCATAGCACTATCAACTGTAGGGGGAACCCCCACAGTTGCAGAAAGACCCCAGCAATCAGGCAATCCCCTGTGAGCAAGCACTTGGCGATGGTGGAGAGGAAAAACTCCCTTTTAACAGGAAGAAACCTCCAGCAGAACCAGGCTCAGGGAGGGGCAGTCATCTGCTGCGACTGGCTGGGGGGTGAGGGGATAGAGAAGAAGAAAAGAACAGACATGTAGAGAGCAAACAGCACGATGGGGACTCAATCTATGGGAGAGAACAAACAAATGTTAATGACCAGCAAAAAAAATATTTCATTGAGAGTGAGAAAAGGAGTGAGGCCCAGTGCATTACTGGAGGTCCCCCAGCTGACTAAACCTATTAGCAGCATAACTAAGGGAGGGTTCAGAAACACATGATCCCTCCCTAATTGTAGGCTATATCAAAAAGGTAGGTTTTAGCCCTATTCTTAAAAACAGAGATCGAGTCTGACTCCCGAATCCAGATTGGCAGCTGATTCCACAGGAGAGGAGCTTGATAACTGAAGGCTCTGCCTCCCATTGTACTTTTGGAGATTCTAGATATTACAAGTAATCCTGCATTTTGGGAGCGTAGTGCTCTGTTAGGATAATACGGTAGTATCAGATCTTTTAAATAAAAAGGAGCCTGATTGTTTAGAGCTTTGTAAGTAAGAAGAAGGATTTTAAACTTAATTCTAAACTCTATGGGAAGCCAATGAAGGGAGGCCAGAACCGGAGAGATATGATCTCTCTTTCTAGTACCTGTTAAAACTCTTGCTGCAGCATTTTGGATCAGCTGAAGACTTTTTAAAGATGTTTTAGGACAGCCTGATAATAAAGAATTACAATAATCTAATCTCGAGCAAACAAAAGCGTGGATCAGTTTCTCAGCATCACTCTGAGACAAGATGCTCCTAATCTTGGCAATATTACGCAAATGATAGAAGGCAGTCTTAGAAACAAATTTAATATGTGAATTGAAGGACAAATCCTGATCAAAAATAACTCCAAGGTTCCTCACAGAGCTATTAAGAGAAAGAGTAACCGCATCCAAACTGAAAGTTTGATTTGGAAAGGAATTTCTAAGGTTCTTTGGACCAACAAGAATGACTTCAGTCTTATCTGAATTTAACAGCAGGAAATTCCAAGTCATCCAAGCTTTGATTTCCTTAAGACATGCTTCTAACTTGGCTAATTGATTACTATCATCTGGCTTCATTGACAGGTATAATTGTGTGTCATCAGCATAACAATGAAAATGTATACAATGCTTTCTAATAATGTTGCCTAACGGAAGCATATATAAACTAAAAAGAGTCGGGCCTAGCACAGATCCCTGTGGAACTCCATGACTGAGCTTTGAGTTGAAAGAAAACTCATTATTTACATGAACAAACTGGAACCTATCAGATAAATAAGATCTAAACCACTGCAACGAAGTTCCATTAAGTCCAACATAGTGTTCTAATCTATCAAGTAGAATATTATGATCGATAGTATCAAAAGCTGCACTAAGGTCTAAAAGGACAAGTACAGAAACGAGTCCATTATCAGATGCAATGAGGAGGTCGTTAGTGACCTTCGCTAAGGCTGTTTCAGTACTATGATGGATTCTAAACCCAGATTGAAACTCTTCAAGTAAACCATTTCCCTGCAGGTGGTCAAATAATTGCGTAGCAACAACTCTTTCTAAGATCTGTGAAATGAAAGGGAGATTAGAGATTGGTCTATAGTTAGCTAAAGCTCCTGGATCTAGCGTTGGCTTTTTGAGTAAGGGTTTAATTACAGCCGTTTTAAAAGCCTGCGGTACATGGCCTAAAGTTAATGAAGAATTGATTATATGAAGAATAAGGCTACCAATAAGTGGGAAGACTTCTTTAAATAACCTGGTAGGAATAGGGTCTAAAACACAAGTTGAAGGTTTGGATGAGGAAACTATTTTGTCTAACTCACAAAGGTCGATTGGAGTAAACTCATCAAGACAAACATCTATTGTTTGGCTCGGAAAGTGAGACGGCGGAAGAGAGGAAGACGAGCGGGCGCTCTCGTACGACTTCGCAGGAGAGGCTCGCGAACGGCGCTGCCTGGCATATTTCTGTCCAATACCAACTCTCTCTCTAACAAGGTGGATGAACTGAGACTGCTGATGCGTTTTAAGGACCTCGCCTCCTCAGCTGTCCTCTGCTTTACTGAGACCTGGCTCCGGGAAAATATACCGGACAGCGCGCTGCGCCTCGACGGCTTTCAGCTCTTCCGTGCTGATCGTGACACAGAGCTTTCCGGCAAGACCACAGGAGGCGGTGTCTGCTTCTACATCAACTGCAGCTGGTGCTCTGATGTAACGGAAATTTCCAAACACTGTTCTCCTGCCTTGGAATTTCTTGTTATCAATTGCAAGCCCTTCTATTCCCCGCGGGAGTTTGCTTCTTTCATACTCATCGCTGTGTACGCCCCTCCTGACGCGGACACGCGCGAAGCTCAGCGCGTGCTCGCGGATCACATTCAACACACAGAGCGGAGTTTTCCAGACTCGCTGATTATTGTGGCTGGCGACTTTAATCAGTGCAATCTGAGCCACGATCTCCCCCGCTACAAACAGTTTATTAAATGCCCCACCAGAGGATTAAACACACTGGATCACTGTTACACCACAGTGAAAGACGCATATCGCGCTGTTCCTCGCGCTGCGCTGGGATTATCTGATCACGTGATGGTTCACCTCATTCCCACATACAGACAGAGATTGAAGCTCACTAAACCTGTTGTGAGCACTACGAAGATACGGACCAGTGATGCTGAGGAGAAGCTGGAAACGTGCATGGAAATATCTGACTGGGGCATGCTTAAAGGAGCCACGCATGATCTGGATGAGTACACGGACACTGTGAACTCATATATCCACTTTTGTGAAGAGAACATTCTTCCATCACGCACCAGGGTGAGTTACTCTAATGACAAACCCTGGTTCACAGCTAAGCTCAGACAGATCAGGAAGGAGAAGGAAGCAGCGCTGAAAAGTGGAGACAGGGACTGCTACAGGGAGGTTAAATACCGGTTTAACAGAGAGCTGAAGAGGGCTAAATCTCTATACTCAGAGAGACTCCAGCAGCAGTTCACTGCTAATGATTCGGCTTCCGTGTGGAGAGGACTGAGGCAAATCACCAACTATCGACCTAAGGCTCCTAAAGGTCAGGATGACAAAGCCCTTTGTCAGAGACTGTCCCAACACTATGCCCGTTTTGACACCTCGTCATCTGTGTCCAACTCCCCCCCTCCCTCCAGCTCCACAGCCTCCACATTCCCTACTTCATTTAAGGCACCCCCCCCTCCTCCCCCCCTCCCCTTATCATCAGTGAGCAGGATGTGCTCAAACAGTTCTCCAGACTGAACCCGCACAAGGCCCCCGGCCCAGACGGCGTGTCTCCCTCCACCCTGAGACTCTGTGCGAAACAGCTGGCTCCTGTATTCACAGACATTTTTAACACCTCCCTTAAGTTATGCCACGTGCCGTCCTGCCTCAAATCCTCCACCATCATCCCTGTCCCCAAGAAGCCACGGATCACTGGACTTAATGACTACAGACCTGTAGCGCTCACCTCTGTAGTCATAAAGTCCTTTGAGCGCCTGGTCCTGTCCCACCTCAAGTCCATCACCACCCCTCTCCTGGACCCGCTGCAGTTTGCCTACCGAGCCAACAGGTCTGTAGACGATGCAGTCAACCTGGCCCTCCACTCCATCCTGCAGCACCTGGACTCCCCGGGAACCTACGCCAGGATCCTGTTTGTGGACTTCAGCTCCGCATTCAACACCATCCGCCCCGCTCTGCTCCGGGACAAGCTGTCCCTGCTCAACGTGCCTGACTCCCTCTGCAGGTGGATCATCGACTTCCTGACGGACCGGAGGCAGCATGTGCGGCTGGGAAAGACTGTCTCAGACTATACTAGCATCAGCACCGGATCACCCCAGGGCTGTGTACTTTCCCCCCTACTCTTCTCCCTTTACACCAACTCCTGCACCTCCAGCCACCAGTCTGTCAAGTTGATCAAGTTTGCGGACGACACCACCCTCATCGGGCTCATCTCCAACGGCGACGAGTCCGCCTACAGGAGAGAGGTGGCCCAGCTGGCGTCCTGGTGCGACAATAACAACCTGCAGCTGAACGCTCTGAAGACAGTGGAGATGATTGTAGACTTCAGGAAAGTCACAACCCCCTCTGCCCCCCCTCACCCTCTCAGGCTCTCCCATCACCACTGCTGATTCCTTCCGCTTCCTAGGCACTACCATCACCAGGGACCTCAAATGGGAGCTGACCATCAGCTCACTCATCAAAAAAGCCCAGCAGAGGATGTTCTTCCTGCGGCAGCTGAGGAAGCTCAAGCTACCCACCAAGATGTTAGTGCAGTTCTACACAGCCATCTTCGAGTCCATCCTCACCACCTCCACAACCGTGTGGTACGCAGGAGCCACTGCCAGGGACAGACTAAGGCTGCAGCGCGTCGTGCGCACTGCTGAGAAGGTGATCGGCTGCAAGCTCCCATCTCTCCAGGATCTGTACATCTCCAGGACCCGGAGGCGTGCTGGCCGGATCATAGCCGATCCCTCACACCCTGGTCACGTACTGTTTGCCCCCCTCCCCTCTGGTAGAAGACTTCGGTCCATCCAGACTAAAACCTCCCGTCACATGAACAGCTTCTTCCCCTCTGCCATTAGACTGCTGAACACTAAGTGACTCTCGTGCACCATGTACAGCAGCTCAACCAGACTCATGTTAATCATCACTGTTTTCTTCCTGCATTACCGACTGCACTATATAGTTCTCCACAGTATCTGCTGCTGGCTAATATATATTTTAACTGTTGACCAGTATCACTTAATCTTATCCTACACTTTATTACATGTATAGTTTATTTCTCTTATCTTATCATGTTTAATGTTGCAGCACTGTACCGAGACAAATTCCTAGTTTGTGTACTACATGAACAATGGCAATAAACCTGATTCTGATTCTGATTCTGATTCTGATCAATAGAAGGAGTTGTAGTAGTTACAGTATTTAAGTTAACTGTGGGAAGAATCTGATTGATTTTATCTCTGATGGATGAAATTTTATTATTGAAAAAGTTCATAAAGTCCTGACTAGTAAGCTCTAAGGGAATGCTAGGATTGACAGAGTCCTGACTCTTTGTCAACCTGGCTACAGTACTGAAAAGAAACCTGGGATTATTCTTGTTCTCTTCAATTAATGCAGAGTAATAACTCGTTCTAGCTTTTCTAAGAGATTTTTTTTAAATTAAAAGATGATTTCTCCAAGCTAAATAGATTTCATCTAAATTAGTGGAGCGCCATTTTCTTTCTAATTGACGAGTCTTCTGTTTTAAGCTACGAGTTTCTGTGTTGAACCAAGGAGTTAGAAATCTCTGATTAGACTTTTTCTTTTTTAAGGGGGCCACCAAGTCTAGAGTCTGATGCAGAGAAGCTGAAACACTATCCACCATGTTATCAATTACAGAAGGAGCAAGCTGTCTATAGCTTATTTCCGTTGTGTTGACACATGGCATAGAGGAAACAGTCTGCATAAATTTGGTAACAGCATCATCTGAGAGGCATCTACTGTAATAATATTTTTCTTTAGGAGCCAAATAGTCAGAAATAGTAAAATCAAAGGTTAACAGACAATGGTCTGACAGTACAGGGTTATGAGGAGACACTACAAGATTTTCTATTTCTATGCCATATGTCAGAACAAGGTCCAATGTATGGTGGAGATAATGAGTAGAATTTCCTACTTTCTGAGAAAACCCAATCGAGTCTAATATTGAATTAAATGCCACATTAAAGCAGTCACTATCTATATCCACATGTATATTAAAGTCCCCTACTATAATTATTCTATCAGATTTCGGCACTAAATCAGCTAAGAAATCAGCAAATTCGGATAAAAATTCTGAGTAGGTTGATGGGGGACGATAAACTATGGCAAATAAAATTGGGTTTAACCTAAAATTGCTAAAGTGCTCAATACTGAGGACCAGGCCCTCAAAGGAATTATAACATGTTTTTTGCTTTACATTAACCAGTAATTTGGAATGGTAAATTGTTGCTACTCCTCCTCCACGACCAGAACTTCTGGGATTTTGACAGTTTAAATAACCAGAGGGAGTTGATTCATTTAAACCAACATAATCCTCTTGTCCTAACCAAGTCTCTGTAAGGGAAATTAAATCAATCTGATGATCAATTAACAGATCATGGACTAACAGAGACTTGGGAGTTAGAGACCTAATATTTAATAAACCACATTTAATTTTTAAATTATGAGGAGGAACAGAGGCCAATTCATTCAATTTAGAGGCTTTATGTTTAATTTGAGTTTTACCAATATTTTGCTTTATCACTTTGGGATGCTTATGCGTTATATTTTTATTTACTTTGGAGGGAGCAGACAACGATTCTCTGATGGGGAAGACAGGGGCTAAGCTGAGGGGTGGTGGATGAAGAGGAGCTGCAGAGAGGCGTGTAAGACTGCGACTCTGCTTCCTGGTCCAACTCTGAGTAGTCAGAGGACTAAGGACTGAGGATGTAAAAAGAATAAGGAGAAGATGGCAGGGAAGTGTATTCACCTCATCATTTTCATCTTGAGCCAGGGGAGTCATGACTCTCATACATAAATCAGTCCCATTTCAAGTGAAAAATGTAATTGGAGATAAATTGGGAAGATATCTAATCATCCAAGGATCTTTGTTATTAGAAAATATAAATCTGGTGAACTTATATGGTCCCAATATAGATGATCAAAACTTCTTCGTTAATTTATTTCTTACTTTAGCATCAGTCACAGGGCTATATATAATAGCAGGGGATTTTAATTGTACATTGAATCCCAGTATAGATAGGTCAACAGGACAGGACTGTACACACAATGGATGTAGGATGACCATTAATCATTTTATGAAAGAATTGAGATTGCTAGATATATGGAGAGAAATGAAACCACAAGTCAAAGCCTATTCTTGTTATTCTAACACCTACAAGACATTTTCACGTATTGACTATTTTTTGATCTCCACAGAATTAAGGTCCAAGATTCAAAATTGTTTCTATGATAACATCGTGATATCTGATCACGCACCCTGCTGTCTAATATATGTAGATAAGAAATTGACAAAGGTTCCTGGTAGGTGGCAATTTCAGCATAAATGGCTTCAAGATGAGGAATTTGTTAAGTACATAGAAAAACAGATAGATGAGTTCTTTGATATCAACACTACACAAACATCAGCATGTATATAGTGGGAAGCTTTCAAAGCTTTTATTAGGGGGCATATTATTAGTTATACAGGTTCAAAATCTAGGAAGACTCGAGAGGAGAGAGTCCAATTGGAACGTAAAATAAAAATTCTTCAAGAAAAAGTGTATGCAAAAAAATCAGCGAATAGAGCTGCCTCGAGTCTTCTAAGATTGAAGCAAACCTTTTATGAACAAGGTGAAAAATCAGGAAAATTATTGGCATGGCAGATTAAACAATTAGAATTTAAAACACCAATTACCAGTATTATAAGTAACGGACAGGCAGTCGTAGATCCTTTAGAAATTAACAGTGCCTTTAGAGATTATTATGAAAAACTATATGATACAAAAAATTAAACTGACTTAACAAAACGAAATGGGTTTTTGGACGGATTATCTATACCGTGTATTCCAAATGAAAATAGGGAGAAACTGGAGTCAAAAATTAGTCAAGAAGAAGTTGGGCTAGCCACTGATAATATGAAATCAGGAAAAAGTGCAGGACCTGACAGTCTTCCAGTTGACCTCTATAAAAAATTTAAGAATAAATTAATAAAACCATTTTTGGAAATGGTTTTAGAAGCATTTCAAAATAGTAAATTACCGCCATATATAAATAATGCCTTAATTATACTGTTGCCAAAACCAGGTAAACCTTCTAATAAATGTGAAAACATGAGACCAATAAGCCTATTAAATGCAGACCTTAAGATAATCTGTAAAATTTTAGCAAGACGACTACAAGAAATATTACCAAATATTATTAACCGAGATCAGAATGGCTTTATAATGGGAAGACAAGGCTTCCATAATGTAACAAGACTATTTAAAATTATTTATTCTAATAAAGAAGCGCCGGATACAGCTCTCCTATCATTGGATGCTGAAAAGGCCTTTGATAGGGTCGAATGGCCCTTTCTTTTTGAAGTTTTACAAAGGTTTGGACTTGGAAAGAATTTCATAAAATGGGTTCAGATAATATACAATAATGCTACAGCAGAAATCCTAACAAATAGCAATATCTCAAAATCAATAAAAATTAATAGAGGGTGTCGACAAGGTTGTCCACTTTCACCTTTACTCTTTACTATGGCAATTGAACCTTTAGCGATGGCAGTACGTTTACATCCACAAATATATGGACTTAAAGTAGGACCAACAGAACATAAAATCTCCCTGTATGCCGATGACATAATTTTGTTTATGTCGAATCTTAAAAAATCAATTCTGACCTTGTTAAATTTAATAAAGAATTTTGGGGAAATATCAGGATATAAAATAAATAAAACTAAATCTTCAATATTAATGCTAAATGAGACCCAGAGAAAGCACCCAGCTCCTGAGGTAAATCAATTCAATGTTGTAAATCAGTTTAAATACTTAGGAATTCAAATTGTGCCTAAGTTAGAATCAGCCGCTAGTATCAACTATGAAGCCTTAATGACAGACATTAATGAGTTACTTCAGAGATGGATGTCACTACCAATGTCGATGATCGGGAGAATTAATATACTTAAAAGTAATATCTTATCCAAAATACTATATTTATTTCAATACATTCCTTTACCACCACCTTCAGATCTATTCTCAAGAATTAAAAAAAAGTTTGTGGAATTTATATGGAACAATAGGAAGGCTAGATTACGTCTGTCCTTACTATATTTACCATTTGATCGTGGAGGTCTGAAATGTCCAAACTTTATGTTGTATTACTGGTCAGCACAACTGAGGTCTATGACATATTATTTTTCATCAAAAGATCTCCCTCACTGGACGGAGATGGAATCATACAATTTACCTTTACCTCTTCCCTTATTCATATACTCAAACTCGGCTAAAAAATTACAGAAACAAGTTAAAAATCCTATTGTAAAGCATATGATCAAAATATGGTATGAAATCAAAAAATATTTAAAAGAACCGCACTTATTGTCACAATTTAGCCCAATATGGGGTAATCAATATTTTACACCAGGGAGAGCGGATGCTGTATTTAAAGTATGGAATTTAAAAGGGATTCAAAAGATTCAAGACTTATATTTGGCACGTTCAGACAACATAATGTCTTTTCAAGAACTGAGGGCCAAATTTAATCTTAATAGAACACATTTTTTTTAAATATCTTCAGCTTAGGAATTTTATTCGATCAAATCAAAATAATGCTCTCACCCGACCTACCTATTCATACTTGGAAAAAATTTTGACGAAAAATAGTAAGAGAAAGGGTATTATTTCAGAGTTCTATAACTCACTGATACTATCCTCAAGTGAAAACTCACAGAAAAGACTGAATTATTGGAAAGAAGACCTGCAAATTGAAATTTCAGAGGAACAATGGGAATTGGCTTGCACAGAAGCTCAAACCAAATCAATAAATGCACGTCTTAAATTGATACATTTTAAATGGTTAATGCGGATGTATGTTACACCGGTGGAGTTAAATAGATATAACAAAAACATACTAGATATATGCACAAAATGTATGGAAAGTAAAGGAACTCTATTTCATTGTTTATGGGAATGTAGAAAAATTAGAATGTTTTGGGAAGAGGTGAGGGTAACAATTGAAAAAATAATTTCAAAACAACTCATATTGAATCCTAAATTGTTTTTGTTGGGTCTGTATCCAGAAAAGCATAACTTTAATATGAGTGAAAGAACATTCATAGACTTCAGTTTGCTTAACGCCAAAAAATGTATTGCACTACTGTGGAAAAAGACTCATAGACCAGATGTGACTCAGTGGTTAAGACAGATGTTAACAAACCTTCCACTAGAAAGAATAACATACATATTGAAATCAAAGGAAAATGTGTTTGAGAATATATGGAGACCTTTCATTGATTATGTAAAGAAACTAAACATAACTTCTGAAGAAGAAGGTGAATGATATGTGTGGACCTTGTAAATTCCAAATTGGTGAATGTATAATATGTATACTTATGCAATGGATTACCTAGGCTAAACAGAGGAGCATTGTTTGACTTGTTTTGTTAATGGTTGTTGGTGTGGGCTATATTAATCATATATTCCATAACCTACATATGTTGAAGCATGTGGGAATGTTTGGTGATTACATATGTAAGGCAACTTCACACCTCTGAAAGGACAAAGACTCTCAACCACCAAGTGAAGAACAAAGACGTTCCCAGACACTGCGGTGGAGATCGGAGGAGCTACCCTCACCCCCCTAGGGCGAAGAGAGGAAGTACCAAGACAATGGGGGGGATTAAGATAATGAGGGATGTCAGCCTTTGATATGCATGTCTTTTGTTATGTGCAAGTATAAAGTCAGAGAGCCGGAGATATTCAGTCTCTTTTTCCTTCTGCTACCTCTGCACTAGATGAGACTTGTTAGGAGAGCTGATAAATAAACTTTGGTTTATATATCAAATCGCCTCATCATTTCAAGCTCTTCTACACTGGTGACCCCTGACGCGAGTATGGACCTGAGGCGTTCCCCCGCAATCGACTCATCTGTGGCGACCCAGGCAGACGCCAGCGCCCACGCAGACAGGGGAACAGATGGACGACGTTCCCCCCCGGCAGAAGTGATAGAGAGGGCTCAACCGAGCACCAGCGCCGCTGAGAGAGCCGAAGCAAGGCACACTCACCCTGCGGACACATCAGTGACGGTCTACATGAATGCCGTCGCTGTCAAGCTGCCGGACTTCTGGCAGGAAGACCCCGCCTCGTGGTTTCAACAAGCTGAAGCCCAGTTTGCACTGGCGGGCATCACGGCTGACGATACGAAATTCTATCATATCGTCTCCAAACTCGACGCCGCCACTTCGAGGTGTGTGCGGAGCATGATCCAGCGGCCGCCGGCCCAAGACAAATATGAAACACTGAAAGCAACCATTGTGGCAAATTACGTCCCCTCAGCTGAAGAGAGAGCCGAGAAGATCCTGGCGGTCTACGGCCACAGAGGGTGCAAACCTAAAGCCCTCATGGAGGATTTGCTGCAGCTTAAAGAAGAGGACAACAACAACTTCCTCTTACAATTCGTATTCCTCAGCACGCTGCCGCTACACATGAGAGGGACACTCGCCAACATGAGATGCAGCACCCAGCAAGACTTCCGCGTGCTCGCCAACAAAGCTCAACGGCTCGTCAACGCCTACAGAGAAAAGACTCACCCCCCTGCAGGGAACAATTAACCACTCTCCTTCCCACACTGCAGATTCCTTACAAGAAGGTCCCAGCAGGACGCCTAAACGAACCCACAGCAGTTTTGGGAGAAGATTAAAACCCAGACAGCACAGGGACTGATGCAAACTACCCCACAGTTGTTCACTGATTGTGCTTTAACAGTTTAGGACCGACTTGTGATTTTACTATGCTGTTATGATTACCACTGAACTCTCTTAGGGGCATGGCTGCTGGAAAGTTTCTTCTGTGGCAAGAGATGTAACACTTAGTATGTCATAGTAATTATCTTAGACTGTGAATTTTTCTATTGTCCTTTCTTAGTCGTTTGGGGGGGGGGGCTGTGGGCTATATTAATCATATATTCCATAACCTACATACTGTATGTTGAAGCATGTGGGAATGTTTGGTGATTACATATGTAAGGCAACTTCACACCTCTGAAAGGACAAAGACTCTCAACCACCAAGTGAAGAACAAAGACGTTCCCAGACACTGCGGTGGAGACCGGAGGAGCTACCCTCACTCCCCTAGGGCGAAGAGAGGAAGTACCAAGACAATGGGGGGATTAAGATAATGAGGGATGTCAGCCTTTGATATGCATGTCTTTTGTTATGTGCAAGTATAAAGTCAGAGAGCCGGAGATATTCGGTCTCTTTTTCCTTCTGCTACCTCTGCACTAGATGAGACTTGTTAGGAGAGCTGATAAATAAACTTTGGTTTATATATCAAATCGCCTCATCATTTCAAGCTCTTCTACAGTTGGTGTTTTTAGAACATTTATTTTTAATTTACTTTAGTGTTAGGGTTTGATTGTTGGTGTCATGTTTGTTAAAAAAAAGGTTCAATAAAAATATTGTGGAAAAAAAAATCAGCAGATTACAATGAACACAGTCTCTGAACTTTTACTGTTGACATGGATTTGAAACAGTGCTTCAATCATGGTCTTTAGAAAGAAATCTGAAAGCTTTGAATATTTTTCTGCACAATTAGAAGAAAAGCCTCCGAGCTCCAGGAAGCCTGACCTGCCAAACAAGAATAAATGCTACAGCAACTCAGCAGTATTTACTCTTGTTTAAAAGCAGCCTACTTTGTACATTTACTGCTGTTTACAGCCCATTAATGCAGTCTTAGCAGGCAACGCACCTTAAAAACATGTTCTCTGCAGGTGCACTTTTCCCTCTGGCTCCCTCACTCTAGCTCTCTCCTTGACCACTTGCACACAGAGTGGCACCTAGGTTTCAATTAGCACTCCCTCTGCTGGCGGACTCTATAATTGTATTTAAGAATGCGGTTCCAAATATGGCAAATGTGATATAAATAAATAATTAATTTTTGGAAAAGGACTGGTGGGCCACAACGGATGAGGGGCGGGCCAGGTTGCCCATCCCTATATTAAATCAATTTCTCCACCCTTGTCAAGTATTTCAGTCCAGTCTTCGATTACTTTTAATAGCTGTAACACCGCCGAGCATTTGAGAATGAATCCAAACTGCTTATTTACTATCAATTTATTATCCAAAAGATAATCCATGATGGAGTCCCCTCAATAATGATTCTAAAATCTTACAACAAATACAAGTTAAACTGACTGGTCTATTTCCTGCAAACTTTTTATCACCTTTCTTATATATTGCTGAAATGTTTGCTGTTTCCCAAATGTCTGGTAATTCCCCTGTGGCCAAAGATGCATTGAATAACATGCTCAAGGATATATTCAGAATGTCTCCCAATTCCCTTAAAACTTGTGGATGAATTGCATCAGGCCCAGGGGATTTAGTTGGATTTAATTTTTAAGTTTTTCCTTTACCGTTTCCGGTGTAATTTTCAGTTCAAAATCTCTACTAATTTCTCTGAATAAATGTGTAGGCAGTACCCCCTCTGGTTCCACTGCAAAGACCGAAAAAAAAGGTCTGCCAAAGTATCTGCCTTCTCCTTATCATCACTTGTTAAGGTATTGTTGTGTTATAGTTTAGGCTTTTATTTGTGAGGTACTGGTGGAACCACCTTCTGGTTCCGCCACCACCCGCGGCTATAAGAGGGCAGTGGGCAGGAGGGGCGGTCTCTTTTTGCCACCTCTGCTGCCTGACGGCTGCGTGTGTGCTGTGTAGTGCCTCCTTAATAAACGTGTGTTCAGTTCGACACCTGGCTTCATCCTTGGTTCCATATACAGACATTTGACAACAAGGATAGAAGTGGATTAAAACAAGGTATGGAAGCTTGTGGGTTTGAAATTTGGCCGGTTTTGGAGCCCCCCGGCAAGCCATTGGTTTCCTGGCCGAGGTGGTGCGCCGCTTTCCGGACGTACATGGTGGCACTGAACCTCGGGAAGCTGGAGAAGTCGTACATGAGTTGTTGGTGCACAATCTTGCAGTGGAGGAACAGCATGTTCTGAGCACACTGGGTGACTGTGATAGTTCTGATGAAGTGGTTGAGCTGATGGCGTGCTATTTTTGCACCCTGGAAAACGTCATGGTTCGCAAGATTCGGTTTGGACTGCGCTGCCAATGAGTGAGCGAGTCTAGACAGTGGTTCGTGGAAGACTTGGGACTGTTGGGTCAGCGGGTGCCAGCTCGCACTGTTGGAAGAGATGATTCGAGACCAGTTGGCAGAGTACACCAACTGCGCTGCCACTGGGTCAAAGCTGCTTATGTTTTCGGGCAAACTGACACTGTCCACAGCCATTGGGTTAGCTCAACTGCTGGAAGCTGTGGATAAACTGTCACGGGAGCTGAGTGAGAGTTTGTCACACCAACGTCTGGGATCACTGCCGACCGCGCATGCAGTGGACCCAGTCAGCGTTGGAAGCGTGGAGGACGACGCCAACGCTGGGAATGTGAGGTACGCCCCGGAAAAGCCCAAATGTGTGGGTTGTGGGTCCACAAAGCACCATTTCAAGGCCAGAGACTGCTCAGCATGAGCAAAGCATAGTGGCAAGTGTGGCCGCTTGCATCACATCACCAGGGTACACCACAGATCCGAGCAAGGAAGTCCGTGGCACAAAGACGAGTGTTTAGCCCCCAGAGTTGTCCATGCTGTGTCCCTGAGCGCCAACAGACACACGTACTGTATGGTGAAGTTGGATGGGGTGGAAGTGCTTTTATGGACGACTGTGAGATGTTTTTCCCCGCACTTCAGGATTGAGACTGACCCGGCACCGCTTTGTGGTTGTGGAGGAGGACGGTTGGCCACAGTGGGAACGTTGGAACTGACGGCTCGGTGCAAACTGGCCGAGATGTGGGGCCATCCAATCCCGAGAGTGGTAGATGGCACAGTGTGGGTTGAGGAACTGCCTGGCATCCTGGAGAGTGAAAAAGACCAATATCGCTCAGGGTCATCACAGGAGGGTCCCTGTGTCAGCACTCAAGTCACCCTGGACAAGGGTACTGTGTGGCACAGCGGGACGCCTGTGACGACGGGCGACGTTGAGAGGCTGGTTCCACCTGTTCCTGGATCTCGGCTGAAGTGAGCCGGTGAACAGGAGGCCACAACGGCGACGGTGGCGGCGAAGTTAAAAGAGGTCGGGGCTGGACCGTCAGGCACAGTAGAGTGATATGCCAAGCAGAGACCCTGCAGGCCGAGCGGGACCCCTCTGGGGGTCAAGGACTGGATTCGGGAGGAGAGGTGACCATGGCAGGTACGGGCCGGTCGGCGGTCGGAGGAGCACCAGGGACGGTCACGCGTTGTGGCCAGACGGGAGGACGCTCATCTCCAGCTGCTAGACAGTTTGTGGGGGCACATGAACGAGCTGCAACGTGCCCAGGAGGGAACTGAGGGACGTGGGTCTGGACGAGCAGAGTGGCCGGTGGTGGTGAAGAGGACGCGCACCAGTGTTGAAGCGACCTGTTGCGGCCCAGGAGGGTGGCTGCCTCCAGGGGGGGACTGATGGCAAGGTGGTCCAGGGGGGCCCATGGACTTGTTTTTTCCGGCTGTATGTATATAAGTTGATTTATGTGTGTGTAGTTGGAATGTTTTATTGTGTGTATATTATAAGTTGATGGTCATGTTGGTGTTCTGATTGTTTTGTTATTTCTATATACAGTTTTGGGGATTAATTTGTGTTTTATTTTAATTTAGGAGACACGGCAGTGTTTTAATTTCACATGGACTCATTTAGTTTGATTGCTGGGGTCTTTCTGCAACTGTGGGGGTTCCCCCTACAGTTGATAGTGCTATGAGATGACTGTTGTTGTGAAATGGCGCTATATAAATAAAGTTGAATTGAATTGAATTGAATAGTTTAAGTGTCAGAATAACCCACTTTGCCGTGTGGGGGAGGTGGCAGTCTACCCATCTCCTCTGGTTTTAGTTATTTTGGCGTGACTGTATTAGGCCATTTGTGTTGTATTGTTTAATTAATTTTAGTGTGTGACTCGGGTCCTAAATTGGGGTGGGTCCAAAATGTGTGTGTGTTTTTGGCTTTTGTGAAGGGGGGGCAGAATGCTGCGTTATAGTTTAGGCTTTTATTTGTGAGGTACGGGTGGTGGCTCCACCTTCTGGTTCCGCCACCACCCACAGCTATAAGAGGGCAGCGAGCAGGAGAGGCGGTCTCTTTTTGCCACCTCTGCTGCCTGACAGCTGCGTGTGTGCTGTGTATTTACGTTTATTAAGGACACACGTCCTTAATAAACGTGTGTTCAACGTGTGTTCAATTCGACACCTGGCCTTGTCCTTGGCTCCATATACAGACATAACAGATATCACCATTGCTCTTAAAAACTGGAATACCATTGATATATTTGGTTCTGGATTTGATAAACTTCCAGAAATTTTTAGGATTTTATCATGATTTAATGTTTTTGAGGAGGGTTAAAAGCTGGGCAACCACTTCAGAAGAACACTCAGATGCACATGAAAAGTTACACCACTTTAATGAAAAACCCAAACCCTATACACAACATGCTACTTTAAGGAATAAATGCACACACCACAATTAATGAAACCCACAACCAAGACGCCACACTATATACAGGAAAACAGTTGCACGCTGGAGCCACATGCAGCCTAGGATGAAAGAGAGGAGAAGAATGATTAGTGATGGGATTGGCACACGGGAGAGTGACAACTGAGGTAATGAGTCTTACAACACTGGCAGAGAGCCCAGCAGTAAACTCCAGCGTAGGAAAGGTGAAGGGGTCTGGAGGCTGCAGGACAGGAGGAGGAAGGGCTGAAGAACCGGGATGGAGAAGCCGTTGTCTAGAAGGAGAGATAACTCAGGCGAGCATACAAACACAGCTCCAGAGACGCACCACTGGAGGCGGCAGCAAACCTGAGTGGAGGAGAAAAGAAGGTGAGATAACGCTGAATAATTAATTTTTTACACAACAAGAACAACCGTTGTGAGGTGGCACAAACCAAACGATCCAGCAGAGAGCTCTTCACACTCTGACACTTAAAGGTCTGATGACACGTTCTTGACTTCCTCTAATTTTTCAACACCTAATACAATATGACAAAATCGGTTTGTCTGTGCAGTTCTAAGTGAAACAGGCTTTTTTTTTACACGAATATCCGATGTTTTCATGAGCGCCACGTCAGCCATTGCGTCAGTGGCTGGAAAACCCCCTGGCCATGTTGTAACGTCATCGACAGAACACAGCGCTTGGCTGCCCTTTGTGCACACAGGATGGAAGCAGTTGAAAACATCGACCATGGTTCCAGCACATGCAGTCTGGAATTGGTTTGTGTTGTCCAGTCTTCAGACGATTATAGTTCCGAAGAATGGGATGACAATGAAGAATCTGGGGACATCAAACCATATAGGTTTGAGCCGTGCCAAGCGGGCATTGTGCCTAGCGAGTCAGACTCAGTGACAGTCAGCTGTTCATGCTTTGTGTGCATCATCTGCCGCGTTGTCAGCCAGCCAATATTGCCAACACTATCACGACGTGTTAGCCACTCTATACAGCCGTGGTTCTGTTGCGCCCCTTGTAGCCATGTCGGCTCTGGGGCACAACCGTGGTTAACATGTCTCTTCTCCATGTTCGCTGAGCGATGTCGGCCCCGAACGCCAACTGTTTGTGTTTCTGTGTATTTTTGTAAGTCTTCACCTTTTTGGGAATTGTCTGTCGTTCTATATTAAATGTGCTGTGGTGAATACTACGCTTAAATCCTCGTGTAAATCCTAGTTATTTATGCGTAAATCATCCCTCTCCGTGCGCTCTTACGCAGGGCAGGGAGAGGGCACATGAAATAACGAGGATTTAAGTACAGAATTCACCACAGTACATTTAATATAGAACAACAGACAATTCCCAAAAAGGTGAAGACTTACAAAAATACACAGAAACACAAACAGTAGGCATTTGGGGCCGATATCACTCAACGAACATGGAAAAGAGATGTATTAACCACGGTTGCGCACCAGAGCAGACATCGCTTCAAGGACACACGAGAACCACAGCTGTGTGGAGTGGCTAACACGTCGTGAGAGTGCTGAAAATACTGGCAGACTAACAGCACAGATGACAATACCATTGACCAGCAGTGCGTGTACATTTTGGCGGCCGTTTGCCATTAACGCACTGCTGGTGATGGTGTGATGACAAGCACCTGGGCAAGGACCGGGAAACATGATCAGTGGGATGATGATCATGATCACCTGTTGATAATGATTGAGGGGACGTGCCCGGACCGGCGTGCGATCAGAGAAAGTAGGTCAAAGCTGCGCATAAATCCATTAATCCTTCCCCTCCTTGCGCTCCTCCTGCATAAAAGTACAGAGGACAGCAGGCTCGAGCTGACGCGTGTGATGTGGTCTTTCACACATCACACACTTTATCTAAGCCTGCGACACAATGCAAAGGCATAGCCGTAAAATTAAAACAAGAAACCAGAGAAACTGTGAGCCACAAAGCTGCTGTCATTCCAGTCAACAACACCAGAGTCCATTCCTGCGATTACGTCATGGGGGTGCCGCCCTTAATTTGATGGGCGGCTCCACAGTCCAGTCAGCGGCTGCTGTTTTTTGATGATAACTAGTTTATGCAGGCGCTGTTGTAAATATTATATTGATCATTGACAATGACTTTTGGGTTTACACAACATGCTAAAAAAAGGTCAAAAACGTGTCATCAGACCTTTAAATAAGCTGGTGAATCAGGAGGCAGCAGGTGTGTAATCATGCAGGTGCGCTGATGAGCTCCGGAGCTGGGAAAACAGAAGCAGGAAGGGAGGGGGGAGGCACACTCCCCTGATCATAACAGTGCCCCTCCCCCCAAGGGATGCCTCCTGGCAGACACCCGGGCTTCTGCGGATGGGCAAGGTGGAACGCCCGAACCATGCCCTTGTCGTGGAAGTCTGATGATGTAATCCAAGATCTCTCTTCCAGACCATAACCCTTCCAGTGTACCAGATACTGCAGCCCCCAACCTCGACGGCGCACGTCTAGAATTCGCTGGATGGTGTAGGTGGTATGTTCATCGATGATCCGGGGGGGGGGGGGGGTTCTGTAGGAGGGGACAAGGGGCTGACAGAGAGAGGTTTGATTTGAGAAACGTGGAAAGTAGAATGGATGCGGAAGGATGGGGGCAACTTCAGTTGGACGGTAACGTCATTGATGACGTGGGAGATTGGGAATGGGCCCAAAAAGTGAGGGGACAGCTTCCAAAAGTCCCCCTTCACCAGTACCTTCTCGGCAGATAACCAGATCTTCTGGCCCTTGAGTATTTGGGCGCTGCCGCCCGCCTATGGTTGGCATACAGGCGATTCTGCTCGGACAATCGCTGAAGAGCCACCCGAGTGGACCTCCAGAGGTGGTGACAGCGGCGGGCGTGGGCCTCCACAGAAGGTACCGTGATCTCCCTCTCCATCATAGGCAGAAGTGGTGGTATGTACTCCATGGCAGCTTCAAGCGGTGTCAGGCCCGTGGCAGAGGAGACGGTAGAGTTCAGTGCGTACTCAACCCAGGTGAGGTGGGAGCTCCAGGTAAGTGGGTTGCTGGAAGCTACACACCTCAGGGTGGCCTCCAAGGACTGGTTTGCATGCTTGGCCTGACAGTTGCTCTGGGGATGATAACTAGATGTGAGGCTGACAGAGGTACCCAGGGATTGGCAGAACGCTCTCCAGACCCGTGACATAAACTGTGGTCCTCGATCAGAAACAATGTCTATGGGGATGCTGTGGAACCGGATGATGTGGATGGAAAGGAGGTTGGTCGTCTCTGTAGCAGAGGGGAGACCAGGGAGAGGAGCCAAGTGAACGGCCTTCGAAAAGCAATCAGTGATGATGAAAATGACAGTGTAATATTGAGAAGGAGGGAGGCCCGAGACAAAGTCAATGGCGATATGAGACCAGGGACGGGAAGGGATGGGGAGTGGATGGAGGAACCGGCAGGTGGAGAAGAGTACAATTTATTGGTGACACACGTGTGGCAGGCCTTCACATATTCTTTCACATCCTTCCTAAGGGAAGGCCACCAAAACACATGCTGAATGAGTTCAGTAGTACGGGTGATGCCAGGATGACAGGCAAAAAAACTTGTGTGCCCCTACTGGATGACGTCGCTGCGTAAGGGGGAGGGCACCTACAGCTTGTTGGGTAGGCCTCCCTCGGGGACAGGTTCCACCAACTGGGCCTGCCGGACCCTCTGCTCGATGTCCCAAGTGAGGGCACCCAAAATGCAGGAGGAGGGCAGGATGGTGTCTGGGAGGGAGGCAGCGGCTGCAGGAAAAGGAATGGAGGAGGAGTCGGAGGAAAACTGGCGTGAGAGAGCATCAGGTTTAATGTTGCAGGACCCTGGGCGGTATGTGATGGAGAGATTAAATCTAAAAAAAAACAGGGTCCACCAAACCTGCCAGACATTCAAACGTCTGGCCGATCTGAGATATTCTAAATTTTTGTAATCGGACCAGACCATCACCGGCTGATAGGCTCCCTCCAACCAGTGCCTCCACTCCTCCAGCGCCAATTTAATGGCCAGCAGTTTGCGGTCGCCTACATCGTACTTTCTCTTGGCTGGGGTCAGCCGCTGAGAGAAAAACACGCATGGGTGGAGCTTCTGGTCAGAGCCGGAATGCTGTGAGAGCACAGCGCCCACCCCCGAATCAGAAGCATCCACCTCGACCACGAACTGGGCTTGGGGGTCTACCTGCACCAAAATAAACTGATCAAGAAAGCTAGCTCTGTCCTGGGGCAGCGCCTTGACCCAGTGGAGGAGATAGGAGAGAGAAGGATGGTGGCTAAACTGTCATCTCTGCTGGAGTCCGAGTTCCACCCTATGCAGGGCATACTGAATGCACTGAGGAGCTCATTTAGCAGCAGACTACATCAGGTGCACAACCGATAGGTTTCGCAGATCCTTCCTACCTACGGCTGTCAGACTGTACAACCTAAGCAGGGCTGCTCGCAGAGATAGCAAAAAGACGTGACAACCTAATAGTTTTGAATGCAAAAGACGCAATAGACTTACACAATGGTCCCCTCCGGTATACAACTAGGAAAATACCGGTCGCTATGGAGGGTGAGAATATGTATGGGTACATAATCATACCATGTAGGATAACTAAGTAGACGGTTGTGCTGTTTCATTCCATCTAGCTACAATGCTCCGCACTGTGTGTGTTTTTTACATATTTATTCCATCTAGCTACAATGCTCCGCACTGTGTGTGTTTATATATATATTTATATATTTACTCTATCTAGCAACAATGCTTCACACTGTGTGTGTTTATATATTTACATATTTATTCCATCAAGCTACAATGCGCCGCACTGTGTGTTTATATATTCATATATCTATTCCATCTAGCTACAATGCTCCGCACAGTGTGTTTATATATCTACATATTATTCCATCTAGCTACAATGCTCCGCACTGTGTGTGTTTATATATTTACATATTTATTCCATCTAGCTACAATGCTCCGCACTGTGTGTTTATATATCTACATATTTATTCCATCTAGCTACAATGCTCCGCACTGTGTGTTTATATATTCATATATCTATTCCATCTAGCTACAATGCTCCGCACTGTGTGTGTTTATATATTTACCTCCGCCAGGCCGAAAAGGCCAGGAGGAGGTTATGTTTTTGCCGGGGTTTGTCTGTGTGTTTGTTTGTCTGTCTGTCTGTCTGTCTGTCTGTCTGTTTGTCTGTTGGTTAGCAAGATAACTCAAAAAGTCTTGGACAGATTTCTATGAAACTTTCAGGCGTTGTTGGAAATGGTACAAGGAAGAACTGATTAAATTTTGGGGGTGATCCGGTTCACCGTCTGGATACAGGAATTTTTTAAAGCCTTTTTCAACACTGTGACATAGGGCCATTTTCAACATGTGCGCAGGCGCAATGGAGGGCACTGGTCGTCGTGTCTGCAACACAAACTCTGCGTTCTTCAACGTTTTAGGCACAAAAGCACGCGGAAAACACTGCTGGCTTGGGCCCGCCAGCGTGCCTGTGTTTGCGCGCAACTGCAAAACCTCACACGGGCAGCTGTCCGCCGACGGATTCTTTGGCAGAAATTCCCCGGTCAGCCATAGGAGTTGCGCATTTGGCAGAAATTCACCGGCCAGCCATAGGCGCTGCGCAAAAACGAGCTCTCTGCCGGCGAAGCTTCTAAATTCTCGTTTGCCGTGGAGCGCAACCCCAAAATAATATAATATAAAACCCACGGCAACCTGTCTACCCAATTTGCATCCGTCAGTGGAGGAGATGGACACAACAGCAACACTTCAGTTTATTACCTCCGCCAAGGAGGCAATGCTTTTACTACTGAACCACTAATCCTATCACTATCACATTGATTGTCATTGATTAATTGTGTCTTTATTGCACTGTCCCTGTCAAATAAACAAATAATCATTGTGAATCCAATTGCTACTCATATGTTTACATGCTCAAGGAATCTGAAAACGTACACACAAACACTGTATGGGGGGAATTGTGGCGCTTGGCGGAGGTCTGCGCTCTCCGAGTGCTTTTCTAGTTACATATTTATTCCATCTAGCTACAATGCTCCGTACTGTGTGTGTTTATATATCTACATATTTATTCCATCTAGCTACAATGCTCCGCACTGTGTTTATATATTTACATATTTATTCCATCTAGCTACAATGCTCCACACTGTGTGTGTTTATACAGTATATTTACATATTTATTCCATCTAGCTACAATGCTCCGCACTGTGAGTTTATATATTCACATATTCATTCCATCCAGCTCCAATGCTCCGCACTGTGTTTATATATTTATATATCTATCCCATCTAGCTACAATGCTCTGCACTGTGTGTCTATATATATATATTTATATTTATATGTACATTTGTATACTTGCTGCTCTTGTTTTTTCTCTTGCCTTCTGATTGTTGCTCTGAGTGTTGCTATCCCTGTGCTGTTGCAATCCTGGAATTTCCTCATTGTGGGACTAATAAAGGCTTATCTTATCTTATCTTATCTTATAAGCGCGGTGGTAAATTCTTTGAGTGTGACAAAAGCCCACTCAGCATCCTCGGACCACTTGAATGGGCTCTTGACTGAAGTGAGCTGGGTAAGCGGCAGAACAATCTTGCTATAATCACGGATAAACCAGCGGTAGAAATTGGCAAATCCCAGGAAGCGTTGTAGCTCCTTCCTGGTTTGGGGAGTAGGCCAGTCTACTACTGCCTGAATCTTCTCTGGGTTGGCCTTTAACGTGCCTCCACCCATGGTAAACCCCAAGAAAAGAAGTGGAGCAGGTAGAAAAACTCGCACTTCTCAGCTTTCACAAAAAGCTGATTCTCGAGCAGCCGCTGAAGGACAGTCCAGACGTGGACCACATGTTCCTCCAGCGTACAAGAGAAAATAAATATGTCATCTAAGTACACAAAAACGAAATTGTTTACCATGTCCTGGAGGACGTCATTGATTAATCGCTGGAAGACGGTGATTAATTTGGACATATTTGGTCAGTCCAAAGGGCATGACCAAATATTCAAAATGACCCAGATGAGTTTTAAATGCCATCTTCCATTCATACCGCTTGTGGATACGAACCATATGATACGCATTCCGGAGATCGAGCTTAGTATATACCCACACCTGTTGGAGGAATTCAAAGGCCGAATTAATGAGTGGCAACGGGTATTTATCCTTAACGGTGATGGAATTGAGCTCGCGATAATCAATGCAAGGCTGTAAAGTCCCATCCTTCTTGCCCACAAAAAAGAACCCCGTGCCGAGAGGGGCAGACAACGGGCGAATAAAGCCGGCGCTAAGGGAGTCTTTAATGTAGCTCTCCATCGCTTCTCTCTCTGGCCCAGATAAACTGTAGAGCCAGCTGGATGGCAGCCGCGTACCTGGAAGGAGGTCGATAGCGCAGTCATAGGACCAATGAGGTGACAAAGATAAGGCCCTCGACCTGCTAAAGACCTCCCCTAAGTCATGGTAGACCTAGGGCATGTGGCTGAGATCCGTCGGCTCAGCCAAAGGGGAGGAGAGAGGGACAGAGGGTAAGCAAGCAGCTGAACGGAGACACAACGACAAACAGAAGGAGCTCCAGGAGGAGATAGAACCTTGGGCCCAGTTAATTATTGGATTGTGTTTGTGAAGCCATGGATACTCCAAAATCATGGAGGCGAAAGATTGTGGCAACACAAAAAATTGAATTGTCTTGCGATGATTACCGGACAAAATGACTGAAATGGGTTCAGTTTGCCGGGTCACTGCCGCGAGACTACGGCCAGATAAGGCGGAAACATTAACAGGAGTCAAAAGGTTCCTGGTGGGAATATGAAACTTTTGAACCAATTCAAGGTGAATGAAGTTTTGTTCTGCCCCAGAATCCACCAGAGTAGAGGTTTTGCACTCGGCTCCCGGTAACTGGTCCAGAGCCGGAAGTGTAAAACAGCTGGGGGGATTTTGAGAAGAACCTCCCGCCAGACCCCCCACGGTTACTGACAGGCCGGTTCTTTTGGCCAAATCGGGCATTTGGAGATGGTATGATCTGTGGCCCCGCAATACATGCACACCCCTGCCGTTTCCCAGTGGAGGTGCTCCTCTGGAGTCAGATGAGCCTTTGCCAGGACCATCGGTTCTGGAGGCGGCAAGGGGGAACCAGCTGCGGGGCAGGCGAGGAAGCAGCGGTCTTCTGCTCCCTAGTGCGCTCCCGGAACCGGTTATCTAAGTCCACAGCCTGTGTGATCAATTCTTCCAAAGAGGAGGGATTCACCCGGATAGCCAGCTTGTCGCAGAGCTTGTCATTCAAACTCCAGAGGAAGACGCTATGTAGCACATCGTCATTCCACTCAGAGTCTGCCGCAGTGACCCGGGACTCAACAAAGAAGTCGGCTACTGACCGATGTCCCTGCCGCAGCCCCAGCAACTGGCAGGTGATGTTACCCTCACTCTCCATGTGATCAAATGCCTGGGTGAATTCTTGAACAAAACGTTCAAAAGTGTATTGGGCCCCCTCCCGGCCACCCAAGATGGACTGAGCCCACTTGAGTGTCTGGTCGTGGAGTAATAGGGTATGAATTGGATTTTTGCTGAATCATCCCTATATTCCCCCTCCACCTGCTGGAAATACATCCGACAGCGCAGCAGAAACCCTTTACGTCCCCCCACCTCCCCTCCATAGGGGGCAGGCACAGGCACGGAAATGGCCCTGTGAAAAACAGGAGCTGTCAGGGCAACAGGTGCAGAAGGGGGAGTGGCCACGCCAGGAAGCCGACACAAATGCTCCGTGACCATGGTCAACTGTTGAGTGATAGTTTGAAGCTGCTCAGACAAAAACATTACTTGGTGTTCCGTGGCTTCCAAATGCGAAAGCGCTGATGGTTCTCCTGAGGCAGTGCCCGCTAAGCCTCGATCCTGTCTGGATCGTTCTGTCATGATTTAATGTTTTTGAGGAGGCTTAAATGCTGGGCAACCACTTCAGAAGAACACTCAGACACACATGAATGCACGCTGGAGCCACATGCAGCCTAGGATGAAAGAGAGGAGAGGAATGATTAGCGATGGGAATGGCACACGGGAGAATGACAACTGAGGTAATGGGTCTTACGACACTGGCAGAGAGCCCAGCAGTAAACTCCAGCGTAGGAAAGATGAAGGGGTCTGGAGGCTGCAGGACAGGAGGAGGAAGGGCTGAAGAACTGGGAAGGAGAAGTCATTGTCTGGAAGGAGAGATGACTCAGGCGAGTGTACAAACACAGCTCCGGAGACGCACCACTGGAGGCGGCAGCAAACCTGAGTGGAGGAGGAGAGAAGGTGAGATAACTCTGAATAATAAATTTTTTACACAACAAGAACAACCATTGTGAAGTGGCACAAACCAAACAATCCAGCGGAGAGTTCTTCACACTCTGGCCCTTAAATAAGCTGGTGAATCAGGACGCAGCAGGTGTGTAATCACGCAGGTGCGCTGATGAGCTCCAGAGCCAGGAAAACAGAAGCAGGAAGAGAGGGGGGAGGCACGCTTGCCTGATCATGACAGATTCGTCTTCGCGTTTTTAGCAATACCTTACTCATACAGCTTCTGGGCTGTTTCTTAAAGTCATCTAACGTCATTCCTCACTCTGCTGTATTCTTTAAAATCTTTAAAATGGTTAGAGTTTTTATATCTTTTCCAAAGCCTGTTTTTTAAATTTATTTTTGAACGAATGCTTCAGTTCAAAAGTAATGTATATTTCTTTACCTTTGTTGACATAACTGGCACGTTTTCCCTTACTGCATCATTAATTGTATTGCTAATAAAATTCCACATTTCATTCAAATCGCCAAATAAGGCAAGTGAATGCTGCCAGTCAATATCCAGAGATTTCTGTAGATTTCTGTAATCCCCTCTTCTATAATTATAGTGACTAATTTTATTTAAACCAGGTTTCCTCAAATCCAGGCTGAGTCTGGTCTGTATAACAGCATGGTCACGCTTCCCAATTGGTGATTCTAAATTTATAACAAATGAAGTAATCGGCAAATTGGTCAAGATCAGGTCTAACAGTGAAGATTTATTATTACCTCTTCCTCTAGTTGGCTCCTTTATCAGTTGGGTCATAAAGTTATCTCTCACAGCTTCAACAAATGCAAATTCAGAACTGTTAATTGATGTATTGCATATGAAGCTGTTCCAATCAATAGCAGGGTAATTAAAATCTCCCACTAATATCACAGGAGTTTTCCTTGCTCCTATTTCTGTTGTTAATTTGTTCAAGTTTAAATTATTTTCATCCCTCGAGTTTGGAGTTCTGTACAGCAATCCAAATGTCAGGACCTCTCCCAGTAATTTTATATTACATACCAAGTATTCAGAAAAATCCAGACTATGAAAACCATCAATATTATATTGAAGAGTGTTATGTATGTATAAAATAAGGCCTCTCCCATGACTACATTCCAAATTTCTTTCTTCAATACAATTATTATCTAGAGATAATCATTTACTGTCACTG
This sequence comes from Pholidichthys leucotaenia, assembly GCA_020510985.1. Lineage (NCBI taxonomy): Eukaryota > Metazoa > Chordata > Actinopteri > Cichliformes > Pholidichthyidae > Pholidichthys > Pholidichthys leucotaenia. Next base: position 247,069,958 of record CM035843.1, on the reverse strand, counting down.
CAAATTTATAGTTTATTGGTTTAACTTCAGCTAATGCAATAATGTCAATAATATAATCCAGTTGACTAAGATGTGCTAAAAAAGTACATGTTTTTTTCTCTCTAGTAAAAACATCAATATTTGTATGCATAACAAGTTATTACTTGACTACCAGCTGACTTACTTATGAGTGTAGTATTCCTTATGTTTGCATTTCTGGTTCAGTGAATATAACTAGCATTAAGATCGTGCCTGCTGATACAACTAAAACCTTGTTTTTAAATATTGTTCTTATTAGTCTCCTTTTTCTTTATTACTCTGACCTTCTCTTCACCATGACCACCTTGTGATCCCAAGGTTTTTTCTTTCATTAGTTACATATTGTAATGAAGAACTTTTTCTGAGGTGCACTTTCATTTTATTTTATTATGCAACTATTTCATAAGTGAAATGAAAACTGTCCCTGTAGTGCAGGGATGGGACAACTGATAGCCCACTGCAGCCCACCAGTCCATTTCTAAAAATCAATTATTTATTTATATTTAGAACCGCATTCTTAAATGCAATTATACAGTCCGCCAGCTGAGAGAGCACTAATCGAAACCTAAGTGCTGCTCTCGTGCAAGTGATACAGCGAGAGTGAGGGAGCCACTGGCGGGAGCAGCAGTGTGCACAGAGTGCTATCAGGTATGTTTTGCATGCTAAGACCACATTAATAGGCTTGTAAGCAGCAGTAAATGTACAAAGTAGACTGCTTTTTAAACAAAAATAATTGTACAGCTGAGAAGCTGTAGCATTTAGCATTTATTCTTGTTTTGGTAGGTAAAGCCTCATGCAGCTTGGAGGCTTTCCTTAATTGTGCAGAAAAATATTCAAAGCTTTGAGGTTTCTTTCTAAAGAGCGCAACTGAAACATGCTGTCAAAATCCCATGTCAGCAATAAAAGTTCAGAGACTGGTCGTAATCTGCTGTTTTGTTTTTTTTTTTTTTTTGGTCATTTATACCAGTGGCTTTTAAACTTTATTTAATTCCCCATTTTGGGGAGCCAGACATTACCAAGCCCACACAGCTATTTCTCTGCCCCTCCACTCCCACACTGAATCCAAGAGCAAGCTAAGCCTCGTCATATTTCCTTTTTTTTCCCCCTTGTCCTGTCAGGCAGCTAGGCAAGCAGAACAGGGATCTGTCACCCTTATTGTGGCCAAACAGATTTACTTTGCCAAGAGGAGCTTATACAGTACCTAACTATGTATTGTATATTGTTGTAAACTCCTCCTGTAATAACTTTTAATACGTTATTTTAATTATTTTACCCATGGAAGACCCCAACAGGATGGGGAAGAGGGAAGGAAGAGTGTGGAGGGGGAAAGAAAAGGGAAGGGAACAGACAAACAGACAAACAAACAAACAAACTAAAACAAACAAAAGACAAACTGCTTCTTCCACCGAAGATGTCTCAACAACGAGTCTGGTTTCCGCACCTGTTAAAGGAGAGACACTTGTGCGTGTACGTCTGCGTGCATATATATGAGAGTGTACGCAAAATAAGTGTGTGCATGTGAGTGGTTTGTCAGGAAACATACGAAGCGGGAGGCCAGTCGCAGCAGCTCTCCCCCCCGGGAACCCCGAGCAGGCAAGGCAGCGCCACCAACCCCCACAGGGCACAAACGTCCAAGGTCAGCAAGCCCCAGGAAAGCCAGTCATCCGCCCCGGGAGGGACAATCAAGAGAGGCCAGGTCGCCAGGCGGCCAGCGCAGTGAGCCCACACCCAAGGACCCGCCTGCCCCCCACCCCTCCAGTGGAGCCAACGCCCACCCCAGGGCCCCAGGTGCCAAGAGGCCAGCAACCCCACCCCCGAGCCGGTGACCGGCCTGCGCCCCCCCAGCGCCCCCCCCCCAGCACCACTGCTGCACACCCTGGGAACCCCCATGCCCAAAGAAGTCCCCCCACCCAGGGGAGCCCACATTTCTGAGAGGCGCTATACCCCCTTAATTCAGCACCTCCCGACTCGCAGACGCACCTCTCCCCACACCTTCACACCCACATGCTCCCATGCGCACCCATATGCACTAACTCACTCTCACTCACCCAGACCAACCCATTCTCTCTCACTCCAGTACCCGTTCAAACTCACCCCTCATTCACCCTTGTTTCATAAGGCGGCTACAAAGCAGATGCAGCGAGCCTGAACGCACATGAGCGCCCAGCAGCGGCTGGGGAGATCGCCGGCGCAGGCCGCAGAAGCAGGGGAAAACCCCCACCCCCCCTCCCCCTGCACAAAACATGGTGGGTGTATGTCGGTTATATGATGTGATTGTGTGTAAATGTGTGGACGACCAAAGTGCAATTAAAACTGGGGGTATGGTGATCGGAGCACTGCTAGCCATTACGATGGGCAGCAGGGCCCCCATCCCCCCCAAGCCCTCAGTGTCTAAAATGCAATGAAAATTGAGGTGAGGGCCACCCCGCCGTGCAGCAAAGGTATCCACTTAGCCATCACAGTGCGGCACACCCCAAAGCCTTAAATGTATCCAAGAAGATGTATATTCCACCCAGAGTCAGGGGAAGAGGGAGGGCGGGAAATAAGACTGGGAGGGAGGCGGTCTAAAAGCGAGGCTGTCTCCCCCAGAAGCCAGCTTGCAAACTGGTTCATGAGGCCACCCACTGCCCACAAATCCCAACCCAGGGCGAGGGCCGCCACCCGCGAGCAGCCCAGGACCCCACCCAGCATTGCGCCCAGGCGCTCCCACGAACCACAAACATGATGGAGCAACCATACCCATTCCCACTCATCTTACACACACAAACATGGACAACAATAGTCACAACAGTGAACAATGGGCCAGACTCACACGGCGCCCCACATGCCAAGCGACACCCCTGAGCGCCCACACAAGCCCACCGACCACCCACCCCAGACGGCCACCGACAGTGGCAGGCACCCTGCAGCCACAGCCACCCCGGAGCAACCCGACAGAAACACGGCCACCAACCCGCACCTAACGGCACCCCAACCACTCCTGAGCACCAACACACACCCGCTGCCAATGACACCAGGGGGCAATGCGACAAAGCGCCCCACCCCACAACACAACAGCAGGGCGGCCGGGACAAGCAGGCCCCGAAACGCCAACCCCCATGCCACTAGATGGACTGCCCCACCCCCGCCACCCAACGAAGTTCTCCTACCCATACACACATCCTCCACCCACAGACATCCACCCACCGGTAACCGCACCCATACACACACGTACCCCCACCCACCATCACACATGCCCACCTACACTCACACACAGCCCCCACATGGCCACTCACAACACACACACCCACTTCTGCTCCCACTCATACACAAGCCCCCACTCACACCCATTGTCTCTCTCTCTCTCTCTCTCTCTCTCTCTCTCTCTCTCACACACACACACACACGCAGACCCCAGTGGACGGGGGCGTGACCCAGGATGCAGGCACTTGCCCCAGGGTGCCGCCAGGGCCCCCAGGGAGAACACAACCCCGCCGCGCAAGGACGCACCAGGGCCAACCCCGCACCACCGGGCGCACACCCGACCCCAGCCCGGGGGGGAACGCCCCCCCCAGCACCAGGGGCCCAGGGCCAGACCCAGACTCCCCCCCCAGGAGGTGAGGCCAGCCGGCCAGGGGCCATGGCCCACCCCGCAGCCCCCCGCGACCAACCCCCCCCCCACCCCCCCAGGCCAGACACACAGCCACCCCGGAACAGGCCCCCCAGACACCGTGGTCAGGGCACAGCCAGCCACCAGAGACGCCAAGGAGAGTGAGCCACCGCCCGCCACCTCTTAAGTTATAGAATTAATAAGCGGGGACCAGAGAGAATTGAATTCTGCCAATTGATTATTTGAGGAGGCTGACAATCTCCAGCTAATATAATCTAATAGTAAGTTATTATAATAGCATGCATAAGTTATTTCTTGATTTCCAATTCATGAAGACAGTTTTCTTTGCGATGCATAAGGCGGTGAGAATCATGTGTGACATCCTTGCATCTATATTTATTTCACTTAAATCACCTAATATGTAAAGTGTGGGTGAGGATGGGACACTATACCCGAGCCATGCCAACAGGTCCTCACATGTCTTCTGCCAGAACTTTTGAACCGGTGCACAGGACCACATAGCATGCATATAGCTATCCGGGACATTGCTGGTGCAGTGAGAGCAGATATTTGTGTGACTCAGGCCCATTTTGAACATCATTTGTCCTGTGTAATGAATTCTAAGTAGAACTTTATACTGTATAAGTTGTAAGTTAGTTTTTGGTCATCTTAAAAGTGTTTAAACATATTTGTGTCCAGAAACTTCCCTCGTTATTGATCGATAGGTCTGTCTCCCATTTTGATATTGGATGAGATATGGACTCATCCAGTTTTGATAACAGTCCATGCATTTTCGATATCAGTTTAGGGGAACGAAGATTTAGAAACTCTGCCACCTTAACTGGTACCTCTAAATCGGTCTGATTAAGATTAAATCTTGCTTTTATTATGGATTTAAGCTGTTGGTATTCAAAATACTTTTATCACTGATGTCGTACTGTGACACTAGCTCCTGAAATTGGATAAAATTTCCACCTTGAATAAGATGTTCTGAGTTGTTTATTCCCTTCTCCTGCCATAGTGGAAATTTTAATGTCCTCTTTTGTTGCAAGATATCAAGATTATTCTAAATGGGCGTGAGTTTACAGGGGACAAGTGAAGAAGACCCCATTATTTTTAAAATTTCCACCAAGCCGTCAGAGAGGAGCTGATATTAATGCTTTTTAAAACAGTCATGGCGTTTAATACAGGAACTTATAAAAGGTAAGTCAGAGATATTTAGCAACACACAGAGAGCCTATTCAGCATCTAACCATGGGTTTCCTAGCGGGGTTGATTTTGTCCATTTTGAAACAAACTGCAGTCTATTGGCTAAAAAGTAATTAAAAAAAATTTGGTAGATCTAAGCCTCCACACTCTTTTGCTTTTTGAAGAGTTTTTAAACTAATCCGTGATGGTTTATCCTTCCATAAAAAATTACTGATATTTGAGTCTAGAGACTTAAACCAGGCCATTGATGGTTGGGTAGGAATCATTGAGAACAAATAGTTGATTTTAGGAAGGACCATCATTTTAACGGTTGCAACTCTTCCCATTAGTTACACACGTGGACAAAATTGTTGGTACCCCTCTGTTAATGAAAGAAAAACCCACAATGGTCACAGAAATAACTTGAATCTCACAAAAGTGGTAATAAATAAAAATTCTATGAAAATTAACCAATGAAAATCAGACAATGCTTTTGAATTGCGGTTCAAAAGAATTATTTTAAAAAACAAACTCATGAAACAGGCCTGGACAAAAATGATGGTACCCTTAACTCAATATTTTGTTGCACAACCTATTGAGGCAATCACTGCAATCAAACGATTTCTGTCAGTGAGACTTCTGCACCTCTCAGCAGGTATTTTGGCCCACTCCTCATGAGCAAACTGCTCCAGTTGTCTCAGGTTTGAAGGGTGCCTTCTCCACACGGCATGTTTCAGCTCCTTCCACAGATGTTCAATAGGATTTAGATCAGGACTCATAGAAGGCCACTTTAGAATAGTCCAATGTTTCCCTCTTAGCCATTCTTGGATGTTTTTAGCTGTATGTTTTGGGTCATTATCCTGTTGCAAGACCGAAGACTTGCGACTGAGACCAAGCTGTCTGACACTGGGCAGCACATTTCTCTCTAGAATACCTTGATAATCTTGAGATTTCATTGTACCCTGCACAGATTCAAGACACCCTGTGCCAGATGCAGCAGAGCAGCCCCAGAACATAACAGAACCTCCTCCATGTTTCACAGTAGGGACACATGTTCTTTTCTTGGTATGCTTCTTGGTGCGATCTGACACTGATGTACCTTGACCTTGGAGTTCACCATGAATGTGTTTAGAGGTTGTTCTGGGCTCTTTTGTTACCATTCGTATTATCCATCTCCTCCTGCGGCCACGTCCAGGGAGGTTGGCTACAGTCCCATGGATCTTAAATTTCTGAATAATATGTGTAACTGTAGTCACAGGAACATCAAGCTGCTTGGAGATGGTCTTATAGCCTTTACCTTTAACATGCTTGTCCCTAATTTTCTTTCTAATCTCCTGAGACAACTCCCTCATTTGCTTCCTCTGGTCCATGTTTAGTGTGGTACACACCATATAACAAAATAGCACAGTGACTACTTGTCACCCTTTAAACAGGCCGACTGACTGATTACAACTTTGTAGACACCTGTGATGTTAATTAGAGGACACATCTTGGCTGAACATGTCCCTATGGTCACATTATTTTCAATCTTTTCTAGGGGTACCATCATTTTTGTCCAGGCCTGTTTCATGAGTTTGTTTTTTTAAAGTAATTCCATTGAACCACAATCCAAAGCATTGTCTGATTTTCTTTGGTTAATTTTCATAGAATTTTTATTTATTACCACTTTTGTCAGATTCAAGTTATTTCTGTGACCATTCTGGGTTTTTCTTTCATTAACAGAGGGGTCTCAACAATTTTGTCCATGGCTGTATATAGGTAGTGTCCTCCAGCGCGTAAGGTCATCTTGTATTGTTTTTAAAAGGGGAATGTGATTTAGTCGCAATAACTCTGAGAGCCTGGGGGAAATATCTATTCCTAAATATTTAACATTACCTGATTGTATTGGAATAGTAGATGTATTGGAGAAATTACAATTTATAGGTAGAACTATTGATTTACCCCAGTTAATAGAGTATTCTGATAATAATGAAAATTTATCAAAGAGCGCCACTGTCTGAAGAAGAGATCTTTGTGAGTTTTCAAGGAAAATCAATACATCATCAACATAAAGACTTATCTTGTGTTCTTTTTCTCCAGTTTGGATACCTCTGATATTAGCATTTTGTCATATGGCTGCTGCTAATGGTTCAATAAAGATGGTAAAAAGTGAGGGAGAGAGTGGACAACCCTGCCTAGTACCTCTCTGGAGATTAAAGCTTCGGGAAGTCTGATCATTTGTTCGGACAGACGCAGCTGGACAGCTATATAGTGTTTTAATCCAGTTTATGAAAGATGAACCAAACCCGAACTTGTTTAACACCATAAAACGAAATTTCCAGTTAACACGGTCAAAGGCTTTCTCTGTATCCTGGGACAAGATTGTAATTTTTAAGTTATTAATCTTGCAATAGTCTATTAAATTAAATAGCCTGCGTGTATTATTAGCCGAGTGCCTACCCTTGATGAAACCTGTTTGATCTGGGTGTATAATAAACGGAATTATCCTTTCCAGTCTTTTGGTGAGAGTTTTGCAAATTATTTTAAGATCGACATTCATAAGAGAGATGGAACGGTAGCTGGATGGAAGCGTAGTGTCATGTGGTGATCCTCGCGGATCACCATAAGACGCCAAGAGTCCACCGATGAGTTTGCAATGATGGTGTTTATTAATAAAACAGGACGTAACACAAAACTGTGAGCCGCTAGGGCAAAAACACACACACTATGAGATACAGAGGCTCGTAGGCTAACCCCAGCCACTACGAGCTAGACTATGACATGACAAGGATAAAACGAACCTGACATGAAGGTCTGACGAACATACGACGACCAAACTCGACGAGGTTTGACGATACTCCTGCAATTGGACTGTCGTCAGCGCCCGCCTTATAAAGGCGAACACTAACGAGCAGTAATGACAGCCAGCTGACGGTCCTTGACAGGCGGAAGCCCCACCGAGCGCCTTCATAATAAGAGCCCGGTGAGGCCAGAATACAACCCACAGCTGTCAAGGCTGGCAGCAAGCTATGCGTGGCCCGAGCGCGGACAGGACCGCGCTAGGGTCGTAACAGTACCCTCCCTCCAAGGCGGGCTTCCAGAACGCCCATGGACCACTCTGCCCCCCCAACCCCTCCAGGGTGGGCGGCTGGGGGTAGGTCCGGAGGGAGAGAGACCAAACCCAGAATCAGTGCAATAACAAAAACAGGACCAGGAAAGGGAAACAAAACTAACACAGCACAATGACAAAAAATATACCAAACACTCAGATCAGATTAAATGCCAAAATAACAATTATAGCAAACAGCACATGACAGCAAGAAAAAATTAAATCTTTGCCCACATGTTTCACAAGAAAATGGCTTCTCACCTGTGTGAATGCTAGAGTGAATTTTCAAATAACCAAATACAGAAAAACAGAACAATTACTGGGTCAAACCTAACTGCACATAAAACAAAATAAGGCAACTGCAGGGTAAACCACAAATACTCACAGATACCCGAATAACCATTACAAAAACACAGGATAACAAGAAAAAAAAACAGAACAATCACTGGATCAACCCCCACCAAAAAAGTGACCTCCACCCCCCCAACAGTTCATGCCGATCGGCGGAGACCAGGCGCCACAGGAACAGTTCAGGTGGTCTCCCTGCGTCCAACGGCCGATGGGCGGTCATGGGGGGTGGGACATGACCGGGCGGCTCATCACAGTCCAAAGCCCAGCACGTCCACTCCTCTGGTGGCCGAACCAGGTCGCCCAGCTAAACACATAATACGTCGGGTGGCCGACCTGAAGCGCCGAACCAGCAAAGCAGTTCCTCAGGCGGCCGACCCGCGTCCCTCAGCCACCAGTACCGGGGGAAAACAGCCCGCGGCGGCCTCCCTGGTGGAGACAAAGCTCGGGAGAGCTGGGGCGAGCGAGAAGGGACCCCCATGGCCCCTGGCGATGATGCACAGGGGCGACGACTCAGTAGAGTGACTAGAAGGCAAAGATGAGCCCGAACTCCGTCCGACGGCGAAGGGTCTGCAGCTCCTCCACCGTCCGCGGACCACACCGGCACTGCACCTCCGCTGGACCCCGATTGAGTCCCGGCTGCACCCACGTCGGACCCCGATTGGGCCAAAGCCGCTCCCGCGATGGACCCCGATTGGGCCTCGGGTGCACTCCCGTCCGGCCCTGATTGGGCCAGAACCGCGCCTGCGGTGGACCCCGATTGGGCCTCTGGCACACCCACGTCGGACCCCGATTGGGCCAAGGCCGCTCCCGCGATGGACCCAGAATGGGTCTCGGGCGCCCCCCCGTCGGACCCCGATTGGGCCACCGCAGCCTCCACAACGGACCCCGACTGGATCGGTGCAGCTCCGCTGACGATCTCCACCCCCGAACCTGGGACCTCCAAATCAGTGACCCCGACTGGCTCCATGCCGGCGACACTGCAATGAAGCTCACACACAACAGGAAAACCGGGATCAGTATCATCGGTAGCAACAGAAACCAGCGAGACGAGCTCGGGTGCAGCAGGCGGCTGCTCCTCACTCGCCTCCCCGAGAGGCAGGCACAAATGCTCCGAAACAGAGGACAGAGACACAATAGGGAGCACTTGCCTGCACTCGGGTTCTGTTGCCACCCAGGACTTCATCGATCCAGGTTCAGGGAGGCGACTCTCGTCCGCAGGCTCCAACTCAGCTGCGTCGGGCTCCTCAGCTGGCAAGATGACGTCTGCAGCCTGAGGTTCCTCCCGCGCTGATGTCCACGCCGATGACCCGTATGGCATGGGGGCAGGGGACCCTCGACCCACTGATTCAGACCGTTCCGGCGAGGAAACCCGGGGACGCTTCTCCGTCGGCACAGGTTCCGGGCCACAGTCTGCTCTCCTCCTCTGTCCACGACGTGGCTGCTGGACTGGATCCAGGCTTTCCAGCCACGCAGGCCCCCTCCTCCTCCTGCGACGTAGGCCTGGCGTCGCGGACCACTCGGCAGGGGAAGACACAGAGGCAGCAGGTTTAGGAATAACAGTTACAGCAGGTGGCGGAAGCTCGGGGGGCTGCGAACCCCGAACTCCAGCCCCAGGAGTCAGACAAGGAAGATCATAATAATGATGGGAAGAAACAATTTGCACTTGCCTGTCTCCTGGAGAGAAGATGATGCCTGCTGCAGCAGGTGGAGTTCTCCTTTTATCCCTCCGGGAGAAAACGGCAGGCTCCTCGGGGCCAAGAGGAGGAGCCGCTCGAGATGGATTGCTGACAGGCCTCGCCGAAGCACGACTCACAGCATTCCCAGCCGCGGGGGGTGACGTCACAGAGGAGGACATGGCAGTCGGGGCGACGTGGGCATGAGGAGCTGACAGCGCAGCTGGAACAGTTGACCCGTGGGCGGCGGCTGCGGGGATTCCCTTCTGTCATGACGTGAATGATGCGGCCAACAGGGAGGCTGGGTCCCTCCGATGACCCGGAGCTGGATCCGGACGGGATTCTCGTTGGGGCTTGGTAGGAGCAGGGCTATGGGGCCTACTGGCCGATGGAGTGGCGAAGGGCCCGGGAACACATGACGCTGGGACTGGGCGGGTGGCAGGCACTGGATTCCGATCCACAGGTCCCCTGCCGGGCTTTCCCTCCAGCCGACAAATCTCCACTCTCGCCAGGGACGCTGTCCTCGCGGGAGGTGGAGGGGTTCCCAGGAGCGCCTTCTCCCTCAATGTGCGTTGTGCAAAAATCCATGATAACCTCTTTTCTCCTTCCGGAATATAAGTAAGATGGTAACGGTGCACAGCCCGCTGGGCGAGGTATAAGGGATAATCAGCCGCTTCAGAGGACATGAGACGGGCGGCTTCCGCCAGATAGCCGTCAATCTCCTCCAGCCACTCCGGGCAATAATCACACTTGCTGTCGGGCATCTCCCTCCCAAGTCCAACTACAGGAGAAAAAAACTCCACACAATAGCAAAACTCACGGAAGAAAGGTGTTTCAGTGTGGCGTCTCCATTTAGACGTCCGTGGCAGGAGTATACTGTCATGCGGTGATCCTCGCGGATCACCATAAGACACCAGGAGTCCACCAATGAGTTTGCAATGATGGTGTTTATTAACAAAACAGGACGTAACACAAAACTGTGAGCCGCTAGGGCAAAAACACACACACTATGAGATACAGAGGCTCGTAGGCTAACCCCAGCCACTACGAGCTAGACTATGACATGACAAGGATAAAACGAACCTGACATGAAGGTCTGACGAACATATGACGACCAAACTCGACGAGGTTTGACGATACTCCTGCAATTGGACTGTCGTCAGCGCCCGCCTTATAAAGGCGAACGCTAACAAGCAGTAATGACAGCCAGCTGACGGCCCTTGACAGGCAGAAGCCCCACCGAGCGCCTTCACAATAAGAGCCCGGTGAGGCCAGAATACAACCCACAGCTGTCAAGGCCGGCAGCGAGCTATGCGTGGCCCAAGCGCGGACAGGACCGGCGCTCAGGTTGTAACACGTAGGTTCTTTTCCAGGTTTAGGGAGCAGGATAATACTAGCTAAGTTCAAATTTGGAGGTATTATATTATCTTCTTTAATTTGGTTCACCATTTTAAAAAAGTAGGTGCCATCACAGGCCAAAATTCTTTATAAAATTCTACTGGAAAACCATCTGGTTCCAGAGCTTTGTTGTTTGGGATGTGCTTAAGTGCCTCCTGGAGTTCAGACACCAGAAAAGGTGCATCCAGAGCTGCAATCTGTTCATTATTTAATCGTGGTAAGTTAACATCATCCAAAAATGTATTTATCTCTGAATCAGATGGGTTAATTTGAGATGAGTGGAGGTTTTCATAAAACTTTCTGAAGGAGTTATTTATTTCTTCAGGCTCATGGGTAATATTATCATATTATCATATCATCAATTATCCCCAGTTGGAGGAAGTCATTTGACACAGAGTGAGGAAATTCAAACTCTGAAAATATGCCATTATGCTGAACATAAACTACAAGAGATGGAGAATGATATTGATCCTGATAATCACTTCTTCATTAATATTCATAATCATTGTGAATATTATACTGAAAAGCAATTCAAAAGTCAAGTGCAACTAGATGGTAAACTATCAATAATACACTTCAACAGCATAAGTCTTAACAAAAACTTTCCACAGATTCAGGACTATTTAAAACAGCTAGACAGAAAATTTACAGCTATCGCAGTCTCTGAAACTTGGCTTAATGAAGAGCAGGCTCCTCTGATGGCAATAGAGGGATATCAGATGTTTCATATTAACAGATCTCAAAAAAAGGGTGGTGGTGTTGCACCGTATATTGATGACCTGTATAGGTGTAAGCTTGTAAATGGAATGTCCTTTGCACTACCAGGGATTTTGGAATGTGTTACTGTTGAGATTGACCAAGATAAAACAAAAAATCTAATTATAAGATAAGATAAGCTAAGCCTTTATTAGTCCCACAATGGGGAAATTCCAGGATTGCAACAGCACAGGGATAGCAACACTCAGAGCAATAATTAAGAAGATACGGAAGATATAAATAAGAGCAGTGGATATACATACATACACATAAATATATAAATATATATACAAAGTGCAGCGCATTGTAGCAAGATGGAATAAACAGCATAACCGTCTACTTAGTTATCCTACATAGTATGAATATGTACCCATACATATTGTCACCCTCCGTAGCGACCGATATTGTCCTAGTTGTATATACTGGAGGGGACCATTGTGTAAGTCTATTGCGTCTTTTGCATTCAATACTATTAGGTCGTCACGTTTTTTGCTATCTCTGCGAGCAGCCCTGCTTAGGTTATACAGTCTGACAGCCGTAGGTGGGAAGGACCTGCGAAACCTCTCGGTTGCGCACCTAGGATGATGTAGTCTGCTGCTAAATGAGCTCCTCAGTGCGTTCAGTATGTCCTGCATAGAGTGGGACTTGGACTCCAGCAGAGATGACAGTTTAGCCACCATCCTTCTCTCTCCTATCTCCTCCACTGAGTCAGGGCGCTGCCCCAGGACAGAGCTAGCTTTCTTGATCAGTTTGTTCAGTCTCTTCCTATCGGCTGCTGCAAGCTGTAAGCTGTATTATAAGTTGTATATATAGAACGCCGGGAACTTGCATTGAGACATTCAGAGATAAATTAGTCGAGCTGTACAATAATATTACTAGTAAGAAAATGGTAGTAATTTGTGGAGATTTCAATATTGATTTACTAAATCCATATCAACAAAATGTAATTAGTTCATGAAGTCTATGTACAGTATGAGTCTATATCCCACAATAACACATCCCAGTAGAATCACAGTTCACACTGCTACACTTATTGACAACCTGTTTGTTAATATTATTGATAAGAAAATAGAAAGTGGATTATTGATAAATGATATAAGTGATCATTTGCCAACCTTTGCACTTATCCACGGCCACACGGAGGCCAATACAGAAAATTTTTTAAAATCGTTCAGATACAAATCACAAAATGCAATCAGTTCTTTTAAAGAAGACTTGCTGAAGCAGGACTGGACAAAAGTCTATGTATCAGATGTAAATGAAGCCTATGACACATTTATGAACATTGTAACCACTCTTTATGAAAAAAATTGTCCATTAGTAAAGAAAAAGCTTAAACATAAATTTTTCGATAAGCCATGGTTAACCAAAGGATTACAAAAGGCGTGTAAAAAGAAAAATTTATTATATAAAGCTTTTCTAAAGAAAGGGACAAAAGAACCAGAGCAGCAGTATAAAACATACAAAAATAAGTTAACATATATAATGAGATGTAGTAAAAGAGACTATTACAGTAAAGAACTGGAGAAAAACAGAGACAATATTAAAAATACATGGACAATACTTAACAGTATTCTTGGAAATAAAAACAGAAATACAAGCTACCCAACCGATTTTTCAAAAAATAATACGACTCAGAGTGTGAATGCAGTTTCACCTGCAGATGAATTTAATAACTTTTTTGTTAACATTGGTCCTAATTTGGCTCAAGAAATACCCATTACGGCACCCACAGGTGATACAATAAGCAAAAACACTGCTATAAAAGACTCCATTTTCATAAAGAACACAGACGAGAGAGAGGTCATTGAAATTGTTAAATCGTTTAAAAGTAAGACATCTACAGACTGTGATGGTATTGACATGCTCTAAGTCAAAACTATTATTGAATGCTAAGTGAAATCACTGACATATATTTGTAACCTGTCTCTCCAAACAGGTATATTTCCCAATGCAATGAAAATAGCTAAAGTAATTCCGATATACAAGACAGGTGACAGAGGGGAACTTTCAAACTATAGACCAATTTCACTATTGCCGCAATTTTCCAAGATACTTGAAAAAATATTCTGTGAGAGAACTGACAACTTCATAATGAAGAATAATTTATTGTGTGAGCAGCAATATGGGTTCAGACACAAGAGGACAACTGCATTTGCTCTAATGGAATTTATAGAAAAAATATCAACTGCCGTTGAAAATAAAGAGTATTCAGTTGGGGTATTCCTGGATCTTAAAAAAGCATCTGATACAGTGGATCACAATTTATTATTAAAGAAACTACAAAATTGTGGTATTAGGGGGGTAGCACTGTCCTGGTTAAGTAGTTACTTAAAGAATAGATATCAGTATGTATACGTTGGTAACAAAAACTCACAGTTACTGAAGGTTACTTGTGGAGTCCCACAGGGTTCAGTTTTGGGGCCATTGTTATTCAATATGTATATAAATGATATATGTAAAGTCTCGGAAAAAATGGATTTAATATTGTTTGCCGATGACACTAATCTATTATGCAGTGGAAGCAATTTGGAACAACTTTTGGATACACTCGGAAAGGAATTAGGAAAGCTTAAACTGTGGTTTGATTCAAACAAATTAACGCTCAATTTAAGTAAGACAAAATTTATAGCTTTTAACAACCATCACAACAACTTAGTATCTAAACTCAGTGTAAATGGTGTAGAGATTGAAAGGGTATCCGAAACTAAATTTCTTGGAGTAATAATTGATAATAAACTGTGTTGGAAGTCACATATTAATTACATTAAAGGTAAAATATCTAAATCAATCGCAATACTACACAGAGTGAAATATTTGCTGAATCAATCCACAATATATACCTTGTATCATTCATTAATACTCCCATACATGACATATTGTACTGAAGTATGGGGAAATACATATAAAACAAACATATATCCAGTCTTACAACGCTGCTTACAGGGAACCAACAAACCCACTTTTTCTTAAATTAAAAGTTCTCAAGTTGAAAGATCTGGTTGACTTTAAAACTGCAGTAATAATGTTTAAAGTGAAGAATCTATCACTGCCCGCAAATATCCAAAAGTTGTTCCAAATAAGGGAGAAACAATACCATTTCAGAGGAACATGTATATTTCAAAAACCTTCAGTGAGAACTACCACCAAGCAACACTGTGTTTCAGTGCAAGGAATAAGATTATGGAACGATTTTGGACCTGAATTAAAATCATGTACAACGCTTGGACAATTTAAACAAAAACTAAAGGAAGAAATACTCCAAACATATATACAAGATGACATGTAAAATCACATAAGGATTGTCATATCCAGTCTGTGTTGTGCTGTTGCTTAGTTTTTTTTGTCACATTTTGTCTTAGCTTTGTTCTGAATTGTAATCGCTCTTTGTTTTGTTTTTCTTTTGAATTCTTGGATGGAATATGGGTGGGCAATACAAGCTGCGGCTTCAGCCATCACCCATTTCGGATAACTTATGTTGAACTGTATAATCAGAGGAGTTATTGTTTAATTTGACCTTGTTGGATTTTTTCCCCTTTGTTATATTATTCTGTTTCTTTTTAATCTTTACGTTTAATCTATCCGAAATAAATAAAGATTCATTCATTCATATACTGTATATTTCCAGTCATATCCTTAATAGAGTGGATCGTTATTTTTTTTTTATTCAATCTAAGCTGGTTCGCAAGATATCGCCCCGATTTATTTCTGTGTTCAAACTTCTCAAGATGCAGTCTTTGTATTAAAAACGGTGCTCTTTTGTTTGTAATTTCTTTTAATTCCAGCTTTAATTTTCTCAGATCGATAAGTGTCTGTCCCTGTGGAGAAACGGTACAGGTCGTCTCCAGTGATTTAATTTTCTGTTCTAACTCCAGTACCAGTGCTTTTTCTTTTTTATTCTTATATGAACAGTAAGAGATTATTTTACCTCGCAAGACCACTTTTGCTGCTTCCCAAAGAACACATGGGGATATTCCTAGCACATCATTATATTCCAGGCATGATTCCCACTCTTCTTCTCTTCTTTATTTAAGTAGTTAATAAAGTCTTTGTCTTTCAGTAGTGATATATTAAATTTCCAGCTCCTAGTTTCCCTTGTAGCTTTCCTACTTACTAGTGTAAGAAATACTGGTGATCACTAATAGCTTGATTTGAACATATTTCAGTGTCTGTGATGTCCCTCACAATAGTTACTGGCTAAAAAGAAATCTAGACATGAATGTGAACTATGAACTGATGAAAAAAAGTGTATTCCTGAAGAGTTGGGTGAAGAGAATGCCATTCATCGCAAAGACCAAAATCATTCATGTATTGTTTGAAAATGTCAATAGCCTGCCATTTTCTGTAATTCCCCGATGCACTGAGCCTGTCGACTGCAGGGTTTAATACCAGGTTGAAGTCTCCTCCTAGTATGAGTGTAGTGTCCAAGTGCTCAGAAAGAGAAGTGAAAAAAGTGTGAAAATAGGATGGGTCATCAACAATTGGGCCAAAAACGCTTGCAATACATAGATCCAAATTTTGAACTGAGATTTTTAGTATTATAAATCTACCTTCTGGAAATGTTATGGTATTATTTACAACAAAGCGTATTCTTCTGTTTACCAGTATAGCTACCCCCCTTTGTTTAGAATTAAAGCCGGCTGAGTACATGTGGGTGAATTCCGGGGAGGTGAGCGCATCTACAGACGACTTAGAGACATGTGCCTCCTGCAATAAGACAAAGTCTGCCTGTAGATCCTTCAGTCAATTAAAAACTTTAGCCTCTTCTCCCTGGTACCAATTCCACATATGTTCCACGTGACAAACTTAAATGTGGACATGATTTCACTAACTGGTTATGTGCTAAAGGCTAACTAAATGTGCCTGTGTGATTATATGTCCATAATGTATGCATATGTGTGTATATATATACAGTGGGGTAAAAAAATATTTAGTCAGCCACCAATTGTGCACGTTCTCCCACTTAAAAGATGAGAGAGGTCTCCAATTTTCATCATAGGTATACCTCAATTATGAGAGACAAAATGAGAAAAAAAAATCCAGAAAATCATATTGTCTGATTTTTAAAGAATTTATTTGCAAATTATGGTGAAAAATAAGTATTTGGTCAATAACAAAAGTTCATCTCAATAATTTGTTATATACCCTTTGTTGGCAATGACAGAGGTCAAACGTTTTCTGTATGTCTTCACAAGGTTTTCACACACTGTTGCTGGTATTTTGGCCCATTCCTCCATGCGGATCTCCTCTAGAGCAGTGATGTTTTGGGGCTGTCGCTGGGCAACACAGACTTTCAACTCCCTCCAAAGATTTTCTACGGGGTTGAGATCTGGAGACTGGCTAGGCCACTCCAGGACCTTGAAATACTTCTTACGAAGCCACTCCTTCGTTGCCCGGGTGGTATGTTTGGGATCATTGTCATGCTGAAAGACCCAGCCATGTTTCATCTTCAATGCCCTTGCTGATGGAAGGAGGTTTTCACTCAAAATCTCACGATACATGGCCCCATTCATTCTTTCCTTTACACGGATCAGTTGTCCTGGTACCTTTGCAGGAAAAACAGCCCCAAAACACGATGTTTCCACCCCCATGCTTCACAGTAGGTATGGTGTTCTTTCTCCTCCAAACACGACAAGTTGAGTTTTTACCAAAAAGTTCTATTTTGGTTTCATCTGACCATATGACATTCTCCCAGTTCTCTTCTGGATCATCCAAATGCTCTCTAGCAAACTTCAGACGGGCCTGGACATGTACAGTGATCCCTCACTTATCGCGGTTAATGGGTTCCAGAACCGACCGCGAAAAGTGAAAAACCGCGAAGTAGCGTCACCCCTAATGACGTCATCCATAAATAATACGTACGTTCATTCTCTCACTCTCTCTCTCTCATACGTGTACATACATACGTAGATGTAAATAAAGTTTACATAAATATGTTTTTAGAACTCTTTTATTCTTATAACAAGATACGTAACTCAAGATGAAGATGATTTACTTCACAGGTTAATGAGAGCTTTACTGCTCCTCAGGTGACGCCTCATCGTCAGGTGCTAGACGCGCAGGATCATCGAGGGCAGCTTCCGATAGAGCTGGAGAAGCTGCAGGAGGCGGCGTAGTGGCTCGACGGGAAGACTATTTCGCACAAAATGGCACAAGAGAACAGCAAAAAGTTCCACGCTGCGAGACTACGTAACACGAGCGATAAAGAGCAATGAATGCGGTCTTCCTTCCCTTCATGGGTGCTCGGCAGGGAGAGGAGGTGGGTGAAACGTCTCGGCCAATCAGCTTGCGGGGTGAAACGTCTCGGCCAATCAGCTTGCGAGATTTCCGAACCGAGCCAACACGAGAACAGCGAACAGAGAGGTGGATTTTTTGAGTTGTGCGGGCTCTCCGTGTTGATACCTGATGGTCTAATGTAGTCTCCCTGCCTTCTGCTAGCGCCCGCCCATTATTTCTCAATTTTGAATTTTTGATGAATATTTTTGAAAAATCCACGATGCACTGAGGGCGCGAAAGGTGAAGCGCGAAGTCGCGAGGGATCACTGTACTGGCTTAAGCAGGGGGACACGTCTGGCACTGCAGGATTTGAGTCCCTGGCGGCGTAGTGTGTTACTGATGGTAGCCTTTGTTACTTTGGTCCCAGCTCTCTGCAGGTCATTCACTAGGTCCCCCCGTGTGGTTCTGGGATTTTTGCTCACCGTTCTCGTGATCATTTTGACCCCACAGGGTGAGATCTTGCGTGGAGCCCCAGATCGAGGGAGATTATCAGTGGTCTTGTATGTCTTCCATTTTCTAATAATTGCTCCCACAGTTGATTTTTTCACACCAAGCTGCTTACCTATTGCAGATTCAGTCTTCCCAGCCTGGTGCAGGTCTACAATTTTGTTTCTGGTGTCCTTTGACAGCTCTTTGGTCTTGGCCATAGCGGAGTTTGGAGTCTGACTGTTTAAGGTTGTGGACAGGTGTCTTTTATACTGATAATGAGTTCAAACAGGTGCCATTAATACAGGTAACGAGTGGAGGACAGAGAAGCCTCTTAAAGAAGAAGTTACAGGTCTGTGAGAGCCAGAAATCTTGCTTGTTTGTAGGTGACCAAATACTTATTTTCCACCATAATTTGCAAATAAATTCTTTAAAAATCAGACAATGTGATTTTCTGGATTTTTTTTTTCTCATTTTGTCTCTCATAGTTGAGGTATACCTATGGTGAAAATTGGAGACCTCTCTCATCTTTTAAGTGGGAGAACTTGCACAATTGGTGGCTGACTAAATACTTTTTTGCCCCACCGTATGTTGTATGTAAAATATACAGTACACCTACATATATATGAGTGGGTGTGCACGCTTGATATCTCTGTTCCATTTGCCTGCAATTGCAAGTAAATGGGGTGCATGTACTTAAAATTATTTCTAATAAACCAGAAGTATGAGCGAAAACAGACATAAAGTTTAGTAAGTGGTGAAAAAAATGCAGATAACATACAGCAACGACTTAACAACTTCAACAAAATTAACTACAACAGACAAACAAACAAACAACAACCTCAGCAACAAAGAAAAAAACATTTTGACAAATGTTAACAAATAAAACTGCGATTGAATAAGAGACCTGCGCACAATTGCACTCTTTTTCCACCTGTAGCTAAAAAAACAAAATAGGCTGTAGAATAACCGGGGCGTTATAGTTTCATCCATAAACAGCTTGCCATCTACAGTACAGTCTATCCACAGAAACAATAGCTCATTTACCTTCTTTGATGTTTTGTTTCCTAATGGGAAAAAGCTTCCGTCTCCTTTCCAAGATTTCCTGTGGAAATTGATCATTTAGACTATAATTGGTGTTTTTACGCTGCCTGCCTTGCCTCTGTACCAAAATGTTTTCCTTGAAATGCTCAAATTTGGTAACAATAGGTCTGGGACGTTTATTCTGGGAATTTTTTTGCCCAATTCAGTGGACTCGGTGGAAGGTAATTGAATTTGTGACTTCGGGGGATAGTTTCAGTTGTGTTGACATAAATTCACGGACCAGCTGTTCTGGATTTTCAGTATTTTTTTTTCAACAATTCCAGAAAAAACAAGGTTATTTTTCATGCTGCGTGACTACAAATTGAGAACTGTTTCCTTCATTTTTCGGTTTTCTCTCTCAACAACGACAAGCCGACTGGTTAGTGTGCTTACTGACATTTTTAGGCTATTATTTTCCTCTATGAAAGAGACAAGCTGTGCTTGACTGAACTCCAGCTCTCACGCAAGCCCTGGAATTCTTTATGAAGCAGCTCGACCAGCACCAGTCTACCATCCATGCTGGTAAGTTTATTCTCAATAGAGAAAAGGATGTCACTAACCTCGCTGCCCTCCTGTGATTTCTCGGGCGTTATCTTTGGGGAGTCTGTGGGTCTCGGTTGTTTAGACTGAGAAGCGGAGACGGAACACACACTCGCCTGCTCCATGACACAGCAATGGTAATAAAACTCGTCAAAATAGTTCTCTAGTTCCTCCAGCTCCGTACGAAAAAAGAAAGATAGACACAGACAGTCAGTTAATGAATTAATTACAAAAACGTGAAAAAACTACCTGTGGAAAAGTTTGTTTAACCCCTTGCACTCTGGTCAATTTCCCTAAAAACGCCAAAAAATAATGTACCCAAAGTAAATCAAAAGCTGTTCTTCAACCCTTTGCAGCATCTTCATGGGGTTGGTCTCATTTAAAAGAAAACACTTTGAATTTTTTGGCAAAACAGTCATAATCTCTCTAAGTGCTCCTGCCACTGAGTAACAGTCATCTAAACATACTGAACTTGAAGCAAATAAATTTCGCCTGGGTGTTCTTTTTGGATACAAATGCTTGCAAATAACACACAGCTTCAGATACTGGCTGGAAAATGCAACAGAAATGTAGAACCAAGTGTTATCCAGCTGAAGTCAAAATTTTGTAACAATACCACAAAAAATGAATATATTACACAGCTTTTTTCTTAGGTTGTTCCCAGGCGTTTTTGAACTGTGCCAAATGGCACAGTTTGGAAAAACGTCTGTAACTTTTGAATGATTCAATATAGAAGCTTCATCTTGGGCTCTAATGAAAGGTGAAGGGCTGTGTGTGTGTGTGTGTGTGGGGGGGTTGTTTATTCATTCATGAATGAATGAACAAACAAGCCCCCACACACAAAGAAGCATGCCACGTAAAAAATGTGTGGGTTTTTTTTTTACAAGAAAAAATAACCTACAGTGCACTAAAAATTATACTAAAATATTTGTAATGTAGAAGATAACAACTCCCACCCCCCCGCGCTACAGAGGACGGACATCGCCCATCGCTACATGATGGAAAGCAGTGACGGTGCGCCGCGGTCTACTACGCACAGTTGGACTAAAATACCTGCAATATATCTGCAATCCGCTACAGAAGAGTAGCGGGGGGGGGGGTGTTCACAACATGACGGCCCGGTCCGTTATGTTGCGATAACGCACAGTTGTAATTTACTGATTGGTCAAAAGTCATTTGGATTACAATTTTCAGGGATAAAGAATAATTTAGCTTATAACACTTACCTGTCCACAACAGCAAAGTCGCTGGCGAACTTCTCTTCCTCATTGTCAGACGAACATGATGCTGGTCCGCTTGTTACGGACTCGTGGTTCTGGTCACGCGACCCAGTCAAACCATAATTCCATTATTGCGGTTTTGCGCTTCCATGATTGCGGTTTTGGCGAATGATTTTTCAAAACAAATAAGAACAGTAGTAAGAAAAAAAGACTGGCGAACGCCTGTGTGTCACCCAGCGGCTTACACAAAACAGATTTTAAGCACGGGACGTACACTTTCAATTGTCGAAGTTCTCTGCTTCAATTGGCTGGCTGTATTCGCAGCCGTTGGTAGGCGGGTCCTTCTTGCTAGGTTTTCAGTCATTGGTTCTTCAAGGTTTCAGAAACCCAATTCAAGGCTCTTATTAGTTGAATGAGAGGTCAATCACATCTAAACCAATCAAAGCACTCCTTTGGCTTTCTGTTCGCGGCTGTGTCTGTAGTGGAAGAACGGAAATGCAGCTTTTTTTTTTCAGTGCGCTCTAGGACGCAGCGCCCTCGTGCGCTCTAGGACGCAGAGACGTGTCCGCCCGCGGTACACTGGAGTGCAAGAGGTTAAGCTCGGTCGACGGGAGTCGCCATTTTGGATTATTACGCAATAGTCTCAAAACGTCTCGCAATCACAGCATTGGCCCCCGGGCGTCTCTTCGTCATATTTCCTTTCCTTCTTGGCCTCTTTTGTTAACTATCGTCCAGAATTTCTCTTTGCTCATCATTTTGATGGAGAGAGTTTTAAAAATTGAGTCATGATATCATTTTATCCATCCATCCATTCATCCATCCATCTTCTACTGCTTAATCTTTTTTGGGTCCCGGGGATGGTGGGGTGGGGGGTGAAGCCTATCCCAGCAATCTTTGGGCGAGAGGCAGGGTACATGCTGGACACATCGCCAGTCCATTGTAGGGCAGATATAATTTTATCTTTGGTCCATCATTTCAAGCTTGGATTAGAATAATATATGATTCCCCTATGGCAGCAGTACGGACAAATACCACACTCTCTGATTATTTTGGGCTTTACAGGGGTTGCAGACAGGGCTGCAGCCTCTCTCCTTATCTATTTAACCTAGTGATTGAACTGCTGGCCATAGCGATTAGAAAAGAAGATGGGGTGAGAGGCATTTCACGGGACAATAAACTTCACAAGATATCGCTGTATGCAGACAATCTACTAGTGTACGTATCTAACCCAGAAGGAACCATACCAAAATTATTATGTATCTTAGATAATTTTGGTTATTTCTCAGGCTACAAAATTAATTACTCTAAGAGTTTGTTATTCCCTATTAATGATGTAGATTGTGATTACTCTGGATTTCTGTTTAAATTAGAAAAGAATATATTTACGTATCTAGGCATTAAGATTACTCGTTCAATAGGTGGATTATATAATCATAATTTTAGAAAATTAATTGAACGGACAGCTCAAGACATTAAAAAATGGTTGAACTTACCCATTTCATTAGTAGGCCAGATAAATATAGTAAAAATGACAATTCTGCCAAGATTTTTATATATATTCCAAATGATCCCTATATTTATATCTAAAACAGCTTTCCAACAACTAGACTGGTTGATTTCATCATTCATTTGGAACAGTTCAAATCCTAGGATGAAAAGGAAGTACTTGGAGGTACCAAAGGAGGCAGGAGGTTTGGGCCTACCTAACTTTATTTTTTTATTATTGGGCAGCAAACATGGTTAAATTTTTACATTGGATCGATGCATATAAGAATAAGGAGGGCCTGAGTTGGGTTGAGATGGAGCTTCTGTCCAACCCGTTATCCATCTTATCCTCACCGTTGCCATATACTCATCGCATACAGGTATTGAATCCGGTGGATAGATCCTCTTTAGAAATATGGTTCCAGTTCAGAAGGCACTTTAAGTTAGTTCAGGCTAGCACGCTCTACCCAATAGCAAATAATCAGTTTTTTACACCCTCCGTGCTTGATGATGCTTTTTGCCTCTGGCGTAGACAGGGATTAGTTTTTTTTTAAGGATTTATTCCTGGGAAACACTTTTTCTTCTTTTAATATGCTTACAAAAGATTATGACATACCTAGATCCCATTTTTTCAGATATCTTCAAATTCGTAGTTTTGTAAAAAAACTGTTTCCCTCTTTTCCTTTGTTGACACCGACTAATCAACTACATGAAATCCTAGATTTGGATCCTTGGGCCAAGAAACGTATTTCTACGATTTATGGGATTATACGAAATTTAGTGGCAATATCATGGGACAAAACAAAAGCAGAATGGGAAAAAGATTTAGGGATAAAATTCTCTGAAGGGCAGTGGCGTGAAAGTCTGACACGTATACATACTTCTTCGTTGTGTATCCGTCACGGGCTTATTCAATTTAAGGTGCTTCATCGTCTCCACTATTCAAAGGATAAGCTTGCTAAGATTTTTCCCACTATTGACCCTAGCTGTCCAAGATGTAGCCATGCCCCAGCCTCGTTAGGACACATGTTTTGGCTGTGCCCCGCTCTCACAAATTTTTGGGGATCTATGTTTGAGGTCTTTTCACATATTTGGAAACAAGAAATAATCCCCAGTTCCCACATAGCTATTTTTGGCATAATACCCCCAGATTGCAAACTCCCAGCTTATCAAGGTAACGCTCTGGCATTCGCTTCTTTACTTGCCCGCAGTCTTATTCTTTTCCAGTGGAAGTCAAATAACCCTCCATCTTTCTTGCATTGGCTAAAGGAGGTGCTTTCCTTTCTACCACTAGAAAAACTTAGATATGTTTGCAGAACCCATAGAAACTTTGCCTTGACATGGAGTCCTTTTATAGATTATATTGAGAGCTCTTCTTTTTGTTGAAAATTATGTAATAAAATAATAATAATAATAATAATAATAATAATAACAATAATTGTAATAATAATAATAACAATAATCAACGAATGTTTGGTTGGAAAATCATAAGATGATTACAAATGTGTGTCGTCTGGGATAAGTTAAAACACAGCAGGGTGACCCTGTCTCTCTCTTTTTTTTTTTTTAAGTCTTGAGGAATTGGGAGGGAGGGGTTTTCTGTATATATGTAAGTTTTTTTTGTATATGTTATAAAAAAAGCAGAAAAAAAATAATTGTACACTAAAGGGAGATGGGAAAAAGTGAAAGTAAAATGTTCTTGTGCGGAACCATCAATATTTTCAGGGTGGATTGACTTTCCCTTTACATTTGGCTATGGAAAAAAATGGATCTAGTACCTGAAACACACAAAAGAAAACTGTAAATTTTATTTCATATATGTCTGCTTGTTTGTGATTTTCTTTTTTGTTTTCTTTTTTTGTTGTTGTTTTTTATGTGAAAAATGAAAATGCTAAATAAAAGTCTAAAAAAAAAGATATAATTTTATCAGTAATTTTAATTCTAATATGATAAAACACTGAGTAGCTTTTATTTTCATTTGCATTTTCAGTTTTAATTGTGAAACTTTTAACTTTGCAGGAAATAATACCCCCCACAGTAGGTTTACATGTAAATCTGGCCCTCAGGAAATGAGGAAAAAATTTTGTGGCCCTCACTACCACCAACGTTGCTCATCCCTGCTCGAGTGTATACATATGTATGCATTGAAGCTAGCCGCTAGCCCACACAGACTCCCGATTCCTTCTCTCATTCTGGCCAACGTACGCTCACTAACCAACAAAATACACCACATACAGCTACTGAGAACTATGCAACGTGATGTGCGGAATGGCTGTGTTTTTATCTTTACAGAAACGTGGCTAAATGACAATATCCCTGACTCTGCCATTCAGTTAGCAGGGCTAACATGCTATCGTGCTGGTGGGGTGTGCATGGATGGAGGAAAGACCCGAGATGGAGGCGTGTGTGTTTACATCAGTTTTGCCGATCCTTCTACATACCGAGAGAGTTTACATCTGTCCTGCTAGTCACCATGTATGTATGTCCCACCCACTGCCATCGGCGAGGGGAGTAAAGCACTAAAGGAACTCTATCAGGCCATCAGCAAGACACAAACAGCGCATCCAGATGGATTCATCATCACAGTAGGAGACTTCAACCACGCAGATTTAAAGGCCCTCCTATCAAAACTACACCAACATGTGGACTTTCCAACAAGAGGAGACAATTTGCCGGACCTGGTGTACACATCTCACAAAAGTGCATACAAAGCCTCCCCCTTTGTTAACGCCTGCATACAGACCCAGAGTGAAAGCATAAAACCAACATAAAAGCAGGTACGTGTGTGGCCAGAGGGGGCCTCGGATGCTCTGAAAGACTGCTTCAGCACTACAGACTGGGACACTTTCAAGCATGCAGCCACTCACAATGGACACACAAACATAGAGGAGTACACTGAGATTGTTGTAGCATACATACCTAAATGCACTGATGATGTCACTCACTGCAAAACCATCACTGTTCATACTAACCAAAAGCCATGGATGACAGCAGAGGTCCACAGACTCCTGAGGGCTTGGGACGAAGCCTTCAGGGCCGGTAACACTGCAGGACTAACAACAGCTACGGCCAACCTGTCCTATGCTATCAAGGAGGCAAAACGACAGCACAGCTAGACAATATCTGGACATTTCAGCAACACCAGAGATGCACGTTCCCTCTGGTGCGACATACAGACCCTCACCAACTACAAACCTCCACCTCAGACTTGTGCGCGTGACATCACGCTGCTTAACAACTTAGATGACTTCTTCGGCCGCTTTGAAACACAAAACAGTACATCAGCACAAAAGACCACTCCTCCTCCAGACGAGCAGGCCATAAGTATGGATCTGGCTAGTGTGAAGAGGATCCTCTCCAGGATCAACCCACGCAAGGCAGCTGGACCAGACAACATACCAGGTTGCATTCTGAAGGACTGTGTGGAGGAACTCATGAATGTCCTGGTCGACATCTTCAACATCTCCCTGAATCAAGCTGTTGCCCCCACGTTTCAAAACTGCTACCATAATACCAGTCCCAAAAAGTCCATCCCATCCAGTGACGATTACTGGCCCGTAGCACTGACCTTCATCATAATGAAGTGCTTCGAGTGGCCGGTCATGCAGAAGATGAAGTCCACCCTCCCTCCCAAGACCTATCTCAGTTTGCATACAGGTCAAATAGATACACAGAAGACGCTACCGTTGCTGCTCTTCGTCCAGCCTTTACTCACCTGGACTCAAAGAACTCCTATCATCCCCCAGCACCTAATACAAAACCTCAGACACTTGGGACTCAAAACCTCTCTCTGTAACTGCGTGCTGGACTTTCTCACAGGGAGGTCACAGAACGTGCAGGTTGGTAGCAACACCTCCAAGACCATCACAATCAGCACAGGGGCCCCACAAGGGTGCATGCTTAACCCACTGCTTTTCACCCTGCTGACCCATGACTGTGTACCAGCCTACAACACCAACCACATCATCAAGCTTGCAGACGACACGACGGTGGTGGGCCTCATCACCAACAATGAAGAGGCCAACTACAGAAATGAGGTGAGCCAACTGGTCCAGTGGTATAAAGACAATAACCTTCTCCTGAACGTGGGAAAAACCAAGGAGATTGTGGTTGACTTCAGGAGAGGACACACACAGCATCCCCCTCTAATCATTGATGGAGCAGCTGTGGAGAGGGTGAGCAGCACCAAGTTCCTGGGGGTGCAGAGGGGTGCACATCTCTGAGGGCCTCTCCTGGTTCAACAACACCACATCACTGGCCAAGAAGTGAGAGAAGAAAAAAAAAGTGAGAAGAGCATTCTCACCAGCTGCATCACGGTGTGGAATGGAAGCTGCACCACCTCCTGTCGGAAAGCCAGTACAACACACACTGAAAACAGCCAGCAAGATCATCGGTGCCCCACTGCCCCCCCTCTCAGACATCTACCTCACCCGTCTCAACCACAGAGCCATCAGCATTGCAGGCGACACCTCCCACCCCTCACACTCCCTCTTCAGTTCCCTGCCCTCGATACCAGAGCCTCTGCTTTCCACAAGACTGCTAAACAGCTTTGCTCACCAGGCCATCAGGATCCTGAACTCTGCCCCCCCCCCCCCGGACTGTAACACACTCACCCGCACAATAACCATCTCAGCTGTTTGCACAGGAAGACTGGCACACCAGCAGTAATACATCTGCTGCTGTATGTCTCTGCACCTTATTGCAACCATTTGTACAAATGTCATACCTGCTGCTGTCTGTCTGTATTGCAATATTGATCATGTGCAGTCCAATCTGTCACTGTCTGCACCTACAGTACATGAGTATTACTGCTCTACCTTTTTCTGTATATAGGATTGCTGGGTTTTATCGTTTAGCTTTATTTGCACTACAGGATGTCTGGGTTTTATCTTTTATCGTTATTAGCACTACAGGTATCATTACTGCACATAGACTGCTATTGTTGTTTTTCAAGCCTTATTCCTTTTTCTTATATTGTGCACACCACTGAAGAGAGAGAAACGGCATTTCAATTCTCCTGTATGTCCTGTACGTATAGTAGTATTGACAAATTAAAATCTTTGAATCTTGAATTAAATACAAATTTTTATTTTCTCATCGAAATGTAAGCAAAACCAAATCTTAAAGGGCATTCAGTGCATGAAATACATATTGCAATATACAGTATACCATGTATCGTGATATAGAGAAATTATATAGCAATACAGGTTTTTTGTTTTTTTAATTACCCAGCCCGACCTTAGAGTGGTGATATGGTAGGGTAAAGACCAATGTGACAGTGCTGAATATTTGCATTCATAGGCACCTACGCTGGAGAAGTCCTTATAGTTTAGGGCTGTGCACATCCAAATAGGCTTCAAGTGTGTGAAAATGTTTCCTTAGCCTTACCACAGGAAAAAACCAGGACCACCAGCCTCCACTTTTTCAGTGTGGTTTGACTCAGCAGACTGAAGAGCTGCTTACCTGCCCCCAGAGCAGCTCTCCAACTCCCACGAACAGACACCAGAGCCACTGCTCGATGTTGAGAGGGGCACAGCTGAAGGGCTTCCCTCCGAACTGCACAATCACGATCTGCAGCAGAAACACAGGGATGAGATTCAGTGCTGTCACACATGCAGACAGACATGGTATTGGTGGAGGAACGAGGGCTGCAACATCCATCACTGCTACACCAGAGTTGCCAGATCTCACGATACACTGGCCCAGGTTTTAATTTTCAGCCTCATACACTGTCTAAATAAATCTCATGGCAGATCAAAAGGAAGCCTCAAAGCCACTTCATGAAATGTTTTTGTTTAACCAGACTTTGTCCTGATCTACACATCAGCAATAACAGAGGTTCACAAATACTGCAGTAAAACAAGCATGCACAAAAGTACAAGGTTATTAAGTCTTTCTCCTGAGTCTCCTACAAACTTGCAACTTTTTAATGTTACATTGATGCTTCTCAACGTGACACAACAGTTTTACCTTTATTCATTATTTGATGAAAGAGGAGAACTAAGATAAGATAAGATAAGATAAGCCTTTATTAGTCCCACAATGGGGAAATTCCAGGATTGCAACAGCACAGGGATAGCAACACTCAGAGCAACAATCAAGAAGACAAGAAAAACAAGAGCAGCGAATATACATATGTACATATAAATATATAAACACACAGTGCGGAGCATTGTAGCTAGATGGAATAAATATATATACACACAGTGCGGAGCATTGTAGCTAGATGGAATAAACAGCATAACTGTCTACTTAGTTATCCTACATAGTATGAATATGTACCCATACATATTGTCACCGTCCGTAGCGACCGATATTGTCCTAGTTGTATACTGGAGGGGACCATTGTGTAAGTCTATTGCGTCTTTTGCATTCAATACTATTAGGTCGTCACGTTTTTTTGCTATCTCTGAGAGCAGCCCTGCTTAGGTTATACAGTCTGACAGCCGTAGGTAGGAAGGACCTGCAAAACCTCTCGGTTGCGCATCTAGGATGATGTAGTCTGCTGCTAAATGAGCTCCTCAGTGCGTTCAGTATGTCCTGCATAGGGTGGGACTCGGACTCCAGCAGAGATGACAGTTTAGCCACCACCCTTCTCTCTCCTATCTCCTCCACTGGGTCAAGGCGCTGCCCCAGGACAGAGCTAGCTTTCTTGATCAGTTTGTTCAATCTCTTCCTATCAGCTGCTGTAATGCCACTGCCCCAGCAGACCACTCCAAAAGTGATGGCTGATGCCACCACCGTGTCGTAGAATGTCTTCAGCAGCGCCCCTTGTACACCAAAAGACCTGAGTCTCCTCAGTAGGAACAGCCTGCGCTGTCCCTTCTTGTAGAGTGCGTCGGTATTGTGTGACCAGTCTAGTTTATTGTTCAGATGAACTCTTGTCAATATTACTATTTTGTTTGTAAAAGAATCAAAAGCAATAAAGCCTTAAAACACATTTTTACGAGGGGATCAAATGAATTATTGTTTTAATCAATTACTACATAATACCACCTTTACACAGCGGTAGAGATCATTGAGAGATCTGGCCGATTTTTGATCTATCAATGATCTTCAGTGATCTCCACAGTCACCATGGTCTCCTCAAAGTTTTGACTCAGTCCAAAACCAACAAGGATCTCCCAAACAATCCCAAAGATTAAAAACTGTCCCAATCGCTCAACGATCTCTGTGCTGTGTAAAAAGGCCCTTACTGACCAACCGGTTCAGCTTATGCTGCATCTCAAACAGATTCATTTTGTCTTCTTAATGATAAAACTGGTCTTGTTCTTCTACTAAAGGGCCTATATCATGCTAAATCGACTTTTTTGAGCTTTTAAGCATGTTATAATGTTAATTCCTCACCAAAAACACCCCCAAAATGGTATTTTGCTCCATTCACGCATCTCTGAGTATTCCTCCTCAATCCTGCTCTCTGAGCTGCTGTTCATACGTATGAACGTGGGTGAGCCGCCCAGTCCAGGAAGTGCCTGTGCTGCCAGCACCGTCCCCAGGCTAACGCACACACCCACTTTCTCCGCGGAGCTAACGGAGCGGTGATCGGCAAAACTCTTTCACTTTAGCATTGATGCTGTGAAGAAGTAGTTCCTCTCGCACCTAATCTGCTCAGTGACAACTGTTTGCTTTTTTACGTAAGACAATGTCTTCTAAGTTTTTGTGGGCGGAACCCAGCGACATGCTGCAGCAGCCGGCTCAGGGGTTACGTCATGAAATGGGCGGCAGCCACAAGGAGAGGCTGAGCCTCAGAGATCGAGGCATCTTACTTCCGGGTTGGAAAAGTAGCTCAGTAGCTCGCGAAATAACTCATATTTCATAAGAAATTCATTCTCCAGTGTACCAAAGGTAATATACTATCACATGCATGCATATAGTTTACTCTGAAAGGCTTAAAATAGCATGATATATAGGCCCTTTAAGACAAAGCAAAGCAATGTCTCATACCTTTGACATGTTTCGACTGTCATCTGCAGTCTTCTTTAGAAAAT
This sequence comes from Pholidichthys leucotaenia, assembly GCA_020510985.1. Lineage (NCBI taxonomy): Eukaryota > Metazoa > Chordata > Actinopteri > Cichliformes > Pholidichthyidae > Pholidichthys > Pholidichthys leucotaenia. Next base: position 247,038,879 of record CM035843.1, on the reverse strand, counting down.
GTCGTCTGATGTCCGTGATGTGTCACATCAGCTGTTTTATCCTTTCCATAGGCGTGACTGACTTGACAGATTTGACAGATCTGCCAGGTCGGTCACCCCCCCCCCCCACCCCCGCCGTGTGATGGTCTCTGGAGGAGACCAATATCAGACCACTGCAAGATAAACAACCACATCATGGACTGGAACAATGCAAAAATAATTGGATCAGAAGACAACAAACACAAATGTTGGATCAAAGAAGTAACTGAAATCAGGAAGCGAGCCCACAACACCATGAACCGAGATGATGGAGCCTTCATGCTCTCACACACCTGGGACTCTCTCCTCCAGAGACCATTGCACGGCGGGGGGCGTGACCGACCTGGCAGATCTGTCAAATCTGTCAGGTCGGTCACGCCTACGGAAAGGATAAAACAGCTGATGTGACACGTCATGGACGACAGATGACGTTTTTCTGAAGAAGGCTGCAGATGACAGTCGAAACTTGTCAAAGGTATAAGACATCTCTTTGCTTTGTCTTAATAGAAGAACAAGACCAGTTTCAGCGTATGTTGTGTGTCTGTGCCATTTCTTTACTTGTAATACTGTATGTGCTAAAAACACAAAATTGTATCACCAGCTATAACAAAGTTAAATTTAAGACTTTTTAACACATTTTTAAAGCCACTTTATAAAATTAAATATTTATTTATTTTAAATATTTTAGATTCACCACATGCTGAGCTCTAAAGCAAAGCTGTCCATTTACCGCCCCATCTACTTCACCTATGGCCATGAACTTTGGGTAATGACTGAAAGAATGAGATCATGTATTCAAGTGACTGAAATGAGTTTTCTCTGTAGGGTGGCTGGACCCACCCTTAGAAATACTGGGGCCTAGCGGCTGCCCCGGCCTTGGATGCGCTCTGCAGAGCGTGCCCAAATGCCAAGTCACGTTTCGTTACCTTGTATTCATACATGTGTAATGACAATAAAGTTGAATCTCAATCTCAAATAGGGTGAGGAGCTCATTTATCCAGCAGAGGCTCAGAGTAGAGCCACTGCTGGAGAAAAAAGTTGTGAATTTACTGTATGTTAAGTTATTGGTGTTTGTTTTTTTTCATTTCACCTCATTATTATCATTAAAATGTTAAAACAGCAACAATTTGCCATAATGTAATAGAAGGGTTTCACCCCACAGAGCCAGAAAACACAGCAATGGCATTTATCTGTGGTGTTTGTAAGACCTAAGAAAGATAGATTTAATGATCAATTGTATTTTCACAGATAATTAAAGCCTTAATTTTGGATAAACAAATTCAAGCCTTTTTAACCATCTGCCAACATCCAGGATAAGGACGTGTGTAGTAACAGGAAATATTGTGAAATGCTTTGCTGGGAAGTTTAAAATGAACAATAAAACAATGACACAATTTTAACATTACTCTGTAACACACTTCTCCTTAATTGCAGTTTAAGGCTGCTTTTTCTTTTACCAGAATAACATGTCCATTTTTAACTAATGAATAACTTCTGAAGCTAAGTTGTCAAAAAAACAAACAAACAAAAAAAAAACCATATGTGACTTTTAAGCTTGCAGTAACACTGGCTCCTACAGGTCTCCATGTCTCAGTAGAAAGACTGACAGTGACATGATCGTTTAGCAGGAACGGGGCCTATCAGTGACGTTATCCTTTTGACACAAAAATGCAGACTCTAAGTCTCACTGGGAGTATGATAAAGTGTATAACATATAGTACATTTATCTTGGGCTCAACCCACTGCTCTTCACCCTGCTGGCCCATGACTGCGTACCAGCCTACAGCACCAGCCCCATCATCAAGTTTGCAGACGACACGGCGGTGGTGGGTCTTATCACAAACAATGTAGAGGCCAACTATTCAATTCAATTCAACTTTATTTATATGGGGCCATTTCACAACAACAGTCATCTCATAGCACTTTCAACTGTAGGGTAAACCCCCACGGTTCCAGAAAAACCCCAGCAATCAGGTGATCCCCTGTGAGCAAGCGCTTGGCGATGGTGGAGAGGAAAAACTCCCTTTTAACAGGAAGAAACCTCCAGCAGAACCAGACTCAGGGAGGGGCAGTCATCTGCTGCGACTGGCTGGGGGGTGAGGGGATAGAGAAGATGAAAAGAACAGACATGTAGAGAGCAAACAGCACGATGGGGACTCAATCTATGGGAGGGAACAAACAGATGTTAATGACCAGCAAAAAAAAAAAAAAAAAAAAAATTCATTGAGAGTGAAGAAAGGAGTGAAGCCCAGTGCAATTATTGGAGGTCCCCGGCTGTCTAAATCTATTAGCAGCATAACTAAGGGAGGGTTCAGAAACACATGATCCCTCCCTAATTGTAGGCTATATCAAAAAGCAAGGTTTTAACCCTATTCTTAAAAACAGAGATCGAGTCTGACTCCCGAATCCAGATTGGAAGCTGGTTCCACAGGAGAGGAGCTTGATACCTGAAGGCTCTGCCTCCCATTGTACTTTTGGAGAGTCTAGGTATTACAAGTAATCCAGCATTTTGGGAGAGCAGTGCTCTGTTAGGATAATACGGTAGTATCAGATCTTTTAAATAAAAAGGGGCCTGATTGTTTAGAGCTTTGTAAGTAAGAAGAAGGATTTTAAACTTAATTCTAAACTCTATGGGAAGCCAGTGAAGGGAGGCCAGAACCGGAGAGATATGATCTCTCTTTCTAGTACCTGTTAAAACTCTTGCTGCAGCATTTTGGATCAACTGAAGACTTTTTAAAGATGTTTTGGGACAACCTCCTAATAAAGAGTTACAATAATCTAATCTAGAGCTGACAAAAGCGTGGATCAGTTTCTCAGCATCACTCTGAGACAATATGCTCCTAATCTTGGCAATATTACACAAATGATAGAAGGCAGTCTTAGAAACGCATTTAATATGTGAATTGAAAGACAGACCTTTATCAAAAATAACTCCAAGGTTCCTCACAGAGCTATTCAGAGAAAGAGTAACTGCATCCAAACTAAAAGTTTGATTTGGAAAGGTATTTCTAAGGTTTTTTGGACCAACAAGAATGATTTCAGTCTTATCTGAATTTAATAGCAGGAAATTGCAAGTCATCCGAGCTTTGATTTCCTTAAGACAGGCTTCTAACTTGGCAAATTGATTACTATCATCTGGCTTCATTGACAGGTATAACTGTGTGTCAGCATTTACAAATTTGACTCAATGTCGCCTGCTCTGGCCCCAGGAATGCATTTGACTATGGCCGCTGGAGTCTCTAGGTTCATGTTTCTGACTACAGAGTCGCCAATGATCAGAGCTTTTTCCTCAGCGGATGTGTCGCTGAGCGGGGAAAAATGATTAGAAACATGAACAGGTTGGTGGTGAACCGGGGCTTTGCGACTAGGCTTCCTTCTCACCGTCACCCACCCAGTCTCCTCGCAGCTGAGGAGGACCGAAGGACTGCTAACAGGCCGCCTTATGCTAGGGAGCGCCGCTGCAGCTAAGAGATGTCCATCAAGATTAACTGGCGCAGACGGTGTTTCAATGCAGCGGAGCCAGGATTCCAAATCACAAAACCTTGCCTCGAGTGCCTCAAAAAGACAACATTTATTACATTTACCGTTATCACTAAAAGAGGAAGAGGTGTAGCTAAACATCTGACAGAGAGAGCACACCAGAGGAGAAGGGGAAGGAGAGCTTGTAGCCATAGCAAGTGGCTAACCTGAAGCTAACAACAACACTGATGAAAGGTGAACAGAAGGCTAAAGAGGGCGATTAGATGACACTGAGTGCGCACACAGGTGCAGGAGGCTTGATAAACAGAAGTGAAAGCTAACGATAGAAGGAAAAAAGTGATTAAAATAAAATTAAAGGCAAAATCCTCAGGAGAATGAGGAGAGCTAACCAAAGAGCAAACTACAGAAATGAGGTAAGCCAACTGGTCCAGTGGTTTAAAGACAATAATCTCTTCCTGAATATGGGGAAAAAACAAACACACAGCATCCCCCTCTGATCATCGATGGAGCAGCTGTGGAGAGGGTGAGCAGCACCAAGCTCCTGTGGGTGCACAGGGGTGCACATCCCTGAGGACCTCACCTGGTCCAACAACACCACATCACTGGCCAAGAAGGCTCAAACAAAAGACACTACAACGCACAGTGAAAGCAGCCAGCAAGATCATCGGTGCCCCTCTGCCTCCCCTCATCTATCTACCACACCCGCCTCACCCGCAGAGCCATAAAAATTGCAGGTGACACCTCCCACCCCTCACACTCCCTCTTCAGCCCCCCACCCTCAGGAAAAGGTACCGGAGTCTCCGAGCCTACTCCACAAGACTGCTAAACAGCTTTGTTCACCAGGCCATCAGGACCCTGAACTCTGCCCACTTCCACCCCACCCCTCAGAATCAGAATCAGAATCAGAATCAGATTTATTGCCATTGTTCATGTAGTACACAAACTAGGAATTTGTCTCGGTGCAATGCTGCAACATTAAACATGATAAAATAAAAGAAATAAACTATACATGCAATAAAGTGTAGAATAAGAGTGAGTAATACTGGTCAGCAGTTAAATATATTAGTGAGCAGCAGATAATGTGGAGAACCATATAGTGCAGTCGGTAATGCAGGAAGAAAACAGTGATGATTGACATGAGTCTGGTTGAGCTGCTGTACATAGTGCACGAGAGTCAATAAGTCACTTAGTGTTCAGCAGTCTGATGGCAGAGGGGAAGAAGCTGTTCATGTGACGGGAGGTTTTAGTCTGGATGGACCGAAGTCTTCTACCTGAGGGGAAGGGGGCAAACAGTACGTGACCAGGGTGTGAGGGATCGGCTATGATCCGGCCAGCACGCCTCCGGGTCCTTGAGATGTACAGATCCTGGAGAGATGGGAGCTTGCAGCCGATCACCTTCTCAGCAGTGCACACGACGCGCTGCAGCCTTAGTCTGTCCCTGGCAGTGGCTCCTGCGTACCACACGGTTATGGAGGTGGTGAGGATGGACTCGATGATGGCTGTGTAGAACTGCACTAACATCTTGGTGGGTAGCTTGAGCTTCCTCAGCTGCCGCAGGAAGAACATCCTCTGCTGGGCCTTTTTGATGAGGGAGCTGATGGTCGGCTCCCACTTGAGGTCCCTGGTGATGGTGGTGCCTAGGAAGCGGAAGGAATCAGCAGTGGTGATGGGAGAGCCTGTGAGGGTGAGGGGGGGCAGAGGGGTTGTGACTTTCCTGAAGTCCACAATCATCTCCACTGTCTTCAGAGCGTTCAGCTGCAGGTTGTTGTTGTTGCACCAGGACGCCAGCTGGGCCACCTCTCTCCTGTAGGCGGACTCGTCGCCGTTGGAGATGAGCCCGATGAGGGTGGTGTCGTCCGCAAACTTGATCAACTTGACAGACTGGTGGCTGGAGGTGCAGGAGTTGGTATAAAGGGAGAAGAGTAGGGGGGAAAGTACACAGCCCTGGGGTGATCCGGTGCTGATGCTAGCAGAGTCTGAGACAGTCTTTCCCAGCCGCACATGCTGCCTCCGGTCCGTCAGGAAGTCGGTGATCCACCTGCAGAGGGAGTCAGGCACGTTGAGCAGGGACAGCTTGTCCCGGAGCAGAGCGGGGCGGATGGTGTTGAATGCGTAGGTTCCCGGGGAGTCCAGGTGCTGCAGGATGGAGTGGAGGGCCAGGTTGACTGCGTCGTCTACAGACCTGTTGGCTCGGTAGGCAAACTGCAGCGGGTCCAGGAGAGGGAGGTGATGGACTTGAGGTGGGGCAGGACCAGGCGCTCAAAGGACTTCATGACTACAGAGGTGAGCGCTACAGGTCTGTAGTCATTAAGTCCAGTGATCCGTGGCTTCTTGGGGACAGGGATGATGGTGGAGGATTTGAGGCAGAGCGGCACGTGGCATAGCTTAAGGGAGGTGTTAAAAATGTCTGTGAAGACAGGAGCCAGCTCTTTCGCACAGTGTCTCAGGGTGGAGGGAGACACGCCGTCCGGACCGGGGGCCTTGCGCGGGTTCAGTCTGGAGAACTGTTTGAGCACGTCCTGCTCACTGATGATAAGGGCAGGGGGGGAGGAGGGGGGGCGCCTTTGATGAAGTAGGGATCGTGGAGGCTGTGGAGCTGGAGAGAGGGGGGGAGTTGGACACAGATGACGAGGTGTCAAAACGGGCATAGTGTTGGGACAGTCTTTGACAAAGGGCTTTGTCATCCTGACCTTTAGGAGCCTGAGGCCGATAGTTGGTGATTTGCCTCAGTCCTCTCCACACAGAAGCCGAGTCATTAGCAGTGAACTGCTGCTGGAATCTCTCAGAATACACAGCTTTAGCTCTCTTCAGCTCTCTGTTAAACCGATATTTAACCTCCCTGTAGCAGTCCCTGTCTCCACTTTTCAGCGCTGCTTCCTTCTCCTTCCTGATCTGTCTGAGTTTAGCTGTGAACCAGGGCTTGTCATTAGAGTACCTCACCCTGGTGCGCGTTGGAAGAATGTCCTCCTCTCAAAAGTGGATATAAGAGTTCACAGTGTCCGTGTATTCATCCAGATCATGCGTGGCTCCTTTAAACATTTCCCCAGTCAGTTATTTCCATGCACGTTTCCAGCTTCTCCTCAGCTTCACTGGTCCATTTCTTCGTAGTGCTCACAACAGGTTTAGTGAGCTTCAATCTCTGTCTGTATGTGGGAATGAGGTGGACCATCACGTGATCAGATAATCCCAGCGCAGCGCGTGTTGCGTGGGTTTACTCCGGGATTTCTCCGGTTTCCTCCCACATGCCAAAAACATGCATGTTAGGTTAATTGGCTGTTCTAAATTGTCCCTAGATGTCTGTTTCCTATAGGCCCTTAGAATAGAGGGTTAGTATTAATGAAAGCGCTTTGAGTGGTCTTTGTGACTAGAAAAGCGCTATATAAGTGCAGGTTAGTTAGTTAGTTAGATATGCGTCTTTCACTGTGGTGTAACAGTGATCCAGCGTGTTTATTCCTCTGGTGGGGGCATTTAATAAACTGTTTGTAGCGGGGGAGATCGTGGCTCAGATTGCTCTGGTTAAAGTCGCCAACCACAATAACCAGAGAGTCTGGAAAAATCCGCTCCGTGTGTTGGATGTGATCCGCGAGCACGCGCTGAGCTTCGCGCGTTTCCGCGTCGGAAGGGACGTACACAGCGGCGAGGATGAATGAGGCAAACTCCCGCGGGGAATAAAATGGCTTGCAGTTAATAAAAAGAAATTCCAGGGCGGGAGAACAGTGTTTGGAAATTACCGTTACATCAGAGCACCAGCTGCTGTTGATGTAAAAGCAGACTCCGCCTCCTGTGGTCTTGCCGGAGAGCTCTGTGTCACGATCAGCACGAAACAGCTGAAATCCCTCGAGGCGCAGCGCGCTGTCCGGTGTCCGGTGTCCGCGCTGTCCGGTGTCCCCTGGACCATATATAACACATTCACCGACACAATAACTACCTCAGCTGTTTGCACAGAAAAACTTGGCATACCAACAGCAATTATATTTGCTGCTGTATGTTTCTGCACCTTACTGCAACCATTTGCACAAATGCCATACCTGCTGCTGTCTGTCTGGTATTGAAATATTGATCATGCGCAGTCCAATCTGTCACTGTCTGCACCTACACTACCGCATTGAACTTGCAATTCTGGGTATTATGGCTCCACTTTTTCTGTATATAGGATTGCTGGGTGTTATTGTTTAGCTTTAATTGCACTACGGGTAGCATTACTGTACATAGACTGCTGTAGTTGTTTTTCATCCTTATTCCTTGTTTTCTTATATATTGTGCACACAACTTAATCGTTACCAAACAACGATCAAATATTACAAACTTAAACCTTATCTTAAAAGGGGAGGAGCTGCAATTAGTCAAGGAATTTAAGTACTTCGGTGTGATTTTAAATTCCTCATTAATCTTTAAAAAACACATAAAAAATCTCAAACATAATCAAATTCAATCTGAGAAATTTTAAAAAAATTAGATCATCGCTGACAGTTAATGCGGCCAAAATGTTTCTGCATGCAATGATCTTCTCACACATCGATTACTGTTTTACCACCTGTCTCTCACTAGCGTAACAATAATCAAACCCACTGAATCTTTATACAAAATGCCATAAAAATCTTTGATAAGAAAGATCCCACATATCATTGTTGTCATATTTACAAGAAATGCAATTTTCTGTCTTTTGAAAATGATTAAACTCTCATGTCCTGATTTGCCCCTCAGGGCAGAGAGAGCGACAGACCCACGCACCAACTGCAGTTTGTGGCATTTATTGAAAACAAACACAAAGTTCCAAAAGTGCATAAACACAAAATTTTAAACAGGTAACGAGGTAAACTTACAGATCATGTAGCCGATAAACACACCAGAACAAGGATGGGGTTCTGGTGGCGAGGAGAAAGAATCATTAAGACTGCCGCAAAAATGAAATGAAAAAGCAGTCCTTGAATAGGTTCAGAACCAATAACATAAGTGAAGACAGGTGTGGGAGCACTGAGTGGGCAAAAAGGTAATAATGGTGAATGACTGGTATCTGTAAATAATGACAGGAGAGCGCACCGGCTGACAACTGACAGGGCTACGCCCACACGGAGCACCAATCAGGAAATGCCCTGACAGTTGCCAACCGCAATAATAAGGAATAAGAATAAAATATAAACAAGTACAAACTGAGAAACAGGTACCAATAAATACAGGATCAGAACGTAGTAAACTAAGACATGAACAGGAAAATAAAAAACAAGCAGGGATAACAAAACCCATCATCATCATAGCAGTCTGTTGGAGGCGACAATGACTGTTTCATTTAGGTCTGATCAGATTCCTCCACACAGCTCTGTCCTTTGCCTTCCGCTGCCAGGAACTCCTGGCCTTGTTAACCCGGACGATGGCCGAGCCGGTATGAGTTGCTTTCTGACTGACCATTTCATGAAACTGCTTGCAAAGTATTTGAGTACCACTAGCTTTTGCTGGACTAGCGGCACATTCTTGGCAGATAGTGGTATTATCAGTGGCAAGGACAGGCCAAGACAAACTGACTCCAGTATCTGTTGCAGTGACTGACCAGATGATAGGTTTGTTTATCTCTGCCCACATATCCAAAAAAGACACACGTTTATGGTCATATTCAACTGAAAACTTGAGGTCAGGGTTTACACTATTGAGGAGGTGGACAAAATCAGCCAGCTCATCAATGGTTTCCTGCAAAATACAAAGGACATCATCAAGGTATCTAAACCATTTAAGAATCTTAAGAAAAAGGAGTTTCTATTTGAGTTGAAAATGAACTGCTGTTCAAAGAAGCCCACATACAAATTTGCATACTCTGGGGCAAAAGTGGAACCCATCGCTGTGCCATTACATTGCAGAAAAAAAAAATCCCCATTAAAGGTGAAATAATTCAGTTTAAGAACCAAAGTAGCCAACTCACAAATAAATGTGCTGGGTGGGAGAGACTCCTTGGGATGGTCTTTTAAATAATGTTCAAGAGCCTCTATGCCTCTGTCATGATCAATGTTTGTGTAAAGGCTTTCTACATCTAGTGTAGCCAAAATGATGTCATTAGGTAGATCTTCTTCTTTTAGATTTGATTGGCAATTGGCAACCAGCCCACAGGTGCACCACCGCCACCGATCCGACCATCATCACAATATCTCTGTATAAGGAGTTCTGAACAACTCCTTATGTGTGAAAAAAATATCCGTCCTTGGACTGTGTCCTCCTACTGTAGATCTTTTAATGTTGTTGTTGTTATTAATAAGATCAGTAGAATCCTGAATATGAGGAAAGTTTCTGGACATAGGGCTTAATGAAATGATCAAAATCAAATCAAATCAAATCAACCTTTATTGTCATGTTGCTGTACACACAACTGTAGTGCAGGCAAGATGAAATTGCGTTACTCTAGGCATCCATATAAGTAAAAAGAACATAATTTAAGACACACTCACACACCACCTCACCCCCCACCCCAACACAGCCATCCACACATCCCTGAGACATACTTGAAAACTAGCTAGAACTATAATATACAAATAATATACATAATGTCCATAAGGTGCAGTAGTATGCATGAAAGATTCCGGATCAACTGTTCACCATCCTAACAGCTTGTGAAAGGAAGCTGTTAATCAGTCTGGTAGTTCTGCCTCTGATGCTCCGGAATCGTTTGCCAGATGGTAGCAGTTCAAAGTGTTTATGCAGAGGGTAAGAGTGGTCGTTGACAATGTTCAGTGCCCTGCTCCTACAACGGTTCTGAAAAAGTTCTTGGACAGAGGGGAGGGAAACTCCAATTACCCTCTCAGCTCCCTTAACTATCCTCTGCAGGGCTTTTTTGTCTGACATACTGCAGCTGGAGTACCATGTTGCAATGCAGTACATCAGAACACTCTCCACCACACCTCTGTAGGAAGTCCTGAGGATGCAGATGGGGAGAGAGGCCTGTTTGAGTTTCCTCAAGAAGTGCAGTCTCTGCTGGGTCCGCTTCCTGATCCCCAAGGAATTCTTGCTCCAGGTCAGGTCCTGCGAGATCTGCACTCCATGGAACTTGATGTTCTCCACTCTCTCCACCAAACAGATGCCTATGCTGAGAGGGACGTGTTCAGTCAATAATCATCTCCTTTGTTTTGTCCACGTTGAGCACCAGATTGTTCTCCCTGCACCAGCCCTCCAGGTCTCTAACTTCTTCCCTGTACATTGATTCCTCATCCCTCTGAATAAGTCCCACCACTGTGGTGTCATCTGCAAACTTAATAATCTGGTTCCCCTCGTGTCTAGATACACAGTCATGTGTTAGAAGTGTAAACAACAGTGGACTGAGTACGCAGCCTTGAGGGGATCCGGTGCTCAGCATGATAGAGTTGGAGATGTTGTTTCCAACAGGGACAGACTGAGGTTTCTCGGTCAGGAAGTCCAGGATCCAGAGACATGTGGCGGTGTTCAGACCGAGAAGGAGTAATTTCTCCATCAGTCTCTGGGGAATAATGGTGTTGAATGCTGAACTGAACTCAATGTACAGGAGTCTGGCATAGGTGTCTTTCTGATCCAGGTGGGTGATGGCAGAGTGCAGGGTGGTGATTATAGCATCCTCTGTGGAGCGGTTTGAACGATATGCAAACTGGAGTGGGTCATGTGATGCAGGGAGGCAGGCTGTGATGTGTGGTTTGACAAGCCATTCAAAACACTTCATCACAATTGGTGTCAGTGCAACAGGACAATAGTCATTCAGACAGGACACAGCTGGTTTCTTCGCCACCGGTACTATGGTAGAGGTCTTAAAGCATCTGGGAACGATGGCCTGACTCAGGGAGATGTTATAAATGTCGGTCAGGACATCTGCCAACTCGCTCGCACAGACTCGAAGCACACGTCCTGGGATGTTGTCCGGCCCTGCAACTTTATGTGGGTTGACCCTGATTAGGGTCCTCCGTGTGTCCGCTGCGTTGATGATGATAGCTGGCCCAACAGATGGGGGAGATGGGCCAGCCCTCCCTCTGATTGTTGGGTTTGATGCTTCAAAACGTGCAAAGAAGTTGTTGAGCCTGTCTGGAAGTGAAGCGTTGTCATCATCGACCCCCTGCCTAGACTTATAATCTGTCAGCGCCTGAACTCCCTGCCACATCCGTTTGGTGTTCCTTGTGTCACAGAAGTGTCCCTGGATTTTCTCCGCATAGGCGCACTTCGCCGTCTTAATTCCCTTTGAGAGCGCAGACCTGGCTGAGCGGAGGGCGATCCTGTCCTTTGCTCTGAAGGCTGCATCTCTGGCTGTGAGCAGCGAGCGCACCTCTGCCGTCATCCAGGGTTTATAGTTGCAGTGACAGTCTTCACTGTAGTGACATCCCCTGTGCACTTCACGATGTAGCTGGTGACCGTTTCAGCATACTCCTCCACATCTGTCCTGTCTCCCTGGGAGGCTGCTATTTCGAAGACCTTCCAGTCTTGTGCAGAAAACAGTTCTGAAGTGCCGAGGCTGCACCCTCTGGCCAAATCCTGATTTGTTTCTCTATTGGCCTGCTGCACTTCAGTAAAGGTTTGTAGGCGGGGACCAGCATCACAGATAGGTGGTCAGAATGGCCGAGGTGGGGGCGAGATGTTGTTTTATAAGCATCTGGCAAGTTTGTGTACACCAAGTCCAACATATTCTCTCCTCTGGTCTTAAAGTCCACACATTCTTTAAACTTGGGGAGCACAGTCTTTAAACTGGCGTGATTAAAATCCCCTGCAACCACCACAAAACTGTCCGGGTGTGAAGTTTGAAATTCACTGATAGCGTCGTGCAGCTCTCCGAGTGCCTCGTTAGCATTAGCTTTAGCATTAGCACTAGGAGCTATGTAAACAGCAGCTACAAACACGTTGGTGAATTCCCTCGGCAGATAGAATGGCCGACAATTCACGATAAGGAACTCCGCCAACGAAGAGCAGTGTTTAGATACTAACGTGGCATTAATGCACCAGTTCTTGTTAATATAGATACATAGGTACCCCTCTTGGCTCTTACCGGAGGTAGCAGCCTCTCTGTCTACCCGGAACGATGTCATCCCTTCTAGCTGAATGGCCGCGTCAGGGATGTTGTCGTGGAGCCATGTCTCCATGAACGCAAACAAATAGCAGTCCATCCACTCTCTCCGGGTTTCTCTCAGCAGACGCACCTCGTCCAGCTTGTTGTCAAGGGAGCGGACATTGGAAAGAAGGAGCGACGATACTGCTGGTTTGGAGGGGTTAGCCTTTAGCCTAGCATGAATCCCGACTCTTTTTTCCTCTCCTCTGTTTGCGTTTGCGCCGCTTACGCTTCCTCCTCTCCCGGGTAGCTGCCAGCGAAACCTCCGATCGTATTCCATGCTGGCGTAGAATGTCCAAGTCACATCTGAGCGCTGCAATTCTTGCAGCGTGCAATACCTTGATGTTTAATAAGGTCTCAAGGTTGCAAGTTTTGCAGAATGTACGTCTGGGATGATTAAAACACTCAAAACTCTCACACTCACTGATGCCTAGAGGGGCAGCAGCATCCATGCGCACCGCCATCTTCAACAATTCGCTGCCATCGTGCCATCTTCAACAATTCCTGATGAACATAGTTAGACAATGGCTCAAGAAGGGAAGCATTACTTGCTACAATGGGTCGGCCTTTAGGTTTGACCAAACCTTTATGGATTTTAGGCAGCAAGTAAAATGCAGGAATTACAGGATGTTTACAGTTCAAAACAAAACCCAAAAGGCACAAAAATACAACAAATATACGTATATAAACACAGAGAAAAAAGCCACGAGACTGAGCCTGGTGGAACCTCCAGTGCTCAGCTCGTGACAGAGACCCCCTCTCAAGGGGTGGAACCCAGACATCCCAAGGTAACATCAAAAAAAAAGAAAAAGGACCCCCCCCCCCTCCCCAACAGGAGCACAACAATAACCCACCCAGGGTGGGTGGTGGGGGGAACAGGTCAGGAGGGAACGAAACAACTCCACTCAGGACCCACACCAGTCAAAATCAATGATTTACAGTAGGTCTCCTGGACCAAAGAGCTAGAAAGTTCAGGTGGGTGACCAAAGTCCCAGGCCTGGCAGACGGCGAGGTGGTAAGAGTCAGTTGGCCTGCCGGAGAATATGGGCCACCCAACCCAACGGCTCAGTCCGTCAGGCGGTCGACCAGAGTTTTTCAGCCACCTGAACAGCAAGGGTGGTCCAGGAAGCGGCTGCCCAGCAGGAAGAGTCGATGGCGGGCAGGATGGAGGAGTCGAGGAAACCATGACAACATCAGACAGAGGAGGGGGAACCATGACGGCGTCTGGCACAGAAGGGGGAACCATGACGACGTCTGACAAAGGAGAGGGAACCATGATGGTGTCTGGCACACGAGAGGGGACCATGACGGCATCTGGCACAGGAGGGGGAACCTCAACGGTGTCTGGCACAGGAGGGGGAACCACGATGGCGTTTGGCACAGGAGGAAGAACCACAACGACATCTGGCAGAAGAGAGGGGACCACGACGGTGTCTGGCAGAAGAGAGGGGGCCATGACGGTGTGTGGCGAGGAGAGGGGACCACGACGCCCTCAGACTAGCCAAAAGCCAGCGCCAGCAGCACCCTCAGTGGTCCCAGACTGGAGCGAGGTTGCACCCGCGGTGGTCCCAGATTGGGACAAGGTTGAACCCGCGGAGGCTCCGGACTTGAGCAAAGCAGCACCCGTGGTGGCTCTGGGCTGAAGAAAAGCTGCACCCGTGGTGCCTCCGGGCTGGAGCAGAGATGCACCTGTGGTGGTCCCAGACTGGGATATAGCTGCACCCTTGGTGGACCCGGGCTGGGCCATGGCTGCACCCTCGGTGGGCCCGCATTGGGCCAAACCTGCACCCTCGGTGGGCCCGGACTAGGCCAAAGCTGCACTCAAGGTGGCCCCTGGGCTGGGGCGCAGCACCCACGATGGTCCTTGACTGGGACACAGCACCCATGGAGACCCAGACTGAGGAGGAGGTGCACCCACGGAGGTCCCGGCCTGGGACGGAGCACCTACGATGACCTATGGAGGGGGAGCTGGACCCACGGTGATCTCAGACAGCGAGCTGGATCCATGGAGACATCTGGCAAAGCTGGAACCTCCTCGGTGACCCTGAGGGAGAGCTCGGACAAGACAGGCAGAGAAACAGGGTCAGGGTCACCGGCAGCAGTGGAGGCTGGCGAGGTGAGCTCAGGTACAGCTGACGGCTGCACCCGGCTCTCCCCACCAACAGCCAGACAAGATCTCTCCAAAATTGACATAAGAAAAACAACGTAGAGTAACTGCCTGAGCTCGAGCTCCACTGCCGTCCAGGACTCCATTGCTCCAGACAATGGTTCTTCGGGCCTGGCCCTCTGGAGATCCAGCTCTAACTCTGCTGTAGCGGCCCCTGCAGCAGGCGTGGTGGTCGGTGCTGTCCTGGGACCCCTCAGCGATGTGGCCCATGCAGGTGACTTGCCCTGCGTGGTGACAGGAGGTCGGCTCCCTGCTGGTGCTGCATCCTGCTCAGCTGAAGCCCGGGGACTCTACTTAGTTGGCACAGGAGTCAGCTCGGTCTCAGTGCTTTCCCTCCATCCAGAACGTGGCTGCGGGGCAGGAACCAGGTCCTCCAGAGCCGCAGACTCCTCCATTGTACGGCAGATCAGTTCCGGGGCCGGCAGACACTCGGGAAGAATTGGAGGAGACAGGGAGAGAGTAAGTAAAAGGTGTGTTGCTGCAGCAGGCGGTGAGGACTCAGAGGACTGCACAGTCCGAGCCTCACCACCGGGAATCAGGCAAGGTAATTCATGTGTTAAAGATGGAGAATGATAAAACACTTGCCTGTGTTCCCGGGGCATAATGTTTTCTGCTGCAGCTGATCTACAGTCATCCCTCTCCGTAGCTATGGTGGTCGTGGGCCACTCAGAGGATCGTGGCAGAGCCACCCCGTAGGCACAGAGCCGGGCGGAGCCGGGGGAGAAACGGCCAAACCCTCAACAGTGGGGAAAGAATGCCAAGGAGAAGGGGAGGCAGCAGCTGTGGGAAAAGATGAAGCTGACGAGGCAGCCGGAGGAAAAAATAGCAAAGAAGGCACTGCTGCAGAGGTCTTCTCCCTCAGCGAAGGAGGGGGTGCTGACAGGGAGGTGGAGGCATTCTTCCGGCAGCCTGGAGCTGGATGACGGCGTCTCGGAGCTGGCGACGCAGGAGCTGGAGCCAATGCTGGCGAACAGGGAGGGGAGAAGGACGTCTGCCACGGAGAGCGCCTCGGTGTTGGCTTCGGTCCTGCTGGAGGTGGCCCCATCGTCAGCCTGGGGAACGACCGCTGAAGTGAGAAAACCGTGGACAGCAGTTCCATGAATTGGGAATACTTCCACGAGCTGGAACGCACCTCCACAATCGCCACCACTCCATTTACGCATTCCCAGGTCTTCTTAGGTCCGCGGGCGGCGAGAGCTTCATCCACAAAACTTTGGATAAATTCAGCAGCCCACTCCTCCTCCAGGCTTGGGGACCCAGTGGCTGATCTTGCTTTGCTGGCTGAAGGCTGGCAAGCTGGGGACATGGTGATAGCTCCGGACAACAGGTGAGTGAAAACAAAAAAAAGGCAAAAATCCACTAACTGCAGCGGATGGGTCTTTTTTACTGGTGGCAGTCTTCTGTCATGATTTGCCCCTCAGGGCAGAGAGAGAGAGAGACCCACGCGCCAACTGCAGTTTGTGGCATTTATTGAAAACAAACACAAAGTTTCAAAAGTGCATAAACACAAAATTCCAAACAGGTAACGAGGTAAACTTACAGATCATGTAGCCGATAAACACACCAGAACAAGGATGGGGTTCTGGTGGTGAGAAAGAATCATTAAGACTGCCGCAAAAATGAAATGAAAAAGCAGTCCTTGAATAGGTTCAGAACCAATAACATAAGTGAAGACAGGTGTGGGAGCACATGAGTGGGAAAAAGGTAATAATGGTAAATGACTGGGATCAGCTGGAAATAACGACAGGAGAGCGCACCAGCTGACAACTGACAGGGCTTCGCCCACACGGAGCACCAATCAGGAAATGCCCTGACAGCTGTCAACCACAATAATAAGGAATAAGGACAAAATATAAACAAGTACAAACTGAGAAACAGATACCAATAAATACAGGATCAGAACATAGTAAACTAAGCCATGAACAGAAAAATAAAAAACAAGCAGGGATAACAAAAACCCAAAAGGCACAAAAATACAACAAATATATATAAATACAGAGAAAAAAGCCAAGAGACTGAGCCTGGCGGAACCTCCAGTGCTCAGCTCATGACATCTCAAACTTGCCTGTTCAATTTATAAAATATTAAATGGCTATGCACCCCCCTCATCCCCGGGAGAATATGTTAAACCGAGGACTGTCACCGGTACAACCACCAGAGCAATCACTAGAGGAGACTGTGAGGTCCCCCACAGATGCACCACATTTGGTCAATCTGTGATATCAGTGAGGGCACCAAGAGCTGGAATAACATACCATCTGCAATCAGAGAACGTACCACACTAAACACTTTTTAAGATTCACTGTAAAAATGGGCTTTTAAACAACCAAAAACTGTACCCATAACTAGTGGTTTCTCGGCGGCATGCACATATATATATATATACAGTGTATATATATATACACTCACCGGCCACTTTATTAGGTACACCATGCTAGTAACGGGTTGGACCCCCTTTTGCCTTCAGAACTGCCTCAATTCTTCGTGGCATAGATTCAACAAGGTGCTGGAAGCATTCCTCAGAGAGTTTGGTCCATATTGACATGATGGCATCACACAGTTGGCGCAGATTTGTCGGCTGCACATCCATGATGCGAATCTCCCGTTCCACCACATCCCAAACATGCTCTATTGGATTGAGATCTGGTGACTGTGGAGGCCATTTGAGTACAGTGAACTCATTGTCATGTTCAAGAAACCAGTCTGAGATGATTCCAGCTTTATGACATGGCGCATTATCCTGCTGAAAGTAGCCATCAGAAGTTGGGTACATTGTGGTCATTAAGGGATGGACATGGTCAGCAACAATACTCAGGTAGGCTGTAGCGTTGCAACGATGCTCAATTGGTACCAAGGGGCCCAAAGAGTGCCAAGAAAATATTCCCCACACCATTACACCACCACCACCAGCCTGAACCATTGATACAAGGCAGGATGGATCCATGCTTTCATGTTGTTGACGCCAAATTCTGACCCTACCATCCGAATGTCGCAGCAGAAATCGAGACTCATCAGACCAGGCAACGTTTTTTCCAATCTTCTATTGTCCAATTTCGATGAGCTTGTGCAAATTGTAGCCTCAGTTTCCTGTTCTTAGCTGAAAGGAGTGGCACCCGGCGTGGTCTTCTGCTGCTGTAGCCCATCTGCCTCAAAGTTCGACGTACTGTGCGTTCAGAGATGCTCTTCTGCCTACCTTGGTTGTAACGGGTGGTTATTTGAGTCACTGTTGCCTTTCTATCAGCTCGAACCAGTCTGGCCATTCTCCTCTGACCTCTGGCATCAACAAGGCATTTCTGCCCACAGAACTGCCGCTCACTGGATATTTTTTCTTTTTCGGACCATTCTCTGTAAACCCTAGAGATGGTTGTGCGTGAAAATCCCAGTAGATCAGCAGTTTCTGAAATACTCAGACCAGCCCTTCTGGCACCAACAACCATGCCACGTTCAAAGTCACTCAAATCACCTTTCTTCCCCATACTGATGCTCGGTTTGAACTGCAGGAGATTGTCTTGACCATGTCTACATGCCTAAATGCACTGAGTTGCCGCCATGTGATTGGCTGATTAGAAATTAAGTGTTAACGAGCAGTTGGACAGGTGTACCTAATAAAGTGGCCGGTGAGTGTATATACAGACATGGACAAAATTGTTGGTACCTCTCTGTTAATCAGAATCGGAATCAGAATCAGCTTTATTGGCCAAGTATGCACAACACATACAAGGAATTTGACTTTGGCTAAAAACTTGCTCTCGTTGTTCAGGTGGAGGATTGAAATAAGGATTCAATGACAACAGACAACAGACAAAATGAAAGAAAAACCCACAGCGGTCACAGAAATAACTTGAATCTGACAAAAGTGGTAATAAATAAAAATTCTCTGAAAATTGACCAATGAAAATCAGACAATGCTTTTGAATTGTGGTTCAACAGAATTATTTTAAAAAACAAACTCATGAAAAGGCCTGGACAAAAATGATGGTACCCTTAACTTAATATTTTGTTGCACAACCTTTTGAGGCAATCATTGCAATCAAACGATTTCTGTAACTGTCAATGAGACTTCTGCACCTCTCAGCAGGTATTTTGGCCCACTCCTCATGAGCAAACTGCTCCAGTTGTCTCAGGTTTGAAGGGTGTCTTCTCCAGATGGCATGTTTCAGCTCCTTCCACAGATGTTCAATAGGATTTAGATCAGGGCTCATAGAAGGCCACTTTAGAATAGTCCAATGTTTCGCTCTTAGCCATTCTTGGGTGTTTTTAGCTGTGTTTTGGGTCATTATCCTGTTGCAAGACCCATGACCTGTGACTGAGACCAAGCTGTCTGACACTGGGCAGCACATTTCTCTCTAGAATACCTTGATAGTCTTGAGATTTCATTGTACCCTGCACAGATTGAAGACACCCTGTGTCAGATGCAGCAAAGCAGTCCCAGAACATAACAGAACCTCCTCCATGTTTCACAGTAGGGACAGTCTTCTTTTCTTGGTATGTTTCATTTTTGCGTCTGTGAACATAGAGCTGATGTGCCTTGCCAAAAAGTTCCCATTTTGTCTCGTCTGTCCATAGGACATTCTCCCAGAAGCTTTGTGGCTTGTCAACATGCAGTTTGGCAAATTCCAGTCTGGCTTTTTAATGATTTGTTTTCAACAGTGGTGTCCTTCTTGGTCGTCTCCCATGAAGTCCACTTTGGCTCAAACAATGACGGATGGTGCGATCTGACACTGATGTACTTTGACCTTGGAGTTCACCATGAATGTGTTTAGAGGTTGTTCTGGGCTCTTTTCTTACCATTCATATTATCCGTTTCCTCCTGCGGCCACATCCAGGGAGGTTGGCTACAGTCTCGTGGATCTTAAATTTCTGAATAATATGTGCAACTGTGGTCACAGGAACATCAAACTGCTTGGAGATGGTCTTATAGCCTTTACTTTTAACATGCTTGTCTATAATTTTCTTTCTAATCTTCTGAGACAACTCTCACCTTTGCTTCCTCTGGTCCATGTTTAGTGTGATACACACCATGTCACCAAACAGCACAGTGACTACTTGTCACCCTTTAATTAGGCCGACTGACTGATTACAACTTTGTAGACACTTGTGATGTTAATTAGAGGACACATCTTGGTTGAACATGTCTCTATGGTCACATTATTTTCAATCTTTTCTAGGGGTACCATCATTTTTGTCCAGGCCTGTTTCATGAGTTTGTTTTTTAAAATAATTCTGTTGAGCCACAGTTCAAAAGCACTGTCTGATTTCCATTGGTCAATTTTTTTTCCCACAATATCTTTATTGAACCTTTTTTTTTTTTTTAACAAACATGATACAAACAATCAAACACTAACACTAAAGTACTACAAAAAAAAAATGCACTAAAAACACCAACAACCACCAACAAAAACAAGTCTTCAACAATGCTCCTCTGTTTAGTCTAGACAATCCAATACATAAGTATACATATTATGTTCACCAGTTTGGAATTTACAAGGTCCACACACATCATTCACCTTCTTCTTCAAGAGTTATGTTTAAATTTTTTACAAAATCAATAAAAGGTCTCCATATATTCTCAAACACAATTTCCTTTGATTTCAGTATATATGTTATTCTTTCTAATGGAAGGTTTGTTAACATCTGTCTTAACCACTGAGTCACATCTGGTCTATGAGTCTTTTTCCATAATAGTGCAATACATTTTTTGGCATTAAGCAAACTGAGGTCTATGAATGTTCTTTCACTTTTATTAAAATTATGCTTTTCTGGGTACAGACCCAACAAAAACAGTTTAGGATTCAATATGATTTGTTTTGAGATTATTTTTTCAATT
Organism: Pholidichthys leucotaenia; assembly: GCA_020510985.1. Classification (NCBI taxonomy): domain Eukaryota; kingdom Metazoa; phylum Chordata; class Actinopteri; order Cichliformes; family Pholidichthyidae; genus Pholidichthys; species Pholidichthys leucotaenia. The sequence goes on along the minus strand of CM035843.1, from coordinate 247,018,350 downwards.
GTTACCCTCACCTCTTCCCAAAACATTCTTATTAATCTACATTCCCATAAACAATGAAATAGGGTTCCTTTACTTTCCATGCATTTTGTGCATGTATCTGGTATATTTTTGTTATATCTATTTAACTCCTCCGGTGTAACATACATCCGCATTAACCATTTGAAATGTATCAATTTAAGGCGTACATTTATTGATTTGGTTTGAGCTTCTGTACAAGCCAATTCCCATTGTTCCTCTGAAATTTCAGTTTGCAGATCTTCTTTCCAGTAGTTTAATCTTTTCAGTGAATTTTCACTTGAAGATAGTGTCAATGAGTTATAAAACTCTGAAATAATACCCTTTCTTTTACTATCTTTCATCATCATTTTTTCCAAGGATGAGTAAATAGGTCGAGTGAGAGCTTTATTTTGATTTGATCGAATAAAGTTTCTAAGTTGAAGATATTTAAAAAAATGTGTTCTATTGAGATTAAATTTGATCCTCAGCTCTTCAAAAGACATTATGTTATCTGCACATGGCAAATATAAATCCTGAATCTTTTGTATCCCTTTTAAATTCCATACTTTAAATACAGCGTCCGCTCTCCCTGGTTTAAAATATTGATTACCCCATATTGGACTAAATTGTGACAATAACTGTGGTTCTTTTAAATAGTTTTTAGCTTCACACCATATTTTGATCATATGCTTTACAAATGGATTTTTAACTTGTTTTTGTAATTTTTTTGCCGAATCTGAGTATATGAATATGGGAAGAGGTAAAGGTAAATTGTATGATTCCATTTCAGTCCAGTGAGGGAGATCATTTGATGAAAAATAATATGTCATAGACCTCAGTTGTGCCGACCAATAATACAACATAAAATTTGGACATTTCAGACCTCCACGATCAAATGGTAAATATAATAAAGACAGACGTAATCTAGCCCTCCTGTTGTTCCATATAAATTCCACTAACTTTTTTTTTATTCTTGAGAATAGATCTAAAGGTGGTGATAAGGGAATGTATTGAAATAAATAAAGTATTTTAGGTAAAATATTACTTTTAAGTATATTGATTCTCCCGATCATCGACATTGGTAGTGACATCCATCTCTGAGTTAACTCATTGATATCTGACATTAAGGCTTCATAGTTGACACTGGCGACTGATTCTAGCTTAGGCACAATTTGGATTCCTAAATATTTAAACTGATTTACAACATTGAATTGATTTACCTCAGGGGCTGGGTAATTTCTCTGGGTCTCATTTAGCATTAATATTGAAGATTTAGTTTTATTTATTTTATATCCTGATATTTCCCCAAAATTCTTTATTAAATTCAACAAGGTTGGAATTGATTTTTTTAGATTCGACATAAACAAAATTATGTCATCGGCGTACAGGGAGATTTTATGTTCTGTTGGTCCAACTTTAATTCCATATATTTGTGAATGTAAACGTATCGCTATCGCTAAAGGTTCAATTGCCATAGTAAACAGTAAAGGTGAAAGTGGACAGCCTTGTCGACATCCTCTATTGATTTTTATTGGTTTTGAAATATTGTTATTTGTTAGGATTTCTGCTGTAGCATTATTGTATATTATTTGAACCCATTTTATGAAATTATTTCCAAGTCCAAACCTTTGTAGGACTTCAAAAAGAAAGGGCCATTCAACTCTATCAAAGGCCTTTTCGGCGTCCAGTGATAGGAGAGCTGTATCCGGTGCTTCTTTATTAAAATAAATAATATTAAATAGTCTTCTTACATTATGGAAGCCTTGTCTACCCTTTATAAAGCCATTCTGATCTCGATTAATAATATTTGGTAAAATTTCTTGTATTCGTCTTGCTAAAATTTTACAGATTATCTTAAGGTCGGCGTTTAATAGGCTTATTGGTCTCATATTTTCACATTTATTAGAGGGCTTACCTGGTTTTGGCAGCAGTATAATTAAGGCATTATTTATGTATGATGGTAAATTATTATTTTGAAATGCTTCTAAAACCATTTCCAAAAAAGGTTTTATTAATTTATTCTTAAATTTTTTATAAAGGTCAACTGGAAGACCATCTGGTCCTGCACTTTTTCCTGATTTCATATTATCAATGGCTAGCCCAACTTCTTCTTGACTAATTTTAGACTCCAATATCTCCCTGTTTTCATTTGGAATACACGGTATAGATAGTTCGTTCAAAAACCCATTTAGTTTTGTTAAATCAGATTCATTTTTGGTATCATATAATTTTTCATAGTAATCTCTAAAGGCTCTGTTAATTTCTAAAGGATCTATAACTACCTGTCCCTTACTTATAATACTGGTAATTGGTGTTTTAATTTCTAATTGTTTAATCTGCCATGCTAATAATTTTCCTGATTTTTCACCTTGTTCATAAAAAGATTGTTTCAATCTTAGAAGACTCGAGGCAGCTCTATTCGCTGATTTTTTGTCGTATTCAGCTCTCAAAATCAGTAATTCATTCTCCAACCTTGGGTCACTTCCTGCATACACTTTTTCCTGAAGACTTTTTATTTTATGTTCCAATTTAGCTCTCTCCTCTCGAGTCTTCTTAGATTTTGATCCTGTATAACTAATAATATGTCCCCTAATAAAAGCTTTGAAAGCCTCCCACTTTACACATGCTGATGTTTGTGTAGTATTGATGTCAAAGAACTCGTCTATCTGTTTTTCTATATACTTGACAAATTCCTCATCCTGAAGCCATTTATGCTGAAATTGCCATCTACCTGATTCCTTTGTCAATTTTTTATCTACATATATTAGACAACAGGGTGCATGATCAGAGATCACGATGTTATCATAAAAGCAGTTTTGAATCTTGGACCTTAATTCTGTGGAAATCAAAAAATAATCAATACGTGAGAATGTCTTGTAGGTACTGGAATAACAAGAATAGGCTTTAACTTGTGGTTTCATTTCTCTCCATATATCTAACAATCTCAATTCTTTCATAAAATGATTAATAGTCATCCTACATCCAATGTGCGTGCAATCCAGTCCTGTTGATCTATCTATACCTGGATTCAATGTACAATTAAAATCCCCTGCTATTATATGTTGCCCTGTAAGTGATGATAAGATAAGAAATAAATTAGCAAAGAACTTCTGATCATCTATATTGGGACCATATAAGTTCACAAGATTTATATTTTCTAATAGCAAAGAACCTTGAATGATTACATATCTTCCAAATTTGTCTCCAATTACATTTTTCACTTGAAAAGGAACTGATTTATGTATGGGAGTCATAACTCCCCTGGCCCGGGATGAGAATGATGAGGTGAAGACACTTCCTTGCCATCTACTCCTAATTCTTTTTATATCCTCCTCTATTAAATGAGTTTCTTGTAAAAACACAATTTTTGAACCCATGTCTTTTATTTTATTCATAACTTGTTTAAGTTTTTTTAAATTTTGTAGACCTCTGCAATTCCATGAAGTTAAATTAAGATTAACACTTTGGTTTATGATCAATAGAGAGTTTGGGATTACCTTGCAGTGTAAACATGCTCATACAGAGAAGCAAAAACATGAGTGGTTGAACATTCATCCTACAAACTACACACAAACAAATTTCCCCTTCCCACACTTGTGGGAAACCCCCCAAAATCAAAAGAAAAATTCCGTCTCCCGATATAGCCATCGACCGCTCCACACCCACGGGGAACAGCCTAAGCCACTCCTTCTTCATCCTCCCAATCACCCTAACTCTACTGCTTTTAATGACGTAACATTAACTCTCCTCTGTAGTTTTCCAACTTAACTCCAAAATTTTTAACAACTTTGTACATCATAGTTTTTTTTGTTTGTTTTGTTTTTGTTTTTGTTTTTTTAATATATAATACAATCTATATTTTGTAAACTTACTATTGACTTCAAGTCAGTCAGATGCCTGTGCAAATGCTTAATTATTCTACCTTATATTTTGTTCATGCTTAGCTCCCACCAGTCTCTTCTTCTTCTTTGATCTTCTTGATGAACTCCTGCGCCTCCTCTGGGGTCTTGAAGATGTGGGTTCTGCCCTCATACGTGGTCAGCAGTCTCGCAGGATAGATTACACCATGACGAATCCCAAGGTTGCGCAGCTCCTTACGTATGGGATCAAACTGCTTCCTCAATTGTTGGATTCCTGTGGCCAAATCTGGGTAGAACCGCACCTGCTGGTCCTGGTGTTTAATCTCTCCTTTAGCTCGTGCAGCGTTGAAGATCTTCATCCTGTCTCTGTTGCTAAGAAACTTCATAATTAAGGTCCTCGGCGGTCCCTTATCTCTCCGTGGGCCAATACGATGTGCATTTTCCAGAACCACTGCTGATTGCAACTCCTCGCTGCCCAGCACCTCCGGAATCCACTTTTCCAGAAAGGAACATACGTCCCGACCTTCTGATTCCTCTGGAAGACCCACCAGCCTCAAGTTATTCTGTCTCGACCGAGATTCCAAATCCAAAATATTATTTTCCAGAGATTTTTTTTTTTTTTCCAAAGTGCGCACCTTTAATTGAAGACGGGTGACGTCATCTTCAGCACTAGCGAGACGGAGCTCCATCTGCGCCGTTCGTTCTACACAGTCACCCAATTCCTTTCTTATTCCTTCCAACGCTGTCATAATCCCATCAAATCTAGAGGAAAAGTCCGCTCTCATTGAACTCATGGCAGCCATCAGCGCATCTGCGCCTCTCCCCGCAGACATCGCACCGTTGCCAGCCTCCTCCGCCATATATGGAGTTTTATTTGCTGCGTCACAGACCTGAAAGTCCGTTAATTTGGACTGTTTCGGCAGCTCGCTTTTTCCTTTACCTGGTTTTCCAGCCTTAGGCTTCGCCGACATATCCTCGCCCAGACGCTGGGATACGTTCTGTCCCAAATGAGAGAGTTATTTGCCGATTTTTTTTCTCCAGGAGCAGAGCAGAGTGAGACACATCCGTCCTACGTGGCAGCCATAACCGGAAGTCCCCCATTGGTCAATTTTCATAAAATTTTTATTTATTACCACTTTTGTCAGATTCAAGTTATTTCTGTGACCATTGTGGGTTTTTTTTTCATTAACAGAGGGGTACCAACAATTTTGTCCACGCCTGTATGTGCTTGTACGTCACACACAAATGCCTCACCTCTTGTTTGTTGCTGTTGTTTGTTGTTGCTGTGAGGTGCTTGGGTGCATGTGTGTGTATGCATACACAGCACTTCACTCGTGTGACATTTGAATGTTTTGTAACACCTTAACTCTTACACTTTTGCATATCCACTTTGTACAGTTATATTACAGATGTTCTTTTCATGAATGGTTGTGTGTTTTTGTGACCCGCCAGGGGACTACAGATGCAAATTAATAGTATTACTAAATCTAGCATACTTACATTTGTATTAATGTTCACGAGTATGTAACATGATCATATGATATGTATGGTACATATGATCGTCACTTCCTGTGGTAACGTATCGTCACTTCCGGTGTTGCTGGCTGTCATGTCGTTTGTCTGTGGTTAGCTCTCCTGAATCTCCTGAGGATTATTGCCTTTAATTTATTTTAATCCCTTTTTTCCCCATCTAGCGTCACCTCTCTCTCCCGTTTATCAAGCGTCTTGCACCTGTGTGCGCACTCAGTGTCATCTAATCACCCTTTTTAGCCTTCTGTTCACCTTTCATCAGTGTTTGGGTTATCGGGTTAGCCACTAGCTATGGCTACTAGTGCTCCTTCCCCTCCTCCTCTGGTGTGCTCTCTGAGTCAGATGTTTAGCTACACCTCTGCCTCTTTTAGTGATAACAGTAAATGTAATAAATGTTGTCTTTTTGAAGCGCTTGAGGCAAGGTTGTGTGATTTGGAATCCTGGCTTCGCTGCATTGAAACACCGTCTGCGCCAGTTAATAATGACAGACGACCCTTAGCTGCAGCGGAGCACCCTAGCATAGGGCGGCCTGCTAGCGGTCCCCTGGCTTTGATCTCTCCTGAGTAGCCAGGAGAGAACAGGTGGGTGACGGTGAGAAGGAGGCATAGCCGCAAGTCCCTGGTTCACCACCAACCTGTTCATGTTTCTAATCGTTTTTCCCCGCTCAGCGACACACCCGCTGAGGAAAAGACTGATCATTGGCGACTCTGTAGTCAGAAACGTGAACCTACAGACTCCAGCGGCCATAGTCAAATGCATTCTCGAGGCCAGAGCAGGCGACATCGAGTCAGATTTGAAAATGCTGGCTAAAAGTAACTGTAAATACTCCACAATTGTTATCCACGCCGGCATTAATGACGTCCAACTCCGGGAGTCGGAAGTCACAAAAATTAATGTGGAATCGGTGTGTGACTTTGCCAAAACAATGTCTGCCTCTGTAGTGTTCTCTGGGCCCCTCCCCAATCTGACCAGCGATGACATATTTAGCCGCTTGTCATCCTTCAACCACTGGTTGTCTGTGTGGTGTCCTGTAAACAATGTGGGCTACATAGATAATTGGAGCTCATTTTGGGGAAAACCTGGTCTTATTAGACAAGATGGCATCCATCCCACTTTGGATGGTGCGTCTCATTAATCTCACAATCTGGCATCATTTTTATCCAAATTTCCAAAATCTTGACAACTCAGAGTTGGGACCAGGAAGCACAGTCAGTCTTACACGCCTCTCTGCAGCTCCTCTTCATCCGCCACCCCTCAACTTATACCCCTGTCTTCCCCATCAGAGAATCATTGTCTGCTCCCTCCAAAGTAAATAAAAATATAATGTATAAGAATCCCAAAGTGATTAAACAAAAAAGTTGGTAAAACACAAACTAACCATGAAGCATCTAAATTGAATGGTTTGGCCTCTGTTCCTCCTCATAATTTAAAAATTAAATGTGGTTTGTTAAATATTAGGTCTCTAACTCCCAAGTCTCTGCTAGTCCATGATCTGTTAATTGATCATCAGATTGATTTAATATCCCTTACAGAGACTTGGTTAGGGCCAGAGGATTATGTTGGTTTGAATGAATCAACTCCCTCTGGTTATTTAAACTGTCAAAATCCCAGAAGTTCTGGTCGTGGAGGAGGAGTAGCAACAATTTACCATTCCAAATTACTAGTTAATGTAAAGCAAAAAAACACGTTATCAATCCTTTGAGGGCCTGGTCCTCAGTATTGGGCATTTTAGCAATTTTAGGCTAAACCCAATTTTATTTGCCATAGTTTATCGTCCTCCATCAACCTACTCAGAGTTTTTATCCGAATTTGCCGAATTCTTAGCTGATTTAGTGCTGAAATCAGATAGAATAATTATAGTAGGGGACTTTAATACACATGTAGATGTAGATAGTGATTGCCTTAATATGGCATTTAATTCAATATTAGACTTGATGGGGATTTCTCAGAAAGTAGGAAATTCTACCCATTATCTCCACTATACGTTGGACCTTGTTCTGACATATGGCATAGAAATGGAAAATCTGATAGTGTCTCCTCATAACCCTGTACTGTCAGACCATTGTCTGTTAACCTTTGATTTTACTATAAAAAACAAGATGGCGACGAGACCAGAGGTGCTTTCAGGAGCTCTGAGGCCTGAACTGAGACTTCCTGGTAAAACTGTTCAAAAGTCTTCTGTTGGACACCAGCAAATGTGAGGAATATTTGTGAGACAACTAAGCTGACCCGGAGAAGGTTCTGATTCTGTTTCTGGTCACAAAGAGGATTTAAAAGGACGGTGAAACAAGCCGGCACAAGATGGTGGAACCCACGCGTCTTGGTTGGAATGGCTCTGTGGAGGCTCCTGAGGTAAAATGGTCTCGTTTAAAACCTGAGGTATATAAGACTACTGAGGGGAAAATAATTGTTGAGGATGAGCTGCTAAATTTCCTTGCAGTGAAAATTAAGACTCTGAGTCAGAATGAGATCGTCTTATTGGCCTCTAATACTTTTGACTCTGAGTGGATTGAGGCCTCGAAAAAAGTTCTGTTTGAGCTCTGCCCCACTACACAAAGGTGTGTTGCACACAAGGGGCCCCAAAAAGATATTAATAATTTAAAGAGCTGCCTTAAGGTAATGAATGAGTGTGGTGAAAAACTACCTAAATTTGTCTGTCATTACCGGGATGATTTGCCGCTGGTTACATTTTCCAGCTCGGACTGCTCAAGTCTACTGAGGAGAATGGAGCTCTTAAGTGCAGAGGTTTGTGCCACGAAACAAACCGTGCTGTTACAGACTAGCTCCAGTGAAGATCTACGCACTATAACCTCGGATATTGCCCGACGTGTAAGTGGCCTGGAGCAATCTGCTTTACGGGCCGTGGATAATGAGGCGCCTGCCCTGGGAGGGCCTGTCGGTCCCGCTGATGTCGGAGCGGAGGAGGGGGTCTGCCTGATGATCGATTCAAGACCTGGAGATGCACGGGAATCTCACTTGACCGCTGGAGAGAAGGTCTCGGCTGTGAATTTGGACCCGGTGGGTCAGCCTATAACCGGGGAAAATTCTGGAACAGTAGCGTCTTCACCAGGCTCTCTAAAATGGAGTCAAGTAGTGAAAAAGGGACGAAGACGAACTGAGCGCGCTGCGGATAAACCCAAGCCATCCTCTGCTTCAAACAGCCGCAGGAATAAAGCCAGCAACGCGGCTATTGTTATGGGTATGGGCTCCGGTAATATTAAAACAGTTCGGACTAAGATGGTGAGTGTGTTTGCTACCCGTTTTCATTGTGATTTGGAAGCTGACACCTTATCTGCATATCTTAAAGACAGGCTTGGACGAGAAGTTTTCTGTCAGAAAATCCTCACTGGGAACGGCAGGGTTGGCTCATTTAAAGTAACAGCGGAATGCTCTGAGGTCGGGGACATGTACCTGCCAGAGCTCTGGCCAGAGGGCGCATTGGTGCGGCAATACTATGAGCCCCGGGGGGCTGGGAGGGCTGGAGCTAGTGGAGCGGCTGCTGTGGAGAATATACGGGCACCCACGGATGATGGTGATCTTTCTTAACTCTTCCTCCTCCTTTTTTGATGGGTATTAAGGGCATGTCTTACAACTGTCGTGGCCTTAAATTGGGGCAAAGTGCTGGGGAGAAAGCTCGCCGGTTAGTTATTGACAATTTATTGAACAACTGTGATATTTTGTGCCTTCAGGAGACGTTTCTCTCTGAACAAGACTTGGAACGTTTGAACTGTCTTAACCCTGATTTCCATGGTGCTGGGGTGTCTACAACTGACCTCAGCAAGGGGATTATCAGGGGTAGGATACCTGGAGGGGTGGCTATTCTCTGGAGAAAGAAGCTGGACTCCTTGATAAAAGTAGTCCGACTTGGTGTAGATTGGTGTATTGATGTGCAGTTTAATTGTAATGATAAGGAATTCCTTATTATTAATGTACACTACCGTTCAAAAGTTTGGTGTCACCCAGACAATTATTTTGTGTTTTCCATGAAAAGTCACACTTATTTACCACCATGAGTTGTAAAATGAATAGAAAATATAGTCAAGACATTGACAAGGTTAGAAATAATGATTTGTATTTGAAATAATAATTTTTTCCAGATACTCAACCTGCTCAAAGGAAGGTCAGTTTTATAGCTTCTCTAACCAGCTAAACTGTTTTCAGCTGTGCTAACATGATTGCACAAGGGTTTTCTAATCATCCATTAGCCTTCTGATGCAATGAGCAAACACACTGTACCATTAGAACACTGGAGTGATAGTTGCTGGAAATGGGCCTCTATACACCTACGTAGATATTGCACCAAAAACCAGACATTTGCAGCTAGAATAGTCATTTACCACATTAGCAATGTATATTAGATATTAGAGTGTATTTCTGATTAGTTTAAAGTTATCTTCATTGAAAAAAAACAGTGCTTTTCTTTCAAAAATAAGGAAATTTCTAAGTGACCCCAAACTTTTGAACGGTAGTGTATATACGCCATTTGAGTGTCAACAGAATGAGGATGAATATTTAAATAAGCTTGCCTTTATTAATTCTTATATGCAAGACTATAATAATACTTGTATTTTTATTATGGGGGACTTGAATGCAGACATATCTGACACTGACTCCTTATTTGCAAAACATATGTATCATTTTTGTTATGAGAATAACTTAATTTTGTCAAGTAAGGTATTAATGCCTCCTGATGGTTATACCTATATAAGTGAGGCTTGGCACACTACGTCCTGGCTAGATCATTGCATCAGCACTGGTGATGCACATGCCTCTTTGGGTGGCATGAGTATTTATTATGGTTTAGCAATGTCTGATCATATACCGTTTGAGATGATAATTAATGTTGACTGTCTACCTGCACTTTGTCAAAATGTCAGTCAGGATGAGGTGGGAAAATTAGACTGGGACACTCTTTCTGAGGAAGAAATTGTAGAATATTGTGTTCGCACAGATAAATCCTTGAGTAAAATATGTCTTCCTAGAGATGCTGTAATGTGCAGCGATGTGAACTGTAGCATTGTTGAGCATAAGAAAGACCTTTGTAGTTTGTACAATGCTATAGTTAACTCCCTGTATAAGGACAGTAAGCCTTATTATAAGAAAATACGTAAAACACATAATGTTAGACCTGGCTGGAATGAGGCCGTAGCTGTGCCTTATTCTGAGGCTCGGGAAGCATATAAAGCATGGGTGGTGGCTGGGAGACCCAGACAAGGGCCAGAATTTGAGATGAAGAAATGTACAAATGCAAAGTTTAAGTATGCTATTCGCCATATTTCTAAAAATGAGCAGTTAATGAGAAGTAATTCTTTGGCCAAGAAATTGTTAGATAAGAATGTCACAGATTTTTGGAAGGAGCTTAGACGGATTAGTAACAGTAAAACGTCTTTGCCCTGTACCTTGGAAGGCATTTCAGGTACAGAAAATATTGTGGATTTATGGCGGCAGCATTTTTATTCATTATTTAATTCAACTAAGAATGAAACTTATAAGGTAGGGAAAGTAGAAAGGGACGATTCGCTCCTGATTGACACTCATGCAGTGACCAAAGCCATTAGAGAGCTATCAGATAACAAAGCGAGTGGTTTAGACTGTATTTCTGCTGAGCATCTTAAATATGCTAGCTCAAGAATTGCTCCTCTTCTTGCAATCTGTTTCACCAGCTTCATGATTCATGGGATGTAACCAGAATCATTATTGTCTGCTGTGTTGGTACCAGTCATTAAAGATAAAGCTGGCAAGCTGTGTAGCCTGGACAATTACAGGCCCATAGCTATAGCCAATATAATATCTAAAGTACTGGAAAGAATCATGTTTGAAAAATTAAATGTATTCATCAAATCTACTGATCATCAATTTGGATTTAAACCCCATCATGGAACAGATTTGTGCATATATGCTTTAAAAGAAATTATAAATAAGTACAGAAATCAAAATTCTTCAGTTTTTCTGTGTTATGACCCGAGCGCCGGTTCTTATCGCGCTCGGGCTAAAGTTATGTCTCGCTGCCGGCCTTGACAGCTGCGGGCTGTATTCTGGCCTCACCGGGCTCTTATTGTGAAAGTGCTCGGTGGGGTTTCCGCCTGTCAACGGTCGGCCGGCTGAGTGTCATTACCGTCGTTAGTGTTTGGCCATTTAAGCCCAGCACTGGCGACGGTATGACGCAGCAGTGTCAGTCGCTATACGTCTGAGCTACGGATGACTTGGACCATTATCTACCTTGTCTGCTTGTGGTTGACCGTCACTTCTCCGGCACCAGTAAGTGAGCTATTAGCCTTACCCCTTCCGGAAAGTAGACCTTTGTGTGTCTTTGCTTCAGCGGCTTGTGTAGGCAATTACTTAAACAACCGTTGCCTGTGTATGACTGTCTCTCTCCTATGGACTCGTAAGTGAGCTGTCTAGCCTTACGCCTCCGGAAGTGCGGAGACTCATGTGTCATTGCTCCTGCATCTTGTGTTGTTCACTTTTCACCGTAAATAAACTCACTGAAAACTCACTGGTGACTCTGTGCGTCTCTAGCTGGCTCGCGAGGGCCAGCGCATGACATTCTGTGTTTTATTGACGCCTCCAAGGCGTTTGATCGTGTTAATCACAGGATATTGTTTATGAAAATGATTGACAGGGGGGTTCCCAAGTACTTAGTACGTATCCTGATTTACTGGTACACACATCAGAAGATGCTGGTGAAATGGGGGAAGAGTCATTCATCCCCATTTGGTGTGAGCAGCAGTGTCAGACAAGGCAGTATATTGTCCCCTATTCTATTTAATCTTTATATGGATGAGTTGTCAAAACAACTGAATGCCTGTAAAACTGGGTGTTTAATAGGGAATAAGTTAGTGAATCATTTTATGTATGCTGATGATCTAGTTATTCTCAGTCCAAGTAGTGCTGGTCTTCAGGAGTTATTAAGAGTGTGTAGTGCTTATGGAGAGGAAAATGACATAAAATATAATACAAATAAGAGTTGTGTGCTGATTTGCCGCACTAAAGAAGATTTGTTAATGAAATTCCCTGTCTTTGAATTGGCAGGCAGGGAATTAATTGTCAGGGATAAAATTAAATATCTGGGACATTTTATTAATGATAGAATGACTGATGATGATGATATTTTCAGACAACGCTGCAAAATCTACATGCAAGCAAATATTCTTGCACGCAGGTTTGGTTTTTGTTCAGATGAGGTGAAACTGGTTCTTTTTAAAACCTATGGTACACCTTTATACACTGCTCATTGATGGATAAATTATAGGAAACAAAGTATGCAGAAATTACAGGTTGCTTACAATGATGCTTTAAGAATTTTACTTAAAAAGCCTCGATGGTGCAGTGCTTCCGAGTTATTTGTCTCATCACGTGTAAATACACTACATGCAGTAATAAGGAATCTTATGTATAAATCCATCTGTCGGCTTGATGTATCTAGAAATGTAATCATTCAAGTCATGTCTAGCATTAAGCTCAGTTCTATTCGCTGTCAGTCACAGTTTAGAAGGCACTGGTACAGTTGTCTTTTTAAGTCTTTTTAAAGTCTGTACTGTCTTTGTACTTCTCTTAGTAGTTGTGTCTTATTGTTTTTTGTAACTTTTTGATTGTTTTTCTTATTAACTGTTTTTCAACTGTCTTGTTTTTATTTTATTTTATTTTATCTTTTTTTTGATGGACCATGAGTCTGGAATAAAGTCTTTGATTGATTGATTGATTGATTACTATTTCTGACTATCTGGCTCCTAAAGAAAAATATTACTACAGTAGATGCCTCTCAGATGATGATGTTACCAAATTTATGCAGATTGTTTCCTCTATGCCATGTGTCAACACAATGGAAATAAGCTATTGACAGCTTGCTTCTTCTGTAATTGATAGCATGGTAGATAGTGTTACAGCTTCTCTGCATCAGACTCTAGACTTGGTGGCCCCTTTAAAAAAGAAAAAGTCTAATCAGAGATTTCTAACCCCTTGGTTCGACACAGAAACTCGTAGCTTAAGACAGAAGACCCACCGTTAACTTAAATACAGTAACTACTACAACTCCTTCAATTGATATCTGTTTGGATGAGTTTACTCCAATTGACCTTTTAGAGATAGATAAAATAATTTCCTCCTCCAAGCCTTCAACTTGTCTTTTGGACCCTATTCCTACCAGGTTATTTAAAGAAGTCTTCCCACTTATTGGTAGCTTTATTCTTCAAATAATCAATTCTTCATTAACTTTAGGCCATGTACCGCAGGCTTTTAAAACGGCTGTAATTAAACCATTACTCAAAAAGCCAACGCTGGATCCAGGAGTTCTAGCTAACTACAGACTAATCTCTAATCTCCCTTTCATTTCAAAAATCTTAGAAAGAGTTGTTGCTACGCAATTATTTGACCACCTGCAGGGAAAAGGTTTACTTGAAGAGTTTTAATCTGGGCTTAGAATCTATCATCTTACTGAAACAGCCTTAGTGAATGTCACTAATGACCTCCTGATTGCATCTGATAATGGACTTGTTTCTGTTCTTGTCCTTTTAGACCTTAGTGCAGCTTTTGATACTATCGATCATAATATTCTACTTGATAGATTAGAACACTATGTTGGACTTAATGGAACTTCACTGCAGTGGTTTAGATCTTATTTATCTGGTAGGTTCCAGTTTGTTCATGTCAATAATGAGTTTTCTTTCAACTCAAAGCTTAGTCATGGAGTTCCACAGGGATCTGTGCTAGGCCCTACTCGTTTTAGTTTATATATGCTTCCCTTAGGCAACAATATTAGAAAGCACTGTATACATTTTCATTGTTATGCAGATGACACACAATTATACCTGTCAATGAAGCCAGATGATAGTAATCAATTAGCCAAGTTAGAGGCCTGTCTTCAAGAAATCAAAGCTTGGATGATTTGTAATTTCCTGCTATTAAATTCAGATAAGACTGAAGTCATTCTAGTTGGTCCAAAAAACATTAGCAATGCCTTTCCAAATCAAACTCTTAGTTTGGATGCGGTTACTCTTTCTTTGAATAGTTCTGTGAGGAACCTTGGAGTTATTTTTGATCAAGATCTGTTTTTCACTTCACACATTAAATTTGTTTCTAAGACTGCCTTCTATCATTTGCGCAATATTACCAAGATTAGGAACATCTTGTCTCAGAGTGATGCTGAGAAACTGATCCATGCTTTTGTTAGCTTTAGATTAGATTATTGTAACTCTTTATTATCAGACTGTCCTAAAACACCTTTAAAAAGTCTTCAGCTGATCCAAAATGCTGCAGCAAGAGTTTTAACAGGCATTAGAAAGAGAGATCATATCTCTCCGGTTCTGGCCTCCCTTCATTGGCTTCCCATAGAGTTTAGAATTAAGTTTAAAATCCTTCTTCTCACTTAGAAAGCTCTAAATAATCAGGCCCTCCTTTTTTTTCCACAATATTTTTTATTGAACCTTTTTATACAAACATGGCACAAACAGTCAAACACTAACACTAAAGTAATTTAAAAATTTAAAAAAAATACACAAAAAAAGTACTAAAAACAACAACAACCATTAACAAAAGCAAATCAACAACAATGCTCCTCTGTTTAGTCTAGGTAATCTATTACATAAGAATACATAATATGCATTCACCAGTTTGGAATTTGCAAGATCCACACATATCATTCACCTTTTTCTTCAGAAGTTATGTTTAATTTCTTTACATAATCAATGAAAGGTCTCCATATATTCTCAAACACACCTTCCTTTAATTTCAGTATATATGTTATTCTTTCTAGTGGAAGGTTTGTTAACATCTGTCTTAACCACTGAGTCACATCTGGTCTATGAGTCTTTTTCCACAGTAGTGCAATACATTTTTTGGCATTAAGCAAACCAAGGTCTATGAATGTTCTTTCACTCTTATTAAAGTTATGTTTTTCTGGATACAGACCCAACAAAAACAGTTTAGGGTTCAATGTGAATTGTTTTGAAATTATTTTTTCAATTGTTACCCTCACCTCTTCCCAAAACATTCTGATTTTTCTACATTCCCATAAACAGTGAAATAGAGTTCCTTTACTCTCCATACATTTTGTGCATGTATCTGGTATGTTTTTGTTATATCTATTTAACTCCACCGGTGTAACATACATCCGCATTAACCATTTAAAATGTATCAGTTTAAGACGTACATTTATTGATTTGGGTTGAGCTTCTGCACAAGCCATTTCCCATTGTTCCTCTGAAATTTCAATTTGCAGGTCTTCTTTCCAGTAATTCAGTCTTTTCTGTGAGTTTTCACTTGAGAATAGTGTCAATGAGTTATAAAACTCTGAAATAATACCCTTTCTCTTACTATCTTTCGTCAAAATTTTTTCCAAGGATGAATAAGTAGGTCGGGTGAGAGCATTATTTTGATTTGATCGAATAAAATTTCTAAGCTGAAGATATTTAAAAAAATGTGTTCTATTAAGACTGAATTTAATCCTCAGTTCTTCAAAAGACATTATGTTATCTGAACGTGACAAATATAAGTCTTGAATCTTTTGAATCCCTTTTAAATTCCATACTTTAAATACAGCATCCGCTCTCCCTGGTGTAAAATATTGATTACCTCATATTGGGCTAAATTGTGACAGTAAGTGTGGTTCTTTTAAATATTTTTTGGTTTCACACCATATTTTGATCATATGCTTTACAATTGGATTTTTAACTTGTTTCTGTAATTTTTTAGCCGAGTCTGAGTATATGAATAAGGGAAGAGGTAAAGGTAAATTGTATGATTCCATTTCAGTCCAGTGAAGCCTCCAAGAGACTCATATTGGCACAGAGGAAGCTGGCCACTTCACCATCAAAGGCTTTGACCTCCTGTGCTATGTTCTACATGCTAAACATGGACGTGCCACCTATGTGCGTTCTGACATAGTTGAAGCAAATCACCTGATAACAACACATTTCTCAGACACCATAATCATTGGTGGCTTCCATATTGTCAATGTGTACAAGCCCCCTAATGCCAACTGGGATCTGCAGGTCTTACCCACCCTACCCCACCCTGCCATCTATGTGGGGGACTTTAACAGCCATCACCCTGACTGGGGGTACCCAGCAGTGGACAGTGATGGGGAGGCACTTTCAGACTGGGCATCCAGAAATGACCTCGCTTTGATATACGACCCCAAACAAAGAGGAACCTTCCACTCTGCTAGGTGGAAGAAGGACTATTCTCCTGACCTGTGTTGGGTCAGCTCTTTGAATGGGGAGCCATATCCTACACAGATCCTCATTCTTGATGATTTTCCACACAGCCAACATCGGCCCCTGCTTGTACACATTGGCCTACAACTTCCAGTCATATACAGCCCAAGGAAGATGCGCTGGAACTTCCGCAAAGCCAACTGGAAGAAATTCAGTGAAACTCTGGACCGGAGCGTTGTTACCATCCCACTCCACACCATCACTGTAGATGAAGCATACAACCGCTTCTGCAGCGCAATCTTCAAGGCTGCCCATACTGCAATCCCACGAGGCTACCGACCCCTCTATGTCCCATGTTTGGACGGAGAAAGTGCTGCCCTCCTACAATCCTATCAAACATCAGGGGACCCAGAGATAGCAGACCATCTCATTGAATCGCTAAATACAGCCCGGCGAAAGAAATGGGAGGAGACAATTGCTGACCGGAGCTTTACCCACTCTAGCAGGAAATGTTGGAGCCTCATCCTTCGCCTAGGAGCTGCACAGAAGCCCCCTAGCCAAAGCCGAGCATCCGTCACACCCAACCAAGTTGCATCCCACCTACTGACTATCGCCAAAGCACCCCAAGACAAAGACACCAGAAGGGCAGTTACAACTGAGCTAAAAAAACACCAAAAAATGCCTGTAGAGGAAACGAACCCTGAACCCTTCGAGGCTGCTGAACTGGAGAAAGTCCTACAGGGCCTGAAATGTGGAAAGGCAGCAGGATACGATAACATCTTCCCAGAATTCATGAAAAATCTTGGCCCCCGAGCCCTAACCTGGTTGACACAATTCTACACAAGGATCACACAAACAAACTCGATCCCAAAGAAATGGCGGACAGCAAAGGTCATTGCCATCCCAAAACCTGGCAAAGACCACAAACTACCAGCAAGCTACCGCCCAATCTCCCTACTCAGCGTTCCTTACAAAATCATGGAGCGCCTAATACTGCAACGCATTTCCCCAAAAATAGAGGATATCCTAAGTGTGGATCAAGCAGGTTTCCGCAAGGACCGCAGTACAGGAGAACAAGTACTGGCCCTAACCACCTTCATCGAAAATGGCTTCGAGAGCAGACTGAAGACAGGGGCTGTGTTTCTCGATCTTACAGCCGCCTATGATACGGTCTGGCACAAAGGCCTCCTCCTGAAACTTATAAAGGCGATCCCTGCTTGGGCAACAGAAATTATAAAAACCCTGCTGACCAACCGAAGGTTCAGAGTCCACCTCAGTCAGAACACAAGTGCATGGAGAATGCAGAAAAACGGACTCCCACAAGGCTCAGTTCTAGCTCCAACTCTGTTCAACCTCTACATAAACGACCTGCCTACTACAAAATCCCGCAAATTCATCTATGCAGACGACATCTGTTTGGCATTCCAAGCACCAGACTTTGAACCACTGGAACGGGTGCTCACGGAAGATCTTGCTAAACTGGACCAGTTCTGCAAAATCTGGCGCCTAAAACCAAGCCCAGCAAAAACCGTCTCCAGTGTATTTCATCTCCACAATGCAAAAGCTGCCAGAGAACTGAACATCCACCTGAGCGGACTCAAGCTTAAGCATGCCCCAAATCCAACTTATCTTGGAGTGACCCTTGATAGGACCTTATCCTTCAAGGAACATCTAAAGGGGACGGCTGCTAAGGTGAAAGTACGAAACAACCTGCTCTGCAAGCTCGCTGGTGCAAAATGGGGGGCGGCAGTCTCCACCCTGCGCACCTCAGCACTGGCCCTTTCATACTCTGTAGCAGAATATTGTGCCCCTGTCTGGTCCAGGTCATCTTACACACACCATGTAGACACCCAGCTCAACTCAACCATGAGAACTATAACTGGAACAATCCGCTCAACACCACTCCCCTGGCTCTCTGTACTGTCAAACATAGCCCCTCCACACATCCGGCGAGCAGCATTAACTCAAAGGATGCTCCAAAAAGTTAAAGATTTTCCTCACTTACCAATCCATGCAGATATCTACACCCCACCCACTGCCCGACTTTCATCCAGACGGCCGATTTGGAAAAACCCTCCCCCAGCTGACTTTACCATCCAGACAGCTTGGCAAGAGGAATGGGAGACCAAGGAGGTCCCAAACAAACAGCTGGTGATAAACCCCAACCAACAGGTCCCGGGCACCAACCTCCCAAGGAGACAGTGGTCTACACTCAATCGCTTCAGGACTGGACATGGCCCCTGCTTGGCCAGCCTTCACAGATGGGGCAGTAACCCTAGTCCACTGTGCGCATGTGGAGAGGAGCAAACTATCAGAATCAGAATCAGAATCAGAATCAGGTTTATTGCCATTGTTCATGTAGTACACAAACTAGGAATTTGTCTCGGTACAATGCTGCAACATTAAACATGATAAGATAAGAGAAATAAACTATACATGTAATAAAGTGTAGGATAAGATTAAGTGATACTGGTCAACAGTTAAAATATATATTAGCCAGCAGCAGATACTGTGGAGAACTATATAGTGCAGTCGGTAATGCAGGAAGAAAACAGTGATGATTGACATGAGTCTGGTTGAGCTGCTGTACATGGTGCACGAGAGTCAATAAGTCACTTAGTGTTCAGCAGTCTAATGGCAGAGGGGAAGAAGCTGTTCATGTGACGGGAGGTTTTAGTCTGGATGGACCGAAGTCTTCTACCAGAGGGGAGGGGGGCAAACAGTACGTGACCAGGGTGTGAGGGATCGGCTATGATCCGGCCAGCACGCCTCCGGGTCCTGGAGATGTACAGATCCTGGAGAGATGGGAGCTTGCAGCCGATCACCTTCTCAGCAGTGCGCACGACGCGCTGCAGCCTTAGTCTGTCCCTGGCAGTGGCTCCTGCGTACCACACGGTTATGGAGGTGGTGAGGATGGACTCGATGATGGCTGTGTAGAACTGCACTAACATCTTGGTGGGTAGCTTGAGCTTCCTCAGCTGCCGCAGGAAGAACATCCTCTGCTGGGCTTTTTTGATGAGTGAGCTGATGGTCAGCTCCCATTTGAGGTCCCTGGTGATGGTAGTGCCTAGGAAGCGGAAGGAATCAGCAGTGGTGATGGGAGAGCCTGAGAGGGTGAGGGGGGGCAGAGGAGTAGTGACTTTCCTGAAGTCTACAATCATCTCCACTGTCTTCAGAGCGTTCAGCTGCAGGTTGTTATTGCTGCACCAGGACGCCTGCTGGGCCACCTCTCCTGTAGGCGGACTCGTCGCCGTTGGAGATGAGCCCGATGAGGGTGGTGTCGTCCGCAAACTTGATCAACTTGACAGACTGGTGGCTGGAGGTGCAGGAGTTGGTGTAAAGGGAGAAGAGTAGGGGGAAAGTACACAGCCCTGGGGTGATCCGGTGCTGATGCTAGTATAGTCTGAGACAGTCTTTCCCAGCCGCACATGCTGCCTCCGGTCCGTCAGGAAGTCGATGATCCACCTGCAGAGGGAGTCAGGCACGTTGAGCAGGGACAGCTTGTCCCGGAGCAGAGCGGGGCGGATGGTGTTGAATGCGGAGCTGAAGTCCACAAACAGGATCCTGGCGTAGGTTCCCGGGGAGTCCAGGTGCTGCAGGATGGAGTGGAGGGCCAGGTTGACTGCATCGTCTACAGACCTGTTGGCTCGGTAGGCAAACTGCAGCGGGTCCAGGAGAGGGGTGGTGATGGACTTGAGGTGGGACAGGACCAGGCGCTCAAAGGACTTCATGACTACAGAGGTGAGCGCTACAGGTCTGTAGTCATTAAGTCCAGTGATCCGTGGCTTCTTGGGGACAGGGATGATGGTGGAGGATTTGAGGCAGGACGGCACGTGGCATAACTTAAGGGAGGTGTTAAAAATGTCTGTGAATACAGGAGCCAGCTGTTTCGCACAGAGTCTCAGGGTGGAGGGAGACACGCCGTCTGGGCCGGGGGCCTTGCGCGGGTTCAGTCTGGAGAACTGTTTGAGCACATCCTGCTCACTGATGATAAGGGGAGGGGGGAGGAGGGGGGGGGTGCCTTAAATGAAGTAGGGAATGTGGAGGCTGTGGAGCTGGAGGGAGGGGGGGAGTTGGACACAGATGACGAGGTGTCAAAACGGGCATAGTGTTGGGACAGTCTTTGACAAAGGGCTTTGTCATCCTGACCTTTAGGAGCCTTAGGTCGATAGTTGGTGATTTGCCTCAGTCCTCTCCACACGGAAGCCGAATCATTAGCAGTGAACTGCTGCTGGAGTCTCTCTGAGTATAGAGATTTAGCCCTCTTCAGCTCTCTGTTAAACCGGTATTTAACCTCCCTGTAGCAGTCCCTGTCTCCACTTTTCAGCGCTGCTTCCTTCTCCTTCCTGATCTGTCTGAGCTTAGCTGTGAACCAGGGTTTGTCATTAGAGTAACTCACCCTGGTGCGTGATGGAAGAATGTTCTCTTCACAAAAGTGGATATATGAGTTCACAGTGTCCGTGTACTCATCCAGATCATGCGTGGCTCCTTTAAGCATGCCCCAGTCAGATATTTCCATGCACGTTTCCAGCTTCTCCTCAGCATCACTGGTCCGTATCTTCGTAGTGCTCACAACAGGTTTAGTGAGCTTCAATCTCTGTCTGTATGTGGGAATGAGGTGAACCATCACGTGATCAGATAATCCCAGCGCAGCTCGAGGGACAGCGCGATATGCGTCTTTCACTGTGGTGTAACAGTGATCCAGTGTGTTTAATCCTCTGGTGGGGCATTTAATAAACTGTTTGTAGCGGGGGAGATCGTGGCTCAGATTGCACTGATTAAAGTCGCCAGCCACAATAATCAGCGAGTCTGGAAAACTCCGCTCTGTGTGTTGAATGTGATCCGCGAGCACGCGCTGAGCTTCGCGCGTGTCCGCGTCGGGAGGGGCGTACACAGCGATCATTATGAAAGAAGCAAACTCCCGCGGGGAATAGAAGGGCTTGCAATTGATAACAAGAAATTCCAAGGCAGGAGAACAGTGTTTGGAAATTACCGTTACATCAGAGCACCAGCTGCAGTTGATGTAGAAGCAGACACCGCCTCCTGTGGTCTTGCCGGAAAGCTCTGTGTCACGATCAGCACGGAAGAGCTGAAAGCCGTCGAGGCGCAGCGCGCTGTCCGGTATATTTTCCCGGAGCCAGGTCTCAATAAAGCAGAGGACAGCTGAGGAGGCGAGGTCCTTAAAACGCATCAGCAGTCTCAGTTCATCTACCTTGTTAGAGAGAGAGTTGGTATTGGACAGAAATATGCCAGGCAGCGCCGTTCGCGAGCCTCTCCTGCGAAGTCGTACGAGAGCGCCCGCTCGTCTTCCTCTCTTCCGCCGTCTCACTTTCCGAGCCAAACAATAAACCAGATCGGCGGCAGGGGCTAAAAAAACTGGGAGGAGGTCCGTGGGGGTGAAAGTCCTGATATTTAGAAGTTCTTCACGGGTATAAGTGCAAGCAGACACACAATTGACAAACAAAAACAAACAAAGAGCGCAGCGAAGCACCATGTCGACCGCTGTGGGCGCCATCTATGGCGCCCACAGCGCCAACTATGGAACACATCATAGAGGCTTGCCCGCTCCAAAGACTGGAAGGAGGATTACACACCCTCCATACAGCAAACCAGGAGGCAACTGCTTGGCTTAAGGACTTTGCATTCGCTAAATAAATAAATAGTCCAGTGAGGAGGATCATTTGATGAAAAATAATATGTCATAGACCTCAGTTGTGCTGACCAGTAATACAACATAAAGTTTGGACATTTCAGACCTCCACGATCAAATGGTAAATATAGTAAGGACAAACGTAATCTAGCCTTCCTATTGTTCCATATAAATTCCAATAACTTTTTTTTAATTTTTGAGAATAGATCTGAAGGTGGTGGTAAATGAATGTTTTGAAATAAATAAAGTATTTTTGGTAAGATATTACTTTTAAGTATATTAATTCTCCCGATCATCGACATTGGTAGTGGCATCCATCTCTGAAGTAACTCATTAATATCTGTCATTAAGGCTTCATAGTTGGCATTGGCGACTGATTCTAGCTTAGGCAAAATCTGAATTCCTAAATATTTAAACTGATTTACAACATTGAATTGATTTACCTCAGGAGCTGGGTGATTTCTCTGGGTCTCATTTAGCATTAATATTGAAGATTTTGTTTTATTTATTTTATATCCTGATATTTCCCCAAAGTTCTTTATTAAATTTAACAAGGTCGGAATTGAATTTTTAAAATTCGACATAAACAAAATTATGTCATCGGCATACAGGGAGATTTTATGTTCTGTTGGTCCTACTTTAATTCCATATATTTGTGGATGTAAACGTACTGCCATCGCTAAAGGTTCAATTGCCATAGTAAACAGTAAAGGTGAAAGTGGACAGCCTTGTTGACATCCTCTATTGATTTTTATTGATTTTGAGATATTGCTGTTTGTTAGGATTTCTGCTGTAGCATTATTGTATATTATCTGGACCCATTTTATGAAATTATTTCTAAGTCCAAACCTTTGTAGGACTTCAAAAAGATAGGGCCATTCAACCCTATCAAAGGCCTTTTCGGCGTCCAATGATAGGAGAGCTGTATCTGGTGCTTCTTTATTGGAATAAATAATATTAAATAGTCTTCTTACATTATGGAAGCCTTGTCTTCCCTTTATAAAGCCATTCTGATCTCTATTAATAATATTTGGTAATATTTCTTGTAGTTGTTTTGCTAAAATTTTACAGATTATTTTAAGATCAGCATTTAATAGGCTTATTGGTCTCATGTTTTCACATTTATTAGGGGTTTACCTGGTTTTGGCAACAGTATAATTAAGGCATTATTCATGTATGGTGGCAAATTACCATTTTGAAATGCTTCTAAAACCATTTCCAAAAAAGGTTTTATTAATTTATTCTTAAATTTTTTATAGAGGTCAATTGGAAGACCATCTGGTCCTGCTCTTTTTCCTGATTTCATATTATCAATGGCTAGCCCAACTTCTTCTTGACTAATTTTAGACTCCAGTATCTCCCTGTTTTCATTTGGAATACATGGTATAGATAATCCACCCAAAAACCCATTTAGTTTTGTTAAGTCAGTTTCATTTTTTGTATCATATAGTTTTTCATAATAATCTCTAAAGGCACTATTAATTTCTAAAGGATCTATAACTACCTGTCCGTTACTTATAATACTGGTAATTGGTATTTTAAATTCTAATTGTTTAATCTGCCATGCCAATAATTTTCCTGATTTTTCACCTTGTTCATAAAAAGTTTGCTTCAATCTTAGAAGACTCGAGGCAGCGCTATTCGCTGATTTTTTATCATATTCAGCTCTCAGAATCAGTAATTCGTTCTCTAACTGTGGGTTACTTCCTGCATACACCTTTTCTTGAAGAATTTTTATTTTACGTTCCAATTGGACTCTCTCCTCTTGGGTCTTCTTAGATTTTGAACCTGTATAACTAATAATATGCCCCCTAATAAAAGCTTTGAAAGCCTCCCACTTGCCATTGTTTGTGTAGTATTAATATCAAAGAACTCATCTATCTGTTTTTCTATGTACTTAACAAATTCCTCATCCTGAAGCCATTTATGCTGAAAATGCCACCTACCTGGATCCTTTGTCAATTTCTTATCTACATATATTAGACAGCAGGGTGCATGATCAGAGATCACAATGTTATCATAGAAACAATTTTGAATCTTGGACCTTAATTCTGTAGAGATCAAAAAGTAGTCAATACGTGAGAATGTCTTATAGATATTAGAATAACAAGAATAGGCTTTGACTTGTGGTTTCATTTCTCTCCATATATCTAGCAATCTCAATTCTTTCATAAAATGATTAATAGTCATCCTACATCCATTGTGCGTACAGTCCAGTCCTGTTGATCTATCTATACTGGGATTCAATGTACAATTAAAATCCCCTGCTATTATATGTTGCCCCGTAAGTGATGATAAAGTAAGGAATAAATTAACAAAGAAGTTTTGATCATCAATATTGGGGCCATATAAGTTCACCAGATTTATATTTTCTAATAACAAAGATCCTTGGATGATTAGATATCTTCCAAATTTGTCTCCAATTACATTTTTCACTTGAAATGGGACTGTTTTGTGGATGAGAATCATAACTCCCCTAGCTCGGGATGAAAACGATGAGGTGAACACGCTACCTTGCCATCTTCTCCTAATTCTTTTTACATCCTCCTCTATCAGATGACTTTCTTGTAAAAATACAATTTTTGAATCTATGTTTTTTATTTTATTCATAACTTGTTTAAGTTTTTTTTAGATTTTGTAGACCTCTGCAATTCCATGAAGTTAAATTAAGATTAACGCTTTAATCTATGATCAGTAAGGAGTTTGAGATTATCTTGCAATATGAACATGCTCATACAGAGAAGCAAAAACATGGATGATTGAACATTCATCATACAAACCAAACAAAAACAAAAACAAATTCCCCTTACCCACATTCGTGGTTATCCCCCCAAAATCAAAAAAAATTCCGTCTCCCGTTATAGCTAGTGACTGTTCCACACCTGCAAGGATCAGTCAAACCACTCACTCTTTCTCCTCTCAATCACCCTGACTCTACTACTATTTTTATGACTTTAGCTCTCTTCTGTAGTTTTTTCAACATAACTTCAAAATTTTATAGCAACTTTGTACATCATAGCTCTTTTTTTAAATACAGTCTGTATTTTGTAGACTTATTATATGTTTCAGATCACTCAGATGCCTGTACAAATGCTTAAATGTTCTACCATTGTCATGTTCATGCTTAGCTCCCACCAGTTTCCTTTTGAATCTGCTTAATGAGCTCCTGCGCCTCCTCAGGGGTCTTGAAGATGTGAGTTCTCCCTTTATATGTGACCAGCAGTCTTGCCGGATAAATCACTCCGTGACGAATCCCGAGGTTGCACAGCTCTTTGCGGGCGGGGTCGAACTGCCTCCTTAATTGTTGAATTCCTGTGGCCAAATCTGGGTAGAAGCGCACCTGTTGATCCTGGTATTTAATTTCCCCTTTAGCTCGCGCCGCGTTGGTGACCGTCATCTTGTCCCTGAAGTTGAGGAACTTCATAATCAGCGTCCTCGGTGGTGTCTTATTATCTCTCGGTGGGCCGATTCGGTGAGCGCTCTCTAAGACGACTGATGACTGCAGGTCCGCGTTGTTCAGCGCTTCTGGAATCCACTTTTCCAAAAAGGAACACGAGTCCCGTCCCTCCGCTCCCTCCGGGAGGCCCACCAGCCTCAAATTATTCCGTCGCGAGCGGGATTCCAAGTCCAGGACGTTATCTTCCAGACGTTTCCATTTTAATTCCAGTGTTTGCAGATTAGTGTGTAGGCTGGTGACGTCATCCTCAGCGCTTGAAATTCGGAGCTCCGCCTGCGATACTCGTTCCATACAGTCGCTTATTTCCTTTCTCATTCCTTCTATCGCTGCTATAATTCCATCAAATTTAGACGAAAACTCTGTTCTCATGGAGTTGATGGCAGTAAGCACTGCGTTTGTCCCCTCTTCAGCAGTTCCCGCTCCGCTGCTGGCTCCATCCTGCGCCATAGTCTCTGGAGTTTTCCCTGCCTCGCCTCGAGCGTGGAAGTCTGTTAGCTTGGGTTGTTTTGTCGAATTGCTTTTTCCTCCACCCAATTTCCCAGCCTTGTTCTTTACCATATCCGCGCCTAAACGCTGGGATGGGTTTTTGTTCCAATTAAGAGAGTTTTTGTCACGCCTCGCCGCTCATCAGCGGCGCCAGCTGCACGCACACCTGCACATCATCAGCGGCGAGGGATTTAAGCCGCCTCGCCCTGGGCTTCGGCCTGAAGCCGTCAGACTTCACTCGTTGGATTGCTGTGAGTAACCTCTAACACTTCAGCAAACATCGCGGTAAGAAGCCCTTACCTTTTTCCCTCTCCAAGTCTGCTCCCCTGTGCACAGGTGGATTTCCCGGCGGCGGACCATTCCTCTCCGTCTCCATTCCCTCGCTGCTGCACCGGGCTCTCCAGGTTGCTGTCTACCGGACCTCGTCCTTGCTGTGCCAGCCACCTGCTCACTCCAAGTAAGCTCATCACAACTTTTACATCTCCTGTGTTGGTGTGTGCCCGTCACCCTTCTCCCTGTGCTTTTTCCATAGGGTTGTCCGGCTGTACGGTCTCCTGCCTCCGTGCCTGAAGCAGACGCCACCACCAATACATTTACATCTCGCAGACACACATTCATACACCCTTGTTGTTAATAAAGCTGTTTGAGCTACTCTGAGCCTGCGTGGGTGTCTCCTGAGCCATGCATTATGTCAGTACGGCTTCAGCAGAGCGACTCGGCAGACGGCGGGCTCACACGCCGACTTACCACTCTCGAGGTTCGAGTAGACCAAATAGCTTACCAGCAACAGGTGATTCTTAACCAGTTGATCAATATTACTAACCGATTGGACCGCTTGGACCCCCAACAGCCGTTCCCCCCGGCTCGTCAGGGTGGCGCGGCTCCTGCTGCTCCAGCGGCCGTCCAGCAGGCTCCGGTAGCACCGGCTCGGCTCACGTCCATTCCAACCCCCGCCCGCTTTAGCGGTAAGCTCGGCGGAGCGTGGGGGTTCATAATGCAGTGTGAGTCCGTGTTTCACCGTGTGCCCGGAGACTTTCCTTCAGCTCATAGCCAAATTGGTTACATTGGGAATCTCCTAGAGGGGCGAGCGCTAACCTGGACTTACGCCGTAATGGCGAGGCCCAGTTACGCCACCCTCACCTATGACCAATTCGTGAGACAATTCCTGGAGGTCTTTGATCATTCTCATACCGAGACAGTCCAGGTCGATCGGCTTCTCAGTCTCCAGCAGGGGAGCCGGTCGGCAGCGGACTATGCGATCGACTTCCGGGTAGCGGCGGAGGAATTGGGCTGGGATGAACGTTCATTCTGCGGCCTTTTCCTCCGCAGTCTCAATGATGATCTGAAGGATGAACTGGCTGGGCGGGATATCCCGGAGACTCTAGCAGAGCTAACGTCCCTAGCTAGCGCGAGCGCTCCTCGGGGCGGAAGTCGTCTTCTTCTCGCCCTCGTGGAGCCTCATCGCGCCAGTTCCAAGCTCGCCCCCTGGCGACGCCGCCACCATCGCGCCCCGAGGAGTCGGAGCCGATGGTGACGGGCTGGACAAAGCTCCCCCCTGCGGAGAGACAACGCCGCCGTGAGTTGAATCTCTGCATGTATTGCGGAGACGGCCAACACACGGTGGAGCTTTGTCCACAGAAGCCAAACGGCGGGGTCCGCGAGTCACTGTAGGGGGCCTCGCGGACATCAATCGGTTAAGTCCCCTCACCCAATTGAAGCTGCCCGTCCGATTTTGTCACAACTCCACTGGGCTTCTCACTCATGCACTGGTGGATTCGGGCGCGGAGGGCAGTTTTATTTCACAAAGCCTGGCAACCCGATTGGGCATCCGCTGCCAAGCACTAAAGACTCCTCTCTCCCTGGTCAACCTCTCCCGTGTCTCCCTGGGGAGAGTAACACATCAGACCGTCCCTGTTCCTGTTATCATCTCTGGGAACCACCGGGAGGAGATAACCTTCTACGTCCTCCCCAACTCTGTGTCGCCCGTCATCCTGGGATACCCCTGGCTACGCCTCCACAACCCCGTCTTGGATTGGAAGTCTGCCAGGGTGTCGGCATGGAGCACATTCTGTATGAGCACCTGCTTACAGTCCGCTGCCTGCTCTCCGTCCTCTTCCCCAACACCTACGGACGCTGCGCCCCCGGACCTCTCCCTGGTGCCATCGGAATTTCACGACCTGGGTATGGTATTCAGCAAGTCCAAGGCGATGTCTCTTCCTCCACACAGACCCTACGACTGTGCAATAAACATCCGCCAGGGGGTACCCTTACCCTCTGGGCGACTCTACAGCCTGTCGGCGTCGGAGAAGGAGACCATGAATGCCTATCTCAAGGAATCGCTGAGTGCTGGAATTATCCGTCCCTCGTCATCACCATTGGGGGAAGGATTCTTCTTCGTGGGCAAGAAGGACGGTTCCCTCCGTCCTTGCATCGACTATCGCGCCCTAAATGATATCATGGAGAAGGATCGCTACACCCTGCCCCTCATGGACACCGCCTTCCACTCCCTCCAGGGGGCGACTTGGTTCACCAAGCTGGATCTACGCAGCGCATACCACCTCGTCCGGATCCGGGAGGGAGATGAGTGGAAGACAGCCTTCCGTACCTCGAACGGCCACTTCGAGTACCTGGTGATGCCGTTCGGGTTGACCAACGCTCCAGCCGTCTTTCAGCACCTAATTAATGACGTCCTCCGGGATTTCATTGGCCTTTTTGTGTTCGTCTACCTGGATGACATCCTCATCTTCTCCAAATCCAGGGACGAGCACCGGGTCCATGTGAGGCGGGTCCTCCAAAGACTGCTGGAGAACCGGTTGTACGTGAAGGCCGAAAAATGCGAATTCTACGCTAAGACAACATCCTTCCTCGGGTTCATCATCTCCCACGACCAGGTGCTTCCGGACCCAGTGAAGGTGAAGGCGGTGGTGGAATGGCCTACACCTGCATCGAGAAAACAGGTGCAACAATTCATTGGGTTTGCAAATTTCTACCGCCGCTTCGTCCCTAATTTTGGCACCATCGTCGGCCCGCTGACCCGCCTCACGTCCCCTAAGGTCCCGTTCCGGTGGACCGAAGAGGCTGCGGCTGCTTTTCAGGCGCTGAAGGCGGAGTTCTCCTTCTCCCGGGTCCTTAGCCAAGTCAACCCGGCGCTGCAGTGCATCGTGGAGGTGGACGCTTTGGACACAGGAGTGGGGGGTGGTTCTATCCCAGCGGTCACCAGGTGATGGAGTCAAACGGCCCTGCGCCTTCTTCTCTCGGCGCTTGTCCCTGGCGGAGCGGAATTATGACGTGGGGGACAGAGAGCTCCTCGCCATCAAGCTCGCGCTGCAGGAGTGGCGTCACTGGCTAGAGGGGGCGGACCTGCCGTTCGTGGTCCTGACGGACCACAAGAACTTGGAGTACCTGAGATCTGCCAAGCGTCTGAATGCCCGCCAGGCGCGCTGGTCCTTGTTCTTTGCCAGGTTCCGCTTTAACATCACCTTCAGGCCTGGCTCCAAGAACGGCCTGCCCGATGCCCTCTCTAGGCAATTTGCCCCTGAGGAGTCTGAGGACACGGTCCACACCATCCTACCCAGGTCGTGCGTCGTGGGAGCCGTCACCTGGGACATAGAAAGCAAGATCGGGAAGGCGCAGGAAGTGGAACCTGACCCTGGCGGCGGACCGGAGGGGAGGCTGTTCGTGCCATCCACAGTTCGGGGGGAGGTCATCCACTGGTTGCATACATCCAAGCTTACCTGCCACCCTGGTTCCTCCCGGATGATCGACCTCCTTCAACGGTCCTTCTGGTGGCCGGGCCTGCGGAGGGACGCTGCCCGCTACGCCCGGGCCTGCCCAGTGTGTGCCACCAGCAAATCAGGTAATGCCCCTCCAGCGGGTTTGCTCCAGCCTCTGCCTGTCCCTGGCAGGCCCTAGTCGCATATCGCACTGGATTTCGTCACCGGACTCCCAGTCTCTAACACCTTCAACACCGTCCTGACCATCGTGGACCACTTCTCCAAGGCGGCACACTTCATCCCGCTACGGGGTCTTCCATCCACCCTGGAGACGGCGAACCTCCTAGTCCAACACGTGGTCAGGCTGCACGGGATTCCGGTGGACGTGGTCTCGGACCGGGGGCCCCAATTTTCCTCTGAGGTTTGGAGGCCATTCTGCAACACCCTGGGAGCCAAGGTGAGCCTCTCCTCCGGCCATCACCCCCAAACCAACGGGCAGTGCAAGCGGACCAACCAGGAGCTGGAGGCTGCGCTCCGCTGCGTCACTGCGTCCAAACCTACATCCTGGAGTAACCATCTCGCCTGGGTTGAGTACGCCCACAACACCGCCCGCTCTTCTGCTACAGGGATGTCCCCCTTTAAGGCATCCCTGGGTTACGACCCCCCTCTTTTTCCAGCGCAGGAGAGTGAAGTAACGGTCCCCTCAGTTCGGGCGCACCTCAGACAGCTCCGCTCCATCTGGGCGTCAGCGCGCAGTGCGCTTTTACGCACGGTGGAGCGCAACAGAACCACGGCGGACCGGCACAGAAGACCTGCCCCAGCGTACCAGGTGGGTCAGCATGTCTATGTGTCAACCCAGGACGTAATTTTAAAGGGCGAGAGGAGGAAGCTGGCACAGCGTTTTATGGGCCCATACCCCATCACCAGGATTATCAACCCGGTGGCTGTGCGTGTAGCTATTCCCCCCTCCCTCCGCATCCATCCCACCTTCCACGTATCCAAGGTGAAGCTGGCAGTCTCCGACCCCCTTTGCCCTCCTCCTGCTGCGCAACCCGCGCCCCGGATGATTGATGGCCATCCGGCCTGGCCTGTCTCCTCCATCCTGGACTCCCGGCGCCGGGGTCGTGGGTTGCAGTACTTGGTGGACTGGGAGGGTTATGGGCCTGAACATCGGCAGTGGGTACCCTCGTCGTTTGTGTTGGACCCATCCCTCATTACTGAGTTCCACCGAGCGCACCCGGAGAAACCATCGCCAGGAGGCGCTGCTAGAGGGGGAAGTACTGTCACGCCTCGCCGCTCATCAGCGGCGCCAGTTGCACACACACCTGCACATCATCAGCGGCGAGGGATTTAAGCTGCCTCGCCCTGGGCTTCGGCCTGAAGCCGTCAGACTTCACTCGTTGGATTGCTGTGAGTAACCTCTAACACTTCAGCAAACATCGCGGTAAGAAGCCCTTACCTTTTTCCCTCTCCAAGTCTGCTCCCCTGTGCACAGGTGGATTTCCCGGCGGCGGACCATTCCTCTCCGTCTCCATTCCCTCGCTGCTGCACCGGGCTCTCCAGGTTGCTGTCTACCGGACCTCGTCCTTGCTGTGCCAGCCACCTGCTCACTCCAAGTAAGCTCATCACAACTTTTACATCTCCTCTGTTGGTGTGTGCCCGTCACCCTTCTCCCTGTGCTTTTTCCATAGGGTTGTCCGGCTGTACGGTCTCCTGCCTCCGTGCCTGAAGCAGACGCCACCACCAATACATTTACATCTCGCAGACACACATTCATACACCCTTGTTGTTAATAAAGTTGTTTGAGCTACTCTGAGCCTACGTGTGTGTCTCCTGAGCCGTGCATTATGTCAGTTTTAGTAAACTTTTTATTTTTAGGAGCAGAGCAGTGTGAAACATGTCTTCCTACGTGGCCGCCATAACCGGAAGTCATCAGGCCCTTTTTTATTTAAAAGATCTGATACTACCCTATAATCCTAACAGAGCACTACGCTCCCAAAATGCTGGATTACTTGTAATACCTAGAATCTCCAAAAGTACAATGGGAGGCAGAGCCTTCAGTTATCAAGCTCCTCTCCTGAGGAACCAGCTGCCAATGTGGATTCGGGAGTCAGACTCGATCTCTGTTTTTAAGAATAGGGTTAAAACCTTCCTTTTTGATATCGCCTATAATTAGGGAGGGATCATGTGCCTCTGAACCCTGCGTTAGTTATGCTACTAATAGGTTTAGACAGCCGGGGACCTCCAATAATGCACTGGGCTTCACTCCTTTCTTCACTCTCAATTAAATATTTTTGCTGGTTATTAACATCTGTTTGTTCTCCCCCATAGATTGAGTCCCCATCGTGCTGTTTGCTCTCTACATGTCTGTTCTTTTCATCGTCTCTATCCCCCCACCCCCCAGCCAGTCGCAGCAGATGACTGCCCCTCCCTGAGTCTGGTTCTGCTGGAGGTTTCTTCCTGTTAAAAGGGAGTTTTTCTTCTCCACCGTCGCCAAGCGCTTGCTCACAGGGGATCGCCTAATTGCTGGGGTCTTTCTGCAATTGTGGGGGTTTCCCCTACAGTTGAAAGCGCTATGAGATGACTGTTGTTGTGATATGGCGCAATATAAATAAAGTTGAATTGAATTGAATTAATGTCCCTTTCAAATAAACATTAAACTTAAACCACTAAGAGAGAGAGAAACGGCATTTCAATTCTCCTGTATGTCCTGTACGTACAGAACTATTGACAAATAAAAATCTTTGAATCTTTTTGAATCTTGAATCTTTTTACAGCAAGTCCATTCTTACATACTTTCTCTTTCCCAAGCTGCCTCCAGTATTCAGCTCTTTCTGAACTCTTCCTTTTCCAAATCTGCACCAACTGCCTCTATGTTGCTCTTTCACTTCAAATCACTGGTCCCCCATCTCCAGGCTTCTGTTCTCATGTTTCTCTGAGTATCACCAAGTACTGAGCAGGGTTTGGAAAATACTGTCCCCTCTTTTTTCCCCTAAGTTTCACACTTTCTTTGATTGCCTGTAGATCTTTTGTGTTCTTTTATGTGTTACTTAATATTTAATTTAAAAAAATGAACAGCAGTCATGGTTGGTTCAGTTTAGAATTTAAAAACATGAAATGATGCACCTCCTGGCTACAGAAAACAAGCTTTAGGAATATTTTATAATAATTTAAGGGCATTTCAGGAATTGAGCAGATAAAAGTGAAGAAATATCCATCCATCCATTCCTCCATCTTCTACAACTTATCCGGAAGTCCGAGTTGCAAGGGCACCGATCCAAGCAGAGTAACCCAGACTACCACTTGGTTCACATAGCACCACGATCCCTCCTGCAGGTGGTGAACCCACTGGAGGGCAGACCCATGTGCCTCCTTTGGGTACACTGGGTCCTTGTTGTAACTGTTTTTATGGGGATCCACTGGACCACTCTTGGCCAGTTTATCTTGGGAGACCCTACCATGGGCAAGTTGCCCCTTAAAACATACTGTAGCTCCTGGGACCAGGGGTTGACATTAACACCTGCCCACCCGCCACTGGCAGGTAGAATTCAGCTATGGCCGGTTCGACAGCCAGTCCCACTAGCCACTGTGGCAGACTGTAGTTTTCTCAAACGGCAAATTTAATAATAAACCTCTCAATGTGAGACTGCAAAACTACAACTCGCCATTTTATTAACAATAAAAACACTTTCAGCCAATCAACAAAGATCTGACCATCACTTTAACCTGTTTTGACAGCAGGACTGAAATAAATGACAGAGGCTGGGGACATTTCGACCTGCTTTTAGCAGGATCTGAGTGTTCAATAGTTGGAGAGGGGGAGGAGTAAATGATGAGACTGTATTTGGATGCATAAAATGGCCTTCTCAAACAGCTCTATGCATCCAAACTATTATTATTATTATTATTATTATTATTATTATTATTATCCTATTATTAATTATTTGCAAGTCGATGTGATTCTGCTTTGCGTTGTGTGCTCACTTCATCCTACCTGTGCCAGTCCGGAGTATGGAGCTGAGAGAAAAAAATCAGGTAAATAATTTCACTCTTTTTACTTTTCCTCTTATTTTTTCTCTGCAGAAGGTGCAGGTCTAGTTTAAAAAAAAAAAAATCCTTTAAGATTATTGATTGCAGCAGTGGCATAAACAGTCTCATCCTGCAGTATGACAAACATATGTGGTGGGGTGAAACCAGTGTGGAGTGCAGCTCATGTTTGTCTCTGCTGTTAGAGCAATATCATTAATTGGTGTGGACGCTTAGAACGATTTTTAAAACTATAATTTTATAGTTATCATTATTGTGTTTGATGCGGATAGCCCTTTGCTCTAAATATATATTTTTAATGGGCTGGTCCAGGGGTGTCAAACATATGGCCCGTGGGCCATGTCCATCCAAAATTTTCTCTGTGACTTTACAGCTTTCTTTCTAGTAAACTTCTGACTTTTTCTACTGATTAAAATTGTTCATGTAAATTTGAGCCATTTTTTCTTTAAGATGAGATTTTCTTCTCATCAGTTTTCTATTCTTTCTCTTCTTTCTTTCTGGTGAAAACAGGCAGTGCCCATTTAGGCTAAATCCATCAGCAACTACTAATGATGTTTATGTATAAAGGTAATTTACATTTATTAAGGTTGTAAATTTAGTTCAAGTAAATTTTAGCATGCGATAGTCAAATTTGATCATATTAACATAATTTCCCAACCACAAAATTGTGGCTAGTGGAAAGACTGAGTGGCTAGTAACATTGGAAAATCACTAGCCACAGTGGCCAGTGAGCAAAAAAGTTAAGGTCAAGCCCTGCCTGGGACCATTAGGGCACATAACCCCTCCACCACGATAAGGTGGTGATCCATGGAGGTAGCTGTCTGTATCTGTATATGTCTTCATATACAGACGTGGACAAAATTGTTGGTACCCATCTTTTAATGAAAGAAAAACCCACAATGGTCACAGAAATAACTTGAATCTTACAAAAGTGGTAACAGCTAAAAATTCTATGAAAATTAACCAATGAAAATCAGACAATGCTTTTGAATTGTGATTTAACAGAATTATTTTAAAAAACAAACTCATGAAACAGGCCTGGACAAAAATGATGGTACCCCTAGAAAAGATTGAAAATAATGTGACCATAGGGACATGTTCAACCAAGATGTGTCCTCTAATTAACATCACAGGTGTCTACAAACTTGTAATCAGTCAGTCGGCCTATTTAAAGGGTGACAAGTAGTCACTGTGCTGTTTGTTGGCATGGTGTGTACCACACTAAACATGGACCAGAGGAAGCAAAGGAGAGAGTTGTCTCAGGAGATTAGAAAGAAAATCACAGACAAACATGTTAAAGGTAAAGGCTATAAGACCATCTCCAAGCAGCTTGATGTTCCTGTGACTACAGTTGCACATATTATTCAGAAATTTAAGATCCACAGGACTGTAGCCAACCTCCCTGGACGTGGCCGCAGGAGGAGACGGATAATACGAATGGTAAGAAAAGAGCCCAGAACAACCTCTAAACACATTCATGGTGAACTCCAAGGTCAGAATCAGAATCAGAATCAGATTTATTGCCATTGTTCATGTAGTACACAAACTAGGAATTTGTCTCGGTGCAATGCTGCAACATTAAACATGATAAAATAAAGAAATAAACTATACATGCAATAAAGTGTAGAATAAGAGTGAGTAATACTAGTCAGCAGTTTAAATATATTAGCGAGCAGCAGATAATGTGGAGAACCATATAGTGCAGTCGGTAATGCAGGAAGAAAACAGTGATGATTGACATGAGTCTGGTTGAGCTGCTGTACATAGTGCACGAGAGTCAATAAGTCACTTAGTGTTCAGCAGTCTGATGGCAGAGGGGAAGAAGCTGTTCATGTGACGGGAGGTTTTAGTCTGGATGGACCAAAGTCTTCTACCTGAGGGGAGAGGGGCAAACAGTACGTGACCAGGGTGTGAGGGATCGGCTATGATCCGGCCAGCACGCCTCCGGGTCCTGGAGATGTATAGATCCTGGAGAGATGGGAGCTTGCAGCCGATCACCTTCTCAGCAGTGCGCACGACGCGCTGCAGTCTTAGTCTGTCCCTGGCAGTGGCTCCTGCGTACCACAAGGTTATGGAGGTGGTGAGGATGGACTCGATGATGGCTGTGTAGAACTGCACTAACATCTTGGTGGGTAGCTTGAGCTTCCTCAGCTGCCGCAGCAAGAACATCCTCTGCTGGGCCTTTTTGATGAGGGAGCTGATGGTCGGCTCCCACTTGAGGTCCCTGGTGATGGTGGTGCCTAGGAAGCGGAAGGAATCAGCAGTGGTGATGGGAGAGCCTGTGAGGGTGAGGGGGGGCAGAGGGGTTGTGACTTTCCTGAAGTCCACAATCATCTCCACTATCTTCAGAGCGTTCAGCTGCAGGTCGTTGTTGTTGCACCAGGACGCCAGCTGGGCCACCTCACTCCTGTAGGCGGACTCGTCGCCGTTGGAGATGAGCCCGATGAGGGTGGTGTCGTCCGCAAACTTGATCAACTTGACAGACTGGTGGCTGGAGGTGCAGGAGTTGGTGTAAAGGGAGAAGAGTAGGGGGGGAAAGTACACAGCCCTGGGGTGATCCGGTGCTGATGCTAGCAGAGTCTGAGACAGTCTTTCCCAGCCGCACATGCTGCCTCCGGTCCGTCAGGAAGTCAGTGATCCACCTGCAGAGGGAGTCAGGCACGTTGAGCAGGGACAGCTTGTCCCGGAGCAGATCGGGGCGGATGGTGTTGAATGCGGAGCTGAAGTCCACAAACAGGATCCTGGCGTAGGTTCCCGGGGAGTCTAGGTGGTGCAGGATGGAGTGGAGGGCCAGGTTGACTGCGTCGTCTACAGATCTGTTGGCTCGGTAGGCAAACTGCAGCGGGTCCAGGAGGGGGGTGGTGATGGACTTGAGGTGGGGCAGGACCAGGCGCTCAAAGGACTTCATGACTACAGAGGTGAGCGCTACAGGTCTGTAGTCGTTAAGACCAGTGATCCGTGGCTTCTTGGGGACAGGGATGATGGTGGAGGATTTGAGGCAGGACGGCACGTGGCATAGCTTAAGGGAGGTGTTAAAAATGTCTGTGAAGACAGGAGCCAGCTCTTTCGCACAGTGTCTCAGGGTGGAGGGAGACACGCCGTCCGGACCGGGGGCCTTGCGCGGGTTCAGTCTGGAGAACTGTTTGAGCACGTCCTGCTCACTGATGACAAGGGCAGGGGGGGAGGAGGGGGGGCGCCTTTGATGAAGTAGGGACCGTGGAGGCTGTGGAGCTGGAGGGAGGGGGGAGTTGGACACAGATGACGGATACACCGGGTGTCAAGGTACATCAGTGTCAGATCGCACCATCCGTCATTGTTTGAGCCAAAGTGGACTTCATGGGAGACGGCCAAGGAGGACACCACTGTTGAAAACAAATCATAATAAAGCCAGACTGGAATTTGCCAAACTGCATGTTGACAAGCCACAAAGCTTCTGGGAGAATGTCCTATGGACAGACGAGACAAAACTGCAACTTTTTGGCAAGGCACATCAGCTCTATGTTCACAGACTCAAAAATGAAGCATACCAAGAAAAGAACACTGTCCCTACTGTGAAACATGGAGGAGGTTCTGTTATGTTCTGGGGCTGCTTCGCTGCATCTGACACAGGGTGTCTTGAATCTGTGCAGGGTACAATGAAATCTCAAGACCATCAAGGTATTCTAGAGAGAAATGTGCTGCCCGGTGTCAGACAGCTTAGTCTCAGTCACAGGTCATGGGTCTTGCAACAGGATAATGACCCAAAACACAGCTAAAAACACCCAAGAATGGCTAAGAGCAAAACATTGGACTATTCTAAAGTGGCCTTCTATCAGCCCTGATCTAAATCCTATTGAACATCTGTGAAAGGAGCTGAAACATGCCATCTGGAGAAGGCACCCTTCAAACCTGAGACAACTGGAGCAGTTTGCTCATGAGGAGTGGGCCAAAATACCTGCTGAGAGGTGCAGAAGTCTCATTGACAGTTACAGAAATCGTCTGATTGCAATGATTGCCTCAAAAGGTTGTGCAACAAAATATTAAGTTAAGGGTACCATCATTTTTGTCCAGGCCTGTTTCACGAGTTTGTTTTTTACAAACTGCTACTATTGTGCTATTGTGTTTGGGGATACTGTGACGGCTGGCTTTGGTACTCTCTCTTTAAGGCTCAGTTCAGCTGTCAGAAATTTGGGGGTGATTTTTGACAGCCATTTAAAATTTGATAAACAGATTGCCAATGTAGTCAAGATGAGCTTTTATCAATTACGTTTGTTATCCAAAGCCAAACCTTTCCTGAGCCGTCATGATCTTGAGATAGCCATCCATGCTTTAATCACGTCTCGACTTGATTACTGCAATGCACTTTATGTTGGCATCTCTCAGTCTTCTCTCGGCCGCCTTCAACTTGTGCAAAATGCAGCGGTCCGTCTTTTGACCAACACACCTAGGCGAGAGCACATTACTCCGATCCTTTTTTCACTTCATTGGCTTCCAGTCCATTTTAGAATTAATTTTAAACTTTTGCTTTTTGTTTTTAAAGCTCTTAATGGCCTTGCTCCGGTTTATACGTCTGAGACTTTGACTGTCCGTGACCAAGGCAGGGCTTTAAGGTCATCCAATCAGTTTTTGCTGGATGTGCCTAGGTCAAGGTATAAACACTGGGGTGACCGAGCCTTTTCTGTTGTAGCCCCCAGGCTCTGGAATAATCTCCCCCCTGACCTACGTGCTATCTCTGACCTGGCCCTTTTTAAATCAGAACTTAAGACATATTTGTTTAGGATGGCTTTTAATACCCAGTAGTGGTGATATTTGTCTTGGCATTTGTTTTTATTTTATTCTCATTTTTAGGCATTTATTCTTATTTTTTTTTATGTTATTTGTTTTTAATGCTCTGTGTGTTTTTAATGCTGTTTGTTTTCTGTAAAGCACTTTGGTCACCTATGGGTTGTTTTAAAGGGCTATATAAATAAAGTACATTACATTACATTTTAAAATAATTCTGTTGAACCACAATTCAAAAGCACTGTGTGATTTTCATTGGTTAATTTTCATAGAATTTTTATTTATTACCACTTTTGTCAGATTCAAGTTATTTCTGTGACTATTATGGGTTTTTCTTTCATTAACAGAGGGGTACCAACAATTTTGTCCACGTCTGTACAGAAAGAGTCACACTGGATCTCCTGTATGCCAACGCCAAAGACGCATGCAATGCCACAGCTCTACCCCTTTTGGCAGATCCGATCACAGCCTGTATGTTGTGACTGGATTAATTCTAAGTACAGTACAACATCAACCTTCAACGATAAAAATGCAGTGAACAAATCCACCCCACAGGTAAAGGAGGCCAGTATTTCTTGTACATGGGTTACCTGGACAAAGGACATGCTAGACCGCCAACTTACCACGGGCAATCCTGTACAGTCAACGGCTTTGTGAGATTATTTCACCTCAGTGTTATCTTGCTCCTGGCTGGGGACGTGGAAATAAACCCAGGACTGGTGGCCACAGACCCGTGTGTGGGAGGAACGCCACCAATGCTAGCAGGACTAGCGTGGCTGCGGAGATAAAGAGACTACCACAGTTGTTAACAGGACCAGCATGGGCACGACCACTATTGCCAGTGGAGTTAATGCTGCTTCCACTACCAATACTGGCAGGGCCAACGCGGCCCACATCCATACCTACCAGCACCGCTGCAGCCCAACAACCCGCCAACATTGCCATGGCGTGGCAGCCTGATGATGTCGTCGCAGACCAGCAGTGGATCAGAGCCGGGGTTGACTGGCAATCGACCCTCGTCCCCGTAGCACAGCACTGAGCTCACACTACTACAACCCAACGACCTCACCTCACCACGGCCCAGCGGAGAACCCACATCGCCAGATGGCCAGACATCGCAGATCCGCAGATGACCCTCAGCACTGCAATCTAGCGGCCAGTCCCTGCTGCAGCAGCAAGTGATCGAATTCCAGTACAGCCGCAATACAACAACCAGCCGTCAGTGAGTGTAAAACTCGTCAGAGAAATCCAGCGTTAAAAAAAACATAGATCCCTCAAAGTTTTTCAAACCCTGAACCTGGCAAAACTGATTTGGAACCCTCAAAGCAAAAAAACAAAAAAACAAACAAAAAAAAAAAGGTCTGCTTGGGGGGCACTTAAATGTATAGAGTATGCTCTCCAAACGAGAACAACTAGAATATCTGCTTATAAACTAATATTGACTTTTTTGGGTCTGTCTGAAACCTGGTCATCATTTTCATCACCTGAAACTGCTGTTATCATGCCTGGCTATAATGTGTATAGGAAAGACAGGGAGCAAGGAAAAGGTGGAGGAGTTTTACTATATGCTAAAAACACCTTAAAATGTAATCAAATTGAATGGTCAAAAGATATAAGTCTAGAGTGTGTAGGAGTCTGTCATGGACTCCTCGTGTGCTTCTCCACAGCACACTTTGGAGGGGGAAAAGGACGAGGATGTACATACTGGGCTACACCACACACACATTTACTGAATACTGCACCAACAAACAATACCAGTGCATACAATTCACGTTGGCTCAAGGAGTCCTCCAGGACGCTCCACAGTCTGTGTGAGAAGACTGGGGAAGGAACACACACAGAAAATACTCACGAGACTGGAGCTGTCCAAGTAAGTCCGAATAAGCACAGTGAACACAGTCCTCTGACGTGACTTCATACGATGAGCAATGATCGTATATGAAGAGCAATGACCCAGCAATGCATGACTGGAAAAAGGCTCCTTAAGTATATGCATTGCTGGATCCACAAATTGATCACACCTGGGCGAGGAGCGGGGAGATGGCACACGGGAGTGGGAACAGCTGGCAGTAATACAGAGGGGGCGTGGTCCGACCGGCAGACAGTTAGACAGTGCTCACTCCAGCGTGAGTCCACGAGGCTGCCTCACCCCTGCCGGCCAGACAGCAGTGGCTATGGGTACGGCAGAGTACACAGAAATACATATTAACATACATACAAAGTGGCACGTACCCACAGAGAGGCCAGGACCGAGCCGGGGGAAACCAAGCCGGCTCGGTTCCTGACGGAGCCCCCCCTTTAAGGGGTGGATTCTCAGACACCCCCCCCCAACAGGAACAAACAACACAAACCAGGATGGGAGATAGGGGGAACAGGAAAGGTAGGAACATAGCTCCCCACCCAGGGACCACAATTAACCCCCCCCAAGTCCACGGGCGTTGAGGCTCAGGAGGCTGCCCAGAGTCCTAGGCCCAGCAGAAGGTCCGGTGGACAGAATCTGGCGGTGTGTCGGAACACATGGGCCACCAGACCCGGGGAGTCAATCCTTCTGGCAGCCGGCCAGCGTTGTTCATCCACCAGGGCCGGCGGGATGAGGCGGGAGGTGGCCTGCCTACCGGGAAGCTCGCAGGTGGGTGACCGGACTAAAGGGAGGGAACCC
This sequence comes from Pholidichthys leucotaenia, assembly GCA_020510985.1. NCBI lineage: Eukaryota > Metazoa > Chordata > Actinopteri > Cichliformes > Pholidichthyidae > Pholidichthys > Pholidichthys leucotaenia. Next base: position 246,977,037 of record CM035843.1, on the reverse strand, counting down.
CCATGGCGTAGGACCAGGAAGATAAGGGGACCCCGGCATCCTCATGGCGATCTGTAGTGCCCTCGATGATCCCGGCTTGGGACCCAGCTGCACCCGCGATGGGCCCCGACCGGGCCGGCTCCACTGCACCCACGATGGACCCCGACTGGGCCGGCTCCGCTGCACCCGCGCTAGACTCCAGCAGGAGCCTTGCGGTACCCTCGGTGACCTCCGGCTGAGGCTCTGCAGCACCTGCGGTGACCTCCGGCTGAGGCTTTGCAGCCGCCGTGGTGACCTCCGGCTGAGGCTCTGTTGCACCCACATTGGCCTCTGGTGAGATCAGCTGCTCTCTGGCACCCCTGTCAGGGGGCTCTGAACCCGGAGAGGGAGAAAGAGAGACCGGGTCAGGGTCGCCGGCAGCGGCAGAGCCCAGTGAGGCGGTCCCGAGGGCTACTGGGAGCTGCCCCGGGTCCTCCTCACCATGAGTTGGGCAGTGTGACATCGACATAGAAACTATTGCCATAATGGACCACACTTGCCTGACTCCGGCGATTTAGGGTGCGCAGGTTCCTCTGGTCCATCAGGTGCTACCCCCCCCCCCCCCCCGGCGATCTCCTCTGGAACCACTGGCCCCACATCATTGTGAGCTGGACCCTCCCGGGCTTCTGGACCCTCTCCCCTTGAGCGACCTGGATCCGGTGTCGGCGAGCTCGTGGGGGTACAGAGAAGGGGATGGGTGAGGTCGGGTGAGGGAACACTACGTGCCGCTGGGGCGGAGCACTCGGGGGACTGCACACCCCGAGTCTCCTCACCAGGAGGCAGGCAAAATTATTCATTAACAGAGAAATTCAAGTGAGAAAAAACTTGCCTGTTCTCCTGGCATTGGACCTCCCCAGCTGCCTCCGGGATGCCACCTCTTCTCTCCTGGTGCTCTTCCAATTCCTCCGGGAATGGGGCGGGGCATGGCTCAGGGCAAAGGGGCAGGGCTGTTGTTGGCAAAGCAGGCCACTTCTTGCGCCTAGAATTCCTCTTCCTCTTCACGGGCGACTCGGGGACCAGATAATCCGGGATGCGGAGCACCGTGCTGGGTGGCGAGTCCGTCGTGCCAAGAAGTACCCCGCGGCGCTCCCCCCTTTCCCAATGTTCCTCCTCGACCCGGCTGCTGACAACGGCGAGCAGGTTCACCCACCCCTCGTCCGATGGCGAGCCTGGGGGTTGAGCAGGCATGGGGGGTGAAGCCCTCGCAGCCGGGAAAGCGCGTCCTTGGGCCTCCCTCTCACGGCGCTCCTCCTCGACCCGGCAGTTGAGTGCGGTGAGCAGAGCTGACCACTCCTCGTCCACTGGTACGCCCAGGGATGGATCAGGCACCAGACCGGAAGAAGAGGCAGGGGACTCCACCGGCATGACCGCCCCAAAACACCTCGGTGCTGGCTCCAGAGCAGGATCCTCCAAGGCCACTGGCTCCTCCGCTGTCTGCTGGCTCCGATCCTGGATTGACAGGCCCTCAGGGGAAATGGGAGGAGACACGGAGAGGGGGAGAAATTAACCAATTTTTGCAGGAGGTAAGATGGTGCTAGCAGTCCCGTTGTCCTCCTGCAGCGGCTCCAATGCTGGGGATTCCGCTGGCATGGCTGCAGGGAAACGCCTCAGTGCGGGCTCCTGGGCAGGATCATCCAGGGCCCTGACCTCCTCCACCGTCTGGCGGCTCGGTTCTTGGACCGACAGGCACTTGGGAATTAACGGAGGAGACACAGAGTGGATAGAAAATGAGTTTTTAGCTACAGCTGGTAGAGGGAGCCCAGCGGACTGCTGTAACTAGGCCCCTCTCCCGGGAGACAGACAAGGTTTATTGTCATCAAAATAAATAAAATGAAAAACACTTGCCTGTCATCCCAGTCTTTGATGTTGACTGCTGCAGCTGGCAAGCTGTCATCCCTCTCTGTGTCCACGGTGATGTGGCCCTCTTCAACAGATGGAGGAGGAGCCATCTCCGTGGCAACGGAGGTAGGCGTTCCTAAGGCGGCCCCATCTAGCCTCGCAGCAGCTGGGAGGGTGATGGCAGCTGACGACGAGGGGGGCTTCTCCCAGCATACCCACGCGGGGTGACGCTGTCCTCTGTCTACTGGTGCTGACAGTGCTGGAGTGGGAGGAGGGTCGAGTGAAGCGTCATGGAGGCTGATGATTTGCAGATCACTGGACCTCCGTCTTGACGTCGTGGGGAATGCCAGACCGGGGAAAGAACGCTGGAGCGAGCAGACTGTGGAGAGCAGGTTGGCAAACTGTGGGTAGTTCCATAACCCGGGATGCACCTCCAAGATCCCTACTGCTCCGTTCAGGCTTTCCAGCGTCTTATTCAGTACCCGGGCGGCGAGAGCTTCATTCACGAAGCCCCGGATGAACTCAGCGGCCCATCCCTCCTCCACTGTGGGAAACCCCGCTGCCATTCCTCTTACTCGGCGAGACCGGGGCATGACACTCTCCAGAAACAGGTTAGTCCAGAAAAACAGTTCGTTAAGAAAAAGTGATGTGTGGGTGTAACCCGCTAAATCCCTTTATCTGGCTGGGTCATTCTGTCATGGACTCCTCATGCGCTTCTCCACAGCGCACAGAGGAGGGGGGAAAGGATGAGGATTTACACGTTGGGTTACACCACACACACATTTATTGAACACTGCACCAACAAACAATACCAGTGCATACAATTCACGTTGGCTCAAGGAGTCCTCCAGGATGCTCCACGGTCTGGGTGAGAATACCAGGGAAGGAACACACACAGAAAATACTCACGAGACTGGAGCAGTCCGAATAAGCACACAGTGAACACAGTCCTCTGACGTGACTTCATACGATGAGCGATGATCGTATATGAAGTGCAATGACCCAGCAATGCATGAATGGAAAAAGGCTGCTTAAGTATATGCATTGATCCACAAATTGATCACATCTGGGCGAGGAGTGGGGAGATGGCACACGGGAGTGGGAACAGCTGGCAGTAATAGCGAGGGGGCGTGGTCCAACTGGCAGACAGTTAGACAGCGCTCACTCCAGCGTGAGCTCACGAGGCTGCCTCACCGCTGCCAGCCAGACAGCAGTGGCTATGGGTACAGCAGAGTACACAGAAATACATATTAACATACACTACCGTTCAAAAGTTTGGGGTCACCCAGACAATTATTTTGTGTTTTCCATGAAAAGTCACACTTATTTACCACCATGAGTTGTAAAATGAATAGAAAATATAGTCAAGACATTGACAAGGTTAGAAATAATGATTTGTATTTGAAATAATAATTTTTTCCATCAAACTTTGCTTTCGTCAAAGAATCCTCCATTTGCAGCAATTACAGCATTGCAGACCTAACATGATTGCACAAGGGTTTTCTAATCATCCATTAGCCTTCTGACACAATGAGCAAACACAATGTACCATTAGAACACTGGAGTGATAGTTGCTGGAAATGGGCCTCTATACACCTATGTAGATATTGCACCAAAAAACAGACATTTGCAGCTATAATGGCCATTTACCACATTAGCAATGTATAGAGTGTATTTCTGATTAGTTTAAAGTTATCTTCATTGAAAAAAAGTGCTTTTCTTTCAAAAATAAGGAAATTTCTAAGTGACCCCAAACTTTTGAACGGTAGTGTACATACAACATGGCACGTATGTACCCACAAAGATGCCAGGACCGAGCAGGGGAAAACCAAGCCAACTCCGTTCCTGACAGAGTTAACATTAACCCCTTGCACTCTGGTCAATTTCCCTAAAAACGCCAAAAAAATAACGTGCCCAAAGTAAATCAATAGCTGTTCTTCAACCCTTTGCAGCATCTTCATGGGGTTGGTCTCATTTAAAAGAAAACACTTTGAATTTTTTGGCAAAACAGTCATAATCTCTCTAAGTGCTCCGGCCACTGAGTAACAGTCATCTAAACATACTGAACTTGAAGAAAATAAATTTCGCCTGGGTGTTTTTTTGGATACAAATGCTTGCAAATAACACACAGCTGCAGATCCGGGCTGGAAAATACAACAGAAATGTAGAACCAAGTGTTATCCAGCTGAGGTCAAAATTTTGTAACAATACCACAAAAAATGAATATATTACACAGCTTTGTTCTCAGGTTGTTCGCAGGCGTTTTTGAACTGTGCCAAATGGCACAGTTTGGAAAAACGTCTGTAACTTTTGAATGATTCAATATAGAAGCTTCATCTTGGGCTCTAATGAAAGGTGACACTCAGGGCTCTGTGTGTGTGTGTGTGTGGGGGGGGGGTTCCCCCCCGCCCCGCTACAGAGGACGGACATCGCCCGTTGCGCCGCGGTCTACGACGCACAGCTGTAATTTACCGATCGGTCAAAAGTCATTTTTGATTACAATTTTCAGGGATAAAGAATAATTTAGCTTATAACACTTACTTGTTCACAACAGCAGCGTAGCTGGCGAACTTCTCTTCCTCATTGTCAGACAAACGCGACGCTTGTTACGGACTTGTGGTTCTGGTCTCGCAACCCGGTCAAAACATAATTCCATTATTGCGGTTTTGCGCTTCCATGATTGCGGTTTTGGCAAACGATTTTTCAAAACAAATAACAGTAGTAATTAAAAAAGACTGGCGAACGCGTGTGTGTCACCCAGCCTTCGTTGTCGGCCTCCGTCGGTCTATGATGACCATGGAAGAGAATCCTAAACGTCTATTCTGCTGGGACAGCACCGCCTGTGGCTGACCAGGCCGATGCAAGAATGGCAGTCCCTGTCACACAGGTCGCACTTGTGGGTGGTCTCCGTGCTGCTGGGTCTGTGGCGGTTCTTCCTGCGGGTCCTTTTTTCATCTGCTGCAGCAGTCAGTCTCTCTTCACCCAGCCTTACACAAAACAGCTTTCGAACTTCTGTGCTTCAATTGGCTGGCTGCATTCACAGCGTTGGTAGGCAGGTCCTTCTTGCTAGGTTTTCAGTCATTGGTTCTTCAAGGTTTCAGAAACCCAATTCAAGGCTCTTATTAGTCGAATGAGAGGTCAATCATATCTAATCTGTTCGCGGCTGTGTCTGTAGTGGAAGAACGGAAATGCAGCTTTTTTTTCAGTGCGCTCTAGGACGCAGCGCTCTCGTGCGCCCTCGTGTGCCCTCGTGCGCCCTCGTGCGCCCTCGTGCGCTCTAGGACACAGAGAAGTGCCCGCCCGCGGTACACAGAAGTGCAACAGGTTAAGTTGTCAGCCAATATGATCTTCTCTGTTATTTGTCTATACCGCAAACCCTCCTCTAAATCTGATTTTTATGACCAATTAAAAGTGCTTTTTAATCAATGCAATCTTAAAAATTAATTAATCTTATTGGGTGATTTTAATATAAACTGGGATGACAAAAAGACAGGAAAAATCTAAAAATCATTACAGATCACTATAACTTAACTCAATTAATAGACAAACCAATCACAGTCACAAGCCAGTCAAAAACCAAAATTGATTTACTGTTTACAAATAGACCTGAAAGCATCTCTCAGACTTATAACCTTTTAACAGCACTGTCCGACCACAATATAATATTAGCAACAAGAAAATGTCCACAGAAACAGCTTTCAAATCCATTTAAAAAGTCATCAGTTAAAGTAGAACTGAACTCACCTTTTTGCCAAAAAAGTAGAATAGCAGATTAATTCCTTATTACCTATTGTATTTTTCAACACATAAAAGAAATTTTTAGGCCGTGCGATGGCTAAGCTATAAGCCGATAAACTTTTGCCTCTGGCTGGCAGTGCCAAACAAACCGGAAGTAGTGCAGACGACGCTGCGTGACGTCACGAGTGTGACCCTTATCAAAACAACAATGGCAGATGATAGCAGTTCCAGCAGTCAAGAACACCAGAGTTTTCAGAGTGAAGAGGCATTCAGGATTGGTGACAAGACAGAGAAGGATGCAGGAGTGTCAAGTGAACAGGAAGAGAGCGAGGGAGGCATCGAACTGTACAGATTAGAGCCAGAATTTTCGGGGGATTCCAGCACCGACTCAGACCGCAGCAGTGATGGGGAGGAGAGTCGCTTATTGAATACAGAATGGTAAGTCTTTACTTTGGCATGTTTGGGGTGTCAGGATAAGGAAAATTAACAATAAAAAAGAAAGGGGAAAAAAAACATCAGCATTTTTCCAACTTATTACAGTTATCCCTCACTTATCGCGTTTAATGCGGTCTTCCTTCGCTGGGTATAGGCGCTCGGCAGGGAGCGAAGCTGGGTAAAATGTCTCCGCCAATCAGCTTGCGAGATAAAACGTCTCGGCCAATCAGCTTGCGAGGTAAAACGTCTCGGCCAATCAGCTTGCGAGATTCCCGAGCGGGCTGGGGAGCCGGGGAGAGCGGGCTCTCCGTGTTGATACCTGATGTTCTAATGTAGTCTCCCTGCCTTCTCATTAGAACATCAGGTATCAACACGGAGAGCCCGCACAGCTCAAAATCTACCTCTCTGACCACCGCTCCACTCCTCTCCGCCCACCTCTTCACCGCTCGGGAATCTCGCAAGCTGATTGGCCGAGACGTTTTACCCAGCGAAGGAAGACCGCATTCATTGTTCTTTATCGCTCGTGTTGCTTAGTGGCACTTTTCGCTGTTCTCTTGTGCCTTTTTGTGCAAAATAGTGCTTGTGCGCCCTTGGGGGGGTGGGTGACGCTACTTCGCGGTTTTTCACTTTTTGCGGTCGGTTCTGGTCCCCATTAAATGCGATAAGTGAGTGATCACTGTATATCTAGAAACGCATCGCTTCCCGGTCGCTTTTCCTCCCCCTTTCTTTTCTTTCGTCGCCATGACAGCTTTCCTTGGCCACTGAACAGATCTTCCCAGGTGTTGGAAGTGTTTTGTAGTCGACTATCACAACAAAATGCACCAAAAACAACCAGTGTCGACGTGCTCGCAATGGTAAACGTGAGGACTGGGTCACACTCATGACGTCACGCGGAACTCCGGCTGCGCTTCGGCGGATTTGTCTGATTTTTCAGGGCGGGAAATTCAAAATCGCGATTTTCTCCAAGATTCCGGGATTTGTGGAGGGGGTGCCAATGATAAATTATCTTTATAATTGTATGTACTATCACCCAGTGCCGTTCAATGCCGTTCAGTTCAGTTCTACTTTAACACAGTAGGTTATATAATTCCAAAAAAACAACAACAAAATATAGCAATGGCAATAAACAAAACTGAATGGAAGGAAATCACCTCTTCTAATCACATAAATCACAGCAATGAATTTTTTATAACAAAAAACAAAGAGGTTATAGCGGCATTTTCAAAAAAAGGAAACAGAAAAAGAATCCATCTACCATGGCTCAACTCCGAATGTCTATAACTAATGAAGACCAGAGATCAACTTCTTAAAATAGCTCTAAAACCAGGTTTAATAACAGACAGGCAAAAATTTACATCTGCTAGAAACAAGGTAACACAAACTCTGAGGAAGGCTAACTAACTACTAACTAACTAACTAACCTGCACTTATATAGCGCTTTTCTAGTCACAAAGACCACTTAAGGCAAACTTTTTTATAACCATTATCGAAAATGCAAAAGGAGATGGCAAAAAACAAAACAAAACTTGGAATATTAACAAACTGACTAATAAACACAACAAAAAAGATGACGGCGATATGGAACTTAACATTAACAGCAAATTGGTACAGAGTCCCACAGTCACTGCTACAGAGTTTAATAACTTTTTCATAAACTCTGGGCTAGACATATCCCATTCATTTAATCCACCTGATCACAGTTTTAGTCCTATTAACCCCACACAACCAGTTTTTAATATAAAAGAACATAAATAATCTCTCAACTGTCCAATTACTCACTTAATCAATCTGTCAATCAAACATGCTGTCGTCCCAACTGCTTGGAAGGTGGGAATGGTTAAACCAATTTTCAAAACAGGGATTAAAACTGATATAAACAACTACAGACCAATGAGCATTTTACCTTTTATCTCCAAAATAATTGAAAAATGGGTGGCTACATTATTATGAGAACATATGAATAATGGGAACACCCCCCTGCATCACGCACTATTTGGGTTCCGTACCCACCATTCAACAGAGTTTGCACACAGTACAGTACAGTTGATTCCCCAATTGATAATATAAGTCACAATGGGGGCAGGGCAAAACAAATGTTTATGATCTTCCAGAACACAGATTGGACAGGATAACCTTTTTTGCCTGTTCAGATGTTACACCCAGCAGGTTGCTGATCTTCAGCCAGGGATTCAATTCAATTCAATTCAACTTTATTTATATAGTGCCATTTCACAACAACAGTCATCTCATAGCACTTGTAACTGTAGGGGAAAACCCCACAATAGTAGAAAGGCCCCAACAATCAGGCGATCCCCTGTGAGCAAGCACTTGGCGACAGTGGAGAGGAAAAACTCCCTTTTAACAGGAAGAAACCTCCAGCAGAACCAGGATCAGGGAGGGGCAGTCATCTGCTATGACTGGCTGGGGAGTGATGGGATAGAGAAGAAGAAGAAAAGAACAGCACGGCAGGGACTCAATCTATGGGAGAGAACAAACAGATGTTAATGGCCAGCAAAAATATTTCATTGAGAGTGAAGAAAGGAGTGAAGTGCGGTGCATTGTTGGAGGTCCTCCGGATGTCTAAACCTATTAGCAGCATAACTAAGGGAGGGTCCAGGGTCACATGATCCCACCCTAACTGTAGGCTATGTCAAAAAGGAAGGTTTTAACCCTATTCTTAAAAACAGAGATCGAGTCTGACTCCTGATTCCAGATTGGCAGCTCGTTCCAAAGGTGAGGAGCTTGAAAACTGAAAGCTCTGCCTCCCATCGTAGTTTTGGAGATTCTAGATATTTCAAGTAATCCTGCATTTTGGGAGCATAGTACTCTGTTAGGATGATAAGGTACTATCAGATATTTTAAATAAAAAGGGGCCTGATTATTTAAAACTTTGTAAGTGAGAAGAAGGATTTTAAACTTAATTCTAAATTCTATGGGAAACCAATGAAGGGAGGCCAGAACTGGAGAGATGTGATCTCGCTTTCTAATACCTGTTAGAACTCTTGCTGCAGCATTTTCAATTAGCTAAAGACTTTTTAAAGATGCTTTAGGACAGCATGATAATAAAAGAGTTACAATAATCTAATTTGGAGCTAGCAAAAGCATGAATTAGTTTCTCAGCATCACTCTGAGACAAGATGTTCCTAATCTTGGCAATATTACGCAAATGATAGAAGGCAGTCCTAGAATCAAGTTTATTATGTAAATTAAAGAACGGATCTTGATCAAAAATAACTCCAAGGTTCCTCACAGAACTATTCAGAGAAAGAGTAACCGCATCCAAACTAAGAGTTTGATTTGGAAAGGTATTTCTAAGGTTTTCTGGACCAACTAGAATGACTTCAGTCTTATCTGAATTTAATAGCAAGAAATTACAAGTCATCCATGCTTTGATTTCCTTAAGACAAACCTCTAATTTGGCTAATTGATTACTGTCATCTGGCTTCATTGACAAGTACTGTATAATTGTGTGTCATCTGCATAACAATGAAAATGAATGCAATGCTTTCTAATAACATTGACTAGCGGAAGTATATATAAATTAAAAAGAATAGGGTCTAGTACAGATCCCTGTGGAACTCTGTGACTGAGCTTTGAGTTCGAAGAAAACTCATTATTGACATGAACAAACTGGAATCTATCAGATAAATAAGATCTAAACCACTGCAACAAAGTTCCATTAAGTCCAACATAGTGTTCTAATCTATCAGGTAAAATATTATGATCGACAGTATCAAAAGCTGCACTAAGGTCCAAAAGGACAAGTACAGAAACAAGTCCATTATCAGATGCCATAAGGAGGTTGTTAATGACCTTCACTAAAGCTGTTTAGGTACTATGATGAATTCTAAACCCTGATTGAAACTCTTCAAATAAACCATTTCCCTGCAAGCAGTCAATTAATTGCGTAGCAACAACTCTTTCTAAGATTTTTGAAATGAAAGGCAGATTAGAGACTGGTCTATAGTTAGCTAAAACTCCTGGATGCAGGGTTAGCATTTTAAGTAATGGTTTAATTACAGCAGTTTTAAAAGCCTGCGGTACATGGCCTAATGTTAATGAAGAATTAAATGATTAGAGCTACCATTAAATGGGAAGACGTCTTTAAATAAGCTGGTAGGAATAGGGTCTAGTAGACAAGTTGAAGGCTTGGATGAGGAAATTATTTTAGCTAACTCTAAAAGGTCAATTGGAGTAAACTCATCCAAACAGATATCAGTTGAAGGAGCTGTAGTTTTTACAGTATTTAAATAAATGGTGGGAAAGATGTGACTGATTTTATCTCTGATAAATGAAATTTTATTATTGAAGAAGTTCATGAAGTCCTGACTAGTAAGCTCTAAGGGAATGCTAGGACTGACAGAGTCCTGACTCTTTGTCACCCTGGCTACAGTGCTGAAAAGAAATCTGGGATTATTCTTGTTCTCTTTAATTAACACATAATAATAAGTTGTTCTAGTTTTCTAAGAGATTTTTTTTTTATAAATTAGAAGTTGATTTCTCCAAGCTAAATGGATTTCACCTAATTTAGCGGAATGCCATTTTGTTTCTAATTGATGAGTCTTCTGTTTTAAGCTGCGAGTTTCTGTGTTGAACCAAGGAGTCAGAAATCTCTGGTTAGACTTTTTCTTTTTTAAACGGGCCACCATGTCTAGAGTCTGATGCAGGGAAGCTGTAACACTATCTACCATGTATCAAATACAGAAGGAGTAAAATCTCTATAATTTATATCCACTGTGTTGCCAACCTGCTTAAATTTGGTAACAGCATCATCTGAGGGACATCTACTGTAGTAATGTTTTTCTTTAGGAGCCAAATAGTCTGTCATAAATCACCCTTTTCCAGGGCAGGCAGAAGACACCAAACGCCGACTGTGAGTTTGCAACATTTATTAACTTAAACACAAACAATACACAACACTTACGAATACGGAAATGATGAGTGGAGCACTGGAGGAGGATGGGGCTCACGACTGGTGGGAAAAAGAGAACAGCCTGGATGGACCCAGGCTGAGGTGCTTGGACACGCCGGGGAAAAAAGACGAAAAATAAGATGGCGTCACACACGAAAAGGAATGGGACTCACTTCTGGGGAAATGGGAAAAAGGGATAATTCCAGGGCGGAGCGCACCCGTTCACCTCTGTGGAAAAAAAAAACATTCACTCATAGTTACAGCAGATAACTCTGAGGAAGCTAATAGTAGGGCACGGCAACGGAAAACATTGTCGCATCCTTAAATAGGTTAATGGGAAACGAACCATGAATGACAAGTGTGAGTCACAAGAGTGAGGAAATGATTAAACACAATCTGTGACAGGTGTGCAGCCTACGAAACAAAGTTTAACAGCAGGACATACACAAACACGGTCAAAATAAAAGCCCAGACCAGAAATAATAAATAATGATAGAGAGAGTAAAATAGCACAACCCCAAGAGATACAAGTAACGGTGCTGCACGGGCTGCACGGTGGCGCAGTGGTTAGCACTGTGGCAGCACAGTTTTACCCTCGGCCGGGGGATCGCGGGGACCGTGAGATCGTGGGTTCGATCCCTGCCCCCGGCCAACAGTGATCTGTGTGGAGTTTGCATGTTCTCCCTGTGTTTGCGTGGGTTTACTCCGGGATTTCTCCGGTTTCCTCCCACATGCCAAAAACATGCAGGTTAGGGAGTTAAGGGGCGCTTGCGCACGCAGCGACCGGCAGCTGGTGGTTTGTCACCAGACTGCAAAACAAATCTACCTACGGGTACAAAATAAGTAATTAAAAAAAAAAAAGTAATACAAGATGATACACAAATATAGAGACAAAACTATAATGACAAAACTAAGCATACAAAACAACTCATAACTAATCACGAATAAATAAACACCCAGAGACAACACACAGAAGTGCATGAACACCCCCAAACTAAGATAACCATAACAAATACAAAATAAACAGATACAGAAATACAAAAGATGACATAAAACAACTTGGAGGCTGAGCACGGCCCCCAGCCGTGCTCAGGATCATGATATAGTCAGAAATAATAAAATCAAAAGTTAAGATAAGATAAGATAAGATAAGATAAGCCTTTATTAGTCCCACAACTGGGAAATTCCAGGATTGCAACAGCACAGGGATAGCAACACTCAGAGCAACAATCAGAAGGCAAGAAAAAAAACAAGCAAGCAAGAGCAGCTAATAAACATATGTAGGTATTACTATAAATATATATATATACACACACACACAGACACACAGTGCAGAGCATTGTAGCTGGATGGAATAAATATATGAATATATGAACACACAGTGCAGAGCATTGTAGCTAGATGGAATAAATATGTAAATATATAAACACCCACAGTACGGAGCATTGCAGCTAGGTGGAATAAATATGCAAGTATATAAACACACACAGTGCGGAGCAATGTAGCTAGATGGAATAATATGTAGATATATAAATATATAAACACACCCAGTGCTGAGCATTGTAGCTAGATGGAATAAATATGCAAATATATAAACACACACAGTGCAGAGCATTGTTGCTAGATGGAATGAAACAGCATAACCGTCTACTTAGTTATCCTACATGGTATGATTATGTGCCCATACATATTCTCACCCTCCATAGCGACCGGTATGTTCCTAGTTGTATGCCGGAGGGGACCATTGTGTAAGTCTATTGCATCTTTTGCATTCAAAAAACTATTAGTTTGTTACGTCTTTTAACAGATAATGGTCTGACAGTACAGGGTTATGAGGAGACACTACCAGATTTTCTATTTCTATGCCATATGTCAGAACAAGGTCCAACATGTGGTGGAGGTAACGGGTAGAATTTCCTACTTTCTGAGAAAACACCATTGAGTCTAATATTGAAATAAATGCCACATTAAGGCAATCACTATCTACGTACATCTACATGTACTATATTGAAATCTGATTTCAGCACTAAATCCGCTAAGAATTCAGCAAATTCGGACTTCCGGTTATGGCTGCCACGTAAGACGGACGTGTCTCACTCTGCTCTGCTCCTGGAGAAAAAAATCGGCAAATAACTCTCTCATTTGGGACAGAACGTATCCCAGCGTTTGGGCGAGGATATGTCGGCGAAGCCTAAGGCTGGAAAATCAGGTAAAGGAAAAAGCGAGCCGCCGAAACAGTCCAAATTAACGGACTTTCAGGTCTGTGACGCAGCAAACAAAACTCCATATATGGCGGAGGAGGCTGGCAATGGTGCGATATCTGCGGGGAGAGGCGCAGATGCGCTGATGGCTGCCATGAGTTCAATGAGAGCGGACTTTTCCTCTAGATTTGATGGGATTATGACAGCGTTGGAAGGAATAAGAAAGGAATTGGGTGACTGTGTAGAACGAACGGCGCAGATGGAGCTCCGTCTCGCTAGTGCTGAAGATGACGTCACCCGTCTTCAATTAAAGGTGTGCACTTTGGAAAAAAAAAATAAATGTCTAGAAGAAAATATTTTGGATTTGGAATCTCGGTCGAGACAGAATAACTTGAGGCTGGTGGGTCTTCCAGAGGAATCAGAAGGTCGGGACGTATATTCCTTTCTGGAAAAGTGGATTCCGGAGGTGCTGGGCAGCGAGGAGTTGCAATCAGCAGTGGTTCTGGAAAAAGCACATCGTATTGGCCCACGGAGAGATAAGGGACCGCCGAGGACCTTAATTATGAAGTTTCTTAGCAACAGAGACAGGATGAAGATCTTCAACGCTGCACGAGCTAAAGGAGAGATTAAACACCAGGATCAGCAGGTGCGGTTCTACCCAGATTTGGCCACAGGAATCCAACAATTGAGGAAGCAGTTTGATATCATACGTAAGGAGCTGCGCAATCTTGGGATTCGTCATGGTGTAATCTATCCTGCGAGACTGCTGACCACGTATGAGGGCAGAACCCACATCTTCAAGACCCCAGAGGAGGCGCAGGAGTTCATCAAGAAGATCAAAGAAGAAGAAGAGACTGGTGGGAGCTAAGCATGAACAAAATATAAGGTAGAATAATTAAGCATTTGCACAGGCATCTGACTGACTTGAAGTAAATAGCAAGTTTACAAAATATAGATTGTATTATATATTAAAAAAAAAACAAAAACAAAACAAACAAAAAAAAACTATGATGTACAAAGTTGTTAAAAATTTTGGAGTTAAGTTGGAAAACTACAGAGGAGAGTTAATGTTACGTCATTAAAAGCAGTAGAGTTAGGGTGATTGGGAGGATGAAGAAGGAGTGGCTTAGGCTGTTCCCCGTGGGTGTGGAACGGTCGATGGCTATATCGGGAGACGGAATTTTTCTTTTGATTTTGGGGGGTTCGCCACAAGTGTGGGAAGGGGGAATTTGTTTGTGTGTAGTTTGTAGGATGAATGTTCAACCACTCATGTTTTTGCTTCTCTGTATGAGCATGTTTACACTGCAAGGTAATCCCAAACTCTCTATTGATCATAAACCAAAGTGTTAATCTTAATTTAACTTCATGGAATTGCAGAGGTCTACAAAATTTAAAAAAACTTAAACAAGTTATGAATAAAATAAAAGACATGGGTTCAAAAATTGTGTTTTTACAAGAAACTCATTTAATAGAGGAGGATATAAAAAGAATTAGGAGTAGATGGCAAGGAAGTGTATTCACCTCATCATTCTCATCCCGGGCCAGGGGAGTTATGACTCTCATACATAAATCAGTCCCTTTTCAAGTGAAAAATGTAATTGGAGACAAACTTGGAAGATATGTAATCATTCAAGGTTCTTTGCTATTAGAAAATATAAATCTTGTGAACTTATATGGTCCCAATATAGATGATCAAAAGTTCTTTGCTAATTTATTTCTTATTTTATCATCACTTACAGGGCAACATATAATAGCAGGGGATTTTAATTGTACATTGAATCCAGGTATAGATAGATCAACAGGACTGGATTGTACGCACAATGGATGTAGGATGACTATTAATCATTTTATGAAAGAATTGAGATTGTTAGATATATGGAGAGAAATGAAACCACAAGTTAAAGCCTATTCTTGTTATTCCAGTACCTACAAGACATTCTCACGTATTGATTATTTTTTGATTTCCACAGAATTAAGATCCAAGATTCAAAACTGCTTTTATGATAACATCGTGATCTCTGATCATGCACCCTGTTGTCTAATATATGTAGATAAAAAATTGACAAAGGAATCAGGTAGATGGCAATTTCAGCATAAATGGCTTCAGGATGAGGAATTTGTCAAGTATATAGAAAAACAGATAGACGAGTACTTTGACATCAATACTACACAAACATCAGCATGTGTAAAGTGGGAGGCTTTCAAAGCTTTTATTAGGGGACATATTATTAGTTATACAGGATCAAAATCTAAGAAGACTCGAGAGGAGAGAGCTAAATTGGAACATAAAATGAAAAGTCTTCAGAAAAAAGTGTATGCAGGAAGTGATCCAAGGTTGGAGAATGAATTACTGATTTTGAGAGCTGAATACGACAAAAAATCAGCGAATAGAGCTGCCTCAAGTCTTCTAAGATTGAAACAATCTTTTTATGAACAAGGTGAAAAATCAGGAAAATTATTGGCATGGCAGATTAAACAATTAGAAATTAAAACACCAATTACTAGTATTATAAGTAACGGACAGGTAGTTATAGATCCTTTAGAAATTAATAGAGCCTTTAGAGATTACTATGAAAAATTATATGATACTAAAAATGAATTTGATTTAACAAAACTAAATGGGTTTTTGAACGAACTATCTATACCGTGTATTCCAAATGAAAACAGGGAGATATTGGAGTCTAAAATTAGTCAAGAAGAAGTTGGGCTAGCCATTGATAATATGAAATCAGGAAAAAGTGCAGGACCAGATGGTCTTCCAGTTGACCTTTATAAAAAATTTAAGAATAAATTAATAAAACCTTTTTTGGAAATGGTTTTAGAAGCATTTCAAAATAATAATTTACCATCATACATAAATAATGCCTTAATTATACTGCTGCCAAAACCAGGTAAGCCCTCTAATAAATGTGAAAATATGAGACCAATAAGCCTATTAAACGCCGACCTTAAGATAATCTGTAAAATTTTAGCAAGACGAATACAAGAAATTTTACCAAATATTATTAATCGAGATCAGAATGGCTTTACAAAGGGAAGACAAGGCTTCCATAATGTAAGAAGACTATTTAATATTATTTATTTTAATAAAGAAGCACCGGATACAGCTCTCCTATCACTGGACGCCGAAAAGGCCTTTGATAGAGTTGAATGGCCCTTTCTTTTTGAAGTCCTACAAAGGTTTGGACTTGGAAATAATTTCATAAAATGGGTTGAATTCCTTGTTGAATTTAACAAAGAATTTTGGGGAAATATCAGGATATAAAATAAATAAAACTAAATCTTCAATATTAATGCTAAATGAGACCCAGAGAAATTACCCAGCCCCTGAGGTAAATCAATTCAATGTTGTAAATCAGTTTAAATATTTAGGAATCCAAATTGTGCCTAAGCTAGAATCAGTCGCCAGTGTCAACTATGAAGCCTTAATGACAGATATTAATGAGTTAACTCAGAGATGGATGTCACTACCAATGTCGATGATCGGGAGAATCAATATACTTAAAAGTAATATTTTACCTAAAATACTTTATTTATTTCAATACATTCCCTTATCACCACCTTTAGATTTATTCTCAAGAATAAAAAAAAAGTTAATGGAATTTATATGGAACAACAGGAGGGCTAGATTACGTCTGTCTTTATTATATTTACCATTTGATCGTGGAGGTCTGAAATGTCCAAATTTTATGTTGTATTATTGGTCGGCACAACTGAGGTCTATGACATATTATTTTTCATCAAATGATCTCCCTCACTGGACTGAAATGGAATCATACAATTTACCTTTACCTCTTCCCATATTCATATACTCAGATTCGGCAAAAAAATTACAAAAACAAGTTAAAAATCCATTTGTAAAGCATATGATCAAAATATGGTGTGAAGCTAAAAACTATTTAAAAGAACCACAGTTATTGTCACAATTTAGTCCAATATGGGGTAATCAATATTTTAAACCAGGGAGAGCGGACGCTGTATTTAAAGTATGGAATTTAAAAGGGATACAAAAGATTCAGGATTTATATTTGCCATGTGCAGATAACATAATGTCTTTTGAAGAGCTGAGGATCAAATTTAATCTCAATAGAACACATTTTTTAAAATATCTTCAACTTAGAAACTTTACTCGATCAAATCAAAATAAAGCTCTCACTCGACCTATTTATTCATCCTTGGAAAAAATGATGATGAAAGATAGTAAAAGAAAGGGTATTATTTCAGAGTTTTATAACTCATTGACACTATCTTCAAGTGAAAATTCACTGAAAAGATTAAACTACTGGAAAGAAGATCTGCAAACTGAAATTTCAGAGGAACAATGGGAATTGGCTTGTACAGAAGCTCAAACCAAATCAATAAATGTACGCCTTAAATTGATACATTTCAAATGGTTAATGCGGATGTATGTTACACCAGAGGAGTTAAATAAATATAACAAAAATATACCAGATACATGCACAAAATGCATGGAAAGTAAAGGAACTCTATTTCATTGTGTATGGGAATGTAGATTAATAAGAATGTTTTGGGAAGAGGTGAGGGTAACAATTGAAAAAATAATCTCAAAACAAATCATATTGAATCCTCAATTGTTTTTGTTGGGTCTGTACCCAGAAAAGCATAATTTTAATAAAAGTGAAAGAACATTCATAGACCTCAGTTTGCTTAATGCCAAAAAATGTATTGCACTATTATGGAAAAAGACTCATAGACCAGATGTGACTCAGTGGTTAAGACAGATGTTAACAAACCTTCCATTAGAAAGAATAACATATATACTGAAATCAAAGGAAATTGTGTTTGAGAATATATGGAGACCTTTTATTGATTATGTAAAAAATTTAAACATAACTCTTGAAGAAGAAGGTGAATGATGTGTGTGGACCTTGTAAATTCCAAACTGGTGAACATAATATGTATACTTATGTATTGGATTGTCTAGACTAAACAGAGGAGCATTGTTGAAGATTTGATTTTGCTGGTGGTTGTTGGTGTTTTTAGTGCATCTTTTTTTTTTGTAGTACTTTAGTGTTAGTGTTTGATTGTTTGTATCATGTTTGTTAAAAAAAAAAAGGTTCAATAAAGATATTGTGGAAAAAAAAGAATTCAGCAAATTCAGATAAAAACTCTAACTGGCAAATAAAACTGTGTTTAACCTAAAATTGTAAACATGCCCAGACCAGAGACATAGAAGTGTGGACAGAGGATTCAGTACACTGCCTCCAGGAATGCTTTGACTGTACAGACTGGGAGGTTTTCACACTGTCCTGCGGGGATGATTTGGACTCTTTGGTGGACGTCACATGCTCATACATGGCTTTCTGTAAAAATATGATGGTTCCACGTAAACGTGTCAAAATATATCCCAACAACAAGCCATGGGTTACAAAATCAGTTAAATCCTGCTTACAGAGGAAAGCACTTGCCTTTAAACAGGGGTCTGTTTCTGAGCTACAGGTTGCCACAAAAGAGCTGAAGTCCGAAATTTTAAGAGCAAAACAGAATTATAAATTAGAGTTGGAAAGTAAGATGGCAACAAAGAAAGTTGGTTCAGCCTGGGCCAGTATGAAAACTATTGCAGGCCTTCAGAGCACAGAGCGCAGTAATCGTGTGTTTTTAGATGGTTTTAATTCAGGCACAGAGCTGGCTAATGCTCTTAATGGTTTTTATGGTCGTTTTGACTCCTTTGATTTTAGCACAGAAACCCAAGATTTGAAACAGAAACTCAAAGACAATCGGCACTTTAATATTGAGGTGCAGGATATTAAAATGGAGTTCTGCGCTGTAAAAGTGAACAAAAGTCAGGGCCTTGATAATATATGTGGGCGCTTGGTAAAGTCCTGTGCACATGAACTGAGTCCTGTATTTCATTACATTTTCAATAAGTCCTTACAGACGCAACATGTGCCCAAGATCTGGAAAGATGCCGTGGTTGTTCCCGTTCCAAAATCCAGCTGTCCTAAAACGGTAAACGACTTCAGACCAGTTGCTTTGACTTCAATTTTAATGAAAATTTTTGAAAAACTGGTCAGATGTGAGGTCCTAAAGCAGACTGAACATGCATTGGATCCTTTGTAGTTTGCATATAGGCCTCACAAAGGAGTGGAGGATGCCACTGTCACTCTGTTTAACATGCTTTTTAAACATCTGGATTTTAATGGGACACATGCCAGGCTTTTATTTGTGGACTTTTCCTCCGCCTTTAATACAATCCAACCTCATATTTTAGTTGAAAGGCTCCTGCAACAATTTGATTTGAGCAATAATCTGGTGGGTTGGATTCTGGATTTCTTAACCAACAGGACACAGAGAGTAAGGGTCAATGGTACATTGTCTGACCGAAAGTGCTCTTCTACTGGCTCTCCTCAGGGGTGTGTGTTGTCACCACAACTCTTCATCCTGTACACAAACGTGTCGGAGCAGACATGACAACAGACACATTATAAAGTATGCTGATGATTCAGTTATTGTCAGTCTCCTCCAGGATGGCGAGAGTGGCCACGGCCCAGTAGTTGATGATTTTGTTCACTGGTGTGAGGATTCCTACCTGCAGCTGAATACGACAAAAACTAAAGATATGATTATTGACTTTAGGAGGAAAACTCCCAGGCACAAAGTCACTGTACTAAAAGGTCAGACCACTGAATGTGTACAATCCTACAAATATCTTGGGACGATTATTGATAGTAATTTAAACTTTGAAGAGAACTGTGAAAGGGTGTGCAAAAAGGGTCAGCAACATTTGCATTGTTTGAGGAAACTTGCACGCTTCCAAATTGACCGAACCATAATGACGATGTTTTATCGGGCTTTTATTGAATCTGTTTTATCCTTTTCTTTAGTGTCATGGTTTGGTCAGATAAAACTGAAACAGAGGAAATCCTTGGATCAGGTAGTTAGATGGTCCAGTCGTTTGCTTGGTGAGTCAGAGCTGAGCCTGACATCCTTGTACACCAGACAGGTACAGAGGATTGCTACCTCCATTTTAAATGATGACTCCCACCCTTTGCACTGCAACTTTCAGCTTCTTAGATAGATAGATAGATAGATACTTTATTTCGAACAAAAAAGTATAACAAAAACAAAACAAATGACAAATGCAACAAAGTAACAGTATACAGTGTTCGAAAGGGAGAAGGAAGAAGTGAACACTTATTAATTCCATCTCCTCTTTTCCATAAATACACCCATGTGAATTATATACAAATTACCACCTTTAAGACCCAAGTAAACAATTTACTGTATTTTTTTACATATCAACATTAACACCCATCCATCCTAACATACATTGATGTCCATACATCAAAACCAGCCTCAAACAACACAGATATACACAGTGCTGTCCCACCCACCATTCCATAGTGTCCCATAATGTCCCAGAGTGAGCATAGTGAACCGTACATATAAATACTACCCTTCTAACATATATCCTTTCAGCAAATAATGTTTATACCTCTTTTTGAATTGATTTCTGTTTGTACATATTTTCAGTTCCGGCTCCAGACTGTTCCACAAATCCACCCCACAGACAGATATGCACATACTTTTCTTGGTTGTTCGTATCTTGGGTTTTGTAAAGTTTAAGTCTCCTCTCAAATTATGATCATTGTCTCTTTTTTAAATATTTTTTGTATATTAGTTGGGAGTTGATTATTAATTGCCCTGTACATTACTTGTGCTGTCTTAAATTTAACTAAATTGATGAACTTTATGACATGTGACTTTAAAAACAACTAATTGGTATGGTCTCTATATCCTACATTATTTATTATCCTTATAGCTCTTTTTTGTAATGTGCATATTGACTGTAGGTTGGTCTTGTAGGTGTTTCCCCAGACTTCTACACAGTAGTTAAGATAAGGTAAAAACAGTGAATTGCACAGTAAGACCAATGATTTATAGTCCAAGATGTGTCTTGTCTTCCCCAGTATGCCTATACATTTTGCTAACTTGGCCCAGATGTGACTGATGTGAGGTTTCCAGCAGATTTTATTGTCTAGCGTCTCCCCCAGAAACTTATTTTCCTGTACTGTTTCTATTCTGGTATCATCTATCGTTACCATTATTTCATGATTTATTTTATAATTTCCAAACAACATAATCTTTGGTTTTTTTAGATTTAGAGATAATTTATTTTTGTTGAACCACTGCGTTAACTTTTTCATTTCAGTTGTGACCACCTCTAAAACCTGCTGCAAATTCTCACCAGTGCAAAGGACATTTGTGTCATCCGCAAACAAAATAAATTTCAGAATTTTTGATACTTGGCATATGTCATTTATATACAAAATAAAGAGTTTGGGTCCCAAAACTGACCCCTGGGGCACACCACAAGTGATGTCCATGAAGGGTGATTTGTGCTCACCAATTTGTACAAATTGTTGTCTGTTACTTAAATAACTTTCCACCAAACTCAGTCCTACCCTTCTTATCCCATACCTTTCCAGTTTCCTTAGTAGTATTCTGTGGTCAATGGTGTCAAAAGCTGTCTTTAAATCTATAAATACTCCAACAGCAACCTTTTTTTTATCTATACAACTAGTAATTTCTTCTATAAGTTCGATCAGTGACAAAGATGTAGATTTATCTGCTCTAAAACCATACTGGCTATCTGTAAGGAGGTTGTGTTTTTCAATGAAATCATCCAGTCTCTTAGTGAAGATTTTTTCAAGTATTTTGGAGAATTGTGAGAGTAAAGAGACTGGCCTGTAATTTGTGAAACAATGACTGTCTCCTGTTTTGTATAGAGGTATTACTTTTGCTATTTTCATTTTGTCTGGAAATTTACCAGTTTGAAATGACAGGTTACAGATGTGGGTGAGTGGCTTAACAATTCCTTCAATTACTTTTTTCACTATTGTCATGTCAATTTCATTCCAGTCCGTTGATTTTTTGTTCTTAAATTTACTCACAGTCTCGATAATTTCCTTTTCAGTAACTACACCCAAAAAGATTGTGTTTGCATTTCTATCTTCTATTTCATTTACAGGACCACTGTTGTTTGTTTCTGTTGTCACTATTGATTTTGCTAATTCAGGACCAATGTTTACAAAAAATTTATTGAAACCACTGACCACATCCTCCATATTATTTATCAAATTGCCATTTTCAATAAAATATTCTGGATAATTAGCATTCTTAGGTCGATTACTAATAATCCCATTGAGTACTTGCCATATTCCTCTTAAGTTATTTTTGTTATCCTCTAATATTCTGTTGTAATATTCTTTCTTACAGGTCCTCATTATATTAGTAAGCTTATTTTTATATCTTTTATATTTGATCTCAGCTTCCACCGTTCTGCATTTAATGAATTGTTTATATTGTGGTGCACATATGTGGGTTTCATATGCTTCACAGGTGTATTACTGTATGCTTATGGTATTCTTCACGTCTCAGAGGAACAAAAGGTATGAACCTCCTAGGGGTAACAGGAGGATGTGAAGTCTGGCCTTTTGTATGCAGAGAGATGTCCGTGAGAGATTTCCTGACCACCAGGACTTTAGGTGGAGAAGAGAAGACCTGGAGGGAGATGCATTGTATTAGGGATTAAGAGACAATGTGACTGTGTGCTTTGATGTCCTGGGGTATAAAAGGGACAGAGGATGGGGGATTCCTTCCTCTTCTGTTTTTGGATGTTGAAGAATGTGATTGTGAATAAAACTGGTCTTGAGGAATAAACTCAGCCTCGTCCTTCCACACATCTCCACACTAGTGACCCTAAGACGTATCATGAGCGGAGACGAATCTCCCGAGCCAGACTCATCAGGAGCCAGCCAAACGAATGCAGCCACAGTTCAGCTACCGGACTTCTGGCCGAACAATCCGCGCTCCTGGTTTAGCGCAGTCGAGGCACAATTCCACCTCCGGAGGATTTCGGTGGACACCACAAAGTTCTACCATGTGGTTGCAAAGCTGGACAACCACACAGACAGCGGGTGGCGAACCTGATCAACCACCTGCCGGACAGCGACAAGTACAACACGTTGAAGGCTGCACTCATCCGTTACTTCACCCCCTCAGTGGAGGAGCGAGCAGAGAGGCTCCTGGCGCTGACTGAATTTGAGAGCAACAGACCTGCAGACCTGATGGGGAAGATGTTGAGTTTGAGAGACTCCGAAGATGATAACTTCATCTTCACCCACCTTTTCCTCAGGACCCTACCGTCAGCGGTGAGAGTGACCCTGGCCAGTTCACCACTGTTGGCCCGACGAGACTACCACGAGCTGGGCCAGGAGGCGCAACGACTCGTCGACGCCAATAAACAGCGCGCGGCTGCGGCTGCAGCAGCGGAGCTAGGCGCAACGTCCGGAGATGGCAGGGGGCCAGAGGCTGCAGCACCAGACTCACCGACGACGGCGGCGGCAGGGGCCAGGAAACACGGAGCAGACGATGTCCTTTGCTTCTACCATCGCCGCTTCGTAGAGAGGGCACGCAAGTGCATTCCACCGTGCCGTTTCAAGCGCTCGGGAAACGCCAAGACCGGGGGTCGGTAGCAGCTACGGCCCTCGGAGAGGAGAACAAGCTGCTCTACTTGAGGGATGTGCACTCGGGGAGGCATTTCCTCGTGGACACGGGATCCCAGCTGAGTTTCATCACACTTTCCTACGCTGACCGGCTGGCACCTTCCAGTGGTCCCCGGGTGTCAGCAGCGAACGGCTCGGCGATTAAGACCTTCGGTGAGAGGACTCTGCTTCTGTCTTTACACGGCCGTACATTTGAGTGGACTTTCGTCATAGCGGCAGTCAATTTCAACATGTTAGGGGCTGATTTTTTGTGCTCACATGGTTTGTTGGTCCATCTTGCTAACAGACGCCTGGTTAATGCACTCTCTTTTCATTCTATTCCCTGTACAGCTCGAGTGGCCCCGCCAACAGCACAAGCCAACATCACAGCTGCAGGTGGTAAGTTCCACACACTCCTCACTCAGTTCCCAGCACTCACGGTTCCAACATTTTCGGCAACCGTGGCTAAACACGGGGTGGAACATTTTATTACTACCACCGGACCGCCCGTTTTTGCAAAAGCTCGGCGCTTGGATTCAGCTAAACTGACCATAGCGCGCGAGGAGTTCGCCAACCTGGAAAGGTTGGGCATCATCAGGCGTTCGAAGAGCCCAGGGGCTTCACCGCTTCACATGGTCCTGAAAGCTGATGGCTCGTGGCGGCCTTGCGGTGATTTCCGCAGGCTGAACAACGCTACAGCGCACGACCGCTACCGGATCCCGCACATTCAAGATTTTTCAGTTCATTTAGCGGGGGCACGCGTTTTTTCTAAAATAGACTTGGTACGCAGTTACCATCAGGTCCCAGTGCGTGCTGAGGACATACCCAAAACAGCGGTAATAACTCCTTTCGGGCTTTTCGAGTTCTTGCGCATGCTGTTTGGGCTTAAAGGCGCGGTGCAGACGTTCCAACGCATGATGGACGCGGTTTTGCGCGATCTCCCTTTCGTGTTCGTCTACCTGGACGACATATTGGTAGCCAGCGCGTCCGAAGATGAACACGAAAACCACCTCACGGCAGTTTTCCGGAGGTTGGCAGAGCACGGGTTAATAATTAACCCAGCGAAGTGTCAGTTCGGGGTGACGCAGATTGATTTTTTGGGGCATCGCGTCTCCCCAGAGGGAGCGGTCCCTCTGCCTGACAAAATGCGCGCAGTAACGAATTTTCCCCAGCCACAAACGGTCAAAGCGTTACAGGAGATTTTGGGAATGGTGAATTTTTATAACCGTTTCCTCCCCCGCACGGCGCAGCTCATGCAACCATTGTATGCTGCACTAAAAAAACAAAAACCCACAAATAAAGTCGAATGGTCTCCCGAGCGAGAGCGCGCATTTTCTGAAGTCAAAACAGCCCTGGCAAACGCTGCGTTGTTGGCACATCCAGTCCCAGCGGCTCGCATGGCGCTCACTACTGACGCGTCAGATGTGGCCATAGGGGCGGTCGTGGAACAATATGTAGCCGGAGCCTGGCAACCGCTCACCTTTTTCAGTAAGACCCTGCGCGACAGCGAATGAAAATACAGCGCATTCGACAGGGAGTTGTTAGCTCTCTACTTGGCCATTCGCCACTTCCAGTTCTGGCTGGAAGGACGCCATTTCACCGCGTTCGTTGACCACAAGCCGCTGACTTTCGCGATGGCCAAGATTTCAGAACCTTGGTCGGGCCGGTAGCAGAGACAGATGGGCGCAATATCGGAGTTTACTACCGATATCCAGCATGTCGCGGGTAAACTTAATGTAGTGGCAGACTGCCCCTCGCGCGCCGTGGAGGCTCCAGCCCGCGCGGAGGTTGACCCTGCAGCCATGGCCGCGGAGCAGGTTAGCGACGCGGAAGTGCACGCGGCCCTGGTCCGCGTGGGGATAGATTATGCAGCCATGGCCGCGGAGCAGGTTAGCGACGCGGATGTGCGCGCGCTCCAGTCTGGACCAACAGGGTTAAGGCTGGAGAACAGGGTGCTCCAAGACGGTATGCCCCCCCTAATCTGCAATGTCTCCACTGGGCAGCCGCATCCAGTGGTTCCAGCCGCGTGGCGCCGCCGCGTTTTTGACTCGATCTATTCTCTGGCGCACCCGGGAGAGCGTGCGTCGGTCAAAATGGTGGGAGAGAAATTTGTATGGCCGAGCCTGCGCAAACAAGTTAGAGAGTGGGCGGCAGCCTGCATAGCTTGTCAGCGGGCCAAGGTTCATAGACACACGAGAGCTCCCTTGGAGCTGTTTCACATCCCAGCTAAAAGGTTTGATCATGTCCACGTGGACCTCGTAGGCCCCCTCCCGCCCTCACAAAGGTGCACACATCTTCTGACAATGGTTGACCGCACCACGCGCTGGCCGTTAGTGGTTCCGCTGTTGTTAACCACAGCCGAGGAAGTTGCGCGCGCGTTTTTAACGGCATGGGTAGCGCGTTTTGGAGTCCCGTCGGACATTACGTCCGAAAGAGGCCCGCAATTTGTTTACGAACTTTGGTCAGCGATGGCCCGCAGCCTGGGGGCGACGATCCACCGCACGACCGCGTACAACCCGCAGGCTAACGGGTTATGTGAATGTTTTCACAGGTCACTGAAGGCGGCTCTCAGAGCGTCGCTTACGGATGAAAATTGGGTGGACAAGTTACCATGGGTTTTATTGGGGTTGCGTTCTGCACCTAAAGAGGATTTAAAAGCCTCCCCAGCTGAGCTAGTTTTCGCACAGCCACTTCGGCTGCCCGGGGAATTTCTCCCAGATAATCCAACGCCAGAGTGCTGCCCGGCTCAGCGGTTACAGAATAGCACGGGCCCGAGCACGCTACTTGGCCCCGTTCACCACAGTTTTCCACGTGTTTTTGTGCCTAAGGCTTTAAAAAATGCGGAGTTTGTTTTTGTCAGACATGACGCCCATCGTCCGCCTTTACGCCCACCTTATGACGGACCATATAGAGTGCTGGAAACAGGAGATAAGCATTTTTTGATAGATTTGGGGGGCAGAAAAGAAATGACTGGCATTAACAGGCTCAAACCCGCTTTTGTGGTAGCTGACGAAGTTGTGCAGTTGGCTAAGGCTCCTCGGCACGGCAGACCCCCTAGAGAGCATTCCCCAGAACACCCACAGAGATTGACTAACAGTTCTCTTCCTCAGGCAGCAGCTCCACAGCAGGAAGACGCCGCGGGGGTGGTACAGCCTGCTTTCAGCAAATACGGGAGAAGGCTGAGACCCAGGCGGCACGTGGACTGATATGTAGTGATTTTATTATGACATGCAATCTGTGGTTATGTTGTTCCATCTTAGACGTTTGTGGGGGGGGGTCGTGTGGTGCACATATGTGGGTTTCATATGCTTCACAGGTGTATTACTGTATGCTTATGGTATTCTCCACGTCTCAGAGGAACAAAAGGTCTGAACCTCCTAGGGGTAACAGGAGGATGTGAAGTCTGACCTTTTGTATGCAGAGAGATGGCCGTGAGAGATTTCCTGACCACCAGGACTTTAGGTGGAGAAGAGAAGACCTGGAGGGAGATGCATTGTATTCGGGATTAAGAGACAATGTGACTGTGTGCTTTGATGTCCTGGGGTATAAAAGGGACAGAGGATGGGAGATTCCTTCCTCTTCTGTTTTTGGATGTTGGAGAATGTGATTGTGAATAAAACTGGTCTTGAGAAATAAACTCAGCCTCGTCCTTCCACACATCTCCACAATATAATGTATTCTTCTTTTTATATGCATTTATTAACCCCTTGGTGACCCAAGGAATATTTTTTTTTTGTTGTCTGTCACTGTATTGTTTTCTAGGACAGTTTTTATTGTACAATGATTGAAATATTTGTAAAAATTTATCATATGCTTTATTTATATCATTTTCATCATAAACTATCTTCCAATCTTGTATTAATAATTCCTTTGTCAGTAAATACATTGATTCTTCGGTTCTTATTCTTTTATATTTAATATTTTTGGTATACTTTTTCTTCCTATAATCACATTGATAGACAACAAAAATCGGCAGGTGGTCACTGTTATCATTCAATAAAAGCCCACTCCTGATATTATTTTCCATAATGTTTGTGAATATGTTATCTATTAGTGTGGCACTGTGTGACGTGATTCTGCTAGGTCCGGTAATTGTTGGATGTAAGCCCATACTGTACATTGTGTTGATAAATTCTTCTGTCAAACTATGTTGTTTTGAGTTCATCAGATCTATATTGAAATCCCCACAGATGAACATAACTTTATGAGTTAGTTTTGCATACATTTTTTTCCATCCAGTCCTTAAATAAGTCAATGTTTGATCCAGGTGTTCTATATACACAGCTCACTACTACATTCTTCACATTGTCCAGACAGATTTCTATTGTAATACATTCAAATAAATCATCCACAGTTACTGACAGATTTTCAACAACCTTGTATTTCAAGCTCTTGTCAACATAAATTGCAACTCCTCCTCCTTTTTTCACTTTTCTATTTATATAATTTAATTCATAGCCATCCATGGTAAAATCCACTCCTTTCTCTTCACTGAGCCACGTCTCTGATATTGCCACAATATTGAACGGCTCTTTAAACTGATGTAAATAATCTTTAATGTTATTAAAGTTGGCATAGAGACTTCTGCTGTTGAAGTGGGTCATAGAAATATTGAAATCAGATGTGACCATTGTGTTAAACTGTTCATCCGTGTAGTAACTACAGTTATTACTGATGGAGCTAAATATTGTGTTAATATTGTGTTCTTCCCTCAAGACGGAGGTTTGCTGTCCCAAAAAGTAAAACCCAGCGTTACAAAAACAGCTTTGTTCCTGCTGCTGTCAAAGAGTTGAACAAGTTGTAACAATATATTTCACATAATTTAGGTACCTATTTATTAACTCCATTTATATTTACTTATTTTAGTAGGATTTTATTTGGCTTCTAAATCTTTTATTGGGTTTTAGACCTTTGAGTTTTTAACCTCTTTGACTAGTCTTTAACTTTTTAATATGACCCTTCTCTCTTATCTCTGGTTTTTCTCTCATCTCTTTGTCTTTATATCCTGATTGATGGAGTCTTGAGTATTATTTATCATGTTTATAGTCAGCTTCATGTGTGCCTATGTTTGTATTTATGTTGAATGTAATTGTGGCTTGTAAATATGGATGTCACCAGACTGCAAAACAAATCTACCTACGGGTACAAATAAAGTAACCTGAACCTGAACCTGATGCCCAATACTGAGGACCAGGCCCTCAAAGGAATAATACCATGTTTTTTGCTTTACGCTAACTAGTAATTTGAAATGGTAAATTGTTGCTCCACGACCAGAACTTCTGGGATTTTGACAGTTTAAATAACCAGAGGGAGTTGATTCATTCAGACAACATATCTCTTTGGACCTCTATACTATTTCTTTGATGGCAATGCAAATAAAGCCTTTTTCGTAAGACTGGTGTTTTCACCCCTACACACATGAGCAATCCACTTGAGATACTGGACTGTGGGAAAATCTTTGACAGCCATGATCCTTGTCAATTTAGGATGAGATAAGCCTTTATTAGTCCCACAATGGGGAAATTCCAGGATTGCAGCAGCACAGGGATAGCAGCACTCACAGCAATAGTAAATAAGATACTAAGATAAGAATTGGTTAACCAAAGCAGAAAATAAATATACACTATCGTTCAAAAGTTTGGGGTCGCTTAGAAATTTCCTTATTTTTGAAAGAAAAGCACTTTTTTTCAATGAAGATAACTTTAAACTAATCAGAAATACATTCTATACATTGCTAATGTGGCAAATGACTATTCTAGCAGCAAATGTCTGTTTTTTGGTGCAAAATCTACATAGGTGTATAGAGGCCCATTTCCAGCAACTATCACTCCAGTGTTCTAATGGTACAATGTGTTTGCTCACTGTGTCAGAAGGCTAATGGATGATTAGAAAACCCTTGTGCAATCATGTTAGGTCTGCAATGCTGTAATTGCTGCAAATGGAGGATTCTTTGACGAAAGCAAAGTTTGAAGGAAAAAATTATTATTTCAAATACAAATCATTATTTCTAACCTTGTCAATGTCTTGACTATATTTTCTATTCATTTTACAACTCATGGTGGTAAATAAAAGTGTGACTTTTCATGGAAAACACAAAATTATCTGAGGTGACCCCAAAATTTTGAACGGTAGTATACATATGTACGTACACAGTTATACAAACAGTGCGGGAGCATTGCAGCTAGATGGTATCAAAAGCATTACAGTTAGTTAAATTACCCGTCAAAAAAAAAAAAAAGACCCAGACAGTATATTTCACATTTGAATGAACAGTGTTGTTGCCACCCTTGATAATAATTGTACAGTAATTGTCTTAGTTGTGTACTGGATGGGACAATCTCTATTGTGGAAAGTTGTGACGTTTAATACAGCCTCTATGAGCAGCACCAGTTAGATTATAAAGTCTGACAGCCGTAGGTAGGAAGGACCTGTGGAACCTCTCCCTCGAGCACTTAGGATGGCACAGCCTACCGCTAAATGAGCTCCTTAGTGCGTTCAGCGTGTCCCGCATGGAGTGGGACTCGGATTCCAGCAGAGATGATAGCTTAGCCACCATTCTCCTCTCTTCTATCTCCTCCACTGGGTCGAGGCGTCGCCCCAGAACAGAGCTGGCTTTTTTGATCAGCCTGTTCAGTCTCTTCCTGTCAGCTGCCGTGATGCCGCTGCCCCAGCAGACCACTCCAAATGTGACGGCTGATGCCACCACCGAATCGTAGAAGGAGTGCCCTTCGCACTCCAAACGACCTGAGTCTCCTCAGAAGGAAGAGCCTGCGCTGCCCCTTCTTGTAGAGTGCGTTGGTGTTGTGTGACCAGTCCAGTTTATTGTTCAGGTGAACACCCAGGTACTTGTAAGATGTCACCATCTCAATGTCTCTTCCCTGGATGTCATCTGGTGTTGTGGGGGGTTTCCATGCCTGCAGCAGTCCACCACCAGTTCCTTGGTTTTCTTCGCATTGATCTGGAGGTAGTTCCACAGGCACCAGTCCACAAAGTCCTGGATAAGTCCCCTGTACTCCACGTCATCCCCATCAGAGATGAAGCTGACAATCACAGTCATCAGAGAACTTCTGTAGATGGCAGTGTGGTGTGTTGTGTGAAAAGTCAGCAGTGTAGAAGGTGAAGAGGAAGGGAGCCAGAACCGTTCCCTGGGGGGCCCCCGTACTGCAGATGATGTGTCAGACGCATAGTCCTGGGCTTTCACAAACTGTGGTTGGTCTGTGAGATAGTCCAGGATCCACGATGACAGGTGTTGGTCCACCCCTGCACACAGCAGCTTGTTCCTCAGGATCACTGGTTGGATGGTGTTGAAAGCACTGGAGAAACCAAAGAACATGATCCTCACAGTGCTCCCAGGCTTCTCCAGGTGGGACAGGGAATGGTGTAGGAGGAAGATCACTGCATCCTCCATCCCGATGCCATGCTGGTATGCAACCTGAAGTGGATCCATCGCTGGTCCCACCAGGGGGCGGAGGTGGACAAGGGGCAGCCTCTCCAGGGTCTTCATTAGGTGTAATGTGAGGGCCACTGGTCTGTAGCTGTTCAGGTCCTTGGGGTGTGGAGTCTTCGGCATGGGTACCACGCAGGATGTTTCCACAGCTGTGGTACCCTCCCTAGCTTCAGGCCCAGGCTGAAGATGTGCTCCACAATTCCGCACTGCTGGTCTGCACAGGACTTGAGAAGTCTCGAGCTGATGCCGTCCGGACCTGCAGTCTTCCTTGCCTTGATCTTCTTCAGCTCAGCTCTCACCTGGGTCTTAGTGAGGGGCAGACTGGGGGGGGGGGGGGGGGGGGGGGGGTTGCTGGGAGGGGGGGTTGGGCCTGTGAGGGGAAAAACAACAGGGGATGGGCACTGAGAGCTGGGGGATGTAAGAAGGGGGGTGGAGGGAGGGCAGTGGACAGCGGGACTAGATGAAGGTGTTGGCAGCAGAGGCTGGTGGGCAGGTGAGAAGTGGGCAGTTGGTCAAACCTGTTAAAGAACCGGTTCAGGTTGTTCACCCACTCCCTACCCCCCACAGCCTGGAAGGAGGTATTCTGGTGCCCAGAGATAGTTTTGAGGCCTCTCCAGAGACCACTGACGTCACTCTGCTGCAGCTTGTCCTCCATCTTCTTACTGTAACTGTCCTTCCCCTCTATAATCTTCCTTCTTAGCTCCCTCTGTACGGACTTCAGCTCCTCCTTGTTTCCCAACCTGAAGATCCTTTTCTTCTCCTTCAGCAGTGTCTTTATCTCAGGGTTGATCCAGGGTTTGTTATTTGAGAAACGCAGTATGGTCTTGGTGGGTACAGTGTTCGCCACACAGAAGTTGATGTAATCTGTGATGGTGTGTGTGAGGCTGTCAATGTCCTCACCATGTGGATCCCAGAGCTGTTCCCACACAGTGGATTCAAAACAGTCCTTCAGAGCGTCCTCTGCCTCCTTGGACTTTGAAAATGTCTTCATTGGAATAAACAAAGTGAAATGTGTCTTCCTCATCATCACAAGCCTTCTGGCGCCAGCCTCCTTTCACCATATTTCTCAGGAATTGTGTCCAGCATACTTCAAATTAGCAAGTTGTCTCTCATTAGGGAACCACGCTTGAGTGCCATAGACAAGTTTAAACCGAACACACACTTCTATGATCTTTCCTCTCGTGTACATGGATACCCTGCAATCGGTCAGCACATTACTTAGCATCAGTGAACTTGGCTACTGCAATGCCGCACTGTGTTCGGTAAAGCATCCGTCCTCCGCATTGGTAACAATCTGACCAAGATATCAAAACTGCAGCAATAAGCTTGTTTTCAGAGAAAACTAAATCTTTTTTAGGTTAGTGCAATTGTGAAAGTGCTGTGTTTTTAGATCTGAAGAAGGCAATTGACACTGTTGACCACAACATTCTTTTAACCAAACTTACTCAGTTTAATTTTTCGGAATACGCTATCAAAAAGGATGAAATCCTATTTAACCAACAGACAGCAATGTGTAATGGTCAACAGTGTCAAATCGCCATATTTGAAATGTCAAATGGGAGTGCTACAAGGCTTCATACTTGGACCAATATTATTCTCAGTATACATAAATGATTGACCAAATGTATGCAGAAACATTCATATACAAATGTATGCAGATGACACGATAATATTCACACCTGCAAAAACACACACAAGAAGCCACATGTATTCTTACAACAGCGATGACCCAAATCCATGACTGGCTTAATAATTCATGTCTCCTACTAAACACTAAAAAAAACTGTTTGCATGATGTTCACCAAACAACCATCAAATATTACAAACTCAAACATTTTCTTAAAAGGGGAGGAGCTGCATTTAGTCGAAGAACTTAAGTACCTCGGCGTGATTTTAGATTCCTCATTAACCTTTAAAAAACACATCAAAAAAAAATTCAAACATAATCAAATTCAATCTAAGAAATTTTAAAGAAACTACACCATCGCTCACAGTTAATGCGGCCAAAATGTTTCTGCATGCAATGATCTTCTCACACATCGATTACTGTTTTACCAACTGCACACTCACTGGTGTAGCCATAATCAAACCCAATGAATCCTTATACCAAAAAGCCATAAAAATCCTTGATAAGAAAGGTCCCAAACATCATTGTTGTCACATTTACAAGAAATACAATTTTCTGTCTTTTGAAAATTATAAAACTCTCAAATTTGCCTGTTCAATTTATAAAATATTAAATGGCTATACACTCCCCCCCATCTCCGGGAGAATATGTTAAACTGAGGACTGTCATAGGTAAAACCACCAGAGCAACCACTAGAGGAGACTGTGAGGTCCCTTACAGACGCACCACATTTGCTCAATCTGTGCTATCAGTGAGGGGGACCAAGATCTGGAATAATATACCATTTGCAATCAGTGAACCCACCACACTAAACACTTTTAAGACTCGTTTTAAAAATTGGCTTTTAGACAACCAAAACTGTACACATAACTAGTGCATGTCCGTAGAAAGCAAGTGTTCTTGTCTGAAAACAGGTAGCCGAATTAGGCTTTACAGGCCCAGATGTAGGCTGTGTTTGAAAGTAGAATACAAAGAGGTGTAGCCTATATGTAGGCACTCATACGTTAGACTTTGATAAATATAAAAGGGACTGAACGGCACTAAGATTTATTTGATTGTGTGAATATTAATTACAGAATTATTGAAAATGAATGGGACATCCAATATTAGAGGCTGTTTAAGAACCCTTGTTTATTTTTTGTCAGATCACGTATTTGAGTGATTTTTTATGACATATTCATAGGTATTATATCTTGCACTTTGGGGAATGGAAGTTGCTCAGTCATCATCATAATTGTTTTAGTTTATATGTGTAGTTTATAGTCTATTGTCAATAAACTCATGCAGTACTATAACAGGACACTTTTACAAATATTTGGATTTGATTTGATTTTGTATACTTTATTGATCCCCAGAGGGGAAATTGAGGGCATCCACCTGGATGGATGAAGCAGCCACACACATTTGAGACCCATTCTAGTGCATCCCTTTATATTTTAGGAATATTATAAGCACAAAACACCGAACATTATTGTACACAGCAGAATGACCTGTTTGGCTGTGACTTTGCATCAGTGTTGCCTATTTGTCAGTATATATTTAAATAAAAATTATTTATTTCATTATTCAGGCATTTTTGTGAGCAGTTTGGTGATGGTTGTCGTGTAGCCAAACCGTGCATGTAACCGCATATGACATGCAATTGATCTGGGCATTCTGTGCCACAATCATGGTGGTATTATTATTTATTTTTAATTTTTAGATAGCTGTGTGAGCACACCAAGAGGAGTGCCATCGGCGACGGCGAGTTGTGGTCCTGTAAAGGGACTCCCATCTATTGCTGACCGGGCGGGCTGGGCTTGCTTCCCTGCGAACAACCGCATTCTGCCAGCTGCTTCTCCAACACTGGTGTTCTCTAGGTTTATTTCGTTACTTGGGCGTTTTTGTGTCCAGTTTGGTGATGGTCGTCATTTAGTCAAACCGTGTATGTGGCCGCATATGATATGCAATTGATCTGGGCATTCCGCTCCACAATCATGGTGGTATTATTACTAACTTTTAATTTTTAGATAGCCGTGCAAACACATCGAGAGGCGCACCATCAACGATGGCGAGTCGTGGTCCTGCAAAGGGACTCCTGTCTACTGCTGACCGGGCGGGCTGTGTCATGCTTCAATGACCCAGTGACAACACACAGACTCCAAATTGATACAATCAAGTTTATTAACAATGAGGAAATGTGGAAGGGGTGTGGATGTCGTCTGGAACTACCAGGAACCGAGCGAGACACCGTTCAGCCTGGCAACCCTGAGGACACACAAGGAGAGAGGATTACCTGGCGCCACCACTGGAGGTAAACGGTTACACTGCACTTACTGTGGGAGCAGATGGTAGCGAGCTCCAGTTCAGCGTGACGGCTGTGGCCAGGAAGACAGTGCTCCTCAGATGGTGGAATGAGCCTGGTAGGTGTGCAGACGAGCAGGTGGTGGTGAGAGGGAGAGAAGAGAGAGCCGCCGCCTGGGATGGGGAAATTGGAAATCCGCCGCCGAGGCTGCCGCCTGTGCACAGGGGAACTGAATCACAAGATTAGTGGAAATGAGCACTTACATGGCAGGCTGGATGGCTCCTGGGAAAGAAGCAGGAGATGAGCGCTGGCTGTAGCGTAGCAAGATGGCTGGAAACGGTGATGAAGCTCTCCTGGAGCGCAGTGAGAGATCTCCGCACTAACCCGAAGGTCAGAGCGGTAGATATAGGTGGTGTCTGATGGAAACCAGGCGTGAGCGCAGCTGACGGTGATGAACGGAGCGGACCATGACAGTACTCCCCCCCTAACGAGTGCCTCCTGGCAGTTGCTCCAGTCTCCCTGGATGCGTCCAATGAAACTCCCTGATGAGGTCCTTATCAAGGACGAAGTCAGGACGCACCCAGGACCTGGTCTCCGGGCCATAGCCCTCCCAGTCCACCAGGTATTGCAACCCACGGCCCCGAAGACGAATATCCAGGATGGCAGTCATGGTCCAGGCGGGCTGTCGTCGATCATCCGCGGAGGAGGTGGCGGCCTAGGGGGGGACAGAGGGGACTGGAAGACACAGGCTTGATCTGCGAGACATGGAATGTAGGACATATGCAGAGGGAGGGGGGGAGATCAAGTCGAACAGAAACAGGGTTGATGATGCGGGATACAGCAAAGGGTCCAATGAACTGCTGCTGCATCTTCCTGTGCTCAGCCTTCAGATTAATGTTCTTGGTAGAGAGCCATACCTGCTGGCCTACCTGGTACGCAGGGGCTGGGGTCCTGCGGCGGTTGGCCACCGTGGTGTTGTGTCTCACCGTGTGCAGTAGTGTGGCCCGGGTCGCCCTCCAGAGCGCCTCAGATGTGCCCGGACTGATGGAACAGCGATGTCACCCTCCTCTTCTGGAAACAAGGGAGGAGAATACCCGAGAGAGGCTTGGAAAGGGGACATACCTGTAGCCAAGGACACAGTCGAATTGTGGGCGTACTCGATCCAGGGCAGGAAGGAGCTCCATGCTGTCGAGTTGGACGCCGCCACACAGCACAGCGCCGCCTCCAGGTCCTGGTTGGCTCGTTCGCACTGGCCATTGGATTGTGGATGCTATCCTGATGACAGGCTCACCGTAGCCCCAAGGGTAGTGCAAAATGACCTCCAAACCTGTGAAATAAATTGGGGCCCCCGATCAGAGACAATGTCCAGGGGCATCCCATGAAGCCTCACCACATGTTGGACCAGAAGATCAGCAGTCTCCTTGGCCGAGGGCAAACCCGGAAGGGGAACGAAATGGGCGGCTTTGGAGAATCTACCAACTATGGTGAGGACCACGGTATGGTTGTTGGAAGGAGGAAGGCCGGTGAAGAAATCCAATACCACATGGGACCGGGGCCTGCCGGGGATTGGGAGAGGATGAAGCAATCCAGCCGGTGGGGACGATGGGGTCTTGCCGGTAGCGCACTGGGGACAGGCCCGGATATACTCTCCGACGACCCTTTGGAGAGAGGGCCACCAGAACGAACGTCGCAGCAATTCCTCCGTATGTCGTCTCCCCAGGTGGCAGGCGAACTTGGAGGAATGAGCCCACTGGATGACGTCACCCCGGATGGACGAAGGAACAAACAGTTTCCCTGCTGGACCCCAGCCCGGGTCCCTTTCTGTCTTCTGGGCCTTCAGGACCCTCTCCTTGATCCCCCACGAGACGACGCCCAAGACACAAGAGGCAGAGAGGACAGGGTGGTCTTCAGGCTCCGGCACGTTCGCGGCAAATTGCCTGGAGAGGGCGTCTGGCTTGGTGTTCTTTGACCCAGGGCGATACATTATAGTGAAATTAAATCGGCCAAAAAACAGAGACCACCGGGCCTGGCGGGCGTTCAGGCGCTTCGCAGTCCTGAGGTACTCCAGGTTGCGATGAGCTGTCCAAACCATGAACGGCTGCGAGGACCCCTCCAACCAGTGGCGCCACTCCTCCAGGACTAGTTTCACCGCCAGCAACTCTCTATCGCCGATGCTGTAATTGCGCTCAGCCGGTAACAGTCGGCGGGAGAAGAAGGCGCATGGACGGACCTTGCCACCTGCCGGAGAATGCTGAGAAAGGACAGCCCCCACCCCTGAATCCGAGGCGTCCACCTCCACGAAGCACTGTAGATCCGGATCCACCTGAGTCAGAATAGGGGACTTGGAGGACTGCTCCTTGAGATCCGAAAAGGCCGTGGCCGCCTCCTCCGACCACCAGAAAGGGACCTTAGAGGAAGTGAGGCGTGTCAGAGGAACAGCCAGGCAGCTGTAGTTCTTAATAAACCGGCGGTAGAAATTGGCGAACCCCAGGAACTGCTGAAGCTGCTTCCTGGAGGCTGGAACTGGCCACTCCACCACCGCCTTGATCTTGCCCAGGTCAGGGAGGATTTCCTTGTGTGAGATGACAAAGCCCAAGAAGGATGTCTTGGAGGCGTGAAACTCACACTTCTCAGCTTTGACAAACAATTGATTTTCCAACAGTGGCTGCAGAACGCGTCTGACGTGTATTCGGTGCTCATCTAGGGAACGGGAGAAGATTAGGATGTCATCCAGATAGACAAACACGAACACATTCAGAATGTCTCCCAGGACGTCGTTAATGAGCCTCTGGAAGACAGCAGGCACATTGGTCAACCCAAATGGCATCACCAAGTACTCCAAGTGAACACTAGGGGTCCGGAACCCTGTCTTCCATTCGTCCCCCTCATGGATCCGCACAAGATGGTAGGCGTTGCGCAGATCCAATTTCGTGAAGAGGGACGCCCCCTGGAGAGAGTCAAAGGCAGTGTTAAGTAGTGGAAGGGTGTATTTGTCTTTGATCGTGATATTATTCAACTCCCTGAAGTCGATGCATGGCCTCAGAGACCCGTCCTTCTTTCCCACAAAGAAGAAACCCACCTCCACCGCCGAAGAGGACGGGCGGATAATGCCCGAACTCAGAGACTCCTTAATATACAGTATTTTTTTTTTTTTGTTACTTATTTGTACCCGTAGGCAGACTTGGTTTGCAGTCTGGTGACAAGCCACCGGCTGCTGGTCGCTGCGTGCGCGAGCGCCCTAAACCTACATGTTTTTGGTATGCAGGAGGAAACCGGAGAAATCCCGGAGTAAACCCACGCAACACGGGGAGAACATGCAAACTCCACACAGCTCACTGTTGGTCGGGGGCTGGGATCGAACCCACGATCTCATGATCCCTGTGATCCCCCGGCCGAGGGTAAAACTGTGCTGCCACAGTGCTAAACCACTGCGCCACCGTGCAGCCCAAAACCCAATACTGTGTCCAGTATGGACACATACTGTGCCATGGACACATACTGTGTCCATGGCAGCCCGCTCCGGCGGGGAAAGACTAGTACAGCCGGCTGGACAGGAGTGGAGCCCCCGGGCGAAGATTTATGGCACAGTCGTATGGTCGGTGGGGGGGAATGGACCGGGCCTGTGACTTGCTGAAAATGGCCCCAAGGTCATGATACTCAGGGGGCACCTTAGACAGATCGGGAGGGGGAACGGCAGGAACCCCTAGGGTCACAGAAGGGGAACATGCAGCTGACTGAAGGCACGCACTGAGACAGAATGAGCTCCAAGACTTAATACTCCCTGAACTCCAGTCGATAGTGGGATTGTGGACACGGAGCCAAGGGTAGCCCAGGATGACCGGACACGACGAGGTGGGCAACACCAGGAAGGACAGCTCCTCACGATGATTACCGGAGATAATAACTGACACCGGAGCAGTCTTCAGGGAGACAGTAGCCATAGGGGCATTAGACAGCGCGATAAGTTGTAGCGGAGGCTTCAGAGGTTGGCAGTGGAGGCCCAGCCGGGTTGCCAGGTCCTTGGAAACAAAACCCTGCTCAGCCCCGGAATTCACTAGAGCCTGAGTGGGAATTTCTGTGTGCTTGTGAATGAATCTAATGGGTAGCATACACCGAGATAGGGGATTAGGCCGGGACGAGTCCGTGAGACCCCCAACAGTGACGCACGGACCTCCCCTTTTTGGCCGAAGCTGACAGGACTCAACCTCATGCTCCTCACTCCCACAATAAAGGCACAACCCCAGCTCGCAGCGCCATTGTTTCTCAGCCGTGGATAACCTACAGTGTCCCACAGTCCCAGGTTCCGAGGAGCCCGAGGGTTCAGTAGAAGGTGGGGCAATATATGAGGACCGTGGGGTGTGACAAGACGGTTCCTCAGACCGCCCATAGCTCTTACGTTCAGCTGCCCGTTCCCTGAGCCTGTTATCCAAGCTAATGGCTAGGGAGATTAACTGGGACAGCCTAGTCGGCTTTTCCAACAGGGCCAATTCATCCCGAAGGCTAGGACTAAGACTTCTAACAAAGATACTACAAAGAGAGGCTTCCTCCAAACCCACTTCCGCTGCCGCTACCCGGAAATCAATGGCATAATCAGCCGCGGTCTTAGACCCTTGTCTTAGGTTAAGCAAGCGGGAGGTGAGAACGCAATCCCTATCAGAATGATCAAAAACCTCAAAAAACTCCCCAATAAATTGACTGACGGTGAGGTTTGAATAATCTGCCCTAGCCATTACCGCGTATGCCCAAGCTAGTGCCCTCCCCTCCAACAGGTTAATGACGTAACCGATCTTACTGTGGTCGGAGGGAAAGTCATCCGGCACCCACTGGAAAACCACCTCACATTGCATTATAAATCCTAAGTTGGGCCTCACCCAACTTACCGCTAAAACGGACAGGAGTTGGAACGGGAGTGAGACGAGCCGGAGGGGCCTGCTTCAGCTGGTTAGCTGAGAGGCTAGCGGGAGCCGAGGAGCTGCTGGGAAACGGTAAGGCCTGGAAAAGGGGCTGGGGGTTAGCTATTTGGTCTAATTGATCAGTAACTCGGCCTAATTGGCTCAAAATAACCTGCTGCTGATAAACCAATTGATCGATTCGGATCTCCATATGGTTGGCATGGTGCACCCAACTGCTGTCAGCTGGGTCGTTCTGGCGGAGATGTACTGTCATGCTTCAATGACCCAATGACGACACACAGACTCCGAATCGATACAATCAAGTTTATTAACAACCAGGAGATGTGAAAGGGGTGTGGATGTCGTCTGGAACTACCAGGAACCGAGCGAGACACCGTTCAGCCTGGCAACCCTGAGGGCACACAAGGAGAGAGGATTACCTGGCGCCACCACTGGAGGTAAACGGTTACACTGCACTTACTGTGGGAGCAGATGGTAGCGAGCTCCGGTTCAGCATGACGGCTGTGGCCAGGAAGACAGTGCTCCTCAGATGGTGGAATGAGCCTGGTAGGTGTGCAGACGAGCAGGTGGTGGTGAGAGGGAGGGAAGAGAGAGCCGCCGCCTGGGAGGGGGAAATTGGAAATCCGCCGCCGAGGCTGCCGCCTGTGCACAGGGGAACTGAATCACAAGATTAGTGGAAATGAGCACTTACGTGGCAGGCTGGATGGCTCCTGGGAAAGAAGCAGGAGACGAGCACTGGCTATAGCATAGCGAGATGGCTGGAAACGGTGATGAAGCTCTCCTCGAGTGCAGTGAGACATCTCCGCACTAACCCGAAGGTCAGAGCGGTAGATATAGGTGGCGTCTGACGGAAACCAGGTGTGAGCGCAGCTGACGGTGATGAACGGAGCGGACCACGACAGGCTGGGCTTGCTTCCTTGTGAAGGACCGCATTCCGGCCGCTGCTTCTCCAACACCGGTGTTCTTTAGGCAGACCCCGGGTCACTGCTGGCATTCCCCGAACTATTCTTTAGACGTACGCAATCATGGCAACATTATAGTATAATTTTTTATTCATTACATCTTCACTATTCTCTCTTTTTTGTCAAATGTGTCGTTTTTCACTTCCTTTTTTTGTTTGCAGAGTGCTGTGGTGACTTACTGGTCGTGATGCCGTATATTATCCAATCAGCATGGCTGTGATGCTGCGTATTATCCAGTCAGCATGGCCGTGATGCCACGTATTAGCCAATCAGCACAGAGTGAATCCGAAACCCCGCCTACACTTCCTGAAGCCAGGGCTTGAAGAGACATAGTGGTGACAGAGCGGTGGCTAAACTTTTATTGATAAAAATTACATATTTTGACTGAGCGACTCAATAATCGGGGATGCACACCCTTGTAACCTCAGCAAAGCACTTATAAAATCTGAGGTCTGTCTGATGAACGGTTTGGGAGACAAAGTGAAGTGAGGTGAAATAAAGAGGTCATAGGTGAGGGGCTACAACTCCTGCAAAAATCATCCGATTAGAACTAAATTGCAATATGCACATCATCAGTGTATATCAAACCATGGTACCAAGTTTCAAAGTAATTGGAACAAAACTGTTGGAGGAGTTGATTTCACAAAAGTCAGACAGATGGATGGACGGACAGACTGACCCATAACATAATCCCCCTTCGGTCTTCAACTGGCAGGGAATGAAAATTGTTCTTCTACCTCAGGAAATGTTTCATTATTACTGTCTGTGATATGATTAGGATTTATTACAAGATACGGTACCAGTCAAACGTTTGAACATATCTACTCATTGAAAATGAATATGCAGGTGTGTTAAAACTTTTGACTGGTAGTGTACATGTGGGTAGTTTATTTTTTTTTATTTTCCAAAGACTAAAGACATTTAAAAGAGAAAAATCCCAAACTGACTAAAATCAATGTGAAAAATTGTGAAGTTATGAATAAAAAGTTGCAAATTTGCGTGGAAAAAATGATCACAAAGAAGTCAATAGAAAACAAGAGCACTCTGACATGAGTGCAATATCCCCTGCTTCTGTTTTCTTTGAAGATCCCAATACTTAATGACGAAGAGCAGTTTTGAACTATTCAATATATACTGTATATATATATATATATATACAGTATATATATATACAGTATATATATATATATATATATATATATATATATATATATATATATATATATATATATATATATATATATATATATATATAATATACATTTAACCTAACATACTAATAACATAATACACAGTTAATACACAGTTAACCTAACCTGCAATACAATACAAATATATATGTGTAGCAGAACCAAATTATGATAAGCCCATCATCCACAAATATACAACAAAGTATACAACCCACAGTTGTACAGTGGATATAAAAAGTCTACACACACCTGTTCAAATGCCAGGTTTTTGTGATTTAAAAAAATGAGACCAGGATAAATCATTTCAAAACTTTTTCCACCATTAATGTGACCTATAACCTGTACAGCCCAGTTGAAAAACAAACTGAAATCTTTTAAGGGCAAAAATCCATCCATCCATCCATCCATCCATCCATCCATCCATCCGTCCCTCCATCTTCTTCCATTTAATCCTTTTCGGGTCACGGGGGGGCTGGAGCCTATCTCAGCATCTTTGGGTGAGAGGTAGGGTACACCCTGGACAGATCGCCAGGGAAAAAATAAAAAATAAAAAACTTACAATAACCTGTTTGCATAAACATGCACACTCTTAAACTAATACTTGCAGCACCTTTGGCTTTTAATTACAGCACTCAATCTTTTCAGGTAGGAGTCTATCAGCGAGGCACATCTTGATGTGGAAATATTTGCCCACTCTTCTTTACAAAAACGCTCCAAATCTGTCAGATTGCAAGGGCATCTCCTGTGCACAGCCCTCTTCAGATCACCCCACAGATGTTCGATCGGATTCAGGTCTGGACTCTGGCTGGGCCATTCCAAACCTCAATCTTCTTATCTTTTGTTGGTTTGGATGTGTGCTTTGGGTCATTGTCGTGCTGAAAGATGAAGTTCCTTTTCATTTTCAGCTTTCTAGCAGAACCCTGAAGGTTTTGTGTCAACATTGACTGGTATTTGGAACTGTTCAAAATTCCCTCCACCTTGACTAAGGCCTCAGTTCCAGCTGAAGAAAAACAGCCAAAAAGCATGATGCTGCTACCACCATGCTTCACTGTAGGTATGGTGTTCTTTTGGTGATAAGCAGTGTTGTGTTTGCGCCAAATACAGTGGGGCAAAAAAGTATTTAGTCAGCCACCAATTGTGCAAGTTCTCCCACTTAAAAGATGAGAGAGGTCTCCAATTTTCATCATAGGTATACCTCAACTATGAGAGACAAAATGAGAACAAAAAATCCAGAAAATCACATTGA
This sequence comes from Pholidichthys leucotaenia, assembly GCA_020510985.1. NCBI lineage: Eukaryota > Metazoa > Chordata > Actinopteri > Cichliformes > Pholidichthyidae > Pholidichthys > Pholidichthys leucotaenia. Next base: position 246,933,717 of record CM035843.1, on the reverse strand, counting down.
AGGACTTTTAATGAATTAATTGGTAAATTCCTTGGTAAAATAAGTATTTGGTCACCTACAAACAAGCAAGATTTCTGGCTCTCACAGACCTGTAACTTCTTCTTTAAGAGGCTCCTCTGTCCTCCACTCGTTACCTGTATTAATAGCACCTGTTTGAACTCATTATCAGTATAAAAGACACCTGTCCACAACCTCAAACAGTCAGACTCCAAACTCCACTATGGCCAAGACCAAAGAGCTGTCAAAGGACACCAGAAACAAAATTGTAGACCTGCACCTGGCTGGGAAGACTGAATCTGCAATAGGTAAGCAGCTTGGTGTGAAGAAATCAACTGTGGGAGCAATTATTAGAAAATGGAAGACATACAAGACCACTGAGAATCTCCCTCGATCTGGGGCTCCATGCAAGATCTCACCCCGTGGGGTCAAAATGATCACGAGAACGGTGAGCAAAAATCTCTGAACCACACGGGGGGATCTAGTGAATGACCTGCAGAGAGCTGGGACCAAGGTAACAAAGGCTACATCAGTAACACTACGCCGCCAGGGACTCAATTCCTGCAGTGCCAGACGTGTCCCCCTGCTTAAGCCAGTACATGTCCAGGCCCGTCTGAAGTTTGCTAGAGAGCATTTGGATGATCCAGAAGAGGACTGGGAGAATGTCATATGGTCAGATGAAACCAAAATAGAACTTTTTGGTAAAAACTCAACTTGTCGTGTTTGGAGGAGAAAGAACACCATACCTACTGTGAATCATGGGGGTGGAAACATCGTGCTTTGGGGCTGTTTTTCTGCAAAGGGATCAGGACGACTGATCCGTGTAAAGGAAAGAATGAATGGGGCCATGTATTGTGAGATTTTGAGTGAAAACCTTCTTCCATCAGCAAGGGCATTGAAGATGAAACATGGCTGGGTCTTTCAGCATGACAATGATCCCAAACACACCGCCCGGGCAACGAAGGAGTGGCTTCGTAAGAAGCATTTTAAGGTCTTGGAGTGGCCTAGCCAGTCTTCAGATCTCAACCCCATAGAAAATCTTTGGAGGGAGTTGAAAGTCCGTGTTGCCCAGCGACAGCCCCAAAACATCACTGCTCTAGAGGAGATCTGCATGGAGGAATGGGCCAAAATACCAGCAACAGTGTGTGAAAACCTTGTGAAGACTTACAGAAAACGTTTGACCTCTGTCATTGCCAACAAAGGGTATATAACAAAGTATTGAGATGAACTTTTATTATTGACCAAATACGTATTTTTCACCATAATTTGCAAATAAATTCTTTAAAAATCAGACAATGTGATTTTCTGGATTTTTTTTCTCATTTTGTCTCTCCTAGTTGAGGTATACCTATGATGAAAATTGGAGACCTCTCTCATCTTTTAAGTGGGAGAACTTGCACAGCTGGTGGCTGACTAAATACTTTTTTACCCCACTGTATATCTTTGGGAATTATGGCAAAAAAATTTCAGCCTTAGTTTTTTCGGATCATAACACATTTTCCCACGTGTTTGGGAGATTTCAAATGTGTTTTTGCAAAATGTAGCCGGGCTTGGATGTTTTTCTTCATAAGATAAGGCTTCTGTCTTGCCACCCTAGATGGGAGATTGCTGTCACATGTACTGAACAGCCAGCACTTGCCAGAAATTCCTGCAGCTCCTTCAATGTTGCTGTTGCCCTCTTGGCAGCCTCCCTGACCAGTTTTCTTCTCGTCTTTTCATCAATTTTGGAAGGACATCCAGTTCTTCGTAATGTCACTGATGTGCCATATTTTCTCCACTTGATGATGACTGTCTTCACTGTGTTTCATGGTATATTTAATGCTTTGGAAATTCTTTTGTACCCTTCTCCTGACTGATACCTTTCAACAATGAGATCCCTCTGATGCTTTGGAAGCTCTCTGCAGACCATGGCTTGTGCTGTAAGATGTGACTACAAAAATGTCAGGAAAAGCCTACTAGAACAGCTGAACTTTATTTGGGGTTAATCAGAGGCACTTTAAATGGTGGCAGGTGTGTGCTGACTCCCATTTAACATGAGTTTGAATGTTGACTGGTTAATTCTGAACACAGCCACATCCTCAGTTATAACAGGGTGTGCATATTTATGCAAACAGGTTATTGTAAGTTTTTATTTTTCCCCTTAAAAGATTTCAGTTTGTTTTTCAATAGGATTGTACAGGTTATAGGTCACATTAATGGTGGAAAAAGTTTTGAAATGATTTATCTTGGTCTCATTTTTTTACATCACAAAAAACTGGCATTTGAACAGGGGTGTGTAGACTTTTTATAACCACTATAGGTCAGGATCCCAAGGTGAAACTGTGTAGCAAGTATGGTGACCCTAGAAAGTTTTACACGTTCTATAGTAAGAGGTCATTGGGAGAACCAACCTTGACCTTTGGACCCCAAACCTGTAGTCAGAGGTTATGGTCTCAGAGTGAACCTGGGTATCAGGTTTGGTGACCCTAGCTTTCTTTGTTGTTGAGATATAGTTTATAAGCCATGTTGATGTTGACCTTTGACCTTGCAATCCCAAAACCAGTCACACTTCAGGGTCACAGGGTGAACCTGCATACCAAGTTTGGTGACCCTAGCTTTACTCATACACTAATAAGGCATAAGGAATATTAACCTTACCCTTTGACCTTTTGACCCCAAACCCACAGTCAGAGGTCAGGATCCCAAGGTGAACCTGTGTGGCAAGTTTGGTGACCCTAGCTTTATTTGTTGTTGAGATATAGTTTATAAGCCATTTTGATGTTGATCTTTTGCGATCCCAAAACCACAGTCACATTTCAGGTTCACAGGGTGAACTTGTGTACCAAGTTTGGTGATTCTAACTTTACTCATTGTACAGTAATAAGGCATAGGGAATGTTAAACTTGACCTTTGACCTCTTGACCCCAAGGCCATAGTCAGAGGTCAGAATCCCAAGGTGAACCTGTGTAGCAAGTTTGGTGACTAGGGATGAGCCGAGCCAAGGCAATCTGCCATATCGGTATCAGGTTTGATCCAGGCAAAATGGCTGGATCAGTATTGTAAGTAATAAAAGCAATTTACCGACATTAATAACAATAAAATGAAGGTGTGATTATGTTTTCAGCTGCGCTGTGGCTTCTGTAATGAATGTCACATCACTGGAGCCTGTCTGTGGGACTTGCCTCAGTATGTCGCTGTGTGGTACAAGCATTTACAATTTTACACCACCAACTTGATAAAATACTTGCAAAAGTATCACGGCAAAGCAGTATGCTGAATTCTGTCAAGAACCAATCAGAAGGATGTGTGTTGCGCAGCAGCAGCTGCTGCAGTGCTGCTTTTCCAACTCAGGAGGCTGAGCGCTAAAACTGAACCTAAAAAGAAGAAACTGAAAGTAAAACCAGACTGGAGCGTACCTTTCAGGGGAGAGTCTTACAGTTGATGGGAGGTTGGCGACAGAAGCATAAATAGCAATTTTTTTTTGTATTTTGTATACTTTATTAATCCCAGTGGGTGCAAGGCTACATGAACATGAAATGGAACAGGAATGACTTCAAAATAAGAGCAAACCTAAAAACTAAGATTGGACAGAGAATAATATCATAAACACTACTAAATAAACCGAGGACTAGGAGAATACTTATGATAATAATAATAATAATAATAATAATGAATGACAAAAATACAGCTTAAAGGGTTAGTTCCTTTATTTTCAGATCTACAGCATTTTTTTTACCTCATGCATAAAGCAGCACTTTGAATTTCACCTGAATGTTTACTGAAATACTGAGCTTCAAAGTTTTGTATAAACTTGCACTTAAAACTTCAGAATGTGTTTACAAGGGGCTGACCAGTAAAATGCTGCCAATGTTACAAAGTTTAAAATAAAAAAGCAGCAGCGTTGCTGAACTGAGTCAAATTTGTAATATATTCTTTGACTTTTAGGTTTCTGTTTTTATATGTGTACAAAATGCAACTAGTCACTAACAATGTTCTATACTTTTGTTAATTAAATGAGAGAGACGGTATTGGGTTTGGCTCGATATCGGCCGATACTCAAAGTCACAGTATTGGTCTTGAAAAAGTGGTATCGGCTCATCCCAACTGGTGACCATAGCTTTCTTTGTTGTTGAGATATAGTTTATAAGCCATTTTGATGTTGACCCTTGACCTTGTGATCCCAAAACCATAGTCACACTTCAGGGTCACAGGTTGAACCTGTGCACCAAGTTTGGTGACCCTAACTTTACTTGTTGTACGGTAATAAGGCATAGGGAATGTTAACCTTGACCTTTGACTTTTTGACCCCAAACCCATAGTCAGAGTTCAGGATCCCAAGGTGAACCTGAATACCAGGTTTGGTGGCCCTAGCTTTACTTGTTTTATAGTAATTAGTGCATTGCCCGTAGAATGCAAGTATTCCTGTCTGAAATAGGTATCCCAATTAGGCTTTACAGGCCCAAATGTAAGCTGTGTTTGAAAGTGGAATACAAAGAGGTGTAGGCTATATGTAGGCAATCACATGTTAGACTTTGACAAATACAAAAGGGAGTAAATGGCACTAAGATTTATTTGATTGTGTGAATACACAGGGTTACAAAAATAATTTTTTTGTAAGTTGTCTGTGTTTTTTCAACTGATTTAAGACAAGTTTGCACTGCTGAATCTGAAAATGACATCTGTTTCTCTCGATCAGGTGCTAAGTAAAAACCTGTACTTACTTAGTACTTACTCAGTACTATGCCTAAGTACCTTTATATAAAGGTAAGTACACAAAAAACTAAAAAACTAAGCTACAACACAACGCAGGCTGGATATGACAATCCTTATGTGATTTTACATGTCATCTTGTATATAGGTTTGGAGTATTTCTTCCTTTAGTTTTTGTTTAAATTGTCCAAGCATTGTACACGATTTTAATTCAGGTCCAAAATCGTTCCATAATCTGACTCCTTGCACTGAAACACAGTGTTGCTTGGTGGTAGTTCTCACTGAAGGTTTTTGAAATATACATGTACCTCTGAAATGATATTGTTTCTCCCTTATTTGGAACAACTTTTGGATATTTGCGGGGCAGTGATAGATTCTTCACTTTAAAACATTTTTACTGCAGTTTTAAAGTCAAACCAGATCTTTCAACTTGAGAGCTTTTAATTTAAGAAAAAGTGGGTTTGTTGGTTCCCTGTAAGCAGCTTTGTTTATTATTCTAATAGCTCTCTTCTGAAGCATAAAGACTGGATATATGTTTGTTTTATATGTATTTCCCCATACTTCAGTACAATATGTCATGTATGGGAGTATTAATGAATGATACAAGGTATATAGTGTGGGTTGATTTAGCAAATATTTCACTCTGTGTAGTATTGCAATTGATTTGGATATTTTACCTTTAATATAATTAATATGTGACTTCCAACACAGTTTATTATCAATTATTATTCCAAGAAATTTAGTTTTGGATACCCTTTCAATCTCTACACCATTTACACTGAGTTTAGATACTAAGCTGTTGTGATGATTGTTAAAAACTATAAATTTTGTCTTACTTAAATTGAGCGTTAATTTGTTTGAATCAAACCACAGTTTAAGCTTTCCTAATTCCTTTCCGAGTGTATCCAAAAGTTGTTCCAAATTGCTTCCACTGCATAATAGATTAGTGTCATCGGCAAACAATATTAAGTCAATTTTTTCTGAAACTTTACATATATCATTTATATACATATTGAATAACAATGGCCCCAAAACTGAACCCTGCGGGACTCCACAAGTAACCTTCAGTAACTGTGAGTTTTTGTTACCAACACATACATACTGATATCTATTCTTTAAGTAACTACATAACCAGGACAGTGCTACCCCTCTAATACCACAATTTTGTAGTTTCTTTAATAATAAATTATGATCCACTGTATCAAATGCTTTTTTAAGATCCAGAAATACCCCAACTGAATACTCTTTATTTTCAATGGCAGTTGATATTTTTTCTATAAATTCCATTAGAGCAAATGCAGTTGTCCTCTTGTGTCTGAACCCATATTGCTGCTCACACAATAAATTATTCTTCAGTATGAAGTTGTCAATTCTCTCATAGACTATTTTTTCAAGTATCTTGGAAAATTGCGGCAATAGTGAAATTGGTCTATAGCTTGAGAATTCCCCTCTGTCACCTGTCTTGTATATCGGAATTACTTTAGCTATTTCCATTGCATTGGGAAATATACCTGTTTGGAGAGACAGGTTACAGATATATGTCAGTGGTTTCACTAAGCATTCAATAATAGTTTTGACTAAGAGCATGTCAATACCATCACAGTCCGTAGATGTTTTACTTTTAAACGATTTAACAATTTCAATGACCTCTCTCTCGTCTGTGTTCTTTATGAAAATGGAGTCTTTTATAGCAGTGTTTTTGTTTATTGCATCACCTGTAGGCGCCGTAATGGGTATTTCTCGAGCCAAATTAGGACCAATGTTAACAAAAAAGTTATTAAATTCATCTGCAGGTGAAGCTGCATTCACACTCTGAGTCGTTGTATTATTTTTTGAAAAATCGGTTGGGTAGCTTGTATTTCTGTTTTTATTTCCAAGAATACTGTTAAGTACTGTCCATGTATTTTTAATATTGTCTCTGTTTTTCTCCAGTTCTTTACTGTAATAGTCTCTCTTACTATATCTTATTATATATGTTAACTTATTTTTGTATGTTTTATACTGCTGCTCTGCTTCTTTTGTCTTTTTCTTTAGGAAACCTTTATATAATAAATTTTTCTTTTTACACGCCTTTTGTAGTCCTTTGGTTAACCATGGCTTATCAGCAAATTTATGTTTAAGCTTTTTCTTTACCAATGGACAATTTTTTTCATAAAGAGTGGTTACAATGTTTATAAATGTGTCATAGGCTTCATTTACATCTGATACATAGACTTCTGTCCAGTCTTGCTTCAGCAAGTCCTCTTTAAAAGAACTGATTGCATTTTGTGATTTGTATCTGAACGATTTTAAAATTTTTTCTGTATTGGCCCCCGTGTGGCCATGGATAAGTGCAAAGGTTGGCAAGTGGACACTTATATCATTTATCAATAATCCACTTTCTATTTTCTTATCAATAATATTAACAAACGCGGACTTCCGGTTATGGCGGCCACGTAGGAAGACGTGGTTCACTCTGCTCTGCTCCTAAAAATAAAAAGTTGGCAAATAACTCTCCCAATTGGAACAAAACCTATTCCAGCGTTTGGGCGCGGATATGCCAGTAAAGCCTAAGGCTGGGAAATTAGGTGGAGGAAAAACTGAATCGTCGAAACAGTCCAAGTTCACAGACTTCCACGCTCGTGACAAAGCAGGAAAATCGCCAGAGACTATGGCGGAGCAAGCTAGCAGCAGAGCGGTGACTGCTGGCGAGGGCACAGGTGCGGTGCTCGCTGCCATTAGCTCAATGAGAGCAGACTTTTCCTCTAAATTTGATGGGATTATAGCAGTGATAGAAGGAATGAGAAAGGAAATAAGCGATTGTATGGAACGAGTATCGCAGGTGCAGCTCCGAATTTCCAGCGCTGAGGATAACGTCAACAGCCTACAATTAAAGGTGCGCACATTGGAATTAAAAAATAAACGTCTGGAAGATAGTGCCCTGGACTTAGAATCCCGGTCGAGACGGAACAATCTGAGGCTGGTGGGCCTCCCGGAGGGAACGGAGGGACGGGGCCCATGTTCCTTTTTGGAAAAGTGGATTCCAGAAGCGCTGAACAACGTGGACCTGCAGTCATCGGTCGTCTTAGAGAGCGCCCACCGAATCGGCCCACTGAGAGATAATAAGGCACCACCGAGGACGCTGATTATGAAGTTCCTCAGCTACAGAGACAAGATGACGATCTCCAACGTGGCGCAAGCTAAAGGAGAAATTAAATATCAGGATCAACAGGTACGGTTTTACCCAGATTTGGCCACAGGAATCCAACAATTAAGGAAACAGTTTGACCCCGCCCGTAAAGAGCTGCGAAACCTCGGGATTCGTCATGGAGTGATTTATCCGGCAAGACTGCTGGTCACATATAAAGGGAGAACCCACACCTTCAAGACCCCTGAGGAGGCGCAGGTGCTTATCAAGCAGATCCAAGAAGAGACTGGTGGGAGCTAAGCATGAAGCATGAACAAAATATAAAGGTAGAATATTTAAGCATTTGCACAGGCATCTGACTGATCTGAAGCATATAGCAAGTTTACAAAATGCAGATTGCATTATATATATATATATTAAAAAAAACCCAACCTATGATGTACAAAGTTGCTATAAAATTTTGGAGTTAAGTTGGAAAACTACAGAAGAGAGTTAATGTTATGTCATTAAAAGCAGTAGAGTCAGGGTGACTGAGAGGAGAAAGAGTGGTTTTGACTGATCCTTGCGGGTGTGGAGCAGTAAATGGCTATAGTGGGAGACGGAATTTTTTTTTTTTGATTTTGGGGGGATTACCACGAAAGTGGGAAGGGGGAATTTGTTTGTGTGTAGTTTGTAGGATGAATGTTCAACCACTCATGTTTTTGCTTCTCTGTATGAGCATGTTTATATTGCAAGGTAATCTCAAACTCCTTATTGATCATAGACCAAAGCGTTAATCTTAATTTAACTTCATGGAATTGCAGAGGTCTACAAAATTTAAAAAAACTTAAACAAGTTATGAATAAAATAAAAGACATAGGTTCAAAAATTGTGTTTTTACAAGAAACTCATCTAATAGAGGAGGATGTAAAAAGAATTAGGAGAAGATGGCAGGGACGTGTGTTCACCTCATCATTTTCATCTCGAGCCAAAGGGGAGTAATGACTCTCATACATAAATCAGTCCCATTTCAAGTGAAAAATGTAATTGGAGACAAATTAGGAAAATATCTAATCATCCAAGGATCTTTGTTATTAGAAAATATAAATTTGGTGGACTTATACGGTCCCAATATAGATGATCAAAACTTCTTTGCTAATTTATTTCTTATTTTATCATCACTTACAGGGCAACATATAATAGCAGGGGATTTTAATTGTACATTGAATCCCGGTATAGATAGATCAACAGGACTGGACTGTACGCACAATGGATGCAGGATGATCATTAATCATTTTATGAAAGAATTGAGATTGCTAGATATATGGAGAGAAATGAAACCACAAGTTAAAGCCTACTCTTGTTATTCTAATACCTACAAGACATTCTCACATATTGACTATTTTTTGATCTCCACAGAATTAAGGTCCAAGATTCAAAACTGTTTCTATGATAACATTGTGATCTCTGATCATGCACCCTGCTGTTTAATATATGTAGATAAGAAATTGACAAAGGAACCAGGTAGGTGGCAATTTCAGCATAAATGGCTTCAGGATGAGGAATTTGTTAAGTACACAGAAAAACAGATAGATGAGTTCTTTGATATCAATACTACACAAACATCAGCATGTATAAAGTGGGAGGCTTTCAAAGCTTTTATTAGGGGCATATTATTAGTTATACTGGTCCAAAATCTAAGAAGACTCGAGAGGAGAGAGCCCAATTGGAACATAAAATAAAAATTCTCCAAGAAAAAGTGTATGCAGGAAGTGACCCAAAGTTAGAGAACGAATTACTGATTCTGAGAGCTGAATATGACAAAAAATCAGCGAATAGAGCTGCCTCGAGTCTTCTAAGATTAAAGCAATCTTTTTATGATCAAGGTGAAAAATCAGGGAAATTATTGGCATGGCAGATTAAACAATTAGAATTTAAAACACCAATTACCAGTATTATAAGTAACAGACAGGTAGTTGTAGATCCTTTAGAAATTAACAGTGCCTTTAGAGATTATTATGAAAAACTATATGATACAAAAAATGAAACTGACTTAACAAAACTAAATGGGTTTTTGGACGGATTATCTATACCGTGTATTCCAAATGAAAACAGGGAGATACTGGAGTCTAAAATTAGTCAAGAAGGAGTTGGGCTAGCCATTGATAATATGAAATCAGGAAAAAGTGCGGGACCAGATGGTCTTCCAGTTGACCTCTATAAAAAATTTAAGAATAAATTAATAAAACCATTTTTGGAAATGGTTTTAGAAGCATTTCAAAATAGTAATTTACCACTATACATGAATAATGCCTTAATTATACTGTTGCCAAAACCAGGTAAACCCTCTAATAAATGTGAAAATATGAGACCAATAAGCCTATTAAATGCTGACCTTAAGATAATCTGTAAAATTTAAGCAATATGACTACAAGAAATATTACCAAATATTATTAACCGAGATCAGAATGACTTTATAAAGGGAAGACAAGGCTTCCATAATGTAAGAAGACTATTTAATATTATCTATTCTAATAAAGAAGCACCGGATACAGCTCTCCTATCATTGGATGCCGAAAAGGCCTTTGATAGGGTCGAATGGCCCTATCTTTTTGAAGTCCTACAAAGGTTTGGACTTAGAAATAATTTCATAAAATGGGTCCAGATAATATACAATAATGCTACAGCAGAAATCCTAACAAACAGCAATATCTCAAAATCAATAAATATCAATAGAGGATGTCGACAAGGCTGTCCACTTTCACCTTTACTGTTTACTATGGCAATTGAACCTTTAGCGATGGCAGTACGTTTACATCCACAAATAAATGGAATTAAAGTAGGACCAACAGAACATAAAATCTCCCTGTATGCCGATGACATAATTTTGTTTATGTCGAATCTTAAAAAATCAATTCCGACCTTGTTGAATTTAATAAAGAATTTTGGGGAAATATCAGGATATAAAATAAATAAAACTAAATCTTCAATATTAATGCTAAATGAGACCCAGAGAAATCACCCAGCTCCTGAGGTAAATCAATTCAAAGTTGTAAATCAGTTTAAATATTTAGGAATTCAAATTGTGCCTAAGCTAGAATCAGTCGCCGGTGCCAACTATGAAGCCTTAATGACAGACATTAATGAGTTACTTCAGAGATGGATGTCACTACCAATGTCGATGATTGGGAGAATTAATATACTTAAAAGTAATATCTTACCCAAAATACTTTATTTATTTCAATACATTCCTTTACCACCCACCTTCAGATCTATTCTCAAGAATTAAAAAAAAGTTAGTGGAATTTATATGGAACAATAGGAAGGCTAGATTACGTCTGTCCTTACTATATTTACCATTTGATCGTGGAGGTCTGAAATGTCCAAACTTTATGTTGTATTACTGGTCAGCACAACTGAGGTCTATGACATATTATTTTTCATCAAATGATCTCCCTCACTGGACTGAAATGGAATCATACAATTTACCTTTACCTCTTCCCATATTCATATACTCAGACTTGGCAAAAAATTTACAGAAACAAGTTAAAAATCCATTTGTAAAGCATATGATCAAAATATGGTGTGAAACCAAAAAATATTTAAAAGAACCACACTTACTGTCACAATTTAGCCCAATATGGGGTAATCAATATTTTAAACCAGGGAGAGCGGATGCTGTATTTAAAGTGTGGATCAGATAACATAATGTCTTTTGAAGAACTGAGGATCAAATTTAATCTTAATAGAACACATTTTTTTAAATATCTTCAGCTTAGGAACTTTATTCAATCAAATCAAAATAATGCTCTCATTCGACCTACTTATTCATCCTTGGAAAAAATATTGACAAAAGACAGTAAGAGATAGGGTATTATTTCAGAGTTTTATAACTCATTGACATTATCCTCAAGTGAAAACTCACAGAAAAGACTGAATTATTGGAAAGAAGACCTGCAAACTGAAATTTCAGAGGAACAATGGGAATTGGCTTGTACAGAAGCTCAAACCAAATCAATAAATGTACGTCTTAAATTGATACATTTTAAATGGTTAATGCAGATGTATGTTACACCGGTGGAGTTAAATAGGTATAACAAAAACATACCAGAAACGTGCACAAAATGTATGGAAAGTAAAGGAACCCTATTTCATTGTTTATGGGAATGTAGAAAAATTAGAATGTTTTGGGAAGAGGTGAGGGTAACAATTGAAAAAATAATTTCAAAACAAATCATATTGAATCCTAAATTGTTTTTGTTGGGTCTGTATCCAGAAAAGCATAACTTTAATAAGAGTGAAAGAGCATTCATTGACCTCAGTTTGCTTAATGCCAAAAAATGTATTGCACTATTGTGGAAAAAGACTCATAGACCAGATGTGACTCAGTGGTTAAGTGGTTAAGACAGATGTTAACAAACCTTCCACTAGAAAGAATAACATACATACTGAAATCAAAGGAAATTGTGTTTGAGAATATATGGAGACCTTTCATTGATTATGTAAAGAATTTAAACATAACTTTTGAAGAAGAAAGTGAATGATGTGTGTGGACCTTGTAAATTCCAAACTGGTGAATGTATAATATGTATACTTATGTAATGGATTACCTAGACTAAACAGAGGAGCATTGTTGAAGACCTGCCTTTGTTAGTGGTTGTTGGTGTTTTTAGTACATTTTTTTTAAATTACTTTAGTGTTAGTGTTTGATTGTTTGTGTTATCCATCCATCCATCCATCTTCTACCGCTTAATCCTTTCGGGTCGCGGGGGGGCTGGAGCCTATCCCAGCATCTTTGGGCGAGAGGCAGGGCACACCCTGGACAGATCGCCAGTCCATTGCAGGGCCAACACAGAGACACACAACCATTCACTCTCACATCCATACCTAAGGACGATTTAGAATCCCCAGCTTTGATGCCAATTAACCTAACTTGCATGTTTTTGGCATGTGGGAGGAAACCGGAGTGCCCGGAGTAAACCCACGCAGACACGGGGAGAACATGCAAACTCCACACAGAAGGGTCACCGATGGTCTGGGGGTGGGATCGAACCCACGATGGTCAAGGGTGGAATCGATCCCATGACCTTCTTGCTGTGCTGCCACTGTGCTAACCACTGTGCCACCGTGCTGCCCTGTGCCACCGTGCTGCCCTGTTTGTAAAAAAAAAAAGGTTCAATAAAAAAATAATATTAACAAACACGTTGTCAATAAGTGTAGCAGTGTGAACTGTGATTCTACTGGGATGTGTTATCGTGGGATATAGACTCATGCTGTACATAGAGTTCATGAACTCTGTAATTACATTTTGTTGATATGGATTTAGTGGATCAATATTGAAATCTCCACAAATTACTACCATTTTCTTACTAGTAATATTATTGTACAGCTCGACTAATTTATCTCTGAATGTCTCAATGCAAGTTCCCGGCGTTCTATATATACAACTTATAATTAGATTTTTTGTTTTATCTTGGTCAATCTCAACAGTAACACATTCCAAAATCCCTGGTAGTGCAAAGGACATTCCATTTACAAGCTTACACCTATACAGGTCATCAATATACAGTGCAACACCACCACCCTTTTTTTGAGATCTGTTAATATGAAACATCTGATATCCCTCTATTGCCATCAGGGGAGCCTGCTCTTCATTAAGCCAAGTTTCAGAGGACTGCGATAGCTGTAAATTTTCTGTCTAGCTGTTTTAAATAGTCCTGAATCTGTGGAAAGTTTTTGTTAAGACTTCTGCTGTTGAAGTGTATTATTGATAGTTTACAATCTAGTTGCACTTGACTTTTGAATTGCTTTTCAGTGTAATATTCACAATGTTATGAATATTATTGAAAAAGTGGTTATCAGGATCAATATCATTCTCCATCTCTTGTAGTTTATGTTCAGCATAATGGCATATTTTCAGAGTTTGAGTTTCCTCACTCTGTGTCAAATGACTTCCTCCAACTGGGGATAATTGATGTCTACTCAAGTCAGTCATAAGTTTTTTTTTGTTTGTTTTGCTTATTTTTTTAAAGTACATTGACATGGTATGTCAAAAGAACTATTCTTGCTGTGTGTGTGGATATGGATTATCATTGTCTCTTAATTTTCTTAATCAGTGTTCATCTGTATTTATTTAAGTCAGTAACATCTCTGATCATTATGCTCTTTGCTTGCTCAGGTGTTCCATTTAGTTTGATCCAAACTCTACAATTTCTTGTCCATGTTGCCTGTATCTTATTTTGTCTTTTCAGCATCCGTGCTTGCCGTGTTATTTCAGCATTTGTTTTTGTTAGGTGTTCATTTAGGTAAACTTCTGTTCCCCGTAGCTTTCTGGCCTGCCTCAGTATGTTATTCTTTACCCTTCTGTTCACAAAGCGCATCACAACTGATTTCTTTGTTTTATTATCTTTTCTGGGTAAAGCATAACAGGCTGAAATTGCATTTGCTTCGACCTTTATATCTCTACTATCAAGGAACAGAAACACCTGGTTTTCCAGGGAGACTGATTCACTTGCGGGAGCCTCCTCACCTCTCAGTCCTGTTGTAGCATGAGCGTATGATTGATATTTGCTGTCTAGTCCACTTATAATTAGATCATCCATACGAGAACATTGTTCAAGATCCTCGACGCGTCGCTCCAAGTCCGTAATTTTTTTGTCTTTTTCCTGAATTGTTAATTTTAATTCTCGGACTTCTTCCATTAGGCCTAATATTTTGGCCTGCTGGCTAACCATTTTGGTCACTTCTTCTGACAAGAAGTTCAGATATTTTTTGATCTCTTCCATTTCCTCCTTCTTTGGTGGCATTTTTACTGACCTGTGGATAGTAAAACAATCTCTGCTAGTGTCGCCGGTATCTGATCCGACCAACCTCGAATCCAGCTGGGCCTCAGCTAGCCCCCTCCGCTGCTAGTCCCGCTGCTTACCACTGCCGTAACCGAGCTCCTGTCCAGCCGGGGTACCGGCAGCTCCTCCACCGAGTCCCGCCACACACCGCCGCTGTAGCCGAGCTCCGATCCTGCTTCTGTCCGGCTGGGGTCCCGGTAGATCCTCCGCTGAGCCCCGCCACCTACCGCCGTCTGCCTCAGTAGTTCCTCCGCTGAGCCCCGCCGCTGTAACTGGGCTCCGACTCGGGCTCTTGTCTGGCTGGGGCCCCGGTGGTCCTCCACTGGTCCCCGTCTCCCATCACCGCTGCACCCGAACTCCAATCTGGCTCCCGTCCAACTGTTGCCTCGGTTAGTTCCTCCGGCGAGCCCCAGTCACCGGGGACAGAGTCGCTTCGTGTCGTGTTAGGTGCTACGACTAGCGTTAGCTTAGCAAACGCTTCGGGTAAAGCGTAGCAGCGAACCACAAAAAGAAACGCTAATCAGTTTACTCACAGTGCCCGGTGAAAGGCGATTAAAGGGGTATTTCAACGAAGGTGGAAATTCAGCCCGTGCGTGTACGTCACAAATGCCGATTGCTGTTGGTTAGTTATTTTAGTGGCAAAATCAGCAACTTTGTCTCAGCACTGAAAAAGTGTGACCATCCCGGCCGCCATGTTGCTTCAGTCAACAAAATGTTGCTTCATTCTTTTTTCAGACATAAAAAAGAATTTTGCATCATATAAAGCAAAAATACCCGTACATGTAAACAAAAATGTATAAAACAACATGTGGCCATAATTCAAAAAGGTGACCGGATTGAGCAAAATCAATGTGATTTTTGGATTCAGCACATCAAAATTGTCCTTAATCAGCTTAAAAAAAACTTAAGACAATAAATTTGGTGTTGACCAGTGATATTAATTACAGAATACCTAAATATTGAAAATGAATGGGACATCCAATATTAGCAACTGTTTGAGATCCCATGTTTATTTGTTTGTCAGATCACTTATTTGTGTGATCTTTTATAACTTATATTCAAGATAATAGTGTATCTTGCACTTTGGGGATTGGGAATTGGTTAGTCATCATTATACAATAATTTATTTATTTATTTAGCGAATGCAAAGTCCTTAAGCCAAGCAGTTGCCTCCTGGTTTGCTGTATGGAGGGTGTGTAATCCTCCTTCCAGTCTTTTGGAGCGGGCAAGCCTCTATGATGTGTTCCATTGTTTGCTCCTCTCCACATGCGCACAGTGGGCTAGGGCTACTGCCCCCATCAGTAAAGGCTGGCCAAGCAGGGGCCCATGTCCAGTCCTGAAGCGATTTGAGTGCTAGACACTGTCTCCTTGGGAGGTTTGGTGCCCGGGACCTGTAGGTTGGGGTTTATCACCCAGCTGTTTGTTTGGTACCTCCTTGGTCTCCCTTCCTCTTGCCAAAGCTGTCTGGACTGGTAAAGTCAGCTTGCGGGAGAGGGTTTTTCCAATCGACCGTCTGGACAGAACGTCGGGCAGAGGGTGGCGTTGTAGATCTCTGCATGGATTGGTAAGTGAGGAGAATCTTTAACTTTTTGGAGCATCCATTGAGATAATGCTGCTCGCCGGATGTGTGGAGGGGCTATGTTTGACAGTACAGAGGGCCAGGGCGAGTGGTGTTGAGCGGATTGTTCCAGTTATAGTTCTCATGGTTGTGTTGAGCTGGGTGTCTACATGGTGTGTTTAAAGATGACCTGGACCAACAGGGGCACCTATTCTGCTACAGAGTATGAAAGGGCCAGTGCTGAGGTGCGCAGGGTGGAGACTGCCGCCCCCCAATTTGCACCAGCGAGCTTGCAGAGCAGGTTGTTTCGTACCTTCACCTTAGCAGCCGTCCCCTTTAGATGTTCCTTGAAGGATAAGGTCCTATCAAGGGTCACTCCAAGATAAGTTGGATTTGGGGCATGCTTAAGCTTGAGCTCCGCTCAGGTGGATGTTTAGTTCTCTGGCAGCTTTTGCATTGTGGAGATGGAATACACTGGAGACGGTTTTTGCTGGGCTTGGGTTTTAGGCGCCAGATTTTGCAGAACTGGTCCAGTTTGGCAAGATCTTCCGTGAGCACCCGTTCCAGTGGTTCAAAGTCTGGTGCTTGGAATGCCCAAACAGATGTCGTCTGCATAGGTGAATTTGCGGGATTTTGTAGTAGGCAGGTCGTTTAGTAGAGGTTGAAACAGAGTTGGAGCTAGAACTGAGCCTTGTGGGAGGCCGTTTTCTGCATTCTCCATGCACTTGTCTTCTGACTGAGGTGGACTCTGAACCTTCGGTTGGTCAGCAGGGTTTTTATAATTGCTGTTGCCCAAGCAGGGATCGCCTTTATAAGTTTCAGGAGGAGGCCTTTGTGCCAGACCGTATCATAGGCGGCTGTAAGGTCGAGAACACAGCCCCCTGTCTTCAGTCTGCTCTCGAAGCCATTTTCGATGAAGGTGGTTAGGGCCAGTACTTATATTACTTATTAATTATACAATAATAATTTTAGTTTATATCCCTGATCGGTGATGGAGTTAAGTGTAATATTGCATTTCTTCTGTGTATCATCAATAAACTCATGCAGTACTATAACAGGACACATTCACAAATATTCGAGACCCATTGTAGTGCATAATTTTATATTTTAGCAATATTTTGTTATTAAAAGTTTTTTTTAAACTATAATCAACCGAATTAACTACAAAACACCCATTATTATACACAGCAGAAGGACCCGTTTGACTGCAACTGTTGCATCAGTGTTGCCCATTTGTCAGTAAATATTTAACTAAAAATGATTTATTTCGTTATTTGGGTGTTTTTGTGTCCTACGTTTGGTTGTTAAGTCATTCCGGCCATTCGGCTCCCCAATCATGGCGGTATTATGATTAAGTTTTTAATTTTTAGATACTCGTGCAGGGGCAGCGCAGTGGCGGAGTGGTTAGCACTGCGGCAGCACAGTAACTCACCCTTGGCCGTGGGATCCTTGGTTCGATCCCAGCCCCGACCACAGTGATCTGTGTGGAGTTTGCATGTTCTCCCCGTGTCTGCGTGGGTTTACTCCGGGATTTCTTCCCGGGTTTCATCCCACATGCCAAAAACATGCAAGTTAGGTTAATTGGCATCAAACTGGGGATTCTAAAATTGTCCTTAGGTATGACTGTGAGATGTGAATGGTTGTCTCTCTCTCTGTGTTTGGCCCACGCAATTGGACTTGGCGATCTGTCCAGGTTGTACCCTGCCTCTCGCCCAAAGATGCTGGGATAGGCTCCAGCCCCCCGCGACCCAAAAAGGACTATGCGGAAGAAGATTGATGGATTGGATGGATACTCGAGCAAGAAGAGGACTCACGGGCCTGCATAGTACAGTGGTACCAAACAGGTGAAGCAGAAGCAGGGACTCCCATCTACCACTGACTGGGCAGGCTGGGTGTGCCTCCCCGCAAAGGACCGTGGTCTGCCCAGTCGGGCCGCTGCTTCTCCCGGTATGTTCTGTGTTGGATACACCAGTGTTCTTTGTCAGACCCGGGTCCCCGCTGACGCTCCACCCAGTCTGCTCACGTGCCTCATGTTCCCCATATATGCCGAGTTATCCTTTAGACCTACGCAATTACAGCAACTTTATGGTATAATTTTTTAAGCATTAAATCTTCAGTATTATCTTTTTGTAGTCAAATCTGTCGCTTTTCACTTCCTTGTTTTGCTCATGGTGCACTGTGGTTACTGATGTCATGATGTCGCATATTATCCAATCAGTATGGAGTCAATGCAAAACTCCGCCCACACCTCTAGAAGCCAGAGCGTGAGGAGAGAGCGATGACTAAACTTTAATTGATAAAAATTACATATTTTGACTGAACAACTCCATACTCGGGGATGCACACCCTCATAACCTCAGCAAAACACGTATAAAATCTTAGGTCAGTCTGACTAATGGTTCAAGAGATATGCATGGAAAAGACACACACATGCACACACACATACACACACAGACAGGGATTCCGTGCATAGATAGTAAATGCAGCATTTACCATAGTGCAACTGCAATGTTAACTTTGAACCTATGACCCCTTGACCCCAAAGCCATAGTTAGGTGAGGGCGTAAGTCGTCCAAGATATGTATTAGATACAACTACTGTATTGATTTGAAAAGCCTACATCATTTCATTCAGTAGTTACTGCATTTAGAAGATTTAGGGAAAAATCTGACCTGACCTTTGACCTCAAGGTCATCCGATGAGAGTGGAATTGCAATATGCGTATCATCAGAGTACAGTGGTGTGAAAAAGTGTTCGCCCATTCCTGATTTCTCATTTTTTTTGTATGTTTGTCACACTTAAATGTTTCAGATCATCAAACAAATTTAAATATTAGACAAAGATAACACAAGCAAACACAAAATACACTTTTTAAAAGAAGGTGTTTATTATTAAGGGAAAAAATTCCAAACCTACATAGCCCTGTGTAAAAAAGTGATTGCCCCCTAAACCTAATAACTGAGTGGGTCACCCTTAGCAGCAACAACTGCAATCAAGTGTTTGCGATAACTGGCAATGAGTCTTTTACAGCGCTGTGGAGGAATTTTGGCCCACTCATCTTTGCAGAATTTTTGTAATTCAGCCACTTTCGAGGGTTTTCCAGCATGAACCGCCTTTTTAAGGTTATGCCATAGCATTTCAATTGGATTCAGGTCAGCACTTTGACTAGGCCACTCTAAAGTCTTCATTTTGTTTTTCTTAAGCCATCCAGAGGTGGACTTGCCAGCGTGTTTTAGATCATTGTCCTGCTGCAGAACCCAAGTGCGCTTCAGCTTGAGGTCACGAACAGATGACCAGACTTTCTTCTTCAGGATTTTTTGGTAGACAGCAGAATTCATGGTTCCTTTTACAACGGCAAGTCTTCCAGGTCCTGAAGCAGCAAAACAGCCCCAGACCATAACACTACCACCACCACATTTTACTGTTGGTATGATGTTCCTTTCTGAAATGCTGTGTTACTTTTACGCCGGATGTAATGGGACACACACCTTCCAAAAAGTTCAACTTTTGTCTCGTCAGTCCACAGAGTATTTTCCCAAAAGTCTTGGAAATCATCAAGTGTTTTCTGGCAAAACTGAGATGAGTCTTTATCTTCTTTTTGCTCAGCAGTGGTTTTCGTCTTGGACCTCTGCCATGCAGGCCATTTTTGCCCAGTCTCTTTCTTACGGTGGAGTCATGAACACTGACCTTAACTGAGGCAAGTGAGGCCTGCAGTTCTTTTGGATGTTGTTATGGGGTCTTTTGTCACCTCTTGGATGAGTCGTCACTGCGCTCTTGGGGTAATTTTGGTCGGCCGGCCACTCCTGGGAAGGTTCACCACTGTTCCATGTTTTTGCCATTTGTGGCTAATGGCTCTCACTGGAGTTCGCTGGAGCCCAAAGCTTTAGAAATGGCTAGAAAATTGAACTCAGCTTTCCAAAGATGTGATAAACCACAGTTAATTTATGTTTTAACAGGGGGGCAATCACTTTTTCACACAGGGCCATGTAGGTTTGGATTTTTTTTACCCTTAATAATAAACACCTTCAATTAAAAACTGCATTTTGCGTTTACTTCTGTTATCTTTGCCTAATATTTACATTTCTTTGATGATCTGAAACATTTAAAGTCTGACAATCATACAAAAAAATGAGAAGTCAGGAAGGGGGCAAACACTTTTTCACACCACTGTATATCAAACCATGGTACCAAATTTCAAAACAATAGGAACAAAACTGTAGGAGGAGTTGATTTCACAAGACAGTTACTGTCTATGAAGCGAGGTGAAACAGGAGGTCATAGGTCAGGTGCTACAATTCCTGCAAAAATCATCCGATCAGAACCAAATTGTAATATGCGCATCCTCAGTGTATATCAAACCATGGTACCAAGTTTCAAAACAATCGGACCAAAACTGTAGGAAGAGTTGATTTCACTAATGGGATAGACAGATGGATGGACTGACCCATAGCATAATCCCCCTTCGGTCTTCGACCCCTTTGGGCTTCGACCGGCAGGGATAAAAAATGAGTCATAAGTTAACAAGTGAAACGGCTCCAATTAATGAGAAATATATCACAAAATTTTTGAGAATGTACAAGAAAAAACTTAAAATTTACTATTAAAAATGCGAATTTAAATGAAATAAAGTTTAAAATGTACCCCTCCCCCCAAAAAATTACATTTAAAGGGAAAAATGGAAAACACTAACTGAAGAGAAAAAAAATCACAAAGTAACAAGAGTAAAACCATTACTCACAACTCAAGTAAATATTTTAGTAGATACTTTTTTACTCTGACTCAAGTAACTCTTCTGGTGATCACTGCTACTTATACTTGGGTAATTAACATCAAAAAGTAGCACTACTTTTACTTCAGCACAGTTGCTGATACTCTACCAACTTTTGTCAGTTTATCTGTCCACCTGAACACACTCTGTCTGTACAGTTCTTAGAGGCGTGGCTTTGATAGGCTCTGTGAGGGGAGGGGTGGCAGTTTTTCAGCTTTGTGGTATCAAATTCAAAAAACTACTTCCCCACTGGGGCTGTAATGGTGTTAAACAGTTAGCCTCACCTGCACTGCAAAGGTTCCCAGAACAATGGAGCAGAAGATGGGGTTGGCAAAGATGCCGTCAAAGACGTTTCTCTCTCCATGGATCTTGCGAGCGTTGATTTCGTTGAAAAGCTGCATGAGGACGAAGGTGTTGAAGATGATGGTGTAGTGCTCAGAAGGAGGGGAGTGGAGCGGAGCGTTACGGCCACTGTCGATGTTAAACATGCGCTCGCCTGGAGAGTAAGAACAGAGGAAAAGGTTGGAAAGTGAAAAAGCAGAAAAAGTAACAATAACTGTATTGTAGGTTCAGACTTAGAAAGATTAGAGTTATGTTAGAGAAAGGATTGAGTTATTTTTTCAAGGAGAGCTTCATAATATCTTTTAATCTATCAGCACAAACAAGAAGCAGTAATAAATTTCCTCTGTTGTGTCTGTCATGATTTTACTTAAGAAGAAGGAATGGCTGTTTTTTCCATGAAAATAACATACCATGCATGCGCCCAGCACTGTCTTGATTGCCTTTCTATCCCCCAGTTCAGGACTGGCAAAGAAGTTATTGTTTTACTTTGAAATAGAGCCTCACAACGGGCAAACTCCATCCTAATTCCATGAAAGCATCAAAATTAGGGGTGGGAATCACCAGACAGCATATGATATGATACATATCAAGATACTATCACAAGCTTGCAATAAGCAGAGTATTTGATGTCATAAATTGTGGTTTCCCATCACAATCTTTGTCTTGTTCAACTCCTGGCTAGATCTCAGGAGTCACTCTTTTGCTGTTCTGACCTAACCAGCCAGTGAACATTTAACACAATCTAGTAGACTGGAAAGTCAATTAGTTTTTATTACTCTGGTAACTAAATAGGTAAGTTTGTATTCACAACATTTTATAATAATTCTTAAAGTATCATGATACAGGGTCTATGAATTGATACAGTATCATCACCACAAAGTATCACAATACTACAATGCTTTGATTTTCTCCCCCACCTCTAATCAAGATGGAAGAAAATTCTTCTGTCTCATACTGCTGAAATGCAAAAATGTGGTAAAGCAGTGCCCAAAATCTGCAAGTGATTTTTTTCCCTGCACATCAATTCACATCCGTCCATTCTGAAATTTCTCATGTATAGAGATCTATTTTCGTTCTATTTTGACCACTTCAAGCAATTTTTTGCTGACAGTGGAGCAGTTTGGTCATGCTAGGCCTAAGCTCATTTACAGACGTGGACAAAATTGTTGGTACCCCTCTTTTAATGAAAGAAAAACCCACAATGGTCACAGAAATAACTTGAATCTCACGAAAGTGGTAATAAATAAAAATTCTATGAAAATTAACCAATGAAAATCAGACAATGCTTTTGAATTGTGGTTCAACAGAATTATTTTAAAAAAACAAACTCATGAAACAGGCCTGGACAAAAATAATGGTATCCTTAACTTAATATTTTGTTGCACAACCTTTTGAGGCAACCACTGCAATCAAACAATTTCTGTAACTGTCAATGAGACTTCTGCACCTCTCAGAAGGTATTTTGGCCCACTCCTCATGAGCAAACTGTTCCAGTTGTCTCAGGTTTGAAGGGTGCCTTCTCCAGACAGCATGTTTCAGCTCCTTCCACAGATGTTCAATAGGATTTAGATCAGGGCTCATAGAAGGCCACTTTAGAATAGTCCAGTGTTTCGCTCTTAGCCATTCTTGGGTGTTTTTAGCTGTGTGTTTTGGGTCATTATCCTGTTGCAAGACCCATGACCTGCAACTGAGACCAAGCTGCCTGACACTGGGCAGCACATTTCTCTCTAGAATACCTTGATAGTCTTGAGATTTCATTGTACCCTGCACAGATTCAAGACACCCTGTACCAGATGCAGCAAAGCAGTCCCAGAACATAAGAGAACCTCCTCCATGTTTCACAGTAGGGACAGTGTTCTTTTCTTGGTATGCTTCATTTTTGCGTCTGTGAACATAGCGCTGATGTGCCTTGCCAAAAAGTTCCAGTTTTGTCTCGTCTGTCCATAGGACATTCTCCCAGAAGCTTTGAGGCTTGTCAACATGCAGTTTGGCAAATTCCAGTCTGGCTTTTTTATGATTTGTTTTCAACAGTGGTCTCCTCCTTGGTCGTCTCCCATGAAGTCCACTTTGGCTCAAACAACGACGGATGGTGCGATCTGACACTGATGTACCTTGACCTTGGAGTTCACCATGAATGTGTTTAGAGGTTGTTCTGGGCTCTTTTGTTACCATTCGTATTATCCGTCTCTTCCATTTTTCATCAAGTTTCCTCCTGCGGCCACATCCAGGGAGGTTGGCTACAGTCCTGTGGATCTTAAATTTCTGAATAATATGTGCAACTGTAGTCACAGGAACATCAAACTGCTTGGAGATGGTCTTACAGCCTTTACCTTTAACATGCTTGTCTATAATTTTCTTTCTAATCTCCTGAGACAACTCTCTCCTTTGCTTCCTCTGGTCCATGTTTAGTGTGGGACACACCATGTCACCAAACAGCACAGTGACTACTTGTCACCCTTTAAATAGGCCGACTGACTGATTACAACTTTGTAGACACCTGTGATGTTAATTAGAGGACACATCTTGGTTAAACATGTCCCTATGGTCACATTATTTTCAATCTTTTCTAGGGGTACCATCATTTTTGTCCAGGCCTGTTTCATGAGTTTATTTTTTAAAATAATTGTGTTGAACCACAATTCAAAAGCATTGTCTGATTTTCACTGGTTAATTTTCATAGGAATTTTTTATTTATTACCACTTTTGTCAGATTCAAGTTATTTCTGTGGACCATTGTGGGTTTTTCTTTCATTAACGAGGGGGTACCAACAATTTTGTCCAAGTCTGTAGTTTTGGCCCATAACAAGTTTAGGAAGGTTTTTAAAATTTGATTTATTTTTAATTAAGTTTTTTGTTCCTCCTCATGTTGACCTGGAAGTGACAGCACTTGAAACAAAAGATCTCATTGGTTCAACACGTACAGTACATTCCTGCAGTGAAAGTCCACCGGGATCAAGGTCTGTGCAGATATTTTTTCCATTGCAGTAATGTTGCACAGCAATGTGTGTAAGCTATTAAGATCCCAAATTTAAGGGGGGTGGCTGTGGCACAGGTGTACTGTGGCCGACTACTGATCGGGGGAGTCAGGAGTTCGATTCCTGCTTGTCTGCAGTCTGCATGTCGAAGTGTCCTTCAGCAAGAACACTGAGCCCCCAGTTGCTCCTGGTGGGTCCAGGCCAGCGCCTGTGTATGGCAGCTCCGCCGCCCATCAGTGTGTGAATGTGTGAGTGAATGGGTGGATAGCAGGATCTGTAAAGCACTTTGGTCATCTAGAGATGAGAAAAAAAGTGCTATATAAGTGAACACACTTTACCCACTGATTCTGGTTCAAATTATTTTTTTTTTCAGATGAAAATCCACACTCAGTGTTAAAATAGTCTGAATATATCAGACCAACTATTTTTGCTAAGTATTATTGCTAAGTACAAACAATTTTGGAACATGACATAGAGCTCCTTAAACTGTTCTTATTTAGGTAACATAAAGGGCTCCAGCATCACTGAGGGCCCTCACAAGCACAGAAGTACCAACAAGTGTATGTACACACCTATGAACAGCAGGGTGAAGATAATGACCAGCTGGTACACTCCATGGCCCAGGATGTTCTTCATCATGGTCAATGAGATGAGCGGGTTGTTCCGGCCCGTAGGGTTTCCGTAGCAACAGGGCCCTCAGTGGGGGGGCTCCGTGGCCAGGGCCAGAGAAGCAAACGTGTCCATGATCAGATTCACCCACAGCATCTGCACTGCTTTGAGAGGAGAGTCCTGCATAGATTTGGAACCAGAGGCCGATGTTCAGGGAATCATACAGAGATGAGTGTGCCTTCATTGACATAGACACATATGATCATATAAAAGATGGTTTCACAGCCATGCATCAGAAAATCAGTCACTTTTCCAGTGATGTCATGATGTTACATAAAATTATAAATACCAGACAAAGTTTAATTCTATTTTTTCTTTCTAAAAGCTTTTTTTTAAAAGCTCTGCATTAATAACTGAAGACTATATTTGGTATCTCAAACAGGTTCATTTTGTCTTCTTAATGATAAAACTGATATTGATCTTCTATTAAGACAAAGCAAAGGGATGTCTCATACCTTTGACATGTTTCGACTGTCATCTGCAGTCTTCTTCAGAAAGCGTCATTTGACGTCCGTTACGTGTCACATCAGCTGTTTTATCTTTTCCATGGGTGTGACCGACCTGACAGATCTGCCAGGTCGGTCACGCCCCCCACCATGCAATGGTCTCTGGAGGAGAGAGTCCCAGGTGTGTGAGAGCATGAATGCTCCATCATCTCAGATCATGGTGTTGTGGGGTCGCTTCCCGATTTCAACTGCTTCTTTGATCCAGTGTTTGTGTTTGTTGTTCTCTGATCCAATTATTTTTGCATTGCTCCGGTCCATGATGTGGTTGTTTTTCTTGCAGAGGTCTGATATTGCTGATTTGAGATTTTCCTGTTCTGCCTTTTTTTTTTGCGTTCTTGTGAGTCACCCTGCTGTTTCTTTTTCACATTCTTTTTGGTGTTCCCTTTTTCACGTTGCAAACATCCTCCCCATTTCTCTAATGTATTTTTTTTTACCTCCGCAAGGAGGTTATGTAATTGGGGTGATTTGTCTATTTGTTTGTCTGTGTGTTTGTTTGTCTGTTAGCAGGATTACGCAAAAATTACTGTATGGATTTTGATGAAATTTTGTAGTCTTGAAGCAGCCTTGGCAGAGGTATGCACTCTTTCAACTTTCAAAGCTGGCTGCAAATCTCATGAGACACAAGATATTACTTCTACTGAAGAAAGCGCATACCTCCACCAAGGCTGCTTCAAGGTCCTTGGTGGAGGCATGCAGTCTCAGATCATCACCAAAATTTAATAGGTTCATCCTTGGCCCAAGGGCTACTTCTGGTAAAAACTTCATCAAAATCCATACAGTAGTTTTTGCATAATCCTGCTAAAAGTCAGCCAGCCAGATAGCCCTTCTACTGTATATCAGAGAGCACATACCTTGGCAGAGGTATGTGCTCTCTGAGTGCTTTTCTAGTTTTTCACATGATTTGCATGGTATTTCATAAATTACGTTGCATTTTTTGTTTGGTTGTATTTTCTCCTGGGGGAGAACGAAAAGCTGCTGCAGTTTTGTGTGGGGTTTTATTGCCGTGTTTACTCCATGTTTTTTCATGATTCTTTGTATGGGTTCAGTTATTCCCCGGATGCATGGTAGGGTCACTATGTTTTTGTGGTTTTCTGTTTTTGGTGTGTGTGTTTTTTTTCCTTTTTGTTTTTGTTCTTGGCCTTTGTTTTGGACTTGAAGTTTTCCTTTGTTTATCGCCAATGTTGGATATTGGTAGTCCATGAGTGCGAGTCGTATATGCCATTCTTCCTTCTGCCTGTCCTCCTCGTCCGTGAAGATGGTAGTCTGTTCATATAATGTCCTCACAACTGAAAGTTTGTGTGCCGTGGGATGTTCAGATGTCCAGAGTAGGTACTGGTCCAGGTGTGTTGGGATGGACTGATGGAAAATGGGAGGAAAAAGTTGACGAGAGGCCATGCATTGAAAAGATAATGTACTCCAAAGATAAACAGGGCTACTACAGGTAAAACAAAGAATTACTAGATTAAATAACAGCATGTTAAAACAACGCTGAAATATATAATAAACTGTAATGGTTTGCAAGTCTTGGGGGCCAGTCAGTACTCCTGGAAATTCTTCAAGATTAAAAAAAATATTGAAACTCTACTAGTTAATTAACGCAAGCAGGTTTTTTGGTCAGAATAAATGTAAACATACTAGATTCAAAAGGGTTTCCTTCTGTTTGTGAGATTTCAGAAGGTTCAGTCCATTTTCATGAAAATGTCAACTTCATCAAGCATGTTCAGAGATTATGTACAGATTCAAAATACTGCCAGAGTTATAACTCAAATTTCCAATATGAAATAATTTAACTACACCCCAAATTTTCTTGAGTATATTACTGTCATTCGCTTGCTACATACCTGAGTGATTCAGCAGTTTTCTATTTATAGACCATTTGAAATCTGTCACCAGGATTACTCAAACATATGAAGGGTGTCGCTCTATACCAGTTCTACACTTGCCTATTCAGCACAGATTTGAAGACCTGGTCATTAAAGATTTCACTGATCACATTTGTCTTCCCTGCTTGGTTGTCTCCCTGTTTTATATCTCACATCTTTTGACCTACCGTTCTGGTCCTGGGTCCTTCAGATCTCACCATCAACTATTGTTCCACAATTTATAGAGGGAATACAAATTTGACTGTTTTTACTAAGCCTGCAACAAGAACAAATTTTGTTTGGTGATAAATTGCCCCAGAAATTCTCACAATAAATGTTATTGCTGTTGACACAGTGAAGACCATTTTATGTCACTGACAAAATGATCCTAATCCTTCTTTAAAAAAGTTTCGAACTTTTATGTATCAACAATATTCAACAAGGACAGCTCGGTGGAACACTGGTTAGCACTGTTGCTTCACAGCAGGAAGGTCGTCGGTTTTAACCCAGCAGCTGGCCAGTGGCCTCCTTTCTGTGTGGAGTTTGCCTGTTCTCCCCATTTTTGTGTGGGTTTTTGGCAGTACTCCATTTTCCTCCCACAGTTTAAAGACATGCACATTGGGTTAATTGGCATTAAAGCAACACTATGCAAGAGTTTGACTTTAAAATAATGTTTCCAAAATTAATTTGTTGGTACATCATCCTTTGACCTTTGAATGTCACTTCCCACATAGCCTGAGGGAGTGGGCCCAGATTCCCTGCAACAGCTCTGTTATTGGTAAGAACACTGTGAAAGGACTTAGATATATGGCGAGTATGACCTGAGTCCCTCATGTCAGGTCAGGCATTGGTTTGCTTGCTACCGGATAACCATGAAAGCCGGTACTACCTGTCTCATGGGTCGGGCCGTCGGCGACTCAACTGGCAACCCCGCCCTTCCAAGGGCGTGAAGGGTGAAACTGGGCATCATGGCAGAACTAAAAACAATATCTGTCACAGGTCTGTGGTGGACAACTCCCAGTTACACGGGGTGAGACTGGACATCCTGGCAGATAAGCACACCTGTCGCAAGGTCTGTGGTGGACTTTTGCAAGTCGGTGCATCGTGACATACACTACACAAAGAGCAGAGATAAACAAACCTATCATCTGGTCAGTCACTGCAACAGATACTGGAGTCAGTTTGTCTTGGCCTGTCCTTGCCACTGATAACACCTCTATCTGCCAAGAATGTGCCACTAGTCCAGCAAAAGCTAGTGGTACTCAAATACTTTGCAAGCAGTTTCATGAAATGGTCAGTCAGAAGGCAACTCATACCAGCTCGGACGTCGCCCAGGTTAACAATGTCAGGAGTGCCTGGCAGCAGAGGGCAAAGGACAGAGCTGCGTGGAGGAATCTGATCAGACCTAAATGAAACAGTCATTGTCACCCCGACAGACTGCTATGATGATGATGATGATGTGTTGGTTTCCTGTATACTGTGATTTTGATGCTGCCGTTGTCCTTATGGTGAATTTTTATGTCTAGAAAGTTTATGGCCCAGTTTGTTTCTTCTTCATGTGTAAATTTGATGTTTCCAGTGCTGTCTATGGTATTCAGGTGGTCTGTAAGGTCTTGTGTGTGTGTCCATGTTTTCTTTTTTCCAGGATGTCATCCACATATCTTCTCCAGAACATGGGTCTGCATGCTGTTGGGGCTGTGTTGATGGCTCTGATTTCCAGGTCTTCCATGAAAAAGCTGCTCATTATTGCAGAAAATGGGTCTCCCATTGTGAATCCTTCTTTTTGTTTGTATGTTTCGTTTTTGAATTGGAAGTAGGTGGATTTGGCAACAAACTGTAAGAGTTGTGATATGTTGTTAACTGTGAGGTCTGTGCATTTTTTGAGTGTTTTATCCTTCTTGAGGTGTTCCTGTATAATGTGTAAAGTGACATCAATGGGGTTTTTTTGTAAATAATGACACCACATCGTGAGAAATGAATATCTCATCTGTTTCCACTTTCAGGTTGTTGAATTCATGTGCCAGTTCTTTTCAATTTTTACAGTGATGTTCTGTTAGTCCAAGGATGGGTTTGATAATTTCTACTAGTGCTTTTGATAAATTATAGGTGACTGAACCAATACTGTCTACTATGGGGTGTAGTGGAGTATCTTTCTTGTGCATTTTTGGTGTGCCATAGATCCGGGGGTGATACTTGCAGTGAGTGGCAAATGGTCATATGCACTCTTGAGTTATTTTATTGGTTTCCAGCAGGGGTCAGAACGGGGCCTTTAGAGTTTTCTTCTTTTCTTCTGTGGGGTCTTTTTTGAGGATTTCTTATGTATCTTTATCTACCAACATGTTTTCCATCTGTGTTTTGTATGCTTCTTTGTCCATGATGACTGTCATCCTGCCTCTATCTGCCGGTAATATGATGATTGTGTCATCTTTTCTGAGTGCGTCTATGGCTTCTTCTTCATTTCTGGTCATGTTTTTTTCCAGTAATTTGGCTGATTTTAACACTCCTGCCACCACGTTTTGTATTTCTGCTTTTTTTCCTTGGTTTGACATGCCAGTTCCGTTGCTAATATATATTCACATGGGATCTTTCTTGGTGTGACCGCAAAATTGAAATCCTGGGAGAGGGCTTTCTTTTCTGTTACTGTGAGTGTGCGTTTTGATAGGCTGCAGATCCATTTTTCGTTGATTTCCCTCGGTGTTTGTTCTTTCCCGTTTTTTCTTTCAATTATTTTTTTTTCAGTTTCTTTATCTGTCATTTTTTGTGATGGTGAATTCCTCTTCATCTGTCTGTTTTAGATGTGCATCAATTTCTTTTTGCGTTTCTTCCCTCACCGCGAATCGTGTTTTAAAAACGCTCATTTCCTGGTTCAGAACGGCATTGTGTTTTAAAAACATAGTGACCCTACCATACATCCGGGGAATAACTGAACCCATACAAAGAATCATGAAAAAACATGGAGTAAACATGGCACTAAAACCCCACACAAAACTGCAACAGCTTTTGGTTCACCCGAAGGACAAAATACATCCAAACAAAAAATGCAACGTAATTTATGAAATACCGTGCAAATCATGTGAAAAAACATACATAGGAGAAATGGGCAAGATGTTTGCAACATGAAAAAGGGAGCACCAAAAAGAATGTGAAAAAGAAACAGCAGTGCGACTCACAAGAACGCAAAAAGAAAAGGTATAACTGGAAAACCTCAAGTCAGAATCAGAATCAGAATCAGAATCAGAAAAGATTTATTGCCAAGTACATTAACAGATCACTGATAACATACGAGAGAATTTGACTTGACACAGAAAATGAACCTGCATTTCCAGTGACACGGCTGCATCGGGGACGCGCCTGCCAACAGGATAGAGGGTACAGATAGCATAAGAATAAGAATAATACAAGGAACAATAGGAAGGAGCAAAAAAATCATTGCTTCAGAATACTGGTTGCATAATCAATCAATATTATGATTACAAGGAAAAAAAAAGCTCTCAATGCACATTCGCGGACAAGTTTCACAGGACACAGGACACAAGAGAGCAGTGTGTGTATCTTTATTTCAGTTCGTGGATCAATATGTGTGCACTGTTGATGCAAAGTGTTGTGATAATAGGAGAACAACAAGGGCACTTGGCAGGAGATGTTTTGTCTGGCTGCTCGCCAATCGTCCTTGCGATTATCTGAGCAGGTGCTGTCCAAGGCCTTGTGCTCGTTGTTTTGAAAACACAGACTGCAGACAGCCAGGAGGAATTTTCATGGGGAAATTGGGCCAAATAGGACTGATCACAGAGAAGGAGCTTTTTATTTCTTCTGTAGATTCAGTACTTAATCCTTCATTGCGGGGCTTTGAGTCCGTCGTGGATAGACCTGAGCATGAACATGATGTAATCCACCTTCCGAGACAGTTCTCCATTTGTCGCTATCAGGGTCTTCTCCAATTTTTCAATTTGACAGATGCACCTCGCCTGGCCAGCATTTTGATAGGTTGTATCCATCTTCAGCAATTTGCGGTACACCAGGACAATCCCAGTTCCAATCAGAAAGATCCTGATCACCATTATTACGAAGACATACAAATCTTCAATATCTTCAATAGAGAGATTAGTGAGACACAAGATCCTCCAATTACTTGTGTCACGTAAATAGCCCGCTGGAGCCGTTCCTGCGGGGCAGACAGCTTCCCCCGGAGCACTTTTCCTTGTTGAAAAAATAGTGTCAATTGTGTTCAAAGCCCAGCTTATTAACTCCATAATTTCTTTCGACGGTCGCAGTTAGACGCAGACAGACAACAGCAAGCTGGGATCCAGTAGTTGGGGGGGGAAGGAAAAAAAGTCAGAGCAAGAGAGAAGGAAAAAGCGTCTGCTCTCTTGGGAGGGCGGAAGTGAATAGAAGTCAGTAATATCAGACCTCTGCAAGATAAACAACCACATCATGGACTAGAACAACACAAAAATAATTGGATCAGAGAACAACAAACACAAACAGATCAAAGAAGCAATTGAAATCAGGACGCGAGCCCACAACACCATGAACAGAGATGATGGAGCCTTCATGCTCTCGCACACCTGGGACTCTCTCCTCCAGAGACCATCGCACGGCGGGGGGTGTGATCGACCTGGCAGATCTGTCAAATCTATCAGGTTGGTTATGGCTATGGAAAGGGTAAAACAGCTGATGTGACATGTCACGGATGTCAGATGACACTTTCTGAAGAAGACTGCAGACGGCAGTCGAAACATGTCAAACGCATGACACATCCCTTTGCTTTGTCTTAATAGAAGAAGAACATCAGTTTTGACTATATTCGGTATTTTAAGGACAGGCAGAAGACTTTTTCCCTTGTACTGAGGAGCTTCACAAAATGTGATGTTGATACTGTCAAGATGTCACAATATACAATATATTATATCACAACATTATTCCACTTAACACTTTTCATCTGATAGAGATTTCATGGTATCTGCAGCTGTAAGTTGAATTTCAGACTCTTTAAGCCTTTTTAAGACTGTTTCATCAAGTTTAAGACCTGACATTCATAAAACAGCACGATATAATTACAGCAGCCTTTTTCATTCATTTACCAGAACATAAAGTACTGCAAATTTTGGGTCATCAATCCAGCTCTTAATAAATTTCCACTTCTCAATGATCAATGTTGGCACTGGATAATTCAGTTATTCAAGATAAAATTCTGAGATTTTTTTTATTGCAAGAAAACATGAAAACAGATATGACATGAAACCTGTTATCGTGTTATAATATCTGTCATATTTCTAAGACATTTGAAAGGCAGATCTAAGGATTTATTGTAATTTTTAAGGAGAATTAAGTCTTAATTTTGGATAAACAAATTAAAGACTTTTTATGGACGTGCAGACATCATGGATCTATAATACGCATATAAACATATATATATATGTGCCCTTGCATCACACACATATGCCCCACCTCTTGTTTGTTGCTGTTTGTTGTTGCTGTGAGGTGCTTGGATGCATGTGTGTGGGTACGCATACACAGCCCTTCACTCGTGTGACAATTGAATGCTTTGTTTTGTAGCACCTTAAC
The DNA here is from genome assembly GCA_020510985.1 of Pholidichthys leucotaenia. Classification (NCBI taxonomy): domain Eukaryota; kingdom Metazoa; phylum Chordata; class Actinopteri; order Cichliformes; family Pholidichthyidae; genus Pholidichthys; species Pholidichthys leucotaenia. Next base: position 246,900,835 of record CM035843.1, on the reverse strand, counting down.
TCTTGCACTTTAGCATATCCACTTTGTACAGTTTCACTGCAGTTGTTCTTTTCATGTATGATCATTTGTTTGTGTGTTTTTGTGACCTGCTGGGGGACTACAGATGCAAATTAGCAGCACTGTTAAATCTGGCATGCTTACATTTGTATTAATGTTCATTAATATGTAATGTCCCTTTCAAATAAACATTAAACTTAAATATAATCCTCCATATCCTCAGCTCACATGCCGCAGAAAATCATTAGTGTGACATACAAGCAGGTGGAGCTTCTAAACCTTAACACTGTCTTCCAGCTGCCAACTGAAAACAATGAAGAAAAAATAAGTTTATTTTTTATTCAATTACAGCTTCCCTTCTAGCTCTGTCTGTACAGGATCATCCCCAAGAGTACAAACAGTTGGTTCTATTAATACTGTGGGTAGAATGTAATGGTGTGTCTCAACAAATAACAAAGGTACTTTTGAATGTGTCATTAAGGGATGAAGGATTTAGTCACTTGGTTGCATGCACAAATATCATCAAGAACTGCCACATGTTTTTTTAAATTATCTAGATCAGGATTAGGTAACCTTTACAACTGAGGAAAAAAATATCTTGAGAATTTTTGGCTCAAAAATTAGTGGAGCTGCAAAACAAATTTGAGCCTTAAAATGAATTTAAAACAACCAATTTAGAAACTGTAAATATCCCAATTATTCTCTTATAAATGTATTATTTTTCTTATTATATTTTTTCTTGTAATTTTGGCAACTTTTCTTCTCATAAATTTGCACCTTATAACCTGTAAATATGCTACTTTTTTATTTAAATTTGCGAAGTTTTACTGGAAATTTATACTTTTTTTTTTCTTAGACTTGCAACTATTTTCACAAATTAAGACTTTGTTTCTATAAACTGGCACCTTTTTCCCTGAAATTTATGACTGTTAATTTGTAAATTGTGAATTTTTAAAAAATAAATTTGCAAATATTACACACATATTTCTGAGATTCCTCATAAATTTTTGCATTTTACTTTGTTAAGTCATTGGTTATGGTCAAAAGAGCCTCATGTGGCTCTAGGGTTGTGGGCTGCAAGCCTCCAAACAAGATTTTAATAATATCTCACAGTAGAGACATTTTAAGGAGCCCTTCAGTGACAGCTGAAGTTGCAAAATCAATCACCTCCTCAGCAGTAAATCTACCCACCACCACCCCGCCCCCCCAATCTCCCTTATGATGTCTCTTCCAGACCTCCTGCCAGCTAGACTGACAGTGGCCAACTGCAACAAACCAGATAAGTGAATAAAAACACACCTGCACCTGAATTTCAAAGACCAAAGGCAGTTGTAAACAGCCATCTGGCTTTGGGCTTTATTCTCTCCCTCTATGCCTGTGTGACTGTTTCATGTTTATATGTCCCGCGGGACTTTAATCTGACTGCACGCTAACCCACGGGGACTTGTGTCGCAGTGGGGAGGAAGACTGAGATGCCCACAGGTAAATACTATTAATCTACACATGAAGCTAAATGGGCCCAGGGAAAAAGGCAAACCTCATGTTAGTACTAGAGACAATATAATAAAATCAGCAGTAGAGAACTGTAACTGCAGAGATGGCGGTTGTCTCACCCCGGAGGAGCCAATTAACAGTCAAAACGGGAAACAGATGAGTCAATAGCAAAGATCTAGTATATCCACAGTAGAAATTAGACACCATTTTAACTGTATAGTAGTAGACATATTCGCTCATTAGCACAGTAAAATTTCAAGGGTATTTATTTGCTTATTTACTTTAATTTTGCATTGCATTAGTCATCTATCAGAGACAAAGGACATGTCAGTACCAGTATAGTGCTTTTCTAGTCTAGTCAGTTTCAGTGTTGTAATCTACCATCAAGACTGGTATTCCCTCAAATGTGAAGTTTAGTATTTTGACCCAGAAAAGTTTAACATTTGGACCAGGAGAGGCAGGGACAGAATTGCAACCTTCCAATCAGTGCTCTGGTGAGTCGCCCACCAGCAGTCAATAAAGAGTAAAGGAAAAGAAAAGGGTTTTTAGTCTAATTATGAGTCAGAATTTGTTGATTTAATGCACAAATTTTTATGGTGACAAGTTATGTCTCTGTTTATTTTGAGGTGCTTCAAATTAACCACAAGTTGTCAAATGGCTGCAAAGTCTTTATCTGCTATATAAGTGCTGAAAAAGAAATAAAACTGCAAAGAATAGTGGTTTACAAACAGAGAAAATGCTATAATATTAAAATTCAATTGACTTCCCACTGAGAAAATAGTAATATTTGAAGAGTGACACACAGGGACTGTCAAGCGGTGGCCCTCGCGAGCCACCATAAGACGCCACAAGTCACTGGTGAGTTTGCACAGTTTATTAAGAGAACAGAAAAGAACACAAAATAACCAACCACGGGGGGCTAAAACACACTACAACAACACACAGACGACGATAGGGAATAATGGGTACATAAGGAAGCACACTTACGATCCCAGAAGTAGAATGGTCAGCGTACGAACAGAGGGATGCTCGCTCACATCTGACAATGGAGAGGTTTTTGACGAGACTACTGCACATTTTGCTCCCAGCCACCCTCTTAAGTAGGGGGCCGTTGATGAGGCGAAATGTGACACAGCTGACAGCTTTGACAGCCGGAAGCCCCTCCGAGCGCTGTCACAATAAAAGCTCGGAGAGCGAAAGGGGCACACAGCCGCCAGATGGCCAGGAATGGCGCATGGCTCGAGCGCGGACGAGATCAGCGCTCGAACCATAACAGTACCTCCCCCCCGAGGGCGAACTACGAGCGCCCTATGACACCCCATCCCCCCCCCGCCAGGGTGGGCGGATGGGGGCACAGGCCTGGAGGGTGAGAGCCAGCAAGAGCGGAGAAGAAAAGAAAAAAAAAACCAAGATGGATACAGGGAACAAATGGGGCGATTACACAGTGGGAGAAAAAAAAAACACAAACTAAGCCCATCGGCCATAAACAGAAACTCGGGTCAACGACCAAGATACATAGTGTCAAAGGAAAAACATATCATCCCCCAACAAAGGAAAGGGGGGAGAGGAAAAAAAACCACTACAAATGTTGAAACCCTGTAGTTTGACTCCATACATACAAACTGTACAGGCAACGAATGCACATTCAACAGAGGAAAAACAAAATACCCGCTAGGAAGCGGTGACATAAACAATTACATCCATATACGATTTGTACATATAACATTTCATACATATACAATCTCGTACACAAGACCCCCGCACATCCCAATTGATACAGGAGAACAGAAAAGCAACTAAGGGATGAAGGCAGTCTAAACCCCACGGCATGAAAGCCAAAGGTTCGGAGGGCCGCCCTGCATCTAGCGTCCATATCGCTGGCAGGGAGAAAAGGAACAGTTCCATGCCAGGAAACACAATCCTTCTGGCGGCCGGGCCAGGTCGCCGAACAGACAAGAAAGTTTGTCGGGTGGCCGACCCAGAACGCCAAACCGGCGAAACAGCTCATCAGGCGGCCGACCCGCATCATTCAGCCACCGGAACTGTAGGGGAGAAATTGAAGATGGCCTCCCTGGAGAGGGGGAAGACGAGGGAGAGCTGGGCCGAGTATTAGGAGCCCCAACGGCCCCCGGTGGAGATGAGCTGGGATGATGATTATGAGGACGATGATGATGAGCCAGTCCAGTGTCAGGTGGCAGAGGATCTGCAGCTCCCTCACCGACCTTGGACCAAACCAGCGCTGCACCCATGTCGGACCCCGACTGGATCGGAGCAGCACCCACGATGGACCCTGATTGGGTCTCGTCAGCACCCACGATGAACCCCGATTGGGTCAGTGCCGCTCCCGCGATGGACCCCGACTGGGTCGGCGCAGCACTGATAATGACCTCCAACCCTGAACCGGGACCTCCAGCACAGCGACTGGGATAGACTCCGCACCGGTGACACTGGGAGAAGGCTCGGGAGAAGAAAAAGAACAGGGATCAGGATCACCGGTAGCGACAGAGCCCAGCGAGACGAGGTCAGGTGCAGCAGATGGCTGCCCCTGGCTCGTCTCCCCGAGAGACAGGCAAAAATGCTCTAAAATAGAAAGAAGAAAAACAAAGTAGAGCACTTGCCTGTACTCGAGTTCTGTCGCCGTCCAGGACTTCAACGACCCGGGCTCAGACGGAAGAAGATCGTCATCTGGCTCCCACTCAGCTGTGTCGGGCTCTGCAGCTGGCATGATGTTCTCCGCAGCCTGTGGATCCTCCAGCGCAGGCGTCCACGCCGATAACCCACACGGCATGGTAGCAGGGGACCTTTGACCCGCTAGGTTGGACCACTCTTCCGTGGCGACCCGGGGACGCTTTATCGTTGGCGCAGGCTCCAGGCTGCAGTCCGCTCCTCTCCTCTGCCCACGACGTGGCTGCGGGGCCGGAACCAGGTTCTTCAGAACCACAGGCCCCCTCCTCATCCAGCGACATAGGCCTGGCGTCGTGGACCACTCAGCGGAGGGAAACACAGAGGCAGCAGGTTTAGTAATTACAGCTACAGCAGGTGGTAGGAGCTTGGGGGACTGCGAACCCCGAACTCCGCCCCCAGGAGTCAGACAAGGCAGATCACAATTATGATGGAAAGAATGAACTTGCACTTGCCTGTCTCCCGGAGGGAGGATGGTGCCAGCTGTAGGGGACGTTGTTCCTCCCTTTCCCCGCTGGATGGTGGCAGAGGGCCCCCTGGAAGGACCAGGAGGAGCCGCTCGTGATGGATCAAGGACGGGGCTCGCCGAAGCAGGACTCTTGGCACACACAGCAGCCGGGGAAGACGTCGAGGAGGAGGGGGCGACGGCCGAGCCAAACCGGGCACGATGAGCTGACAGGACAGCAGGGAAAGGTGACCTGGGGGGAGAGGCTGCGGGGGTTCCCTCCAGACGAGACGCAGGAGTGGAAGCTGTCTGAGAGGTGGAGTCCTTGCGACGACTCGGAACTGGATCTGGACGGGGTTCTCGCTGAGTCTTGTTTGGAACGTGGCGATGACGTTCACTGGCTAATGGCAAGGCGAAGGTGAGGTCCGGGAATCACCACTCCTGTGCAGAAACAGAAAGCTCGGCGTACTCAGGAAAGTCACTCAACTCTGGATTCCTCTCCACCAGCCTGACAGCCGCCGTCAGATGCCTAATTATCTGCATAGGGTGAACAGCGGAGCGAGCTGCCACCACTCAGTCCCAGATGGAAGCTGCTGTGTGTTGTAGCTTCTCCGAGGGATTCCCGAATGACGACACACTCCAACGGGGATCACCCCTGGGCGGTGCGAACTCCTGGACCGGAACGGAGGCAGGAATGGGATCCAGACGTAAGGAGTGAGGATGCCTCCTCTTCGGGTTCCTGCCGGGGTTTCCCTCCAGCCCACGGAGTCTCTCCCACTGAGCAGCGATGTCAGCCTTCCTCGCCATAATTTCCAGGTGGTTGGAATAGCGGGGAAGGCACATTATAATGTCCTCACCGAGGTCCAGGTGTCGGCGTATATTGCTGGGGGTGTCGTAAAGCGTAGCGGTGAAAAGCGTTCCATCAACATAGTCCAGGGCCTCTGCTAGCTCGTAGCCCAGGCGCCGAACGCTGCGCCTGAAAGACGACATCCCCCCAACAAGCAGTCACCCAGACAGGGAAGAACAAATGTCCAATTAAAGCAAACTCACCGGGAATGGCGTCTTGGTCTGGCGTCTCCGTTTAGGCGCCCTGGCGGCAGTCTACTTTCAAGCGGTGGCCCTCGCGAGCCACCATAAGACGCCACAAGTCACTGGTGAGTTTGCACGGTTTATTAAGAGAACAGAAAAGAACACAAACTAACCAGCCACGGGTGGCTAAAACACACTACAACAACATACAGACAACGATAGGGAATAATGGGTACATAAGGAAGCACACTTACGATCCCAGAAGTAGAATGGTCAGCGTACGAACAGAGGGATGCTCGCTCACGTCTGACAATGGAGAGGTTTTTGACGAGACTGCTGCACATTTTGCTCCCAACCGCCCTCTTAAGTAGGGGGCCACTGATGAGGCGAAATGTGACACAGCTGACAGCTTTGACAGCCGGAAGCCCCTCCGAGCGCTGTCACAATAAAAGCTCGGAGAGCAAAAGGGGCACACAGCCACCGGATGGCCAGGAATGGTGCATGGCTCGAGCACGGACAAGATCAGCGCTCGAACCATAACAGGGACTAGCCTGACAGAATTCTTCATTGATCATGGAACAGGATTATTTATGGTTTGAGTTAAAAAAAAGGCATATAGACAAAGATGTGCTCTCTCTACATTTAAGATTAGTTTGAAAACTTAAGGTTGAAGTTAGGGTTGGATCAGCCCATGAGCCATCTTATAGCTATTCTCCTATAGGCCCAGGCTGATGGAAGCTTTCAGTGATACAATGAGCACTTTTCCTTCACTCCCCATGAAGTTTTATGGCTTCATCTATTGCTTTCCTCTTCTCTTTACTCCTACCCCTAAACTGTTCATCGATGATGCCCGACTTCTCTATCAAATTAGTTTTTCTCCGCACTGTCGCCAAATTTGTGCTCATAGGTTTCTATTAAATTGCTGGGGAACTTTTTTAATATTGAAGGGTCTTGCCATAAATTACAAAACACAGCAAGAAGATGGTTGTAAACTGGCACTGTAAAAATACAAAACATCTTAATTAAAAGTGTGTATTTTATTATTCATTAGTGGCTGAAAATATACCCCATTTTTAGCATCTATTATAGTGCTGTCTACAGAACTTTTCAAAAACTGCTCCTATTTAATAGAGGATAACCATCCCAGGAATCTTCTTAAAATATACTATAAATAAATATGGAGTTATTTCCTGTTGTGTTGTGCCCTTTACTATAATACCCCCCCCCCACACACACACACATAGCACACCACCACCACCACCACCACCATATTAAAAAGAATTTCATATCTCACCTCATTTTACCTCAATGGTATTTGTAATCTAGTGAGACAGTACTGACTGCCCTGGTGCAATATATACAGTATTTATTGTACTATAATAATCTATGCAGTGACCATGATGTAGGTTAGTACAGACTTCTGCTCTTGAATATGATGTTTATCTTTTTAGTGGTGGAAGTTTTTGCCTTGTCATAACAGGAGGTGGAATGGAAACATTGACAGTGGCACAGATCCATTAAGTGCTCATGTAAACTGTTCCAATGAGGCAGCATAAACAGTATCAGGGCTGAAAATGTAATGCAGCCATTTTTAATGTAACTGAATCCACCACCACTTTTTCTGCTATGACAAAATATATCTGCTACGGAAAAGGATGATGTAGCTGCAGGATTCGTGCCAACGCACCAATCAACAATGGTATACCGTACCTCCTCAATTAGAGACCAGCACTATTTTTCCTCGAATTACATATCAATTGATTTGTCTGGAATGGGCTGTTAAACTTTGAGAAAGGAATCTAAATGAAGCACAAGAGTCAAAAGAAGCTTCATTTTCCTGTGGAAGTGATTTGAGGATGTGCTAATGATGTCATGGACATTTTCTGTGAAGTAAAGCTAATGTTGTCAAATTCAAATACTGAATAATTGCTGGTATAATTGTACTGTATGAATATAATGGGACAGTTTGTCAAATGGGGGTTGCAACTCGTGGGTTTTATCTTGAGAAGAGTTGAGTGAGGAGGAAGATGAAGTAGGAAGGTGGAGAACTGCAACAACTCTTTGTGTTTGCTGTTAAAACTGTGAAGTGGTAAAGAAGTTGAAAATTAAGTGTGGGAAATGAAAAAGGAGGTACAGTTCATATTCCTAAATATCAAACATGAAATCTCTGCTTATATAAGTTTACTGTAAAAATGCCTGAAAAGCATTTCAGTATTTGCCTTGTCCTACCTGATAGAAGTTGAGTGATGTTTCCAGGCATGACGTCTAACTGTGTGCTTTATACCGTGTGTGTGTGTGTGTGAGAGAGAGAGAGAGAGAGAGAGAGAGAGAGAGAGAGAGAGAGAGAGAGAGAGAGAGAGAGAGAGAGAGAGAGAGAGAGAGAGAGAGAGAATGCACATGTGTCAGCACGTATGTGCATTAATCAATCTGTCCACCTGAGTGATGCAGGCCCCAGTGAAGGCCACGATGACAGCCACTACGTTGACCGTGAGCTGGAACTGCAGAAACTTGGAGATGCTATCGTAGACATTCCGTCCCCACATCACCGCCTTGACGATGCTGCTGAAGTTGTCATCAGTCAGGATGATGTCAGACGCTTCTTTAGCCACGTCCGTCCCTGCGATACCCTGACAGACATTGAGACGGAGTGAGAGGGGTGGACGGAGACTCATGGCGTGATTCATCCAAGCATTCAGGAGTCCAAATTACTTTGGAGTGCTACCATCTCAATTTCGCGTCGGCCTGCCAAGTGCTACCACTTGGCATGATTAAAAGTTAAAAGCATGTAATCCCAACTTACTTTTACACATAAAAGCACCCTACGGCCATAGTGTTTTTAGCATGCACTTTTAATAAGCTTATAATTAAATAGAGATGAACATCTCTTATATAATCTTATTATTTTGCAGCAGTATAAGACACATTTAACAGCAGAAGGATTCACCATCCTATAATCAGTAGTATGGAATAACATATCAGGTTACCATGGCAAAGCCCACATCAGCCTTCTTCAAAGCTGGACCATCATTAGTTCCATCTCCTGTTACTGCAACAACCTGCCTCTGTTCTATGATGTTGCTGTCAATGATGCCTAGATGTAAAAATTAAGGAAAAATGATCTGTAAATGAGTATGAATGAATATCTGTGTGTGTTTTGGTCTATTGCTTTGAGACTCACCTTTGACCAGTGTGTGTTTGTCCGTGGGTGATGATCGAGCCAGCACGCGCAGTTTGGGCCAAATTTTGTCGATGCGTTCCTGTTCAATCTGTCAGATGGAGACAAAGAAAAGCAATTAACTCATCAGTTCTTTCACAAGATGTCACTGCCGGTCCAGAGTCTTAAGGGGGTCAACAAAGGTGTGATGGAGGAAAAATGACCAGAAATACACGGTGCTCCACGTCTTGCGGTTTAACCACAAAGTGCTCTTTCAAAACGATAATTTACATGTAGCATTTTCAAGTGTAAATTTAGACTCATGCTTCACACAAGAGCAGAGTTGCAACACTAAGCAGCAGCTATCCAGCCCATTAAGCATTCTGCTAAATTCAAAGGATCACTCTAAATGGGTTGGATGAAAGCACTTCCCGTACAAATGTTGGCTCTAATTGTGAGCATTAACTACAGGGACTACAGCCACACCAGCAGAGATCTAGGATGGAAACTTTCAGATATTACATGGATATTTGATGCTCAGTCCACTTGTACAATCTTTAACCACAACATTTTACTTTTATTTATGTTTGCGCTGGACCATCTTCTTTGTGCTTTTTTCATTGGGTGATATTGGTTCTGACTAGGGGCGGAGGAAATAATCATTTTTTAGATGCATCGAATCATCATATTTGGAAGATTCTGCATTGATGCACAAATGTCAAAGAATCAATTTTTAAATGTCCAGAGTTCAGCCAGAACTGAAAATGAAGTAACCTGGTACTGTAGTATCTGTGGTGGGTGATATGCAGAAAAAATGTAATATTCTAGATGACTTGACATATCTGTCTTCTATTTGTTTTATCAAAAAAAACATTTGAAGTAAATTCATTATGCATCATTACAAATACTTTGCTTTGAAAGTACCCAATAATCATACTGTGAGAAAAAAAGAAATCCTGAATAGAAAAAAAAGATGCATCAAGAATTGCTTCATAGTCATGTCACAGCCCTCTGAGAAGGAATGAGGGCCAAGACCCGAGAGGTTTTCTTCCCAGCTAGTCACTAAAGCAGGTGCTTTCACTGATCAGCAATCAGTAAAATCACTTGCGTTTGGAAAAAAAATCAGCAGTGTCTCGGTCATCACTTGACACCCCTACTAAAGGTGAATATTTCAACACCGGATGTTTTCTTTGAACAACAAAAATATAAACATGAGGGGGAGCTGAAAAGTTCATAGCGTCAAATTTGACCAAATGTGGTTTATTTTTCTCAACATAGTCTCCCCTTCGGTCCACACACTTCCATCAGTGTTGCAGCCCTTGGATCCCTGCGGTTGAAAAATAAACCACATTTGGTCAAATTTTACCACTATGAACTTTTCAGCTCCCCTTGTAATTGAGCAAAGTGATAGTAATACATAGAAACATAGTTTTCAAGAATATATTTACTTTTTTCTTAGAGACTTCTGTTTTTGGTTACACACCGCACCTTTAAGGGTAGAGTGGAGTGTTATAAACACTTGACATAAATTTAATAAAAGTCATGTGCATGAAGATAAAATTAAATTAATGTGGATATATCCAACATTGGGAATGCTTTCAACTTACTTCTCCTTTCTCGTTCCTGATTCGTCGGTTGAAATCTTTGCCCTCTAGACAGATAAAGTCGTCTCCAGGGTGGATGATGCCACATTTAGCAGCGATGGCCCTGGCTGTGTTAATGTTATCACCAGTCACCATCCGCACCGTGATGCCTGCCCGCTGACACTTACGGATGGCCTCAGGCACCTTGGAGTGACAGGGGAAATTTGTTCACATAAAAATGAAGTGTCAGTGACTTTTAAAATTCGGTCACAGTATAATGAACAGAACAAACATTATGAGCCAAAGCCACACATGCCACAGCCTACCTCGGGCCGCACAGGGTCCTCAATTCCAACCACAGTGATGCAGGTCAATTCCGTCACTATTTCTGCCTCGTTGTCCCAGTCTGGCTCTGGATTGGGTGGCAGGTCACGGTATGCAATGCAGATGGTCCTCAACCCTTCACAGGCCATGGGTTCAATCACCTGGTAATCAATCATTAGTAATTCACACATGATTGGAAACAGCTTCACAAAATCTCGTCACTGCTAAGGAAATAGTATACAAAATGTCATTTACATTCTCTTCACTGATGTGCAAATACAGTTTGAAGTTTATGTATGATGAATTAACAGCTTTAGGGCAAATCCCTCCGGTCAACTGCAGACAGCAGAGGGAAGGCAGTGTGATATAAAGAAGAGGTGACATAAAGCTGCCACAATGCAAACTCAACAACTGAGCTGGAACAAAGCTGTGTAAGAAGTAGAGTTATCTTTCTCACGGCACAAGTTGTGCTCATCACGAGTCAAATTTGGGTCAGTCAGCCTGTCTGTAAATGAAATAAAGCTCAGCCTGCACACCCTGGTAAACTGTATGTAGAACAAAGATGTGCATTTTGCTTTTAAGTGGTCTATTTCAAACAAAGAAAATGAGAAATCAGAGCCTTTTCATAGAACTGCCTAGGAGTATGTAACTTCCCAAAATTCTATTCAATAATGCTAATGATGTTTACTGTTAGTACAAGAGTGACTGCTTATCTGTAACGTGTGAAAGATATTTCTGCTGCAGGATAATTTAAAGTAATGCCAGACGGAGAGGGCGAAGCTGACGTCTTAGAGAGTTTCATCAGGTTTTACGGAATAACGTTGGTATTTAATAATGGTGAAACATACAGTTAACCAGGGAGACTTTAGCTGCGGTACAGATCTTTGTTTTAGCACGGTGGGTGAATGCTGAGCTTATCGTGACAGTTTCAGGATGAAATAACTTCATGTTTTCTAATGAGCTGCCAGCTTTTCACAGTTTACCCTGGATTTATCTTTGAAGACACGGCGGCATAGCTCACGATCGTGCTCATCAGTGCAAGACACAAAAACAAGCATCACAGCTGAAGGTTGAAAAGAAAGAGGTAAACAGAATAAACTGAAAGCAACATATGGACCAAAAAAAAAACAACCCTGAAATGATATGTTATACGAACAACACAACAATATATCCTAATGAACTTTGTTGCTATTAAGTCACTTTTTCAAATAAGCAATCCATTACTTTTAAATGTTGTTCTTTCTTCCTGATGCTGTTAGAATATTTTGTTTCCTTCAGACTTCTTGACATGCAACTGCATAGCTGATAGTGAAAGGTGTTTCATTCTGTGGATGTTGCACACATTAAAGTAAAGCAGTGCAGGGAACAGTTTTGTATTCAAACAAATCTTTTAGGTGTCTGTCAACTGCCAGCTAACAACATTTTGCATTTTGAATAAGCACCTATAGGTTAATGACAGATCACAGACATGATGGCAGGGCCTGTTGACGTGTTTGCTAAGCTCTAGAAATAGCAACATCCAGCTTTTAAAAACTAAGTTATTTGTTTGTTCATGGAAAACAGCCACAATTTTCAACTCCAGATAAAGAAACCAGATGCCCAAAACAGAGTGAAAACCTTAACCTAAATGTTTAATGCAAAGTTGATATCACACACTGGAGGTAGCAAAGCATTCTAACTCCAAACAATAGTCAGTTTGTTAAAGTACACTATAAGCATCCATCCATCCATCTTCTACCAACTTTTCCAGAGGTCCGGGTCATGGAGGCAGCAGTTCAAGCAGAGAAGCCCAGACTTCCCTCTCCCCAGCCACCTGCTCTAGCTCTTCAGAGAGAATACCAAGGCGTTCCCAGACCAGCTGGAAGACATAGTCTCTCCAGCGTGTCCTGGGTCTGCCCCGGGGTCTCCTCCCAGTGGGATGTGTCCAAAACACCTCAAGTGGGAGGCATCCAGGAGGCGTCCTGATCAGATGCCCAAACCACCTCAATTGGCTCCTTTCAATGTGGAGGAGCAGCGGTTCTACTCTGAGCCTCTCCCAGATAACTGAGTTCCTCATCCTATCTCTGAGGGTGAGTCCAACAATCCTACGAAGAAAGCTCATTTCAGCCGCTTGTATCCGTGATCTCGTTCTTTCGGTCATTACCCAAAGCTCATGGCCATAGGTGAGGGTAGGAACGTAGATTGGCCGGTAAATCGACAGCTTTGCCTTAGAGCTTAGCTCCCTCTTCACCACAACAGACCAGTACAACGTCCGCATCACTGCAGATGCTGCTCCGATCCATCTGTCAATCTCTCACTCCATTCTCGCCTCACTCGTGAATAAGTCCCCAAGATACTTAAACTCCTCCACTTGGGGCAGGAGCTTGTCCCCAACCCAGACAGGACAATCCACCTTTTTCTGGCTGAGGACCATGGACTCTGACTTGGAGGTACTGATTCTCATCCCAGCCGCTTCACACTCAGTGGCAAACCGTCCCAGTAGGACCTGTAGGTCATTGCTGGATGAAGCCAGCAGGACAACATCATCTGCAAACAAGAGAGATGAGATCCTGTGGTCACCAAGCATGACACCCTCCGTTCCCTGGCTGCGCCTAGAAATCCTGTCCATAAAAATTATGAACAGGATCGGTGACAAAGGGCAGCCCTGGCGGAGTCCAACTCTCACTGGGAATGAGTCCGACTAAGTGTTGGCAATACGAACCAAACTCTCACAATGGTCGCATAGAGACCGGACAGCTCACAACAACAAGCCCGATACCCCACACTCCCAAAGCACTCCCCACAAAAAAAACGAAGGACGCGGACGAATGCAACCCCCTCCCAAGTCCACAAATTGCATGTAAACTGGTTGGGCAAACTCCCATGAACCCCCGAGGATTCTTGAGAGGGTATAGAGTTGGTCCAATGTGCCACGGCCAGGGCGAAAATCTCATTGCTCCTGCTGAATCCGAGGTTCGACCAACGGCTGGACTCTCCTCTCCAGTACCATGGCATAGACCTTCCCAGGGAGGCTGAGGAGTGTGATCCCTCTAAAGTTGGAGCACACCCTCCAGTCCCCTTTCTTGAAGAGCGGAACCACCACCCCGGTTTGCCATGCCAAAGGCACTGCCCCCGACCTCCACGCAATGTTGCAGAGGCGTGTCAACCATGATAGCCCTACAACATCCAGGGCCTTGAGGTACTCAGGGCAACTCTTGTCCACTCCCGGGGCCCGGCCACCAAGGAGCTTTTTAACCACCTTGGCAACCTCAGCCCCTGTGATGGGCGAATCGTCCCCCTCGTCCACAAGCCCTGCTTCCTCTGTGGAAAGCGTGTCAGTGGGATTGAGGAGATCCTCGAAGTATTCCTTCCACCGCCCGACGATATCCCCAGTTGAAGTCAGCAGCGCCCTATCTGCACCACACACAGTGCGGACAGGGAGCTGATTCCCTCTCCTGAGCTGCCAGACAGTTTGCCAGAATCTCTTCGAGGCCGACCGAAAGTCTTGTTCCATGGCCTCACCGAACTTCTCCCATACCCGAGTTTTTGCTTCAGCAACCACCCGAGCTGCACCCCGCTTGGCCTGCCGGTACACCTCAGCTGCTTCGCGATTCCTACAAGCTAACCAAGCTTGATAGGACTCCTTCTTCAGCCTAATGGCCCCCCTCACCACCGGCGTCCACCACTTGGTTCAGGGGTTGCCACCACGAGATGCACCGACGACCCTGTGGCCACAGCTCTGGGCAGCCGCTTCAACAATGGAGGTGGAGAACATGGCCCATTCAGACTTCATGTCTCCAGACTCCCTCAGAATGTGGTCGAAGTTCTTCCGGAAGTGGGAGTTGAAGACCTCCTGGACAGAGGCCTCAGCCAGACATTCCCAGCACATCCTCACTATACATTTGGGTCTACCAGGTCTGAATGGCATCACTCCCTGCCATCGGATCCAACTCACCACCAGGTGGTGATCAAAGCTGTCAACACTATCAGCAATTGCTGTTAATTTATGGCCAATTTCCAACAGTAATATACTGTATTATAATATATATATATAATATACTGTATTTTAAATTTCCCAGAGGGAGTCATCCCAAAGGGATTAATAAAGTTAAGTCTAAGTCTAAGTCTATTAATGTAATATGGTTTTGTACTGTAATTTGCAATGCATTGTGGGCTGTTCAATATGAAGCAACAGCACACAGGCCATCAACAATATGCTAATGTTTTAAAATACAGTAAACTACAATATTTTTTAGAACGGGTGTAACAAACTCACAAGGGAAAATTTGAAAAGCCTTTCAGAGCATTAGGACATTTGCTGCTACGCATAAACAAGAAATCCTGCTTCATCTGCATCAACAGGATTGTGCATTGACAAATAACAAGGTAATTAAATACAAACTTATCTTTATTTCTTTGCCAGTAGAGTATTAGCAAAAATTATGTTTGAAAAGGTCAGTGAGCTCTCTCTTGTGTCTTCCTCTTAACTCCACATGTTCTGACAAACCATAAGAGACTTTGATATTATCTTCATAAGCATGTAATGTTATTGTACACCCCTAAGTTATATTGACTACTTTGTTGTCATTTTAGAGTGGCAATACTAGAATAAAGCCAGGGAGAAGAACAATGACCAGCAAGGAGGTGATCATCTCTCTTTGACAAACAAAAGTATTAAAGCAGTTACAACTTTTGTTGCATTTTCATGTTTGACAAGTTCTCTGACATGCAAAATTTTAGTTTATTGTCATTGCAATTGTCTTTTCAGAATCTCTTTGGCTTGTGTATTTGGGACATCTGCAGTGGTGTGAAAAAGTGTTTGCTCCCTTCCTGATTTCTCTTTTTTTTTGTTTGTCACACTTAAATGTTTCAGATCGTCAAAGAAAATTTAAATATTAGACAAAGATAACACAAGTAAACACAAAATGCAGTTTTTAAATGAAGGCGTTTATTGTTAAGGGGAAAAAAATCCAAACCTACATGGTCCTGTGTGAAAAAGTGATTGCACTTAGCACCCTAGGTTTAGGGGCAATCCTAAACCCTAGGTTTAAAGCCACCCTTAGCAGCAACAACTGCAATCAAGCATTTGCGATAACTGGCAATCAGTCTTTTACAGTGCTGTGGAGGAATTTTGGCCCACTCATCTTTGTAGAATTTTTGTAATTCAGCCACATTCAAGGGTTTTCCAGCATGAACCACCCTTTTAAGGCCATGCCACAGCATCTCAATCGGATTCAGGTCAGGACTGGCAGCACGGTGGTGCAGTGGTTAGCACTGTTACCTTACAGCTAGAAGGTTTCTGGTTCAAATCCCCAGGTTGGCAGGGGTTGGAACCTTTCTGTGCGGAGTTTGCATGTTCTCCCTGTGCTGTGTGGGTTTACTCCGGGGGCTCCGGTTTCCTCCCACAATCCAAAGACATGCATGTTAGGTTAATTGGCTGTTCTAAATTGTCCCTAGATATCTGTTTCCTATAGGCCCTTAGAATAGAGGGTTAGTATTAGTGAAAGCGCTTTAAGTGGTCTTTGTGATTAGAAAAGCGCTATATAAGTACAGGTTAGTTAGTTAGTTAGTTAGACTTTGACTAGGTCGCTCCAAAGTCTTCATTTTGTTTTTCTTAAGCTATTCAGAGGTGGACTTGCTGGTGTGTTTTGGATCGTTGTCCTGCTGCAGAACCCAAGTGTGCTTCAGCTTGAGGTCACAAACAGATGGCCGGACATTCTCCTTCAGGATTTTTTGGTAGACAGCAGAATTCATGGTTCCATTTACCACAGCAAGTCTTCCAAGTCCTGAGGCAGCAAAACAGCCCCAGACCATCACACTACCACCACCATATTTTACTGCTGGTATGATGTTTCTTTCTGAAATGCTGTGTTACAGATGTAATGGGACACACACCTTCCAAAAAGTTCAACTTTTGTCTCATCAGTATACAGAGTTTTCTCCCAAAAGTCTTGGAGATCATCAAGATGTTTTCTGGCAAAACTGTGATGAGCCTTTATCTTGTTTTTGCTCAGCAGTGGTTTTCGTCTTGGAACTCTGTCATGCAGGCCATTTTTGCCCAGTCTCTTTCTTATTGTGGAGTCATGAACACTGACCTTAACTAAGGCAAGTGAGGCCTGCAGTTCTTTGGATGTTGTTGTGGGGTCTTTTGTCACCTCTTGGATGAGTCTTCGCTGCGCTCTTGGGGTAATTTTGGTTGGCCGGCCATTCTTGGGAAGGTTCACCACTGTTCCATGTTTTCACCATTTGTGGATAACTGCTCTCACTGTGGTTCGCTGGAGTCCCAAAGCTTTAGAAATGGCTTTATAACCTCACTTACTTTGTTTCTCATTTGTTCCTGAATTTCTTTGGATCACAGCATGATGTCTAGCTTTTGAGGAACTTTTGGTCTACTTCACTTTGTCAGGCAGGTCCTCTTTAAGTGATTTCTAGACTGAGAACAGGTGTGGCAGTAATCAGGCCTGGATATGGCTAAAGAAATTGAACTCAGCTTTCCAAAGATGTGATAAACCACAGTTAATTTATGTTTTAAAGGTCTGATGACACGTTCTTGACTTCCTGTAATTTTTCAACACATAATACAATATGACAAAATTGGTTTGTCTGTGCAGTTCTAAGTGAAACAGGCTTTTTTTCACCTGAATATCCGACGTTTTCATGAGCACCATGTCACCCATTGCGTCAGTGGCTCGAAAACCCCCCGGCCATGTTGTAACGTCATTGATAGAACACAGCGCTTGGCTGCCCTTTGTACACACAGGATGGAAGCAGTGCCGTGTTGTCAACCAGCCAGTATTGCCAACACTATCACGACGTGTTAGCCACTCCACACAGCCATGGTTCTGTTGCGGCCCATGTAGCGATGTCGGCTCTGGTGCGCAACCGTGGTTAATACGTCTCCTCTTCATGTTTGCTGAGCTGTCTGTCGTTCTATATTAAATGTGCTGTGGTGAATCCTTCCCCTAAATCCTTGTGTAAATCGTCGTTATTTATGCATAAATCATCCCTCTCCATGCGCTCTTACGCAGGGCAGGGAGAGGGCACATGAAATAACGAGGATTTAAGGGCAGGATTCACCACAGCACATTTAATATAGAACAACAGACAATTCCCAAAAAACTGAAGACTTACAAATAATATACAGAAACACAAACAGTAGGCGTTTGGGGCTAACATCGCTCAGCAAACATGGAAAGGAGACGTATTAACCACGGTTGCGCACCAGAGCCGACATCGCTTCAAGAACGCACGAGAACCATGGCTGTGTGGAGTGGCTAACACGTCGTGAGAGTGCTGAAAATACAGGCAGACTAACAGCACAGATGACAAAACTATTGACCAGCAGTACATGTACATTTTGGCGGTCGTTTGCCATTAACGCACTGCTGGTGATGGTGTGATGACAAGCACCTGGGCAAGGACTGGGAAACATGATCAGCGGGAGTTTGAATCACCTGTTGATAATGAGAGAGGGGATGCGCCTGGACCAACGTGCGATCAGAGAAAGTAGGTCAAAGCTGCGCGTAAATCCATTAATCCTTCCCCTCCTCACGTTCCTCCTGCATAAAAGCGCAGAGGAGAGCAGGCTCGAGCTGAAGCATGTGATGTGGTCTTTCACACATCACACGCTTTATCTAAGCCTGCGACACAACATGAAGGCATAGCCATAAAATTAAAACAAGAAACCAGAGAAACTGTGAGCCACAAAGCTGCTGTCATTCCAGTCAACAAGACTGGAATCCATTCTGTCGATTACGTCATGGGGGTGCCGCCCTTAATTCAGTGGGCGGCTCCACAGTCCAGTCAGTGGCTGCTGTTTTTTGATGATAACTAGTTTATGCAGGCGCGGTTGTAAATATTATATTGATCATTGACAAAGACTTTTGGGTTTACACAACATGCTAAAAAAGGTCAAAAATGTGTCATCAGACCTTTAAGGGGAGGGGGGGAATCACTTTTTCACACAGGGCCATGTAGGTTTGGATTTTTTTTTTTACACTTAATAATAAACACCTCCATTTAAAAACTGCATTTTATGTTTACTTGTGTTATCTTTGTCTAATATTCAAATTTGTTTGATGATCTGAAACATTTAAGTGTGACAAACATACAAAAAAAATGAGAAATCAGAAAGCGGACAAACACCACTGTAATAGTTTGTATTTTTTTATAATTGCTATTTTTTACAGCAGCAGCATTCATGTTGATACTGCCTTTTTAAATAAACATTTGTGCCATTAAATCTCTTTGTAAGTTGTTTTTTATTTAGTAGATTTGAACACCTGTCTGGAGCTCACAGAACAATGCTAATTTAAATGCATTAAATATTGGGCTTTAGATGTTCTAAACTGCTAAACTGATTTACTGTATTATGCCTGTTTTCAGTAAACAATGAAAAATTAAAGTAACCCCAGAATGTTCCTGTAAATTAGAACAGTCACAGAAATATACTGCATTTTAGTTTTTACTGTAATAGGCTGTGAATATGTAGGTACCAGTATGAATATTGTAAAATTACAGTATATTGCTGGCATCTCTACTGCTGGTACTTTACTGTAAATTAAAAATACAGAAATATACTGTTTTTCACTATTGCAGTAACAAGCTGTTCAGTTATTTCACAGTATAAATACTGTAAAATAACAGTAAAGTGCTGGCAGCTCTGCTACCAGCAGTTTAGTGAAAAATGAATAAATACAGAAATATACTGTTTTTTCCCACTTTTACAGTAATAAGCTGTCAAGTCATTTCACAGTAAGAATACCGTATTTTTTGGACTATAAGGCGCACTTAAAATCCTTTAATTTTCTCAAAAATCGACAGTGCGCTTTATAATCCGGTGCGCCTTATGTATTAATTCTGGTTGTGCTTACTGACCTCGAACCGATTTTATGTGGTACACGGCGCTCAAAAATCTGTCAAAAATGTTTTAGTACGACTTTGGTAAGCTACGAAGCCGAACCGCTTGATGGATTGTCGGAGCATTACGGTAGTCAGGAGCCTCGCGGAGTAATATGTGCTTCGACATAATGGGCGGATGTTTTTTTCCACAAATCTCCATCCCTATTGATCTGCCACTCCATGCGCGCCCATCTCACCGATACTGTCAAAACCCAAGTGAAGCAAACTAATTCAGAGCTTGCCATCATTCCGGGTGGATTAACCAAAGAACTCCAACCGCTATATTGGTGTCAACAGGTCGTTCAAAGTTAAATTGCTAGCGAGTTACACCACTATCTGCCAATGGATCGTGGATCAAAACTGCTCCTGTTTTGCTGTAATTAATATTCAAAAATGAAATTTTCGGGACGAAAGAATTCAAGCGTCCCGGCATTTGTTTGCATTGTTTACTTCTCGGGGCTGCCGCCGGAGAGCGAGCCGTATCGATTACTGAGCGAGTATCCTGGCGATGTAAACAGCCACGGACCAAAAATGTACATTTGCTCATGGAACAGGTCATTCACACTCACAGACAATCGCGCTATATGTGTCTATAATGACTATAGATTGGATTTTCTTTCCATGCACGCAAAAAAAAATTAAAAAAATAAAAAAAAAATTCCCAGATCTGACTACCTCGCGAGGTAGTCGATACCCAAAAGCCGATGGTGTATAGAACACATATATTAGGATTTGTATGTGAAATTTCGGCATTGAAACTGCTCCCATTTAGCTGTAAACGGGAGCAGTAAAAACGGCTGTAAATACATATTTACGGCTGTAAATACGGCTCGCAGAGCGAGCCGTATCGAGTACCGAGCAACTACCGAGCCAGTATTCTGGCCAATATGGCGATGCGTCACGCCGCGCCGCTCATCAACGGCGCCACCTGCTCACACACCTGTCAGTCATCATCGGCGAGGGATATAAGCCGCCTCGCCCTGAGCTTCGGTCTGAAGCCGTAGACTTCATTTCCCTTTCATGGGCTTCTACCACATTCTCTTCAGCATCCTCGTCACTGGTAAGAAAATCACTTACCTCATCTCTCCAGTCTGCTCCCCTGTGCACAGGTGGATTCCTCGGCGGCGGACAATCCCGTCCCTCATCTCTCCTCGCTGCTGCACCGAGCCCTGCAGGTGGCTGTCTCCCGGGCTTCCATCCTTGAAGCGCCAGTCATCTGTCCTAACAAGTAAGCTTCTCTCCCTCGCCTATTCTCCTCCTGTGTTGGTGTGTGCTCATCACCCTGTGTCTGATTTCTCCCATAGGGTTGCCGGCTGAACGGTCTCCTGCCTCTGGGTCCGAAGCAGACGCCACCACCAACACATTAACATTCCGCAGACACGCACCCAAACATCCCTGTTGTTAATAAACAGTTTGAACTACTCTGAGCCTGTGTGTGTGCGTCTCCTGAGCCGAACGTTATGTCAGTACGGCTTCAGCAGAGCGGCTCGGCAGACGGCGGGCTCGCACACCGGTTTACCATCCTCGAGGCTCGGGTGGATCAGATTGTTTATCAGCAACAGGTGGTTCTTAATCAATTATTAGAATTAACTAACCGATTGAACCGCTTGGACCCCCAACAGCCGTTCCTCCCGACTCGCCAGGGTGGCGCGGCTCCTGCTGTTCCAGCGGCCGTCCAGCCGGCTCCAGTGGCACCGGTTCGGCTCACACCGATTCCGACCCCCGCCCGCTTTAGCGGTAAGCTCGGCGGAGCGCGGGGGTTCATTATGCAGTGTGAGTCCGTGTTCCACCGTGTGCCCGGAGATTTTCCCTCGGATCACAGCCGAATTGGTTACATAGGGAATCTTCTGGAGGGGCGTGCATTAACTTGGACCTACGTCATAATGGCGAGGCCCAGTTATGCCACCCTCACCTATGATCAATTCGTGAGGCGCTTTCTGGAGGTCTTTGACCATTCTCAAACCGAAACGGTCCAGGTCGATCGGCTTCTCGCTCTCCAGCAGGGAAGCCGGTCGGCAGCGGACCACTCGGTCGACTTCCGGGTAGCGGCGGAGGAATTGGGCTGGGAGGAACGCTCCCTCTGTGGCCTGTTCCTCCGCAGCCTCAATAGTGATCTGAGGGATGAACTGGCTGGTCGGGATATCCCTGGGACGCTAGCGGAGCTGACGTCCTTAGCGGTAAGTTTGGATAACAGGCTGCGCGAGCGCTCCTCGGGGCGGAAGTCTTCTTCTTCTCGCCCTCGTGGAGCCTCGCCGCACCTGTTCCAAGCTCACCCCCTGGCGGCGCCGCCAGCATCGTGCCCCGAGGAGTCGGAGCCAATGGTGACGGGCTGGACTAAACTTTCCCCTGTGGAGAAACAACGCCGCCGTGAGTTGGGCCTCTGCATGTATTGCGGAGGCGACCAACACACCGTGGAGCGTTGTCCACGGAAAGCCAGTCGGTGGGGTCCGCGAGTCACTGTTGGAAGCCTCGCGGACGTCAATCGGTTAGGATCACTCACCCAATTGAAGCTGCCCATCCGTTTCTGCCATAACCCCACTGGGCACCTCACCCACGCACTGGTGGATTCGGGCGCAGAAGGCAGCTTCATTTCACAAAGCCTGGCAACCCGATTGGGCATCCGCTGCCAGGCACTCAACACTCCCATCTCCCTAGTCCACCTCTCCCGTGCCACCCTTGGGAGAGTGACACATCAAACTGTCCCCCTACCGGTCATCATCTCGGGAAACCACCGGGAGGAGATGACCTTTTACGTCCTTCCCAACTCTGTGTCGCCCGTCATCCTGGGGTATCCCTGGCTCTGCCTTCACAATCCGGTCCTGGATTGGAGATCAGCTGGGGTATCGGCATGGAGTACATTTTGCCTGGGCACCTGCCTCCAGTCCGCTGCCTGCTCGCCGTCCGCTCCTCCCCCCGCGACGGACGCTGCACCCCCGGACCTGTCCCTGGTGCCTCCGGAGTTTCACGACCTGGGTATGGTGTTCAGTAAAGCGAAAGCTATGTCTCTTCCCCCTCATCGGCCCTACGACTGTGCCATCAACCTCCGCCAGGGGGCGCCGTTACCTTCTGGTCGGCTCTACAGCCTGTCAGCGCCGGAGAAGGAGACGATGAACACATATCTGAAGGAGTCATTAAACGCCGGGATAATCCGCCCATCATCGTCACCCGTGGGGGCAGGGTTCTTCTTCGTGGGAAAAAAGGATGGGTCCCTCCGCCCTTGCATCGACTACCGGGCCCTCAATGATATCACGGAGAAGGACCGTTACACCCTGCCCCTCATGGACACTGCCTTCCACTCCCTCCAGGGGGCGACCTGGTTCACCAAGCTGGATCTACGCAGCGCTTACCACCTCGTCCGGATCCGGGAGGGAGATGAATGGAAAACAGCCTTCTGTACCCCGAACGGCCACTTTGAGTACCTGGTCATGCCGTTCGGGTTGACCAACGCTCCAGCCGTTTTTCAGCGCCTTATAAATGACGTCCTCCGGGACTTTATTGGCCTTTTCGTGTTCGTCTACCTGGACGATATTCTCATCTTCTCCAAGTCCAGGGACGAGCACCAGGTCCACGTGAGGCGGGTCCTCCAAAGACTGCTGGAGAATCGTCTGTACGTAAAGGCAGAGAAGTGTGAATTTTACGCCAGAACTACGTCCTTCCTGGGGTTTATCATCGCCCACGACAAGGTGCTCCCAGACCCAGAGAAGGTGAAAGCGGTGGTGGAGTGGCCTACACCTGCATCTCGGAAGCAGGTGCAACAGTTCGTTGGCTTCGCCAATTTCTACCGCCGCTTTGTACCCAATTTCAGCTCCATCGTTGGGCCACTGACCCGCCTCACGTCCCCGAAGGTCCCGTTCCGGTGGACCGAAGAGGTCGCTGCCGCCTTTAAGGCGCTGAAGGCGGAGTTCTCCTCCTCCCGGGTCCTTTGCCAGGTCGACCCCGCGCTGCAGTGCATCGTTGAGGTGGACGCCTCGGACACGGGAGTGGGAGCAGTGCTGTCCCAGCGGTCGCCGGATGATGGCGCCAAACGACCGTGCGCCTTCTTCTCCCGGCGCTTGTCCCCGGCGGAGAGGAACTACGATGTGGGGGACAGAGAGCTCTTGGCCATCAAGCTCGCCCTGCAGGAGTGGCGCCACTGGCTAGAGGGGGCGAACCTGCCGTTTGTGGTCCTTACGGACCACAAGAACTTGGAGTATTTACGATCTGCCAAGCGCCTGAACGCCCGCCAGGCGCGCTGGTCTCTGTTCTTCGCCAGGTTCCAATTTTCTATCACCTTCAGGCCTGGCTCTAAGAACGGCCTGCCTGACGCCCTCTCTAGGCAGTTCACTCCCGTGGAATCGGAGGAGACGCCCCACTCCATCCTGCCCAGGTCGTGCGTCGTGGGAGCCATCTCGTGGGATATCGAGGCAAAGATCCGGAAGGCACAGGAGGTGGAACCTGATCCTGGCGGCGGACCGGAGGGAAGACTGTTCGTCCCATCTGCGGTCCGAGGAGAGGTCATCCACTGGCTCCACACCTCCCGGCTCACCTGTCATCCCGGCACCTCCCGGATGATCAGCCTCCTCCAACGGTCTTTTTGGTGGCCAGGCCTGCGGAGGGATGCAGCCCGCTACGCCCGGGCTTGCCCAGTCTGTGCCACCAGCAAGTCAGGAAATGCCCCTCCAGCGGGTCTGCTCCAGCCTCTGCCCGTCCCCGGCAGGCCCTGGTCGCATATCGCACTGGATTTCGTCACCGGACTCCCCGTTTCCAGCTCCTTTAACACCATCCTGACCATCGTGAACCGTTTCTCCATGGCGGCACACTTCGTCCCCCTGCGAGGTCTCCCTACCGCCCTGGAGACAGCGGGCCTCCTCATCCAACACGTGGTCAGGCTGCACGGGATTCCGGTGGACGTGGTCTCGGACCGGGGTCCCCAATTTTCATCCGAGGTTTGGAGGTCCTTTTGCAACGCCATCGGAGCCAAGGTGAGCCTCTCCTCCGGCCATCACCCCCAGTCTAACGGGCAGTGTGAGAGGACCAATCAGGAGCTGGAGGCTGTGCTCCGCTGTGTTGCAAGATCCAAGCCGACGTCATGGAGCAACCATCTCGCCTGGGTGGAGTACGCCCACAACACCGCCCGCTCTTCTGCAACGGGGATGTCCCCCTTCAAGGCGTCCCTGGGTTACGACCCCCCGCTGCTTCCAGCGCAGGAGAGCGAGGTAACTGTCCCGTCAGTTAGGGCGCACGTGAGGCAGTTCCGCTCCACCTGGGCCGCCACGCGTCATGCGCTTTTACGCACAGCGGAGCGCAACAGGACCGTGGCGGACCGGCGTAGAAGACCTGCCCCGGCGTACAGAGTTGGGCAACTTGTCTACGTTTCCACCCAGGACGTCACCCTAAAAGGCGAGAGGAGAAAGCTGGCACAGCGCTTCATGGGTCCCTTTCCCATCACCCGGATCATCAACCCGGTGGCTGTGCGCGTGGCTATTCCCCCCTCCCTCCGCATCCATCCCACTTTCCACGTGTCGAAGGTGAAGCTGGCAGTTACCGACCCCCTTTGCCCTCCTCCTGCAGCGCAACCCGCACCCCGGATGGTTGGTGGCCATCCGGCCTGGTCCGTCTCCTCCATCCTGGACTCCCGGCGCCGGGCCGTGGGTTGCAATACTTGGTGGACTGGGAGGGCTATGGGCCCGAGCAACGACAGTGGGTGCCCCCGTCGTTTGTGTTGGACCCATCGCTCATCGCGGACTTCCACCGAGCGCACCCGGATAAGCCATCGCCAGGAGGTGCTGCTAGAGGGGGGAGTACTGTCACGCCGCGCCGCTCATCAACGGCGCCACCTGCTCACACACCTGTCAGTCATCAGCGGCGAGGGATATAAGCCGCCTCGCCCTGAGCTTCGGTCTGAAGCCGTAGACTTCATTTCCCTTTCATGGGCTTCTACCACATTCTCTTCAGCATCCTCGTCACCGGTAAGAAAATCACTTACCTCATCTCTCCAGTCTGCTCCCCTGTGCACAGGTGGATTCCTCGGCGGCGGACAATCCCGTCCCTCGTCTCTCCTCGCTGCTGCACCGAGCCCTGCAGGTGGCTGTCTCCCGGGCTTCCATCCTTGAAGCGCCAGTCATCTGTCCTAACAAGTAAGTTTCTCTCCCTCGCCTATTCTCCTCCTGTGTTGGTGTGTGCTCATCACCCTGAGTCTGATTTCTCCCATAGGGTTGCCGGCTGAACGGTCTCCTGCCTCTGGGTCCGAAGCAGATGCCACCACCAACACATTAACATTCCGCAGACACGCACCCAAACATCCCTGTTGTTAATAAACAGTTTGAACTACTCTGAGCCTGTGTGTGTGCGTCTCCTGAGCCGAACGGTATGTCACGATGTAAACAGCCACGGACTAAAAACATTCCGCCTGCTCATGGAACAGGTCATTCACACTCGCAGACAATCGTGCTATATGTGTCTATAATGACTATAGATAGGATTTTCTTTCCATGCACGCAAAAAAAATTTTTTTCTCGGCTCCGACTACCTCGCTTTAATGCGCCTTATAATCCAGTGCGCCTTATGTATGAAAATAGACCATCAAATAGACCATTCATTGATAGTGCGCCTTATAATCCGGTGCGCCTTATAGTCCCAAAAATACGGTACTGTAAAATAATGGTAAAATATTTTAACATTATTTTACAGAAAAAATTCATCATAGTGTAAACTTGTAACTAGCCAACAACACAATGAGAATAGGAAAGGAGGATAGTCCCCCCCCTTTCAGGGTCGCCACAGCATATCACTGCCAGATGCCCTTGACGCAAACCTTCCCATTTACCTGGGCTTGGGATTGGCACAGGGAGTACACTTACTTCTGCTTGTCTCTGTGGCTGGGTAACTAACTTTCCTTCCCCCGTTCTATTATGCTGAACACCAAGCCTGAAGGCAGGAAGTACAATTTTTATATGGTCTTTTGTATGACCCGGCCGTGAACTTATGACCTCCCGGTTGTGGGGTGGATGCTCTATCTCTAGGTCACCACTCCGGTATAGAAATAAGGATAGTGAAGGAAAACATAAACAAGAAGAAAATCCCCAATGATTGACAATACAAACACACATATGAGCAGTTAACAGAATAAAGAAAACATGACTGAGAGATTGAAAAACTTTTAAGAAAATCAGGAGCAGCAAGTAAACCTTCAAGTGGTATGAGTACGCTGCAGGTACGAGCAATCCCAGATCTGTATCCCAGATGAGCTCCAATTTGTCATGTTTATTTACATTTGCCACATTTGCTTGTACATTTGTCATTAATTATAATACTTCAATTAAGAAATTCTGTGGTTCTTGCAGAGCCTCACAATATGCAAATACAACCATACTCTGAGAAAACATTGCACTGTAACCAGTATGCACAAGCTAATTACCCACGACGACAAGGCGGCATGAATAGGGTGGTTGGTACCGTCTATGGCCGGCCGACTATGTCCATGCTCTAACTCGACAGGGAATGAGGATATGGGCACCAAACTTGGTACACAGGTTGATCTTGAGATTCTGAACTGTGACTACGGGTTTTTGATCGCAAGGTTAAAGGTCGAGGTTAAAATGCCAAATAAACCACTGGTTCCCAACCTGGGTCCCTGAAATGTTCAGGTTTCCATGAGAAATTTTATAATTTAACTTCTTAAGTGGTCCAAGAAACTGCAAATAATTTGCTGTTGTTGTGTATGGGTCACTACACAACACATGCACAACAATGGCAAATTATTTATTTTTGGACCATTTAAGAAGTGAAATTAGAAAACTTCCCACGGAAACCTGAATGTTCCAGGGACTCCAGTTTGGGAACCACTGATATAAACGCTATCTCAAGAACAACGAAAGGTAGGGTCACCAAACTTGGTACACAGGTTCACCCTGACACTCTGACCTCTGACTATGGTTTTGGGGTCCAAAGGTCAAGGTTTTAAAACTATAGGGCTGCAAAAGGCATGGGTCTGCATGTCAGCTGAGTGCATTCTAGTTGGAAAGGGGTTTACTTTTGGACTGACCTAAGCAGATATGCAAAGACAGTTTACTGGGAAATAATGTAATAGCAAGAAAGTATGAGGTTCAAACCCAAGAGCTGGCCCACTGCAGACCTATCTGTGTGGAGTTCGCATGTTCTCTCTGTGGGTTTCTCTGGGTACTCCAGTTTTCCTCCCACAGTCCAAAAACATGCACGTTAGGGTGATTGGCAACTTCAAATGTTAGTTATAACTTTCCTGGTAATTTGTAAATATAGTGTTTGCTATCAAGCTCACCATAACAAATGAAAAGTTGATAGATATGTACACACATTTTTACTGAGCATCAACTCACTATTCGCTCATTAAATTCTGACACTGTGGAAGTCATGTGTTAAATGTTTTTGTCTCCTGAGATGTTTAAACAGCCTCACCTGTTTGACCATCTCATCTCTGTCACGTGGGCGGAAACTGCGGGGTTCTCCATTGGCATCTAAGATGTAGGAACACCTAAAAGAAAAAAAGAGTACCTTGTGTCTTTGTCTTTCAAACTTTGATTCTGATCTGAACCCAGTAAATCACTTTTTGCCTTTATCAACTTTTACAGTCAACCCCTGAGCCATCTCTAACTTCCTCCTCCATCACTCACTTCTTTAGCATGATCTCAGAAGCCCCCTTGCTGTAGAGGCGGAATGAACCATCTTGCAGCTTGATCACCGTACTCATGGATTTGCGCACTGAGTTGAATGTATACACCTGAGATAGAGAAAAAAGATATTACAGAAGTAGACTTATACATCTCTGACTCAAAATCCCACTCTGAGTGTAGAAATCAGCTACACCCTCATCATTTGAGTGGTTATGTAGCGATGAATAAGTGATGATTTGAGTCACCAGTCTCCAAGCTCCAAGCAACAGGCACTTGTTTGACTAATGACATTGTAGTAGTGTGTGTGTAGTTGCCCTAAATCATCAAGAGGGCATTTTAAAATCTTGTAACATTTGACCAGATCAGGCTCAGCAGAGACTCCTTTGTTAAATTTAAAATTTCAGCTACAAGTGGCGCTACAACTGCAGACATCTGGGTCAGTGAATGAGTATTCTTCTGAAAGAATGAACTACGACTGAGATCTCATCAGTTGCTGGGAAATTTGCGATGGATTGTGGCTAACACCTGATTTTAGGTTTTACAGTTAGATGCCCTACAAGACTCATTTGTTATTCATTTGGTGGCGACCTTCAATGAATCTTGATTACACTGGTGTTCCCCTCAATTTTAAAAAAATTACTAGTGCATTTCCTGTAGAAAGCAAGTATTCCTGTAGAAAACTGGTAGCCCAGTTAGCCTTTACATACCCAAAGGCTGTCTCTGAAAGTGGCACACAAAGAGGTGTATATGTAAGCACATAGCCCAGCTTCCAGTACCAGGATCTAGGAACCATTTTAAAGGACAAGGACCTTCTAGGCCCTAGAAGGTCTAGGGCCTAGAATCTAGGGCCATTGCTGTATCTTGCCTTCTCCCTCATCATGTCTCCATCAATATGGGAGTAAAAACCTTCAGTCTCTGGAGAATTTGTTGTAATGTAATCATCTGACAGTTTTGGTCTTTTTTGCACCATTCTTGTCTAACAGTTGTGGAGACGCATTGAGAGCATAGCATAAACAGTGTGGGCAGCACCAGCAGGCATTCCACCTCCAGCTGGCCGATGGTGTGCACTCAGTCTCTGGCCACAAACAGCCCGAGTTGCCTGTCCTGTGCTTTGCCTCTCCGCTGTTTCAGCTACCCCAATGCATGTGCGTGGCTGCATATAATAAACCTTGCGGTTCCTGTCCACAATTACGGCAGTATTAATTTTAAAATTTTAGGCATTATAATAGCCATGCGAGCAAACGGGGAGAAGCTAGCAGGGATGCCCTCACCTGTTGGCCGGGCAGTGTGTGTTTGCATCCCCGTGAAGGACAGCAGTACAGAAGGTGTTATGCGCCGTGGCGCTACGCTGTAATGCTCGTGTTCTCCACATATGTCGAATTACTGTTTAGACCCAATGCTATCACTGCAGCATTGTAATTTTTTATGCATTAGATCTCCACCCTTATCTTTTTCTGGTCAAATTTGCCACTTTCCATTTCCTTGCTTTGTTCATGGAGCGCTCTGGCCGTGATGCTGAATTTTATCCAATTAGTCAATCCTAAACCCCACCCATACTTGTAGAAGCTTGGGCATGTGGCATTGGAGGAGACAGAGCAATGGCTAAACTATGAACAATAATAATTGCATATTTTGTCTGAACAACTCCATACTCAGGGCTGCACACCCTCATAACCTCAGCAAAATATGTACGTAATCTTAGGTCAGTGTGGCGAGAACCACAAACTTAAAAAGCAAGAGAGAGAGAGAGAGAGAGAGAGAGAGAGAGAGAGAGAGAGAGAGAGAGAGAGAGAGAGAGAGAGAGACGTTTCTTGCAATTATAGATAGAATCAGCAAATTAACTTATTTGGGTCCGCAGGCATTGGTAAATGTAAAAAAAAATAACTTCAGCATGGGCTGTACTATATACACTACTCACAAAAAGTTAGGGATATTTGACTTTCGAGTGAAATTTATGGAAAATGTAAAAAGTTCACACTACATTGATATAATATCATGAAAGCAGGGCATTTAAGTAGAAACATGCAATGGTGATTTCCTCATCTCAAACAATTTATTGAAACAAAAGCCAACGACAGTGGTGGGTATATACCACAACAAAAAATGTCAGTGTCTCAATAACTTGTGATGTACCCTTGAGCATCAATTACAGCTTGACAATGACATCTCATGCTGTTCACAAGTCGACTTATTGTCTGCTGAGGCATGGCATTGCACTCTTCTTGAAGGGTGGCCCTCAGGTCATTGAGGTTGTGGGGTGCAGGGTTACGAGCTTCTACACGGCGACTCAGCTGATCCCATAGGTTTTCTATGGGATTCAGGTCTGGAGAAAGTGCAGGCCACTCTATTTGAGGTACCCCAGCCTCCAGCAGCCATTCCCAAATAGTGTGACCTTGATGAGCTGGAGCATTGTCGACCATGAAGATAAAATTAGGCCTGTGTTGTTCATGCAGGGGCACAATGACTGGATTAATTACTGTATATTATTCAGGTAGTATGGGCTTGTCACTGTACCATTCACAAGGTGTAGGGCAGTTCTGTATTGATTAGACATACCTGCCCAGACTGTAACATGGTGACAACAGAGGCTGATGCATAGCGCTCTCCTTGACGTCTCCAACATCGCTGGTGGCCATCATTTCTGTTCAACGTGAATCAATTTTCATCAGAGAACAGCACTGAACCCCACTGGTCCCTTGTCCAGCATAAATGCTCCCTGGCCCATGCAAATGATGATGCCTGAGCCTGGTGGTGTGGTCAGATACCCTTGAAGGTCGTCTAGCACGCAGACCACGCTGATGTAAACGTTTCGAACGGTCTGACGTGACACTTGGGTGTCTCTCACCTCCCTTAAATGTGCCTGGAGTTGAGTAGCATTCATCATTCAGTTCCACAGGACACAGTTGTCAATGAAGCGGTCATAAGCGTGGGATGTGGCCAAAGGACGTCCACTTCTATGTCTTTTTGTGACTCTTCCAATCTCTCTGTATCTCTGTTGCAACCTGCTGATGACATTCTGTGGTGCTCTAAGCTCAGTGGCCACTTCCCTCTGAGAACATCCTGTTTGAAGATTCGCAATGGTGAGGTATTGTCGATCAGTTGTTAGGTGTCGTCTTGGTCTCATGATGTCAAAATGTGACCAGCATGATGAAGAGGACTGTTTAAACATCATTTCTAATTGAACCAGAAAATTTATTGGTCAATTCATGGATCAAGCACCTGTTGTGAATTTTGCCGTTAAACACCTTGTTAGAGAACACCAGGTTATCACAAAAAGTACTGAAATATTGAACAGTTGGAAATGTGCATTCACCTGTAAAGGTTATAGTGTATTTTAGGTGCATCCTGAAATTTCACCCGAAAGCCAAATATCCCTAACTTTTTGTGAGTAGTGTAGGTACTATATGGAAGAATATGAAACTAGTTTTAGTGATAGATTTGGACACTTTTTGGAATGCAGCCCCATAGTGTGATAATCAAAAGTTCAAATGTACCAAGCTTCCACTTGAGCCTCATACTGTCAGAAATTTGTTAGCAGCAACATGGAGCATACAAGTTCATGTAAAAAGTCATTTGATCATGCTACAATAATTCAAAGAGACAGAGATCAATGTTTCTGATTAGGAAAAGCAGATAGTGTGCTGCATGACTTCCTACCTTGTACAGTCTCTCTTCAGGGATCTGTTCTCTGACTCGGGCGTAGTCCTGCTGCAGGTCTAATACAAATCCCAGTAGACCACACTCTGTCTTATTGCCCACCTGCTTAGCCAGACCCCCCTCCACATCAGGGGGCTGATAATGAGCATGTTTACCACAAGTTGTAATAGATTAGAGGAGAGAACAGTAAGAAGATTCATAAGTTACAAGCAAACAAAGAAATTATCATGTTTAAAAACAGACCAAAAAATGATTGCTTAGAGCTTGCAGAAATGCATAAAATCATTTCTACAAGTACAATATTGTATTTATATCTGCTTTTATTTTAAATTCTTAGTATTTTAATCATTTTATGTTTATATGGTTGTATTTTATTACTTTTAGCTTGTTTTTATGGTTAATTGTATATTTTTGCTATCTGATTAGCACTTCGGTCTAACTGAGGTTGTTTTAAATGTACTATATAAATAAACTTTGACTTGACTTCACAAGACTCACTAAGATCTTGGAGGTGTATGCGCTGTTGATAGCGATAGCATTGACTAACAGATCCAGTGTCCGGGGGTTGACCTGTCCTGGGTCCGGGATCACACGATGGTGCACATCACCTATAGACAAGCAGCAAAGTTTACCACATAACAATCATCTTCTATGACTTTATTCTCAAATTGGCAAAGCAGATAATGGAAAGAGCAAGCAAGACATAAAAGACTCTTCTGTTGTTGTGTGCCCATTAGTTTCAGTGATAAATTTAAAGGATGACCCCAGACTGTAAATGATGGAGTAGCGTTTTTCAGCCTGATGAACCCACCCCGAGACCAACAAGAACTTTCACTTCTCTCTCTGCAGATACATACAGACATACATACATTGATGCAGTATATAGCCTACGTAGGTCTACTCAAATTTGAAATAACACGTATTTATATCTTGCAACTTTTAACCTGCAACCTGTATGGGGTATCGGGCTTGTTGTTACGAGCTATTCGGTCTCTGTACGACCGTTGTGAGAGTTTAGTTCGCATTGCCAACACTCGGTCGGAGTCATTCCCAGTGAGAGTTGGACTCCGCCAGGGCTGCCCTTTGTCACCGGTCCTGTTCATAATTTTTATGGACAGGATTTCTAGGCGCAGCCAGGGAATGGAGGGTGTCATGCTTGGTGACCACAGGATCTCATCTCTGTTGTTTGCAGATGATGTTGTCCTGTTGGCTTCATCCAGCAATGACCTACAGCTCTTGCTGGGACGGTTTGCCGCTGAGTGTGAAGCGGCTGGGATGAGAATCAGCACCTCCAAGTCCGAGTCCATGGTCCTCAGCCGGAAAAAGGTGGATTGTCCTCTCCGGGTTGGGGACAGGCTCCTGCCCCAAGTGGAGGAGTTTAAGTATCTTGGGGTCTTGTTCACGAGTGAGGGGAAAATGGAGCGAGAGATCGACAGACGGATTGGAGCAGCATCTGCAGTGATGCGGACGTTGTACCGGTCTGTTGTGGTGAAGAGGGAGCTTAGTTCTAAGGCAAAGCTGTCGATTTACCAGTCAATCTACGTTCCTACTCTCACCTATGGTCACGAGCTTTGGGTAATGACCGAAAGAACGAGATCGCGGATACAAGCGGCTGAAATGAGCTTTCTCCGTAGGATTGCTGGACTCACCCTCAGAGATAGGGTGAGGAGCTCAGTCATCCGGGAGAGGCTCAGAGTAGAACCGCTGCTCCTCCACATTGAAAGGAGTCAGTTGAGGTGGTATGGGCATCTGATTAGGATGCCTCCTGGACGCCTCCCACTTGAGGTGTTTCAGGCACGTCCCACTGGGAGGAGACCCCGGGGCAGACCCAGGACTCGGTGGAGAGACTATGTCTCCCAGCTAGTCTGGGAACGCCTTGGTATCCCCTCTGAAGAGCTGGAGCAGGTGGCTGGGGAGAGGGAAGTCTGGGCTTCTCTGCTTGAACTGCTGCCTCCGCGACCCGGACCTCCGGAAAAGCGGTAGAAGATGGATGGATGGATGGATGGAACTTTTAACCTTGAGCACAGGTTGGAGAGCATCTCTAAGTTGCTTAAGAGGAATAGCAATTTTCATGAAATCAAATAATTGCCCAAAACCCCTGACATTTGTCCTTGACCTTGAACACAACCGGAATGCAGGCCCACTTAAAGATCACCATGTTTAGTGAGTATACTGCCAATTGCCTTGGAGGAGTTGTGTTTTTTGTGAACTACCATTAAGTTGCAGAAATCCTGACTTTTGACCCTGACCTAGACATATGGATACGGACCAACCTAATGACCACTGTGCATAAATTTGGAGAGCATAGGACTGGATTGCCATTTCCCCTTTGCTGGAACGGGCTAAAAGCCAGCAAACCAAGAAAAATATTACAAGGATAATTGTAGTCCTCAATTATCGAGTACATGATAGACACCATTTCAGATGTGAACTTTTTCATCATGGGGAGTGCTGCTGAGACAGCAAGAACAGTTGTATAATATATTCTGTGACTCTGCAGGAGCTCTGTCAGGCCCCAGAAAATAACCTTGGTGATATCATCACGTGGCTACAAATTTATAACAGAAAGTAATTGTTATAAACTTGGGCACTGTGTTTGAAAGGTATGGGCACTGACTTGTATTGTGGGAAAAAAAGGAACCAGCATGTTTGCACCTTGACTCATCACAGCAGCAACTAAAAGTCAGGATATCTTAGCCTCTGCTTGAACACTGTGTACCATTCTTTTGAAATGTGTTTTCTTCCAAGTCACCCAGGTTTATGAAAAGGCAGTTTTAAAATGCTGCAGTGTCCTTTGGAATTTGCAAAAGACACATGAGCATGGTTCCATTTTGTGCAGGTGAGGCAAAGGGATCTGCATCTGTCACAAAAAACAGTGGTGTGCAGAGCTCATTTTAGTCAAGAGGATTATATTCCCGGTGACATGATGGTGGTTGAGCTGATTCAGCACTACACAAACATGAACTGCACTGTAAGATTTTGTATTATTTAATAAACTTGATTTATGTAACAATAGAAACATGCTAATTTTTTGCTTTTTTGAATACAGAGCTATTACCGTGTTGACTAGCACTTGCTTTCTAAATTTGAGGCTATCTCATATATACACCTATAAAACTAAATGTAACTGATACCTCCATGACACTGTAAAATACTGGTGGGTGCCAGATGTATCCCTCAACCTGCTGGCTGACTGTGAGTTCGAGGTCACTCAAATTCAAACTCATTTGAGATTGTTCATAGATACATCTTATGGTATGAGTATGAAAAGCCTACATCATTTCCTTCTCATATTATCATGTTTAAAGGTTTTAGGGAAAAATTGACCTATGACCTTGACCTTGAGTCCAAGTTCAAGTCCAAATTCGAACTTGTCCAAGATTTGCCATAAATATGACTATAGTGTCAATAACAAAAGCCTCCCTCATTTCCTTCCCAGATTATCATGTTTACAAGAGTTATGGAAAATCTGACCTCTGACCTTGAGGTCAAGGTCATAGTAGCCCAAATTCAAACTCGTCCAAGATTTTTCTTAGTTACAACTATGGTATTGATTTGAAAAGCCTACATAATTTCTTTCAGTAGTTATTGCATTCCGCTTGACTTAACTCACCTACTCCATCCAACATCCAGGACTCCAAACAGATCATCTACCAACACTGTACCATATCAGGGTTGCCACTCTCACTCTTTTGTAATGAGTCTCACTCTTCTGCCCCCTTTCTCACTCCACAAACCCCATTTCTCACTCCAAAATGAGGAAATTACTGTCAATATTATATACAATAAGAACTCTTAAGGCAGCATAAAGCAGACTGAACATGTTCTAAAACTTAAGTAAAGAAGTGTATTATTGAAAAAAAAAAACTGTTTATATGTATTGTGCGCTTGCACGCTCACCCCTACCTCCCAGCCACCCCAGTGCACAATTCCTTCTAAATCTCACTCCAAGCTTTTCTGAAAAGTTGACAACTCTGACCATATGTCTCATTCCTACGAGTTATTTCCACTTAGTTTGCTTTAGTTTACTATAATCTGGCCATGGCAACTCTTTCACGAGTGACAATTGGCTACAGTTAGCCATTCAGACATTTTTTTAGAAGACAAAAGTTTTTTAGAAGAAGAAAAGTTCATAGGCTGGAAAGTTCATAGAGGCCAAATTTGACCAAATGTGGTTTATTTTTCAACATAGTCCCCCCCTTCAGTCCACACACTTCTTTCATCGGTGTTGCAGTGCTTGGAACCCTGCGGTTGAAAAATAAACCACATTTGATCAAATTTGACCACTATGAACTTTTCAGCCTATGAACTTTTCAGCTCCCCCTCGTACAGTATACTCCAGAGACTGGTCACATACTATAGACCACACAAACCACGCACACAATTAATGATCCCCCAGATCACACACTAGCTCAAGTAACATTCCGGTGAGTTCAGGTTCTCTGACAAATGGAGCTAACCAGCTAACATTAGCCAAGGGCTCTGACCTTAACCAGATATCTGAGAAATGAACAAAGATGGAGAGTGGGGAGAATTGGGGCACATTAACATTTAAAGTAACATGCACTGAATCATTTTAAAGAAGGGTGTTTAATCAGGTTGGAAAACGTGCTGCAATAGTCAAATCCTGAGGTATTTTAACCAAAGTATGTCAAATGTATTTCATTAATGCCTCCAGCATCTGTGAAAAAAGCACAATATACTCTAAGTAACGCCAACATTAATGATACCAATGATATAGATTAAACACAAAAAGCTGTTTATCAGCTGCAAAAACAAATCAATAAATCATCTCCATAATGCTACTAAGCATACATCAAAAACAAAGAACAATTTCAAGCATCTGAGCTGCATATATTTCTCATAACTCATAACTATGTTGCTAATTTTAGGTATCACTGTGTAAAATCCAGATTCATCTCATGAAAGTATTAATAAAACTAACTTACAATTCAAAGGCATACCTCTCTGTATAAGATTAAATATCCTGAGTGTTCCATTGTGTTTTCATTATCTATTACCACAGACAGGGAAAAAAAATTCAACAAAGACATTTATGAATGTTTTCTTTTTGCCTACCTATGTATGTCTGCACAACAGTCATGCGGTTGGTAGTGAGGGTGCCGGTCTTGTCGGAACAAATGGCTGTGGCATTGCCCATGGTCTCACATGCATCCAGGTGCCGTACAAGGTTGTTGTCCTTCATCATTTTCTGTAGATGAGATAGTGATAGAGAGCAGAGGGATGTGTGAGGTGAGAATGGTAGGGTGGGTGTGATTGGATGTGTGAATGATGATGGATAGGGGAGCAGTGAAGGACAGAGAGAAATGGATTGTAGGAAATAAATCAAGCGAGAAGCAGAGACAACTCTTGACAAAAATTTAAAAAAAAAACAAAACCTCATGAACAGATTTAATATCGGTTTACCTGTAAAAAAAAATGTTGAAGAAAATACAGTAAATCAGCATAGTTCAGGATCCAAATTGCATATAATACAAATGGATTTTTTTAATAGAACACACAAAGTAATCAAATTATCGGATTATTGTTTTCAAAATAAAAGCACCACGGGGTGCTGATGCCTCGGTGTACATATCTGCAAACAGACACACACATATGGGACAAAGCTTGCGCCAGTAGGACTCAAATTTGAATTCTTTATATTTGAATGTGAATCACTCAATATGAACCTGAATTAATCAGTCTGAATGATTGCTTTTAAAATTTGAATGAAAATCTGAATGACCCAATTTGAAAGTGAATCTATTGGTTTGAATGTATATTGCAATAAAATTGAAACTGTATTTCATTCGGGTGAAAATTTCAACTCCCTAATTCATTCTCACAGTTCAGTTTCACTTCTCTCCATTCTAATTCCATTCTTTCAATTCAGTTTTTGTGCCAGAAATCCGGGCCGAATGCTGATAAAAAGAACTCTGTTTTACTCCAGCAACGTACTTTACATGTTGTTTCCCGAGCGTAAACACCTGCATGGATGGACTGGAGTGGTTAAATCAAAGCAACGTCCAGCGACCAGCGTCCAAGTGCCCAAGTTTGCAAAAAAAAATTCATGTATGCATACAAAATCTTATTAGCCAGGACAGTATGGAAGTTACAGTAGTTACAGTGATTGTCAAATTAGGTAATTCAGATTCAAATTTTAAAAGCATTTATTCAAACTGATTAATTCAGGTTCAAATGGAGTGATTCACATTCAACTATAAAGAATTAATATTCAAGTCCTACTGGAACAAGATTTATCCCATACACACACAGACACACTGACAGACTACCGTATGCCTCGTTTCAACGAGGCATAAAAATACCGTAAGGACTGCATTATCTAAAGAGATAATTTATATCCTACCAGATGCAGCACCTTAGCTGAAAATAGAAGCTAGGCTGGTTCATGTTCAGCATCACATTCATTAAAACATTTTGACTTACTAGATCCAAATACAGTACTTCCTTTTACACAGTTTAATATTTTGTATAATAATCAAGATCTATTGAAAGGATAAAGTTACAGGATGTCAGATTTGCTCCTAAACTATGTTAAAAAAGCTGTATGTACCTCTGACCGAACCATAAGCCCTCCTCCTGAGCCACTGTCGTCACCATAAACACTGCCTTCTTAAAAACTTGACTGTTAGTTATCAATTTGCTAACAATCCTTTGTATAACAAGGCTACTTCTTCTTGTACTTTAATTGTATAAGGCAGTACTTTATAGATTTCAGTGTACCATGAAATAGACATGCTCTGTCTTACATTCTACAGACTTGATACACAACAGTATATAGGGATGGGAAACCATGCGCCACTGAGTGTTAAAACAATGCTGTTTTTTCCCAGCCAGTCACAAACCAGGTGTTTTTACTGATAGTGATCAACAATCAATGGAAAGAAATCCAGTGAAATCACTTGATAAAGAGACCTGTTGGAAAGAAAATCAGCAATGTCTTGGTACTCACTTTATACCCCTGCAATACCTCCCTCACTTTCTAATGGTAGGGCAGCGTGGTGGCAGAGTGATTAGCACTGCGGCAGCACAGCAACTCACCCTTGGCCGGGGGATCCTGGGTTCGATCCCAGCCCCCGACCAACAGTGATCTGTGTGGAGTTTGCATGTTCTCCCCGTGTCTGCGTGGGGTTACTCTGGGATTTCTCCGGTTTCCTCCCACATGCCAAAAACATGCAAGTTAGGTTAATTGGCATCAAAACTGGGGGTTCTAAATTGTCCTTAGGTATGACTGTGAGAGTGAATGGTTGTCTGTCTGTCTGTGTTGGCCCTGCGATGGACTGGTGATCTGTCCAGGGTGTACCCTGCCTCTCGCCCAATGATGCTGGGATAGGCTCCAGCCCCAAAGCAACCCGAAAAGGATTAAGCGGAAGAAGATGAATGAATGAAATTTCTAATGGTGAAATCATTTTCTGAGGAACAACGCAGATTTGGGGCATGCCAGGTGGCCAATAAGTACTTCTGAGCAGTGAAGCTGGTACCCACCTTTGTGATACTCATAATCTCTAATTCAGGTCTAGGGCTTTGTCAAGTTGGTTTATGCAGTGAAGTCAGGGGTTAAGACTGCTGCAGCCATGCCTAGCACATCAATATTTGGGTAAAATGTACTATTTATAAGCACTTCTAGTTTATGTCTCTCTCATGCACATGGTCCCGCACAACTATCTCTGAACATGTTGCTGCAGGGTTTTACAAATTATTGCAGTGCGTTGTGTTCACTGGGTCATGCAGGAAATGGCTAACTGGCTACAGTTAAGTTAGTACAATGAAGCAAAAGAAATGTTAATTTAAAATTCAAATTATAACTTAAAAGTCAAACAGTTAATATACTTTTTACATTAGATTATGTTGTCAAATGATGATGCATTTCAGTTAAATTTGCCTGAAAATACAGGGACTGTAAATGATGTTGGTTTTCTGGGATGTTGTTTTGGAATGTTCGTCACATTCATGTCATGTAAATCACATCTCTCAAATCTGACTGCTCCAAGAAACCTACCATAACAGGGCACTTGCTTTAACTTCACTGTCGAAAAAGCTGTTTAAAAACATATTAAAATGAAAGGAATTCAGTATTACAAGTAGGACAAATAATGCTGACATGTAAAATTCAGCATCTCTTTTTTTTTTAAACTTAGAGTACTGAGAAAAAGTCTCAGGCCACTAGGTTTGTTGTTTTAGTAAAGCTTCCATCACCATTTATTTAAGCAATATTACATGAGAGGGACTACAGTATCACGGCCTACGATGAATCAACAGTTATATGTTCATGATACCGCATAACCTCGAGTGTAATATTGCTTTTATACAACAGTTTCACAAGCAGTTTAATAAATGGCAGGAATACAGGACAAAATATTATGATTTTTGTTTGTTTAACCAGTTATTTTGCTCCACCAAGAAAAATAGTTTCTTCTGAATTAACTGTTGCAAAGCACCTTAATGAGCATATTATGGAAAAGAATAAAATTATTGTCACTTCACACACAGGTAAACAAATTAAATTTTGTCAAGAGCATAAATCGGTGTATATAATACATATCGGTCACCTGTTGAATAGGGTTTGTGGGTCACCGTGACTTCGTACTGGTGGCTAGTAAGCATGCTAACGATTTGGCTTCAGCACGCTTCACTCACTTTTTCTTGCCATTTTCAAATAAAATAAAGACTTCATTACCACAAAGTTATTATGGTTGGCTAATCAAAACAATAAATCTAATTCTAGCTTGTCATTTTTGTTGTAAACAGATGTGAAATATCTTGCGAATGTTAACAAGGACAGGACTTTCGGGTCACCAGGTCTCCTTTTTAGGACCCTCTCTTTTCACACAACACCATCCATCCATCCATCCATCCATCCATCCTCTACTGCTTAATCCTTTTTGGGTCGGGGGGCTGGAGACTATCCCAGCGCCTTTGGGTGAGAGGCAGAGTACACCCTGAACAGATTGCCAGTCCATCGCAGGGCCAACACAGAGAGACAGACAACCATTCACTCTCACATTCATACCTAAGGACAATTTAGAATCCCCAGCTGGTGCCAATTAACCTAACCTAAACAGCATCTCACTGTGGAAATTAAGGTATTGTGGAGGATGAAGCAGATGAGACATGAGCAGCTAAAGACACACACTTCATTTCCTCCAACAAGCAGAACAGACTGAACTGGGTGTTCGAGCGAATCTCTTTATTACAGCTTTATTCCCGCCCTTGGCACCCGGAGTACACACATTAACATACACAACAATAGAGTATGACTCAACACAATACTTTCGTGCCCAGCATACCCAAGGTGTGAACAGCGTCTTCCACCCCACACAATAGGTTCATGCCTGGCATACCGGGAGCAAAGGCACATCTTCATTTAATTTATTACTCCCCAGCACTCTGGTGCCCATCCTTGGTTCCTCTCCCTTCTTACCCTAATTTCCATCTCTCACCACCTTCCCTCAATTCTCCAAAGTCCTGGGTGGAGTGCAATCTCCTGTTGTGTCACCCCCCCCCCCCCGAACACCTAGAAGGGGCTCTAACCCTGCGGTCCCTATGGGTTCTAAGTTAGTGAACTCCTCGCGCGAGATGGCTAGCTTAGCCGCATTCAGGCGGCGCGGACGTGCAAAAACCAGCGGGCCCTTCGTGGTGATAAAGTGCTCGACCCCATGGTTGGTTACGGTCGTGGAAAAGGTGGGCACCGTGAGTGCGGGAAACTCAGCAAGCAAACACTGGTACTTATTCCCCAGAGCTAAAACATTTGCATGTGTTAGTGGCCCAACTCCTCGAGCTATGCAGGGCAATGAGGAAAAGGAAACAGCATCCACTAAACATCTGTTAGCAATATCAACAAGGAGACCATAAGCACGCAGAAAATCAGCACCTAAAATAGGGACCGAACATGCAGCTACCACAAAATCCCACTCATAATTGCGTCCATGCAAACATACAGTCACCAACCTTTCACCAAACGTCCTGATGTGGGATCCGTTGGTGGCCGTTAACGACGGACCGCAGCCTTCTGCCAGCCTGTCTGTGCTGACTGGCAAAATGAGGCTCTTCTGGGAGCCAGAGTCCCCTAAGAACCATCTCCCAGAACGTGTGTCCTCCATAAAAAGCAGCTTCTCCCTCCCGCCAGTGGCCGTAGTTGCTACTGACTGCCGGCTGGCCCGTTTCCCAACTTCCTGAAGCGGCACGTGGCAGACAACGTTGCGCTTCACCGCCAAAATACCGGAGATAAAAACACACTGTCCCATTCCTGTGTCTCCGCGTGGCCATCCCGGCCACCACCATCAGCTCCTCAACCTTGGCCACCAGCAGTGGTGAGTTTGCTAGGATCGCTCGGGCCGATGCCGGGAGCTTCTTGAGGAAGCGGTGGGCGAAGAGGAAAGACCCGTCGTCCATGCCCATCGGCGCGAGCATGCTCTCCATCAACTCCACAGCCGATCTGTCCCCCAACTCTGTGTGGGAGAGAAGTTTTTTTTGCCCTCTCTCTGTCTGAAAGTGTGTAACGTCGCAGCAGCAGCAGGTGCTTGAGAGTGTCACATTTTCCTTGGGCTGGAGGAGCTCAGAGTAGGTGTATTGCACGCTGAGTGTAGCGCAAGTCCAGCAAAGCCACCACATGATGGTACTTCGTGTCATCTGTCAAGACTCCACAGAGGGCGAATTGGGCTTCCACGTGGATAAACCAAGCGGCCGGGTCATGGAGCCAAAAGTCTGGGAGGTTGACTGCTACGGCGCATGCAGTGGGGGGGGGGGGGGACTCCAGTGGGAGTGTCTCCACGGAAGTGCTCGGTCAGGTTTCCATTTTCACGTCTCTAGGTCACCAGTGTGGAGGGTGAAGCAGACGAGACACAAGCAGCTAAAGACACATGCTTTATTTCCTCCAACAAGTAGAACAGACTGAACTGGTTGTCTGAGCGAATCTCTTTATTAC
This sequence comes from Pholidichthys leucotaenia, assembly GCA_020510985.1. Taxonomy (NCBI): domain Eukaryota; kingdom Metazoa; phylum Chordata; class Actinopteri; order Cichliformes; family Pholidichthyidae; genus Pholidichthys; species Pholidichthys leucotaenia. The sequence goes on along the minus strand of CM035843.1, from coordinate 246,858,018 downwards.
AGCTTTATTCCCGCCCTTGGCACCCGGAGTACACACATTAACATACACAACAATAGGGCATGACTCAACACAATACTTTTGCGCCCAGCATACCCAAGGTGTGAACAGCGTCTTCCACCCCACACAATAGGTTCACCCCTGGTATACCGGAAGCAAAGGCACATCTTCATTTGATTTATTAGCCCCTAGCACTCTGGTGCCCGTCCTTGGTTCCTCTCCCTTCTTATCCTCATTTCCATCTCTCACCACCTTCCCCCAATTCCCCAAAGTCCTGGGTGGAATGCGATCTCTTGTTGTGTCACCACAGTATACAACACATGATTACAATATCCAACACATAATTAGAATTCTCACATAAGGAGCCACTGATCAACTATCATTTAAATATTATTTAAAAAAACAGCTGAAGCGGAGTGACACATATTTGGTGAAACTTCTGAGTGCAGTTATCGGGGAATAAAGTTACTCCTGGGATCCCTACTGTCCAATGAGATTGCTCAGTTGGAACTAATGGTTATATAAAATTTCTCAATCTCTTTTTAGGTCAATAAAGATTCTCTAAAAATACTTCTTTTAGTTCAGTTCAGTTTATTTATATAGCACCTGTCAAGCACATGTGCAACCCAAGGTGCTTTACAGAACCATAGTCAAACAGAAACACATAAAAACACAAAAAGGTAAGAGGTTAAAATATTCAAAAATATGAAGGCAAGAACAGAATTAATTAAAACTACTATAAGACAATATATATAAGACAATAAAATCACAATAAAACAGTCAAAGTGAGAGTCAAAATCCCACAAACTGGAAATCAGTGAAAATAACAACATTACTAATAATAACAACAATAAAGCTAACTGTAAGCTCTATTAAAAAGAAAAGTTTTAAGCTTGATCTTAAAAGAAGAGAGGGTATCGGCATCCACACACACAAGTTTCTGAGTTTTTCTTGCCATAATACTGCATATTCTATTGCAGGGGTCACCAAGAGGCGGACTCCAGTCCGGATCCAGACCCCGAGAGTCCTCCATCTGGACCCTGAAGCCTTTTGATACAATTTGGGAAAAAGGGAGACCGTTTTATTTTGGTGGGGAAAAAAAGCGGAAAAAAGTGGAACTGAACTGCTACATCAGCGACCACTCGGACAGATTATGGCACGGCCCTTGGGCGCTCTCCTCCTGCTGCAGACCCCCCTCTTCACTACCAGGTCTGTATCCACAAAATGAAGCGCTGTTGTGAAACTGAATGCATTTATCAGGGTACGTCTTCCTCTATTCTGCCAAGAGTAGTCTGTGCTGGGATGCAGAGGTGAGGTCGCTGATGGTCCTTTTCATAGCCTCTGATATCACGTAAAAACTCAGTAAAAGCTCAGTGTGTTACTGAACGTGAAAAGTACCACCTCCCCTCTCCCTGTAATCATGGAGTTACAGCTCCATCCATGCTGTAACAGAGTTCACTGTTGAGATTTTAAACAAAAATGTGAAAAAAAAGGAGTTCTGTAGTCCATCCATCCATCTTCTACTGTCATGGTCTGAGCGCTGATTCTGTCCGTGCTCGGGCTGTCTGGTATTTTCCCCGCTGTGTTGTTATATGGCCTTCCAGGACTTTTATTGTGACAGCGTCACGGCGGGACTTCCGGCAGTCAGAGCCGAGCTGTGCCGTGACAGCTGAATCACATTCCATTAATTACATTCTCATATCCTGGTTAATCTAGTGCCTTATTTAAGGGAGCAGCTGAGGTTACTCCGGGCTGCGACCTCGCATAATGTTGGTTCCATACAATGTTTGGCTGGAGTCCCTGACCCCGGCTCCAGTGACACTTTGATTCTCCGTGTTTCAGTAAGTGTATTTCCTAGCCCGTGTTTATCGATATTGTGTCTTCGCTGTAGCCTATGTTCGTGTTTTTGCCCCACGTGGCTGTTTATTTTATCATTTGTAGTTCTTGTTAATAAATATGCAAACTCATCGGCTGCCTATAGTGTCTCATTAATGGCCCGCGAGGGCCATCCATGACATCTACTGCTTATTCGGAGGGAATTATATTTTGTGTCCGTTTTTTTTTTTTTTTGTCTTACAGTTTGAAACAGTTTTTTCTGCACTGAAAATACTGTATAGAGGTGGAATTTTTGTGAAATGTAGTTTTTTAGATATTAATCTTTTTTTCAAATGTAGTACAATTTAGTTTGTGTTCTCCTGTTAAACATTTTTAGGATTTTAGTTGTAGATTTTAGAATTTTAGACCTATTTATTTGGAGTCAATAAACACATTTAGTGTTCTCCTGTATTATAAAATTTTATATTACGTTTTGTTTGAAATTGAACAAAGAAATCATTTTAATTTATTTTTTGTTCAAAAATTAATATAGAGCTAAAGGCAGCTAAAACAGGAGCTTAATAAAATAATGTGTGAAAGTAAGTTAAATGATATTGGCCTGTCTGTAGAGAGCTGTGTCTTCTGAAAGAATTGGCAATGAAATGATGACAGCTTTAAAAGCACATTTTGAGATAAATTTGTCCATGTGTCAGATTTCTCTTCATTTGTTTTAATAAAAGATGTTGGAAGTAAATTTATGGGTCATTGCAAATACTTTGTTTTAAAAGGACCAAGGTGTCACACAGTGGGAGGGGAAAATCTTGAATAGGAAAAAAAAATGTGTCAGGATGCACTGAGAATGGTTTTAGAATTAAAATCAGAATTCTGAATCATAATCGAATCATGACTTGCCTAAAGATTCCCACATCCTCGTTCGGAATCGACTGGGGAAGAGGACCTTTTGCAGTTTTAGTTGGTGACCCCTGTTCTACTGTGTTGTTTGAAGTTGTTTGAGTCCTCAAACAACTTAAAACTCCTGGTTGTTTCTATGGTTGCTTCTGCTCATACTCTTAACACCAGTTTAGGAGTCAACAGCTACTGCGCATCCAGTGGCAAATCATTCATTAAAGCTCATGGGTGGGCATACCTTAACAGAGTAAGCCAGGGAGATTGTGACAGCGAGAGGTAAGCCCTCTGGGACAGCTACCACCAGCACAGTGACTCCAATAATGAAGAACTTGACAAGTACTGGATATAGACTGGAGTGCACTCTGCCAACCATGTGTGACCTGCAACACATGGTACACTGCAAATTACTGCCAGCATCAGCCCATTTAAAAAGCTTTTCACAGCAGAATGACATTGATTGTTAAAAGGTAAACAAATGCATAGATGAGATAGTGTGTGATTGTCAGGAAGCTGTGTGCACACAAACCTTCAACAACAAATATGTTGATGACAAAGTACAGCACCAGAATGATGACAGTGATCGCCGACATCACCAAACCTGTGGGGAAGAGTTAAAGACAATTCTTTAGTGTCGCACACCCATGCAGGTTGTGAATTTATTCTTTATCTTAGGTGTGGAGTGACATAATTTTTGCCTGGTGAATGAAAGCCCACAGGGAGCTTCATTACTGACTTTGATGCCTGTGTGATCATGTTCAGTCACAGTGTATAGTACTGAAGAACATCATCTTGCACATATTAGTCATTCTTTATCTGTCTCTTTTACACAAATCCTACCATGTATTCAGAAATCTGTGAATAATCAAAAATCAACCTCAAAACGAGACTGATGGCTCCAGGAAATGAACTGAGCATATGACTATGGAAGAACAAGACTACTAATAAAAACTTATCTCCACTTTTGATGATTTTTATTTTTGATTGTAGATTGAATGTGTACATTCACCTCTTACTACTGTTAATGGAGGGTATCAAAAAAACCAATGAAAAGCTGTTTTATTAAGTGATCTCTTCAACAGTGATCAGTCTACATCAGCCTAATCGTGTTTTTTCTTTTCCTTGAAAAGTAATAGTTTTGGACAAAAAGTGTCCAAACGAAGCACAGCAGCAAAAGGTTTAGAACAGGTTTAATACATGTATTTTGTATTTATTTATTCATTAGGTTCTTATCCCAGTGCTTCTTTCCTCCATCTCATGTATAATAGTAATTGATTTTAAAATCACTTAAAGCAACTTTTGTTCCAGTATGGAAATGAGGAATGTTTTTAATCAAAGGCTGCCAGAATCACAACAAAAATGGCTGAGGTGAGGCTATAAATTAATAAGATAAGATAAGATAAGATAAGCCTTTATTAGTCCCACAACGGGGAATTTCCAGGATTGCAACAGCACAGGGATAGCAACACTCAGAGCAACAATCAGAAGGCAAGAAAAAAAAAAACAAGCAAGCAAGAGCAGCTAATATACATATGTACATATTACTATAAAATATATATACACACACACTCACACACACACAGACACACAGTGCAGAGCATTGTAGCTGGATGGAATAATATATGAATATATGAACACACAGTGCAGAGCATTGTAGCTAGATGGTATAAATATGTAAATATATAAACACCCACAGTACGGAGCATTGCAGCTAGGTGGAATAAAATATGCAAAGTATATAAGACACACACAGTGCGGAGCAATGTAGCTAGATGGAATAATATGTAGATATATAAAAACACAGTGCGGAGCATTGTAGCTAGATGGAATAAATATATTCACACAATCTCACAATTATACTGTTAAATTAAAAAAAAAACAAAAAAACAGCTACACAGGTAGTGAACTGGTGCTCTGTCCAGGGTGTGTGCCTGCCTCTCACTTAAAGATGCTGGGATGGGCTCCAGCCCCCCCACAACCTAAAAAGAATTAAGCGGTTGAAGATGAATGAACAAATGAATATTGTGAAAGTGACAATCACTGGGTCAAAGATTAGTATACCATCAAAATGATGTTGGAAGCATTTTGAAAGGCAAAAATCTTATATAAGGTGCTGACAAACTTCAATTAGCATGCTGAGATCACGGGTACCATTAACATAAAGTAACCCTGGTTGGCTTTTTCAAACTACCAGCAGACCAGGGTCTGATCCCTTGCAGATAACAGGCCATTTCTTTGGTGTATCAAGTTTCATGTCCTCACACCACTGATGCCACACAAATGTGCTAGTCAGCCTGGAAGCTGGTGATGCAGTGGTCACTGGCTACTGATCTATATTACATTATAGTTGAATGTTACCAATATTTACAAGTCTTTTGTTTTTGTCGCCCATGTCAAACTCATCACAGATCAGTGGTTTATCAGAATACACCGCTCTATATAGTTCAGTGGTTGCTGCTCATTGTCCTCCATTTTAACAGACAGGGTTGCAAATAGCAGGGATATTTTACATAAATAATTTTTCAAATTGGCACTGAATAGCTTTCATATTCACATATTTATTTTAAAAAAACAAAAAACAATTCCTTTAAATTAATACAGGATGAGCATACAGATTATGCATTAATTTATTTTTTTCAGAGAGGGATAAAGTGACATGATGTATGTGCACGCTTGCACTTATTTGGTGGAGCCGTGTGTTTATGTTTTTCTTTTTGTATCCAGTGCCCCACACAGCAGGGTAAGTTGTTGTTGTGTTTTTTGTTGTTTTTTTTGAGGAGCTGAGGATTGCACTGTGCATGTTAATGGGGGGTGAACTGGGCTGCATGAATAAACACTGAGCGGAGGATTGCACCCTGCACATCCGTGCAAGCCAAACCTGCATTTTTCTCACAGCTTTCATTCCAGGATGGGTTGGTCTCGGCTTGACACCAGCTGGCGATAATCACAGCTGCTGTAGACTCCAAGATAACTGGATGCAACGCAATGCTCTTAAAAAAGACTTTTCACTCTCAGCGCTGTGATATTTGTGTAATTGTGGCACACACAGTTGTCTGCTGCAGCTTCAAAATTAATATAATCTGTCAGAACAATGACAGACAGCCTTCAGATTACTTTCCACTCTCTGTCGCTGTGCTGTGATGATAGTGACACCTATTTCATCACACATTCTTCTGGGATGTCCTATTCAAATGGTTGCCATGCAGAGGTGAAGTGGGCAATATTATCAGCATGAATATAAGCTCTCTTTCTCACATGGGGGCTAAGAAATTATTGCTGTAATTCTAACTATAGTTGCTTCAGGCTGACTAATGGAGTTCTGTAAATTCTATCCTGCTGCATGAAAATGCAGATGTCCTCTACATCAAATGATTTTAATGGCCTACAAATTAATATGAGCAATGTTTTTGATTTTGGCAGTCTAAGACCTTCATAAATAACTGCCCTGGGTCATAAAATTCAGCCCAGTACCTGCTTTGCCAATTTGAACAGCCAGCTTGGTGAGCTTCCCCTGCAACACACTCTTCTCTTTCTTTGGAACACTGGTCTTCTTCTTCTCTCGATCCTCTACTTCTCCACCCTCTGCACTCTTCAGAGGTTGCATCTCCATGGCAACACCCCCATCCTGCTTCTTAGCTAAAACAATAAAGGGAAAAATAAAACTGCTTCAGGGAAAAAACCCTTGCTTCAGAACTGAACCTGAAGTAAGATTATTCCATATCTAAACCAACCTCCGTACAAACACAGACTTTTACCTTTGTTTTGATTGTTCTCCACCACTCCATCAGGCTGTTTTCCTGTGAGAAAAAAAGAGCTGACATTAAGGTAGAAGGAGCAGGAAGGGAGAAATATTTGTGCACATTTAGTCTGATCTTGGGACAGTCACACACTTCCAGAAACGGCAAAAACACACAAGAACATTACTAAAGGGAAGAGTAATATAGATGGACACATCTTCACACACTGGGGCAAGAGAATGAAAGACATTTTCAAATGTATCCATCATAGGGCACTGTCACTTCAGGGTCCATTCAATGCCTGAGGAAAGGAGCAGGGCATAGAACTTTATGCTCACATACCATTGGTGACTGTGCTGTAACTGGCATCTGTAGTGATGAGCAACTCAGTATTGTCATCTGTTTTTGGGGAATGTGTGAGGAAGGAAGGTTTTTGGGTGGCACATGGAGGGGGGTGGCAAATAGAGAAAAACAAAAGAGAGCAGAAAGGAAAGAATAAAAAACTCAAGTAGCAAATGTGTGTACAAACCACCACACAAGGAAAAAATGTTGGCTAGAATGAAAACAAAAAAGAAGATAAATAGAAATATCAGAATGAGAGACAGATTAAAGAAAAAAGTAAACAGTCCCAAAGCAAACCCACAGTGTATGAGGAAAAACTAACAAGTTATGGCATTTGTAGAAGGCTTATGAATAATGTATTAGCTTCATTAAATGACTGTCTGAATGATCCACCCCACAGAGGCAGCTGCACCAAGTGAAATGCATCCTAGGACATTACAAACACTTCAGGAACAGAATGGGGACAACAGGCGATAAGAGTGTTTTTCCTTTTAAAAAATAAACAAGCATCATCAGCAAGTTTGTTTCTCTGTCTGCTTCTGTATTCCAGGATGAGAATTTCTCCTTTTCAAGATACCAACAACACCACACACATTCCCGTGCAGAAGAGAGAACTGCAATGGTAAAGGCATGGAAGAGTGCACCGGTAATGACATTAACCTTAAGTGCTTCTGAATGTACGCGTAGCTTCTGTTGTCTGCAGCTCTCCTCTGACTGCAGGGCACTTCCAAAACAAATTTGAGCATAGACTAATGCTTCATGTGTTGACCAACCAACACTCTTCCCTGAATCTCTCCAGCTCCCTCGCTCTCCCCTGCTCTTTCAATAATTGATTCAATCTGCAGCCTCTCTCCCTCAGATTAAGAGAGGGAGGGAAAAACAGGAGGAGGGCAATGTCAGAGATGGGAAAGTGAAAGAGGGCACAGGAGTCTGGTAAACAAGACACAGAGAGCGAAATAGAGACAAAGTTGGAGAAAGACTGGTAGAAAAAAACAAGCGGGAAAGCGAGTGGGAAACAGGGAGTGAAGCAAGGAATGAATAGGATGTGTGCTAAATTATCAATGAGGTTAAACTGGTGTGTTTCCTGTCACAGCTCTTATCTGATATTAGTCAGGCACCCAAGCTAACCCCTACAAACACACACGTACAGCAGCACGTGCATGTTGCAATGTGTGAGCATGAATGGATTATGAAACAATGGGCCCCTGGGTACAGACATGTAACAGCCTACCCCGCACCCCCGCTCTAAAAGCAAGACCTCCAGACTGAAAAAAGACACAAAAAATGCATCATCTTTCTAAGAGTTGGACTCCTGTTTATCATCTAATTACTGTCTCTGTGGTCAAGTCTTCATGGTCATCTGTAGCTTGTTTTCTCTTTGTTTCAATGTGCCTCTGCAGATCTTAAATTTAAAATTATTTTTATTTTTTTTAATCTTTTTGTAGACTTTCGTTTTGATCAGTTGAAGTCTGTTGTGTTTTTTGAAGCTTGCCTGTACTCCTTTGTGGCTGTCTGACGTCTCACTGTGATCATTCTTTGTCTCCTCTTAGTTGTTTCGAATTTTTATGACTCTTCTTTGGGGGTCAATTAGCTTCCATTAGGTTGTTTTTGTTTGTTTGTGGGTATCTGTTTCCATGTGTAGTTGTGGGTGTCTGTGCAGACAGTTTGCATCTCTTTTATGCATCTTTGTGTCTAAATCTTTGCAGCTCTTTGTAGCTGTTTTGCAGTTCCTTGACGGTTTAGCTCCTCAGTGGTGTACAAAGCAAGATTAATGGCTTAGGCAGTTTTGTTGAAGTCAGACTTTAGTGTCACAAACTCTTTTTCCTTCTACAGTAATGATTATTGTGATAGGTAATACCAAACTCAAAACCTGGTCAAGAGCACACTCTGGTTCATAGCAGCACTATGTAACGTTCTTGTTTCAGGTAGGAACACTGAAAAGACTACAACTATGGAAACTATGACCTGAGTCCCAACAGCCAATCACAGGGTGCTTGGTTGTGTTGTGCCCTGTGATTCATTGTTGGGACTCACAGTTGCCATAGTTGTAGTCCATTCAGTGTCCCTACCAAGAACAGAGCTGCTGCAGACAATGCGGGCCCACTCAAACTGTGTGGGACGCGACATTCCTTCGGTCAATAATTTTGGAAACATTATTTTAAGGTTAAATTTATGTTGCTTTAAAGGTGACACTAAAAGCACATATTAGTGCCTTTCCTGACAATATAAGTCTGATATATACTTAGAGTTAATGCATTAAGACTGTTTATAGGAACTTGTTGTTTTGCTGTTATTATGGCTGAATTGGCTATCTAGCCAAATAAAGCATTGTTGTATGCAACTCATTAATGGAAATTAAATCCATTCAGTGAGTAATACAAAAATGTAGAAATTTGTGTACTCATGGCTTCCTGACAAGTTCATTTTATACTGCTGATTTATATATACAGTGATCCCTCACTTATCGCGGTTAATGGGTTCCAGAACCGACCGCGAAAAGTGAAAAACCGCGAAGTAGCGTCACCCCCCTTTGTGGAATTCCAGGCTGATCTCGTTAGCTTTTTGATACATAAATAATGTATAAATAATATAATTAATACGTACGTTCATTCTCCACTCTCCTCTCTATCGGGGAGAGAGAAAGAACGACGAGAACTGAAAGAATCTGCGAGAGAGCACTCTCGCGAGATTCCCGAGCCGAGTCAACACGAGACAAAATTAGAGTCGGGAGCGATCTTTTAGGGGGGGAGATGCTGGCCAGCGACATCAGAGAGGTGAATTTTGAGTTGTGCGGGCTCTCCGTGTGATACGTGATTGTTCTAATGTATTTTTCTCAATTTTGAATTTTTGATGGTATATTTTTGAAAAATCCGCGATGCACTGAGGGTGCGAAAGGTGAAGCGCGAAGTAGCGAGGGATCACTGTATATATATACAGTGGGGCAAAAAAGTATTTAGTCAGCCACCAATTGTGCAAGTTCTCCCTCTTAAAAGATGAGAGAGGTCTCCAATTTTCATCATAGGTATACCTCAACTATGAGAGACAAAATGAGAAAAAAAATCAAGAAAATCACATTGAAGGATTTTTAATGAATTAATTGGTAAATTCCTCAGTAAAATAGGTATTTGGTCACCTACAAACAAGCAAGATTTCTGGCTCTCACAGACCTGTAACTTCTTCTTGAAGAGGCTCCTCTGTCCTCCACTCGTTACCTGTATTAATGGCACCTGTTTGAACTCGTTATCAGTATAAAAGACACCTGTCCACAACCTCTAACAGTCAGACTCCAAACTCCACTATGGCCAAGACCAAAGAGCTGTCAAAGGACACCAGAAACAAAATTGTAGACCTGCACCAGGCTGGGAAGACTGAATCTGCAATACGTAAGCAGCTTGGTGTGAAGAAATCAACTGTGGGAGCAATTATTAGAAAATGGAAAACATACAAGACCACTGAGAATCTCCCTCGATCTAGGGCTCCATGCAAGATCTCACCCCGTGGGGTCAAAATTATCACGAGAATGGTGAGCAAAAATCCCAGAACCACATGGGGGGACCAAGTGAATGACCTGCAGAGAGCTGGGACCAAAGTAACAAAGGCTACATCAGAAACACACTACGCCGCCAGGGACTCAAATCCTGCAGTGCCAGACGTGTCCCCCTGCTTAAGCCAGTACATGTCCAGGCCCGTCTGAAGTTTGCTAGAGAGCATTTGGATGATCCAGAAGAGGATTGGGAGAATGTCATATGGTCAGATGAAACCAAAACAGAACTTTCTGGTAAAAACTCAACTTGTCGTGTTTGGAGGAGAAAGAACACCATACCTACTGTGAAGCATGGGGGTGGAAACATCATACTTTGGGGCTGTTTTTCTGCAAAGGGACCAGGACGACTGATCCGTGTAAAGGAAAGAATGAATGGGGCCATGTATCGTGAGATTTTGAGTGAAAACCTCCTTTCACCAGCAAGGGCATTGAAGATGAAACGTGGCTGGGTCTTTCAGCATGATAATGATCCCAAACACACCGCCCGGGCAACAAAGGAGTGGCTTCGTAAGAAGCATTTCAAGGTCCTGGAGTGGCCTAGCCAGTCTCCAGATCTCAACCCCATAGAAAATCTTTGGAGGGAGTTGAAAGTCTGTGTTGCCCAGCGACAGCCCCAAAACATCACTGCTCTAGAGGAGATCTGCATGGAGGAATGGGCCAAAATACCAGCAACAGTGTGTGAAAACCTTGTGAAAACTTACAGAAAACGTTTGACCTCTGTCATTGCCAACAAAGGGTATATAACAAAGTACTGAGATGAACTTTTGTTATTGACCAAATACTTATTTTACTGAGGAATTTACCAATTAATTCATTAAAAATCCTTCAATGTGATTTTCTGGATTTTTTTTTTCTTATTTTGTCTCTCATAGTTGAGGTATACGTGGTATACGTGGCTCAGTGAAGAGAAAGGAGTGGATTTTACCATGGATGGCTATGAATTAAATTATATAAATAGAAAAGTGAAAAAAGGAGGAGGAGTTGCAATTTATGTTGACAAGAGCTTGAAATACAAGGTTGTTGAAAATCTGTCAGTAACTGTGGATGATTTATTTGAATGTATTACAATAGAAATCTGTCTGGACAATGTGAAGAATGTAGTAGTGAGCTGTGTATATAGAACACCTGGATCAAACATTGACTTATTTAAGGACTGGATGGAAAAATGTATGCAAAACTAACTCATAAAATTATGTTCATCTGTGGGGATTTCAATATATATCTGATGAACTCAAAACAACATAGTTTGACAGAAGAATTTATCAACACAATGTACAGTATGGGCTTACATTCAACAATTACCGGACCTAGCAGAATCACATCACACAGTGCCACACTAATAGATAACATATTCACAAACATTATGGAAAATAATATCAGGAGTGGGCTTTTATTGAATGACATCAGTGACCACCTGCCGATTTTTATTGTCTATCAATGTGATTATAGGAAGAAAAAGTATACCAAAAATATTAAATATATAAGAATAAGAACCAAAGAATCAATGTATTTACTGATAAAGGAATTATTAATACAAGATTGGAAGATAGTTTATGATGAAAATGATATAAATAAAGCATATGATAAATTTTTACAAATATTTCAATCATTGTACAATAAAAACTGTCCTATAAAACAATACAGTGACAGACAACAAAAAAAAAATATTCCTTGGGTCACCAAGGGGTTAATAAATGCATGTAAAAAGAAGAATACATTATATAAACAATTCATTAAATGCAGAATGGTGGAAGCTGAGATCAAATATAAAAGATATAAAAATAAGCTTACTAATATAATGAGGACCTGTAAGAAAGAATATTACAACAGAATATTAGAGGATAACAAAAATAACTTAAGAGGAATATGGCAAGTACTCAATGGGATTATTAGTAATCGACCTAAGAATACTAATTATCCAGAATATTTTATTGAAAAGGGCAATTTGATAAATAATATGGAGGATGTGGTCAGTGGTTTCAATAAATTTTTTGTAAACGTTGGTCCTGAATTAGCAAAATCAATAGTGACAGCAGAAACAAACAACAGTGGTTCTGTAAATGAAATAGAAGATAGAAATCCAAACACAATCTTTTTGGGTGCAGTTACTGAAAAGGAAATTATCGAGACTGTGAGTAAATTTAAGAACAAAAAATCAACGGACTGGAATGAAATTGACATGACAATAGTGAAAAAGGTAATTGAAGGAATTGTTAAGCCACTCACCCACATCTGTAACCTGTCATTTCAAACTGGTAAATTTCCAGACAAAATGAAAATAGCAAAAGTAATACCTCTATACAAAACAGGAGACAGTCATTGTTTCACAAATTACAGGCCAGTCTCTTTACTCTCACAATTCTCCAAAATACTTGAAAAAATCTTCACTAAGAGACTGGATGATTTCATTGAAAAACACAACCTCCTTACAGACAGCCAGTATGGTTTTAGAGCAGATAAATCTACATCTTTGGCACTGATCGAACTTATAGAAGAAATTACTAGTTGTATAGATAAAAAAAAGGTTGCTGTAGGAGTATTTATAGATTTAAAGAAAGCTTTTGACACCATTGACCACAGAATACTACTAAGGAAACTGGAAAGGTATGGGATAAGAGGGGTAGGACTGAGTTGGGTGGAAAGTTATTTAAGTAACAGACAACAATTTGTACAAATTGGTGAGCACAAATCACCCTTCATGGACATCACTTGTGGTGTGCCCCAGGGGTCAGTTTTGGGACCCAAACTCTTTATCTTGTATATAAATGACATATGCCAAGTATCAAAAATTCTGAAATTTATTTTGTTTGCGGATGACACAAATATCCTTTGCACTGGTGAGAATTTGCAGCAGGTTTTAGAGGTGGTCACAACTGAAATGAAAAAGTTAACGCAGTGGTTGAACAAAAATAAATTATCTCTAAATCTAAAAAAAACAAAGATTATGTTTTTTGGAAATTATAAAATAAATCATGAAATAATGGTAACGATAGATGATACCAGAATAGAAACAGTACAGGAAAATAAGTTTCTGGGGGTGACGCTAGACAATAAAATCTGCTGGAAACCTCACATCAGTCACATCCGGGCCAAGTTAGCAAAATATATAGGGATACTGGGGAAGACAAGACACATCTTGGACTATAAATCATTGGTCTTACTGTACAATTCACTGTTTCTACCTTAACTACTGTGTAGAAGTCTGGGGAAACACCTACAAGACCAACCTACAGTCAATATGCACATTACAAAAAAGAGCTATAAGGATAATAAATAAGGTAGGATATAGAGACCATACCAATTTGTTGTTTTTAAAGTCACATGTCATAAAGTTCATCGTTTTAGTTAAATTTAAGACAGCACAAGTAATGTACAGGGCAATTAATAATCAACTCCCAACTAATATACAAAAAATATTTAAAAAAAGAGACAATGATCATAATTTGAGAGGAGACTTAAACTTTACAAAACCCAAGATACGAACAACCAAGAAAAGTATGTGCATATCTGTCTGTGGGGTGGATTTGTGGAACAGTCTGGAGCCGGAACTGAAACTATGTACAAACAGAAATCAATTCAAAAAGAGGTATAAACGTTATTTGCTGAAAGGATATATGTTAGAAGGGTAGTATTTATATGTACAATTCACTATGCTCACTCTGTGACATTATGGGACACTATGGAATGGTGGGTGGAACAGCACTGTGTATATCTGTGTTGCTTGAGGCTGGTTTTGATGTATGGACATCAATGTATGTTAGGATGGATGGGTGTTAATGTTGATATGTAAAAAATACAGTAAATTGTTTACTTGGGGTCTTAAAGGTGGTAATTTGTATATAATTCACAGGGGTGTATTTATGGAAAAGAGGAGATGGAATTAATAAGTGTTCACTTCTTCCTTCTCCCTTTCGAACACTGTATACTGTTACTTTATTGCATTTGTCATTTGTTTTGTTTTTGTTATACTTTTTTGTTCGAAATAAAGTATCTATCTATCTATCTATCTATCTATCTATCTATCTATCTATCTATCTATGTATACCTATGACGAAAATTGGAGACCTCTCTCATCTTTTAAGTGGGAGAACTTGCACAATTGGTGGCTGACTAAATACTTTTATACCTCACTGTATATATACAGTATATATACGTATATCTCACGGAGAATATGGAAGTCATAGCTGTACTTTTACTTCATTTTGCTGAAAGAAAAAGTTTTTATGTGGAAAGGTTAACCAGATTACTTCGTGACTATCAGATTTACATTTTAAATAGCTCTAATGCAGCTGTTGCATTAGAAATATACTGCAGCATTCAGACTACACTGGGAGAGGTATGTATAGTTTAGTTTAATATATACAGTGGTGCTTGAAAGTTTGTGAACCCTTTCAAATTTTCTACATTTCTGCATAAATATGATCTAAAACACCATCAGATTTTCACACAAGTCCTAAAAGTATTTTTTTTAATTTAATCATTTATTCAAAAGGGACAATATCCATTAATGAACTTCCATCAAACTGTAGAAATAAAATCAGGCCGGGTTGTAGCAAATTTCCTTAATTTCCATCTGTAGTCCCTTGGCAGAACAAAGTCAATCCCAGGACTTACACAAACATAATGGTACATCTCAAAAAAAATGAGAATATCATGAATAAAGTTTAATATTTTTTGTCACTCATTTCAGAAAGTGAAACCCATATATTATAGATTCATTACACAGAGAGTGATATTTTCAAGTCTTTATTTATTTTAATTTTGAAGGATTATAGCATACAGTCCATGAAAACCCCAATTCAGTTTTTTCAAAAAATTAGAAATTACATAAAATTAATTTAAAAAATAGTTTTTTAATAGAAATGTTGGCCGACTGAAAAGTATATCTATGTACACACTCAATACTTGCTCCTTTTGGTTTAATTACAGTATCAATGTGGCGTGGCATGGAGGTGATCTGCCTGTAGCACTGCTGAGGTGTTATGAAGGTCCAGGTTGCTTTGATAGTGACCTTCAGCTTGTCTACATTATTGGGTCTGGTGTCTCTCATCTTCCTCTTGACAATACTCCATAGATTCTCTATGGGGTTTAGCTCAGGAGAGTTTGCTGGCCAATCAAACACAGTGATGTCATGGTCATTAAACCAGGTTTTGATACTTTTGGCAGTGTGGGCAGGTGTCAAATCCTGCTGGAAAATGAAATCAGCTTCTCCATAAAGCTTGTCAGCAGAGGGAAGCATGAAGTGCTCTAAAATTTCCTGGTAGACGACTGCGCTGACTTTGGCCTTGATAAAACACAGTGGGGAAACTCCGTTTGTCCACTGTGAGTTTGTGTAATTGATTTTTTTTTCCACATAAGGCGATTGTGATTTTATTATATTTTTACGCCAAAAGTAAAATCCTCCCCTATGAATTTTGAAGCCGAGTGTTGACTTTACTCCAAATTGAATGACTTTGTGTTAAAAAACGTAATATTACTTTTTTCAGTTTTCATTTTTATAAATCTCATTGCCTACCGAAACTGAATATCTGAGCTTTTTTTTTTTTTTTATTTACCCGACACCTGATAGGGGAAATTTAGATTTATCTGTATATTACATTCAGTGTTTTGGAGGCGACTGATGTCCATCTCTAACCCTTCACCGTTGGACCCTTCATCCTCTGAAACGTATGAGTCATCGTTGTTTCCTGAACGATATGGTTCAAATAAATAGGGCTGCAGTCCTTCCTTAGAACCAACTTGCTCTTCTTCATCACTTGATCCTGCTTCTTCCTCAAAAAACTATTGACAAATCGCTCAAATCTTCACTGAAATCACTCACAAACTTCCTCTGCTTCAGTGTACTCTGCCCATGCTTGTTTACATCTTTGGTTCATCTCATTACGTCACAACATGGCGGCGGCGTTTGACCCAATTTAGACAACGAGCATCACAATCATCTACATCACGATGTAATTTATGGTAGTATATGGAAAACTAAATTTTATTTAATTTTTTTGTCTACACAGAATTAAAAACACAGTAGTTCTTCTTTCTAATGATGTCTTGGTTGAATTATGTTACGGACTCTTTAAGCAGTGCTGATTCACTGTTTGCAGTGCGGCTATTTTGGATTGTCTTCCCTATACTCTACTTCTCCCAGTCTCTGAAATTTTACTTCTCCAGAGCACTCCCTGCTCTGAGGCTCTACTTGTAAGTTATTCTTGTTTGCATTTTTGTATTGTCAGCACAGTTTTTGCACTGTTATGTTCTTTCTTGTTAATAAATGTTCACAGACATAACTGGGTCTGTCCTTCTGCCCTGAAGGGGCATTCATGACAGTTTCTGCTTGAATTTCTTTGCAAGAGTCAGAATAGCCTCCCACCAGCTGCTGTTTTGATGTGAACTGCCTCCCACCCACATAGATCTTTTGCTTGAGGATGCTCCAAAGGTTCTCAATAGGGTTGAGGTCAGGGGAGGATGGGGGTCACACCATGAGTTTCTCTCCTTTAATGCCCATAGTAGCCAATGACACAGAGGTATTCTTGCAGCATGAGATGGTGCATTGTCGTGCATGAAGATACTTTTGCTACGGAAGGCACAGTTCTTTTTTGTGTACCATGGAAGAAAGTGGTTAGTTAGAAACTCTATATACTTTGCTGAGGTCATTTTCACACCTTCAGGGACCCTAAAGGGGCCTGCCACCTCTCTCCCCATGATTCCAGCCCAAAACATGACTTTGCCACCTCCTTGCTGATGTTGCAGCCTTGTTGGGATATGGTGGCCATCCACCAACCATCCACTACTCCATCCATCTGGACTACCCAAGGCTGCATGGCACTCATCAGTAAACAAGACTGTTTGAAAATTAGTCTCCATGTATTTCTGGGCCCACTGCAACCATTTCTGCTTGTGAGCATTGGTTAGGGGTGGCCGAATAGTAGGTTTATGCACAACTGCAACCCTCTGAAGGATCCTACACCTTGAAGTTCGTGGGACTCCAGAGGCACCAGCAGTTTCAAATACCTGTTTGTTTTGTAATGGCATTTTAGTAGCTGTTCTCTTAATCCGATGAATTTGTCGGGCAGAAACCTTCCTTATTATGCCTTCATCTGCCTGAACCTGTCTGTGCTCTGAATAAGCCACAAATTTCTTCACAGTACAATGATCACGCTTAAGTTTTCGTGAAATATCTAATGTTTTTATACCTTGTCCAAGGCATTGCACTATTTGATGCTTTTCAACAGCATAGAGATCCTTTTTTTTCCCATATTGCTTGAAACCTGTGGCATGCTTAATAATGTGGAACATCCTTCTTAAGTAGTTTTCCTTTAATTGGGCTTACGTGGCAAACCAATTATGTCAGGTGTCTGAGATTGATATCGGTGATCCAAAGAGCCCTGAGACACAATACCATCCACGAGTTTAATTGAAAAACAAAATATTGAATGTTTATGACACTAAAATCCTATTTTTGCCATAAACCTTCAGTGCGCCCTATCTTTGCGCACGGAGGAGAGAAGGAGAAACAAGCATTTAAGTGCAGGGGTTACCACACACACATTTATTGAACACAGTTCAGGGCAAACCATACAAATGGCTAGGCTGCTTGGGCTAACAAAGAGTCCACATGAGAAGCTAGGCTGTACAGGGGAAAGCGCAGCGGTTGTGCCGCACCCGGAAACGCTATCAGTGTGGCGGCACAACTGAACAGAGAAACGCTAGAGTTACTCACAGCCTAAGTAGTCTGGGTCCTCCAGTAGATCGACAAGCAAAACCCTTCCGTGAAATGACGGTTAGACGGCGAAGCACAACCATCCAATGTGTACAATGATCCAGCGGTGTCTGTCCAGCAAAGAGCTGCTTTAGTACAGATGCCGCTGGCGTGGCAAATCAGGAACACCTGGGCGAGACGTGGGGGAGATGATTACCAGGGTAGGAAACAGCTGATGGAGTCAAGGGAGAGTGAGGGGACGTGGCTGGACTGACAGACTGTCAGCAGCGTGAGAGAAAGTAGGTCACAGACGCAGACTAATAGCTGCCGGTCAGGCAGTGGCAAGGATAAGGAAGTCAGTACAATAATACACAAAAATGCACATAACCAGTAAAACCAGAAACCTCCAAAGCAATCGAGACCAAGCCGGGGAAAGCCAAGCCGGCTTGGCTCATGACAGAGCCCCCCCTTTAAGGGGTGGATTTCCGGACACCCCAGGTAACGTCACCCCCCCCCCCCAACAGGAGCAGTAACAAAAAACACACGAACTCGGGTGGGGAGGTGGGGGAACAGGAAGGAGGGAACACAATACCCCGCCCAGAGTCCACAATTACCCCCCCCCCCCAAGTCCACAGCCGTAGCGGCTCAGGAGGCCGCCCTGAGTCCCAGGCCCAGCAGGCAGTTCGGCGAACCCAGTCAGGTGGCCTGCCGGAGAACACAGGCCATCTAGCCCAGAGACTCGGTCACTCAGGTGGTCGGCTAGCATTGTTGATCCACCAGGGCCGACGGGGTGAGGCAGGAGGCGGTCTGCCTACCAGAAAACTCAGTGGTGGGTGACCGGACCAAAGGGAGAGGACCCCCATGGCGTAGGACTGGGAGGAGAAGGGGACCACAGCGTCCTCATAGCGAACTGCAGCGCCCACGGTGGCCCCTGACCGGGCCAGCTCCGCTGCAACCACGATGGACTCCAGCAGGAGCCTAACTGCACCCGTGGTGACCTCTGGCTGAGGCTCAGCTGCACCCACGATGGCCCCCAACTGGGCCGGCTCCGCTGCACCCACAATGGGCCCCGATTGGGTGAAAGCTGCCCCCGCGGTGAGAGGGCCAACCCGCAGAAGCACCAAGCTGAGGAGGCGATAGATGGGAGGAGCCCTGACGACCTTGGCAGGGGGGGCTGAAGCAGCAATGTCCTCCCTCGGCAGGGCCAAACCCTCAGCGCCCTCTGGCGGCGACTCCGCAGCAGCCGCGGTGGACCCCGACTGGGCTGAGGCTGCACCCTCGGTGGAACCCATGCTGGAGTGTGGCCTCCATGACGGGTCCAGACAGGAGCGCAGCACCCACATTGGGTTGATCCTGGAGCGCAGCCCCCACAATGGTCCAAGGCTGGCCTGCCGCGCCCACGGAGATGCAGTCTGCGGAGGGACCCACACAACAGCCTCGGGCAGCAGGGATGCTGGACCCACGGGGTTGTTGAGTGGTGGACCCGGTTCCAAGGTGACCCCCGCAAGAGGAGCAGAAGCAGCGGTCTCATCCACTGGGCAGGCCGGACCCACGACGACCTCCAGCGAAGGCACACCCTCTCCGGCGACCCTAGATGAAGGCTCAGGGGAAGCAGGAGGAGAAAGATGGTTAGGGTCACCAGCGGCAGCGGAGCCCAGTCAGGTGAGTTCAGATGCGGCTGATGGCAGCACCTGACTCTCCCCCCCCAAGAGCCAGACAAGATCTCTCTAAAACTGACATGAGAAAAACAAGAGAGCTGTCCAGGACTCCATCAATCCTGGCGATGAACACCCGGACCCAGCCTCCAAGAGGTTCAGCTCTGGCTCCCAATCTGCTGCAGAAGCCTCCACAGCGGGCAAGGTGGTTATTACAGTCCTAGCGTCCTCCTGCAGCAGCTCCAATGCTGGGGATTCCTCCGGCATGGCTGCAGGGGAACCTCTCCATGTTGGCTCGGGGAAGGACTCCTCCGAAGCCACTCGCTCCTCCACCGTCGGATGGCCCTGACCTTGGGCTGACAGGTCCTCGGTGAGAATTGGAGAAGACACGGAGAGGGGGAAAAATGAGTTAATTAGGGCAGCTGGAGGAGAGGACCCAGTGGACTGCTTATGCTGGGCCCCTTCCTCGGGAGACAGGCAAGGTTCAGTGTCATTACATGGTGTATAATGAAGAAATACTTGCCTGTCATCCTGGTCCTCACTGTTTCCAGCTGCAGGCAGGAGACAATCCTCCCTCTCTGTGTCAGTGGTGACGTGGGCCCCTTCGACAGCTTGTGGAGGAGCCGTCTTTATGACGATGGAGGAGGGCGTTACCGGGGTGAGCTCAGCGGGCCTCATGGCAGCTGGAAGGCAGAGGGCTGCCGAAGGCAATGAGGTTTTCTTCCGGTGTCTCCTAGCTGGCGGGATGGTGTTGACAGTCCTGGTACTTTGATGCTCCTCCTCAACCCGGCGGTTGACAAAGGCAAGCAGGCTCGCCCACTCCTCGTCGGATGGTGACTCTGTGGGTTAAGCAGGCGTAGGAAGTGGGACTCTTAGAGCCGGGGAAGTGCGTCCTCGGACCTCCCTCACACAGCGCTCCTCCTCGACCCAGCGGTTGACAAAGGCAAGCAGGTTCGCCCACTCCTGGTCCACCAGCGTGACTGCAGAGGGACCTCTCCGTGCTGGCTCCAGGAAAGGATCGTCCAAAACCATTGGCTCCTCCATCATCTGGCGGCTCGGTTCGTGGACCGGCAGACACTCAGGAAATAAAGGAGGCACAGAAAGGGTAGAAAAAGAGTTATTAGCTACAGCCGGTAGGGTGAGCCCAGCAGGCTGCTGTAACTGGGCCCCTTTCCCAGGAGACAAACAAGGTTTATTATTGTCATGATGAGAATGGAGAAAAAACACTTGCCTGTCATCCCAGTCCTTGATGTTAGCTGCTATAGCTGGCAGGCTGTCGTCCCTCTGTGTCCACAGTGAAACGGCCCTCTTCTACAGGCGGAGGAGGAGCCGGCTCCATGGCAACAGAGGTGGGCGTTCCCGGGGTGACATCAGCAGACCTCACTGCCGCCGGAGAAACAATGGCAGCTGGCAGAGCAAAGGGCCTCTCCCGGCGCTTCCATGTGGAACGACGCTGTCCTTGATTTGCTGGGTTGGGTTTGGCGTGAGCGTGAGCGCAGAGCTGGCGGGGGACAGTCTCAGCGGCGTCCTGGGAGCGCCCTCCCCTCGGCACGAGCCCGGTCTTTCTCGGGGACTTCCTCCTCCTCTCGTCATGCTCCCGTCAGAGCGCTGCCAGCTGGGTTATCCGCTCAACTCCCTCGGGATGTTCGGAGAGCTGAGGGTATCGCTGAACCTCTGCCTCCACCAGTTTGACATACCACATGATGTCCGCTGGAGTGAAATATTCATTCGCCATGGATATCAGGCTGTCGATGTCGATAAGAGCCCGGCAGCGTTCCCAGCCGTGACTCATTGGGTATCGCTGGCCCCACAACATCTCCACCAGGTAAGTCCCAACAACCAAAATACGAAAAAAAAAGGGAAAAGGGGATGTGTGGGTTAACCCGCTAAATCCTTTTGACTGGCTGGATCATTTTGTCATAAACCCTCCATGCGCCCTCTTTGCGCACGGAGGAGAGAAGGAGAAACAAGCATTTAAGTGCAGGGGTTACCACACACACATTTATTGAACACAGTTCAGGGCAAACCATACAAATGGTTAGGCTGCTCGGGCTAACAAAGAGTCCACATGAGAAGCTAGGCTGTACAGGGGAAAGCGCAGCGGTTGTGCCGCACCCGAAAACCCTATCAGTGTGGCGGCACAACTGAACAGAGAAACGCTAGAGTTACTCACAGCCTAAGTAGTCTGAGTCCTCCAGTAGATCAGCGAGCAAAACCCTTCTGTGACGTGACGGTTAGACGCCGAAGCACAGCCATCCAACGTGTACAATGATCCAGCAGCATCTGTTCAGCAAAGAGCTGCTTTAGTACAGATGCTGCTGGAGTGGCAATTCAGGAACACCTGGGCGAGACGTGGGGTCGATGAATACCGGGGTAGGAAACAGCTGATGGAGTCAAGGAAGAGTGGGGGGGCGTGGCTGGACTGACAGACTGTCAGCAGCGTGAGAGAAAGTAGGTCACAGACGGAGACTAACAGCTGCCGGTCAGGCAGTGGCAAGGATAAGGAAGTCAGTACAATAATACACAAAAATGCACATAACCAGTAAAACCAAAAATCCCCAAAGCGATCGAGACTGAGCCGGGGAAAGCCAAGCCGGCTCGGCTTGTGACAATTTTCATAATAATTTGGAACGTGGTGTACAACTAAATGTTTCCAGTAACTGTTGATGTGTCCTTCCACAACACCTCAATTGGATTAAGGTCAGGACTCTGACTTGGCCATTCCAAAACCTCAACTTTATTCTTCTTTAACCATCTGTTGGTGGAATGACTTGTGTACTTAGGATCATTGTCTTGCTGATTGACCCACTTTCTCCTGAGATTCAGTTCATGGACAGATGTCCTGACATTCTCCTTTAGTATTTGCTGGTATAATTCAGAATTCATTGTTCCATCAATGATGGCAAGCAGTCCTGGCCCAGATGCAGCAAAACTGGCAAAAACCCTGATATTACCACCACCATGTTTCACAGATGGGATAAGGTTCTTATGCTGGAATTCAGTGTCTTCCTTTCTCCAAATATAATGCTTCTCATTCAAACCAAAACGTTCTATTTTGGTCCCATCCACACACAAGACATTTTTCCAATAGCCTTCTGGCTTGTTCACGTGATCTTTAGCAAAGTGCAGATGAGCACCAGTGTTCTTTTTGGAGAGCAATGGCTTTCTCCTTGCAACCCTGCCATGCATGCTATTGTTGTTCAGTGTTCTCCTGCTGGTGGACTCATGAACATTAACATTAGCCAAAGAGAGGCCTTCAGTTGATTAGAAGTTACCCTGGGGTCCTTTTGTGACCTCACCGACAATTACATGCCTCACTCTTGGAGTGATGTTAGTTGGTCGACCACTCCTGGGGATGGTAACAATGGATTTAAATTTCTTCCATTTTTGCAGAGTCTGTCTTACTGTAGATTGGTGGAGTCCAAACCCTTTAGAAATGGTTTTGCAACCTTTGCTAGCCTGATGAACATCAACAACTGTTTTTCTGAGGTCCTCAGAAATCTCCTTTGCACTTCTACGAACATGTGTTGACACTTCGTTAAAGCTTTAAAGGCCAAATGTCACGTAACAGGGTACTTTAAATATCTTGAAACTAGATATAAAAGGGAACCGATCCGTTCGGGTCTTGGTGCATATGCTTCAGTAACAACGGAATATTCGTTAATTTAAAACTGCCGCGCTTGGCCTGACACGGCCCCTGGAATCGCCTGGGGAAGAAGGCGGAAGTGACGAAATCGATTGTACCCTAGTTTGATGCTTGGGGTATTTCAATTGATTGTTTATATGGAGACTGGAAGGTTGAAGTGAGCAACAAGAAAGAAAAAATTGGATATTTCACCCATACCTTAAAACGGAACTATCAGGGACAGCTGGGTAATAAGGGACACTTCTCTGGGAAATGTTTTCATACCTGTCAAGTGAGACGTTTTCGCCGTACTTCAACACCGTAAAAAGCGGCTATAAGGAACGGCGGAGCCACAAGAGACACCTCTCTGTGAAATGCCCCAAATGCAACTCGTGTTGTTATTGTCAAATATTTTAAGGATTCATGGATATTTGACAATAACAACTCAGCGTCCGGCGCAAAATAAAAAAAAAAAGCATTAATTCTGTATTTGTCAGGCGATCTCTGTCTGTTCCGCAACCGCTGCACAGCTCAACGTGTTAAACCATTGTCCTAATGACTTCTCATTGTAGTGAGAATAGCTCAAGCTGAGCGATCAGCCCGCCCGACAATTAGACTAATGAGTGACTCCACATTTCTCATGGTAGTGCGAATAGCTGACGCTGAGCGATCAGCCCGCCCCAACAATTAGACTAATGAGTGACTCCACACTTCTCATGGTAGTGCGAATAGCTGACGCTGAGCGATCTGCCAGCACCAGCTGTGGCTGATCACACACAGGACGTGCTCCGCAAAACACTCAATTTTTTTTCCAGTATATTTTTCCTTTTGGGCGTACAGAAATGGCAATACGCCCGTTTTTGCTAAAATTGCATTTTCCCCGTATTTTCCTTAAAATATTTGACAATAACAACATGAACTACATTTAAAACATTTCCCAGAAAAGTGTCCCAAACCACTCCGCCGTCTCCCACAGCCGCGCTTGGCACCAAAATACGGCGAAAACGTCTCACTTGACAGGTATGCGCCTCCATTTTCATATTGATCTGGTCAATTTCTTGACAGCAGCGGCTCTCCTCCACTGTAATAATAATGGCTTCCGAAAAATCAATATTTATGGGGCGCCCTCGACAGACCCCCTTCGGCTTCGCAATTCTGGAGGCGATTAATGTCCAGTTCAATGACATTTTCCACTGGTTCTGCTCTCTGGTCATCGTTGGAACTGTTGTCATCAGACAAAGTATCTGATTCCGTCTCGGACGGCTCGAACCTGTAAGGTTCTATGCCTCTGTCACTGTCTGAACCACTGACAAAAAAAAAGACAAAAAAAAAAAGACAAAACTAAACTAATTTGTTCACAATCGCTGTCACTTTCCGTCATGATTGTCCAATGTTGATAAGTGTGAATGTGGATAGGCAGGGCAGCCAGGGTACAACTGGTGATGTCAAAAACATGGGCGTGGTCTGGACTGGCTGTCACAAGCCAGCAAGCAAGGTGGGGCCTTCACCTGGTGTATTTTGTGCAATTATGTAAATACAGGTGGGTGATATGGTCTCCGGTATGAATATTTGGTTTAAGCTATGTGTATTTTATCTAAATTCGTCGTCATTTAGAAAAAAAAATTACGTGACATTTGGCCTTTAAATAAAAGCTTCTTTAAATAAAACAGGGTGTCCACTCACACCTGATTGTCATACCATTGATTGAAAACACTTGGTTCTAATTTGATCTTCAAACTACCTGCTAATCCTTGAGGTTCACAAACTTTTGCTACTCATAGATATGTAATAATGGATCATTTTCATCAATAAGTAAATGAAAAAGTAAAATATTTTTGTCTCATTTATTTAACTGGGTTCTCTTTATCTACTTTTAGGACTTGTGTGAAAATCAAATGATGTTATAGGTCATATTTATGCAGAAATGTAAAGAATTCTAAAGGGTTCACAATCTTTCAAGCACCACTGTATGTGTATATACACTACCGTTCAAAAGTTTGGGGTCATTTAGAAATTTCCTTATTTTTGAAAGAAAAGCACTTTTTTTCAATGAAGATAACTTTAAACTAATCAAAAATACACTCTATACATTGCTAATGTGGTAAATGACTATTCTAGCTGCAAATGTCTGGTTTTTGGTGCAATATCTACATAGGTGTATAGAGGCCCATTTCTAGCAACTATCACTCCAGTGTTCTAATGGTACAATGTGTTTGCTCATTGCGTCAGAAGGCTAATGGATGATTAGAAAACCCTTGTGCAATAATGTTAGGTCTGCAATGCTGTAATTGCTGCAAATGGAGGATTCTTTGACGAAAGCAAAGTTTGAAGGAAAAAATTATTATTTCAAATACAAATCATTATTTCTAACCTTGTCAATGTCTTGACTATATTTTCTATTCATTTTACAATTCACGGTGGTAAATAAAAGTGTGACTTTTCATGGAAAACACAAAATTGTCTGAGGTGACCCCAAACTTTTGAACGGTAGTGTAAATTTATTAACATACTTTACAAAGCAAACTCTGAAGAACTTTATATGCACACACACACACACACACACACACACACACACACACACACACACACAGAGTGGTGTAAAAAAGTGCTTGACCCCTTCCTGATTTCTCATTTTTTTGTATGTTTGTCACACTTAAATGTTTCAGTTCACCAAACAAATTTAAATATTAGACAAAGATAACACAAGTAAACACAAAATGCAGTTCTTAAATGAAGGTGTTTATTTTTAAGGGGAAAAAATCCAAACCTACATGGCCCTGTGTGAAAAAGTGATTGCCCCTAAACCTAATAACTGGTTGGGCCACCCTTAGCAGCAACAACTGCAATAAGCATTTACGATAACTGGCAATGAGTCTTTTATAGCGATGCAGAGGAATTTTGGCTCACTCATCTTTGTAGAATTGTTGTAATTCAGCCACATTGGATGGTTTTCCAGCATGAACCGCCTTTTTAAGGTCATGCCACAGCATCTCAATCAGATTCAGGTCAGGAATTTGACTAGGCCACTCCAAAGTCTTCATTTTGTTTTTCTTAAGCCAATCAGAGGTGGACTTGCTGGTGTGTTTTGGATCACTGTCCTGTTGCACAACCCAAGTGCTCTTCAGCTTGAGGTCACGAACAGATGACCGGACATTCTCCTTCAGGATTTTTTGGTAGACAGCAGAATTCATGGTTCCATTTACCACAAGTCTTCCAGGTCTTGAAGCAGCAAAACAGCCCCTGACCATCACACTACCACCACCATATTTTACTGTTGGTATGATGTTCCTTTTCTGAAATGATGTGTTACTTTTATGCCAGATGTAATGGGACACACACCTTCCAAAAAGTTCAACTTTTGTCTTGTCAGTCCACAGAGTATTTTCCCAAAAGTCTTGGGGATCATCAAGATGTTTTCTGGCAAAACTGAAACAAGCCTTTATCTTTTTTTGCTCAGCAGTGGTTTTTGTTTTGGAACTCTGCCATGCAAGCCATTTTTGCCCAGTCTCTTTCTTATGGTGGAGACATGAACACTGACTTAAACTGAAGCAAATGAGGCCAGCAGTTCTTTGGATGTTGTTGTGGGGTCTTTTGTGACCTCTTGGATGAGTCGTCGCTGCACTCTTGGGGTAATTTTGGTCGGCTGGCCACTCCTGAGAAGGTTCACCACTGTTCCATGTTTTTGCCATTTGTGGATAATGGCTCTCAGTGTGATTCCTTGGAGTCCCAAAGCTTTAGAAATGGCTTTATGACCTTTTCCAGACTGATAGATCTCAATTACTTTGTTTCTCATTTGTGCCTGAATTTCTTTAGATTATAGCATGATGTCTAGCTTTTGAGGATCTTTTGGTCTACTTCACTTTGTCAGGCAGGTCCTCTTTAAGTGATTTCTTGATTGAGAACAGGTGTGGCAGTAATCAGGCTGCGGTGTGGCTAGAGAAATTGAACTAAGCTTTCCAAAGATGTGATAAACCACTGTTAATTTATGTTTTGACAGAGGGGGCAATCACTTTTTTACACAGGGTCATATAGGTTTGGATTTTTTTACCCTTAATAATAAAGTCCTTCATTTTAAAACTGCATTTTGTGTTTACTTGTGTTAACGTTGTCTGATATTTAAATTTGTTTGATGATCTGAAACATTTAAGTGTGACAAACATACAAAAATAAAGAAATCAGGAAGGGGGCAAACACTTTTTCACACCATTGTGTGTGTGTGTGTGTGTGTGTGTTATGTCTCTCCACAGTTTTCCTTTGATAAAGGCTGTGAGTTAAATAGGCGTCCAGAAGAAAAGTCAAGTGATGCATCGAAAGTCTTTTTGAATGTGAGCATGTTCAGCCTGAAGCAAAAAAGCCTTGGCTTCCCAAAAAATCTTGATTCTCATTATCTTTAATTCTGGTCTTAGGTTTTGTTGAGTCACATAGAATTTCTGAATATGCTAAACCCCTTCAGCATTGTTATGCTTTTTTGTCTTATTTTGTAATAATTCTTCTTCATAGTTTTTCTATTTTTCATTGTTTTTTGTTGTTGAGTCTGTAATCGTGATGTGTGTGGGTTGTTTTGCATCTCTTAAGAGTCCCTTTTTATGCACAAAATTAACATAAATTTAGAGAAGTTTTTTGCCCTGTAATGTTCATTCCTTTTCTGTCAAAAGATGCATAACAGAGAACTACTTGTACTACTTATCTGCATGTTTTTCATATAAAACCATTACATATCAAAGTGTCTGCTGATAAATAAATGGCCTGTCATTAATTATAGTCCAAAACTATATTTCTAAAAATTAGTGTTCCAGCACTGGGCCAATTACTTTTTTAAATAAACAATTTAAACTAAACAAACAGCTTAAAAGATTAAAATGACAGCAGCAAATTTGTTAAACTGTGCAGCTTAATATACAATTTTTTTGAAAAACATACAGATGTATGATAACCAAAGGAAAAAAAGGATGTCATTTACCTTTCTTTTCTTTCCCATCTTCCTCCACCTCCCCAGCACCCAGCAGGGTGAAGATGATACCCGTCTGTGAGATTGACACCCTTACTGCTGTCACCAGCATCCTTCCGGAGCCCTCCATTACATGGGTACCTTAAACACCAAAAGCATATTATGTGTTCAAAATCTGTAAGAAAGTAGTTTGAAATGTACAAAATATGATTCTCTGGTCATACGATCTTGACTGGAGACAGAGGGAGTTCTGACAGCTCAGCTTAAGATACAGATTTGAGTTCTGGGACTTGGACTGAAATGGTAACATGGTGTTCACTTTTATAGTGCTTTTTTACGCATTTCTGGATGACCAAAGCGCTTTTCAGATCCTGCTATCCAACCATTCACACACACATTCACACACTGACGGCGGCAGAGCCGCCATGCCACAGGCACTGGCGTGACCCACCAAGGAGCACCTGGGGGTTCCGTGTCTTGCTCAAGGACACTTCGACATGCAGACTGACAGAGAGGAATTGAACCACTAATCCTTCGACTCAGTAGTCGGCCACACTACACCTGCACCACATCCACCCAAATGGTAAATGGTGTTCACTTATATAGTGTTTTTTACTCTTCTCTGATGACCAAAGCGTGTTACAGATCCAGTTAGCATTGATTCACACACATATTCACATACTGATGGCGGCGGAGCTGTCATGCACACAGGCGCTGGACCTGACCCCACCAGGAGGAATTGGGGGTTCAGTGTCTTGTTCAAGGAAAATTCAACATGCAGACTGCAGAGAGCGCGAAGATCGAGCACTGATCCTCTGATCAGTAGTTGGCCACACCTACATCTGTGCCACAGCCGCCCCAGTAGTACGAGTCTCACAATGGTAACTGCATTTAAGAATAGGAGAATCTGTTGGAAGGAACATGATTTGACCATGCTGAAACCTGAAATCTCAGCTTGAATATTCCCTGGATGCATCGGAAGCCCCCCCCAAAATGTCCCAAAAAATTAAATCACCTCGGGCCAGTTCCCCAGCAGGTCTTATGATGAGTCTTAAGCTAAGTTTGTTGTAACTTAAGGTTCAAAGTCTGGTTTTATACTTACAACAGTTCCAACATTAGGGCGCAAGCCTTCGATGCAGTAAGAATATTACACCAAGTCAGGGGGAAGTATAAAGTCAATTAATACAGGAAGGCTGCGCAGAGGGTCATCAACACTAGCCAAAAAATTATTGGCAGCCTCTGCCCTCTCTGGAAGACATCGCCAGAGCCTCCTGTCTCAGAAGGACCAAAGCTATCACAGGAGACCTCTCACATCCTGCCCATCACCCTGTTCAACCTGGCTTCCCTCTGGATGACGGTTCAGATCGATCAAGTCCCCACTTCTCCAGACTGACAAACAGTTTCTTCCCCTGGGCTATCCGAACTGCAAACAGTGAGAGCCACCCCCCCCACCCCAACGCTCACATGCACAGAAACTGAGGACCTTTTAATTATCACTAGAACTCACCTGTCGTTGCACTCCTCACTTTCATGTATATTGACCCATCCATGAAATCACTGCTGTATATATTTTCCATAATCCTTGGGCCATTTTACTCTATTATGTGTTCTGCACTCCGCACTCTTATGTACATAGTTCCACCCATGAAGCCACTACAGTACCTGTGCATATACCAATGTGCTATTTGTTATTTTTACTTTTATTTTTACTTCAATCAGATGGTTAACTGTGTGTCCTGTAATTGTTTTATTTTCAAATTCTTCTCACTTGCTTCACTGCGCAGTAGCCTGGTGAAGCACCCACAATTTCGTTGTGCTGTACAACTGTACAATGACAATAAAGCCGATTCTATTCCATTCTATTCTAATTTTAGTTTCTTCACAACTAGTAATAACGTTACAATAGGGTTGGGAGATATGGCCCAAAAATAAAGTCCCCAATATGCAATTTTAAACAATATTTTGATTGAAGAAAAGGAATTCTTTAAAACAGAGTCCCCCCCCCCCAAAAAAAATAAAATAAAATAAAAAACCCCAAACAGGATTCCCTTTTGGGAATAAAGTGCAAACCTGGCTCTGGTTCTATAGGTAATTATAATGGTTGACAGCACCTGCAGCATTGTGATAACAGGTTACACAAACAATTGATCATTGTATTTATTGTAATCATATAATTCAATTCAATTCAATTCAACTTTATTTATATAGTGCCATTTCACAACAACAGTCATCTCATAGCACTATCAACTGTAGGGGGAACCCCCACAGTTGCAGAAAGACCCCAGCAATCAGGCGATCCCCTTTGAGCAAGCACTTGGCGACGGTGGCAGAGGAAAAACTCCCCTTTTAACAGGAAGAAACCTCCAGCAGAACCAGGCTCAGGGCGGGCAGTCATCTGCCGCGACTGGCTGGGGGGTGAGGGGATAGAGAAGAAGAAAAGAACAGACATGTAGAGAGCAAACAGCACGATGGGGACTCAATCTATGGGAGAGAACAAACAAATGTTAATGACCAGCAAAAAAAATATTTCATTGAGAGTGAGGAAAGGAGTGAGGCCCAGTGTATTACTGGAGGTCCCCCGGCTGACTAAACCTATTAGCAGCATAACTAAGGGAGGGTTCAGAAACACATGATCCCTCCCTAATTGTAGGCTATATCAAAAAGGTAGGTTTTAGCCCTATTCTTAAAAACAGAGATCGAGTCTGACTCCCGAATCCAGATTGGCAGCTGATTCCACAGGAGAGGAGCTTGATAACTGAAGGCTCTGCCTCCCATTGTACTTTTGGAGATTCTAGGTATTACAAGTAATCCTGCATTTTGGGAGCGTAGTGCTCTGTTAGGATAATACGGTAGTATCAGACCTTTTAAATAAAAAGGAGCCTGATTGTTTAGAGCTTTGTAAGTAAGAAGAAGGATTTTAAACTTAATTCTAAACTCTATGGGAAGCCAATGAAGGGAGGCCAGAACCGGAGAGATATGATCTCTCTTTCTAGTACCTGTTAAAACTCTTGCTGCAGCATTTTGGATCAGCTGAAGACTTTTTAAAGATGTTTTAGGACAGCCTGATAATAAAGAATTACAGTAATCTAATCTCGAGCTAACAAAAGTGTGGATCAGTTTCTCAGCATCACTCTGAGACAAGATGCTCCTAATCTTGGCAATATTACGTAAATGATAGAAGGCAGTCTTAGAAACAAATTTAATATGTGAATTGAAGGACAAATCCTGATCAAAAATAACTCCAAGGTTCCTCACAGAGCTATTAAGAGAAAGAGTAACCGCATCCAAACTGAAAGTTTGATTTGGAAAGGAATTTCTAAGGTTTTTTGGACCAACAAGAATGACTTCAGTCTTATCTGAATTTAATAGCAGGAAGTCATCCAAGCTTTGATTTCCTTAAGACAGGCTTCTACCTTGGCTAATTGATTACTATCATCTGGCTTCATTGACAGGTATAATTGTGTGTCATCAGCATAACAATGAAAATGTATACAGTGCTTTCTAATAATGTTGCCTAACGTAAGCATATATAAACTAAAAAGAGTAGGGCCTAGCACAGATCCCTGTGGAACTCCATGACTGAGCTTTGAGTTGAAAGAAAACTCATTATTTACATGAACAAACTGGAACCTATCAGATAAATAAGATCTAAACCACTGCAACAAAGTTCCATTAAGTCCAACATAGTGTTCTAATCTATCAAGTAGAATATTATGATCGATGGTATCAAAAGCTGCACTAAGGTCTAAAAGGACAAGTACAGAAACTAGTCCATTATCAGATGCAATGAGGAGGTCGTTAGTGACCTTTGCTAAGGCTGTTTCAGTACTATGATGGATTCTAAACCCAGACTGAAACTCTTCAAGTAAACCATTTCCCTGTAGGTGGTCAAATAATTGCGTAGCAACAACTCTTTCTAAGATTTTTGAAATGAAAGGGAGATTAGAGATTGGTCTATAGTTAGCTAAAGCTCCTGGATCTAGCGTTGGCTTTTTGAGTAAGGGTTTAATTACAGCCGTTTTAAAAGCCTGCGGTACATGGCCTAAAGTTAATGAAGAATTGATTATATGAAGAATAAGGCTACCAATAAGTGGGAAGACTTCTTTAAATAACCTGGTAGGAATAGGGTCTAAAAGACAAGTTGAAGGTTTGGATGAGGAAACTATTTTGTCTAACTCACAAAGGTCGATTGGAGTAAACTCATCAAGACAGACATCGATAGAAGGAGTTGTAGTAGTTACAGTATTTAAGTTAACTGTGGGAAGAATCTGATTGATTTTATCTCTGATGGATGAAATTTTATTATTGAAAAAGTTCAAAAAGTCCTGACTAGTAAGCTCTAAAGGAATGCTAGGATTGACAGAGTCCTGACTCTTTGTCAACCTGGCTACAGTACTGAAAAGAAACCTGGGATTATTCTTGTTCTCTTCTATTAATGCAGAGTAATAACTCGTTCTAGCTTTTCTAAGAGATTTTTTATAAACTAAAAGATGATTTCTCCAAGCTAAATAGATTTCATCTAAATTAGAGGAGCGCCATTTTCTTTCTAATTGACGAGTCTTCTGTTTTAAGCTACGAGTTTCTGTGTTGAACCAAGGAGTTAGAAATCTCTGATTAGACTTTTTCTTTTTTAAGGGGGCCACCAAGTCTAGAGTCTGATGCAGAGAAGCTGAAACACTATCCACCATGTTATCAATTACAGAAGGAGCAAGCTGTCTATAGCTTATTT
Source organism: Pholidichthys leucotaenia (assembly GCA_020510985.1). Classification (NCBI taxonomy): domain Eukaryota; kingdom Metazoa; phylum Chordata; class Actinopteri; order Cichliformes; family Pholidichthyidae; genus Pholidichthys; species Pholidichthys leucotaenia. The sequence continues at coordinate 246,825,027 of CM035843.1, read as the reverse complement.
CCGTTGTGTTGACACATGGCATAGAGGAAACAATCTGCATAAATTTGGTAACAGCATCATCTGAGAGGCATCTACTGTAATAATATTTTTCTTTAGGAGCCAAATAGTCAGAAATAGTAAAATCAAAGGTTAACAGACAATGGTCTGACAATACAGGGTTATGAGGATACACTACAAGATTTTCTATTTCTATGCCATATGTCAGAACAAGGTCCAATGTATGGTGGAGGTAATGAGTAGAATTTCCTACTTTCTGAGAAAACCCAATCGAGTCTAATATTGAATTAAATGCCACATTAAGGCAGTCACTATCTACATCCACATGTATATTAAAATCCCCTACTATAATTATTCTATCAGATTTCAGCACTAAATCAGCTAAGAAATCAGCAAATTCGGATAAAAATTCTGAGTAGGTTGATGGGGGACGATAAACTATGGCAAATAAAATTGGGTTTAACCTAAAATTGCTAAAGTGCCCAATACTGAGGACCAGGCCCTCAAAGGAATTATAACATGTTTTTTGCTTTACATTAACTAGTAATTTGGAATGGTAAATTGTTGCTACTCCTCCTCCACGGCCAGAATTTCTGGGATTTTGACAGTTTAAATAACCAGAGGGAGTTGATTCATTTAAACCAACATAATCCTCTTGCCCTAACCAAGTCTCTGTAAGGGAAATTAAATCAATCTGATGATCAATTAACAGATCATGGACTAACAGAGACTTGGGAGTTAGAGACCTAATATTTAATAAACCACATTTAATTTTTAAATTATGAGGAGGAACAGAGGCCAATTCATTCAATTTAGAGGCTTTATGTTTAATTTGAGTTTTACCAATATTTTGCTTTATCACTTTGGGATGCTTATACATTATATTTTTATTTACTTTGGAGGGAGCAGACAACGATTCTCTGATGGGGAAGTCAGGGGCTAAGCTGAGAGGTGGCGGATGAACAGGAGCTGCAGAGAGGCGTGTAAGACTGCGACTCTGCTTCCTGGTCCCAACTCTGAGTAGTCAGGGTTTTGGAAATTTGGATAAAAAAGATGCCAGATTGTTAGATAAATGAGAAGCACCATCCAAAGTGGGATGAATGCTGTCTCGTCTCATAAGACCACGTTTTCCCCAAAAAGAGCTCCAATTGTCAATGTAGCCCACGTCATTTTTAGGACACCACACAGACAGCCAGCGGTTCAAGGATGACGAGCGACTAAACATGTCATCACTGGTCAGATTGGGGAGGGGCCCAGAGAATACTACAGTGGCAGACATCGTTTTTGCAAAGTCACACACTGATTCTATATTAAGTTTCGTGACTTCCGACTGCCGGAGACGGATGTCATTAATGCCGGCATGAATAACAATTGTGGAATATTTACAGTTACTTTTAGCCAGCATTTTCAGATTTGACTGGATGTCGCCTGCTCTGGCCCCAGGAATGCATTGGACTATGGCCGCTGGAGTCTCTAGGTTCACGTTTCTGACTACAGAGTCGCCAATGATCAGAGTTTTTTCCTCAGCGGGTGTGTCGCTGAGCGGGGAAAAACGATTAGAAACGTGAACAGGTTGGTGGTGTACCGGGGCTTTGTGACTAGGCTTCCTTCTCACCATCACCCACCCAGTCTCCTCGCTGCTGAGGAGAGCCGGGGAACCGCTGACAGGGAGGCCTAAGCTAGCTAGCTCCGCTGTAGCTAAGGGGCGTCCGTCGAGATTAACTGGCGCAGACGGTGTTTCAATGCAGCGGAGCCGGGATTCCAAATCAGACAACCTCGCCTCGAGCGCCTCAAAAAGACAACATTTATTACATTTACTGTTATCACTAAAAGAGGCAGAGGTGTAGCTAAACATCTGACAGAGAGAGCACACCAGAGGAGGAGAGGAAAGAGAGCTAGTAGCCATAGCTAGTGGCTAGCTAGTGGCTGGAGAGCAAACCACACAGGCAGACAGCAAAACAGGAAGTGACGATACGTTACCACAAGGAAGTTCCTCATCTAAACTATAAGTAAACTATGAGTAAACTATGTACAATAACCCAGCCACAGGAGGTGCACAAGCCAGTGTGCTCCTGATGCCGGTCCCAAGCCCGGGTAAGGGAGATGAAGAAAGCAGACAGGAGTATTTGGAATCTAGGCGCATGGCAAAGAGAGAGGTGGCAAAGGAAAAGACATATATATGAATGAATGAATGAATCTATTTCGGATATATTAAAAGTAAAGATTAAAAGAAAGGAACAGAATAATATAACAAAGGGGAAAAAAAATCTTACAAGGTCAAATCAAACAATAACTCGTCTGATTATACAGTTCAACATAAGTTATCCGAAATGGGTCATTGCTGAAGCCGCAGCTTATATTGCCCACCCATATTCCATCCAAGATTCCAAAAGAAAAACAAAACAAGAGCGATTACAATTCAGAACAAAGCTAAGACAAAACGTGACAAACCTCCCCCACCAAAACTAAGTAACAACACAACACAGACTGAATATGATAATTCTTATGCAGATTTTACATATCATCTTGTATATACAGTATGTTTGGAATATTTCTTCCTTTAGTTTTTGTTTAAATTGTCCAAGCGTTGTACGTGATTTTAATTCAGGTCCAAAAGCATTCCACAATCTGACTCCTTGCACTGAAACACAGTGTCTCTTGGTGGTAGTTCTCACTGAAGGTTTTTGAAATATACATGTTCCTCTGAAATGATATTGTTTCTCCCTTATTTGGAACAACTTTTGGATATTTGCGGGCAGTGATAGATTCTTCACTTTAAACATTATTACTGCAGTTTTAAAGTCAACCAGATCTTTCAACTTGAGAGCTTTTAATTTAAGAAAAAGTGGGTTTGTTGGTTCCCTGTAAGCAGCTTTATTTATCATTCTAATAGCTCTCTTCTGAAGCATAAAGATTGGATATATGTTTGTTTTATATGTATTTCCCCATACTTTAGTACAATATGTCATGTATGGGAGTATTAATGAAATGATACAAAGTATATAGTGTGGGTTGATTCAGCAAATATTTCATTCTGTGTAGTACTGCAATTGATTTGGATATTTTACCTTTAATATAATTAATATGTGACTTCCAACACAGTTTATTATCAATTATTACTCCAAGAAATTTAATTTCGGATACCCTTTCAATCTCTATACCATTTTCACTGAGTTTAGATACTAAGTTGTTGTGATGGTTGTTAAAAATTATAAATTTTGTCTCACTTAAATTGAGCATTAATTTGTTTGACTCAAACCACAGTTTAAGCTTTCCTAATTCCTTTCCGAGTGTATCCAAAAGTTGTTCCAAATTGCTTCCACTGCATAATAAATTAGTGTCATCTGCAAACAACATTAAATCCATTTTTTCCGAAACCTTACATATATCATTTATATACATATTGAATAACAATGGCCCCAAAACTGAACCCTGTGGGACTCCGCAAGTAACCTTCAGTAACTGTGAGTTTTTGCTACCAACACATACATACTGATATCTGTTCTTTAAGTAACTACATAACCAGAACCGTGCTACCCCCCAATACCATAATTCTGTAGTTTCTTTAATAATAAATTATGATCCACTGTATCAAATGCTTTTTTAAGATCCAGGAATACCCCCAACTGAATACTCTATTTTCAACGGCAGTTGATATTTTTCTATAAATTCCATTAGAGTAAATCTCCTCTTGTGTCTGAACCCATATTGCTGCTCACACAATAAATTATTCTTCATTATGAAGTTGTCAGTTCTCTCACAGAATATTTTTTCAAGTATCTTGGAAAATTGCGGCAATAGTGAAATAGGTCTATACAGTGATCCCTCGCTACTTCGCGCTTCACCTTTCGCGCCCTCAGTGCATCGCGGATTTTTCAAAAATATTCATCAAAAATTCAAAATTGAGAAATAATGGGCGGGCGCTAGCTGAAGGCAGGGAGACTACATTAGACCATCACGTGTCAACACGGAGAGCAGCACAACTCTCTGTTCGCTGTTGTCGTGTTGGCTGGGCTCGGAAATCTCGCAAGCTGATTGGCCGAGACGTCTCACCCACCTCCTCTCCCTGCCGAGCACCCATGAAGGGAAGAAAGACCGCATTCATTGCTTTTTATCGCTCGTGTTACTTAGTCTCGCCGCGTGGAACTTTTTGCTGTTCTCTTGTGCCATTTTGTGCGAAATAGTCTTCCCGTCGAGGCACTACGCCGCCTCCTGCAGCTTCAGCTCTATCGGAAGCTGCCCTCGATGATCCTGCGCCTCCAGCACCTCACGATGAGGCGTCACCTGAGGAGCAGTAAAGCTCTCATTAACCTGTGCAGTAAATCATTTTCATCTTGAGTTACGTATCTTGTTATAAGAATAAAAGAGTTCTAAAAACATATTTATGTACACTTTGTTTACATCTACGTATGTATGTACACGTACACACACACACACACGTATCATATGAGAGTGAGAGAATGAACGTACGTATTGTTTATGGATGACGTCATTGGGGTGACGCTACTTCGCGGTTTTTCACTTTTCGCGGTCGGTTCTGGAACCCATTAACCGCGATAAGTGAGGGATCACTGTAGTTTGAAAATTCCCCTCTGTCACCCGTCTTGTATATCGGAATTACTTTAGCTATTTTCATTGCATTGGGAAATATACCTGTTTGGAGAGACAGGTTACAAATATACGTCAGTGGCTTCACTAAGCATTCAATGATAGTTTTGACTAAAAGCATGTCAGTACCATCACAATCCATAGATGTTTTACTTTTAAACGATTTAACAATTTCAATGACCTCTCTCTCGTCTGTGTTCTTTATGAAAATGGAGTCTTTTATAGCAACGTTTTTGCTTACTGTATCACCTGTAGATGCTGTAATGGGTATTTCTCGAGCCAAATTAGGACCAATGTTAACAGAAAATTTATTAAATTCATCTGCAGGTGAGACTGCATTCACACTCTGAGTCGTTTTTGTTTTTTTTTGAAAGATTGGTTGGGTAGCTTGTATTTCTGTTTTTATTTCCAAGAATATTGTTAAGTATTGTCCATGTATTTTTAATATTATCTCTATTTTTCTCCAGTTCTTTACTGTAATAGTCTCTTTTACTACATCTCATTATACTGTATATATTAACTTATTTTTGTATATTTTATACCGCTGCTCTGCTTCTTTTGTCCTTTTCGAAAGAAAAGGACACGCTTTTTTGTAATCTTTTGGTTCACCATGGCTTGTCAAAAAAATTCTGTTTAAGCTTTTTCTTTATTAATGGTCATTTTTTTTTTCATAAAGAATGGTTACAATGTTCATGAATGTATCATAGGCTTCATTAACATCTAATACATAGACTTGTGTCCAGTCTTGCTTCAGCAGGTCTTCTTTAAAAGAACTGATTGCATTTTGTGAATTGTATCTGAAAGATTTTAATGTTTTTACTGTATTGGCCCCCATGTGGCCATGGATAAGTGCAAAGACTGGCAAATGGTCACTTATGTCATTTATCAATAATCCACTTTCTATTTTCTTATCAATAATATTAACAAACAGATTATCAATAAGTGCAGCAGTGTGAACTGTGATTCTACTGGGATGTGTTATTGTGGGATATAGACTCACACTGTACACAGAATTCAGGAAGTCTGTAATTACATTTTGTTGAAATAGATTTAGTAAATCAATATTGAAATCCTGGTCTCCCAGCTGGTCTGGGAACGCCTTGGTATCCCCTCTGAAGAGCTGGAGCAGGTGGCTGGGGAGAGGGAAGTCTGGGCTTCTCTGCTTGAACTGCTGCCTCCGCGACCCGGACCTCCGGAAAAGCGGTAGAAGATGGATGGATGGATGGAATATTGAAATCTCCACAGATTACAACCATTTTCTTACTAGTTACATTATTGTACAGCTTGACTAATTTATCTCTGAATGTCTCAATGCAAGTTCCCGGCATTCTATATATACAACTTATAATTAGATTTTTTGTTTTATCTTGGTCAGTCTCAACAGTAACACATTCCAGAATCCCTGGAAGTGCAAAGGACATTCCATTTACAAGTTTACACCTATACAGGTCATCAATATACAGTGCAACACCACCACCATTTTTTTTTTAGAAATTTAATATAAAACATCTGATAACCCTCTATTGCCATCAGAGAAGCCTGCTCTTCATTCAGCCAAGTTTCAGAGACTGCGATAGCTGTAAATTTTCTATCTAACTGTTTTAAATAGTCCTGAATCTGTGGAAAGTTTTTGTTAAGACTTCTGCTGCTGAAGTGTATTATTGATAGTTTACCATCTAATTGCACTTGACTTTTGAATTGCTTTTCAGTATAATATTCACAGTGATTATTAATGTTATTGAAGAAGTGGTTATCAGGATCAATATCATTCTCCATCTCTTGTAGTTTATGTTCAGCATAATGGCATATTTTCAGAGTCTGAATTTTCTCACTCTGTGTCAAATGACTTCCTCCAACTGGGGATGATTGATGTCTACTAAAGTCAGTCATAAGTTTTTTGTTTTGTTTAGTTTTTTTTTAAAAGTACACTGACATGGTATGTCACAAAAGAACTGTTCTTGCCGTGTGTGGATATGGATTATCATAGTCTCTTAATTTTTTTAATCAGTGTTCATCTATATTTATTTATGTCAGTGAGATCTCTTATTATGGCCTTTGCTTCCTCAGGTGTTCCATTTAGTTTGAGCAAAACTCTACAGTTTCTTGTCCATGTTGCTTGTATCTTGTTTTGTTTTTTCAGCATTCGTGCTTGCCGTGCTATTTCAGCATTAGTCTTTGTTAAATGTTCATTTAGGTAAATTTCTGCTCCCCGTAGCTTTCTGGCCTGCCTCAGTGTGTCATTCTTTACCCTTCTGTTCACAAAGCGCATCACAATTGATTTCTTTGTTTTATTATCTTTTCTGGGTAAAATATGACAGGCTGAAATTGCATTTACTTCAAACTTTATATTTCTACTTTCAAGAAACTGAAGCAGCTGGTTTTCCAGGGAGACTGATTCACTTAGGGGAGCCTCCTCACCTCTCATTCCTGCTGTAGCATTGGCATATGATTGGTATATAATGTCTAGTCCACTAATAATTAAATCATCCTGACATAACGCACGGCTCAGGAGACACACACGCAGGCTCAGGGTAGATTCAACAGCTTTATTCAACAACAAGGGTGTGTGACTGCGTGTCTGTGAGATGTGAATGTATTGGTGGTGGACGTCAGCTTCAGGCACGGGGGCAGGAAGCCATGCAGCTGGGCAACCCTACGGGAGAGAGCACAGGGAGAAGGGTAACGGGCACCAAACCAATACAGAGGGATAATGGGATATGCTGGCTTACTTGGTTAGTCAGGTGGCTGGCGTTGACAAGGGCGTAGCCCGGGAGACAGCGACCTGGAGCGCCTGTGACAGCAGCGAGGAGATGGCGAAGCAGAGGAGAAGTCCGCCGCCGGGAAATCCACCTGTGCACAGGGGAGGTGACTGGAGAGGGAGGTAAGAGATTCTTACGTGAATGATCTTGCTGGTAGAAGGGGGTTCCTTGCAGCAAGCAGGCCGACGAGATCAGACGGCTTCAGGCCGAAGCCCAGGGCAGAGTGGCTTAAATCCCACGCCGCTGACGAGGTACAGGTGTGCGCACAGCTGGCGCCACTAATGAGCGGCGAGTCATGACAGTACTCCCCCCTCTAGCAGCGCCTCCTGGCGATGGTTTCTCAGGGTGCGCTCGGTGAAACTCAGTGATGAGGGATGGATCCAACACAAACGAGGAACGCACCCACTGTCTCCATTCTGGCCCGTAGCCCTCCCAGTCCACCAAGTACTGTAGCCCACGACCCCGGCGCCGGGAGTCCAGGATGGTAGAGACTGTCCAGGCCGGGTGGCCATCAATCATCCGGGGCGTGGGCAGCGCTGCAGGTGGAGGGCAGAGTGGGTCAGACACCACCGGTTTCACCTTGGAGACGTGGAAGGTGGGATGGATGCGGAGGGAGGGGGGAATAGCCACACGCACAGCCACCGGGTTGATAATCTTGGTGATGGGGTATGGGCCCATGAAACGTTGCGCCAACTTTCTCCTCTCACCCTTTAAATTAACGTCCTGAGTGGATACCCAAACTTGCTGGCCCACCTGGTAAGCCGGGGCAGGTCTTCTGTGTCGGTCCGCCGTGGTCTTGTTGCGCTCCTCTGTGCGTAAAAGCGCATTGCGCGCAGTGGACCAGAAGGAGCGGCATCGCCTAAGATGTGCCTGGACCGAGGGGACAGCCAGCTCGCTCTCCAGCGCGGGGAACAAAGGTGGATCATAGCCCAGGGACGCTTTAAAGGGGGACATCCCGGTGGCAGAAGAGCGAGCGGTATTGTGGGCATAGTCCACCCAGGCGAGGTGTGAGCTCCAAGACGTGGGCTTCGAAGCAGTGACGCAGCGGAGCGCAACCTCCAGCTCCTGGTTGGTCCGTTCACACTGCCCGTTGGATTGGGGGTGATGGCTGGAGGAGAGGCTTACTTTGGCTCCTAGGGCGTTACAGAAGCTCTTCCAAACATCCGAGGCGAATTGGGGACCCCGATCGGAGACCACGTCTACCGGTATCCCGTGCAGCCTGACCACGTGCTGGATGAGAAGATCTGCTGTCTCCAAGGCGGAGGGAAGCCCCTGTAGTGGCACGAAGTGAGCGGCCTTGGAGAAGCGGTCGACGATGGTCAGGACTGAGTCGAAGCTGTTGGAAACGGGGAGACCGGTGACAAAGTCTAGGGCGATGTGCGACCAGGGCCTGCCGGGGACGGGCAGGGGCTGGAGCAGGCCCGCAGGGGGCGTGTTGCTAGACTTTCTGGTGGTGCAGACGGGGCAGGCCGAGGCGTAGCGAGCGGCATCCTTCCGCAGCCCCGGCCACCAGAAGGACCGTTGAAGCAGGTCAATCATCCGGGAGGACCCAGGGTGGCAGGTGAGTTTTGATGTGTTGCCAGTGGATAACCTCCCCCCGGACGGCCGATGGGACAAAGAGCCTCCCCTCCGGTCCGCCACCAGGGTCCGATTCCGACTCCTGCGCCCTCCGGATCTTGCTTTCGATGTCCCAGGAGACGGCTCCCACGACGCACGACCTGGGCAGGATGGTATGAACTGCGTCCTCTGACGCCTCGGGGGCAAATTGCAGGCCATTCTTGGAGCCCGGCCTGAATGTGATGGTGAAGCGAAATCTGGCAAAGAACAAGGACCAGCGTGCCTGGCGGGCATTCAGACGCTTGGCATTTCTTAAATATTCCAAGTTCTTATGGTCAGTTAACACTACAAACGGCAGGGCGGCCCCCTCCAGCCAGTGGCGCCACTCCTGAAGCGCGAGCTTGATGGCGATTAGCTCTCTGTCCCCCACGTCATAATTCCGTTCCGCCGGGGACAAGCGCTGAGAGAAGAAGGCGCAGGGCTGTTTGGCCCCGTTGACTGGCGATCGCTGGGACAACACCGCCCCCACCCCTGTATCCAAAGCATCGACCTCCACGATGCACTGTAGGGAGGGGTCGACCTGACTGAGGACCCGGGAGGAGGAGAACTCCGCCTTCAGCGCCTGGAAAGCCGCCGCGGCTTCTTCAGTCCACCGCAACGGGGTCTTAGGGGAGGTGAGGCAGGTCAGAGGGCTGACGATGGCTACAAAGTTGGGAACAAAGCGGCGGTAGAAATTGGCAAACCCGATGAATTGCTGCACCTGTTTTCTGGAGGTTGGTGTGGGCCAATCTACCACCGCTTTAACCTTTGCTGGGTCTGGAAGCACCTGGTCATGGGAGATGACAAAGCCCAGGAAGGATGCAGTCTTGGCGTAGAATTCGCACTTTTCTGCTTTCACATACAACCGGTTCTCCAGCAGCCTCTGGAGGACCCGCCTCACGTGCACCCGGTGCTCGTCCCTGGATTTGGAGAAGATGAGAATATCATCCAGATAGACGAACACAAAAAGGCCGATGAGGTCCCGGAGGACGTCACTGATGAGGCGCTGAAAGACGGCTGGAGCGTTGGTCAACCTGAACGGCATTACCAGGTACTCAAAGTGGCCGTTCGGAGTACGGAAGGCTGTCTTCCACTCATCTCCTTCCCGGATCCGGACGAGGTGGTATGCGCTGCGGAGATCCAGCTTGGTGAACCAGGTCGCCCCCTGGAGGGAGTGGAAGGCTGTGTCCATCAGGGGCAGGGTGTAGCGGTCCTTCTCCGTGATGTCGTTGAGGGCACGGTAATCAATGCAAGGGCGAAGAGAACCGTCCTTCTTAGCCACGAAGAAGAACCCTGCGCCTAATGGAGATGACGATGGACGGATTATCCCAGCGCTGAGCGACTCCTTCAGGTATGTGTTCATCGCCTCCTTCTCCGGCGCTGACAGACTGTAGAGACATCCCGAGGGAAGAGGAGCCCCCTGGCGGATGTTTATGGCACAGTCGTAGGGCCGGTGAGGAGGGAGGGACATCGCCTTGGTCTTACTAAAGACTGCACCCAGGTCGTGGAACTCCGCGGGTACCAGGGTTAGATCCGGAGGCGCGGCATCCTTGGCAGTGAGAGGAGAGGATGGGGCGCAGGCAGCGGATTGGAGGCAGGTACTCATGCAAAAAGAGCTCCAGGCGGATACCCTTCCGGTCTTCCAGTCCAGGACAGGATTGTGGAGGCGGAGCCACGGGTATCCAAGTATCACTGGGGTGACGGAAGATGGCAGGACAAGGAGGGTGATATCTTCCCGGTGGTTACCAGAGATGATGACTGAGACGGGAGCCGTCCGGTGAGTCACTTTACCCAGGGATACACGGGAGAGATTGACTAGGGGGAGAGCCGTTTCAAAGGGCTGGCAATGGATGCCCAATTGGGTTGCCAGGCTCTGAGAAATAAAGCTACCCTCCGCGTCTGAGTCCACCAGTGCATGTGTGAGGTGCCCAGTGGAGTTATGACAGAAACAGATGGGCAGCGTCAAACGTGTGAGGGGAGTTAACCGGTTAGCGTCCGCGAGGCCCCCTACAGTGACTCGCGGACCTCCCCGTTTTGGCTTTTCTGGACAGTGCTCCACCGTGTGTTGGCTACCCCCGCAATACATGCAGAGGCCCAACTCACGGCGGCGTTGTTTCTCCGCCAGGGGGAGCTTTGTCTGGCCCGTCACCATCGGCTCCGACTCCTCGGAGGCCTCCGGTGGCGGTAACGCCAGGGGGCAAGCTTGGGACGGGCGCGACGAGGCGCCCCGCGAGCGAGAAGTAGACTTCCGCTCTGAGGTACGCTCGCGCAGCCTGTTATCCAAACTGATGGTACAGGAAATCAGCTCTGCGAGCGTCTCCGGGAGATCCCGACCGGCCAACTCATCCCTCAGACCAGAGTTTAGGCTGCAGAGGAAGATGCTGCAGAGGGAGCGTTCCTCCCAGCCAACTTCCTCCGCTGTTACCCGGAAGTCTATCGCGTAGTCCGCGGCTGATCGGCTCCCCTGTTGGAGACTGAGGAGGCGATCGACCAGGACGCTGTCTTGACGCAAATGATCAAAGACTTCCAGGAACTGGTTAACGAACTGGCCATAAGTGAGGGTGATGTAACTGGGCTTCGCCATTAAGGCGTAAGCCCAAGTTAGCGCTCGACCCTCCAGGAGATTCCCGATATAGCCAATTCGACTGTGGTCTGAGGGCAAGTCTCCGGGGACGCGGTGGAACACCGACTCACACTGCATAATATATCCCCGTGCTCCACCGAGCTTACCGCTAAAGCGGGCGGGGGTTGGGATAGGCGTGAGTCGGACCGGCGCACCCGGAGCTGGCTGGACAGCCGCCGGAGCAGCAAGAGCTGCGCCACCCTGACGAGCCGGGGGGAACGGCTGTCGGGGGTCCAGGCGGTCTAACCGGTTAGTTATCTGTGTCAATAGGTTGGGAATCACTTGTTGCTGATGAGCTATTAAATCCACCCGAGCCTCGAGGGTGGAAAAACGGCGTGTGAGCCCGCTGTCCGCCGAGCCACTCTGCTGAAGCCGTACTGACATAATGCATGGCTCAGGGTAGATTCAACAGCTTTATTCAACAACAAGGGTGTGTGACTGCGTGTCTGTGAGATGTGAATGTATTGGTGGTGGACGTCAGCTTCAGGCACGGGGGCAGGAAGCCATGCAGCCGGGCAACCCTACGGGAGAGAGCACAGGGAGAAGGGTAACGGGCACCAAACCAATACAGAGGGATAATGGGATATGCTGGCTTACTTGGTTAGTCAGGTGGCTGGCGTTGACAAGGGCGTAGCCCGGGAGACAGCGACCTGGAGCGCCTGTGACAGCAGCGAGGAGACGGCGAAGCAGAGGAGAAGTCCGCCGCCGGGAAATCCACCTGTGCACAGGGGAGATGACTGGAGAGGGAGGTAAGAGATTCTTACGTGAATGATCTTGCTGGTAGAAGGGGGTTCCTTGCAGCAAGCAGGCCGACGAGATCAGACGGCTTCAGGCCGAAGCCCAGGGCAGAGTGGCTTAAATCCCACGCCGCTGACGAGGTACAGGTGTGCGCACAGCTGGCGCCGCTAATGAGCGGCGAGTCATGACACATCCATACGAGAATAGATATATATATATTCTCGTATATATACATATAGTGAGCTGTATGAGAGGCTAAACACTAAGGAAGGAAAAAAGGACTTGTATCGATGGGCTAGACCAGCGGTCAGCAACCTTTAACACTCAAAGAGCCATTTGGACCCGTTTCCCACAGAAAAGAAAACACTGGGAGCCACAAAAGCCCTTTTGACACTTAAAATGAAATAACACTGCATATACCTTTTTTTCCCTTTATGCTATGTATAAACAAACTATAATGTGTTGCATTTATGAAATCAGGGAACTCCTGCAGAGAAAACAAAATTACATTTCTGTATGCAACAAAAACATTTTGAACTCCGAAAAAAAAAGACATTGGGTTGAAGGTTGACATTGGGTTGAAAGGAGAGTGCTATTTCTAGCACTGATGACTCCTGATCCTTCGATAAAAATCTCATAATTCCGCTGAAAACAATACCGAAAGCTCAGAATTCCAACACGAACCAGCAATGTGATTTGGGGTTGGGGAAATTATCTGAAAATTCAGCAGGGGGTCTGGGGGACACAGTTCCCCAGCGGGGTCCGGGGCAGAGCCTCGGTGGGGTGGGGTGGGGCAAGGGGGGCAAAGCCCCCCGAAGCTCCTGGGTTTTTATGATTTTTAAGTACCAGAACTGTGCTTAAATGACATAAAACAAACAGCTGAATGCCACTTATTAATGTATAATATTGACTTATGTTCCAAGAAGATAGCATTCCTAAAATATTCCAACAAGCATTATCCATCACATGCTTTAACACTTGATCAAATCAAAATCAGTTAATTTTATCTGTTCCATAATAGAAATAAAATTCCAACATACCATTACTTTTTATAATTTCAGCATTCATTTCAGGTCACCAGTTTCAATCTCCATTGAGACTTGAGCAGTTCATTTTGCACAATCACTGATGTAGCCAAGTCTTAGAAATATTCAAAAGTTATGAGTCAATGTCCACTGTGCACTGTCAATTTCAAACTGTTTGGAATCATAAAAGGGGATGGTCAACTTTTATTACCGTTTCCTCCCCGGCGCAGCCCAGCTCATACAGCCGTTGTACGCCGCCAGTAACAGAGAGTTAATGGCTCTCCACCTGGCCATACGCCACTTCCAGTCCTGCCTGAAAGGGCGCAGCTTCACTGCGTTCGTGGACCACAAGCCGCTAACGTACTTAACGTACTTTATCTTCCTGGAAGATAAAATAAAGCGGAATTCGGCGAATTAGCAGAAAATCACATCCCTGAGAACACGCCGCCATGAATCTTTGAAAAAGCATACAACGAGCCATTTGATTGGTCCAATCATTTGCAACTATCCAATCGCAGGGCTGTCAAGCTACTGCAATACAGCAGTAGCTTGAACACAACACATCCGGGTTATCGCGGGAGACGACTTCCGGGGAAGCGCCAAGTGCTTATGTAATCGTGTTGATTTTTCGCTGACGGTGATTAAACTTTAACACGTTTTTTTTAGATTTTACAAGATCACCATAATCTTCAAATTTAGAATTACATTTTAAAAACTAATGAACTAAAATAAAATACATTTTTTTTTTCCACAATATTTTTATTGAACCTTTTTTTCAACAAACATGACACCAACAATCAAACCCCAACACTAAAAGAAACCAAAAAAAAACAAATATTCCAAAAACACCCATCAACCATTAACAAAACAAGTCAAACAATGCTCCTCTGTTTAGCCTAGGTAATCCATTGCATAAGTATACATATTATACATTCACCAATTTGGAAATTACAAGGTCCACACACATCATTCACCTTCTTCTTCAAGAGTTATGTTTAGTTTCTTTACATAATCAATGAAAGGTCTCCATATATTCTCAAACACATTTTCCTTTGATTTCAATATGTATGTTATTCTTTCTAGTGGAAGGTTTGTTAACATCTGTCTTAACCACTGAGTCACATCTGGTCTATGAGTCTTTTTCCACAGCAGTGCAATACATTTTTTGGCGTTAAGCAAACTGAGGTCTATGAATGTTCTTTCACTCTTATTAAAGTTATGCTTTTCTGGATACAGACCCAACAAAAACAATTTAGGATTCAATATGAGTTGTTTTGAAATTATTTTTTCAATTGTTACCCTCACCTCTTCCCAAAACATTCTAATTTTTCTACATTCCCCAAAACAATGAAATAGAGTTCCTTTACTTTCCATACATTTTGTGCACGTATCTGGTATGTTTTTGTTATATCTATTTAACTCCACCGGTGTAACATACATCCGCATTAACCATTTAAAATGTATCAATTTAAGACGTACATTTATTGATTTGGTTTGAGCTTCTGTGCAAGCCAATTCCCATTGTTCCTCTGAAATTTCAATTTGTAGGTCTTCTTTCCAATAATTCACTCTTTTCTGTGAGTTTTCACTTGAGGATAATATCAGTGAGTTATAGAACTCTGAAATAATACCCTTTCTCTTACTATTTTTCGTCAAAATTTTTTCCAAGTATGAATAGGTAGGACAGGTGAGAGCATTATTTTGATTTGATCGAATGAAATTCCTAAGCTGAAGATATTTAAAAAAATGTGTTCTATTAAGATTAAATTTAGCCCTCAGTTCTTCAAAAGACATTATGTTGTCTGAACATGCTAAATATAAGTCTTGAATCTTTTGAATCCCTTTTAAATTCCATAATTTAAATACAGCATCCGCTCTCCCTGGTGTAAAATATTGATTACCCCATATTGGGCTAAATTGTGACAATAAGTGCGGTTCTTTTAAATATTTTTTGATTTCATACCATATTTTGATCATATGCTTTACAATTGGATTTTTAACTTGTTTCTGTAATTTTTTAGCCGAGTCTGAGTATATGAATAAGGGAAGAGGTAAAGGTAAATTGTATGATTCCATCTCCGTCCAGTGAGGGAGATCATTTGATGAAAAATAATATGTCATACACCTCAGTTGTGCTGACCAGTAATACAACATAAAGTTTGGACATTTCAGACCTCCACGATCAAATGGTAAATATAGTAAGGACAGACGTAATCTAGCCTTCCTACTGTTCCATATAAATTCCACAAACTTTTTTTTAATTCTTGAGAATAGATCTGAAGGTGGTGGTAAAGGAATGTATTGAAATAAATATAGTATTTTGGGTAAGATATTACTTTTAAGTATATTAATTCTCCCGATCATCGACATTGGCAGTGACATCCATCTCTGAAGCAACTCATTAATATCTATCATTAAGGCTTCATAGTTGATACTAGCAGCTGATTCTAACTTAGGCACAATTTGAATTCCTAAGTATTTAAACTGATTTACAACATTGAATTGATTTACCTCAGGAGCTGGATGCTTTCTCTGGGTCTCATTTAGCATTAATATTGAAGATTTATTTTTATTTATTTTATATCCTGATATTTCCCCAAAGTTCTTTATTATATTTAACAAGGTCGGAATTGATTTTTTAAGATTTGACATAAACAAAATTATGTCATCAGCATACAGAGAGATTTTATGTTCTACTGGTCCTACTTTAATTCCATATATTTGTGGATGTAAACGCACTGCCATCGCCAAAGGTTCAATTGCCATAGTAAACAGTAAAGGCGAAAGTGGGCAGCCTTGTCGACAACCTCTATTAATTTTTATTGATTTTGAGATATTGCTATTTGTTAGGATTTCTGCTGTAGCATTATTGTATATTATCTGAACCCATTTTATGAAATTCTTTCCAAGTCCAAACCTTTGTAAAACTTCAAAAAGAAAGGGCCATTCGACCCTATCAAAGGCCTTTTCAGCATCCAATGATAGAAGAGCTGTATCCGGTGCTTCTTTATTAGAATAAATTATATTAAATAATCTTCTTACATTATGGAAGCCTTGTCTTCCCATTATAAAGCCATTCTGATCTCGGTTAATTATATTTGGTAATATTTCTTGTAGTCGTCTTGCTAAAATTTTACAGATTATCTTAAGGTCTGCATTTAATAGGCTTATTGGTGCTGCCCACCACCGTGGGCAGCACGGTGGTGCAGTGGTTAGCACTGTTGCCTTACAGCTAGAAGGTTCCTGGTTCGAATCCCCAGGTTGGCAGGGGTTGGAACCTTTCTGTGTGGAGTTTGCATGTTCTCCCTGTGCTGTGTGGGTTTACTCCGGGGGCTCCGGTTTCCTCCCACAATCCAAAGACATGCATGTTAGGTTAATTGGCTGTTCTAAATTGTCCCTAGATATCTGTTTCCTATAGGCCCTTAGAATAGAGGGTTAGTATTAGTGAAAGCGCTTTGAGTGGTCTTTGTGACTAGAAAAGCGCTATATAAGTGCAGGTTAGTTAGTTAGTTATTGGTCTCATGTTTTCACATTTATTAGAAGGTTTACCTGGTTTTGGCAACAGTATAATTAAGGCATTATTTATATATGGCGGTAATTTACTATTTTGAAATGCTTCTAAAACCATTTCCAAAAATGGTTTTATTAATTTATTCTTAAATTTTTTATAGAGGTCAACTGGAAGACCGTCAGGTCCCGCACTTTTTCCTGATTTCATATTATCAATGGCTAGCCCAACTTCTTCTTGACTAATTTTTGACTCCAGTGTCCCCCTCTTTACTTCCGCCCTCCCAAGAGAGTAGACGCTTTTTTCTTCTCTCCTGCTCTGACTTTTTCCTCCCCTCCTAACTACTGGATCCCAGCTTGCTGTTGTCTGTCTGCGTCCAACTGCGACCGCCGAAAAGAAATTATGGAGTTAATAAGCTGGGCTTTGAACACAATTGACACTATTTTTTCAACAAGGAAAAGTGCTCCGGGGGAAGCTGTCTGCCCCGCTGGAACGGCTCCAGTGGGCTATTTACGTGACACAGGTAATTGGAAAATGCTGTGTCTCTCTAATCTCTCTATCGAAGATAATGAAGATTTGTTTATCTTCGTAATCTTGGTGATTGGGATAATTCTGATTGGGACGGGAATTGTCTTGGTTTACCGCAAATTGCTGAAGATGGATTCAACCTATCAAAATGCTGGCCAGGCGAGGTGCATCCAACAAATTGAAAAACTGGAGAAGACCCTGATAGCGACTACTGGAGAACTGTCTCGTAAGGTGGATTACATCATGGGTTCGCTCAGGTCTTTCCACGACGAATTCAAAGCTGCGCAATGAAGGATTAATGTACTGAATCTACAGAAGAAATACAAGTCTTCTCTGTGATCAGTCCTATTTGGCATTATTATTCCCCATGAAAATTCCTCCTGGCTGTCTGCAGACTGTGTTTTTTCAAAATCATGAGCACAAGGCCTTGGACAGCCAGCTGCAGCGCCAGATAAGACTGGCGCCAGACAGACAAAACATCTTCTGCCAAGGGTCCTTGGGTCTCTCTTATTATCATCAACACTGCTCAACACCGCACACACATTGATCCATGAACTGAATAAAGACAACACTGCTCTCTTGTGTCCTGTGAATTCTGTGTGTAGCGAATATACGTATGTGCATGAGCTTTTTTTTCCCTTGAACTCTTAATATTGATTAAGTATGTAACCAGTATTTTGAATCAATGATTTTTTTGCTCCTTCCTATTGTATCATCTTTATGCGACCTGTACCCTCCTGCTGATAGGCGCGTTGCAGATGCGCCGCGGCACGGAAATGCAGGTTCATTACTGTGTCAAGTCAAATTCTCTCGTATGTTATCAGTGATCTGTTAATGTACTTGGCAATAAATCTTTTTCTGATTCTGATTCTGATTCTGTTTTCATTTGGAATACATGGTATAGATAATCCGTCCAAAAACCCATTTAGTTTTGTTAAGTCAGTTTCATTTTTTGTAGTTTTTCATAATAATCTCTAAAGGCACTGTTAATTTCTAAAGGATCTACGACTGCCTGTCCGTTACTTATAATACTGGTAATTGGTGTTTTAAATTCTAATTGTTTAATCTGCCATGCCAATAATTTTCCTGATTTTTCACCTTGTTCATAAAAGGTTTGCTTCAATCTTAGAAGACTCGAGGCAGCTCTATTTGCTGATTTTTTGTCATATTCAGCTCTCAGAATCAGTAATTCATTCTCTAATTTGGGATTACTTCCTGCATACACTTTTTCTTGAAGAATTTTTATTTTACGTTCCAATTGGACTCTCTCCTCTCGAGTCTTCCTAGATTTTGAACCTGTATAACTAATAATATGCCCCCTAATAAAAGCTTTGAAAGCTTCCCACTTTATACATGCTGATGTTTGTGTAGTGTTGATATCAAAGAACTCATCTATCTGTTTTTCTATGTACTTAACAAATTCCTCATCTTGAAGCCATTTATGCTGAAATTGCCACCTACCAGGAACCTTTGTCAATTTCTTATCTACATATATTATACAGCAGGGTGCATGATCAGAAATCACAATGTTATCATAGAAACAATTTTGAATCTTGGACCTTAATTCCATAGAGATCAAAAATTGTCAATACGTGAAAATGCCTTGTAGGTGTTAGAATAACAAGAATAGGCTTTGACTTGTGGTTTCATTTCTCTCCATATATCTAGCAATCTCAATTCTTTCATAAAATGATTAATGGTCATCCTACATCCATTGTGCGTACAGTCCTGTCCTGTTGACCTATCTATACTGGGATTCAATGTACAGTTAAAATCCCCTGCTATTATATATAGCCCTGTGAGTGATGCTAAAGTAAGAAATAAATTAACAAAGAAGCTTTGATCATCTATATTGGGACCATATATGTTCACCAGATTTATATTTTCTAATAACAAAGATCCTTGGATGATTAGATATCTTCCCAATTTATCTCCAATTACATTTTTCACTTGAAATGGGACTGATTTATGTATGAGAGTCATAACTCCCCTGGCTCGGGATGAAAACGATGAGGTGAACACACTTCCCTGCCATCTCCTCCTTATTCTTTTTACATCCTCCTCTATTAGATGAGTTTCTTGTAAAAACACAATTTTTGAACCTATGTCTTTTATTTTATTCAAAACTTGTTTAAGTTTTTTTAGGTTTTGTAGACCTCTGCAATTCCATGATGTTAAATTAAGCTTAACGCTTTGGTCTATGATCAATAAAGAGTTTGAGATTACCTTGCAATATAAACATGCTCATACAGAGAAGCAAAAACATGGATGGTTGAACATTCATCCCACAGACTACACACAAACAAATTCCCCCTCCCCACATTCGTGGTAATCCCCCCAAAATCAAAAAAAAAAATTCCGTCTCCCGTTATAGCCTGAATCTGCTCCTCCCCCGTGAGGATCAGTCAAACCACTCACTCTTTCCTCCTCTCAATCACCCTGACTCTGCTACTTTTAATGACATGACAATAACTCTCTTCTGTAGTTTTTCCAATTTAACTCCAAAATTTTATAGCAACTTTGTACATCATAGCCTTTTTTTTTTTAATATATCATACCATCTATATTTTGTAGACATGCTATATATTTCAAATCAATCAGATACTTGAACACTTGCTTAAATATTCTACCTTTTATATCTTGTTCTTGCTTCATGCTTGGCTCTCGCCAGGCTCTCCTTGGATCTGCTTAATGAGTTCCTGCGCCTCCTGAGGGGACTTAAAGACTTGGGTTCTCCCTTTATACGTGACCAGCAGTCTTGCAGGATAAATCACCCCGTGACGAATTCCAAGGCTGCGCAGCTCTTTACGGGCGGGGTCAAACTGTTTCCTTAATTGTTGGATTCCTGCGGCCAAGTCTGGGTAGAACCGCACCTGTTGGTCCTGGTATTTAATTTCTCCTTTAGTACGGGCTGCGCTGGAGACCGTCATCTTGTCCCTGTAGTTAAGGAACTTCATTATCAGCGTCCTCGGTGTTGTCTTCTTATCTCTCGATGGGCCTATTCGGTGTGCACTTTCCAAGACGACTGATGACCGTAGATCCGCATTATCCAGCACCTCTGGGATCCACTTCTCCAAAAAGGAACACGCATCCTGTTCCTCCGCCCCCTCCGGAAGGCCCACAAGCCTTAAATTATTCCGTCTAGACCGGGATTCCAAGTCCAAGACGTTTTCTTCCAGATGTTTATTCTTTAATTCCAATGTTTGGACCTTTAATTGCAGGCTGTTGACGTCATCTTCAGTGTTAGAGATCCGGAGCTCCGCCTGCGTTATTCGCTCCATACAGTCGCTTATTTCTTTTCTCATAGCTTCAATCGCAGCTATAATCCCATCAAACTTAGACGAAAAGTCTGTTCTCATAGCGCTGATGGCAGCAAGAACCGCATTCGTTCCTTCGGCAGTCACCGCCCCGCCGGTAGCTCCCTCCTCAGCCATGGTCACAGGTGTTTTATCTGCTGCGTCACGAGCGTGGAAATCTGTTAACTTGGCTTGTTTCGTCGAATCAGTTTTTCCTCCGCCTGATTTCGCAGCCTTAGTTTTTACCATATCCGCCCCCAAACGCTAGAGCAGGTTTTTGTTCCAATTGGGAGAGTTTTAGCCAACTTTTTTATCATTAGGAGCAGAGCAGAGTGAAGCACACCCTTCTAAGCGGCCGCCATAACCGGAAGTCAAATAAAATACATTTTAATTAAATACTCATTATTTATTTTCCAAAGCCACAGGGAGCTGCAGCAGAGGGATGAAAAAGCCACATGTGGCTCCGGAGCCGCGGGTTGCCGACCCCTGGGCTAGACAGAGAGATCGAGCTGGAAAGGATGTGCAGCAAGGTTAGGTTGATTAAGGACAGAAATGGTAAAATACTAACAAATGATGAGAGTGTATTGAGAAGGTGGAAGGAGTACTTTGAAGAGCTGATGAGTAAAGAAAATGAGAGTGAGAGGAGGATGGAAGAAGAAAAGATGGTGAACAAGGAAGTCCCGAGGATTAGCAAGGTAGAAGTGAGGGCAGCTTAGAGGAGGATGACAAACAGAAAGGCGGTTGGTCCAGATGACATACCTGTGGAGGTATAGAGATGTTTAGGAGAGATGGAAGTGGAATTTTTAACCAAACTGTTTAACACAATTTTGGAGAGTGAGGGGATGCCTCAGGAGTGGAGAAGAAGTGCTTTGGTACCAATTTTCAAGAACAAAGGTGACAGAGCTGTAGTAACTGCAGAGGCATAAAATTGGATCAGCCACACTATGAAGATATGGGAAAGAGTTGTTGAAGCCAGGTTAAGAAGAGAGGTGACAATCAGTGAGCAGCAATATGGTTTCATGCCAAGAAAGAGCACTACAGATGCAATGTTTGTTCTAAGAGTGCTAATGGAGAAGTATAGAGAAGGTCAGGAGGAGTTGCACTGTGCCTGTGGATCTAGAGAAAGCATATGATAGGGTGCCAAGAGAGGACGGGTGGTACTGTATGAGAAAGTCAGGAGTGGCAGAGAAGTATTTGAGGGTGGTCCAGGACATTTATGAGAACAGCGAGACGGTGGTGAAGTGTGCTGTAGGAGTGACAGATAGGTTCAAGGTGGGGGTGGGATTACATCAGAGATCAGTTCTGAGCCCCTTCTTGTTTGCCATGGTGATGGACAGGCTGACAGATGAGGTCAGCAGGAGTCTCTGTGAACCTTGATGTTTGCAGACGACATTGTGATCTGTAGTGAGAGTGGGGAGCAGGTGGAAGAGAACCTGGAGAGGTGGAGATATGCACTGGAGAGAAGAGGAATGAAAGTCAGTAGAAGCAAGACAGAATACATGAGTGTGAATGAGAAAGAAGCAGGTGTAATGGTGATGACGCAAGGAGTAGAGGTAGTGAAAGTAAATGAGTTTAAATACCTGGGGTCAACCATCCAAAGCAATGGGAAATGCACAAGAGAAGTGAAGAAGAAAGTGCAGGCAGGGTGGACTGGGTGAAGATGAGTGTCAGGGGTGATTTGTGACAGAAGGGTAGCAGCAAGAGTAAAAGGGAAGATTTACAAGACGGTAGTGAGACCTGCTATGATGTATGGTTTGGAGATGGTCGCGCTGACAAAAAGACAGGAGATGCAGCTGGAGGTGGCAGAGTTGAAGATGCTAAGATTTTCATTGAGAGTGACTAGAAAGGACAAGATTAGAAATGAGTATATCAGAGGGTCAGCTCAGGTTGAGCGGTTTGGTGAGAAAGTAAGAGAGGCAAGGCTGAGATGGTTTGGTCATGTGCAGAGGAGTGATAGTGGATGTATTGGACAAAGGATGTTGAAGATGGAGCTGCCAGGGAGGAGAAAAAGAGGAAGACCACAGAGAAGATTCATGGATGAAGTGAAGAAGGACATGGAGAGGGTTGGTGTTGCAGAGGAAGTTGCAAGGGATAGGGTGACATGGAGGTAGATGATCTGCTATGGCGACCCCTAAAGAAAGCAGCTGAAAGAAGAAGAAGAAGATGAAGAAAAGAAGCTGTGTACAGCATATGGAACGTGACTAGCCTGGTCGTAGCAATGTCCTATCTAATGTTTATATATATCTATGACGGTAAGGATGTTACAGTTGGTCACAGCCAATCGTATAACTGGGTTGATGTCACGTGTCTCTACCAAGCAGTTGGAGTTGACTCTGGCTGCAGTCCATTATGGCTGTGAGTTGATCTCTGCAGCAAACAGTTCCAATTCTAGCTAATGTTCTACTCCCCACCTGGTGCAGATTATTACTGAACGAATCCAGCTCACCGGATCCATCCATCCATCGATCTTCTACCGCTTTTCTGGAGGTCCGGGTCGCGGAGGCAGCAGTTCAAGCAGAGAAGCCCAGACTTCCCTCTCCCCAGCCACCTGCTCCAGCTCTTCAGAGAAGATACCAAGGCGTTCCCAGACCAGCTGGGAGACATAGTCTCTCCAGCGAGTCCTGGGTCTACCCCGGGGTCTCCTCCCAGTGGGACGTGCCCGAAACACCTCAGGTGGGAGGTGTCCAGGAGTCATCTTGATCAGATGCCCATACCACCTCAACTGGCTCCTTTCGATGTGGAGGAGCAGCGGTTCTACTCTGAGCCTCTCCCAGATGACTGAGCTCCTCACCCTATCTCTGAGGGTGAGTCCAGCAATCTTACGAAGGAAGCTCATTTCAGCCGCTTGTATCCGCAATCTCATTCTTTCAGTCATTACCCAAAGCTCATGACCATAGGTGAGGGTAGGAACATAGATTGACCGGTAAATCGACAGCTTTGCCTTAGAGCTTAGCTCCCTCTTCACCACAACAGACCAGTACAACATCCGCATCACTGCAAATGCTGCTCCAATCTGTCTGTCAATCTCTCGTTCCATTCTCCCCTCACTCATGAATAAGACCCCGAGATACCAGATCACCGAATCCAACCTATTAAAAATACACAACAAGGCTATTTTTAACAGATGCTGGATCCAGTCCACAAGGAAAAGCCGTGGTATCTGCTGTATTTAATAACCGTTTGTGTTATGATCTGGATATAACCTGGGATTATGTCCACATTTTTAATTACTTTTAGTTCACCCTTTAATTTATCATTTATATTCTGCTTCTGGATATAACCTGGGGTTATGTCCACATTTTTAATTACTTTTAGTTCACCCTTTAATTTATCATTTATATTATGCTGTTTGGTGCTACTTTGTTCCTGTTTTTGAATGCTCTTATTTTGGAAGGCACTTCTGGTTTTGTTCCTTTGTAGTTGTATTGTTTTAGGGTTTGGTTTCCTGTTTGTGCTTATGATTTACTTTTACTGTCCTTAATTCTTTATTTCCTAAATTACTTGTTGCTTATTTAAACCGCTGCCTCTTGCTCCACATCACAGTAGCCTTAAGTCTTCAAGTGGCGATTCCCCATCTGGTTATGACACATACGTTATTTTGTGTTCTACCTGTAAGTTATTCAGCCTTTTAGGCTCATCTTTTGTTCCAGCCCTTGCGCTGAGTTTAATTCCCAGTTAAAACTGGTTAAACATGCTCCTACACCTGAGTCTGTAATTATGCCTGCCAAGGTGATCCATGACAGTAGGCTGCCGTCAGAACAGGACTCAGCAGGAGCCGTTTACCTGGGCTGATGTCTGAGCAGAAGCAACTGTGGATCGCTAAGGGATTGTGGGATTTGGTCTCCATGGCCCGCAGCTGTGGCAACACTGAGGTTGCTCAGAGTTTGTGGATGGCTGCAGCCCGCATTCTGGAGGACATTCCGGGTCTGCAGAGCCTCCCATGGGTAAAAGAAGCGGGAGGAGGATCTCGCTGTGAGATGGGGCTCACAGCGGCGGCGTCAGCCCCAACAGTCCAGCTCTGCTTCCTCCACTTCACCCCCCCCCCACACTGCGGATTCTCTGCGTCCTTCGCTGAACCCGGGAAATGTTCCCTCCGCTGTGCCCTCTAGGTACCCTGCTGCAGTTCCCCAGGATGCTACAGCTACCTTGCCAGAGACTGTTTCTCCTCTATTGTCTGAGGTGGGTCACAGCGAGGAGCTCCGGGAACTTATCGCAAGCATGGGGGTGTGTTACAAGCTTTTTTTCCCAGGAGGATGAGTGACAGAGCGAGGCCCTGGAGGAGGCTTGGTGGCTTGTTTCTTTGAAGCTGCACATGGCGAGAGATCTTCCTTCATTTCTCATTCAGTTTTTGCTCTCCTCCATGCCAGAGGTGGAGGGACTGGCAGCTCCCAGCTCTCCAGAGACAGTGACCACCACAGCTTCAACACTGGAGCCATTCCTCACCGCTCTCCATCTCCAGAACCACTTCCTCATCAGAGCCCTTCAGCAGCCACCCAAAGGGACACGTCCAGTTCTCCAGCAGCAGTGGCAGTGGCAGCAGCAGCAGAGCAGGGAATAAGGCAAGTACATTCTCCTCATTTTTTAACATCTGAGTGAGGTTACTTGCCTTGTTCCAGATGAGAGGTCTCAGCAGCCATCACAGAATGTTACTGAGCCCTCACCACCTGTCTCTGCTGCTGTCCCAATTTACCCTCTCATCTCTTCTTCTGCTCTTCTGTCCGAGGTCATCTCCATCCCCACAGCCTCCACGTTCGAGGGGGTGAGTTCTCCTGCAGAGACGGCTCCCCTTCACGTGCACACTACTACAGAGACGGCTCCCGTCCATGTGCCCGCTCCTGCAGAGATGGCTCCCTTCTATGTGCACGTACCTGCAGAGACCAGGTGCCACTTGCAGTTCCCCCGAGGTTGTTTCCCAGGCAGCTTCACCCAAAGTCACCTTGTCCACTGCAGCATGGCCTGGGGTTTCACCGGGAGCTGAGCAGGAGGGAGCAAGGCAAGTATTGTTACAAAATCATTATTCCATCAACTGGTATGTCTTGCGTTGCTCCTGGCAGGGGGTGTCAGCCCGGGTACCCACATGTTGCTGACCCCTTGCTGCCTGTCTCAGTTACTGTGCATTTGGGTGATGTTCAACTAACTTCTTCCCTCTCGTCCTTGATTGAGGTGGTGTCGCGTCTGCTCTCATTTGGAGAAGGTAAGCGTCTCTTCCCCCATCAGGGGTCCATATTTCTGCACCTCTCCCATCCGAAGGGGTCACTGCTTCGTCTTCCTTGCCCCAGGGGGTTCCAGCATTGCTGCCTGCTGCTCTTCTGCAAATACATGTTCCATCAGGCCCTGCTCTCCACGGCAGGCATGCTCTCCAGCCTTCATCTCGAGAGGTCCACACTCTTCAACCTTCGCTGCCTGCGCTCCAGGAGGTACACCAGGTACAACCAGCTAGCTCTGGTACTGAAACACCTGTACAACCTGAGCCCAAGTGTAACCCAGTGTTAAAAAAAAACGTGAATAAAATTATAAATATCGATAACGCTTTAAAAAAATACTCATTTCACAATGGGAATAAATATTTTGAAGATGGGTGTATAAATGGATATAAGTTCAAAAAATATATCCATAACTAGTTAAAAACATTTCTAGGGGCTCTGATGGGTTTCCTAGTGTTTTATTTAGTGTTTTGAGCAACCAATGGCTGCGCCGTTGGGTGGCAGCATCAGCCAATGGGATCAGGTGCTCTCTCTCTTGGTCTTGGTGTAACCTGCATTTTGCTCAGTCACGTCAGACACAGCGGAAGACACCGACCGAGAGAGAGACGATCACTTGCTGAGATGGAGACGCTAACGTGCTAATAGCAGCTTTTGCCTGAATAAAACTTTGAGATTGGTAAGCCTGAACTAACACCCGAAATGAGACATTGCTGTATTATCAAATTCTAATACCTCGTTTGATAAATTTTAAGATTTGAATTCAAAGGCTGTGAACTCACGTTGAGCGCGGGAATCCCCATGACACACGTGTCACTTAGCATGGTGAGTGCCATTCATTGTGTACGTGGGATGCTAACCGCTAGCTTAAAATGCTAACCGCCGATGCTAATTCCGGCTAGGTTTTCCATCAGAAAAGGGCGTTTTTCAAAGCTGTAATGGTTAGCAATGGTCCCATTTCACTTGCCACTGAATGTTACTTAAGAGTGAATGTTGAATCTGTGGTTTACAGGTGTTTGGAGTGTAAATTTGTGTTAAATTGTTGTGCTAGCACATTTTCTTTTTCTCCCTTGAGGGCTAACTTGGTGCAGCACACTGCACAAATGTCACTGTTATTGTCAAATGCCCTCCAAGGCACTTCACTTATTTGTTTTTGGTACCATATGATAAAGTTGGATAGTAGATGTGTTTATTTTATGCACATTTAGAAATTTAAGAGATTTGGTTTATTTGTTGTACAACCTAAGACTAATTAGAAGTATTTTGAAACCAGCTATAGATCATAGCTTGAGTTTTTGTTCTGACCTATTTTCTAGGTCAGGTTTTTTTGTTTCTGAAGCAAGAAAAACGTGGATTCTCCAGATCTGGATGGCGAGCTGATTGCCCGAACCTAACCGCCTGGTAAAGGTGACTCAACTGGTCACCTGGAACAGATATTGAAGGACTGTATATACTGTAAATATATTTTGGGGTTATTTTATTTTTATTTGTTTTCCTTTATTGTCATAAGCGCTCTACTTTTGTTTAAGTGTACACAACTTTAAAAATATATATATTTGCAAGTTCCATACACCTTGTGTGTGAGTCATCTATTGTTGCACTCTCCGGGCTCCTGCGAACCTGGAATCTGTCTGATCTGGCCCAATAGCTCCTTCTGTCCAGGTAGTAAAGTTTAAGGTAACTACACTGCCACAACACCATACTACCAAAAGGGTGCAAGACTTCACCTAAAGTAGTGTTACACACAGTAGGTGTTACACAAGTCTGGAGAGAGTAACGGTGCTGTGGAAAACATCCTGCCTGGTTCCTGTCCCCAAGAAGTCATCTCCATTGGACCTGAATGACTGTTGACCAGTTGCCCTCACATCTCATGTGCTGAAGGTCCTGGAGAGACTGGTCGTAGCCCACCTGAGGCCGCAGGTGAAGACGCGTCTGGACCCCCTGCAGGTTGAACATCAACCCCATTTAGGAGTTGAAGACACTGTCATCTACCTGCTGCAATGAGCCCATTTGCACCTGGATGGTGGAGGAGACACTGCAAGAATCACATTCTTTGATTTCTCCAGTGCCTTTAACACCATCCAGCCACTGCTGCTGGTTGAGAAGCTGCGGGGGATGGGGGTTGACAGCTCTGTGATCTCCTGGATTACTGACTACCTGACAGGCAGTTCCACAGTTTGTCCAGCTGGGCAGTGTCTTGTCTGATGTGGTGGTTAGTGATACAGGAGCTCCATTGGAGACTGTGCTTTTTCCTTTTCTCTTCACCTTATACACCACTGACTTTCAGTACAACACCGAGACATGCCACCTGCAGAATCTCTGATGACTCAGCTGTTGTTGGGTGTATAAGAGGGGAAGAGGAGGGGGGTACAGGGCACTGGTAGACAGATTTGTGGAGTGGACTGAGCAAAATCACCTGAGGCTGAACGTCAGCAAGACCAGAGAGATGGTATATTGACTTCAAGAAAAAGAGGACACCTTCACAGCCACTGCAGATTAGGGAGGAGGATGTGGAGGTAGTGGAGGACTACAAATACCTAGGTGTCAGGATCAGCAATGGACTGGACTGGAAATCTAACACCAATACTGCGTACAAGAAGGGGATGAACAGACTCTACTTCCTGAGGAATCTGAGATCCTACAGTGTGTGCAACAGGATGCTGGAGCTTTTCTACCAGGCTGTTGTTGCCAGCGCCATCTTCTTTGCTGCTATCTGTTGGGGTAGCAGCATCAGAGCCAGCGACACAAACAGACTTGACAAGATTATCAAGAGGGCTGGCTCTGTGAATGGTCTCAGGCCAGAGACCTTTGAGACAGTGGTGGAGAGGAGGACACTAAACAAACTGCGATCCATCATGGACAATCTTGATCACCCCCTCCACCACACACTGGGCAGACAGCTGAGCACTTTCTCCAGCAGACTGCTACAGCTTCGTTGCCGAATGGTTAGGTACATGAAATCTTTCCTGTCACATGCCATTTCACTGTATAATATCTCACTCTGATGGTGAATTCTGGTCATAACTTTGCTGTCATACTGCACCTTGCAGTCTAATTGGTACCTTGTGGGCACCCAGCACAATGCAGACTGTGACTATTCACGCTCAGCAGGGACTGCATACGGACAGAGAACCCCTGGGGGGGCAACCAGAACAATGGACTATTGTTTATACATCCCCGGATTAAGGAGGAGACATCCGGGCACCAGTTGGTCAGGCTACTCATATGTATTGACTGATATGTATATCGATATTCTAATGTGACATGCATTCTCTCTTTGTATAACATGTATAAAAGAGCTTGCTATACATGCCTTAAGAGCGCAACACAACACAGCACACACAGCGCACAGCGCTACAGTGTGTCTCATGATGTTGGAGGAAAATAAAACTCTGCAACCTCTCAGCTCGTTGTACCTTGCCTGAACTTATTTGTTCCTCCACACTGGTGACCCTTGACAAAGAATGGAACACGAGGCGAACACCCCGGAGATGACCCCGACCGGAAAAGCCCCAACACGTGTCATGGTGCGACCTTCGCCTGATCTCTTCCCTCCACACTGGTGACATGACGAGACAGAATGACCGTCTGCTCCCTCTCACCGCGCTGTGGACACAGAGGACCAGAGAAAGCCTGCAACCTCTTCATCCTCACCGGAGCGCATGCTCCGGAGCGCAGCGCTGGGACCAAAACACACCATGAACGACATGAGCGAACGAAGGAAGCAGCCTGAACGGGGACAATCATCGACGCCGACTGCGTTGATCTCCACCGAGCTCCCCGACTCTGACTAAACTCCGGACAGCGGACCTCCCGCGCACAGAAGCCCCGCACGCACACCACAGGATTACGAGGACAGTGCAACTGCCAGTTATGTGGTCACGGCGCCAAGCACGCACCACGCACAGAGACGAACCGGCTCCACAGACGGATACATTGTCCTCCGCCGCTGCACATGCCCGAGAAGAACGGCCAATTGCCGCCCTTGGAACCTTCGGGGCTGCTCACGCACCTGGAGCAGATGTGCAGCCACAGGACTTTGTATGGGTTTCTCAGCCACGGCGCACAAGGGGAATTTAGCCGATTGCTTTCCCCGATGACTTTAGGGCTGCTTCCCGCACCTAAAAGCCAAACCGCCTTACACCCTCACACAGCTGCAGTTGTTTCACAGCCGCTACACATCCTCGGGGAATTTGGCCACTCGCCTTCCCCACATCCTCACTGGATCGAGCCGCGAGAGGAGTCAGATAAAATGTTTTTTTCACAGCCACTGTGGATCTCCGCCAGGTTTACTGGGAAAGTCCCTCACCATCGCGGATCCACACACAATTTTTGCACGGCCCAGACACCTTTGACGTCCCGGGCCAGCACTCACTTACTCCCACCCCCCTCCTCCTGCACAGAGCTTTTCCCGCACCTCACTCCCTAAAGCCAGCTGATCGCCATCTTGTTCCATTACGCACGAAACACACCGGCTCATGCACCCACGATCCACGATCGTTAAACGTGCTGGAACTCGGAGTGGAGGACACTTTCCGTTTCACCCCTCCCCCATCCACCCCACGGACTGACATGCCCCCCGACAGTTCTACCGGAGCTGGAGCCAAATGACGGGGGGGGGGGGGGGGTGTCACAGCCCCTTCTGATCGTTCTGGGGGGAGTCATGTGGGCACCCAGCACAATGCAGACTGATACTATTCATGCTCAGCAGGGACTGCATACGGACAGAGAACCCCTGGGGGGACAACCAGAACAATGGACTATTGTTTATACATCCCCGGATTAAGGAGGAGACATCCGGGTGCCAGTTGGTCAGGCTACTCATATGTATTGAATGATATGTATATTAATATGCTAATGTGCCATGCATTCTCTCTTTGTATAATATGTATAAAAGAGCTTGCTATACATTCCTCAAGAGCGCAACACAACACAGCACACACAGCGCACAGCGCTACAGTGTGTCTCATGACGTTGGAGGAAACTAAAACTCTGCAACCTCTCAGCTCGTCGTACTTCGCCTGAACTTATTTTTCCTCCACAACCTCACATTTTACCCCGCAAGTGATAGTCCTGCATTGTACAGCGGGTATGAATCATGTATCTATACGAGCCATTATATATTATAGTATATACAGTAAGTTATTTAGGCAGTTTTACTTTCCATGGGTAATCCTTTTGTCTGTTATGCTGTGTTTGTTTCTGTCATTTTGGTGGTCTACTGTTATGCTGCTGTTATACTGTAATTTCCAAGTTTGGGATCAAAAAAGTCTGTCTGTCTGTCTGTCTGTCTGTCTGTCTGTCTGTCTGTCTGTCTATCTATCTATCTATCTATCTATCTACGTTGTTCCTGTTTTTAATGCTCTTATTTTGGAAGTTACTTCCGGTTTTGTTCCTTGGTTGTTTTCGGTTGTGTTCTACCTGTAAGTTATTCAGCCTATTCAGCTGGTCTTTTGTTCCAGCCCTTGCGCTGAGTTTAATTCCCTATTAAAACTGGTTAAACGTACTCCTGTGCCTGAGTCCGTAATTATGTCTGTTAAGATGAACCATGACAGTTTATTCATTGAAAAAATATGGAATAATCACCCATCATGGTTTACACCTCCATTACTGTGTTAGAGAAGATAAAAATTTTGATATGCCATACAAACACTTCACAGATTTAACACTGACGAGCTACTTACAGTTGTGTGAAGAAGTGTCCTGATTAAGTGTTTGTCACACTTAAGTGTTTCAGATCATCGAACAAATTTAAATATTAGACAAAGATAACACAAGCAAACACAAAATGCAGTTTTTAAATGAAGGTGTTTATTATTAAGGGTAAAAAAAAAAATCCAAACCTACATGGCCCTGTGTGAAAATGTGGCTGCACCCCCTGTAAAAACATAAATTAACTGTGGTTTATCAGATCTTTGAAAAGTTGAGTTCAATTTCTTTAGCCACACCGCAGCCTGATTACTGCCACACCTGTTCTCAATCAAGAAATCACTTAAATGGGACCTGCCTGACAAAGTGAAATAGACTAAAAGATCCTCAAAAGCTAGACATCATGCTACGATCCAAAGAAATTGAGGAACAAATGGGAAACAAAGTAATTGAGATCTATCAGTCTGGAAAAGGTTATAAAGCCATTTCTAAAGCTTTGGGACTCAATTCAATTCAATTCAACTTTATTTATATAGCGCCATTTCACAACAACAGTCATCTCATAGCACTATCAACTGAAGGGGGAACCCCCACAGTTGCAGAAAGACCCCAGCAATCAGGCGATCCCCTGTGAGCAAGCACTTGGCGACGGTGGAGAGGAAAAACTCCCTTTTAACAGGAAGAAACCTCCAGCAGAACCAGGCTCAGGGAGGGGCAGTCATCTGCTGCGACTGGTTGGGGGGTGAGGGGATAGAGAAGAAGAAAAGAACAGACATGTAGAGAGCAAACAGCACGATGGGGACTCAATCTATGGGAGAGAACAAACAGATGTTAATGACCAGCAAAAAAAAATATTTCATGGAGAGTGAGGAAAGGAGTGAGGCCCAGTGCATTACTGGAGGTCCCCCGGCTGACTAAACCTATTAGCAGCATAACTAAGGGAGGGTTCAGAAACACATGATCCCTCCCTAATTGTAGGCTATATCAAAAAGGTAGGTTTTAGCCCTATTCTTAAAAACAGAGATCGAGTCTGACTCCCGAATCCAGATTGGCAGCTGATTTCACAGGAGAGGAGCTTGATAACTGAAGGCTCTGCCTCCCATTGTACTTTTGGAGATTCTAGGTATTACAAGTAATCCTGCATTTTGGGAGCGTAGTGCTCTGTTAGGATAATACGGTAGTATCAGATCTTTTAAATAAAAAGGAGCCTGATTGTTTAGAGCTTTGTAAGTAAGAAGAAGGATTTTAAACTTAATTCTAAACTCTATGGGAAGCCAATGAAGGGAGGCCAGAACCGGAGAGGTATGATCTCTCTCTCTAGTACCTGTTAAAACTCTTGCTGCAGCATTTTGGATCAGCTGAAGACTTTTTAAAGATGTTTTAGGACAGCCTGATAATAAAGAATTACAATAATCTAATCTCAAGCTAACAAAAGCGTGGATCAGTTTCTCAGCATCACTCTGAGACAAGATGCTCCTAATCTTGGCAATATTACGCAAATGACAGAAGGCAGTCTTAGAAACAAATTTAATACGTGAACTGAAGGACAAATCCTGATCAAAAATAACTCCAAGGTTCCTCACAGAGCTATTAAGAGAAAGAGTAACCGCATCCAAACTGAAAGTTTGATTTGGAAAGGAATTTCTAAGGTTTTTTTGGACCAACAAGAATGACTTCAGTCTTATCTGAATTTAATAGCAGGAAATTACAAGTCATCCAAGCTTTGATTTCCTTAAGACAGGCTTCTAACTTGGCTAATTGATTACTATCATCTGGCTTCATTGACAGGTATAATTGTGTGTCATCTGCATAACAATGAAAATGTATACAGTGCTTTCTAATAATGTTGCCTAACGGAAGCATATATAAACTAAAAAGAGTAGGGCCTAGCACTGATCCCTGTGGAACTCCATGACTAAGCTTTGAGTTGAAAGAAAACTCATTATTTACATGAACAAACTGGAACCTATCAGATAAATAAGATCTAAACCACTGCAACAAAGTTCCATTAAGTCCAAAATAGTGTTCTAATCTATCAAGTAGAATATTATGATCGATAGTATCAAAAGCTGCACTAAGGTCTAAAAGGACAAGTACAGAAACTAGTCCATTATCAGTTGCAATGAGGAGGTCGTTAGTGACCTTCGCTAAGGCTGTTTCAGTACTATGATGGATTCTAAACCCAGATTGAAACTCTTCAAGTAAACCATTTCCCTGCAGGTGGTCAAATAATTGCGTAGCAACAACTCTTTCTAAGATTTTTGAAATGAAAGGGAGATTAGAGATTGGTCTATAGTTAGCTAAAGCTCCTGGATCTAGCGTTGGCTTTTTGTGTAAGCGTTAATTACAGCCGTTTTAAAAGCCTGCGGTACATGGCCTAAAGTTAATGAAGAATTGATTATATGAAGAATAAAGCTACCAATAAGTGGGAAGACTTCTTTAAATAACCTGGTAGGAATAGGGTCTAAAAGACAAGTTGAAGGTTTGGATGAGAAAACTATTTTGCCTAACTCACAAAGGTCGATTGGAGTAAACTCATCAAGACAGACATCGATAGAAGGAGTTGTAGTAGTTACAGTATTTAAATTAACTGTGGGAAGAATCTGATTGATTTTATCTCTGATGGATGAAATTTTATTATTGAAAAAGTTCATAAAGTCCTGACTAGTAAGCTCTAAGGGAATGCTAGGATTGACAGAGTCCTGACTCTTTGTCAACCTGGCTACAGTACTGAAAAGAAACCTGGGATTATTCTTGTTCTCTTCTATTAATGCAGAGTAATAACTCGTTCTAGCTTTTCTAAGAGATTTTTTATAAATTAAAAGATGATTTCTCCAAGCTAAATAGATTTCATCTAAATTAGTGGAGCGCCATTTTCTTTCTAATTGACGAGTCTTCTGTTTTAAGCTACGAGTTTCTGTGTTGAACCAAGGAGTTAGAAATCTCTGATTAGACTTTTTCTTTTTTAAGGGGGCCACCAAGTCTAGAGTCTGATGCAGAGAAGCTGAAACACTATCCACCATGTTATCAATTACAGAAGGAGCAAGCTGTCTATAGCTTATTTCCGTTGTGTTGACACATGGCATAGAGGAAACAATCTGCATAAATTTGGTAACAGCATCATCTGAGAGGCATCTACTGTAATAATATTTTTCTTTAGGAGCCAAATAGTCAGAAATAGTAAAATCAAAGGTTAACAGACAATGGTCTGACAGTACAGGGTTATGAGGAGACACTACAAGATTTTCTATTTCTATGCCATATGTCAGAACAAGGTCCAATGTATGGTGGAGGTAATGAGTAGAATTTCCTACTTTCTGAGAAAACCCAATCGAGTCTAATATTGAATTAAATGCCACATTAAGGCAGTCACTATCTACATCCACATGTATATTAAAGTCCCCTACTATAATTATTCTATCAGATTTCAGCACTAAATCAGCTAAGAAATCAGCAAATTCGGATAAAAATTCTGAGTAGGTTGATGGGGGATGATAAACTATGGCAAATAAAATTGGGTTTAACCTAAAATTGCTAAAGTGCCCAATACTGAGGACCAGGC
Organism: Pholidichthys leucotaenia; assembly: GCA_020510985.1. Classification (NCBI taxonomy): domain Eukaryota; kingdom Metazoa; phylum Chordata; class Actinopteri; order Cichliformes; family Pholidichthyidae; genus Pholidichthys; species Pholidichthys leucotaenia. Next base: position 246,789,937 of record CM035843.1, on the reverse strand, counting down.
CCTCAAAGGAATTATAACATGTTTTTTGCTTTACATTAACTAGTAATTTGGAATGGTAAATTGTTGCTACTCCTCCTCCACGACCAGAACTTCTGGGATTTTGACAGTTTAAATAACCAGAGGGAGTTGATTAATTTAAACCAACATAATCCTCTTGCCCTAACCAAGTCTCTGTAAGGGAAATTAAATCAATCTGATGATCAATTAACTGATCATGGACTAACAGAGACTTGGGAGTTAGAGACCTAATATTTAATAAACCACATTTAATTTTTAAATTATGAGGAGGAACAGAGGCCAAATCATTCAATTTAGAGGCTTTATGTTTAATTTGAGTTTTACCAAAATTTTGCTTAATCACTTTGGGATGCTTATACATTATATTTTTATTTACTTTGGAGGGAGCAGACAATGATTCTCTGATGGGGAAGACAGGGGCTAAGCTGAGGGGTGGCGGATGAAGAGGAGCTGCAGAGAGGCGTGTAAGACTGCGACTCTGTTTCCTGGTCCCAACTCTGAGTAGTCAGGGTTTTGGAAATTTGGATAAAAAAGATGCCAGATTGTTCGATAAATGAGACGCACCATCCAAAGTGGGATGAATGCTGTCTCGTCTCATAAGACCAGGTTTTCCCCAAAATGAGCTCCAATTGTCAATGTAGCCCACGTCATTTTTAGGACACCACACAGCCAGCGGTTCAAGGATGACGAGCGGCTAAACATGTCATCACTGGTCAGATTGGGGAGGGGCCCAGAGAATACTACAGTGGCAGACATCATTTTTGCAAAGTCACACACCGATTCTATATTAAGTTTCGTGACTTCCGACTGCCGGAGACGGATGTCATTAATGCCGGCGTGAATAACAATTGTGGAATATTTACAGTTACTTTTAGCCAGCATTTTCAGATTTGACTCGATGTCGCCTGCTCTGGCCCCAGGAATGCATTTGACTATGGCCGCTGGAGTATCTAGGTTCACGTTTCTGACTACAGAGTCGCCAATGATCAGAGTTTTTTCCTCAGCGGGTGTGTCGCTGAGTGGGGAAAAACGATTAGAAACGTGAACAGGTTGGTGGTGTACCAGGGCTTTGTGACTAGGCTTCCTTCTCACCGTCACCCACCCAGTCTCCTCGCTGCTGAGGAGAGCCGGGGGACCGCTAACGGGGTTAGCTATGCTAGCTAGCTCCGCTGCAGCTAATGGGCGTCCATCAAGAGTAACTGGCGCAGACGGTGTTTCAATGCAGCGGAGCCAGGATTCCAAATCAGACAACCTCGCCTCGAGCGCCTCAAAAAGACAACATTTATTACATTTACCGTTATCACTAAAAGAGGCAGAGTACGTGTAGCTAAACATCTGACAGAGAGAGCACACCAGAGGAGGAGAGGAAAGAGAGCTAGCAGCCATAGCTAGTGGCTGGAGAGCAAACCACACAGGCAGACAGCAAAACAGGAAGTGACGATACGTTACCACAAGGAAGTGACGATCAAGATTCCAAGGTCCTTCCTCCAGCGAACTACAGTGAGAGCCATTAGCCACAAACGGCAAAAACATGGAACAGTGGTGAACCTTCCCAAGAGTGGCCAGCCGACCAAGATTACCCCAAGAGCAAAGTGATGACTCATCCAAGAGGTCACAAAAACCCCACAACAACATCCAAAGAACTGCAGGCCTCATTTGCCTCAGTTAAGGTCAGTGTTCATGACTCCACCATAACAAAGAGACTGGGCAAACATGACCTGCATGGCAGATTTACAAGATGAAAACCACTGCTGAGCAAAAAGAAAATAAAGGCTCCTCTCAGTTTTGCCAGAAAACACTTGATGATCCCCAAGACTTTTGGGAAAATACTCTGTGGACTGACAAAACAAAAGTTGAACTTTTTGGAAAGTGTGTGTCCCATGACATCCGGCATAAAAGTAACACAGCATTTCAGAAAAGGAACATCATACCAACAGTAAAATATGGTGGTGGTCTGGGGCTGTTTTGCTGCTTCAGGACCTGGAAGACTTGTTGTGGTAAATGGAACCATGAATTCTGCTGTCTACCAAAAAATCCTGAAGAAGAATGTCAGGCCATCTGTTCGTGACCTCAAGCTGAAGCGTATTTGGATTCTGCAGCAGGACAATGATCCAAAACATGCCAGCAAGTCCACCTCTGAATAGCTTAAGGAAAAACAAAATGAAGACTTTGGAGTGGCCTAGTCAAAGTCCTGACCTGAATCCGATTGAGATGCTGTGGCATGACCTTAAAAAGGCGGTTCATGCTGGAAAACCCTCCAATGTGGCTGAATTACAACAATTCTGCAAAGATGAGTGAGCCAAAATTCCTCCACAGTGCTGTAAAAGACTCACTGCCAGTTATTACAAACGCTTGATTGCAGTTGTTGCTGCTAAGGGTGGCCCAACCAGTATTAGGTTTAGGGGGCAATCACTTTTTCACACAGGGCCATGTAGGTTTGGATTTTTTTTTCCCTTAATAACAAACACCATTTAAAACTGCATTTTGCGCTTACTTGTGTTATCTTTGTCTAATATTTAAATTTGTTTGATGATCTGAAACATTTAAGTGTGACAAACATACAAAAAAAATGAGAAATCAGGAAGCGGCCAAACACTTTTTCACATTACTGTATGCATTAATAGACCACAGATGGAGAGCCAGTATATCATGCTTCCTTGTTATCACATCATCGAGATTGGTCCTCCTCGATTTCTCCCATGTCTCTCTTGAGCTGTCGCATTATTTTATATAATTCACGCGTGATCTTGTAATTGGAATCCTGTTCTTATCTATGACACCTAAAATACAAACGTAGCTGGTGGGGATTGCTGCTAGACTTAGATTGTATCACAGTCGCAATGGACTTCATCTAGAATCTGTGGAAAGCAGGGGTAAATACAACACCAACTGGCCAGCAGGTCAAAATGTTGTTTCTATCACCTGCAAGGGGGTTAAAACTGGAGGCTACCATAATTACTCTTGCAAATGGCAACAAAAATTTTCATGACATTCATTTTTTGACATTGTCCAAAATTTGAATTTCGATTTAAAATTGATTTATTATCCAGCTCCACCTTACAACAGTGGCAAGTTAGGTATGATTTTAAAATAAGCAGACAGGATTAGGGGTGGGTTCAAAAGATCGATACAACGATCTGGATCAGTCCACGTTTGACTGAGCCGATATCGATCCACAAAATCCGTGGATCGATCTTTTAATATAATGCTTTTATGTCTGTGAACGTCTGCTGAGTCCGATCAGGTAGAAACCGGGTCAGTGAGCCGGAACAGCAGCAAAGAACCAGAAACACTCGCAGCACTAACGGAGCTAACAAGCTAACGGATATGCTAGTTCTTCTTCTGTGGTGTTAAAATGGTTCTCATCCGGCAACAGTTCCCTGCAATGCACATCTTTACTTCCGTGTTTACATGAGCGGAGTTGACGTGTGTGTCTCTCGATTCATCAACAAAAGTCACCGTAAAGACTATCCTCAACAGTTTCCTAATATTTTTCATAAAGTGAGGAAAAACGGTTTTGTACTATGTGCGGCACTGTGTTGGAACATAAAGTCTACGATTCATAAACACTTGAAATGGAAAGCGCAGAGAGACTGGCTGAAACTGGTGAACAGAGACTTGGAGCTCCTGAAATTGCAAGTAAAATACTATTTGTTTTAACATTTGTGTTGTAAATTAATAATTCATCCAGCATTATGGTGTTTTCTTTAACAAACTATGGCTACAGCGCTGCGAATAAATGCAGGATAAAGGTATATTATGAGATTATGGACTTCTAGCACTTAAGTGAGAAATTTGAAGATAATAAATCACAATAAAATGAAAATGGCAGAATTAATAAAGGCTGGAGTACGAGCCAGTTTACTCAGTAGAACTAAATTGAAATGAACAAATCTTCCCAGGAAATGAATTGAAACCCTTTTCAAAAATTGAAAGTTAATTTGTAGTTAAAATATAAACAACAAAACATAAAATAAACTAAATTATTAAACCTTACTGTGGTGTGGGGATTTAAAAATATGATGAAATTTACTTTGAAATATATTCTCCTTTTCATCTTCCCTTTCAGATCTGTGAAGACTGGGTTTCCACTCCAAGGTCCATCCTGCACTGAGACCTTCTGAAGGGAAGAGGTTGTCAGTGAAGAAGCCATCCCTGCTTCCTTGTGGATTTCAGCACAGAAGAGCTCCAATTTTTCAGGGGTCTTAGTTTTCAAATTCAAGATTCAAGAAGGTGCTGCCATAATTTGCTCCATACTCTAACATACATTCAATGCAATTTAGTTGTTGTCATGACTAATTCTTTTATTTCTCAGCAAGAATACTAACTAACTAACCTGCACTTACTGTATATAGCGCTTTTCTAGTCACAAAGACCACTCAAAGCACTTTCACCAGTACTAACCCTCTATTCTAAGGGCCTATAGGAAACAGATATCTAGGGACAATTTAGAACAACCAATTAACCTAACATGCATGTCTTTGGATTGTGGGAGGAAACCGGAGCCCCCGGAGTAAGCCCATGCAGCACAGGGAGAACATGCAAACTCCACACAGAAAGGTTCCAACCCCTGCCAGCCTGGGGATTCAAACCAGGAACCTTCTAGCTGTAAGGCAACAGTGCTAACCACTGCCCCACCGTGCTGCCCACCAATGTTGGTGTCATGTTCGGGGTCGTTCAACCCCGTCCATGACCTGTGACTGTAGGTTTTGATTACTTCTTATTAATTCCAGCTGGCAGATTGAGCCTTGCTCTCTGCCAGTCCTACAGTCACGCCTTCCTCCTCTTACCAGACACTCACCAGCTGTTTGGCATCACCACATGCACACATGCACACACACTCACACACACATTTCCAATTCATCACGCACCTGCTTGCCACACGGCTGTGTCCACTTGCCTTCATTAATATATTGAGTACTTATTGGGAGGCAGTGTGCTCAGCCAGTGTGGCAGCTTCAGTATGTCAACATGGGACAACCCGACTCCCCGGCTTAATGGATTCCTTCCCTTTGTCACCATGGGTTGAGATGCCGTCTCGGCACTGAGCCCATGTTTTCCCTCATCCCTGCCTCCCATTGAGCGGCGTCTCAGCTGGCCCCCAGCTGGCAGCATTATGGACGGCTGGGGCCAATTAGTCTTCATCAGCTGGGGCGCTGCCAATGAGGATAAATAGGAGCAGCCTCGATGACTCGGGGCTGCGACATAAACACATTGCTAAGCTGAAGCCCCTTCGTCTGGTGTCAGCTTATACTCCTCTTGCAGCATTCCTGTGTTTGTATCCCGCTGTGAGGATGTACGTCTTGCTACCCCCACGTCCGGTACGAGCTGCTTACCTCTGCGCTGTGCAACCTGTGAGTGTACCTCTGCATGAGTATCTGTGCTCTCCTCATCCCTTATCCCTTACCCAAAATAAACCATCTCGACTCACTGGCTTGTCCCTGGCTCTGATTGCCCGGCTCCCTAGAGCCGGATATGACAGTATGTCGCAGCCAGAAGAGTTGCCGGCGGCCGTGAGTCGCTGTGGAAATGTACCTTTCTGTCCGGGTGTCAGCGCTGCTAGCATGCCGTTTCCCAGGAGTCACTTCCGGCGCCAGGGCGACGAGCTGAGGTCCATCTCGGAGGCTGTCGACGGGACGTTCTTCACCCTGCACGACGCCTCCAACGCGAGACGCTGGCATCCGGGCCGTGCTGAGGAACTCCTGGACTGTCACCCTCACTCTCTGTACCATCTGGAGGACAGTGCCAGGATAGACGCTGCAGGTACACAGCAAGAGAAGCTCCACGGGGTGGATGGAAATCCCGGCAGGGAGTCGAAGTGGGCGACGTCTTTCCCCGCTTCGGAGTCCCGTTCCTGCCGCTATTCCAGTCCGGGAGTTCGCGCCAACCAGAGGACTTCCCCCGACCTGCGCTACGTCACTCGGGATTCCCTTCAAGGAGCCGCAGCTGACAGCAGTTATGTCCGGGGTCGAGTGGCTGTCGCGAGCTCTACTGTGTTTCCTGTCACCACCTTCAGGCATGTGGCGGCGGCAGTGAGATTGATGGTGAGGACTTCAGGGCTACGAAGCTTTCCCGTGCTCGACGCCTCCGTCGTCTCGATCTCCGATCTGGAGCGGCGAATCCTGGGTTTCCCCCTCGCTTCGTTCCCTGGGAGTAGTCGTCATCACATCGCCGAGTCACCTCTGCACGAACCTCGTCCGGATCCAGTTCTGGGTCATCGTCAGGACCGTTCCTCCCACGCAGCTGTCATCCCTTCGCCTCGTCAGTGTGGAGATTCTACAGCCTCGTCCCCTGAGCCTCGTTCCCCCGCTGTCATTCCTGGACATTCGGGCTGGCTCACCCCGGCTGTTTCCCCCTCCTCCTCGACGCGCTTCCTGACCGCTGTGTGTGCCTGGAATCCCGGCCTGGTGAGCTCTCTGCTGGAGACAACGCGAGCGACCCTCAGACGAATTCCCGGGGGGTCCTCCGTTATCGCCGGGCGGGGAGAGGAAGAAGCAGATTCCACTACAGCAGGCGATACTCAACCTCCAGGGGGCAGGCAAGTCATTGTTTTTTCACACCTGCTTAATGATTTGCTCTGTCACATCCCTGGAGGAGAAGTTCAGGGTTCGCAGCTCCCTGAACTCTCCCCACCTGCTGTAACCTGTATTCCTAATCCCGCATCCTCTGTGTCTCTCTCCGCCGAGCGGTCCCCGGCTCCGGGTCAACGTGGTGGGATATGGAGAGGGCCTGTGGTTCCGCAGCTACATTGCGGACGGAGGAGGGGGACTGACTGCTGCGTGGAGTCTACGCTGACGACTGAGCGTCCCTGGGTCTCCACGGAGGAGCGGTTCGGTCCAGCGGGACGAGATTCTTCTGGCTTCACGCCGAGTGGGTCGTCGGCGGGGTTACCTGAGCTGGAGGAATCTCAAGCTGCGCTGACCATCGTGCTGGCTGCGGGGCCCGACGCGGCTAGATGGGAGCCTGACAACGACCTCCTGACGACGGATCCTGGATCTTCGCAGTCCTGGACGGCGTCAGAACCCGAGATCAGGCGAGTGCTCTCCTTTCTTTTCTCTCTTTTTATCTTTGAGCACTTCAGCCTATCTCCAGGGGAGACGAGCAGGGTGCAGCCGCCCGCTGCGTCTGAGCTCGTCTCGCCGGGTTCTGGCGCTGCCGGTGATCCTGATCCCGGTTCTGTTTTCTCTTCTGAGCCTTCTTCCAGGGTCACCGGCGAGGAGTTGCTGTTCCTCGTGGTGCTGGAGGGTCCGGGTTCAACGTTGGAGGTCGGTTCTGGTGCAGTGTCCAACGTGGGTTCGCCCGAGACCCAATCGGGGTCCAACGTGGGTTCGCCTGAGGCCCGATCGGGGTCCGACGTGGGTGCTGCCCCAGTGTTGTCCAGGTCCGGTGAGGAGGTGGCCGTTTCCCTGAGGCCCGCCGCCCTCGTCATCGGCTCTCCCCTGAGCCTCTTCCACCGGGATCCGCTCTGACCCTTCGTCCGTCTCAACGGTCCTGGTGGTTGAGTGATGCGGGTCGACGACCCGACCCGCAAAACTTTCGGTTCGGTGATCTGGTTCCCCCCACTGGTCTGTGTTTCCCTCTGGGCAGCCTGGTTCGGCTGCCGGTGGACTGGATTCCTGGGATCTGGGTCCAGAGTTCGCCGTCCGAACACTTCTTCCCCTGATTCGCCAGCTGGACAATGGGCGGGGAGATCTCCGGAGCCATCTCGGCTATTTTTGGACTCTGCCTGCCATACACCTCGGGTGTCACTTTTTCTTTTATCGTTATTAAGGTCACTTGGGTGTAATGTCTGTCCTGTTGGTGGATGTGTATTTATAGTGCTGTGCGTTTTCCTTCCCTCGTACCCAGCATTTTATTTTTTGTACCATGTTTTTAGTCTCGTTTTTGCATTGTAGAGTTATGTTTTGTTCCCTTTCGGACCATACTCTGCAGTTGCCCATTCATTCCAGTCACTTTCATTTCTTTAGGTGACTGTGGGTATTTATATATTCATGTGTGTGGGTTTTTCTTTGCCTGCACTCAGTATTTCTTTTTTATGCCCTGTTGGTTCATTAGAGTCATGTGCCTTGTTTTCCGTAACACCATGCTCTGTAATTGTCCATTTGTTCCAGTCACTTTTCTTGGTGACTGTGTGTATGTACTTATATTGGTGCTGTGTATTGTGTTTTCCCTTTATTTGACCATACTCAGCATTTTTTGCCCTGTACCTTTTTGGTGGTTCTTTTTTTTTTCTTGCTCTGGGTCACGCATGGTTGGTACTCTCTGCGTAGTATGTAACCGGCGTGTTGACCCAGTTCTTCTCCCCATCTGTACCTGGGTTAATTATTCAGTTTTGTCAGTATTGTATTTGGGTTTTTCTTTCCCGCTACCCTACATTGCCCCATTGGTGTTGTCCTTCCCTTGGCTTCTTCCCCTCCGGTCCGCCTCCCTTCCTCCCACCCTAGGTGGGGGGGGGGGGGGCTGGGATGTTCCTGGTCGTTCAGGAGCCCGACCTTGAGGGAGGGGCTCTGTCACCATGGGTTGAGATGCCGTCTCGGCACTGAGCCCATGTTTTCCCTCATCCCTGCCTCCCATTGAGCGGCGTCTCAGCTGGCCCCCAGCTGGCAGCATTATGGACGGCTGGGGCCAATTAGTCTTCATCAGCTGGGGCGCTGCCAATGAGGATAAATAGGAGCAGCCTCGATGACTCGGGGCTGCGACATAAACACATTGCTAAGCTGAAGCCCCTTCGTCTGGTGTCAGCTTATACTCCTCTTGCAGCATTCCTGTGTTTGTATCCCGCTGTGAGGATGTACGTCTTGCTACCCCCACGTCCGGTACGAGCTGCTTACCTCTGCGCTGTGCAACCTGTGAGTGTACCTCTGCATGAGTATCTGTGCTCTCCTCATCCCTTATCCCTTACCCAAAATAAACCATCTCGACTCACTGGCTTGTCCCTGGCTCTGATTGCCCGGCTCCCTAGAGCCGGATATGACACCCTTAGACTGAACATGTTGTGTCTTAGAGCCTTTCCGCTCCAACATATCCGTAAGTCTTTTTGTGCCTTTTCCCCCCCGCTCCAGACTGTCCAGAGCGCGTTAGGCATTCCCTCTGAGCCTACGAGGGTTGTAGCGGGTTGTCTTACTCTTATTCACAGTGACTGTTATTTGGACATTTTGTACACTTTTCCTTTGTAAATAAACACATTACTTACACTGCGTTTTGGGTTCGCTGCCAATTTATATGTTCGCTGCAAAATTACGCAGCGGACATGACAGTTGGTCATTTTTTACAACTTTACTGAGCACTTAATTCTACATAAATCACTTTAACAGGAGAATTTTGGCAATCTTTTGCTTTTCTTGTGTTTCATAAAATAGCATTACTGTAAACTATGGAAAAAGCAACTACTTTAAAATCTGCACTTTCTCACACAATTTTCAGTGCAAAAAAAAAAAAACTTTAAAAATGTCACAACTTTTGGGAAAAGCTCCCACAAATTCATGCTTTTTGGGTCACAACAATCACAAAAACAGCCGCCAAAAACCTGGAGGGACTGAAATACAGTGATATTATGTATACATACATGCTTCATGCATTGAATTTGTTTACTTACTCTGGGTTCTTAACTTGACACTGCACACCCTTTGCATGAAAGAAAGCACTTGTGAGCACTTAAATAATAAAAGTGCATTATTGTAACTGATTTTGGGTCAGTTCTTTACGTGATAATTTATATATTAACAAAGTTAGAGTATTCTTGGTACAATCTGCAGCATTAGGTCTCGGAAGATTATTTTTCCTGGTAAGAAAAATGGCTATTAAAATGGTAATTTCCCAGATTGAATCAGGATCAGATCGAATCGAATCGGAATTGAATCGATTCAGAATCTCAAGAATCGGAATCGAATCGATTCTGGAAATTAGGGATCGTTCCCAGCCCTAGACAGAATCTACTTGAGTGGACACAACCAAGAGGAGCTGAAGTGTTTCTTTAAAAAAAGTCCATGTGAAACCACTGTTTTCTAAATTTTCTATCAGCTGTTTCTTAAAAGTTAAAAGTGTTCGTCTATTTTCTATTAGCTATTTTTTCATTACTATTACAAGCTGATAAGTTAATTATTTGTGCTGCTGAATGAGGAAATCTCTTAATTTAAATGTTGGGGGGAAAAAAACTCTTATTCTCAGCAATTTTAACAAATCAAAATCAACAGTTAACACAAAACATCACACGTGTCCAAGCAACAAATCTACCATGTACAGTGGTGTGAAAAAGTGTTTGCCCCTTCCTGATTTTTCATTTTTTTGAATGTTTGTCACACTTAAATGTTTAAGATCTTCAAACAAATTTAAATATTAGACAAAGATAACACAACACAAAATGCAGTTTTTAAATGAAGGTGCTTATTAAGTTTAAAAAAAATCCAAACCTACATAGCCCTGTGTGAGAAAGTGACCCCCCCCCCCCCCCGTTAAAACATAAATTAACTGTGGGTTATCACATCTTTGGAAAGTTGAGTTCAGTTTCTCTAGCCACACCCAGGCCTGATTACTGCCACACCTGCTCTCAATCAAGAAATCACTTAAATAGGACCTGCCTGACAAAGTGAAATAGACCAAAAGATCCTCAAAAGCTAGACAACATGCTGCGATCCAAAGAAATTCAGAAACAAATGAGAAACAAAGTAATTGAGATCTATCAGTCTGAAAAAGGTTATAAAGCCATTTCTAAAGCTTTGGGACCCCAGCAAACCACAGTGACAGCCATTATCCACAAATGGCAAAAGCATGGAACAGTGGTGAACCTTCCCAGGAGTGGCCAGCCAACTAAACTTACCCCAAGAGTGCAGCGACGACTCATCCAAGAGGTCACAAAAGACCCCATAACAACATCCAAAGAACTGCAGGCCTCACTTGCCTCAGTTAAGGTCATTGTTCATGACTCCACCATATATATATATATGTATATATGTATATATATATATACATATATACATATGTATATATGTATATATGTGGCCATATATACATATATATGGCCATATGTATATATATATACATATGGCCCTTTCATACTCTGTAGCAGAATATTGTGCCCCTGTCTGGTCCAGGTCATCTTACACACACCATGTAGACACCCAGCTCAACACAACCATGAGAACTATAACTGGAACAATCCGCTCAACACCACTCCCCTGGCTCTCTGTACTGTCAAACATAGCCCCTCCACACATCCGGCGAGCAGCATTAACTCAAAGGATGCTCCAAAAAGTTAAAGATTCTCCTCACTTACCAATCCATGCAGATATCTACACTCCACCCACTGCCCGACTTTCATCCAGACGGCCGATTTGGAAAAACCCTCCCCCAGCTGACTTTACCATCCAGACAGCTTGGCAAGAGGAATGGGAGACCAAGGAGGTCCCAAACAAACAGCTGGTGATAAACCCCAACCAACAGGTCCCGGGCACCAACCTCCCAAGGAGACAGTGGTCTACACTCAATCGCTTCAGGACTGGACATGGCCCCTGCTTGGCCAGCCTTCACAGATGGGGCAGTAGCCCTAGCCCACTGTGCGCATGTGGAGAGGAGCAAACAATGGAACACATCATAGAGGCTTGCCCGCTCCAAAGACTGGAAGGAGGATTACACACCCTCCATACAGCAAACCAGGAGGCAACTGCTTGGCTTAAGGACTTTGCATTCGCTAAATAACTCCACCATAACAAAGAGACTGGGCAAAAATGGCCTGCATGGCAGAGTACCAAGACAAACACCACTGCTGAGTAAAGAAAACATAAAGGCTTGTCTCAGTTTTGCCAGAAAACATTTTGATGATCTCCAAGACTTTGGGGAAAATACTCTGTGGACTGATGAGACAAAAGTTGTTGGAAGGTATGCGTCCCATTACATCTGGCGTAAAAGTAACACAGCATTTCAGAAAAGGAACATCATACCATCAGTAAAATACGGTGGTGGTAGTGTGATGGTTGGGGGCTGTTTTGCTGCTTCAGGACCTGGAAGACTTGCTGTGGTAAATGGAACTATGAATTCTGCTGTCTACCAAAAAATCCTGAAGGAGAATGTCCGGCCAACTGTTCGTGACCTCAAGCTGAAGTGCACTTGGGTTCTGCAACAGAACAATGATCCAAAACACACCAGCAAGTCCACCTCTGAATGGCTTAAGAAAAACAAAATGAAAACTTTGGAGTGGCCTAGTCAAAGTCCTGACCTGAGTCCGATTGAGATACTGTGGCATGACCTTAAAAAGGCGGTTCATACTCGAAAACCGTAATAATAAACACCTTCATTTAAAAACTGCATTTTGTGTTTACTTGTGTTTTCTTTGTCTAATATTTAAATTTGTTTGATGATCTGAAACATTTAAGTGTGACAAACATACAAAAAAATGAGAAATCAGGAAGGGGGCAAACACTTTTTCACACCACTGTATTTTCAGAATATATACAGTGGGGAAAAAAGTATTGAACACATCAGTATTTTTCTCATTAAACATATTGTTGTGTACATGCGCCGCAGTGCACAGGTGTGACAGGTTTTCACAGATTTGAGCCCAATCGCTGGTGAAGTGAATGTGTTTATTAAACAGAAAAAACATGCAAAGTGTCCAATGAATACAGTCCACAAAATGAGTAATGATAAAGATGACAGGCTACGAACTCTGTTGGCTGAGGAGGAAGCTTATGTCACGCCCCTGGGTAAAACTGGCCGCAGGGGGGGAAAACTACAAACGTAAACCAGAATGTAGAGGAAGACTTACATGAGAGTTGGTGCGCTACAGGGCTCCGGAAATAACAACTCCATCATAGTCCAAAAGGAGAGAAACCAACTAAGAGTGAGCCAGGACATCAAGTGTTGACTTACGCCACCACACTGAGTGCTCACACTGTCACCCATAAACACCCCGTGTACATAATGAGTTGCAAGTGGATGCAGGTGTGCTGCGGCAGCCAGTGCGTGAGTGCGTGTCAGCAAATGTGAGTAAGAATGAATGTGTGAGTGGACAAATGATAATGACAGTCAGCTGGTGGATGCCGGCAGAGAGGGAGAGGCATGGCTGTAGACTGGCAGGGAGCCCAGGACCTGGAGGCTCCAAAAACTTGCCAGCTGAGAATTAAGAAAACAATGATCAAGGAAACTACAGCCACAAATCATGAACGGGGTTGGAGACGTCCAACCCAGCCCATGACAGAGCCCCCCCCACCCCAGGGGTGGATGCCAGACACCCATCGTACCATCAAAAAAAAACAAAACATAAAGGAAAACCTGCCTCCCCCACCCAGAGAACTATCACAACTAACCAGGGTGGGAGGTGAGGGGAAACAGGTCAGGAGGGAATTAACAGACAGAGAATTAAACACCACAGAACAAAGCAAAAACACAAAAACACCCAACCCCCAAACCTAGGACTAAGCCTCCCCCACCCCCAAGACCCAAGAGTCCTAAAGTTCAGGGGGCTAGCCAAAGTCTCAGGGCCAGCAGATGGCCTGCAGTACAGCGTCAGGCGGCCTGCCAGAGTAAAAGGGCCACCTGACTCAGAGACCCAGTCCTTCGGGTGGCCAGCCCACATTGTTGAGCCACCAGGACCGGAGGGGTGGACGAGGCAGCAGCCTACCCACTGGAAGGCTGAGAAGTGGGTGGCCAGACAGGGGAAATGGGACCCCTGCGGTTACTGGTGGCGGAGGAAGATGGACCATGACAGTGCCCAGTAGCAGAAGAAGGAACACCCAGAAGGCCTCTGGAAGGAAAGAGGAGACCCCGGTGTCCTCAAACTGGCCGGCTGCACCCTTGGTGGTCCCGGCTAGAGACTGGAGCTCAGCCACACCCACGGTGGGCCCAGGCTGGGCCAGTGTTGCATCCACGAAGCACCCCGACCGGGCCATAGTTGCACCCACGGTGGAACTCAGCTGGGCCCCTGCTGCACCTGCGGTGAACCCCGACCGGGCCATGGTTGCACCCTCGATGGAACCCGGCTGGGCCCCTGCTGCACCCATGGTGGGCCCAGGGCTGAGGCACAGTGCCCATGGCGGAACCCAAACCGCGGCCTCCGAAAAACGGGGAGCTGGATCCCGGTCAACCTCTGCGGGGACGGCAGCAGCCACGATGACCTCCAGTGGCGAGCCTGGATCCTCGGACTCATCCGGTGACGTGAAACTCTCTCCAGTGACCCTAGAAGAGAACTCGGACAGAGAGGAACAAGGGTCATGGTCGCCGGCAGTGGCGGAGCCTGGCGAGGTGAGCTCAGGTGCAGCATGCAGCTGCAGCTGGCTCTCCTCACCGAGAGCTAGGCAAAAATGCTCTAATATGGAAAGGAGAAAGAGAAAGGAGAGCACTTGCCTTAGCTCGAGCTCGACCGCCTTCCAGGACTCTGATGATCTGGGCGATGTTCTCACGGGCTCGGCCTCCTGGAGGTTCAGCTCAGGCGCTGACTCTGCTGCGGCAGCCTCCACAGCAGGCACAATGGTCTCTGCAGTCCTTATTACCCCAGCCTGTGTGCTCCACGCAGGAGGTTCCTCCAGCGTGACAGCTGGGGTCTGGCTGACCATTGCTGAAGGGGAAGGATCCTCCCGGACCTCCGGCTCCTCCTGGTCCCGGCGGTTCCGCTCCGGCACTGGCGTACATTTAGAAATGACAGGAGAGAGCATAGAGAGGGCTGGTGAGCAGTTCATAGCAGCAGCAGGTGAGAAGAACTCAGGGGACTGCTTTCCCTGAGTCTCCCTACCGGGAATCAGGCAAGACATTTCATTATTAAAAGAAGTGGAATGAAAATAAACTTAAGCCTGTTCTCCCGGACTTGGATGTTGCCTGCTGCTGTAGTGTGTGGAGTGTCACCCTTCTCCGTGGTGAGGACGATTCTGGGCCCACTTGAGGAACGTGGAGGGACCTCCCCTCGGGCCACGGGAACAGGAGCCACCGGTGAAGAAAACAAATGCTCCTTGACAGTACAAGGATGCACCGAGGGAGGAGACCTCGAAGCGGATATGGAAGGAGATCTGGCAGACGGGATTGCTTGGGAAGAAAAACGTGGACGAAGGTCCGCTGCGGGGGTAACCAGGCTCAGTGTAGGGAGAGAGGTTGTGAAAGGGGCTGGATTAATCCTCCGGGGATCTGGAACAGGACGACGTTGTCTCTTTGGAGCTGGGACTGGCTGGGCTGGAGAGGGAACGGGTGCAGGGTTAAGGAGAATAACCAAAACGGTGGAGCCCCGATTGCACCCTTCCTTCGGCACGAGCCCAGCCTTATTCAGGAACTTCCTCCCCCTTTCGCAGTTTTCGCGCCGTAGCGCAGCCCACCGGGCTATCCTCTCAACTCCCTCGGGGTGCTCCGAGAGCTGAGGACACCGCCAAACCTCTGCCTCCGCCAGGTCCACATACTAGAGGATATCTTCCGGTGCAGAGTGTATGCTAGCTGAGGAGATTAGCCCGTTGATGTCCATAAGGGCCCAGCAGCACTCCCAACCCAAGCTCATCGGGTAGCCTCGACCCACCGCCATCTCCAAAAAAAAAAGCAGGTGAGTGGAAAACACACACAAAATAGGTGAAAAAAACAACACACACTTCACCACTGGGCTCTCATGGTGGCGGCGTACTGTCTTGTACGTGCGCCGCAATGCACAGGTGAAAAAGATTTGAGCCCAATCGCTGGTGAAGTGAACGTGTTTATTAAACAGAAAAAACATACAATATGTTCAGTGAATACAGTCCAAAAAATGGGTAATGATAAAGATGACAGGCTATGAACTCCGTTGGCTGAGGAGAAAGCTTACGTCACGCCCCTGGGTAAAACTGGCCGCAGGGGGGGAAAACTACAAACGTAAACCAGAATGTAGAGGAAGACTTACATGAGAGTCGGCGTGCTACAGGGCTCTGGAAACATCAATTCCATCATAGTCCAAAAGGAGAGAAACCAACTAAGAGTGAGCCAGGACATCAAGTGTTGACTTATGCCGCCACACTGAGTGCTCACACTGTCACCCATAAATATCCCGTGTACTTAATAAGTGACAAGTGGATGCAGGTGTGTGGCGGCAGCCAGTGCATGAGTGCGTGTCAGCAAATGTGAATAAGAATGAATGTGTGTGTGAGTGGACAAATGATAATGACAGTCAGCTGGTGGATGCCGGCAGAGAGGGAGAGGTGTGGCTGTAGACTGGCAGGGAGCCCAGGACCCGGAGGCTCCAAAAACTTGCCAGCTGAGAATTAAGAAAACAGCGATCAAGGAAAATACAGCCACAAATCATGGACGGGCTTGGAGACGTCCAACCCAGCCCATTACACATATTTCTGATGGAGCCACTGACCTGAGATTTTCACTAGATATCAGTAATAACCCAAGTAATCCATACATACAAAGAAATCAAGGCAACTTTGTTCACAAAACAAGTTATATTCAATAAAGTGGAATGACACAGGGAATAAGTATTGAACGCATGAAGAAAAAGAGGTGCAAAAAGGCATAGAAAGCAGAGAAACCAGCTGAAATCATCAGAATTTAGGAAGCCATCCCATCCCCTATCAGTGCAAATTAATTTCAGCTGGTTAAGTCCTGACTGATAGCCTTTAAAAAGGTCTGTGAATATCAGATTGTCACACCACAAAGAACTCATGATGGATAGAAGCAAAAAGCTCTCTCTAAACCTTTGCAACCTTATTGATACAAAACATGATAGCATTAGTTACAGGCACATTTCTAAACTGCTGAATGTTCCACTGTTGGAGCCATCATTCGCAAGTAGAAAGAACATCATTTTACCATAAACCGGCCATGACCAGGAGCTCCTCGCAAGATTTCTGACAAAGGAGTTAAAAGAATTATCAGAAGAGTTATCCAAGAGCCAAAGACCACTCACAGAGAGCTCCAGAAAGACCTGGAGTTAGCAGATATTGCTGTTTCAAAGAAAACAATAAGTGATGCACTCAACCCACATGGGCTCTATGCCCACTCACCTCGCAAGACTCCACTGCTGAAAAAAAAAATGTTGAAGCTCATTTAAAGTTTGCTGCACAACATTTGGGCAAGCCAGTAAAGAACTAGGAGAATATAGTCTGGTCAGATGAGACCAAAACTGAACTTTCTGCATGCCACAACACACAGCATGTTTGGAGGAGAAACGGCGCTGCACATCCCATCATGGTGTGGGGGTGTTTTTCAGCACATGGTAAAGGTAGACTTCATATAATTGAAGGAATGATGAACAGACAAATGTACAGAGACATCCTTCATAAGAACCTGTTGCCATCTGCCAAGATGCTGAAGATGAAATGAGGGTTGACGTTTCAGCAAGACAATGATCCCAAACACACAGACAAGGAAACTCTCATCTGGCTCCAGAGAAGGAAAATAAAGCTGCTAGAATGGCCCAGTCAGTCATCTGACCTGAATCTAATTGAAAATATACTGAACTGAATATCAGAGTTTATAGAAGACACCCACAGAACCTTCAAGATTTGAAGACAGTTTGCGTGGAAGAATGGGCTAAAATCACTCCTGAGCAATGCCTGTGCCAGGTTTCTTCATACAGGAGGCGTCTGGAAGCTGTTATTACCAACAAAGGATTTTCTACAAAATATTAAATGAATTTCACCAAGTGTGTTCAATACTTATTCCCTGTGTCATTCCACTTTATTGAATATAACTTGTTTTGTGAACAAAGTTGCCCTGATTTCTTTGTATGTATGGATTACTTGGGTTGTTACTGATATCTGGTGAAAATCTCAGGTCAGTGGCTCCATCAGAAATACGTTTATTGAGAAAAATGTTGAGGTGTTCAATACTTATTTCCCCCCCCCACACACACACACAGAGTACTGTTGTTGGCATTACAGTGTTAATTGCCCGTTAACGCTTTGCCTCCCTTAACTGCGACAAATTTTGTGATCGCAGTTAACGGCAGAAAGCGCAAACAATACTTTTTGGCCTAGCGGCTCTCTGTACCAAAGCCGCTCTGGCTACACTGTGCGCACCATGCACACATTGCGAAGTCAACTTGGATTACAGTCATGGAAATTCTCAAATTGCTGTCATGTTTAAGTTTACAACGTTATCTGTCGGAGCTCTCATCTGGATAACTGTTACAGCCTCCTCCAAAACTTCACCTGGATGTTGGGTTGTTCTTCTGTGGAAACTGGCTAGCTGGCTAGTAGCTACATGCTAGGCTGTAGTTGACCTCCAGCAGCTTACACGGAGAGAAATTTGAATGTTTTCATCCTCGTAGCTTTGGGTCCAACTGTTGGTGAGTCCCAGTCTAAAAAAATCCTCAAGCTGTGTTCATAATGTCCATTCACTGGACCGTCGTTTTTGCAGCACAGTGGGGTGTCATCACGGGCAAGATAGTTGTTTTTTTATGTTTGCAGTTTTTCTGCTAAAAGGGAAATTGTCTGTTGAGACACACGAGAGCCACTGTTTTATGTTGATCTGCTTTAAAGTTGTAGATATTTGATATGGGAGAAAGCGCATGCTCCATTTGTAGCTGCTGGCTGGTTGGATGCTGACGTTCATGAGCACTGGCATACCGTTGTTTACACATGCAGTCTACTTTTGAAAATTTTCTGGAGAATGTTCTAGATAGTTTTTGTCATTTTGGATATGATGAGAGCTTTAACAAACCTGCAGGTGATGACAGCAAGCATATACACTCACCGGCCACTTTATTAGGTACACCCCCTTTTGCCTTCAGAACTGCCTCAATTCTTCGTGGCATAGATTCAACAAGGTGCTGGAAGCATTCCTCAGAGAGTGTGGTTCATATTGACATGATGGCATCACACAGTTGGCGCAGATTTGTCGGCTGCACATCCATGATGCGAATCTCCCGTTCCACCACATCCCAAAGATGCTCTATTGGATTGAGATCTGGTGACTGTGGAGGCCATTTGAGTACAGTGAACTCATTGTCATGTTCAAGAAACCAGTCTGAGATGATTCCAGCTTTATGACATGGCGCATTATCCTGCTGAAAGTAGCCATCAGAAGTTGGGTACATTGTGGTCATAAAGGGATGGACATGGTCAGCAACAATACTCAGGTAGGCTGTAGCGTTGCAACGATGCTCAATTGGTACCAAGGGGCCCAAAGAGTGCCAAGAAAATATTCCCCACACCATTACACCACCACCACCAGCCTGAACCATTGATACAAGGCAGGATGGATCCATGCTTTCATGTTGTTGACGCCAAATTCTGACCCTACCATCCGAATGTCGCAGCAGAAATCGAGACTCATCAGACCAGGCAACGTTTTTCCAATCTTCTATTGTCCAATTTCGATGAGCTTGTGCAAATTGTAGCCTCAGTTTCCTGTTCTTAGCTGAAAGGAGTGGCACCCGGCGTGGTCTTCTGCTGCTGTAGCCCATCTGCCTCAAAGTTCGACGTACTGTGCGTTCAGAGATGCTCTTCTGCCTACCTTGGTTGTAACGGGTGGTTATTTGAGTCACTGTTGCCTTTCTATCAGCTTGAACCAGTCTGGCCATTCTCCTCTGACCTCTGGCATCAACAAGGCATTTCCGCCCACAGAACTGCCGCTCACTGGATATTTTTTCTTTTTCGGACCATTCTCTGTAAACCCTAGAGATGGTTGTGCGTGAAAATCCCAGTAGATCAGCAGTTTCGGAAATACTCAGACCAGCCCTTCTGGCACCAACAACCATGCCACGTTCAAAGTCACTCAAATCACCTTTCTTCCCCATACTGATGCTCGGTTTGAACTGCAGGAGATTGTCTTGACCATGTCTACATGCCTAAATGCACTGAGTTGCCGCCATGTGATTGGCTGATTAGAAATTAAGTGTTAACGAGCAGCCTGTTATGAACATGTCCACTCCCATGTTCATAACAGTATGACAAACTTGAAAAATTACCAACATAAGGTACACTGTATCTGCATGAAAAACATGCGCTTAATTACGATCAATGCAACATTCCAAAAGATTAATCGCAATTAAAAATTTTAATCGTCCAACACCGTGTGTGTGTGTGTGTGTGTGTGTGTGTGTGTGTGTGTGTGTGTGTGTACTGCCCTTCGCCTTCTGCTGCCAGTAACTCCTGGCCTTGTTAACCTGGGTGATGTCCGAGCCGGTATGAGTTGCTTTCTGACTGATCATTTCATGAAACTGCTTGCAAAATATTTGAGTACAGCTAGCTTTTGCTTGACTAACGGCACATTCTTGGCAGATAGAGGTATTATCAGCAGCACAGACAAACTGACTCCAGTATCTCTTGCAGTGACGGACCAGATGATAGGTTTCTTTATCTCTGCTCTTTGTGTAGTGCATGTCATGATGCACCGACTGGCAAAAGTCCACCACAGACCTTGCGACAGATGTGCTTATCTGCCAGGATGTCCAGTCTCACCCCATGTATTAAATGAAACAGTCATTGTCGCCCCCAACAGACTGCTATGATGATGATCACACACACACACACACACACACACACACACACACACACACACACACACAGAGAGGGCTTGACATTAACACCGGTCAACTGGCCAATGGCTGGTGGATTTCAGCAGTCGCCGGTAAGACAGCCATTCCCACTAGCCACTTGGGCAGTTTGTAGTTTTTTTCAAACGGCATTTAAAAGAATAAACCTATTGCAATGTGAGACTACGAAACTACAACTTCCATAAGCACTATCTGCACACAGTATATGATCACTGGTCCACTGTTACTGTGGACGGAGTCTGGAGAAGCCACAGATGGTCTACTCCACAGGGTTGGTCTCCTGTTCTACCCCTGTTCAGCCTGGTGGGAAGAAATACTGTGGTGGGTGGCGGCTTCTCCTGTACTGAGTATGGTGTGGAGCCAGACTCCACCCACAACAAGCTCATTTCGCAGCCAGGCTGGAAAAACAGTGACGAACAGATAGCAGCCGACAGAACCGCCCCTGATCCCCGTTGACCCAGCGGTGAGTAGCTAATCCCTGTGCCCCCCCACACACATACACACACAAACCAGCCCCTACCTTTGTAGGTAAACATGATTATTTTTTAGAGCAAGAAGTTGTCGTTTACCCTCTAAATATGTATTTCTAATGGGCTGGTCCAGCGGTGTCAAACATATGGCCCACAGGCCAAATCCGGCCACCATGTGGTCCAGATTTTACTCTGTGAATTTACAGCTTTTTTTCCTGTAAATTTCTGACCTTTTCTACTGATTAGAATAGTTCATGTAAATTTAAGACATTTTTCTCCTCAAGATGAGACTTTTTTCTCATCAGTTTTCTTTTTCTTTCTCTTCCTTTTTTCTGGTGAAAACAGGCTAGGTTAAATCCATTTGCAACTACTAATGACATAGTGCAGCCATGAAAGGGTGTCCCAATTCATAGGGGTAGGCAAAGGGGTAGAGGATTGGGTAGGGGTACAAATGAGAATGGGGATGGACCCCAAATCTACCTGTACTTCACTCTCACGTTGAAAATATTTTTCTCTACTGTTTTACAGTATTTACAGCTGTTCATAATAGTGTTTCTCTTACTATTTTTATGAACATATATATAAGGATAATTTACATTTAAAAAGGTTGTAAATTTATTTCAAGTAAATTTTAGCATGCAATAGTCAAATTTGATCATATTAAACATAATTTTCCATCCACAAAATTGTGGCTAGTGAAAAGGCTGAGTGGCTAGTAACTCTGGAAAATCACTAGCCACAGTGGCTGTTGAGCAAAATGACATGGTTTGTTGATCCAGTGAGCAGACTCGGAGACCAAAGTAGATGCAATTATCTTTATTATAATAATGTGGAGTGTGTGACTGTGTGGGTGTGTGTTCTTGCTGCAGCTGGGGGTGAGCAGAATGCCATCCGACCTGGCAACCCTAGGGACAAACAGAGGCAGGATGGTTAGTGGCTTCACAGCTGGGAATGTGCTGGTTAATCTGCAGCTTACTGTTTGTAGAGATGTAGCAATGCTCAGGTTAGCACGGTGGCTATGGCCAGGAGGACAGCGTCCACAGAACCCGTTGCAGCGTGTAGATGGTGGAGGTGTAGTTCGTGAGAGGGTGAGGTTCAGTCATCCGCCAGGTGGGACAGTGTCCGCCTCCATGGAGCTCCACCTGTGCACAGGGGACCGATATGGAGATGGTGAGGGAAGGCTGAGGCTTACTTACGTGGTAGAGAGTTTCCTTCCAAGCACAGGCAGGTTGCTGGTGGACAGCAGGGAAGCAGTCAGGCTGAGGCTACAGTCTCTGGAATCAAAGAGGGCGTGTGTGGTCTTCATGGAGTAAGACAGACGACTCCGCACGGATTCCGGGGCAGTGTGGATTATACAGCCCCAGCTGTGACGAGAAACAGGTGTGTGCGCAGCTGGAGAGGATAATCACATCCAAGCAGGCCATCACAGTACTCCCCCCACTATGAAACGCCTCTCGGTGGTCGATCCAACATACCTGGGTGCATCTGGTGAAAGTCCCGAATGAGATCTTTATCCAGCACGAAGGAGGGACACACCCGGGACCTCCATTCCGGCCTGTAGCCCTCCCAGTCCACCAGGTACTGCAGGCCGCGACCCCAGCGGTGAACATCCAGGATGGAATTGACCCTCCATGCCGGGTCGCCGTCGATCACCATCGGCGGGGGTGGAGACCTGGGAGGAGGACACAGAGGGCTGGAATAGAAGGGTTTGACTTGAGACACATGGAAAGTAGGGCAAATACGAAGGGAGAGGGGGAGGGCTAGATGCACAGAGACAGGGTTGATGATGCGGGTGATAGAGAACAGCCCAATAAACCCGTTGCGACGTCTTCTTACGCTCAGCCTTCAGATTAATATTTTTTGTTGATAGCCATACCTGCTGACCCACCTGGTAAGCCGGACCCTCAGTCCTGTGACGATTGGCCACCGTAGAATTGCGTTCCGCCGTGCGCCGTAGCGCGGTCCGGGTAGCCCTCCACAGGCGGCGACAGCGTCTCAAATGGGCCCATACAGATGGAACGGCGATGTCCCCTTCTTCTTCAGGGAAAAGCGGAGGATTGTAGCCCAATGAAGCCTCGAACAGGGACATCCCGATCGCTGATGAGACCGTGGCGTTGTGGGCATATTCGATCCACGGGAGGTGCGTGCTCCAGGATGCCAGGTTGGTGGTCGCCACACACCGCAGAGCAGCCTCCAACTCCTGATTCGTCCTCTCACACTGCCCGTTATTCTGGGGATGGTAACCAGACGACAGGCTTACAGTAGCCCTAAGGGTGTTGCAGAAGGACCTCCAAACCTGTGAGATGAATTGGGGTCCACGATTGGAGACGATGTCCAGCGGAATTCCATGTAGCCTCACCACGTGTTGGACTAGGAGATCAGCTGTCTCCTTAGCCGTAGGCAGACCTCGCAGGGGGACGAAGTGGGTGGCTTTGGAGAACCTGTCCACAATGGTGAGGATAACAGTATGCTGGTTAGAAGAAGGAAGACCGGTGACAAAGTCCAACGCCACATGGGACCACAGCCTGCTGGGGATCGAAAGGCGGTGAAGCAGACCGGCAGGAGAGGAGGAAGATGTCTTGCCTGTGGCACACAGGGGGCAGGTGCGGATATAATCTCCAACGTCCCTCTGGATATATGGCCACCAAAATGTCCTCTGCAACAGGACTACCGTGCGCCCCCTCCCGGGGTGGCACATGAACCTGGAGGCATGAGCCCAGCGAATGACCTCCCCTCGGACGGCAGATGGAACAAACAGCTTTCCCACTGGCCCCCTGCCCGGGTCCAGTTCAACCTCCAGCGCCTTTAGGACCTTCTCCTTGATGCCCCACGACAGGGCGCCCACGACACACGATGGAGGAAGGATGGGGTGCTCTGACTTCTCCGTGACGTCAGAGGAGAATTGCCTGAACAGGGCATCAGGTTTGATATTCTTGGACCCGGGACGATACGTGATGGTGAAGTCAAAACCGCTGAAGACAGGGACCAGCGGGCCTGGCAGGCGTTCAGGCGCTTGGCCGTCCTAAGGTACTCCAAGTTCTTGTGGTCTGTCCAGAGCACAAATGGCTGGGAAGCCCCCTCCAACCAATGGCGCCACTCTTCCAGCGCCATCTTAACCGCTAGGAGCTCTCTGTCGCCGATGTCATAATTACGTTCTGCAGGGGACAACCGTCGGGAGAAGAACACACAGGGACGAACCTTGCCATCCGCGGAGGAACGCTGGGACAGAACGGCCCCGACCCCCGAATCCAAGGCGTCCACCTCCACCAGGCACTGCAGGGCAGGGTCCACCTGGACCAGGATGGGAGAGTCCGAAAACTGCTTCTTAAGATCAGCAAAGGCTGCGGCCGCCTCCTCAGACCACCTGAAAGTCACCTTGGAGGAAGTCAGATGGGTCAGAGGGAGAGCAGTGATGCTATAATTTTTAATGAAGCGGCAGTAGAAGTTAGCGAACCCCAAGAACTGCTGCATTGTTTTCTAGAGGAGGGAGTGGGCCAATCTACCACTCATTTTATCTTACTGTGATCTGGGATGATCTCGTTGTGGGAGATGATAAAACCCAGGAAGGTTGTCTTAGATGCGTGGAATTCGCACTTCTCGGCTTTCACAAATAACTTAATTCTCCAGGAGTCGCTGCAACACTTGCCTCACATGCACACGGTGTTCATCCAGGGACTGCGAAAAAATAAGGATGTCATCAAGGTAGACAAAGACGAACAAACCCAGAAAATCCCTCAGCACATCATTGATTAACCGCTGGAACACAGCGGGGGCGTTGGTCAGCCCGAACAGCATGACCAAATACTCAAAGTGACTGCTGGGGGTCCGAAACCCTGTCTTCCACTCATCACCTTCCCGGATGCGGACCAGATGGTAAGCGTTCCGCAGATCCAGCATGGTGAAGCAGGAGGCCCCCTGGAGGGAATCAAATGTCGAGTTAACAAGAGGCAGGGTGTATTTATCCTTGATAGTGATGTTATTCAGTTCTCTGAAGTCAATACACGGCCTTAGCGAACCGTCCTTCTTTCCCACAAAAAAAAAAAAAAAAAACGCCCCCACCGCCGAGGATGACAGCCGAATTATGCTGGAGGCCAATGATTCTTTAATATAAGCCTCCATGGCTTCCTGCTCCGGAGGTGACAGGCTGTAGAGACGACTCGACGGTAGCGGGGCTCCGGCACAGAGGTTAATGGCACAATCATAAGGGCGGTGAGAGGTAAGGGAAAGGGCCTGGGTCTTGCTGAACACAGCGCCAAGGTTGTGATACTCCGGGGCACCTTGGACGGATGGGGGGAGGGATGGTGGAAACATTCAGAGGCAATGACGGCGAGCAAGCAGCTGATTGAAGACAAGTGCCGAGACAGAACGAACTCCACGATAATATACTCCCTGAGCATCAGTCAATGGAGGGATTGTGAAGCCGTAACCATGGATACCCAAGAATAACCGGGGAGGAGGAAACCGGCAGCACAAAGAACTTCAGTTCCTCCCGATGGTTCCCAGATGTAATGACGGCCACTGGGAGGGTTTACAGGGATACGGTAACAAGAGGGGCTTTGGATAGAGCGATCAGTCTCAATGGAACCTTGAGCGATAGGCAGGGGAGACCAAACCGGGTTGCCAGTTCCCCTGAGATGAAGTTCTGCTCAGCCCCCGAATCTATCAGTGCATGCGTCCCTATTTCAGTACGTTTGTGAATGAAGCAAATAGGGAGACGTAAACTAGATAGGGGATTGGTTACAGGTGAGTCCGTGAGTCCTCCTACAGCGACGCACAGACTCCCTTCTGGACGCTCAGGACATGACACTACCTTATGCTCCTCGCTCCCGCAGTACAGACACAACCCCAACTCACGGCGGCGCTGTTTCTCCACCGAAGAAAGCTTGGATTGCCTAGCTGACGTGAGTTCTGGACCCGCCGGGGCATCTGAGGGAGGCAGGGCCAATAGCGAGAGCCAAGGGGAATGACAAGATTGGGCACCCGAACGACCAGAGGACCTACGTTCTGCTGCCCGCTCCCTTAATCTATTATCCAGACTGATGGCTAAGGAGATTAATTCAGTAAGCCTACCCGGCTTCTCCAAGGGAGCCAACTCGTCCTGCAGACTAGAGGTACAACTCTTAACGAAAATACTGCACAGTGAAGCATCCTCTGTACCCAACCTCTGTAGCAACCACCCGGAAGTCGACAGCGTAATCTGCCGCAGATTGAGTTCCCTGCCTGAGGTTAAGCAGCCGGAAGGTAAGCACACCATCATGGTCAGAGTGGTCAAAAACTTCCATGAGCTCACTAACAAACTGTGCATAAGTTATGCTGGAATAATTTGCCCTAGCCATGATGGCGTAGGCCCAAGCTAGAGCTTGTCCCTCTAACAAATTAATAACATAGCCTATCTGGCTGCGATCTGTGGTGAAATCCCCTGGTACCCGCTGAAACACAATCTCACACTGCATAATGAAACCCCGCGCCCCTCCTAGCTTTCCACCAAAACGGGTGGGAGTGGGGACAGGAGTTAGCCAAGGAGAAGACCCGTGCCCGGGTGGGTGGCTAGCAGGAGCCGAGGAGCTACTAGGGAACAATGGAGCCAGTGGAAACGTCTGCGGGCTAGTCAAACGATTCAACCGGTCTGTTAGCCAGGCTAACTGATTCAAAAAAAATTGCTGCTGATAAGCTAACTGATCTACTCGGGTCTTAAGGTTGTTAACTTCGTGCGTCGGTGTGCTGTCAGCTGGGTCACTTTGGCGGAGTCGTACTGACATGGTTTGTTGACCCAGTGAGCAGACTCGGAGACCAAAGGAGATACAATTATCTTTATTATAATAATGTGGAGTGTGTGAATGTGTGGGTGTGTGTCCTTGCTGCAGCTGGGGTGAGCAGAATGCCGTTCGACCTGGCAACCCTAGGGACAAACAGAGGCAGGATGGTTAGTGGCTTCACAGCTGGGAATGTGCTGGTTAATCTGCAGCTTACTGTTTGTAGAGATGTAGCGATGCTCAGGTTAGCACGACGGCTATGGCCAGGAGGACAGCGTCCAGAGAGCCCGTTGCAGCGTGTAGATAGTGGAGGTGTAGTTCGTGAGAGGGTGAGGTTCAGTCCGCTGCCAGGTGGGACAGGGTCCGCCACCACGGAGCTCCACCTGTGCACAGGGGACCGATATGGAGCTGGTGAGGGAAGGCTGAGGCTTACTTGCGTGGTGGAGAGTTTCCTTCCAAGTGCAGGCAGGTTGTAGGTGGACAGCAGGGAAGCAGTCAGGCTGAGGCTACGGTCTCTGGAATCAAAGAGGGCGTGCAAGGTCTTCATGGAGTAAGACAGACGACTCTGCACAGATTCCAGGGCAGCGTGGATTATATAGCCCCAGCCGTGACGAGAAACAGGTTTGTGCGCAGCTGGAGAGGATAATCACATCCAAGCAGGCCATCACACAAAAAAGTTAATGTCAAGCCCTGTATATAGTACATATAGCGAGAGAGTTGTATTCAGTTGTATTACAGTATTATTTGTATTATATACTTTGTTTAATGTCTATATATTGTGTTGGACTGCAGGAAGAATAGGTGCAGATTTCTGTCACAACTAAACTAAACTAAACTAAACACATGAGCAGTCACATGATCTTTCATATGAATGCGCATCACTACGACTGTCGTAGTTAAGACTGATTTTAAGTCTGTTTGGTGCAATCAGTGTAAGGTCCATTCTATAGACTGGTCTTAACCAGCATTTACATAAGACCAGACTTCAGTGTCCAGATTTTTATGCAGTGGTCAAATATTGTCATAAAATATCTTGTCAGGTCAGGCATTAGTTTGCTTGCTACCGGATAACCATGAAAACCGGTACTACCTGTCTCATGGGTCGGGCTGTCGGCGACTCAACCAGCAACCCCGCCCTTCTGAGGGTGTGGAGGGTGAAACTGAGCATCCTGGCAGAACTAAAAACAATATCTGTCACAGGTCTGTGGTGGACCACTCCCAGTTACACGGGGTGAGACTGGACATCCTGGCAGATAAGCACATCTGTTGCAAGGTCTGTGGTGGACTTTTGCCAGTCGGTGCATCGTGACAAGCACTACACAAAGAGCAGAGATAAACAAACCTATCATCTGGTCAGTCACTGTAACAGATACTGGAGTCAGTTTGTCTTGGCCTGTCCTTGCCACTGATAATACCTCTATCTGCCAAGAATGTGCCGCTAGTCCAGCAAAAGCTAGCGGTACTCAAATACTTTGCAAGCAGTTTCATGAAATGGTCAGTCAGAAAGCAACTCATACCGGTTCGGACGTCGCCCGGGTTAACAATGTCAGGAGTTCCTGACAGCGGAGGGCCAAGGACAGAGCTGCGTGGAGGAATCTGATCAGACCTAAATGAAACAGTCATTGTCGCCCCCAACAGAGTGCTATGATGATGATGATGATGGTCAAATATAAAAATTTTGTAGTCTTTCCTTTCTGAGGTCATCCAAGCAAGTACTTATAACACCAAAAAAGAATCTTCCTATGTGTTGTACCCTACAATATGCACTTACTTTGTCCATCCATCCATCCATCCATCCATCCATCCATCCATCCATCCATCTTCTTTCGCTTAATCCTTTTTGGGTCGTGGGGAGGCTGGAGCCTATCCCAGCATCTTTGGGCGAGAGGCTGGGTACGCCCTGGACAGATCGCCAGTCCATCACAGGGCCAACACAGACAGACAGACAACCATTCACTCTCACATTCATACCTAAGGACAATTTAGAATCCCCAGTTGATGCCAATTAACCTAACGTGCATGTTTTTGGCACGTGGGAGGAAACCGGAGAAATCCCGGAGTAAACCCACACAGACACGGGGAGAACATGCAAACTCCACACAGATCACTGTTGGTCGGGGGCTGGGATCGAACCCAGGATCCCCCGGCCAAGGGTGAGTTGCTGTGCTGCCACAGTGCTAACTCCGCCACCGCGCTGCCCGGTGCCCGCACTTATTTTGTATTGTCTAAAAATAAGCACCTAATAGATGCTCCACTTTGCTCACCAGCTCATTTCCAAAGCAGCTGTCTCACCTCTGTTTGGTACAATCTAGATAGGTGCTTAAACTCTGTGCCTTTATTGTCATTCCAGAACACGCATGGGACAAGATATGAAACAGAATACATGCACTGTACTGTGTACACTGATATGCTTAGTTGCTGGAAAATCATCTATTTGTTACTAAAATATTATTTATGATACATTCGGGACTCATTTGATCCTGTGTCAACGAAAACATTGACTAGGGCATGAACATTACTTACTCTTTACTCAAGACCTAATAAAAGTTATTCAACATCAAGACAAGCAAGTCTGAAAAAAGTCAGGATGCCTCTCAGGCCCCTTGCACTGTTATAAGACTTATATATGAGCATTTCGTTTTAAAGATTTTTTTGCTGTAAATCAGCAAATGAGGCTTGTCAGTCAGGCTCCACAGTAGTGAGCCCTATCCACCACCTTGAACTACAGCTGGTGATCACAGACCTGCTTTTGCTGTTATGAAACATGTTTTAAGTTCTCCCTCTAGCACCCAGCAGATTTTTTCAAATAGGCAGGTAACAGACTCACTGGAGAGGTAGCTGACTAAGACTGAGACCCATCATGACCACAGCCTGGTTTAAAGACCAGTGAGTAATCTTTTAAAAACACATTCTGACCCCTAGGACCACATCCACAGTGAGCTGAGCTGTCTAACAGAGCTTGGACTTTCAAAGTAAAATGTGACTCGTGCGACTTCCGGTTATGGCTGCCACGTAGGACGGACGTGTCTCGCTCTGCTCTGCTCCTGGAGAAAAAAAATCGGCAAATAACTCTCTCATTTGGGACAGAACGTATCCCAGCATTTGGGCGAGGATATGTCGGCGAAGCCTAAGGCTGGAAAACCAGGAAAAGGAAAAAGCGAGCCGCCGAAACAGTCCAAATTAACGGACTTTCAGGTCTGTGACGCAGCAAACAAAACTCCATATATGGCGGAGGAGGCTGGCGGCGGTGCGATGTCTGCGGGGAATGGCGCAGATGCGCTGATGGCTGCCATGAGTTCAATGAGAGCGGACTTTTCCTCTAGATTTGATGGGATTATGACAGCGTTGGAAGGAATAAGAAAGGACTTGGGTGACTGTGTAGAACGAACGGCGCAGATGGAGCTCCGTCTCGCTAGTGCTGAAGATGACGTCACCCGTCTTCAATTAAAGGTGCGCACTTTGGAAAAAAAAAATAAATCTCTGGAAAATAATATTTTGGATTTGGAATCTCGGTCGAGACAGAATAATTTGAGGCTGGTGGGTCTTCCAGAGGAATCAGAAGGTCGGGACGTATGTTCCTTTCTGGAAAAGTGGATTCCGGAGGTGCTGGGCAGCGAGGAGTTGCAATCAGCAGTGGTTCTGGAAAAAGCACATCGTATTGGCCCACGGAGAGATAAGGGACCGCCGAGGACCTTAATTATGAAGTTTCTTAGCAACAGAGACAGGATGAAGATCTTCAACGCTGCACGTGCTAAAGGAGAGATTAAACACCAGGACCAGCAGGTGCGGTTCTACCCAGATTTGGCCACAGGAATCCAGCAATTGAGGAAGCAGTTTGATCCCATACGTAAGGAGCTGCGCAACCTTGGGATTCGTCATGGTGTAATCTATCCTGCGAGACTGCTGACCACGTATGAGGGCAGAACCCACATCTTCAAGACCCCAGAGGAGGCGCAGGAGTTCATCAAGAAGATCAAAGAAGAAGAAGAGACTGGTGGGAGCTAAGCATGAACAAAATATAAGGTAGAATAATTAAGCATTTGCACAGGCATCTGACTGACTTGAAGTAAATAGTAAGTTTACAAAATATAGATTGTATTATATATTAAAAAAACAAAACAAAAACAAAACAAACAAAAAAAAAAACTATGATGTACAAAGTTGTTAAAAATTTTGGAGTTAAGTTGGAAAACTACAGAGGAGAGTTAATGTTACGTCATTAAAAACAGTAGAGTTAGGGTGATTGGGAGGATGAAGAAGGAGTGGCTTAGGCTGTTCCCCGTGGGTGTGGAACGGTCAATGGCTATATCGGGAGACAGAATTTTTCTTTTGATTTTGGGGGGTTTGCCACAAGTGTGGGAAGGGGAAATTTGTTTGTGTGTAGTTTGTAGGATGAATGTTCAACCACTCATGTTTTTGCTTCTCTGTATGAGCATGTTTACACTGCAAGGTAATCCTAAACTCTCTATTGATCATGGACCAAAGTGTTAATCTTAATTTAACTTCATGGAATTGCAGAGGTCTACAAAATTTAAAAAAACTTAAACAAGTTATGAATAAAATAAAGGACATGGGTTCAAGAATTGTGTTTTTACAAGAAACTCATCTGATAGAGGAGGATGTTAAAAGAATTAGGAGTAGATGGCAGGGAAGTGTATTCACCTCTTCATTTTCATCCCGAGCCAGGGGAGTTATGACTCTCATACATAAATCAGTTCCTTTTCAGGTGAAAAATGTAATTGGAGACAAATTTGGAAGATATGTAATCATTCAAGGTTCTTTGCTATTAGAAAATATAAATCTTGTGAACTTATATGGTCCCAATATAGATGATCAGAAGTTCTTTGCTAATTTATTTCTCATCTTATCATCACTTACAGGGCAACATATAATAGCAGGGGATTTTAATTGTACATTGAATCCAGGTGTGGATAGATCAACAGGACTGGATTGTACGCACATTGGATGTAGGATGACTATTAATCATTTTATGAAAGAATTGAGATTGTTAGATATATGGAGAGAAATGAAACCACAAGTTAAAGCCTATTCTTGTTATTCCAGTACCTACAAGACATTCTCACGTATTGATTATTTTTTGATTTCCACAGAATTAAGGTCCAAGATTCAAAACTGCTTTTATGATAACATCGTGATTTCTGATCATGCACCCTGTTGTCTAATATATGTAGATAAAAAATTGACAAAGGAATCAGGTAGATGGCAATTTCAGCATAAATGGCTTCAGGATGAGGAATTTGTCAAGTATATAGAAAAACAGATAGACGAGTTCTTTGACATCAATACTACACAAACATCAGCATGTGTAAAGTGGGAGGCTTTCAAAGCTTTTATTAGGGGACATATTATTAGTTATACAGGATCAAAATCTAAGAAGACTCGAGAGGAGAGAGCTAAATTGGAACATAAAATAAAAAGTCTTCAGGAAAAAGTGTATGCAGGAAGTGACCCAAGGTTGGAGAATGAATTACTGATTTTGAGAGCTGAATACGACAAAAAATCAGCGAATAGAGCTGCCTCGAGTCTTCTAAGATTGAAACAATCTTTTTATGAACAAGGTGAAAAATCAGGAAAATTATTAGCATGGCAGATTAAACAATTGGAAATTAAAACACCAATTACCAGTATTATAAGTAAGGGACAGGTAGTTATAGATCCTTTAGAAATTAATAGAGCCTTTAGAGATTACTATGAAAAATTATATGATACCAAAAATGAACCTGATTTAACAAAACTAAATGGGTTTTTGAACGAACTATCTATACCGTGTATTCCAAATGAAAACAGGGAGATATTGGAGTCTAAAATTAGTCAAGAAGAAGTTGGGCTAGCCATTGATAATATGAAATCAGGAAAAAGTGCAGGACCAGATGGTCTTCCAGTTGACCTTTATAAAAAATTTAAGAATAAATTAATAAAACCTTTTTTGGAAATGGTTTTAGAAGCATTTCAAAATAATAATTTACCATCATACATAAATAATGCCTTAATTATACTGCTGCCAAAACCAGGTAAGCCCTCTAATAAATGTGAAAATATGAGACCAATAAGCCTATTAAACGCCGACCTTAAGATAATCTGTAAAATTTTAGCAAGACGAATACAAGAAATTTTACCAAATATTATTAATCGAGATCAGAATGGCTTTATAAAGGGTAGACAAGGCTTCCATAATGTAAGAAGACTATTTAATATTATTTATTTTAATAAAGAAGCACCGGATACAGCTCTCCTATCATTGGACGCCGAAAAGGCCTTTGATAGAGTTGAATGGCCCTTTCTTTTTGAAGTCCTACAAAGGTTTGGACTTGGAAATAATTTCATAAAATGGGTTCAAATAATATACAATAATGCTACAGCAGAAATCCTAACAAATAACAATATTTCAAAACCAATAAAAATCAATAGAGGATGTCGACAAGGCTGTCCACTTTCACCTTTACTGTTTACTATGGCAATTGAACCTTTAGCGATAGCGATACGTTTACATTCACAAATATATGGAATTAAAGTTGGACCAACAGAACATAAAATCTCCCTGTACGCCGATGATATAATTTTGTTTATGTCGAATCTAAAAAAATCAATTCCAACCTTGTTGAATTTAATAAAGAATTTTGGGGAAATATCAGGATATAAAATAAATAAAACTAAATCTTCAATATTAATGCTAAATGAGACCCAGAGAAATTACCCAGCCCCTGAGGTAAATCAATTCAATGTTGTAAATCAGTTTAAATATTTAGGAATCCAAATTATGCCTAAGCTAGAATCAGTCGCCAGTGTCAACTATGAAGCTTTAATGTCAGATATCAATGAGTTAACTCAGAGATGGATGTCACTACCAATGTCGATGATCGGGAGAATCAATATACTTAAAAGTAATATTTTACCTAAAATACTTTATTAATTTCAATACATTCCCTTATCACCACCTTTAGATCTATTCTCAAGAATAAAAAAAAAGTTAGTGGAATTTATATGGAACAACAGGAGGGCTAGATTACGTTTGTCTTTATTATATTTACCATTTGATCGTGGAGGTCTGAAATGTCCAAATTTTATGTTGTATTATTGGTCGGCACAACTGAGGTCTATGACATATTATTTTTCATCAAATGATCTCCCTCACTGGACTGAAATGGAATCATACAATTTACCTTTACCTCTTCCCATATTCATATACTCAGATTCGGCAAAAAAATTACAAAAACAAGTTAAAAATCCATTTGTAAAGCATATGATCAAAATATGGTGTGAAGCTAAAAACTATTTAAAAGAACCACAGTTATTGTCACAATTTAGTCCAATATGGGGTAATCAATATTTTAAACCAGGGAGAGCGGACGCTGTATTTAAAGTATGGAATTTAAAAGGGATCCAAAAGATTCAGGATTTATATTTGCCATGTGCAGACAACATAATGTCTTTTGAAGAGCTGAGGATCAAATTTAATCTCAATAGAACACATTTTTTTAAATATCTTCAACTTAGAAACTTTATTCGATCAAATCAAAATAAAGCTCTCACTCGACCTATTTATTCATCCTTGGAAAAAATGATGATGAAAGATAGTAAAAGAAAGGGTATTATTTCAGAGTTTTATAACTCATTGACACTATCTTCAAGTGAAAATTCACTGAAAAGATTAAACTACTGGAAAGAAGATCTGCAAATTGAAATTTCAGAGGAACAATGGGAATTGGCTTGTACAGAAGCTCAAACCAAATCAATAAATGCACGCCTTAAATTGATACATTTCAAATGGTTAATGCGGATGTATGTTACACCGGAGGAGTTAAATAGATATAACAAAAATATACCAGATACATGCACAAAATGCATGGAAAGTAAAGGAACCCTATTTCATTGTTTATGGGAATGTAGATTAATAAGAATGTTTTGGGAGGAGGTGAGGGTAACAATTGAAAAAATAATCTCAAAACAAATCATATTGAATCCTAAACTGTTTTTGTTGGGTCTGTACCCAGAAAAGCATAATTTCAATAAAAGTGAAAGAACATTCATAGACCTCAGTTTGCTTAATGCCAAAAAATGTATTGCACTATTATGGAAAAAGACTCATAGACCAGATGTGACTCAGTGGTTAAGACAGATGTTAACAAACCTTCCATTAGAAAGAATAACATATATACTGAAATCAAAGGAAATTGTGTTTGAGAATATATGGAGACCTTTTATTGATTATGTAAAAAATTTAAACATAACTCTTGAAGAAGAAGGTGAATGATGTGTGTGGACCTTGTAAATTCCAAACTGGTGAACATAATATGTATACTAATGTATTGGATTGTCTAGACTAAACAGAGGAGCATTGTTGAAGACTTGATTTTGTTGGTGGTTGTTGGTGTTTTTAGGGCATTTATTTATTTATTTTTTTATTTATTTTTTTTTTGTAGTACTTTAGTGTTAGTGTTTGTTTGTATCATGTTTGTTAAAAAAAAAAAAGGTTCAATAAAGATATTGTGGAAAAAAAAAATGTGACTCGTGCTGGCAAAATGAGTCACTTTGAAGAAATTATCAAAACTGAGGTAACATTTTTTCCATATTCTGTATTGAAATACCTTCAAAATGATATTTAATTTGTAGGAAGTGCGCAAAAACGGACCCAGAAAAAGACGATTTATTTATATTTTGGCTAGGTTGAAAACTCGCGTTGGATTGGTCGGGAGTTACGTCTTCTGCAAAAACATATGTATTTTTAGAAAGTACGTTTTCTAAGCTTTCCAATGATACCAGGTACTCATGGGAGTTTTCCCGGGACTTGCCACTAGCAAACAAAGAAAAAGTCATGATTTATGACTTCTCGTGCCTGTAGCTTGTAATAACGCGATGTGCATTCCGACTCATTTTGCCAGCTTGGGTCACAAATACCAATGTATAATAAGCTTAAGTAGTTGGTGCCCAGGTGAACAGCAGCACAACCTTTTCTTAACTTCCCTTGATGTCAATTAAACTTAACTCTTTGAGTGTGAGAATTGTCGTGCCCCTAGTGGCAGAGCACAGCACTGCACCTGTCTTCTCGCTCTGACATGATCGCCTGCCTTAGGGATTTGTGTACTGATTTGCCAGTTTCAAAAGGTGGCAGACATCCATTTGAGGACTCAGTGGATGACATGTAATACACCAAAGAAGAAGAACTCCTCATTTCCTTTTCCTGTTTTAGCATTTAGCCCAGAAAGCTAATATGTCTGCAATCGTCACGTCACTTTTTTGGTTTTGTACGCCGAAAATAGCCGTGGGATACAAGTGAAATTTATGTAGGATAATCATAAGACTTGGTAGATGTGGTACAGAATTTAAATTACCAACAGAATGCAAAATATGGACCATGATATGTAAAAACACAGCGACCATGCCAGCCAGCCATCCAGCCATCCAGCCAGCCCCCCTTTGTCAACATTAAGTGACTTATTTCGGGTTTTTTTTAAATGTATTGATTTCTTGTTCATATACTTTGAAGCTAAGATGATGAGGTACCTCTGTAAAAAAAAAAACGGTGTCAAAAGACTGAACCATTCTTTGTGTAAATACATCCAAAGTCCAGTTTTGACTGAGTTATGGAATTTAAAGAGGTGCCACGACGTTATGCAAATTAGATGCGTAAATTTATTCCTATCTGAAACTTTGGATCATATTTTACATCTTTCTAATGGACAGTAAGCCATTATCTCTTGCAAGTTAAAGCCTTGGAAATTTGAACTATTTTTTTTCCCACAGTATTTTTTATTGAACCTTTTTTTTTTTTACAAACATGACACAAACAATCAAACACTAACACTAAAGTAATTTAAAAATAAGAAAAAAGAAAAAAGAAACATGTACTAAAAACACCAACAACCACTAACAAAGGCAAGTCATCAACAATGCTCCTCTGTTTAGTCTAGGTAATCTATTACATAAGTATACATATTATACATTCACCATTTTGGAATTTACAAGGTCCACACACATCAGTCACCTTCTTCTTCAGAAGTTATGTTTAATTTCTTTACATAATCAATGAAAGGTCTCCATATATTCTCAAACACATTTTCCTTTGATTTCAGTATGTATGTTATTCTTTCTAGTGGAAGGTTTGTTAACATCTGTCTTAACCACTGAGTCACATCTGGTCTATGAGTCTTTTTCCACAGTAGTGCAATACATTTTTTGGCATTAAGCAAACTGAGGTCTATGAATGCTCTTTCACTCTTATTAAAGTTATGCTTTTCTGGATACAGTCCCAACAAAAACAGTTTAGGGTTCAATATGAATTGTTTTGAAATTATTTTTTCAATTGTTACCCTCACCTCTTCCCAAAACATTCTAATTTTTCTACATTCCCATAAACAATGAAATAGGGTTCCTTTACTTTCCATACATTTTGTGCACGTACAGTGGTACCTCTACTTACGAACGTCTCTACATACGGAATTTTCAGGTTACGAGACGCCTCAACGGGAAAATATTGCCTCTAGTTACGAACGAAATTTCAGGATACGAAAGGCAAAAAAGTACGCGCTCCTCGCAGCTTCCGTAGTTTACCGAACGTAAACATACCTGTAGCTGCTCTGCCATTGGCTATCGCCTAGCATCTTCCTGGTATCCCATTGGCCACGAAGTTTTTTTTTTTTTTCAAAAACTTTATGCGTTTGGTTGATCTCGCCAAAGAATATGGCCGTAATACATCAACGATCAGCACGGTATTAAAACAAAACGAAGCACTTACAAGCCGACAAAAGCAAACGTCCTTGGATCAGAACATGAACCACAGAAGGCAAAAGGTGACGACGTCGACGACGATAGCAGTTAAAGGGTAAATGAACATAATTTTTATTATTCTTTCTCTTTTATTATTCTCTTTTATTATTCTTTCTCTCATTTTAAACTCTCATTTTATGTTTATTGTGCAGTAATCTAATTGTAACATGTATTTGTTACATGTTTTGATGCGTTTTTACGATTTATAAAAAATTTATGCCCGAATTTTGGGGGCTTGGAACGGATTACGGCATTTACATGTAAAACGCGCCTCTACTTACGAATTTTTCACGTTACGAGAATTCTTCCGGAACGAATTAAATTCGTAAGTAGAGGTACCACTGTATCTGGTATGTTTTTGTTATATCTATTTAACTCCACCAGCGTAACATACATCCGCATTAACCATTTAAAATGTATCAATTTAAGACGTACATTTATTGATTTGGTTTGAGCTTCTGTACAAGCCAATTCCCATTGTTCCTCTGAAATTTCAGTTTGCAGGTCTTCTTTCCAATAATTCAGTCTTTTCTGTGAATTTTCACTTGAGGATAGTGTCAATGAGTTATAAAACTCTGAAATAATACCCTTTCTCTTACTATCTTTCGTCAAAATTTTTTCCAATGATGAATAAGTAGGTCGGGTGAGAGCATTATTTTGATTTGATCGAATAAAATTCCTAAGCTGAAGATATTTAAAAAAATGTGTTCTATTAAGATTAAATTTGATCCTCAGTTCTTCAAAAGACATTATGTTATCTAAACGTGACAAATATAAGTCTTGAATCTTTTGAATCCCTTTTAAATTCCATACTTTAAATACAGCATCCCCTCTCCCTGGTGTAAAATATTGATTACCCCATATTGGGCTAAATTGTGACAATAAGTGTGGTTCTTTAAAATATTTTTTGGTTTCACACCATATTTTGATCATATGCTTTACAATTGGATTTTTAACTTGTTTGTGTAATTTTTTTAGCCGAGTCTGAGTACAGTGATCCCTCGCTACTTCGCGTTTCACCTTTCGCGCCCTCAGTGCATCGTGGATTTTTCAAAAATATTCATCAAAAATTCAAAATTGAGAAAAAATGGCACGAAAGTTGCCCGGGCGCTAGCAGAAGGCACGGAGACTACATTAGAACATAAGGTATCAACACGGAGAGCCCGCACAACTCAAAATCCACCTCTCTGACCACCGCTCCACTCCTCTCCGCCCACCTCTTCACCGCTCAGGAATCTCGCAAGCTGATTGGCCGAGACGTTTTACCTCGCAAGCTGATTGGCCGAGACGTTTTACCCAGCTTCTCTCCCTGCCGAGCGCCCATACCCAGCGAAGGAAGACCGCATTCATTGTTCTTTATCGCTCATGTTGCTTAGTGGCACTTTTCGCTGTTCTCTTGTGCCTTTTTGTGCAAAATAGTGCTTGTGACGCCCTTGGGGGGGTGGGGGGTGACGCTACTTCGCGGTTTTTCACTTTTCGTGGTCGGTTCTGGTCCCCATTAAACGCGATAAGTGAGGGATCACTGTATATGAATAAGGGAAGAGGTAAAGGTAAATTGTATGATTCCATTTCAGTCCAGTGAGGAAGATCATTTGATGAAAAATAATATGTCATAGACCTCAGTTGTGCTGACCAGTAATACAACATAAAGTTTGGACATTTCAGACCTCCACGATCAAATGGTAAATATAGTAAGGACAGACGTAATCTAGCCTTCCTATTGTTCCATATAAATTCCACTAACTTTTTTTAATTCTTGAGAATAGATCTGAAGGTGGTGGTAAAGGAATGTATTGAAATAAATAAAGTATTTTGGGTAAGATATTACTTTTAAGTATATTAATTCTCCCTATCATCGACATTGGTAGTGACATCCATCTCTGAAGTAACTCATTAACATCTGTCATTAAGGCTTCATAGTTGGCACTGGCGACTGATTCTAGCTTAGGCACAATTTGAATTCCTAAATATTTAAACTGATTTACAACATTGAATTGATTTACCTCAGGAGCTGGGTGATTTCTCTGGGTCTCATTTAGCATTAATATTGAAGATTTTGTTTTATTTATTTTATATCCTGATATTTCCCCAAAGTTCTTTATTAAATTTAACAAGGTCGGAATTGATTTTTTAGGATTCGACATAAACAAAATTATGTCATCGGCATACAGGGAGATTTTATGTTCTGTTGGTCCTACTTTAATTCCATATATTTGTGAATGTAAATGTACTGCCATCGCTAAAGGTTCAATTGCCATAGTAAACAGTAAAGGTGAAAGTGGACAGCCTTGTCGACATCCTCTATTGATTTTTATTGATTTTGAGATATTGCTGTTTGTTAGGATTTCTGCTGTAGCATTATTGTATATTATCTGAATCCATTTTATGAAATTATTTCCAAGTCCAAACCTTTGTATGACTTCAAAAAGAAAGGGCCATTCGACCCTATCAAAGGCCTTTTCGGCGTCCAATGATAGGAGAGCTGTATCCGGTGCTTCTTTATTAGAATAAATAATATTAAATAGTCTTCTTACATTATAGAAGCCTTGTCTTCCCATTATAAAGCCATTCTGATCTCGGTTAATAATATTTGGTAATATTTCTTGTAGTCATCTTGCTAAAATTTTACACATTATCTTAAGGTCAGCATTTAATAGGCTTATTGGTCTCATGTTTTCACATTTATTAGAGGGTTTACCTGGTTTTGGCAACAGTATAATTAAGGCATTATTCATGTATGGTGGTAAATTACTATTTTGAAATGCTTCTAAAACCATTTCCAAAAGTGGTTTTATTAATTTATTCTTAAGTTTTTTAAAGAGGTCGACTGGAAGACCATCTGGTCCTGCACTTTTTCCTGATTTCATATTATCAATGGCTAGCCCAACTTCTTCTTGACTAATTTTAGACTCCAGTATCTCCCTGTTTTCATTTGGAATACACGGTATAGATAATCCGTCCAAAAACCCATTTAGTTTTGTTAAGTCAGTTTCATTTTTTGTATCATATAGTTTTTCATAATAATCTCTAAAGGCACTATTAATTTCTAAAGGATCTACAACTGCCT
This sequence comes from Pholidichthys leucotaenia, assembly GCA_020510985.1. Classification (NCBI taxonomy): domain Eukaryota; kingdom Metazoa; phylum Chordata; class Actinopteri; order Cichliformes; family Pholidichthyidae; genus Pholidichthys; species Pholidichthys leucotaenia. The sequence continues at coordinate 246,749,401 of CM035843.1, read as the reverse complement.
GTCCGTTACTTATAATACTGGTAATTGGTGTTTTAAATTCTAATTGTTTAATCTGCCATGCCAATAATTTCCCTGATTTTTCACCTTGTTCATAAAAAGTTTGCTTCAATCTTAGAAGACTCGAGGCAGCTCTATTCGCTGATTTTTTGTCATATTCAGCTCTCAGAATCAGTAATTTGTTCTCTAATTTTGGGTTACTTCCTGCATACACTTTTTCTTGAAGAATTTTTATTTTACGTTCCAATTGGACTCTCTCCTCTCGAGTGTTCTTAGATTTTGAACCTGTATAACTAATAATATGCCCCCTAATAAAAGCTTTGAAAGCCTCCCACTTTATACATGCTGATGTTTGTGTAGTATTGATATCAAAGAACTCATCTATCTGTTTTTCTATGTACTTAACAAATTCCTCATCCTGAAGCCATTTATGCTGAAATTGCCACCTACCTGGATCCTTTGTCAATTTCTTATCTACATATACTGTATTAGACAGCAGGGTGCATGATCAGATATCACGATGTTATCATAGAAACAGTTTTGAATCTTGGACCTTAATTCTGTGGAGATCAAAAAATAGTCAATACTGTTATGACCCGAGCGTCGGTTCTGATCGCGCTCGGGTTAAAGTTATGTCTCGCTGCCGGCCTTGACAGCTGCGGGTGGTATTCTGGCCTCTCCGGGCTCTTATTGTGAAAGTGCTCGGAGGGGTTTCCGCCTGTCAACGGTCGGTCAGCTGTATGTCATCTGTCATTAGTACCTTGTTATTTAAGCTGAGTGCTGGCGTCATTAAGACGCAGCAGTGTCTGATCGCTAATGGTCACGTATCTGATCGCATATGATCGTTATTCTGATCGTTATTCTGTTCACTCATCATCACGGATGCCTGGACTACGTTCACACCTCGGCTGCCTAAGGGCTTGACCGTTTTTCACCGGCACTAGTAAGTGAGCTGTATTAGCCTTATTCCCTCCGGTGTAATTTGTGCTGTAAGTCCCTGCTTTTGCAGTCCGAGTGCTATTATTACCAAGCCTGTCTGTGTGTGACTGTCTCCTGCCCTGGACCTGTAGTGTGCTTTGTTGCCCTATGCTTCCTGTTCTGCAAGGACTCTGTCATTAGCTCAGCAGCTTGTGTAGACACCTTTTCACCGTAATAAAACTCACTGGAAAACTCACTGGTGACTTGTGTGCGTCTTATAGGTGGCTCGCGAGGGCCACCGCATGACATTACACTGCTGCCCAAACAGCGTTTTACAGTGACGCCATTTTGAGACGCTTTTCACCGGTGAGTTTGAGTTTTGGACGTTGTTTTTTCCCCTGTCTGGGTCCTGTGTATGTGAGGAATGCTGTCACCGGAGAGTCACGTGCTGACGTGTGTTTTGGAAGCCGTGGATGAGCTACTCATCTCCGCTTCCATGTTGGACTACGACCACGGCATACATTGGTACCTGGACGCCGCCGAAGACGTACTCTGTAATCTCTCTCCCCGCTACGCCAACCACCCGGAAGTCGACGCGAGGAGGGAGGACATCGCCGCTCAACGCGAATTATTCCTGATGATGGAGGAGGAACGCGGCATGAAGCAGGTGAAGAGGCACTCCTGCTTTTCGCCTATGGATCCTGATCCTCCCTCCGATCCATTTCGGGAGTTCGCACCATCTGGGGGCCGGCGAAGGCGTCGGCGTCACGGCCGGGCGCATCTTCGGCAAGCTCCAGCTCCGAATCCAGTTCCGGGTTGCCGGGATGACCCCCTCAACCAGCCAGCTGCTGGGAGTGAGCTGAGTCCTGTGCCGGTGGGCTCCGTTCTTGGATCCTGTTCCATCCAGCGAGCGAGGGAAGGAGCAACGCCCACTACAGCTGATAACATCCTCCCCCCGGGAGACAGGCAAGTCCAAGTTCACTTACCTAGTAATAATAGTGATCTGTCTTGTCTGACTCCTGGGGGTGAAGCTCAGGGTTCGCAGCTCCCTGAGTTTCTTTCCCCAGCTGTAGCCAGTTATATTAAACCTGCTGCCTCTGTGTCTCCTCCTGCGGAGCGGTCCTTGGCGTCAGTCCCACGCCGGCGAACGAGGGGGAGGCCTGCAGCTCTGGGAGACATCCCGGTCTTGCAGCCTTGTTTTGGACAGAGGAGGAGAACGGACTGCAGTGAGGAGCCAGAGCCGATGAGAGAGCGTCCCCAGGGTTCCTCAGGGATGCAGCCCGAGTCAGCAGGTCCAGGGTCCTCTGCCCCCACGCCATACGGGTTATTGGCGTGGACGCCAGCGCATGAGGATCCAGCTGCAGAGACCATCAGGCCGGCTGTGGAACCCAACGCAGCCGAGTGGGAGCCCGACGACGAGCGTCTTCCTGAACCTGGATCGGCGAAGTCCTGGACGGCTCCAGAGCCCGAGTGCAGGCAAGTGCTCTTTCTTGTTTTCCTGTATGGTGTATTAGAGCATTTTTGCCTGCCTCATGGGGGGGGCGAGTGAGGGGCAGCCGGCCGCTGCACCCGAGCTCGTCTCGCTGGGCTCTGGCGCTGCCGGTGGAACTGATCCCGGCTCTTCCTTGTGTTCTGAGCACCTCCACAGCGTTACCAGTCCGGAGCCAGTCAAGGTCACGGGACCGGGGGTTCCAGGTTCGGAGATGGAGGTCGTCGCCGGAGCAGTCCTGAACCGGTCGGGGTCCGACGTTTGGGCCGAGGAGACCCGGTCGGGGTCCGACGTGTGGGCCGTGGTGACCTGGTCGGGGTCCGACGTTTGGGCCGAGGTGACCCGGTCGGGGTCCGACGTGTGGTCCGAGGAGACCCAGTCGGGGTCCAACGTGGGTGCAGCGGTGACCCAATCTGGGCCCGTCCTGATCCAGTCGGGGTACGACGTATGGGCCGAGGTGACCCAGTCGGGGTCCAACGTGGGTGCAGCGGTGACCCAATCGGGACCCGTCCTGACCCAGTCGGGGTCCGACGCATGGGCCGAGGTGACCCAGTCGGGGTCCAACGTGGGTGCAGCGGTGACCAAATCTGGGTCCGTCCTGACCCAATCGGGGTCCGACGAGGTCCAGTGGGGGTCCAGCGTGGGTGCGGCTGCGACCCAATCAGGATTCGAGGGGGTCCAGGTTTTTGGTTGTCCCCCTCTCAGGAGCCACCAGCTGGGGGCCATTAGTGGGTTTTGCTTGGCAGATCGGCGCTCTCCTGTTTTGTTGTTTTCAGGTGAGCGGCTGCATGCAATCCCTCCACGGTCCTGTTGGTTGTGGTATGCGGGTCGGCCACCCGAGGAACTGCTTGGAGCATTCGGCGTCTTGGGTTGGCCACCCAACAAACTGTGTGTGTTACGGGGTGACCTGGTTCGGCCACCAGAGGACGTATTCCTGGGGGCATGGGACTGGGGCAGGCCACCTGACTGTTCATGTACTGTGGGATTTTCTGTGGGCCCATATGGTGCCAAATCATGTTCTTGTACGTCTAGCAATTTTTGTTGTTTATTATGTCATAGTCTTAGTCAGGTCTGAGCAATTTTAGATTGCCTCTTGTTTCCAAAGTCATAGTCTTAGTCAGGTCTGAGCAATTTTAGATTGCCTCTTGTTTCCAAAGTCATGGTCTTAGTCAGGTCTGAGCAATTTTAGATTGCCTCTTGTTTTTTCTTGTTTCCAAAGTCATAGTCTTAGTCAAGTCCGAGCAATTTTTTTGATTACCTCTTGTTACCTTGTGAATCTTTGTCATAGTCAAGTTAGAGCATTTTTTTTGATTGTCTCTTGTTTGTTTTTTTTTCCTTGTGAGTTTCAGTCTTGTCATAGCCTTGTTCACCTTGTGAATCTTTGTCATAGTCAAGTTAGAGCATTTTTTGTCTCGTTTTTTTTTTTCCTTGTGAGTCTCAGTCTTGTCATAGCCTTGTTCAGTCATGTATTATCTTTTCTTTGTTTTTTTCCCCAGAGTCATGTGGTTGTATGTATTTCTTGTCTGGTCTTAGTCTTGTTCTTCCCTGAGTCATGTGTTTGTATGTATTTCTTGTTTTGGTCTTTGTCTTGTTTTTGGTTGGTTTCTCTCCCTCCGTACCTGTCCCCCTACCTCCCACCCTGGGGGGGGCGGGGGGGGGGCAGGGTGGTTCCTTGGGGCGTCCGGAGTCCGCCCGTGGAGGGAGGGTACTGTTATGACCCGAGCGTCGGTTCTGATCGCGCTCGGGTTAAAGTTATGTCTCGCTGCCGGCCTTGACAGCTGCGGGCGGTATTCTGGCCTCTCCGGGCTCTTATTGTGAAAGTGCTCGGAGGGGTTTCCACCTGTCAACGGTCGGTCAGCTGTATGTCATCTGTCATTAGTACCTTGTTATTTAAGCTGAGTGCTGACGTCATTAAGACGCAGCAGTGTCTGATCGCTAATGGTCACGTATCTGATCGCATATGATCGTTATTCTGATCGTTATTCTGTTCACTCATCATCACGGATGCCTGGACTACGTTCACACCTCGGCTGCCTAAGGGCTTGACCGTTTTTCACCGGCACTAGTAAGTGAGCTGTATTAGCCTTATTCCCTCCGGTGTAATTTGTGCTGTAAGTCCCTGCTTTTGCAGTCCGAGTGCTATTATTACCAAGCCTGTCTGTGTGTGACTGTCTCCTGCCCTGGACCTGTAGTGTGCTTTGTTGCCCTATGCTTCCTGTTCTGCAAGGACTCTGTCATTAGCTCAGCAGCTTGTGTAGACACCTTTTCACCGTAATAAAACTCACTGGAAAACTCACTGGTGACTTGTGTGCGTCTTATAGGTGGCTCGCGAGGGCCACCGCATGACAAATACGTGAGAATGTCTTGTAGGTATTAGAGTAACAAGAATAGGCTTTGACTTGTGGTTTCATTTCTCTCCACATATCTAGCAATCTCAATTCTTTCATAAAATGATTAATGGTCATCCTGCATCCACTGTGCGTACAGCCCAGTCCTGTTGATCTATCTATACTGGGATTCAATGTACAATTAAAATCCCCTGCTATTATATGTTGCCCTGTAAGTGATGATAAAGTAAGAAATAAATTAGCGAAGAAGTTTTGATCATCTATATTGGGGACCGTATAAGTTCACAGATTATATTTTCTAATACAAAGATCCTTGGATGATTAGATATCTTCCTAATTTGTCTCCAATTACATTTTTCACTTGAAATGGGACTGTTTTATGTATGAGAGTCATAACTCCCCTGGCTCGGGATGAAAATGATGAGGTGAACACATTTCCCTGCCATCTTCTCCTAATTCTTTTTACATCCTCCTCTATTAGATGAGTTTCTTGTAAATATACAATTTTTGAACTTATGTCTTTTATTTTATTCATAACTTGTTTAAGTTTTTTAGATTTTTGTAGACCTCTGCAATTCCATGAAGTTATATTAAGATTAACGCTTTGGTCTATGATCAATAAGGAGCTTGAGATTACCTTGCAATATAAACATGCTCATACAGAGAAGCAAAAACATGGATGGTTGAACATTCATCCCACAAACTACACAAAAACAAATTCCCCCTCCCCACATTCGTGGTAATCCCCCCAAAATCAAAAAAAAAAATCCGTCTCCCGCAATAGCCAGTGACTGCTCCACACCAGCGAGGATCAGTCAAACCACTCACTCTTTTCTCCTCTCAATCACCCTGACTCTACTACTTTTTAATGACATGACATTAACTCTCTTCTGTAGTTTTTCCAACTTAACTCCAAAATTTTATAGCAACTTTGTACATCATAGCTTTTTTTTTATATAATACAATCTATATTTTGTAGACATGCTATATGTTTCAGATCAGTCAGATGCCTGTGCAAATGCTTAAATATTCTACCTTTATATCTTGTTCATGCTTCATGCTTAGCTCCCACCAGTCACTTCTTGGATCTGCTTGATAAGCTCCTGCGCCTCCTGAGGGGTCTTGAAGATATGGGTTCTCCCTTTATATGTGACCAGCAGTCTTGCCGGATGAATCACTCCATGATGAATCCCGGGGTTGCGCAGCTCTTTACGGGCGGGGTCAAACTGTTTCCTTAATTGTTGAATTCCTGTGGCCAAATCTGGGTAGAACCGCACCTGTTGATCCTGGTATTTAATTTCTCCTTTAGCTCGCGCCGCGTTGGTGACCGTCATCTGTCTCTGTAGCTGAGGAACTTCATAATCAGCGTCCTCGGTGGTGTCTTATTATCTCCTCGGTGGGCCGATTCGGTGAGCGCTCACTAAGACGACCGATGACTGCAGATCCGCGTTGTTCAGCGCTTCTGGAATCCACTTTTCCAAAAGGAACATGTATCCTGTCCCTCCGCTCCCTCCAGGAGGCCCACCAGCCTCAAATTATTCATCGCGACCGGGATTCTAAGTCCAGGACATTATCTTCCAGACATTTACTTTTTATTCCAATGTTTGCACCTTTAATTGGTAGGCTGGTGACGTCATCTTCAGCGCTGGAGATTCGGAGCTCCGCCTGCGATACTCGTTCCATACAGTCGCTTATTTCTTTCTCATTCCTTCTATCGCTGCTATAATCCCATCAAATTTAGACGAAAAATCTGCTCTCATGGAGCTCATGGCAGCAAGTACCGCACTCGTGCCCTCCTCAGCAGTCAACCGCTCCGCCTGCTAGCTCTCTCCTCCGCCATTGTCTTTGGAGGATTTTTCTGCTTCGTCATGAGCGTGGAAGTCTGTTAGCTTGGATTGTTTTGACGAATCACTTTTTCCTCCGCCTAATTTCCCAGCCTTGGTCTTTACCATATCTGCGCCCTAACGCTGGGTTATAGGTTTTTTGTTCCAATTGAGTGAGTTTTTAGCCTACTTTTTATTTTTAGGAGCAGGAGCAGAGTGAAAACACGTCTTCCTACGTGGCCGCCATAACCGGAAGTCCGGAAATTTGAACTATTTTACTGACAAAAAATATTTACCACTCTTGACCACTAGGGATAATGTCGCAGTTCAGCAACATACACACTCAGAGGGGTTAAATTTTAGACTCAAATTTTAAAATCCACTTATGGAAGAAAACTGTGGTCCATCGTGAAGCATTTCTTTTAATTCATCCAGTGTTTCTGTTATTGTGACTTCTACAGGATGGTCTACATATGCTGTCTACATTATATACAATGCTTATAAAAAGTATTCACACCCCTTGGATGTTTCAACCTTTTATTGCTTTATAAAATGAAATCATGGTCAAAATAATTTGGCTTTTTTTTGACAAAAACATTGAAAAAAAAAACGGTCCTTTCATGTCAAAGTGAAAACAGATTTTTACAAACTACTGTCAATTAATTAAAATTACATAACATAAAGTAAATGATTGCATAAGTATTCACCCCTTTTAAAGTGACTGACTAATTCAAACAGAGGTCCAGCTAGTTGATGCCTGCAGTCACAACTAGTGAAATGGAAATCACCTGAGTGCAGCTAATGTGTGTCAAGTGATTGTAGTATAAAGACACCTGTGTCTGGGAGTTTCCAGTCTCTGATTCATCAGTATTCCTGCTACAATTGCAACATGAAGACAAAGAAATGGAAGCAGTTTGGCACTATTCTAAATCTGCATAGAGCTGACCGTCCTCACAAACTGAGTGATGAGGTGGTTGAGGGAGGTGGTGAGGGATGAGTGAGGAGGCCACCAAGACACCTACACCACCCTGAAGGAGTTGACAGCTTCAGTGGCCCAGATGGGAGAGATCGTACATGCAGCAACTGTTGCCGGGTTCTTCACCAGTCAAAGCTGTATGGAGAGTGGCAAAGAGAAAGCCACGTTGAAAAAAGCTACATGATATCTCGCCTGAATTTGCTCAAAGGCGTGTGGGAGAGCCCAAGGCCAATTAGAAGAAGGTTTGCTTTTGGTCTGATGAGACAAAAATTGAGCTTTCTGGCCATCAGACTAGACGCTATTTTGGCGACCACCAAACACTGCACATCACCACACAATACACCATCTCCACCTTGAAGCATGGTGGTGGCAACGTCGTGCTCTTGGGGATGCTTCTCAGCAGCAGGCCCTGGAAGGCGTGTAAAGGTTGAAGGGAACATGAATGCAGAAAATATCACCAAATCCTGGAGGATAATCTAATTCAATCTGCAAGAGAACTCCGACTTGGAAGAAGATTTATTTCCAGCAAGACAAGGCCTAAGCATACAGCAAAAGCTACACAAAAATGGTTCATAGACAACAAGGTGCATGTTCTGCGAGGCAAACTCAAAGCCCAGATCTCATATTTGTGGCTGGACTTGAAAAGAGCTGTTCACACCTGATCTCTGAGCAACCTGACAGAGCTTGAGCTGTTTTGCAAGGAAAAATGGAGAAAAATTGCAGTGTCCAGATGTGTCAGCCTGCCAGCTGCTGTGATTGCAGCCAAAGGTGCATCTACTAAATACTGACCTGAAGGGGATGAATACGTATGCAATCAATTATTTTACCTTACATAATTTTAATTAATTGACAGTAGCTTGTAAAAATATATTTTCACTTTTACATAAAAGAACCTTTTGTAAATTTTTGTCAAAGCCAAATTATTTTGAACATGATTTCATTTTATAAGGCAACAATAGGTTGAAACATCCAAGGGGGGGTGAATACTTTTTATAGGCAGCGTATATTTATGAAGGACAAATGACATAACAAGCCAGCAGTATACAGCCTTCTTAGTGTTTCTTTTAAATACTGGGATAAATAAATAAAACTAACTTGACTGGACATGGTGTGCTCCAAGTACTTCCAGAGTGGTTGAGAGCCAAAATCAACATGACAAAAACAAACCTGAGAGCAGCATGGGGTCCTTATCCACAGACTTTCGTACGTGGTCAGACTCTCCTGTGAGAGAGCTCTCATCTATCTTCAGATCGTTGCCTTGGACCAAGATACCATCAGCTGGCAGTAGGTCTCCTGAATAAAAAGAGCACTTATTATGTATGACTCCTTTTTTATATCATTTTTAGTTCATAAACATTTGTAAAAATCCTTCCCTTTTTTCTCTACTTGCATACAGTATTCCACTACAGATAATCCAAATGCGGGGGTGGGGGGGGGGCAGCAGGATCAACACAACAGCACAATGTGAAACTGATGTCACATTACATTATATTATGAAGTACAACAAACACAGCAGCATTTTTAGTCTCTCTGTAGTGGTGTGTGTCAAAGTGTTTCTGACAGAATTGATGTTGTGTGTTACACATCCCATGGGGCCCCCTGAAAAATTCTTGTAACTGTTATTTAAGACCAGTCTGTAGAGTTTTCACATCACTTTTGAAATTTTGCTTGTGGTGGTGCCAAAATAAGCAGCAGGTACAGACCATAAAAAGCAAAAGAGGGTCAGTCAGCCAGTACTATGCAGGGAAATTGAAACTTATGGTTAACAAATGATACCACTACATCATAGTTTTCACCAAGAGACAACTGAGCATGCCAAGCAGGGGCCCAAAACCTCTTAATTTTATGCAAATATCCTTTCCACATAATAATTTGATAATCATGAAAGTATATTAATTAGAGGTGGGCCGATCCAATATTTATTAGTGTCAATATCGGGTTCGGTCCAGGCAAAATGACTGGATCGGTATTGGAGAGCAATAAGAAATAAAAAAAAAGATTAATTACACATATAATAAACCAATAAATGACTTTTAAAACTGCCTAAGATTCTGTAAACACTTCTCTGGTGTTGGCTCTCCCTGCACAGTAGCAGCTGTAGCTCTGTTGTGTGTGTGAGGAGTCTGCATGCAGAGATGTAATGTTAGAGACAAGATGGCTGTAGGATTTTTTTAGGATTAAAAAAAGGACATGCAAACTAAATAAAATATATAATTGCAAACAAAAAGTAATTAAAAACAAAAAAATGGAACAGTTATAGACAAATAGATAGATTTTATCTGTTCTGGATATTTAACACTTCATAACATCATTCTCGGGGCGGCTCAGTGGCACAGTGGTTAGCACTGCGGCAGCACAGTAACTCACCCTTGGCCGGGGGATCCTGGGTTCAATCCCAGCCCCCGACCAACAGTGATCTGTGTGGAGTTTGCATGTTCTCCCCGTGTCTGTGTGGGTTTACTCTGGAATTTCTCCGGTTTCCTCCCACATGCCAAAAACATGCACGTTAGGTTAATTGGCATCAGAACTGGGGATTCTAAATTGTCCTTAGGTATGACTGTGAGAGTGAATGGTTGTCTGTCTGTCTGTGTTGGCCCTGCGATGGAACTGGCGATCTGTCCAGAGTGTCACCCTGCCTCTTGCCCAAAGATTGCTGGGATAGGCTCACAGTTCCCCTGCGACCCGAAAAGGATTAAGCGGAAGAAGATGAAATGAATGAATGAACCTCATTCTAAAAAATTAGACTGGAAGAGTGAATTGCTCTTGCTATAGAGAAGATCTTTGTTGGCTATTTCAATAGCACTAATATTTGTCTTTGGGAGGATAAAAAAACAATTTTGAACAAAAGTAGGAGTTCAAGAGAAGTACCCATCTTTGATGTCTGTGATGGTGAGGTGAGATGTTTTGCATCAGTATCAGCAGATAAATATCTAAAAAATACTGGGATTGGGCATTTAAAAAGCTGCTTCATTACATCCCTAATATTAAGTCAAGAGAGAGTCCTTTAAATGTTCAACATGAAGCAAGATACAGATAAATAAAAACCAAGTCAAAAAAGAAAGCCAATCTCTGGCAAACTACAATTTTCAACTTTGTTCTCACACTTCTTCTTATTTTGAAAATCATTTAAACAGGAAGTCAGTGTCTCTTACTGTAGGTAACCTTTCCAGAACACAAACAGCACAAACAGTGCAAATATCCACACAAAATCCAGATCTGAATGATGAATTTAGATGCTTTTATTCACTTTATTTATCAGACTGAGCAGATATTGCTCTATGGTTCTCACAGCCAGATGCTGTTTTATTTCATTTCAGTGAACCTGTAACAACATGAGTATGATCTTTGGGACAGGAGCATTATATCAAATTAATCACACCTGTGGATGCACACCTTATATATATATATACCCCTTGCATCCCCCATTCTTCCTCTTTCTATCCTCCTGGTTGGTAAGAGCTTATACCAGTCTGTTTTAACATTGTGTGTTTTGTGCTGTTTGGGGCTGCCTTACCCTGGGTACCCTATCGCTGTGTCATAAAATTGTTGTTTCTGCTGAATGAGAGAAGGTTTGCAGCGGCTGTGTAGAGTGATATGCACTGTTCGTGCCTGCTTAGAGGTATGTAATATACACTTGCTTTCTTTTCAGCCGGAACTGTTAACAGTTTAGCAGCGTGAGGTATGTACTACCCTTACCTGCTTAAGGTCTGTGATGTATTTTGCGCCTTCTCTTCAGGCAGAAGAACTGTTTAACAGCATAACAGCATGCAATATGCTTTATCTGCTTGGATATGTAATATATTTTGCCTTTGTCAAGCAGGAATTGCTTAGCATTTTAACAGCATGGTACAATTTGCCGTTAATTCTGTATTTTTTTTCTCGCCTGACAGTCGTCTTCTTAGAAAAAAAAAAGAGGAGGTCTTATGTGTCTGAGTACCGAGCGCTCTTGTGCCTTGGTGCACTCTCGCCACCTTCTGTGGGGGAGTGGTACTGCATACAGGTGGGAACTGAAATCTGATATTGCTATGTTGTCTTACAACTGAATTGTCTGACTAGCGCGCTTGTACCTCATGGAACAACCCTTTGGCCTGTTTATAATAACAATAATAATAATGATAATAACTGGCTGGACCTAGGGGTGTCTAATGGAGTAGACGTGTTCAACACTAGGTCCTAAGACTTTATATTTCAGTGAAATTCTTCAGACTCAGCCGTAATTCAAACCCGTACTGAGACGACTATAGGGGATTTAAGAACTTCAGACGTCAACGTGGAGTTATACTTGTATATAAAAGCCACAGAAAACAACGAAGATGAGGCTAAGGCTCAAGGTAACATGCTAGAAGATATTGCAAAATTGAAAAGGAAGTGCTCCCAAGATGAGGCTTCCTCTCTTAAAACAGAAATACAGTTGGCCATTGCACCAATAAGAGCCAAAATTAATGATTGTAAGGCTCAACTGAATGATCATGAAGAGGGCTTATTACGCTGGCAGCACGAATTGACTCATTTGTGGCCCGGTGTGACAAGCTAGCAAGTGCTAATGCTATGTTACAAGCTAAAGTGGACAACCTGGAGAACAGAGCAAGATGTTGTAACCTGCGGATTGTTGAGTGCTGGAGGGTGCGGAACAGGGCAGGCCTACGGCTTTCATCGCCAACATGCTGTATGAGCTATTCTCTAGCTCGGGAAATCTGGAGAAGCTCCAGTAATTGACCGGGCCCACCGAGTTCCCTAATCTGGCCGAAAGATGGGTGCCACCCGTGTACCATATTGTGCAGAGTCCACCTCTTCCAGGTGAAAGAACTAATGCTTAAACTGTCACACCAGAAAGGGAAGCTGGTTTACAAGGCAATCAGATCCACATTTTCCCGGACTACAGTGCTGACCTGGATAAGAGGAGAGCAGCATACAACGAGGTTTAGGCTTTACTTCATGAAGCCAATGTGAAATATGGATTACTTTATCCTGCTCAACTCCGGGTCAACTACAAGGACAATATGAAGATGTTCAGCTCCCCTCAGGCGGCAATGGAATTCTACACGGCGGAGGTACAGTCCGCACCTGATGAGGCAAAAATATGAAGGCTGTTTTGAAGTGTCCAAACAACTATTTGCACCCCAAGGACTGAACTTTGCAGCAGCCAAGGATAGAACTGTGGGTACTGTAACCCTGAATGTTACAAGATGTGAACATGCCTTGACCTAATCCAAATAATGGTGGATTGTTATAATCCCTCTAAGTTGGAGAGGCCAGATAATGTTTCGGACTATTACCATGTTTGCTTGTTCTAGCATATATTATATATTCAAATATCATACTGTTTTTGTGTGTAAGTGAGTGAGTGAGCCATTTAGAATATTTTGATACTGATCCTTTTTTCTCTTTATATAGTTACTAATCCTAACTTTGGTTAACTGCAATTTAATTTATCCACATATCTAGTTCTACTACATATATTATTTTTTTATTTTAATTAAGTTTCTATCCCTCTCTTTTGACTTTTAATATGGAGTGTCTTATACACTTAAGCACTTTAACACTTATACATTTAAATTATTTGTTTATATGTGTGTGCATCTATGTGTATGATGTGCATGTGCATGTACGTGCACCTGCATACATATGTATAATATGATGTGGGTGTATGTATATGGATATATATAATATTTAGGAACTTACTGGTAAAGGATATTTGGAGGTGCTGGAAGGGTTGTACAAAAAGTTTTAGTTTTACAATTAAGGACTTAAAGTTGTTGAACTTTTGGTTTATGATGGTCAAACTGAAGCTTATCGAGCTGTGGGAACTACAGTTTGTGTAAGGGGGATAGGGAGCCAGGAGGAGTAGGTTATAAGGGAAAATGTTTTAAAGTTTGGGTATTTTTTTTTCTTTTATTTTGGTTATTTGTTTTTCTTATTTTGACTATTTTCCACTTGCTTTTGATTCCACTTTTCTTATTTTAACTGTGTTCCTAACTTTTTTAAGTATTTGACCATAATGACAACTCAACTTAACAGTTCAAGGACTGATGGCTGCCAGGTCAATTTTTGTCAGCTGGAACTGCAAAGGCCTGAATCAACCTGTTAGAAAGTTCTTTCCCATCTTCACAGTGTTAAGGTAAATATTGCATTCCTTCAAGAAACACATTTAAAGATTTCAGACCACTCAAAGTTTTAAAACTCAATGGGTGGGTGAAGTGTTTCATTCTAATTTAATGGGAAAGCACAAGGTACAGCCATTCTTACTCATAAATCCACACCATTTGTTGCAACCAAGACCTTAGAGGACCATAATGGCAGATTGTTATGGGTCTCTGGCTTTCTATACAACACACAGTTAACTCTTAATATTTATGCCCCTAACTGGGATGATGGAACATTCTTTAACAAACTTTTCTTATCATTGCCCTACACTGAGGGACATAAATTAATAATAGGAGAGGATATGAACTGTATTCTGAACCCTAATTTAGACTGCTCCTCAGCTTGGCCCAGGCAGGTCCAAAAGTGTGCAGCATCTTTACACTCACACTTAGATACTCTCGCGGCTGTAGATGTGTGGAGGTTCCTCTACCCTTCAACCAAACAGTATTCTTCTTTTTTCACATGTACATCAATCACACTAGCACATCAATTATTTTTTTTATTGATAAGTGCCTTTTAACCAATGGGTTAAAAATTGCTCAATAAGGCTGCGTGTCCACCAAACGCGTTTTGTCACCCGACCGCCCTGACCATTTTTTTTTTTCAAGCGTTTGTGCGCTGCGCTGTGGGGAAAAAAGTCTTTGCCCTGTATCCCAGCTACAGCTTGTCACACTCAGCTCATCACTCCCATCATCACTTTTTTTAATAGCAGTCTCTAAATAACAATGGACAGGAAACATTGTCTAGCAGCTCTGGATGTAAAATATGATGGCACAGAAAGCAGAGTCTGATACAGACTAGTACTGGTGTCCGATGTCCTGCCCACGCAGCAGTTCTGATTGGTTGCTTAAGGTCTGACATTGATGAGCTCAGCTGCAGTCTCTGAAAAGTTTAACTTTTTTCAACTCTGAGCGCCCTGAGCGCCACGACAAAAAACAGCCACTGCCAAGAGCAATTCAGCGCCTTGAATGGAAAATAGCCGCCCAGAGCTGAAAAAATGCGTTTGGTGGACACGCAGCCTTATGCAATAGTTATATCAGATCACTCTCCCATGCTAATGGAATTGTTTTTTTTAAAACTCAGCCCACACCTGCACGATCTTGGAGGTTTAACACCTATTTACTCTCAGACGAGACCTTTAGAAACCTCATCGCCACCGAAACAGATTTCTTCTTAGAAGTTAACAGTGGTCCAGGGGTAAGCTATGGCATATTATGGGAGAGTCTGAAAGCTTACATCAGATGAAAAATTATTTCTTACAGCTCTTTTAAAAATAGACAGAGAAGAATGTGATTACAAGAATTTATTTTACAGGTGGACCAACAATACTCCTCCAGAATTATACAAACGGAGACTATGTTTAAAGACTGAATTTAATATTCTCTCCACTAAGCAAAGTGAACAGATGATTTTGAAATCTAAAAGGTTGAATTATGAGCATGGTGGAAAAACCATCAAAGATTCTAGCCTATCAGCTGCGCCACTCACGGTTAATATCTCGCCTCAAAACTAAAACTGGCAATTTCACAAGTGACTTTAATGAAATTAATAACTTTTGTGGAATTTTACAAAAAAGTTTATAAATCTGAGTCTTACCAAGACACTCAATAATTCTACAAATTCTTTGATGGAATTCCTGTCCCCAATGCAGGTGATAAGGCAAGGCAGTATCTTAATGGACACATCACAGAAACGTAAATTGAAGAAGCAATTAAAGTAACGCAATCTGGAAAGTCACTTGGACCAGATGGCTTCCCAATTGAATTTTATAAGATCTTCATTAAAAATCTCTCTCCCATTCTAAAAGAAATGTACAATCAGGTATTTATAGCAAGAATTCTCCCTCAAACTTTGAATGGAGCTACCATTTCTCTGATACCAAAGCCAAATAAAGACATATTGGAACCTTCATTCTATCAGCCAATCTCTTTATTAAATGTGGACTTCCAAATTTTATCAAAGTGCCTAGCTAGGCGATTGGAAAAATTACTACCCTCTATCATATCTCAGGACCAAACCGGGCTTATCACAGGAAGACATAGATTTTTTTAACATACGCAAACTAAGGGCTGCACGGTGGCGCAGTGGTTAGCACTGCGGCAGCACAGTTTACCCTTGGCCGGGGGATCGTGGGATCGTGGGGTCGATCCCAACCCCCGACCAACAGTGATCTGTGTGGAATTTGCATGTTCTCCCCGTGTATGTGTGGGTTTACCCCAGGATTTCTCCGGTTTCCTCCCACATGCCAAAAACATGCAGGTTAGGTTAATTGGAGACTCTAAAGTGGCCCTAGGTGTGAGTGTGTGTGTGATTGTTAGGGATAGCGCCGTATCGTGGCTGCTTCATCCATCCAGGTGGTGGATGACCCTCAATTTCCCCTCTGGGGATCAATAAAGTATACTAAATCTAAAATCTAAAAACTAAATCTATTTCATATCCTATACACGCCCTCCTCTCCCCTACCAGAGATTTTTCTATCTCTTGATGCAGAGAAGGCCTTTGACCAAGTGGATGGGATTATTTATATTTTACCTTCACTAAATTTGGATTTGACAAAAGCTTTATATCATGGATAAAATTATTATACTCATCCCCTATGGCACGAGTGCAAACTAATAAAGATAAATCAAACTATTTCCCACTCCACCGCGGTACAAGGCAGGGATGGCCATTATCCACCCTCCTTTTTGCAATAGTGATAGAACTGCTAGCAATTAAACTCTGTTCAGTGACACATTTCAAAGGTACCGTATACTTAGAAGTGAGGAAGAACATAAATTGTCTTTGTATGCGGATGACCTTTTGTTTTATATTTCTGACCCTCTAACATCATTATCACATATTTTTAGCATACTTAACGACTTTGGCACAATTTCAAGTTACAGATTAAATCTCGATAAAAGTGAATGGCTTCCCATAAATGCCACAGCAAAAAACTGTCACTTCAAAATTTAGGCTTAAGGCCATCATCAACATACATTACTTATTTGGGAATCAAAGTCCCACAACAGCACAGTAAGATTTTTGATTTGAACTTTGCAGTTCTCTTAAAATCAGTTAAAGATCTTCAGAGGTGGAGTGGACTCCATTTATCCTTGGCAGGTCGGGTTAATGTGGTCAACATGAACATATTACCCAAAATTTTTGTATTTGTTTCAATGTGTGCCAATTCTGATCAGGAAAAATTCTTCGTAGAACTTGATAAACACATTTCAGAATTTATATGGAGTAAAAAAATCCCAAGGATCCAGAAAGTTTTTCTGCAGAGATCAAAAAAATTAGGAGGGACTAGCCTTACCCAACATTGAACACTATTATTGGGCAGCCAATATTTGTAGTTTGTTATTCTGGAAAAATCAAAGAGGTAGCCAAAAAATATCAGTTAGCTATGGAAGCTTATTTTGTAGAACTTCCTCATTACATGCGCTTCTCACAGGACCTTTGCCTATAGAGTTAGCTGATTACAGACTCAACCCAACAGTAGAAAACTCTCTTAAAATCTGGTTGTAATTTAGGAAGAAATTTGGCCTAATGTCTATGGCTCCGTCTGCACCAATAGATCAGAATCACTTTTTCATGCCATCCATGCAGGACTCAGCCTTTAGAATTTGGAACACAAAAAAATATTAATTCCTTTACTGATTTGTATATTGGCAATGTTTTTGCCTCATTTACCCAGTTGACTCATAAATACAATCTTGGAAGTAACCAGTTTTTTAGATATCTTCAAGTCAGGAATTTTGCTCGATCTAACCTGACAAATTTTCCATATTCACCATCAAAAACTTTGCTGGATAGTATTTTGGATATAAACCCATTTGGTAGAGGTGTGGTCACACAATTATGAGTTAATTTTCAACTATGAATGTCCCTCTTTATCTAAAATTAAAAGCCTTTGGGAAGAGGACCTTGGATTGCAACTGAGCGATAACGCATGGAAATCAATCCTGGGAAAGGTCCATTCATCTTCCATATGTGCCTGACATGGACTTTTACAATTTAAAGTCGTTCATCACCTTCATTATACCAAAGAAAAATTGGCCAAGATTTTCCCGAACTTGAACCTGATGTGTGTTAGATGCAAAAATCAAACAGGAACACTTATCCACAGTTTTTGGATCTGCCCTCGACTTAGCAAATTTTGGAGGGAGATATTTAAAACCCTCTCAGATGTCTTTGATATTTCCCAGGATCCCTCCTCATTAACTAACTAACTACTAACTAACCTGCACTTATATAGCGCTTTTCTAGTCACAAAGACCACTCAAAGCGCTTTCTTTAATACTAACCCTCTATTCTAAGGGCCTATAGGAAACAGATATCTAGGGACAATTTAGAACAGCCAATTAACCTAACATGCATGTTTTTGGCATGTGGGAGGAAACCGGAGAAATCCCGGAGTAAACCCACGCAACACGGGGAGAACATGCAAACTCCACACAGATCACTGTTGGTCGGGGGCTGGGATCGAACCCACGATCCCACGATCCCCACAATCCCCCGGCCAAGGGTAAACTGTGCTGCCGCAGTGCTAACCACTGCGCCACCGTGCAGCAATATTTGGGACAGTTGAAGGATCTGGCCTTCCAAGGTCAAGCTGGATGCTATCGCCTTTGCTACATTAATAGTGAGAAGACTAATTCTTATCAGATGAAGGATGAGGCTCCACCCACCCATACTCACTGGATCAGGGACCTAATGCAGTTTTTACACCTAGAAAAACTGAGATCCACTTTGAAGGGTTCCACCGACAAGTTTTATAAGACCTGGCAGCCATTTACCTCATATGTGAAGAATACAAACAATATCAACATTTGATATAAGTGGAATCAAATTAAAATTACTTTTATTTATCATTATTATTGTTGTTTATTATTATTTTTTTTTTCTTTGCTTCCTGGCTTCTTTTGGGGGGAGGGGGATCTGGGAAGTTCTATCCTTTCTTTATTTATTTATTTACGGTTGGCATGTTCGGAATGACAAATTGTTGATATGTAAAGCATGAATAAATAAAAAGTGTTAAAACAATAAGTTTATCTATGGAGCACTTTTCACAGACAGTCACAAAGTGCTTAACATGGTAAATAACAAAGCAAATAAAAATACAGGCACATAAAGCAGTAAAAGAACAAAATAGACAGTAAAAAAACATAAAAAATACAATCAACACATAGTTAATTAAAAAGCCAGGCTAAAAAGGTGGGTCTTTAGTTGCTTCTTAAAAACATCAATGGAAGGTGCAGATCTAAGTTCAAAAGGTAAGGAGTTCCAAAGTCTGGGAGCAACAGCAGCAAAGATTCTATCGCCTTTGGTTCTGAGCCTAGTGCTAGGGACTACCAGTAAATTCTGATTAGAACACCTGAGAGACCTGCTGGGATGGTGTAGATGGAGCAGGTCACTGATATAATATGACAATATAATGACAATAACTGTCTTGTTTTCTCCCCTATTGTTCTCCTGGAGGAATAATGGTTTCTGTGGGCAGTGAAGGAGGGGGAAATAGCCCGATCACTGGTATGCCACTAGCCCAGGGCTCCATCCCTCCAGGATTATGTGCTCCAGCTGGAACTGGGAAGGCCAGAAGGAAGCAGGAACAGATTGAAGGAAGCCAGCCACGCGATCCAGCGGGTGGATCAGCGTCAGAGCTCTCCGGTAAGTCTATTGGAGGAGGAGTGTGCTTCTATATTAACAGCAGCTGGTGCTCTGATGTAACGGTGGTTTCACAACACTGTTCTACCGATCTAGAATTTCTCTCTGTTAACTGCAAGCCATTTTATTCCCCGCGGGAGTTCGCATCATTTGTTTTGATCGCTGTGTACGCCCCTCCCGACGCGGACGCGCGCGAGGCCCAGCGCGCGCTCGCAGATCACGTCCTACATGCGGAGCGGAATTTTCCAGACTCCCTGGTTATTGTGGTTGGCGACTTTAACCAGTGCAATCTGAGTCACGAGCTCCCCCGATACAGACAGTTTATTAAATGTCCAACCAGAGGAAATAACACGCTGGATCACTGTTACACTACAGTGAAGGACGCATATCGCGCTGTTCCCCGCGCTGCGCTTGGACTATCTGATCACGTGATGATCCACCTCATTCCCACAAACAGACAGAGACTGAAACTCACTAAACCTGTTGTGACCACCACGAAGAAATTGACCAGTGAAGCTGGAGAGAAACTGAACACATGCATGGAAATAACTGACTGGGACATGTTTAAAGGAGCCACACATGATCTTAATGAGTACACAGACACTGTGAACTCATACATCAACTTTTGTGAGGAGAGCATTCTCCCATCGCGCACCAGGGTGAGGTACTCTAATGATAAGCCCTGGTTCACTGCTAAGCTCAGACAGATCAGAAAGGAGAAGGAAGCTGCGTTGAAAAGTGGAGACAGAGACTGCTACAGGGAGGTTAAATATCGGTTTAACAGAGAGCTGAGGAGAGCTAAATCTGTGTATTCTGAGAGACTCCAGCAGCAGTTCACTGCTAATGACTCGGCTTCTGTGTGGAGAGGACTGAGGCAAATCACCAACTATCAGTCTCAGGCTTCTAAAGGTCAGGATGACAAAGCCCTTTGTCAAAAACTGTCCCAACATTATGCCCGTTTTGACACCTCGTCAGCTGTGTCCAACTCCCCCACTCCACCCAGCTCCACTGCCTCCTCGGCCCCTAATTCATCAAAAGCGGTCCCCCCCTCCTCCTCCTCCCCCCCTGCCCTTGTCATCAGTGAGCAGGACGTGCACAGACAATTCTCCAGACTGAACACGTGCAAGGCCCCCGGGCCGGATGGTGTGTCTCCCCCCACCCTGAGACACTGTGCGAAAGAGCTGGCTCCTGTCTTCACAGACATTTTTAACACCTCCCTTAAGCAATGTCACGTGCCGACCTGCCTCAAATCCTCCACCATCATCCCTGTCCCCAAGAAGCCACGGATTACTGGACTTAACGACTACAGACCTGTAGCGCTCACCTCTATAGTCATGAAGTCCTTTGAGCGCCTGGTCCTGTCTCACCTCAAGTCCATCACCACTCCCCTCCTGGACCCGCTGCAGTTTGCCTACCGAGCCAACAGGTCTGTGGACGACGCAGTCAACCTGGCCCTCCACTCCATCCTGCAGCACCTGGACTCCCCGGGAACCTACGCCAGGATCCTGTTTGTGGACTTCAGCTCTGCATTCAACACCATCCGCCCCGCTCTGCTCCAGGACAAGCTGTCCCTGCTCAGCGTGCCTGACTCCCTCTGCAGGTGGATCACTGACTTCCTGACGGACCGGAGGCAGCATGTGCGGCTGGGGAAGTCTGTCTCGGACTCTGTTAGCATCAGCATCGGATCACCCCAGGGCTGTGTACTTTCCCCCCTACTCTTCTCCCTTTATACCAACTCCTGCACCTCCTCCCACCAGTCTGTTAAGCTGATCAAGTTTGCGGACGACACCACCCTCATCGGGCTCATCTCCAACGGCGACGAGTCCATCTACAGGAAAGAGGTGGCCCAGCTGGTGTCCTGGTGCAGCCACAACAACCTGCAGCTGAACGCTCTGAAGACAGCGGAGATGATTGTGGACTTCAGGAAAGTCACAACCCCCCTGCCCCCCCTCACCATCACAGGCTCTCCCATCACCATTGCAGATTCCTTCCGCTTCTTGGGCACCACCATCACCCGGGACCTCAAATGGGAGCCAACCATCAGCTCCCTCATCAAAAAGGCCCAGCAGAGGATGTTCTTTCTGCGGCAGCTGAGGAAGCTCAAGCTACCCACCAAGATGTTAGTGCAGTTCTACACGGCCATCATCGAGTCCATCCTCACCTCCTCCATAACCGTGTGGTACGCAGGAGCCACTGCCAGGGACAGACTAAGGCTGCAGCGCGTCGTGTGCACTGCTGAGAAGGTGATCGGCTGCAAGCTCCCATCTCTCCAGGACCTGTACATCTCCAGGACCCAGAGGCGTGCAGGCCAGATCACAGCCGATCCTTCACACCCTGGTCACGTACTGTTTGCCCCCCCTCCCCTCAGGTAGAAGACTTCGGTCCATTCAGACTAAAACCTCCCGGCACATGAACAGCTTTTTCCCCTCTGCCATCAGACTGCTGAACATTAAGTGACTTATTGACTCTCGTGCACTATGTACAGCAGCTCATGTCGTTCATCACTGTTTTTCTGTTGCATTATCGACTGCACTGTGGTACCCCATATTATCTGCTACTTGCTAATTTATTTAAATCTGCCTTGACTAGTATTACTTATTATTATTATTATTATTATTATTATTATTATTATTATTATTACTTATTATTCTACACTCATTGCATGTTTTTAGTCTTTTAGTTTTTTTTTTTTTTTTTTTAGTTTATCTCTTTATCTCATCATGTTTTTAATGTTGCAGCATGGCACCGAGACAAATTCCTAGTTTGTGTACTACATGAACAATGGCAATAAATCTGATTCTGATTTCATGCAGAGCCAATAGGAGGAAATGCGCAAGACCATTGAACATTAGCTGCAAATCACCGTCACCTTTGGGTATGCCACACCAGGCCCCCGTATGTGCCCGGAGGCTGCATCCTGATGCAGTGTCTCTTGTAGCCTCTGATATCTTGGGTAAAACCATCAGCTATGATATATCTGTCAGGGCACGGCTCTCTTGGCAGCCTCAACTGTAGGGTTTCCTTCCCCCATCTTCTCCGCCTAGGGCTTTGGCTTGGGACAGAGGTTCTGCAACCCAGAGGTGGGTTCCCTTGTCAGTTTCTCCTGACTGTGTGGAACATCTGCAAAAGTAGTGGGCGCATCTAAGGAGGCTGCTGCCCCTTGTTCTGGACTCAGTATTTAGAGCGGTGCTGTGGAGCAGGGCTTGGATGGTACATTGAAGGTGACTCTACCTTGGCTCCTGGCTGGAGCTTTCCCCACAGACAGCAAGTCTATATGCGACCCCAGTGGCAAGTGCCGTGCCACTGACGGGTTAGTGGCTAGCGCCTACCAGTCTGTGGCTATGGCCTCTAGGTCGGCAAATGCTGATACACTTCTTTTAGTGTATTTAGAAGGTCTGATAATAGACCTAGAGCCAAAAGTGGAACTGACCTTTTACCAGAGTTGGTAAAGGTGGTGGACACTGTGATTCAAGGAGCTAGCTCACAGGCTACAGCACTTGGGAACTCCCTGACCAGCTGACCATCGCCCAGCGGCATGTGTGGTTGAGTCAGTCTGGATTGGCGGATATAGACAAGGCTGCTGTTTTGGAGGCTGCGGTAGCGCCTGGTGAGGTCTTTGGGTCAGTAGCAGAGGCGGTGTTGGACGAGGTGCAGAAGGTGAGACTACGCACGCAGTCTTTTCATCGGCCAGGGCCATCCAGGTCGAGCATCTGGAGACCTCTTGAGGGGGTGAGAACCCATAATGGGTTTGTTTCACAGAACCTGGTTCCTTTCAGAGCTCAGGTCACCTGAGGCAGAGGGCCTCCCAACAGCGGGTGCAAGTTCAACAGCACTCACATCTGCACTCTCAGAAGCATGTAGTCCGTGGTCCTGCCAAGGCCCGCTAGCATCTCTCACGGTACACTACCCCTGACGTCAACCTTCTCTGCAGCGCGCCTTATGAGTTGGCATCAGTGCACCGCATGTCCATGGATGATCAATGCACTGGAGTGTGGATGCCGCCTACAATTCAGATCTCATTCCCCAACTTCAAGGGGTTCTGGAAGCAAAAGTAAGGAGAACACTCTTTCTACAGTTCTGGGCAGCAAGGTCTCTGCTCTGCTGGGAAAGGACGTAATACGGTCTCTGTCTCCAGGAGAAGAGAGGTGAGGCTTTTTACACTCCCTATTCCTTGTCTCCAAGTGGACTGGTGCGTAATGTACAGAGCTACTAGAGGACTGACACCCCCCCCCCCCCCCAACGGTAGCTTTCGGTACTTGCAGTGGCTGTGTAGCCTAAGGTCAGAGAAACGGGATAGGTGCTATATATGGTGTATATATACACCTATGCTATACATTTTTTTTTTTTTTTTTTTTGTTACTTATTTGTACCCGTAGGTAGACTTGGTTTGCAGTCTGGTGACAAGCCACCGGCTGCTGGTCGCTGCGTGCGCGAGCGCCCTAAACCTACATGTTTTTGGTATGCGGGAGGAAACCGGAGAAATCCCGGAGTAAACCCGCGCAACACGGGGAGAACATGCAAACTCCACACAGCTCACTGTTGGTCGGGGGCTGGGATCGAACCCACGATCTCATGATCCCCACGGTCCCCCGGCCGAGGGTAAAACTGTGCTGCCACAGTGCTAAACCACTGCGCCACCGTGCAGCCACGTATTACATAGGTGTATATATACACCGTATGGTGTCCCACATACTGTGGGAGGGAATTAAATAACTAAGTGAACTGGGGGTCTCCGTCTGGTTTTGGACCTGAGGCGGTTGAGCAGATATCTCAAGGTGCTCCCTTGTCCGATGCTCAGGCTGAGGACATTCAGGCCATAGGGCCAGGAGATTGGTTCACAGCATGGACCTTTGCGATGCTGATTTCCATATTCCCATAAATCCGGCCACAGGAAGTTCCTCAGGGGTCCTTCAGGACAAGCCTTCAGTTACGAAGTCCTGCCTTTCGGCCTGTCCCTTTCCTCAGACGTTCACCAAGTGCATGGACGCTGCACTTGCCCCACTGCGGCAGAGAGGCATTTGAGTTCAATTACAGTGGGGCAAAAAAGTATTTAGTCAGCCACCAATTGTGCACGTTCTCCCACTTAAAAGATGAGGGAGGTCTCCAATTTTCATCATAGGTATACCTCAACTATGAGAGACAAAATGAGAAAAAAAAAAAATCCAGAAAATCACATTGAAGGATTTTTAATGAATTAATTGGTAAATTCCTCAGTAAAATAAGTATTTGGTCACCTACAAACAAGCAAGATTTCTGGCTGTCACAGACCTGTAACTTCTTCTTTAAGAGGCCCCTCGGTCCTCCACTCGTTACCTGTATTAATGGCACCTGTTTGAACTCGTTATCAGTATAAAAGACACCTGTCCACAACCTCAAACAGTCAGACTCCAAACTCCACTATGGCCAAGACCAAAGAGATGTCAAAGGACACCAGAAACAAAATTGTAGACCTGCACCAGGCTGGGAAGACTGAATCTGCAATAGGTAAGCAGCTTGGTGTGAAGAAATCAACTGTGGGAGCAATTATTAGAAAATGGAAGACATACAAGACCACTGATAATCTCCCTCGATCTGGGGCTCCACGCAAGATCTCACCCCGTGGGGTCAAAATTATCACGAGAACAGTAAGCAAAAACCCCAGAACCACATGGGGGGACCTAGTGAATGACCTGCAGAGAGCTGGGACCAAAGTAACAAAGGCTACATCAGAAACACACTACGCCGCCAGGGACTCAAATTCTGCAGTGCCAGACGTGTCCCCCTGCCTAAGCCAGTACATGTCCAGGCCCGTCTGAAGTTTGCTAGAGAGCATTTGGATGATCCAGAAGAGGATTGGGAGAATGTCATATGGTCAGATGAAACCAAAATAGAACTTTTTGGTAAAAACTCAACTTGTCGTGTTTGGAGGAGAAAGAGCACCATACCTACTGTGAAGCATGGGGGTGGAAACATCATACTTTGGGGCTGTTTTTCTGCAAAGGGACCAGGACGACTGATCCGTGTAAAGGAAAGAATGAATGGGGTCATGTATTGTGAGATTTTGAGTGAAAACCTCTTTCCACCAGCAAGGGCATTGAAGATAAAACGTGGCTGGGTCTTTCAGCATGACAATGATCCCAAACACACCGCCCGGGCAACGAAGGAGTGGCTTCGTAAGAAGCATATCAAGGTCCTGGAGTGGCCTAGCCAGTCTCCAGATCTCAACCCCATAGAAAATCTTTGGAGGGAGTTGAAAGTCTGTGTTGCCCAGCGACAGCCCCAAAACATCACTGCTCTAGAGGAGATCTACATGGAGGAATGGGCCAAAATACCAGCAACAGTGTGTGAAAACCTTGTGAAACTTACAGAAAATGTTTGACCTCTGTCATTGCCAGCAAAGGGTATACAACAAAATATTGAGATGAACTTTTGTTATTGACCAAATACTTATTTTACCAAGGAATTTACCAATTAATTCATTAAAAATCCTTTAATGTGATTTTCTGGATTTTTTTTTTCTTATTTTGTCTCTCATAGTTGAGGTATACCTATGATGAAAATTGGAGACCTCTCTCATCTTTTAAGTAGGAGAACTTGCACAATTGGTGGCTGACTAAATACTTTTTTACCCCACTGTATCTGGACGACTGGCTGGTTTGTGTGCCATCAGAAGCCATAGTGAGGAACAATATGGAGACCATACTGGCTCACCTGGTGGCACTTGGGTTGCATTTGAATGCGGTGAAAGGCTGCCTGGTTCCAACCAAGGTTGTCGAGTACTTGGGGCTCACCCTGGAATCAGTTACCATGACGGCATCCCTGACTCCAAAGAGAGGACATACTATCAGGGAATGCATCGAGAGCTGCATTTCATGAAGGACTGTATAAGTGCAGCAGTGCCAGAGGATCTTAGGCTTCTTTGCTGCAGCTGCCCAGATGGTGCCACTGGGTCTTTTACGCGCTTGTCCCCTTCAATGGTGGTTCGCGCTTCAGAAGGTGGTTTTGCCCTGAGACAAAAGGAGGAGGCTAGTTCTTTCAAAGGAGCCTCATGGTTCTCAGGTGGTGGAGACACTCATCACCAGTCCGAGATGGTGTTCCCCTGGGCCAAGAGGGCTGTAGGGCGACCATTACAATTGATGCCTCCCAAGCAGGCTGGGGTGCAGTCTAGGAGGGAAGGTTTGTTTGGGGACACTGTGCTCCGGCACAGCAGTTCTGGCATGTAAACCATCCCAAGATGGAAGTAGTGCATTTGGCTCTGGGGCTTTTTCTTCCAGTCATTCAGGGCAGAAAAAATTCTGGTACGGACGGACAGCACGACTGTGGCATTGTACATCAACCAGCAGGATGAGCTGGGGTCTCCCTCTCTCCATACGAGGGTGCGTCATCTGCTCTTGTGGGCTCAAGCCTGCCAGGTCAACTAGCTACAGATGCTCTGAGCGAGCCTGGCCTCCAGTGAACTGTTTGCATTTCCACTACTGCCGCTTCTGCCAGCTTTCCTCAAGAAGGTGAGACTATCTGTTCAAGTAATTTTGATGGCCCCAAATTGGCTGCAAAGACCATGGATGACGGAGATCCACGAGATGTTGGAGGGCCGTCCTTGGCCTCTTCTGATCAGATGGGATATGCTCTCACAGGCACAGGGTGGGATTTGGCATCTGAATCCCCAACTCCTGAGGCTTCACGTATGGCCCTTGGATGGGAGCAATTGTGGAAGCTTGGCTTAGAGAAGAAGGTTATAGACATTGTGCAGGCTTCACGGGCCCCATTTACCCAGCTGCAATGCAGCGTGAAGTAGACAGTGTTTTGAACTGGTGTTGGACCAAGGTTGAGAAGCCCTTGACATGTCACATCTGTCATTCTGTTTTTATCCCCTCCAGTACCTCTTCGCCCGAGGTTGGGTTGAGTCAACGATCAGGGGCTACCTAGCAGCAGTGTCAACTGCCCATGAAAAATGTGATGGCTTGTTGTCTGAGGCACATTCCTTGGCTAGGCAATTTTTGAGAGGCGTGAGATGGAGCCAGCCATCCCAGCATCCTTTGCTGCCATTTGGAATCTCCAGACAGTTCTCAGGGCTCTATGCTTGCTCCCTTTTGAGCCACTCTCCATTGCTGACCTTCGTCTGATCTCTGGGAAGACTGCTTTTCTCTTGGCAACTGTCTCAGCCAAGAGGGTCAGTGAACTGAATGCGGTCTCTGTGGACACAGCATGTCTTTGGTTTGATGGTGATCGGTTGGCCCACCTGCAACCCAGCCCAGCTTTTCAACCCAAAGTGCTACTAGTGGGCTTGTTTTCCCGCCTTCTCGTGCTTCAAGCCTTCTACCCTTCCCTACACACTTCTTCGGAGGCTGACAAGCTAATTAGGTTGTGCCGGTAAGGGTCCTTAAGGTTTATGTTGACCATACAAGGTCTGTTTCCTCTTCAGACAAGCTTTTGTGATCTAAGGGGAGTCCACAATGAGCGGGCCTATCTTTAAGCAGCACTTATCCCAATGGACAGTCGACCTGATTGCTTTCGCATATGTATAGGCTGGAGCGGAACCATCAGACTGGTGGCCCGCTTGACAAGGGGATTGGCCACTATGTGGGCGTTGTTAGGGGTGCACCCTGGAGGATGTATGCGCAGCCGCTGGCTG
Organism: Pholidichthys leucotaenia; assembly: GCA_020510985.1. Lineage (NCBI taxonomy): Eukaryota > Metazoa > Chordata > Actinopteri > Cichliformes > Pholidichthyidae > Pholidichthys > Pholidichthys leucotaenia. Next base: position 246,721,446 of record CM035843.1, on the reverse strand, counting down.
GGCTTCTTCCTCAATGTGTTCCATTCTATAGGCTCAACCTGGCCTCATCAGTCATCCCCTCATCTGTTCTGGGGGTCACAGCAGGTTGTTAAATTGCATCTTAGTTTTCCCTCATGTGAGCCAGCATGTGTGCCTTGTGCTCCAAAGATTTTGTTTCAGCTCCAATTACCTGGAGGAACCGGCTTAACTTGTACACACTCAGTTAAGTACAATAAGGGAGCCAAACTCATCTGTTTGTGCTTAATGGCGTGATTTAGGCCGTGAGCAGCTGCCACTTTTTGTTCAGTTTCGTGGCACCCAACGGGGAACTAAAATTTTAGTGTTTCTAAATTAAGATTACATTATTGTAAGACAAAATAACGATGTTCCCACTTCCAAAGGTGTGGATAGCTGTATGAAAAATGCGATTGAAGTCAGTCGGTAATAACTGTCTGGCTACCTTAAACATGGCCCAGTCCGGGATGTTTTAACCAATCAGCGTCGTCCCTTTGGTCATGTGACAACAAAATGGCAGTGCCCACAGGGGTAGCGTGCGCTGAAAGCCTCTCCTGTGTTATTTACATTTCCGATAAGTTTTCGGGCAGTATCACTCGTTTTACTGAAGCATCGTGGGCAAAAGTACGTGAATGTGCCCAAAAATGGCTTGTACTTGACGGACCCCAACAGAAAGTAGCAGAACAACGCCGCGACTGGTTCGAGAAAGGTGAGTGGCAGCCATTGTTTATGGTTGTACTGCGTGTGCCCTGGAGTCGTTTGGCTCCGATCATTTGTAACTCTAAATATGAACTAAAATGGAACCCTAGATGTCTAAAACCTTTGTCAACCGCTCACAGGGTGACCTAGTCCTGGTCTAAGACGCCGAGTAGGCCGATCTGGGGGTGTGGAGGCTAATAACTAAGGGACTCTGGGTGCCAGGTAACATAGTCCTAGTATAGATCTAGATGATGCAGATCGACTCACTCTGATGATGCATCTATCCCCAGAACCCACCCTGGGCCTGAATTATAGTCAAAATATACCACTACCACAAAGTAGCTCAAATGGGAAAAGGGTAGCAATCCCAATGAGCTTAACTCTGAGTCTGAGGGTTGGATGTACTTCTCAGCCCAAGCCCAAGGGGTGCAGTGTACTAGTAGGTGAGGGAGGAACAAGTTTGGGCATACATTTATATAGTTTGCACATAGTCACACCCATACTATCAAGCCTTAGGTGGATGGAAAATGGCCTGTTAAGGAAAGCCCATATGTTTGTGATGAGTCACCCAAGAAAGGTTAAACTCATGGCAGCAGCAGTCACCTGTATACTTTATGCTCTCAATAAATATGGGCACACAGTCTGTGCTTGCCATTTTGCAAGTTTACATTGAGCAGTGACTAGGTTGCACAAGGTCTCTATTATAAGCTCACTGTTAATGTGAAAATTATCTGCAATCTATATATGTTTTATATCTATATGGGTACAAGGTAGGCCTAATGTTATAATACCCTATGGTCCATATAATATGTTTTCAGATCTAAACAACCTTTTTTTGGGGGGGGGGGACTTATTTTTTACCCGTAGGTAGATTTGTTCTGCAGTCCGGTGACAAGCCACCAGCTGCCGGTCGCTGCGTGCGCAAGCGCCCCTTAACTCCCTAACCTGCATGTTTTTGGCATGTGGGAGGAAACTGGAGAAATCCCGGAGTAAACCCACGCAAACACGGGGAGAACATGCAAACTCCACACAGATCACTGTTAGCAGGGGGCAGGGATCGAACCCACGATCTCATGATCTTCGCGATCCCCCGGCCGAGGGTAAACTGTGCTGCCGCAGTGCTAACGACTGCGCCACCGCGCAGCCCACCTTGATCCAACATTTGGCTACCATCGTGTGTGCTATAGCCATTTTACGGACAAAACAAGAGTGGAACGTGCTGAAGCTCATAAAAAACGACTGGCCGAAGCCCACATTCCTGAGCCTCAGGAGCAAAGCGGACCAGAACTTAGTCCCCCAACACAATCTCCTAAAAAGCGACTGCGATCTCACCATGCTGCAGCAACCATCAGCCAAGCATCTGCAAGGTCAAGCAATGTGTTGCCAAACATCTGCATCATCTGCAAGAAGGAAACGCTCAGAGAAGGGCCACGGACAAATCGTGTCACTGTAAAACTGATGCAAGCTGAGACATGTATAGTTATGCTGGTAAGAAAATTGGTAGATCTTACAATTTGGAGTGGTGAAAGTTTAAAGAAAAATAATGTCTATTTAATCTTAACACATTATATTACTGGTATTGTGGCGGGTTTGGGAAAACCCCCACAACAGGCTAAGGACAGTCAGCTCGCTACTTCTGTTTTTTTCCGCTGCACTGCTGTGATGTAATGTGCCATTCATGCATTGTGATGTTAATGTGCCATTCATGCATTGTGTTCATGCGTCCTGTCCTTACTGTGACCTAGAGACATGCCCATACCAACTGCTGTGAATGCTCTTTCATGTATTATTGTAACTGGGTATATATGCTGCACGACTCTGTAACTCATTCTCTCCTTCAACTGCTGCTGCTGCTGGACACACACACTTTGTGTCCCCTCACGAGAGCCTGAGGACCCCGCTCCAGTCTGCTCACACTTGGGCTGGAGCGGAGTTCTGTGACGGCGGTGTGATTTAATAAACTCTACTTAAAACTCTCAGTTCGCAGTTTATTATTTCTTTGCCGCCGCAGTATGTTATTTCTCATATCTTTGATACTGAAATACTTGTGAGCCATTAGTGATGGAATAGAACAGGGAGGTTGACTGAGTTTTACTATTAATTTACTGTCTTTTGATTTATTTGCACACAGGTCTTTTAAGACAAGCAGCTACTGAGAAAGCAGATGAAACCATTCTCAGATACATAAGAGACCGTGATTGTGCTGCCATTGAGGTCAAATACCATGGCAGCTGCTATCGTCAGTATACAAGATTTCTACGGAGTCAGTCTGAATCCTTCAGGTCGTAATTTATTCCTTTTTATTTTCAAATATATGAATTCAGAGATCCTTTGGGGCTATACAAATTCTTACAAATGAGTAAAGTCATGGTTGTCAAAAGGGAAAATGTCATAGGTCTCTGCTAAATCAAACTCACTGTTCTGCCCTCAGTAGCGTGTGTTTTGTAGAAGTTAAAAATAATTCATAAGTTCATATTAAATATCGTAATTCATTTGTAGTAATTCATGTTAAAATTAGTTATTGTGTTAAGAGTGACTTTTATACAGTTAGTAGCGATTCACTCGTATTTTATGTTGAAAGCGCAGTCAGTTGCCGCTATGATTTGTGGGTAGCAGAAACGGACATCGGTAAGAGAGAAGGAAAAAAAGGCAGAAGAATATAACTGTCACGCCGCGCCATTCATCAGCGGCGCCACCTGCTCACGCACCTGCTACTCGTCAGCGGCGAAGGATAAAAGCCGCCTCGCCCTGAGCGTCGGCCTGAAGCCGTAGACTTCATTTCCTTTGTATGGACTTCTACCACATTCTCTTCAGCATCCTCATCTCCGGTAAGAAGATCACTTACCTCATCTCTCCAGTCTGCTCCCCTGTGCACAGGTGGATTCCTCGGCGGCGGACAATCCCGTCCCTCGTCTCTCCTCGCTGCTGCACCGAGCCCTGCAGGTGGCTGTCTCTCGGGCTTCCATCCTTGAAGCGCCAGTCATCTGCCCAAACAAGTAAGCTTCTCTCCCTCGCCTATTCTCCTCCCGTGTTGGTGTGTGCTCATCACCCTGTGTCTGATTTCTCCCATAGGGTTGCCGGCTGAACGGTCTCCTGCCTCTGGGTCCGAAGCAGACGCCACCACCAACACATTAACATTCCGCAGACACGCACCCAAACATCCCTGTTGTTAATAAACAGTTTGAACTACTCTGAGCCTGTGTGTGTGCGTCTCCTGAGCCGAACGTTATGTCAGTACGGCTTCAGCAGAGCGGCTCGGCGGACGGCGGGCTCGCACACCGGTTTACCATCCTCGAGGCTCGGGTGGATCAGATTGTTTATCAGCAACAGGTGGTTCTTCATCAATTATTAGAACTGACTAACCGATTGAACCGCTTGGACCCCCAACAGCCGTTCCTCCCGACTCACCAGGGTGGCGCGGCTCCTGCTGTTCCAGCGGCCGTCCAGCCGGCTCCAGTGGCACCGGTTCGGCTCACGCCGATTCCGACCCCCGCCCGCTTTAGCGGTAAGCTCGGCGGAGCGCGGGGGGTTTATTATGCAGTGTGAGTCCGTGTTCCACCGTGTGCCCGGAGATTTTCCCTCGGATCACAGCCGAATTGGTTACATAGGGAATCTTCTGGAGGGGCGTGCGTTAACCTGGACCTACGCCGTAATGGCGAGGCCCAGTTATGCCACCCTCACCTATGACCAATTCGTGAGGCGCTTTCTGGAGGTCTTTGACCACTCACAAACCGAAACGGTCCAGGTCGATCGGCTTCTCGCTCTCCAGCAGGGAAGCCGGTCGGCAGCGGACCACTCGGTCGACTTCCGGGTAGCGGCGGAGGAATTGGGCTGGGAGGAACGCTCCCTCTGTGGCCTGTTCCTCCGCAGCCTCAATAGTGATCTGAGGGATGAACTGGCTGGTCGGGATATCCCTGGGACGCTAGCGGAGCTGACATCCTTAGCGATAAGTTTGGATAACAGGCTGCGCGAGCGCTCCTCGGGGCGGAGGTCTTCTTCTTCTCGCCCTCGTGGAGCCTCGCCGCACCTGTTCCAAGCTCGCCCCCTGGCGGCGCCGCCAGCATCGCGCCCCGAGGAGTCGGAGCCGATGGTGACGGGCTGGACTAAACTTTCCCCTGTGGAGAAACAACGCCGCCGTGAGTTGGGCCTCTGCATGTATTGCGGAGGCGACCAACACACCGTGGAGCGTTGTCCACGGAAAGCCAGTCGGTGGGGTCCGCGAGTCACTGTTGGAAGCCTCGCGGATGTCAATCGGTTAGGATCACTTACTCAATTGAAGCTGCCCATCCGTTTCTGCCATAACCCTACTGGGCACCTCACCCACGCACTGGTGGATTCGGGCGCAGAAGGCAGCTTCATTTCACAAAGCCTGGCAACCCGATTGGGCATCCGCTGCCAGGCACTCAACACTCCCATCTCCCTAATCCACCTCTCCCGTGCCACCCTCGGGAGAGTGACACATCAAACTGTTCCCCTACCGGTCATCATCTCGGGAAACCACCGGGAGGAAATGACCTTTTACGTCCTTCCCAACTCTGTGTCGCCCGTCATCCTGGGGTATCCCTGGCTCCGCCTTCACAATCGGTCCTGGATTGGAAATCAGCTGGGATCTCGGCATGGAGTACGTTCTGTATGGGCACCTGCCTTCAGTCCGCTGCCTGCTCTCCGTCCGCTCCTCCCCCTGCTACGGACGCTGCACCCCCGGACCTGTCTCTGGTGCCCCCAGAATTTCACGACCTGGGTATAGTGTTCAGCAAAGCGAAAGCTATGTCTCTTCCCCCTCATCGGCCCTATGACTGCGCCATCAACCTCCGCCAGGGGGCTCCCTTACCTTCTGGTCGCCTTTACAGCCTGTCTGCGCCGGAGAAGGAGACGATGAACGCCTACCTGAAGGAATCATTAAGTGCTGGGATTATCCGCCCATCATCGTCACCCGTGGGGGCAGGGTTCTTCTTCGTGGGGAAAAAGGATGGGTCCCTCCGCCCTTGTATCGACTACCGGGCCCTCAACAATATCACGGAGAGGGACCGTTACACCCTGCCTCTCATGGACACTGCTTTCCACTCCCTCCAGGGGGCGACCTGGTTCACCAAGCTGGACCTACGCAGCGCTTACCACCTCGTCCGGATCCGGGAGGGAGATGAGTGGAAAACGGCCTTCCATACCCCGAACGGCCACTTTGAATATCTGGTGATGCCGTTCGGGTTGACCAACGCTCCTGCAGTCTTCCAGCGCCTCATTAATGACGTCCTCCGGGACTTCATTGGCCTTTTCGTGTTCGTCTACCTGGACGATATTCTCATCTTCTCCAAGTCCAGGGATGAGCACCAGGTCCACGTGAGGCGGGTCCTCCAAAGGCTGCTGGAGAATCGTCTGTACGTTAAGGCGGAAAAGTGTGAATTTTACGCCAGGAGTACATCCTTCCTGGGGTTCATCATCGCCCACGATAAGGTGCTCCCCGACCCAGAGAAGGTAAAGGCGGTGGTGGAATGGCCCACACCTGCATCTCGGAAACAGGTGCAGCAATTTGTTGGCTTCGCCAATTTCTACCGCCGCTTTGTCCCCAACTTCAGTGCCATCGTGGGACCACTGACCCGCCTCACGTCCCCGAAGGTCCCGTTCCGGTGGACCGAAGAGGTCGCTGCCGCCTTTGAGGCGCTGAAGGCGGAATTCTCCTCCTCCCGGGTCCTTCGCCAGGTCGACCCCGCGCTGCAGTGCATTGTAGAGGTAGACGCCTCGGACACGGGAGTGGGAGCAGTGCTGTCCCAGCGGTCACCGGACGATGGCGCCAAGCGACCGTGCGCCTTCTTCTCCCGGCGCTTGTCCCCGGCGGAGAGAAACTACGATGTGGGGGACAGAGAGCTCTTGGCCATCAAGCTCGCCCTGCAGGAGTGGCGCCACTGGTTGGAGGGGGCAAGCCTGCCGTTTGTGGTCCTCACGGACCACAAGAACCTGGAATACTTACGGTCTGCCAAGCGCCTGAACGCCCGCCAGGCGCGCTGGTCCCTGTTCTTCGCCAGGTTCCAATTTTCCATCACCTTCAGGCCTGGCTCTAAGAACGTCCTGCCTGACGCCCTCTCCAGGCAGTTCGCCCCCGTGGAGTCGGAGGAGGCGCCCCACTCCATCCTGCCCAGGTCGTGCGTCGTGGGAGCCATCTCGTGGGACATTGAGAGCAAGATCCGGAAGGCACAGGAGGTGGAACCTGACCCTGGCGGCGGACCGGAGGGGAGGCTGTTCGTGCCATCCGCGGTCCGAGGAGAGGTCATCCACTGGCTCCACACCTCCAAGCTCACCTGTCACCCTGGCACCTCCCGGATGATAGATCTCCTCCAACGGTCCTTTTGGTGGCCAGGCCTGCGGAGGGATGCAGCCCGCTACGCCCGGGCTTGCCCAATCTGTGCCACCTGCAAGTCGGGAAATGCCCCTCCAGCGGGTCTGCTCCAGCCCCTGCCTGTCCCTGGCAGGCCCTGGTCGCACATCGCTCTGGATTTCGTCACCGGACTCCCCATCTCCAACTCCTATGACACCATCCTGACCATCGTGGACCGCTTCTCCAAGGCCGTGCACTTCGTCCCCCTGCGAGGCCTCCCTACTGCCCTGGAGACGGCGGACCTCCTCGTCCAACACGTGGTCAGGCTGCATGGGATTCCGGTGGACGTGGTCTCGGACCGGGGCCCCCAGTTTTCATCTGAGGTTTGGAGGTCTTTCTGCAACGCCATCGGAGCCAAGGTGAGCCTCTCCTCTGGCCATCACCCCCAATCCAACGGGCAGTGTGAGAGGACCAACCAGGAGCTGGAGGCTGCGCTCCGCTGTGTGTCCAGATCCAAACCCGCGTCCTGGAGCAACCATCTTGCCTGGGTTGAATATGCCCACAACACCGCTCGCTCTTCTGCTACAGGGATGTCCCCCTTCAAAGCGTCCCTGGGCTACGACCCCCCGCTGTTTCCGGAGCAGGAGAGTGAGGTAACTGTCCCGTCAGTTAGGGCCCATCTCAGGCAGTTCCGCTCCACCTGGGCTGCCGCGCGCCATGCGCTATTGCGCACAGCGGAGCGCAACAGGACTGTGGCGGACCGGCGTAGGAGACCTGCCCCGGCGTACAGAGTTGGGCAGCTTGTTTACATTTCCACCCAGGACGTCACTCTAAAAGGCGAGAGGAGAAAGCTGGCACAGCGCTTCATGGGTCCCTACCCCATCACCCGGATCATCAACCCGGTGGCTGTGCGCGTGGCTATTCCCCCCTCCCTCCGCATTCATCCTACTTTCCACGTGTCGAAGGTGAAACTGGCGGTTACTGACCCCCTTTGCCCTCCTCCTGCAGCGCAACCCGCGCCCCGGATGATTGGTGGCCATCCGGCCTGGTCCGCCTCCTCCATCCTGGACTCCCGGCGCCGGGGTCGTGGGTTGCAATACTTGGTGGACTGGGAGGGCTATGGGCCCCGAGCATCGACAGTGGGTGCCCCCGTCGTTTGTGTTGGACCCATCGCTCATCGCGGACTTCCACCGAGCGCACCCGGATAAGCCATCGCCAGGAGGCGCTGCTAGAGGGGGGAGTACTGTCACGCCGCGCCATTCATCAGCGGCGCCACCTGCTCACGCACCTGCTACTCGTCAGCGGCGAAGGATAAAAGCCGCCTCGCCCTGAGCGTCGGCCTGAAGCCGTAGACTTCATTTCCTTTGTATGGACTTCTACCACATTCTCTTCAGCATCCTCATCTCCGGTAAGAAGATCACTTACCTCATCTCTCCAGTCTGCTCCCCTGTGCACAGGTGGATTCCTCGGCGGCGGACAATCCCGTCCCTCGTCTCTCCTCGCTGCTGCACCGAGCCCTGCAGGTGGCTGTCTCCCGGGCTTCCATCCTTGAAGCGCCAGTCATCTGCCCAAACAAGTAAGCTTCTCTCCCTCGCCTATTCTCCTCCCGTGTTGGTGTGTGCTCATCACCCTGTGTCTGATTTCTCCCATAGGGTTGCCGGCTGAACGGTCTCCTGCCTCTGGGTCCGAAGCAGACGCCACCACCAACACATTAACATTCCGCAGACACGCACCCAAACATCCCTGTTGTTAATAAACAGTTTGAACTACTCTGAGCCTGTGTGTGTGCGTCTCCTGAGCCGAACGTTATGTCAATAACCTGCCCACGAATGTCTGAAGCGTTCCTCCTGTGTGTTAAACCTTTTTCTACACCTTCGAAAGCAATGGCTTTTCACTCGGGCTTTTCATTGAGCTTTGAGCCACAGTTATAAACAACTGTAAGCTGTCTGGAAGACCTGAATAAAGGAGCAGGACGCTCGGTTTCCTGGCTCGTGAAAAACGAGTTTGGCTTGCTGTTGATCTGCGTTAACATACACAGTGTATATAACACGTAGGGATAACAGTACAGTGAAAAGCCAGGTCAGCAGTTGGTGAAGATAAGGTCCACGACACAGCGAGGGACGACACTCAAGAGTGAAAGGCCACGTCAGCAGTTGGTGAAGATAAGATTCACGACACAGCGATGGACGACACTCAAGAGAAGAGGGCAGAAGAAAAGGCGAACTCTGAAGCCAAATCATCATACAACGCTAGCTCCAGCTCCAAACGTTCTAGCTCCAAGTTATCCTCAAAGTCCAACGTAATGGAAGCAGCCATCATGGCGCGAGCCTCTGCTGAAGATGTGAATGCTAGAGCCTTGAACAGTAAGAAACAATTAGAAATTAAAAAGCAACAAGCAGAGCTAGAACAAGAACAAGCCAAGCAACAAGCAGAGCTAGAACAAGCAAAGCTAGAACTGGATCTAGAGATGCTGGAGATAGAGAAGGAAACAGCGGCCGCCACAGCAAAAGCAGAAGTTCTAGAAGCTGCTGCAGCTGCCGAGCAAGACGAAGGAGAGAGTGTAAGGAGCGCAATTTCATTACAAGCTGTCAGACAGAACTATGGAGTATGTGCACCACCAAATCCAGCTAAAGTCACAGGCGCGACCAGCTGAAGAAGAAACACCTCAAGTCGAACCTGCACAAAGGGCGCAATTATTCACTCCGAGGAGACCCGAACAAACTCTCTCTCCACCAGCATTCAAGAAAACGTACGTGAAAAATGAATCCATCGACATACCGAGAGACTATGTCAGGCCAAACAGCTATCATGCTTCCCACAATGGTGACCCACCTATGGCGGACTTTGCTAGGTTCCTCGCGCGCAGAGAGCTAATCACAACCGGGACTCTTTAAGTTTGACGACACCCCCGAAAACTTTAGAGCATGGCAGTCATCATTTATAAATGCAACTGAAGACGTTGGTCTCACATATAGCCAGGAGTTAGATCTCCTAGTCAAGTGGCTTGGTAAAGAGTCCTCAGAGCATGTTAAAAGAATCAGAGCTGTCTATACCACTAACCCCAAAGCTGCTCTCCAATTGTCATGGGACAGGTTGGAAGAATGTTATGCTACGCCAGAAGTAGTAGAAAACGCCTTGTTTAAAAAACTAGATAACTTCCCTCGCCTTACAGAGACAATGTAAAACTCAGGGAACTTGGAGATTTACTCTTAGAGCTGCGGGTCGCTAAGGATGAAGCTTATCTCCCAGGCCTCGCCTACCTCGACACACCCCGTGGGGTTAAGCCCATAGTTGAAAAGTTGCCTCCAAATTTACAAGATAAATGGCTGCACGCGGGCTCAAAATACAAACAAAAATATGACGTAACCTTCCCTCCCTTCTCATATTTTGTAAAGTTTGTCCAAGACAAGGCTAAAGCAAGAAATGACCCAAGTTTTACAACATGCAGCAGCCAACCCTTCAGCAAAGGTGAGAGACCACCATTTAAACGAACTAGCTACAGAACACCTAACTGTAAACAAAACAGAGGTCGACACAACTGATCCCGCTAGTACTAAAGAGGACGATTTAACACGCTACTGTCCAGTCCATAAGAAAATGCGTCCTCTAGCCAAATGTAGAGCTTTTCAGAATAAACCGCTACAGGAAAGGCGAAGCATACTCAAAGAATACAAACAATGTTTTCGCTGCTGCTCTCCCATGCACGCAATAAAGGACTGTGACATGAAACTCAAGTGCGAGGAGTGCCAAAGTGAAAGACATTGCTCTGCCATGCATCCCGATTCAAGTCAGCAACCCCAGCCAGGAAACACACCTGAACCAGAGCCTCAGCCCCGAGACAACACGCCACCTGAGGTAACGTCACGGTGCACTGAGATCTGCAGCGAAGGTAATCCCTCACGTTCTTGCTCAAAGGTATGTCTAGTTCGAGTTTTCCCTAAAGGCCAACCAGAACACTCCGTTAAGATGTATGCAATCCTTGACGATCAGAGTAATAAATCGCTGGCCCATTATGAATTCTTCGAGCTGTTTGGGATCAAGGGTAACCCTCTGACACACCACATGAGAACATGTGCTGGTTTAACTGAAATGCTTGGCAGGGAAGCAGTGAGGTTCCAAATCGAGCCAGTAGGTGGAGGCCCACGCTTAGACCTCCCTCCTCTCCTTGAATGCGACGAGATAAAGTTCAGTAGGGATGAAATACCTACGCCCAAAGTCGCTCTTGCTCACGCCCACTTAAAACACCTCGCTCCTCTCATCCCCCAAGTATGACCCAGATGCTCAGATGGCAATTTTACTGGGCAGAGACATCCTACGAGTCCACAAAGTAAGGCAACAAGTAAACGGACCCCACAATGCTCCCTTTGCTCAACGCCTGGACCTAGGCTGGGTAATTGTGGGAGAGGTGTGCCTTAACGCTCATAAGCCAACCGTCAACGTTTATAAAACGTACATGCTCTCCAACGGACGCCCATCTCTCTTCACTCCTTGTCCTAACAGCATCAACATCAAAGAGAAACCATGCTACGGCGGGGAGCACAAGGACGGCCTCTCTAAACGCAGCTCAAAACCCAATGCAGTGGAAGAAAAGCTTGGGGACAAAGTTTTTGAGTGCACAGAGAACGATAACAAGTGTGCCGTGTCCTTCGAAGATGAGACCTTCCTAAAGATAATGGAGAAGGAAGTCCACCAGGATGGAGACAACTGGATCGCTCCTCTGCCATTCAAGTTTCCTCGCTTGCCGCTCCCAAATAACAGGGACCAAGCATTGTCAAGACTCGGCTCACTAAGACGCAACTTAACGAAAAACCCTGAACAGTGGCACTACGTCACATCAGAACAAAACCCAGCTGATCTAGCCACCAGGTCAATACCTGCATCACAGCTCATGGACACTATGTGGTTTAAGGGACCAGACTTCCTTTACAGACTACCTGAATCCGGGACACCTGAATCCTTTGAGTTAATCGAGCCTGAAGTTGACTCTGAAATCAGAAAAGTCGCTACCTTTTCTACTCGCATTCAGAAGAACGGGCCCTTACCAGCATGCTTCCAGCGCTTTTCAAGTTGGAACTCATTAGTACGTGCCATTGCATTCCTAATTCACCAAGCCCATTCTCACTCATCAAGCAACCTGTCAGATCATTCATGCAGGGGCTGGCATCAATGTAGCAAGCCACGCACTCCAGAGGAGCTGGATGCTGCCAGTAACCTTATCCTCCAGTCTGTTCAAAAAGACGCTTTTCCCGACGAGTACGCTGCTCTCCATGCCAACCAAACCGTCCGCAGTTCAAGTCCCATCGGAGCTCTTGATCCCTATATGAGTGAAAGCCTCATCAAGGTTGGAGGTCGCCTCAAACATGCTTCATTGAACACAGCATCCGAGAATCCAACCATTCTCCCAAACAAGCATCACGTAACTCAACTGCTTGTCCGTCACTATCACGCCAAAGTTGTGCATCAAGGAAGGCAGTTCACGGAAAGCGCAATTAGGCAAGCTGGACTGTGGATTGTAGGTTGCAAAAGACTGGTCTCGTCCATTATCCACCATTGTGTAACGTGCAGGAAACTCAGGGGAAAACTAGAGACTCAGAAAATGGCAGATTTCCCACCTGAGAGACTCAAAACATGCCCTCCATTTTCATACGTCGGGTTGGATGTATTAGGTCCATGGTCAGTAGTCACTCGACACACACGAGGTGGAGCTGCACAAGGAAAAAGGTGGGCAATACTCTTCACGTGCATGACCACGAGAGGCGTGCACATTGAAGTCATTGAATCTATGGACGCTTGCAGCTGCATAAATGCAATACGCAGATTCTTCGCAATACGAGGCCCAGCAAAGCAAATGCGATCTGACAGAGGCACCAACTTCATTGCAGCGAGCGTGGAGCTAGGCATGGCACAACCAAACAAGAACCCTCCCAATATTGTCAACTATCTCCATGCCAACGGTTGCACATGGGAGTTCAATCCCCCACATGCCTCTCACATGGGAGGCGTCTGGGAAAGACTGATTGGGGTCACTCACAGAATACTGGACTCCATGCTTTTGCAAAACAAACACACCTCGTTTTGACGCATGAGGTGCTTTGTACTTTAATGGCTGAGGTAACGTCTATAATCAATGCAAGGCCCTTAGTCCCCATCTCAAACAGACCCTTCCTCACCATTCCTACTCTGTCCCGCAATGATCTTGACCCAAAAAGCAGCAAGTTCCCCCCTCCACCAGGAGACTTCTGTGGGAAAAGACCTGCTCAAAAACCAGTGGAAACAAGTGCAAGCACTCACCAATGAATTTTGGAGCCGGCTGGTGAACGAATATCTCAACACCCTCCAATCAAGGTGCAAGTGGCATACAAACACCGCAACCTACAGACAGGTGACATAAGTGCTGTTGAAACAAGACCAAGCACCCAGAAACGAATTGGACAATGGCCATCATCACATCCACCTTTCCAAGCAGCGACGAAGAAGGTCAGAAAGGTCGAAGTGAGGACATCATCTCAGGGTGTTTCAAAGAATTACTTACGCCCTATCTCAGACGTTGTTATGCTCTAGAGAGCGAAATAATAGATAAAAGGAAGTAGTGGCATTAGTAATGCCAGGAGGGGAGTGTTCTGCCCTCAGTATGTGTGTGATTAGTAGAAGTTAAAATAATTCCTAAGTTCATATTAAATATCGTAAATTCATTTGTAGTAATTCATGTTAAAATTAGTTATTGTGTTAAGATGTGACTTTTATACAGTTAGTAGCGATTCACTCGTATTTTATGGTTGAAAAGCTCAGCCAGTTGCCGCTATGATTTGTGGGTAGCAGAAACGGACATCGGTAAGACAGAAGGAAAAAAGGAAGAAGAATATAACCTGCCCGCGAATGTCTGAAACGTTCCTCCTCTGTGTTAAACCTTTTTCTACGCCTTCGAAAGCAATGGCTTTTCACTCGGGCTTTCCATTGAGCTTCGAGCCACAGTTATAAACAACTGTAAGCTGTCTGGAAGACCTGAATAAAGGAGCAGGACACTCGGTTTCCTGGCTCGTGAAAAACGAGTTTGGCTTGCTGTTGATCTGCGTTAACATACACAGTGTATATAACACGTAGGGATAACAGTACACTCACTGAAACACTAGTTTTATATTTTTATATAATATTGTGTCAACATTATCCGAAAAAGACGTCTCAAACGTGATTATAGGTAGAGTGGTTCAAAATATAGTCCATCCACATCCATGGCAGCCATCTTGGATTTATGCAAATTAGCGGGGTTCTTTGACCCTCAGTCACACTAATGACCTCGGAAATTGATTCCTCAGGTTAACATTAGCCGAAAAGGACGTCTCCAACGTGATTCTAGGTAGAATGGCTAAAAAGTTAGTCCATCCATGGCAGCCATCTTGGATTTATGCAAATTAGCGTGGTTCTTTGACCCTCAATCACACAGTCGACCTCAGAAATCGATTCCTCGGCTCAACATTATCCGAAAAAGAGGCCTCAAACGTGTTTCTAGGTAGACTGGTTGAAATGTGAGGCCATTCATTCTCTTGGTTAGTCGTGGCAGCCATCTTGGATTTATGCAAATTTGACATAGCTATCCACACCTTTGACAGTGGGAACATCGATTTTCGGATTCAGCAGGGTTTTTTTTCATAGAAATCATCAAAGATCCCGTAGTTCCCAGTTGGGTGCCACGAAAATCATTTTCTAGCCACATTTTGAGGGAGCTGTACCCCTTCGACCTGTGGGTGACGCCACCTCCATTCTCCTCAGGACTGATTTGGTATACGGTTGCTACGTGGTTACGTTTAGCAAAATGAAATAAAACGTACGTTTACAGATGTAAACGCAGTTTTATGAATGAGAGTGAACCTGTAACCATTCATTGTCCTTCGTCGGTGGAGGCAGGCTCCTCCCAGTCATTAGAGGAAGAATGGGTGGATGCAAGTGGTATATATGAGGTGTGCATCCACAGGTGTGATTAATTTGGTATAATGCTCCTGTCCTCAGGATCATAGTCATGTGGTTACAGGTTCACTTTCATTCATAAAACTGTGTTTACATCCATAAACACAGGTTTTCCTCCTGTCCCTCTGATACAGACGGTCCTCTCTCTTTTCATACTCTAGAGTCAGAGGCAATAATCAGTGGGTACTACATCAGGGGTGTGTGCTTTGCTGAGTTTCTAAAATTGGATTGATGATTTAATAAGGTTAAAATAAAGTGGGGTACCACAATTTAAGTGCCCAAAGTGCAGGACGGTTGACACAGGCTAAACATTTGGGGCTGGCAGTGATGCTATTAAGGGTCTGCTGCACTACATAGTAAACGGATAAGCTGTGCAGGGTTAAAAGTATAACATGGCTAATATTATAAGAAATGATTTGAGAACAGTCATACTATTTTATTGCTTGTGTGTAACACTGCTAAGAGGCAAAAATCTTATTGATTCACAAATTATATTTTGAAAACTCCATTGAAAAACATAACAAAAAGCTGTTGTAGCTTTAGCACACAATTCTTGTCTAAACACCAACTGTATCAATATATATATTTCAGTCTGGACAAAGAATTTTAAAAAATGTTTGCTGACATTTTAAAATAGGGAGACTGATTTTCTTCTTTTAGAAAGAGAAAAGTGAACAGTTTCCAGCATTCATGGTTACCTAGGCTAACTGCCTCCTGATTCTTGATGGCTACTCACAGTATACGCCACGTTCCAAATTATGCAAATAGGATTTTAGTGTCATAAACATTCAGTTTTTTGTTTTTCAATTAAACTCATGGATGGTATTGTGTCTCAGGACTCATTGGATCACTGATATCAATCTCATATACCTGACATAATTAGTTTGCCACGTGAGCCCAATTAAAGGAAAACTACTTAAGAAGGATGCTCCACATTATTAAGCACGCCACAAGCAGCGGTTTCAAGCAGTATGGGAAAGAAAAAGAATCTCTCTGCTGTTGAAAAGCATCAAATAGTGCAATGCCTTGGATAAGGTATGAAAACTAAGATATTTCACGAAAACTTAAGCATGATCATCGTACTGTGAAGAAATTTGTGGCTGATTGAGAGCACAGAGGGGTTCGTGCAGATAAAGGCATAATAAGGAAGGTTTCTGCCCAACAAATTCATCGGATTAAGAGAGCAGCTGCTAAAATGCCATTACAAAGCAGCAAACGGGTATTTGAAGCTGCTGGTGCCTCTGGAGTCCCACAAACCTCAAGGTGTAGGATCCTCCAGAGGCTTGCAGTTGTGCATAAACCTACTACTCGGCCACCCCTAACCAATGCTCACAAGCAGAAATGATTTCAGTGGGCCCAGAAATACAAGAAGACTAATTTTCAAACAGTATTGTTTACTGATGAGTGCCATGCAACCCTGAATGGTCCAGATGGATGGAGTAGTGGATGGTTGGTGGATGGCCACCATGTCCCAACAAGACTGCGACGTCAGCAAGTAGATGGCGGAGTCATATTTTGGGCCGGAATCATGGTGAGAGAGCTGGTAGGCCCCTTTAGGGTCCCTGAAGGTGTGAAAATGATCTCGGCAAAGTATATACAGTTTCTGACTGACCACTTTCTTCCATGGTACAAAAAGAAGAACCGTGCGTTCCGTAGCAAAACTATCTTCATGCATAACAATGCACCATCTCATGCTGCAAAGAATACCTGTGTCATTGGCTGCTATGGGCATAAAAGGAGAGAAACTCATGGTGTGGCCCCCAATCCTCCCCTGACCTCAACCCTATTGAGAACCTCTGGAGCATTTTCAAGCGAAAGATTTATGAGGGTGGGAGGCAGTTCACATCAAAACAGCAGCTGTGGGAGGCTTTTCTGACACCTTGCAAAGAAATTCAAGCAGAAACTCTCCAAAAACTCACAAGTTCAATGGACGCAAGAACTGTGAAGGTTTTTATCAAAGAAGGGGTCCTACTTTAACGTATAACTTGGCCTGTTAAGATGTTTTTGATTGAAACAGCTTTTGATGTCAGTAAATATGACTTCCTAATGCTGCAAGTTCAACAAATGACCATTTTCAGTTCTTTACAACCAATAAAATGTTTTGAAACTCTGTTGTGCATAATAATTTGGAACAGTGCATTTGGATTTTTTTTAATTTTTTGCAAAAAATAGTTATTGGGAGGTTTATTCAATAAAATTTGAATTATGCTCTAACAATTGATGACTTGAAAATTATACTGACTGTCATTTTCATCGACTATTTAGGAAAATCAGAGACAATCATTTGCATAATAATTTGGAACATGATGTAATATCAAGCTTTTCTCCAACACAGCAGCTAAGTTAATAAACGTCAAACAAGTTACAAAAATTACACAGGAATCAACATAAACTAAGTGGGGAAACTTGATAATTTTCCCTGAAAGGTTTTCTTCTCTTAGCTTGTGACAAATATAAGTGCAAGTCTTGTGACTGTACTGTACTCATAACTAGTGGCTAAAAATGTTGCCCCCTTCCTTGATTTAAATGTTTCAGATCATCAAACAAATTTAAACATTAGACAGAAGATAACACAAACACAAAATGCATTTTTAAATGAAGGTGTTTATTACTAAGGAAAAAAAATCCAAACCTACATGCCCTGTGTGAAAAAGTGATTGCCCCCTAAACCTAATAACTGGTTGGGGCCACCCTTAGCAACAATTGCAATCAAGTGTTTGCGATAAGCTGGCAGTGAGTCTTGTACAGCGCTGTGGAGGAATTTTGGGCCCACTCATCTTTGCAGAATTGTTGTAATTCAGCACATTGGAGGGTTTTCGAGCATGAACTGCCTTTTTAAGGTCATGCCACAGCATCAAAATCGGATTCAGGTCATGGACTTTGACTAGGCCACTCCAAAGTCTTCATTTTGTTTTCTTAAGCCATTCAGAGGTGGACTTGCTGGTGTTTTGAATCATTGTCCTGCTGCAGAATCCAAATGTGCTTCAGCTTGAGGTCACGAACAGATTGGCCGCGAACATTCTCCTCAGGATTTTTGGTAGACAGCAGAATCATGGTTCCAGTTACCACAGCAGTCTTCCAGTCCCTGAAGCAGCAAAACAGCCTCAGACCATCACACGACCACCAACATATTTTTACCTGTTGGTATGATGTTCCTTTTCTGAAATGCTGTTACATTTTACGCCAGATGTAATGGGACACAGAATCTTCCATAAAGTTCAACTTTTGTCTCATCAGTGTAATGTTATGATATTTTATGCCTTTATTGTGAGTGGCGGTGTAGTGGGGTGGCTATTTTCCCTTCCACCAATGCACCGCCCCATAAATACCAGGGGGGCATCCATTTTATGGTCTCTTTGGTCGATGCCCCTGCCTGTGGGCTGTAGTGTGTGTCCTGTCACAAATAAAGCTGAGTTCACCCGTTCACCTTGTCCTCATCCATGTAGTGAAGGTATTTATCCAGACACACAGTCAGCTCACAGAGTATTTCCCAAGTCTTGAGGATCAAGATGTTTCTGGCAAGACTGGAGATGAGCCTTTATGTTTCTTTTTGCTCAGCAGTGGTTTTTGTTTTGGAACTCTGCCATGCAGGCCATTTTTACCCAGTCTTATGGTGGAGTCATGAACACTGACCTAACTGAGGCAAGTGAGGCCTGCAGCTCTTTGGAGTGTGTTTGTGGTTATTGGTGACCGTCCTGGATGAGTCGTTGCTCTTGGGGGTTAATTTTGGTCGGCCGCCAGCCACTCCTGGGAAGGTTCACCACTGTTCCATGTTTTCGCCATTTGGGATAATGGCTCTCACTGTGGTTCGCTGGAGTCTCAAAGCTTTAGAAATGGCTTTATGGACCTTTTCCCAGACTGATAGATCTCAATTACTTTCTCATTTTGTCCTGAATTTCTTTGGATCGCAGCATGATGTTGAGCTTTTGAGGATCTTTTTGGTCTACTAAACTTTCTCAGGCAGATCCTATTTAAGTGATTCCTTGATTGAGAACAGGTGTGGCAGTAATCAGGCCTGGGTGTGGGCTAGAGAATTGAACTCAGCTTTCCAAAGATGTGATCAGTTATTTATGTTTAATGGGGGGGCACTTTTTCAACAGGGCCATGTAGGTTTGAATTTTTTTTTTTTTTACTTTAATAATAACACCTTCATTTAAAAACTTCATTTGTGTTTACTTGTGTTATCTTTGTCTAATATTTAAATTTGTTTGAAGATCTAACATTTAAGTGTGACATACAAAAACGAGAAAATCAGGAAGGAGGCAAACACTTTCACACTATTGTATATGTGCTTGTGTCACACACACAGATGCCCCGCCTCTTGTTTGTTGTTTTTGCTGTGAGGTTCTTGGGTGCGCGCGTGCATGTGTGTGTGTGTGTGTGTGTGTGTGTGTGTGTGTTGGTGTGTGTGTGTGTGTGTAGGCATACACAGCACTTCACTCGTGTGTGACATTGTATGTTTTGTTTTGCAGTGCACCTTAATTCTTGCACTTAAGCATATCCACTTTGTACAGTTTCATTGCAGTTGTTTTGCTCGTGTATGATTGTGTGTTTTTGTACCGTCAGAGAACTACAGATCAAATTAGCAGTATTGCTAAATCTGGTATACTTAAATTGTATTAATGTTCATTAGTATATAATGTCCCTTTCAAATAAACATTAAACAAGAGAAAAACAAAACAATAAGACTGAGGGGACTTCCTTACCGTATTTGACTTGAGCCATGTCCCCCACTACCTATGTCTGCCACAGGTATCTGGATGACGTTTCCTTTTCGGACAACAGTGAACTTCTGTTCTTGCTCAATCCGACTCTGTAGGCCCCGGAACTGCTTCTCTTTGGACCAGTCATTAAACGCCGTCACCAGGACGACGCACACAACCGACAGTAAGATTGCTGCACCTTCAATCCAGCCGCATCAGCTTCCCCTTCGTCCTCTGCTCCACCTGATACATTCCCGCATGCTGGAATGGGACAGATGGTTGGATAGTTGTGAATCAAATTTCTCTGAAGTACCAGCTTGTTTGTTATAAATTATGACTGTAAAGAGACATGAAATTGTAAAGCTAAGTGTTTGGGTGCATGCAAGTCTAAAAATTTAAACACATGTAAAATTAAGTGTGACTGAAAACCAAATATGACACATTACTGTTTTTGATCCTTTCAGGTCAGACATTTCATTGAGTACAAAATGCCTTTGCTTGAATTAACAGTTTTCATCATATACTGTGAACCCCTACTACATCAAAAAAGGTTCACATAAAGCACACTGTACAGAAACACAAATGAGCAAGTTGCAGGACTCTCTGGTTTTGCATGTGATCTTGTTACTGAAAATGAAATGAGGTTTCACTGTCCCATATATGCCTCCTGTGTTCAAACCCACTTCCTCCTCATGACCACTTCATTGTGATCAAATGCACCAGTTTGGTGAGTCCTTCCACTTGTCTGTTCAAATTTGTGTACCTTGTGTGGGTGTGTTTCTGAAATCCCCACAGTGGGTAGCACAGGTTAACATAGCACTATTCACAATAACTGAAATTAAGCCAAAGTTAACAACAGAACATCAATAAATTGAATATAACTGCGTTCTCTGACTATTTGTTCAGGGTTGATTATTGTCAGACTCTGTGTATATAACATAATACTTTTAATTTCACTATCAAGCTCTCACACTTTAATTTGGGCCAGTACCCAAGTTTTCTATTTATTAACCAGACTGTCAATGACGGAGTACCTCATTCCGGTTTTGGTGAAATGACCCCAGGATTCTCTAATCTCCTGATTGTTGCTCTTAACCTTGAGCACAGCCTAGATGCAGACCCGCTTATGCATCATTGTGCATAAGTTTGCTGAACATTGGGGAAATTGTCTAGGAGGAGTAACAATTAATTGTGAAATCATAAGTGTTTCCTCTGGCTTAAAGACCTTGGCGTGGTGGCAACACCTTTTTCCAGGGTGGGGGCACACATATGTATGAATATGTTAATTTTATACTATTTATTTCTTATTAATTTTGTACAGTAACTTTGCATATAATAATGCATCAGATTTATATAGTGCTTTATCATAGACACTCAAAGATGCTTTTTACAGATACATTATTCATTCACTCCAGGACAGACAATGGTAGTGGCAAGCTACTACTGTAGCCACAGCTGCCCTGGGGCAGGCTGACGGAAACGTGGCTGCCAATCCGGGCTAACGGCCTCTCCGGCCACCACCAAACATTATACACATTCCCAGTGTTATGGACACTGGAGGCAAGGTGGGTAAAGTGTCTTGCCAGGGACACAACGGCAGGATATCTGGGGAGAGCAGGATTCGAACCACCAACCATCCAGTTATTGGACGACCCACTCTACCTCCTGAGCACACTACCGTGCATATGGAACTTACAATTTGAAGTATTGTACAACAAGGCTTGAATGTTGGAATATTGGGCCATTTGGGGTCCCACCCAGACGTCCTGCATTTGTACTTTTTACTGGTGTCCTCCTTCTCTTCTCCCTCTGCTCTCACCTCTCCTGGGACCCTCTGCCTGAACACTTTCCTCTCCTTGGCTCCTCTCTTCTGTCTCATCTTGCCGTCTCTGAGCTCTGTCTAATTCAGCTTCTCTCTCTGTCTATGAGTGGTATACAAACAGGGTTAGAAATATTAAGTGCCATGTAAATTAAGTAGACAACCAAAAATTTCTAGTTAAGGGTACAAAGAGCACCCACTTAAAACCTGAGTAATGATTCAGTCTGAAGGTTTGAGGTTTTCCTCCAAATTTTATAAACAATTTTCTGATAGTTTTCTACTTTTCTCTGTAAATTTATACTAAGCTTGAAACCATTTTCCTCAAATCTGTAATTTCCTTCTTGTAAATTGACTTTTCTTGTACATTTGAACTTTATTATAAATTTGTGGATTTTTTTATGGCTTATTTTTGTCTGTTTTTTAAACTAAAATTACTGTTTTTAAATAAATTGGAAACAGACTATGGTATTTTTTTTTTACTTTTTCCTTATAACAATTTATATTTTTGACCATAACTTTTGCAGTCTGAACAGAACAATAATTTAACTCTCAGTACAAAGAAAAAAATATTAATAAAATTTGTATTTAATGTTTTAAATCACTTAGATGACCAAGGATGCCGTTTTTCTGTTATAATTATTTCTATATATTATAGGGTTGTTTTTTTTTTAGAAATCTCCTCACCACGCAGTGTGGTGGCGGAGTGGTTAGCACTGCGGCAGCACAGCAACTCACCCTTGGCCGGGGGATCCTGGGTTCGATCCCAGCCCCTGACCAAAAGTGATCTGTGTGGAGTTTGCATGTTCTCCCCGTGTCTGCATGGATTTACTCCGAGATTTCTCCTGTTTCCTCCCACATGCAAAAACATGCAAGTTAGATTAATTGGCATCGAACTGGGGATTCTAAAATTGTCCTTAGGTATGACTGTGAGAGTGAATGGTTGTCTGTCTGTCTGTGTTGGCCCTGCGATGGACTGGCGATCCGTCCAGGGTGTACACTGCCTCTCGCCCAAAGATGCTGGGATAGGTTCCAGCCCCCCCCCCAAACCCAAAAAGGATTAAGCGGAAGAAGATGGATGGATGGATCTCCTCACCGCCAAGAAAAACCTCCCTTATTTTGAAATCCAAATGCTGGCACGTTCAGTTTGTCTGAAGGCTGCTGACGGATTAAAGTCACTGACTTGGTGAATTTCGGTCATCTTAACTTGCCAGGTACATTATTGGGAACATAATATTGTAGTGGTTGGTGAAATATATCCTCAGCAATTCATCAGTCCCCATTGGCTTGCCCTTCATATGAAGCCGGCTGCATCTGAATTCTAACCACATCTCTTAGCTAAGCGACTCTTCCGTTATTGCTCATGTTTCCAGTGGGTTAAAACCATGATAAACGTCAGTGCTTACATACCTCTTATGATTGTTTTTTCCCACGTTTTAAGTACTTTAATAAACTCATGTTTCTGTCGGAGAGTCAAGCCTTGTTCATGCTGCATTCCCCCTCTAGTCCGCCTTGGTCCGCATACGCTTTGGACGAGCCCGGCACGCACGCGGCGCTGTATATGCTGACTTTTTTCATCTACCCAGGCCAAGCGGTTGATGCATGCACACAACCATCATTTGTAGTTTCACTCCCACCCGATAGGTAGCGCCAAGGCGCTGACGCGTCAGGATTTTCACCAACGAAGAAACGGCAGACTTCCTCACAAAATTTTCTTCACAAAATCAAATGTCCATTTCTGCTGTTTGACTTCTCGGTTTTCACTCCTTTTCCACGAAGATGCTGCTGCCGCTAGCGAGACACTATCTGCTGACTGACTGGAAAGGTTGCGTGGGAGGGGTGCTTCTAAACTCCACGCGGATAA
This sequence comes from Pholidichthys leucotaenia, assembly GCA_020510985.1. Classification (NCBI taxonomy): domain Eukaryota; kingdom Metazoa; phylum Chordata; class Actinopteri; order Cichliformes; family Pholidichthyidae; genus Pholidichthys; species Pholidichthys leucotaenia. The sequence goes on along the minus strand of CM035843.1, from coordinate 246,698,098 downwards.
CGGCTACGCGTGTTGTTCATGTGCATGCTTGAGGAAAGTCATTGCTTCATATAGTTTTCTTAAATTCATATCTCCGTCTTGGCGAGGCGGTAAATTTTCTGGCAAGGCGGCCTGCCACCGAGAAATGTTACCAGAGGAAACCCTGGGTGTGGTTTAAAGTGCTGTGTCCTATTCGTAATTGGGTGATGAGCATCTCTTCTTTTGTGAGTGATGGTCTATATGACATCATAAAGACATCAAGGCAGGCATCACAGGACATCATGCCTACCTCATAGGTAGGCAGTCCTATTGTCTATATGACATCATAGGTAGCCAGTCCTATTGTCTATATGACGGCATGGCGAGTCCTATGTTGCCTGATATCATAGGATCCAGTGTTTCCTCTGGCTTAAAGACCTTGGCGCGGTGGCAGCATATTTTTCCTGGGGGGGGGGGGGTAAACATAATGGAATATGTTAATTTTATACTATTTATTTCTTTTTAAAATTTTACACCGTAACGTTGCATATGGAACTTACCATTTGAAGTATTGTACAACCGAGGCTTGAATATTGGACCAGTTGGTGTCCCACCTAGACATCCTGTGTTTCGACTTTTTAGTGGTGTTATCCTTCTCTCCTTCCTCTGCCTGAACGATTCCCTCTCCTTGGCTCCTCTCTTCTGTCTCATCTTGCCCTCTCTGAGCTCTGTCTAATTCAGGTTCTCTCTCTGTCTATGGTGGTATACAAACAGGTTAGAAAATACCAAGTGTCATGTTTTGTCCTGCAGGATTTTTTTGTCATGGTTTACATAACTGACAAAAATATGTGTATTTTTTGCATTTTTATTCTCATGATTCTTTTTTTATTCCACTGAGAGAGTAGGGAAGGGAAAGAAACACTGGTAATAGCAATGTACTCAAGCATACTTAAATTATATGATCAGGTGGGTATAGTAACCAGAAATTCTACTCATGTAAAAGCAGTGCTTTGAAATTAATACTTAAAAGTAGGCAACCAAAAATTTCTAACTGAGTTAAGGGTACAAAGAGCACCCACTTAAAAACTTGAGTAATGACTTCAGTCTTGAAGGTTTGAGGTTTTCCTCCAAAATTTATAACAATTTTCTTATAGTTTTCTACTTTTCTCTGTAAATTTATCTAAATTTGAAACCATGTTCCTCAAATTTATAATTTCCTCTTGTAAAATTGACTTTTCTTGTACATTTAAAACTTCATTATAAATTTGTGGATTATTTTATGACTAATTTTTGTCTGTTTTTAAAATAAAATTACTGGGGTTTTTTTTTAGATAAATTTGAAACAGACTGTGTTAATTTTTTTTTAACTTTTTCCTTATAACAATTTACATTTTTGTCCATAATTTTGCAGTCAGAACAGAACAATAATTTAACTCTGATTATAAAGAAAAATATTAATAAAATTGTATTTAATGAAATAAATTAACTTAAATGACCAAGGATGCCGTTATTTCTGTTATAATATTTCTTTATATTTACCTCCGCCAAGGAGGTTAAGTTTTCATCAGCGTTGGTTTGTCTGTCTGTCTGTTTGTTTGTCTGTCTGTCTGTCTGTTTGTTAGCAAGATAACTCAAAGAGTTATGGACGGATTTTCATAAAATTTTCACAGATTGTCAGAAATGGGGTATCCTACAGATGATTAGATTTTGGTGGTGATCCGGATCACCGTCCAGAAGAAAACCGCCATTACGGAAAATGCGATTTTCGTGAATAACTACTCAACCACTAATCCTATCATTGTGAATCCAATTGCTAGTCATATGTTTTCATGGTCAAGGAATCTGAGAACGTACACACAAACACTGTATGGGGGGAACTGTGGCGCTTGGCGGAGGTCTGCGCTCTCCGAGTGCTTTTCTAGTTATAGTTGGTTTTTTCTTTTTTTTTGAAATCTCCTCACCACCCAGACAGCAGGAAAAACCTCCCTTATTTTGAAATCAAATGTTGACACATTTAGTTTGTCTGAAGGCTGCTGACTGATTAAAGTCACTGACTTTGTGAATTTTGGTCATCTTAACCTGCCAGGTACATAATAGGGAACTGTAGCGGACTCTAAAGACATAATTCACCACAATATGTGTCCATGTACAGAATAATCTGTTTTGGCAGTTATATTTGTAATGTGACTACACAGCCGGTCTCCTAGTATCACAATATTTGGCCGGAAAGCGCCTACAATTCGTTTTTTTTTTTTTTATTCAATAGTAGAAAATACACACAAATTACAAATATGCTAATAATACAAGTAAATAACTCCTAATTTGTCTATTTGGTTAAAAAAAATGCACATATTTATTTATTTTCCATCAGGCACGTCAGGGAGCCCTTTGGGTCCTTCGCTCCCTGACAGCTCGGGTGTTTCAAACACATCCACATCCACACTTCATTCATTCCCATTAACACGTTTTGGGATTTTGTTCAATACAACGCATGAAACCACTCCTGCACGTGGGTTTTTCATTCACTAAGTGGCTCCTTAGTGCACACATAAATGGCCGGCTTCCGGTCGTGTAGCAGCGGCCGTTATAGTTGTGCGCTCAGGCTTTCTCATCAGGCACCTCTCTAGGCAGCCGCTGAAGGACCTCAGTTTAGAGCTAGCGTTTTTAGCTGTTGCTTTGTCATGCCGCTGGAGAATAAAAACGGCACGCCTGCTCGTGCGAGAAAAGAGAGAAATTGCCAGTCTTGTGGTCTATATTTATCATGTATTCCATAACCTACATATGTTGAAGCATGTGAGAATGTTTGGTGATTACATATGGCGACTTCACACCTCAGAACAGGACAAAGGGATCTCAACCGCCAGTGAAGATCAAAGAGTTTCCCAGACACTGCGGTGGAGACCGGAGGAGCTACCCTCACCCCCCAGGGCGAAGAGGGGGAGTACGAAGACAATGGGGGGATTAAGATAATGAGGGATGTCAGCCTTTGATATGCATGTCTTTTGTTATGTGCAAGTATAAGTTCACAGAGCCGGAGGTATTTGGTCTCTTTTCTTGCTTCTGCTTCTGCACTTAGATGAGACTTGTTAGAGGAGCTGATAATAAACTTTGGTTTATATATTACACCGCCTCGTTCTTCCAAGCTCTTCTACACTGGTGACCCTGACGCGAGTATGGACCAGAGGCATTCCCCCGCGATCGACTCATCTGTGGTGACCCAGGCAGACGCCGGCGCCCACGCAGACAGGGGAACAGACAGACGATGTTCCCCCCCCGGCAGAAGTGATAGAGAGGGCTCAACTGAGCACCAGCGCCGCTGAGAGAGCCGAGGCAAGGCATTCTCACCCTGCGGACACAGCAGTGATGGTCTACACAAATGCCGTCGCTGTCAAGCTGCCAGACTTCTGGCAGGAAGACCCCGCCTCGTGGTTTCAACAAGCTGAAGCCCAGTTTACACTGGCAGGCATCACGGCCGACGATACGAAGTTCTATCACATCGTCGCCAAACTCGACGCCACCACTTCGAGGTGTGTGCGGAGCATAATCCGGCGGCCGCCGGCCCAAGACAAATATGAAATACTTAAAGCAACCATCGTGGCAAATTACGTCCCCTCAGCCGAAGAGAGAGCCGAGAGGATCCTGGCGGTCTATGGCCACAGAGGATGCAGACCTAAAGCCCTCATGGAGGACTTGCTGCAGCTTAAAGAGGAGGACAATGACAACTTCCTCTTCCAATTCGTATTCCTCAGCACGCTACCGCCACACATGAGAGGGACACTCGCCAACATGCGATGCAACACCCAGCAAGACTTCCGCGTGCTGGCCAACGAAGCTCAACGACTCGTCAACGCCTGCAAGGAGCAGACACCCACAGCAGCATCCGCAGACCTCAACGCTGATGCCCAGAGCCACGGCGAGCCTCAACCCACTGAGCAGATCCAGCCCGCGGTGACAGCGACACGGCCAAAACGTAACAGACGGACCGATGTTTGTTATTACCACCACTGTTTCGCCGAGAAGGCTCACAAATGTGTTCCCCCCTGCAAATTTACAATTTCGGGAAAACGCCAAAGCTGAGAGCCGTTAACGGCAGCGGTTCTCGGCGAGAAAAATAAGCTGTTATATGTGACGGACGGACACACCGGCAAGCAGTTCCTTATTGACACAGGAGCTCAACTAAGTTTTGTCATGCCCTCCCATGCAGATCGAGCCATGGGCACCTGGGGCAACGGAGCGGTGGCAGCCAACGGCTCCAACATTGACACTTTTGGCGAAAAAAGCCTGCACCTCCACATCCACGGCCGCAACTACAGATGGACATTTGTTGTAGTGGCGGTGAGTTTTAACTTGTTGGGCGCAGACTTTTTGTGTGCACATGGGTTATTAGTCGATCTAGCGAACAGACGCTTGGTTAATGCACTGTCCTTTGCTTCTATTCCCTGCTCAGCCCGAGTTTCTCCACCACCCGTGCAGGCTAGCGTCACCACAGCAGGAGGTAAGTTTGATCAACTCCTCACCCAATTTCCAGCACTCACAGTTCCCAAATTCTCAGCCACAGTGGCTAAGCACGGGGTTGAACATTTTATTCCGACAACGGGCCCACCCGTATTTGCCAAAGCTCGGCGCTTAGACGCGGCCAAGCTCGCCATAGCTCGGGACGAGTTTACTACCCTTGAAAAATTAGGCATTATTAAACGTTCGAAAAGCCCCTGGGCCTCACCACTTCACATGGTTCCGAAATCCGACGGTTCTTGGAGACCGTGTGGCGATTACCGCAGATTAAACAATGCGACAGCGCATGACCGCTACCCAATTCCTCACATTCAGGATTTTTCACTGCATCTGGCGGGTGCGCGCATTTTTTCAAAAATAGACCTGGTCTGCGGTTATCATCAAGTCCCAGTTCGAGCGGAGGACATTCCTAAAACAGCTGTAATAACCCCTTTCGGCCTTTTTGAATTTTTGCGGATGCCTTTCGGCCTCAAAGGCGCCGCCCAAACTTTTCAGCGGATGATGGACGCAGTATTACGCGACCTTCCTTTTGTTTTCGTCTACCTCGACGATATGCTGGTAGCCAGCTCGTCTGAGGAAGAACACGAGCAGCACCTCACTATGGTTTTTCAGAGGCTAGAAGAGCACGGGTTAATAATCAATCCAGCCAAATGCAAATTCGACATGTCACAAATTGATTTTTTAGGACACAGAGTTTCTCCAGAGGGGGCAGTCCCACTTCCAGACAAAGTTCACGTGATAAAAAGTTTCCCACGGCCACAAACGGTCAAATCGCTGCAAGAATTTTTAGGAATAGTTAATTTTTACAACCGTTTCCTCCCCCACGCAGCTCAGCTCATGCAGCCCCTATATGACGCGCTCAGAAAACAAAAAGCTTCCAACGCGGTCGAATGGACCCCGGAGCGCGAACGCGCCTTCGCGGAAGTAAAGAGCGCTCTAGCTAATGCCACATTGTTGGTTCACCCCGACCCCTCGGCCCGCATTGCACTAACCACAGACGCTTCGGACCTAGCTATAGGGGCAGTTGTAGAACAACATGTCAGCGGGATCTGGCAACCTTTGGCATTCTTCAGCAAAACGCTAAACCAAACTGAGCGTAAATACAGCACTTTTGACAGGGAGCTGCTAGCGCTTCATTTATCCATCCGCCACTTCCAGTTCTGGTTAGAAGGGCGGAGATTCACGGCTTTTGTAGACCACAAACCGCTCACCTTTGCCATGGCTAAAATCTCAGAACCATGGTCAGGCAGGCAACAAAGACAGCTGGCTGCGATTTCAGAGTTCACCACAGACATTCGACATGTGGCAGGCAAACTTAACGTGGTAGCAGACTGCCTCTCTCGCGCTGTGACATCGCCAAAGCGCGAGGAGACAGATTATACTACCTCAGCCGCAGAACTCTTCACTAACGCGGACACATATGCAGCACCAATCAATGCAGGGATAGATTATGCAGCCATGGCAGAGGAACAAAGCAGTGACGCGGACGTGTGCGCACTCCTGTCTGGACCAACAGGGTTAAGGCTGGAGGAAAGGGGTTTACGCGACGACGTGCCCCCCCTAATATGCGATATTTCAACCGGGCGACCTCGCCCGTTAGTCCCAGCCACATGGCGCCGCCGTATTTTCGACTCAATTCACTCCCTCGCGCATCCAGGTGTGCGCGCCTCGGTTAAAATGGTCGCCGAAAAGTTTGTGTGGCCGGGCCTGTGCAAAAACGTAAAAGAATGGGCAAAAACTTGCATTTCTTGTCAGCGCGCCAAAATACACAAACACACAAAAGCCCCTCTGGAGCCTTTTCCAATCCCTGCTAGAAGGTTCGACCACGTTCATGTCGACCTCGTGGGGCCACTACCTTCCTCCCAAGGCTTCACACACCTGTTAACAATGATAGACCGCACCACGCGCTGGCCAGAGGCAGTCCCTCTGGCGTCAACTACAGCGGAGGAAGTCGCTCGCGTTTTTTTGACAAACTGGGTGGCACGTTTCGGCGTCCCATCGGACATCACGTCCGATAGGGGGCCTCAATTTGTCTCAGAGCTTTGGTCAGCCATGGCCAGCAGCTTAGGGGCGACAATTCACCGCACCACCGCTTATCACCCTCAGGCTAATGGGTTATGCGAGCGTTTTCACAGGTCTTTAAAGGCCGCCCTCAGAGCCTCACTAACGGATACAAATTGGGTAAATAAACTTCCCTGGGTTTTATTGGGGTTGCGTGCTGCGCCTAAAGAGGATCTAGACGCCTCTCCAGCAGAATTAGTTTTTGCACAACCTCTCAGACTCCCGGGTGAATTTTTACCAGAGAACCCAGAGCCAAGGCATCTTCCAGCCCCGAGGTTTTTAGGCAGCAACGGACTGGACTGTCTCCCCGGTCTGGCTCATCACTCCTTTCCACGGGTTTTTGTCCCACAGGCTTTAAAGAACGCTGAATTCGTTTTTGTTAGGCATGAAGCTTTAAAATCAACTTTCCACCCACCATACGATGGGCCATTCAGAGTGCTGGAACCTGGTGATAAACACTTTGTGCTTGATTTTGGGGATAGAGAAGAAACAGTCAGCATTGACAGACTCAAACCTGCCTTCTTGTTGAAAGACGAGCCTGCACTGTTGGCGAGAGCACCTCGGCGGGGTAGACCTCCCAAGAGAAAAGACTCAGCCCCCCTGCAGGGAACAATTAACCACTCTCCTCCCCAAGCTGCAGATTCCTTACAGGAAGGTCCCAGCAGGACGCCCAAGCGGACCCACAGCAGTTTCGGGAGAAGATTAAAACCCAGACAGCACAGGGACTGATGCAAACTACTCAACAGTTGTTCACTAATTGTGCTGTAACAATTTAGGACTGACTTGTGATTTTACTATGCTGTTATGATTACCACTGAACTCTCTTAGGAGCATAGCTACTGGAAAGTTTCTTCTGTGGCAAGAGGTAGCAGTTAGTATGTCATAGTAATTATCTTAAACTGTGAATTTTTCTATTGTCCTTTTCTTAGTCGTTTGGGGGGGGGGGGCTGTGGTCTATATTTATCATATATTCCATAACCTACATATGTTGAAGCATGTGAGAATGTTTGGTGATTACATATGGCGACTTCACACCTCAGAACAGGACAAAGGGATCTCAACCGCCAGTGAAGATCAAAGAGTTTCCCAGACACTGCGGTGGAAACTGGAGGAGCTACCCTCACCCCCCAGGGCGAAGAGGGGGAGTACGAAGACAATGGGGGGCTTAAGATAATGAGGGATGTCAGCCTTTGATATGCATGTCTTTTGTTATGTGCAAGTATAAGTTCACAGAGCCGGAGGTATTCGGTCTCTTTTCTTGCTTCTGCTTCTGCACTTAGATGAGACTTGTTAGAGGAGCTGATAATAAACTTTGGTTTATATATCACACCGCCTCGTTCTTCCAAGCTCTTCTACAAGTCTCATAATTTAATATTGTAATGGTTGGTGAAATATATCCTCAGCAATTCATCAGTCCTCCTGCCTTTCCCTTCATATGAAACCAGCTGCATCTGAATTCTAACCACATCTCTTAGCTAAGTGACGCTTCCATTATGGCTCCCATTTCCAGCGGGTTAAAACCATGATAAACGCCAGTGCTTATATACCTCTTATGATTTTTTTCTGCGTTTAAAGTACTTTAATAAACTCATATCTCTGTCGGACAGTCACACTTAGCGAGACACTGTTTGCTGACTGACTGGAAAACTCGTGCGTGCGGGCCGCTTCTAAACTCCGCGCGGATGACGGCCACACGCGTTGTTCGTGTGCGCGCTTGCAGAAAGTCATTGCTTCATATATTTTTATTAATAAAATCATATTGGCTTAGCGTGGCGGTACAATTTCTGGCGAGGCAGGCCGCCACGGAGAAATGTTACCAGAGGAAACCCTGCATAAATCCCCACATCTGACCTTTGACAATGACCTTGACCTCAACCTGGATGCAAACAAACCTGAGGATCATTGTGTGAGAGAGAATTAGAGCAACTGCCTAGAAGTAACAATTTCTACAAAATCTATAAGCTCCTAGATCTCCTGACCTTTGACCCTGACCATGACCTTGAACACAACCTTGATGCAAGCACACCTGATGGTTACTGTGCATGAGGTTTTTTTTTAAGAATTAGGGCAATTGCTTAGGAGAAGTATTGACTTTTCTGAAATCACTTAAGGGCTCAGATCTCCTGACCTTTGACCTTGAGCACAACCTTGATGCAGACCTACGTGAGGATCATTGTGAGTGAGTTTGGTGACCATCAGGACAATTGCCTAAGAGGAATAACAATTCCGGTGAAATGTGAACAAATGGGTGCATCAGCTCCTTTCAGCTTCACTACAATGATCTAAAATTAAGAAAGACTGTCAGATCATTAATGACACTCTAACTTGCTAGCTAAAATTAGCAGATTTAAAACTGATATAGCTCACTTCACTGAGTAAATTAAATCTAAATTTTATGTAAACTTGTTTACTTTAACTGTTGTACCACTGTATCATTTTTAAGTAATTTAGCTGTAACATTTGCAATAGCACTAATAAGATTTGCTAAATCATCGTTCTGCCTAGAGTTTGTGAGTTTGTATTACATAAATTCTAAGTTTGCCTCAGTTAGATACAAGTGTTTTTCATTAACTTAATCTCAGATGTAAATTTAAAAAGTTAATTAGTAGTTAAGCATAGCTCAATAAATGCTACCGTAATTGACTTTGACTATAAGTTTAGCTCTGCTAAAATACTAAGCTTTTTTATGGTGGGCTGCAATATAAACAGACTAAATAACCAGAGAAAAGTAAACTTTGAAAGAAAAAAGCTGTTAGGGTTTCTTCTCTTATTGCTGCTAACAGCAGAAAGAATGTGGAAACACAGACTAAGCATTTTACTACTTGCATGTGCTTAATTGCTCCTTGGCTTAAGGTTTGGATTAAAGCGTCTTGCATTCACACTCACCTCCTTACTTTTGTGTCTGTGATTACCCTGAATTTTATACTAACAAATGTTTGTTTGTTTTTTGTTTTATTTGTTAATAAAACCCTTTTCTTATATAAACTGTTTCAGTTTTAAGAGCTGGATCATAACCAAGCCAACAGAACGTCTTCAGAGGAGGAGGTGGAGTGCTAATTTTGTAGCTAATGATAATTAATTTGATTAACAAAGGTATATTCACAGACTGTATGAGCACATTACACAGGCACAGAAAAGTTCTAATTAGTACTAAGAAACAGGCTGATTAAATAATAGAATTTCATCCTCCTAAACTGAAGCGTACATGCACACAGATTGTGTGTACAGTGTCTCAAAGTAGGCCATATTACAGTGGTGTGAAAAATTGTTTGCCCCCTTCCTAATTTCTCATTTTTTTTGTATGTTTGCCACACTTAAATGTTTCAGATCATCAAACAAATTTAAACATTAGACAAAAATAACACAAGTAAACACAAAATGCAGTTTTTAAATGAAGGCATTTATTATTAAGGGAAGAAAAATTCCAAACCTACATGGCCCTGTGTGAAAAAGTGACTGCCCCCCCCCCACACACACACATCGTTAAAACATAAATTAATTGTGATTTATCACATCTTTGGAAAGCTGAGTTCAATCTCTCTAGCCACACCCAGGCCTGATTACTGCCACACCTGTTCTCGTTCAAGAAATCACTTAAATAGGACCTGCCTGACAAAGTGAAGCTAGATATTATGCTGCGATCCAAAGAAATTCATGATCAAATGAGAAACAAAGTAACTGAGATCTATCAGTCTGGAAGAGTCCTGCTCATGGACTGTTCCAGCTTCTCCCCTCCAGAAGACGTTTCAGAAGCCTTCGGACTAGAACCAGCAGGTTTAGGAACAGTTTCTTTCCAACAGCTGTCACGTTACTGAACTTAGTTCCCCGCTGACTCTCTTACCATCATCTCTTACCATCCTCACCTGTACATAACTGCCCATCTAACTTATTGTACATTATTTGCACATAACAGTACTCTTAACTTTCTGCACTGCTGCATATATTTGCATATATTTGCTTAAATTTGTACATACTGTTAATTACCGTATATACTGCACTGCTGTCCTTTGCACTTCTGATTGGATGCTAAACTGTGTTTCGTTACCTTGTATTCATACATGTGTAATGACAATAAAGTTGAATCTAATCTAATCTAATCTAAAAAGGTTAGCTTTGGGACTTCAGCAAACCACAGTGACAGCCATTATCCACAAATGCCAAAAACATGGAACAGTGGTGAACCTTCCCAGGAGTGGCTGGCCAACCAAAATTACCCCAAGAGCACAGCGATGACTCATCAAGGAGAATGTCCGGCCATCTGTTTGTGACCTCAAGCTGAAGTGCGCTTGGGTTCTGCAGCAGGACAATGATCCAAAACACACCAGCAAGTCCACCTCTGAATGGCTTAAGAAAAGTAAAATGAAGATTTTGGAGTGGCCTAGTCAAACTCCTGACCTGAATCTGATTTTGATGCTGCGGCATGACCTTAAAAAGGCGGTTCATACTCGAAAACCCTCCAATGTGGCTGAATTACAACAATTCTGCAAAGATGAGTGGGCCAAAATTCCTCCACAGCACTGTACAAGACTCACTGCCAGTTATCGCAAACGCTTGATTGCAGTTGTTGCTGCTAAGGGTGGCCCAATCAGTTGTTAGGTTTAGGGGGCAATCACTTTTTCACACAGGGCTATGCAGGTTTGGATTTTTTTTTCTCCTTAATACTAAACACCTTCATTTAAAAACTGCATTTTGTGTTTACTTGTGTTATCTTTGTCTAATATTTAAATCTGTTTGATGATCTGAAACATTTAAGTGTGACAAACATACAAAAAAATGAGAAATCAAGACGGGGGGCAAACACTTTTTCACACCACCGTATTTGTCAAATAACGATATTAAAAATCTCGAAAAGAAAAACAAAGCAGAGATGTTGAGTTCACTGCCTCCAATTAGCATATTCTGGTAAGAATTTGTTTTAGTTCTAGCTTCACAGGTGTTATGTACATATGTAATCAATTTATATCTACAAGGAATACCAGAATTTGGACTCATTGATGGACTTTCAGAACCAACCTCAATTATTTCTTTGTATTGAACAATCAGAGAATAACAACATGCTTACAATCACTGTTAATGGACAATGACAATATAAGATAATCTACAGGATAATTTCAAAGTTTGGGTGTAACGGTATAATAATAATAGAATAAAAGTTTGAAGAGTCTGAATTATTCCTTAATTTTTAAGAAATTAAAGTTCCTTATTAAATTAATTATCTAATTTCACTTGTTAATTAGTCAAAGAATGGCAAATAATTTGTCATTGTTGTGCATAAGTTCTGAAGGCACACATGCACAACAGCAAATTATGTATTTACAATTTTTTTTTGGACAATTAAGAAGTTAAATAATGTCCCACAAAATGTGAACATACCAGGGCACCCTGGTTTAAAAACACTGGCCTAAAGTGCAGCATTAACAGATTTAGCTTTTTCATAAAGGAATGGTATTATTTTCTGGCTGAAGTGAGTATGAGAAGGAACTTCATACCGGGGCTCAATTTCCTTCAGCATGTGTTTAAACCCAGTGTTCTCAACAGCTGAATATGGACTTAGATCCACTGCTATAAAAAACACCAATAGCATTTGTTATTGCTTTAGCTCGATGTGAAGAGCCCTGCAGAGGCTGTCTAAATGCCGCTGGAAGCTGTGCTTGTACTGCGCTAGTTTTTTTCATGCTGCACTGATATTTATGTTCGTATGGTGAAGTTTCAAATGAGTTAACAAGTTTGACATACGGCCAAAAGCATATCCGATCTCCACTAAACAATACTGTCACACTGCTTTCGTCTTATCCGCTTGCCTTTGTCCGTTTACATGTTTCACCAGAAAGCTGAAGTGTTCCCAAACAGGAAATGACAGAAGAGGGTCTTCAAGCTTTGGCTTCGCCTTAGCATTATCGCTAGCCATGATGTTTGTTAGCAAGAGGCTGGGCTGCACTGTAGTTGTTTACAGAGTGCAAGGCACACTTCCTATTCCCCCATCACTCAGTATGATCTATGTGGAACCTCGGTACATCTCTGTACCATACCAAAGGTGCTGTACTGAAAAATCTGAATCCGAATACATGTACCGTTACAACCCTACTCATTTCTAATTCTGTCCCTCCTAATCACTCACAATAACAATCTTAGCATCTTCAACTCTGCCAGCTCCACCTTCTGTCAGTGCCACTGTCTCCAAACCATGGCTCTTAGCAGGTCTCACTGCTGTCTTGTAAAGCTTCCCTTTGACTCTAGCTTCTATCCTGTCACAAATCACCCCTGAGACTCATCTTCACTCCCTCCACCCTGCCTGGATTCCTCTTTACCTCTCTTGTGCACTGTCCATTGCTTTGGATGGCTGACCACAAGGTATTTAAACCCACCTATCTCCACTACCTCTACTTCTTGCATCTTCACCATTAGCCCTGCCTCCTTCTCATTCACACACATGTATTCTGTCTTGCTTCTACAGTGCATACCTCCACCTCTCCAGGTTCTCTTCCACCTGCTCCCTACTCTCACTACAGCTCACAATGTCATCTGCAAACATCATGGTCCACGGAGACTCCTGCTTGGCCTCATCTGTCAGCATGTTCATCATCATGGCAAACAAGAAGGGGCTCAGAGCTGATCCTTGATGTAATTCCACCCCCATCTTAAATCCATCTGTCACTCCTACAGCATACCTCACCACTGTCTTGCTATCCTCGTACATGTCCTGCACCACTCACCCTCACATACTTCTCTGCCACTCCTCATACAGACTTCTTCACACAATACCACACTTCCTCTCTTGGCACATTATCATATGCTTTCTCTAGATCTCTAGATCGGGGATGGGCAACTGGTGGACCGCGGGCCTCCCCCGATGTCGTCCTCTACAGCCAACCAGTCCATTTCCAAAAATCAATTATTTATTTATATTGTGGGCACCCAGCACAATGCAGACTGATAATATTCACACTCAGCAGGGATTGCATACGAACAGAGAGCCCTAGGAGGACAACCAGAACAATGACTATTGTTATACATCCCCGGTGTAAGGAGAGGAATTCCGGCGCCAGTTAATCACGCGATTGACATGTATTTACTGATATGTATATAAACATGCAAATGTGCCATGCATTCTCTCTTGTCTGTATAAAAGAGCTGACTTTACATGCCTCATTACAGCGCACTCACAAGAGCACGCACGCACACACACACACAGCACAGCGCACAGCGCTGCTGTGTGTCTCATGATGATGGAGGAATAAAACTCTTAAACCTTCAGCTCGCTGTGTCTCGCCTGAACTTATTTTGTTCCTCCACACTGGTGACCCTTGATGAAGAATGGAACACGAAGCGAACACCCCGGAGACGACCCGGATGGAAAGCCCCAGCACGCGTCATGGTGCAACCCTCGCCTGATCTCTTCCCTCCACACTGGTGACCTGACGAGGGAGAATGACCGGCTGCTCCCTCTCACCGCGCTGTGGACACAGAGGACCAGAGAATGCCTGCAACCTCTTCATCCTCACCGGAGCGCAGCGCTGGGACCAAAAACGCACCATGAACGATACGAGTGAACGAAGGAAGCAGCCTGAACGGGGACAATCATCGACGCCGACTGCGCTAATTTCCACCAAGCTCCCCAACTCTGACTAAACTCCAGACAGCGGACCCGCCGCGCACAGAAGACGCACTCAGCAGGATTACGAGGACAGCACAACTGCCAGCTATATGGTCACTGCGCCAGGCGCGCGCCACGCACCAGGGACAAACCGGCTCCACAGACTGATACAGCATCCTCAGCTACTGCACATGCCCAAGAAAAATGGCCGATCACCACCCTTGGTACCTTCAGGGCTGCTCGCGCACCTGGAGCGGACTTGCAGCCCGCACAGGGGACTTTGTATGGGTTTCCAGCCACGGCGCACAAGGGGAATTTAGCCGATTGCTTTCCCCGATGACTTTAGGGCTGCTTCCCGCACCTAAAGCCAAACTGCCGAGTCCCTGACACAGCTTCAGTTTATCACAGCCGCTACGCATCCTCAGGGAATTTGGCCGCTTGCCTTCCCCACATCCTAGCTGGATCAAGCCGCGAGAGAAGTCAGAGATATAATTTTTTTTTTTCACAGCTGCTGTGGACCTCTGCCAGGCTTAACGGGAAAGTCCCTCCCCATCGCAGATCCACACGCAATTTTTGCACAGCCCAGACATCTTTGATGTCCCGGGCCGGCACTGCTTACTCCCACCCCCTCCCCCTCTTCCTGCACAGAGCTTTTCCCGCACCTCGCTCCCTAAGCCAACCGATCGCCGTCTGGTTCCATTACGCACGATAACACACCGGCCCGTGCGCCCACGTTCTACGGCCGTTCAACGTGCTGGAACTCGTAGTGGAGCACACCGCCCTTCCCACCCCTCCCCCGTCCCCCCCACGGACTGACATGCCCTCCGACAGTTCTACTGGAGCTGGAGCCAAACGATGGGGGGGAGGGGTCACAGCCCCTTCTGACCGTTCTGGGGGGAGCTGTGTGGGCACCCAGCACACGTGTGGGCACCCAGCACAATGCAGACTGATAATATTCACGCTCAGCTGGGATTACATACGAACAGAGAGCCCTAGGAGGACAACCAGAACAATGACTGTTGTTATACATCTCCGGTGTAAGGAGAGGAATTCCGGCGCCAGTTAATCATGCGATTGATATGTATTTACTGATATGTATATCAATATGCAAATGTGCCATGCATTCTCTCTTGTCTGTATAAAAGAGCTGACTTTACATGCCTCATTACAAAGCACTCACAAGAGCACACACACGCACACACACACAGCACAGCGCTACTGTGTGTCTCATGATGATGGAGGAATAAAACTCTTAAACCTTCAGCTTGCCGTTTCTCGCCTGAACTTATTTTGTACCTCCACAATGTCCCGTTTGAACGTATTTGGAACTGCATTCTTAAATGCAGTTATAAAGTCCACCAGCAGAGGAAGCTCTAATCACAACCTAGGTGCCGCTCTGTGAGTGGTCAAGCCAGAGTGAGCAAGAGTGAGGCAGCCCCAGATAGAGAGAGCAGTGTGCCCCAGAGTATGTCTTTTAAGGTGTGTATGTGTTGCATGCTGAGGCCGCATTAATAGGCTGTGAACTGCAATAAATGTACAGAGTAGGCTGCTTTTAAACAACAATAAATGCTGAAAGGCAAATTTATATAAGAAACGACAAATTTATGACAGAAAAAACACTAGAAAAAAAACCAGTACAACTAAAAAGTTATAAATTTTTAAATAAAATGATGCAAATTTATCAGTAGAAGCTTGCACATCTAATACCAAAATAAAATACAGATTTGAAAAAAAAAGGCTAATTTAAACTTGGAATGTAGCACATTTATCAGTAAAACCATTTTTTACTTTGATCATACTCTTAATATTTTAAAAGCATTTTTCATCATCGCCATACTTTCTTTTCTTCTTGGCTTTTTTTGTTAACTACCGTCCGGAATTTCTCTTTTCTCATCATTTTGATGGAGAGTTTTAAAAATTAGGTCATGATATAAATTCATCAATAATTTTAATTCATCCATCCATCCATCCATCCATCCATCTTCTTCCACTTAATCCTTTTGTAATATGATAAAACACATTAGCTTTTATTTTCATTTGCAGTTTGTTTTAATTGCAAAACGTTTGACTTTGATATAAATCTGGCCCTCGGGAGTGAAGAAAAAATTTGTGGCCCTCACTACCATCAAGTTGTCCATCCCTGCTCTAAATCCACAAATACACAGCTCAATTCATCATAACTGCAACTCCTGTTTTTTCCATTCAACTTTGTTCCTAAAACATTTCAGCCTTTCTGCCAGACCTCCTCTTACAACAAGATAAGAAAGGATCCCATCATACTCTGCCCACATCCTCACCTTCGCTTTCTTTTCCAGGCGGCTGGTAGAAAGAGAGACCGAGGGAGATGATGGCGGCGGCCTCCAAAATGATGAGTGTAACGTCCTGTAAGGCTTCCCACACAAGCTCCAGGAAAGTCTTGGGCTTCTTTGGCGGGATGAAGTTTTGACCGAAGGCTTGGTGCCGGCGCTCCAGGTCTGCTGGATCCCCAGAGAGACCTGGAAGATGGAAAGGGAGAGAGGGTGAGGCAGAGAAAGACACAAGGTGAAGAAAGGTTGAAAGAATGAAAATCTTTCTGTAAATACACACACAGTACACAAACATCAATCTGTCTTTTTTCCATTTATTCAGGGTCACAGAGTGGGTTGGAGCCTATTCCAGCTATCAGTGGGCCAAAGGCAGGGTTCACTCTGGACAGTTAGTCCATCACGATGCCAAAGAACCATTCGTTCTCACAACCACACCTACAGCCAATTTAGACAGTCACTAATTAACAAATGAGCATGTCTTTTGACTTGCAGTTTTCAAAGAATACATCCTTTGGAGGATTTTGAAACAAATATTGGAAATGTCAGAAACATAAACAAACCGTAGATGATTTTTTTTCTTTAAACAATATCCAAGCTGAGGCAAGTAGTTGGAGTAGTGGGTCCTGTCTGCAAATCCAACTGCCCCTCCAGTATGTCCATGTTCTAACTCGTAAACAATTAAAGCTAGGGGCGCCAATCTTGGTTGAACAAATTCACCTTTGAGCCCTCACCTGTGGCTATGTTTCTGGTTCCAAAGGTCAAGGTCACAGGGTCAACATGGATCTGCGACTCTGTTGAGTGTAATTCTAGTTCATTTGCTGGAAAGAAAAACTTTTTTATGTGAAGCAAAAGTGTTGTGTAGTTAAGAATTTTACACTAAGTTGTTCAGCACAGGATAACTGGTATTTTGATTTGTTTATCAGTACTGGACATAATAAATAACACTATCGTAAATGTGTTTTTAGTCATCAAGTTGTTATTTTACCCAAAAGTCATCACAGGCAAAACAAAAGGTCAATAAAGAGTAGCTCCATTATTTCTTAGACCTGCCAACAAACAACGGAAAAAACAAGCGACATGTTTTAGTTAAAGGTTGTGCAAAATGAAATTTTCTCAGATTATAACCTTATGAAATACATCCATAGGTAACATACAATGGGGGAAATAAGTCTTAAACTTGTCAACATTTTTTAGTACATATGTATACTGTAATTCTAATGAGGCCACTGACTTAAACATCTTTTTTTTTTTTTTTACCAGACTTTGGTATTAACTCAAGAATGATGTCATACAAGATGTTTGTTGTATGACACCTTGTAACAAAAAAAAAACTTTTCTTAGCCGCTCATAAAATACTTACCTGGCTGATATTAGTTTAGACAGATAGGAAGAAGAGCTACTTTCTAATGACTCATGGAGTTCAGCTGATTCCTTGCCTTGCCATGCCTTAGAGCAGGGGTGTCCAACCATGTGCCATGGAGAGCCAAGACCCTGCAGGTTTTCTCTTCTACCCAGTCTCTTCAGCAGGTGTTTTCACTTATCAGCAATCAGTGGGAAGAAGTTCACTGAAATCTGCTGTTGAAGACACTGGTTGGAGGTAAAACCTGCAGGGTCTTGGCTCTCCATGGCACATGGTTGGACACCCCTGCCTTAGAGGTACTGATTTTTCTAATATGTACAACACTGTTCAAGATTCAAGATTACTTTATTGTCATTCAGCACTACATCAAAAGAGCAGTGTAGAATGAAATTACGTTGCAATCTTCTCCTTCTTTTAGATTTGATTGGCGGTTGGCAACCAGCCTACAGGTGCATTACCGCCACTGACTTGATTATCATCACTCTATATCTTTGTATAAGGAGTACGTTGCAATCGGTCCCAATAAAAACATACACAATAAAAGTGCTTCATTCCACTTTATTACACATAAATTATTTATGGACTTTAATGTTTTGATTTCTTTATACAGTATGTATGACTTTCATGAGTTGCATAATAATAATAAAAATGGTTTGCATTTATATAATGCCTTTCAAGAAACCCAGAGAGCTTTACGATGAAAATCCATTATTCATTCACTCCACAAACAGTCGCAGTGGTAAGCTACTACTGTAGCCACAGCTGCCCTGTGGCAGACTGACGGAAACGTGGCTGCCAATCCACAACAATGACCTCTCCGACCACGACCGAACATTTATACACATTCATACCCAGTGTCATGGACACTGGAGGAAAGGTGGGTAAAGTGTCTTGCCCAGGGACAGGATAGCTGGGGAGAGTGGAATTTGAACTACCAATGCTCTGGTTATTGGATGACCCGCTCTACCTCCTGAGCCACTGCCACTCACATTTCCCTCCTCTGTTCCATTTTTGCTGAGCACCAAACTAGAGTTCCACTTTTATATGGTCTTTGGCATGATCCGGCCGGGACTTGAACCCTGACCTCCTGGTTGTGGGACAGATGCGCTACCCCTAGGCCACCACTCCGGTGAAAAGCATGTCACATTCGATACTTATTTCCCCCACTGTATAAACCATTAAGCTATTAAAACACTCACTCACTCAGAAAGAGACATTATTGGACTGCCAATTCCAGGCTACTCTGAAAACAGATCCTGCCTTCAGTTCCCTTCCCATCATAGTCCTAGTGGCTGTGTTATCAATGTAGTACACCCCCACGGTCCTGCATGTTTTTACTCAAACTGTGTGCACATCACTGTCTTCCTTCCAGAGCACAGAGCGATAACAGCCCGTAGAGTATCCACTCACAGCTGAAGATCTATGCAGCCTGTTAGTATCAGAGCTAATGGTAGAGCTATACGCTGAATTAAAACAAAGTTTGGGTTTCACTGGGAAGCTGATTCTTAGGGATGCTACTGTTCCCACTATTGAGCCATGCTTCAGACCACAACACTTAAGTAAATAATTTAAATATTTAAACAGTGAGGCTGAATAATCTAAGATTATGGCTGCTGATGCTGCTGTTACCTTCCCACTGATCGACATGTTACTGAAAGAGGAGAAGACTTGTCTGCTTTGTTTGCTATCAAGGGCTGTATTGGTACTCGTGGAACTGATGCTGCCCTGCTGTTTATAAAATTGCTGGCTGTGGTGACACAAGCCATCACAATCTAATGCAGTTGGTTGGTACTTGTGATTGTCGTAATTGCGTCAAAACCTTTACCCAAGCAGATCAGGGGTTCAAGAATCAATGAGCAGGCTGAAAACTGACCACATGAGACAGCGGGACACAGGAGGAGAACACAAGTTCACGTACAGCATCTCAATTAAAAAAAAAAAAACATTGCTACTACTAGTACTACTACTACTACTACTACTAATAATAATAATAATAACAAATGCCGAGCCCCTGACTTTATTCATTACCCTCATGTAACATTGAATTTGACACCTCTAGTCGAAATCAATCCTGAGATCAAAATTACACATACTAATGATTAATGCTTCCAAAAGCTGTTAGTGCAACACACATACCTAAAATTACCTCTTTCCCCATAACTGAATAACTGCTGTAAATTCTGTTAATTTTGAGTTTTATTTTGAGCAATATGACTCCAAACTGCAAATGTGCACACACAAAACCCAAGTGAACACAAGGCAAACCAATTTGCACAGTGACACATTCACAATATGAGTCATGTTTTGTTCTTTTTTTTGTTTTTAAATAACATTCTAAATTAGTATCTTTTTTGTGAATTAGTCACCAATTCAGTGGTTCCAGGTCCAATTTTATTCAGGAACATATAGGTAGAATTTGTAATGACACACACCTAAGACTCGCTCTCTAACAGAAACTAAAACTTTATCTAAAGTCTTTCAACCCCTGTCTCCCTACAGTCATTGTCACCCTCCTCTCCCCTCAAACCTTGCCCGTCCGTGATTCAGTTTCCATGGTGACCAGGAAATCAGGTCCACAGCTTCCTGTCACTGGCAGGCTTCTGCCCAGCAACAGGTGATGTCATTTGTCCAACGTGGTAAGTTTGAAGCACAGCTTATTTCCTTTTTTTTTTTTTACCTTTTTTGATTGGCTGCTGAGGATGGAGAACCGCAATTTGTATGCAGTGGTTGGCCAAGATTGGTGACTACCTTTGAGTCCATCTGCCCGTGTGTGTTTGGAGAGATCATGGTCCTGTGTGCTTGCTGTGGGGAGTCATGTGAAGCTCCCCATGTTGCCCAAGAGTTGAGTAGCAATATGACATTCAACAGGCTTCAGGTCACGATGAGGTGGGGAGAAACAGGAAGAAGGTGAGAAAAAACAGGTGATCTTATGCTGAGTAATCATAAGGAGCTGTATCCCCTTTTCATTTAGGCCCTCCCTCTCGCTTATCCACTCCTTTAGCTCTTCCTTTTCTCCTCATCCTTTCCCACAGCCTCTCTCTCTCCCATCAGCTCTCTCCTCCTCCTCCTCTCTTTTTCTCCCTCTCTCAATCTCCCCTTGATGTGTCCTTGACAATGCGGCAAGCTATTCTAGCTTTTCCTTCTCACCCCTCACCCACCGCCACCATCACCACACACATACTTTCTCTTACACTGTCTTTCTCATCATTTCTTCTCCTTTTCTGTCTTGTCAGTGTGAATGTAATAGTCTCATACTGCAGTGCTAGAGTATCCATATTGTCTGTGTGTGTATGTTGGGGGAGGGGGAATCCCCCTCTGTACGGTTGTAACTCCTCCTCCACCCCCTTCCCGTGCATCATATTACAGATGATGTTCAACATCAACTGCATCATAACATACTCTCTGTGTATATGCATGTGCTGTGTTTACCCATGGCATGCATTTATTAGTATAGCACCGTGTATATGTACCAACAGTTTCCCATCTGATGTGTCAATCTTCATTCCGATTGTGTGACAGGATTGATTGTGACTAAACAAAAACACGCACGAGAAGCAGCTTTTGTTTCTGGAGCAGAAAAAAAAATATGTCTCAAGCCACAAGTCTGAGCAGACAGTTTTCCAGTAACAGTGTTGAATTTCTACAAGGTGGGGCCATCTTTCTCCATCCATGTTTGCACTTTGGCTGCTTTGTCGCATCAGATGACACCATATGTGATTTGTGAAAGCCAGCACAGTGCAAAAGAAGATGGTCCAAGAGTGTGGAGAGCAGCATTTGTGTGTGTGTACGAGCGTGCACATGTGTGTGTGTGCTGTTTGCCAACTGCATTTTGTAGGGACATCTGCAGATACATGATTCTGCGTGAGAGTGTGTGTGATGGAACCTGGTGCACTGATTCCTGGCCAGCTCACAGTATCAAATTAACAACACTCAACACAGACTTACAGTAATTCAACACCCACCAACCTTCACACTCTTTCTCCATCTCTCTCTCTCTCTCTCTCTCTCTCTCTCTCTCTCTCTCTCTCTCTCTCTCTCTCTCTCTCTCTCTCTCTGTCTCTCTCACTCACTCACTCACTCACTCACTCACTCACTCACTCACTCACATACATCTCAAAGACTTGCTTACACTCAAAGCTCTCTCCTTCCTCCTTTCACCCCTCAGTGTCCCTCACCATCTCCATCTCACAGTTCTCAGTCATCCTTCTCTTGCGGACTTTCCAAGCCAACTTCTCTCTGCTGTTGTGTTGCTAGGTTACAAAGTAGTTGAAGGAGTGGGCGTAGTGTTGTACCACACCCCTGGTACACCATGCACATGGTAAAAGCACAGCAATAATTATTCTACCCATAGCAGCAGATTTAAATTTCTGGTGTCATCTTATCAACTTGTTCTGTGTTTGAGAGAGACAGTAATGCTTTAAAACATTTAATGGATAAATTTATGAGCAAGGTCAATCTCCTGACATTTAATAAAATTCTAAAAATTCTCCTTTTTAATTATATTTTTTCAATTTTGACATAAAATGTAATGTTTACCTGTACCTTATACCTGTCTCCTGCAGTGTACACAAACATACTGTAAATATGCAAATTAGTCTTTTCTTTTGCCTGCGGCTCTGGCGTAAATGCCAATTTGACTCTGCTCAAAACTCTAAAACTACTCTACATTACATAATGACAAATTCTGAGGCTGGGGTAAGGTCACCCTAACATTTGGAGCTGTAAACCAAAGGTGACAATTACGGACTTCCGGTTATGGCTGCCACGTAGGACGGACGTGTCTCGCTCTGCTCTGCTCCTGGAGAAAAAAATCGGCAAATAACTCTCTCATTTGGGACAGAACGTATCCCAGCATTTGGGCGAGGATATGTCGGCGAAGCCTAAGGCTGGAAAACCAGGAAAAGGAAAAAGCGAGCCGCCGAAACAGTCCAAATTAACGGACTTTCAGGTCTGTGACGCAGCAAACAAAACTCCATATATGGCGGAGGAGGCTGGCAACGGTGCGATTTCTGCGGGGAATGGCGCAGATGCGCTGATGGCTGCCATGAGTTCAATGAGAGCGGACTTTTCCTCTAGATTTGATGGGATTATGACAGCGTTGGAAGGAATAAGAAAGGAATTGGGTGACTGTGTAGAACGAACGGCGCAGATGGAGCTCCGTCTCGCTAGTGCTGAAGATGACGTCACCCGTCTTCAATTAAAGGTGCGCACTTTGGAGAAAAAAAAATAAATCTCTGGAAGATAATATTTTGGATTTGGAATCTCGGTCGAGACAGAATAATTTGAGGCTGGTGGGTCTTCCAGAGGAATCAGAAGGTCGGGACGTATGTTCCTTTCTGGAAAAGTGGATTCCGGAGGTGCTGGGCAGCGAGGAGTTGCAATCAGCAGTGGTTCTGGAAAAAGCACATCGTATTGGCCCACGGAGAGATAAGGGACCGCCGAGGACCTTAATTATGAAGTTTCTTAGCAACAGAGACAGGATGAAGATCTTCAATGCTGCACGTGCTAAAGGAGAGATTAAACACCAGGACCAGCAGGTGCGGTTCTACCCAGATTTGGCCACAGGAATCCAGCAATTGAGGAAGCAGTTTGATCCCGTACGTAAGGAGCTGCGCAACCTTGGGATTCGTCATGGTGTAATCTATCCTGCGAGACTGCTGACCACGTATGAGGGCAGAACCCACATCTTCAAGACCCCAGAGGAGGCGCAGGAGTTCATCAAGAAGATCAAAGAAGAAGAAGAGACTGGTGGGAGCTAAGCATGAACAAAATATAAGGTAGAATAATTAAGCATTTGCACAGGCATCTGACTGACTTGAAGTAAATAGTAAGTTTACAAAATATAGATTGTATTATATATTAAAAAAACAAAACAAAAACAAAACAAACAAAAAAACAAAAAAAAAAACAAAAAAAAAACAAACTATGATGTACAAAGTTGTTAAAAATTTTGGAGTTAAGTTGGAAAACTACAGAGGAGAGTTAATGTTACGTCATTAAAAGCAGTAGAGTTAGGGTGATTGGGAGGATGAAGAAGGAGTGGCTTAGGCTGTTCCCCGTGGGTGTGGAACGGTCGATGGCTATATCGGGAGACAGAATTTTTCTTTTGATTTTGGGGGGTTTGCCACAAGTGTGGGAAGGGGAAATTTGTTTGTGTGTAGTTTGTAGGATGAATGTTCAACCACTCATGTTTTTGCTTCTCTGTATGAGCATGTTTACACTGCAAGGTAATCCCAAACTCTCTATTGATCATGGACCAAAGTGTTAATCTTAATTTAACTTCATGGAATTGCAGAGGTCTACAAAATTTAAAAAAAACTTAAACAAGTTATGAATAAAATAAAGGACATGGGTTCAAGAATTGTGTTTTTACAAGAAACTCATCTGATAGAGGAGGATGTTAAAAGAATTAGGAGTAGATGGCAGGGAAGTGTATTCACCTCTTCATTTTCATCCCGAGCCAGGGGAGTTATGACTCTCATACATAAATCAGTTCCTTTTCAGGTGAAAAATGTAATTGGAGACAAATTTGGAAGATATGTAATCATTCAAGGTTCTTTGCTATTAGAAAATATAAATCTTGTGAACTTATATGGTCCCAATATAGATGATCAGAAGTTCTTTGCTAATTTATTTCTCATCTTATCATCACTTACAGGGCAATATATAATAGCAGGGGATTTTAATTGTACATTGAATCCAGGTGTGGATAGATCAACAGGACTGGATTGTACGCACATTGGATGTAGGATGACTATTAATCATTTTATGAAAGAATTGAGATTGTTAGATATATGGAGAGAAATGAAACCACAAGTTAAAGCCTATTCTTGTTATTCCAGTACCTACAAGACATTCTCACGTATTGATTATTTTTTGATTTCCACAGAATTAAGGTCCAAGATTCAAAACTGCTTTTATGATAACATCGTGATCTCTGATCATGCACCCTGTTGTCTAATATATGTAGATAAAAAATTGACAAAGGAATCAGGTAGATGGCAATTTCAGCATAAATGGCTTCAGGATGAGGAATTTGTCAAGTATATAGAAAAACAGATAGACGAGTTCTTTGACATCAATACTACACAAACATCAGCATGTGTAAAGTGGGAGGCTTTCAAAGCTTTTATTAGGGGACATATTATTAGTTATACAGGATCAAAATCTAAGAAGACTCGAGAGGAGAGAGCTAAATTGGAACATAAAATAAAAAATCTTCAGGAAAAAGTGTATGCAGGGAGTGACCCAAGGTTGGAGAATGAATTACTGATTTTGAGAGCTGAATACGACAAAAAATCAGCGAATAGAGCTGCCTCGAGTCTTCTAAGATTGAAACAATCTTTTATGAACAAGGTGAAAAATCAGGAAAATTATTAGCATGGCAGATTAAACAATTGGAAATTAAAACACCAATTACCAGTATTATAAGTAAGGGACAGGTAGTTATAGATCCTTTAGAAATTAATAGAGCCTTTAGAGATTACTATGAAAAATTATATGATACCAAAAATGAACCTGATTTAACAAAACTAAATGGGTTTTTGAACGAACTATCTATACCGTGTATTCCAAATGAAAACAGGGAGATATTGGAGTCTAAAATTAGTCAAGAAGAAGTTGGGCTAGCCATTGATAATATGAAATCAGGAAAAAGTGCAGGACCAGATGGTCTTCCAGTTGACCTTTATAAAAAATTTAAGAATAAATTAATAAAACCTTTTTTGGAAATGGTTTTAGAAGCATTTCAAAATAATAATTTACCATCATACATAAATAATGCCTTAATTATACTGCTGCCAAAACCAGGTAAGCCCTCTAATAAATGTGAAAATATGAGACCAATAAGCCTATTAAACGCCGACCTTAAGATAATCTGTAAAATTTTAGCAAGACGAATACAAGAAATTTTACCAAATATTATTAATCGAGATCAGAATGGCTTTATAAAGGGTAGACAAGGCTTCCATAATGTAAGAAGACTATTTAATATTATTTATTTTAATAAAGAAGCACCGGATACAGCTCTCCTATCATTGGACGCCGAAAAGGCCTTTGATAGAGTTGAATGGCCCTTTCTTTTTGAAGTCCTACAAAGGTTTGGACTTGGAAATAATTTCATAAAATGGGTTAAAATAATATACAATAATGCTACAGCAGAAATCCTAACAAATAACAATATTTCAAAACCAATAAAAATCAATAGAGGATGTCTACAAGGCTGTCCACTTTCACCTTTACTGTTTACTATGGCAATTGAACCTTTAGCGATAGCGATACGTTTACATTCACAAATATATGGAATTAAAGTTGGACCAACAGAACATAAAATCTCCCTGTACGCCGATGATATAATTTTGTTTATGTCGAATCTAAAAAAATCAATTCCAACCTTGTTGAATTTAATAAAGAATTTTGGGGAAATATCAGGATATAAAATAAATAAAACTAAATCTTCAATATTAATGCTAAATGAGACCCAGAGAAATTACCCAGCCCCTGAGGTAAATCAATTCAATGTTGTAAATCAGTTTAAATATTTAGGAATCCAAATTATGCCTAAGCTAGAAACAGTCGCCAGTGTCAACTATGAAGCCTTAATGTCAGATATCAGTGAGTTAACTCAGAGATGGATGTCACTACCAATGTCGATGATCGGGAGAATCAATATACTTAAAAGTAATATTTTACCTAAAATACTTTATTTATTTCAATACATTCCCTTATCACCACCTTTAGATCTATTCTCAAGAATAAAAAAAAAGTTAGTGGAATTTATATGGAACAACAGGAGGGCTAGATTACGTTTGTCTTTATTATATTTACCATTTGATCGTGGAGGTCTGAAATGTCCAAATTTTATGTTGTATTATTGGTCGGCACAACTGAGGTCTATGACATATTATTTTTCATCAAATGATCTCCCTCACTGGACTGAAATGGAATCATACAATTTACCTTTACCTCTTCCCATATTCATATACTCAGATTCGGCAAAAAAATTACAAAAACAAGTTAAAAATCCATTTGTAAAGCATATGATCAAAATATGGTGTGAAGCTAAAAACTATTTAAAAGAACCACAGTTATTGTCACAATTTAGTCCAATATGGGGTAATCAATATTTTAAACCAGGGAGAGCGGACGCTGTATTTAAAGTATGGAATTTAAAAGGGATACAAAAGATTCAGGATTTATATTTGCCATGTGCAGACAACATAATGTCTTTTGAAGAGCTGAGGATCAAATTTAATCTCAATAGAACACATTTTTTAAAATATCTTCAACTTAGAAACTTTATTCGATCAAATCAAAATAAAGCTCTCACTCGACCTATTTATTCATCCTTGGAAAAAATGATGATGAAAGATAGTAAAAGAAAGGGTATTATTTCAGAGTTTTATAACTCATTGACACTATCTTCAAGTGAAAATTCACTGAAAAGATTAAACTACTGGAAAGAAGATCTGCAAATTGAAATTTCAGAGGAACAATGGGAATTGGCTTGTACAGAAGCTCAAACCAAATCAATAAATGCACGCCTTAAATTGATACATTTCAAATGGTTAATGCGGATGTATGTTACACCGGAGGAGTTAAATAGATATAACAAAAATATACCAGATACATGCACAAAATGCATGGAAAGTAAAGGAACCCTATTTCATTGTTTATGGGAATGTAGATTAATAAGAATGTTTTGGGAAGAGGTGAGGGTAACAATTGAAAAAATAATCTCAAAACAAATCATATTGAATCCTAAACTGTTTTTGTTGGGTCTGTACCCAGAAAAGCATAATTTTAATAAAAGTGAAAGAACATTCATAGACCTCAGTTTGCTTAATGCCAAAAAATGTATTGCACTATTATGGAAAAAGACTCATAGACCAGATGTGACTCAGTGGTTAAGACAGATGTTAACAAACCTTCCATTAGAAAGAATAACATATATACTAAAATCAAAGGAAATTGTGTTTGAGAATATATGGAGACCTTTTATTGATTATGTAAAAAATTTAAACATAACTCTTGAAGAAGAAGGTGAATGATGTGTGTGGACCTTGTAAATTCCAAACTGGTGAACATAATATGTATACTTATGTATTGGATTGTCTAGACTAAACAGAGGAGCATTGTTGAAGACTTGATTTTGTTGGTGGTTGTTGGTGTTTTTAGTGCATTTTTTTTTTTTGTAGTACTTTAGTGTTAGTGTTTGATTGTTTGTATCATGTTTGTTAAAAAAAAAAAAGGTTCAATAAAGATATTGTGGGAAAAAAAAGGTGACAATTACAGTGTTGCCTACAAGACAACAAATCGGTTTTGCATATTGTATTCTTCAACAACTATAACAACAGTGTTTGGCATAAAGTACCATATGCTAACACAAAACTATAATCATATCACATTAACACATTCCTAAGGATGCAATAATTCTTAGACTAAAACTACAACACAAACATCCACAGTATTATACCATTCCCTTGTTATATGGTGAAATGTACTTATTGTGACATGCCAGTTAGCTATGTTAATGATTAGTTAAATGTGCTAGTCTGGTGAAAGCTGCAATTTTTGTGACAATTAAAATAAAGAGTGAATTTGACATACATCATGTTTTTTTTCCACAATATTTTTATTGAACCTTTTTTTTACAAACATGGAACAAACAATCAAACACTAACACTAACTAACTAACTAACCTGCACTTATATAGCGCTTTTCTAGTCACAAAGACCACTCAAAGCGCTTTCACTAATACTAACCCTCTATTCTAAGGGCCTATAGGAAACAGATATCTAGGGACAATTTAAAACAGCCAATTAACCTAACATGCATGTCTTTGGATTGTGGGAGGAAACCGGAGCCCCCGGAGTAAACCCACGCAGCACAGGGAGAACATGCAAACTCCACACAGAAAGGTTCCAACCCCTGCCAACCTGGGGATTCGAACCAGGAACCTTCTAGCTGTAAGGCAACAGTGCTAACCACTGCACCACCGTGCTAACACTAAAGTAATTTAAAAATAAAAAAAAATACACTAACTACAAAAAAAATGTACTAAAAACACCAACAACCACTAACAAAGGCAAGTCATCAACAATGCTCCTCTGTTTAGTCTAGGTAATCTATTACATAAGTATACATATTATACATTCACCAATTTGGAATTTGCAAGGTCCACACACATCATTCACCTTCTTCTTCAGAAGTTATGTTTAATTTCTTTACATAATCAATGAAAGGTCTCCATATATTCTCAAACACATTTTCCTTTGATTTCAGTATATATGTTATTCTTTCTAGTGGAAGGTTTGTTAACATCTGTCTTAACCACTGAGTGACATCTGGTCTATGAGTCTTTTTCCACAGTAGTGCAATACATTTTTTGGCATTAAGCAAACTGAGGTCTATGAATGCTCTTTCACTCTTATTAAAGTTATGCTTTTCTGGATACAGACCCAACAAAAACAGTTTAGGGTTCAATGTGAATTGTTTTGAAATTATTTTTTCAATTGTTACCCTCACCTCTTCCCAAACCATTCTGATTTTTCTACATTCCCATAAACAGTGAAATAGGGTTCCTTTACTTTCCAAACATTTTGTACATGTATCTGGTATGTTTTTGTTATATCTATTTAACTCCACTGGTGTAACTTACATCCGCATTAACCATTTAAAATGTATCAATTTAAGACGTACATTTATTGATTTGGTTTGAGCTTCTGTACAAGCCAATTCCCATTGTTCCTCTGAAATTTCAATTTGCAGGTCTTCTTTCCAATAATTCAGTCTTTTCTGTGAGTTTTCACTTGAGGATAGTGTCAATGAGTTATAAAACTCTGAAATAATACCCTTTCTCTTACTATCTTTCATCAAAATTTTTTCCAAGGATGAATAAATAGGTCGGGTGAGAGCATTATTTTGATTTGATCGAATAAAATTCCTAAGCTGAAGATATTTAAAAAAAAATGTGTTCTATTACGATTGAATTTGATCCTCAGTTCTTCAAAAGGTCTTCTTTCCAATAATTCAGTCTTTTCTGTGAGTTTTTTCACTTGAGGATAGTGTCAATGAGTTATAAAACTCTGAAATAATACCCTTTCTCTTACTATCTTTCATCAAAATTTTTTTTTTTTTTTCCAAGGATGAATAAATAGGTCGGGTGAGAGCATTATTTTGATTTGATCGAATAAAATTCCTAAGCTGAAGATATTTAAAAAAAAATGTGTTCTATTACGATTGAATTTGATCCTCAGTTCTTCAAAAGACACTATGTTATCTGAACGTGACAAATATAAGTCTTGAATCTTTTGAATCCCTTTTAAATTCCATACTTTAAATACAGCATCCGCTCTTCCTGGTGTAAAATATTGATTACCCCGTATTGGGCTAAATTGTGACAATAAGTGTGGTTCTTTTAAATATTTTTTGGTTTCACACCATATTTTGATCATGTGCTTTACAATTGGATTTTTAACTTGTTTCTGTAATTTTTTTAGCCGAGTCTGAGTATATGAATAAGGGAAGAGGTAAAGGTAAATTGTATGATTCCATTTCAGTCCAGTGAGGAGGATCATTTGATGAAAAATAATATGTCATAGACCTCAGTTGTGCTGACCAGCAATACAACATAAAGTTTGGACATTTTAGACCTCCACGATCAAATAGTAAATATAGTAAGGACAGACGTAATCTAGCCTTCCTATTGTTCCATATAAATTCCACTAACTTTTTTTTTTTAATTCTTGAGAATAGATCTGAAGGTGGTGGTAAAGGAATGTATTGAAATAAATAAAGTATTTTGGGTAAGATATTACTTTTAAGTATATTAATTCTCCCGATCATCGACATTGGTAGTGACATCCATCTCTGAAGTAACTCATTAATATCTGTCATTAAGGCTTCATAGTTGGCACTGGCGACTGATTCTAGCTTAGGCACAATTTGAATTCCTAAATATTTAAACTGATTTACAACATTGAATTGATTTACCTCAGGCGCTGGGTGATTTCTCTGGGTCTCATTTAGCATTAATATTAAAGATTTTATTTTATTTATTTTATATCCTGATATTTCACCAAAGTTCTTGGGGGGCAATGGATCAGCGTTCTCGCCGCGCCCTCCGCCAGTACCCGGGCTCGCCTGGGGAAGCTAATGATCCTACCAGCAGACTAAATTCGAAGAGACGACGCCTCTGTGCCAAGTCAAAGAAGAATCCTAGTCACAGTCCTAAAGCCGAAAGCAAACAGCCCCAAGAGCACTTTGTGGTAGGATCTGCCCTTCGCATATTACAACTAAAGGTTTTTTTTTTTTTTTTTTTTTTTTTTTTTTTTTTTTTTTTTTTGTTACTTATTTGTACCTGTAGGTAGATTTGGTTTGCAGTTTTGGTGACAAGCCACCGGCTGCTGGTCGCTGCGTGCGCGAGCGCCCTAAACCTACATGTTTTTTTTTTGGTATGCGGGAGGAAACCGGAGAAATCCCGGAGTAAACCCGCGCAACACGGGGAGAACATGCAAACTCCACACAGCTCACTGTTGGTCGGGGGCTGGGATCGAACCCACGATCCCCGCAGTCCCCCGGCTGAGGGTAAAACTGTGCTGTCACAGTGCTTAAACCACTGCGCCACCGTGCAGCCCACGGTTGAAGGCAGCCGTGCAGCCCAACGTTGAAGGCCTATCTGCAGCCAAGCGAAGCCTTATTGAAGTCCTCGCCTTCCAACATTCAATTGATGTAATCTGCCTCCAAGAGACTCATATTGGCACAGAGGAAGCTGGCCGCTTCACCATCAAAGGCTTTGACCTCCTGTGCTATGTTCTACATGCTAAACATGGACGTGCCACCTATGTGCGTTCTGACATAGTTGAAGCAAATCACCTGATAACAACACATTTCTCAGACACCATAATCATTGGTGGCTTCCATATTGTCAATGTGTACAAGCCCCCTAATGCCAACTGGGATCTGCAGGTCTTACCCACCCTACCCCACCCTGCCATCTATGTGGGGGACTTTAACAGCCATCACCCTGACTGGGGGTACCCAGCAGTGGACAGTGATGGGGAGGCACTTTCAGACTGGGCATCCAGAAATGACCTCGCTTTGATATACGACCCCAAACAAAGAGGAACCTTTCACTCTGCTAGGTGGAAGAAGGACTATTCTCCTGACCTGTGTTGGGTCAGCTCTTTGAATGGGGAGCCATATCCTACACAGATCCTCATTCTTGATGATTTTCCACACAGCCAACACCGGCCCCTGCTTGTACACATTGGCCTACAACTTCCAGTCATATACAGCCCAAGGAAGATGCGCTGGAACTTCCGCAAAGCCAACTGGAAGAAATTCAGTGAAACTCTGGACCGGAGCGTTGTTACCATCCCACTCCACACCATCACTGTAGATGAAGCATACAACCGCTTCTGCAGCGCAATCTTCAAGGCTGCCCATACTGCAATCCCACGAGGCTACCGACCCCTCTATGTCCCATGTTTGGACGGAGAAAGTGCTGCCGTCCTACAATCCTATCAAACATCAGGGGACCCAGAGATAGAAGACCATCTCATTGAATCGCTAAATACAGCCCGGCGAAAGAAATGGGAGGAGACAGTTGCTGACCGGAGCTTTACCCACTCTAGCAGGAAATGTTGGAGCCTCATCCGTCGCCTAGGAGCTGCACAGAAGCCCCCTAGCCAAAGCCGAGCATCCGTCACACCCAACCAAGTTGCATCCCACCTACTGACTATCGCCAAAGCACCCCAAGACAAAGACACCAGAAGAGCAGTTACAACTGAGCTAAAAAAACACCAAAAAATGCCTGTAGAGGAAACGA
This sequence comes from Pholidichthys leucotaenia, assembly GCA_020510985.1. Classification (NCBI taxonomy): domain Eukaryota; kingdom Metazoa; phylum Chordata; class Actinopteri; order Cichliformes; family Pholidichthyidae; genus Pholidichthys; species Pholidichthys leucotaenia. Next base: position 246,665,477 of record CM035843.1, on the reverse strand, counting down.
ACCCTGAACCCTTCGAGGCTGCTGAACTGGAGAAAGTCCTACAGGGCCTGAAATGTGGAAAGGCAGCAGGATACGATAACATCTTCCCAGAATTCATGAAAAATCTTGGCCCCCGAGCCCTAACCTGGTTGACACAATTCTACACAAGGATCACACAAACGAACTCGATCCCAAAGAAATGGCGGGCAGCAAAGGTCATTGCCATCCCAAAACCTGGCAAAGACCACAAACTACCAGCAAGCTACCGCCCAATCTCCCTACCCAGCGTTCCTTACAAAATCATGGAGCGCCTAATACTGCAACGCATTTCCCCAGAAATAGAGGATATTCTAAGTGTGGATCAAGCAGGTTTCCGCAAGGACCGCAGTACAGGAGAACAAGTACTGGCCCTAACCACCTTCATTGAAAATGGCTTCGAGAGCAGACTGAAGACAGGGGCTGTGTTTCTCGATCTTACAGCCGCCTATGATACGGTCTGGCACAAAGGCCTCCTCCTGAAACTTATAAAGGCGATCCCTGCTTGGGCAACAGCAATTATAAAAACCCTGCTGACCAACCGAAGGTTCAGAGTCCACCTCAGTCAGAACACAAGTGCATGGAGAATGCAGAAAAACGGACTCCCACAAGGCTCAGTTCTAGCTCCAACTCTGTTCAACCTCTACATAAACGACCTGCCTACTACAAAATCCCGCAAATTCATCTATGCAGACGACATCTGTTTGGCATTCCAAGCACCAGACTTTGAACCACTGGAACGGGTGCTCACGGAAGATCTTGCTAAACTGGACCAGTTCTGCAAAATCTGGCGCCTAAAACCAAGCCCAGCAAAAACCGTCTCCAGTGTATTTCATCTCCACAATGCAAAAGCTGCCAGACAACTAAACATCCACCTGAGCGGACTCAAGCTTAAGCATGCCCCAAATCCAACTTATCTTGGAGTGACCCTTGATAGGACCTTATCCTTCAAGGAACATCTAAAGGGGACGGCTGCTAAGGTGAAAGTAAGAAACAACCTGCTCTGCAAGCTCGCTGGTGCAAAATGGGGGGCGGCAGTCTCCACCCTGCGCACCTCAGCACTGGCCCTTTCATACTCTGTAGCAGAATATTGTGCCCCTGTCTGGTCCAGGTCATCTTACACACACCATGTAGACACCCAGCTCAACTCAACCATGAGAACTATAACTGGAACAATCCGCTCAACACCACTCCCCTGGCTCTCTGTACTGTCAAACATAGCCCCTCCACACATCCGGCGAGCAGCATTAACTCAAAGGATGCTCCAAAAAGTTAAAGATTTTCCTCACTTACCAATCCATGCAGATATCTACACCCCACCCACTGCCCGACTTTCATCCAGACGGCCGATTTGGAAAAACCCTCCCCCAGCTGACTTTACCATCCAGACAGCTTGGCAAGAGGAATGGGAGACCAAGGAGGTCCCAAACAAACAGCTGGTGATAAACCCCAACCAACAGGTCCCGGGCACCAACCTCCCAAGGAGACAGTGGTCTACACTCAATCGCTTCAGGACTGGACATGGCCCCTGCTTGGCCAGCCTTCACAGTTGGGGCAGTAGCCCTAGCCCACTGTGCGCATGTGGAGAGGAGCAAACTATGGAACACATCATAGAGGCTTGCCCACTCCAAAGACTGGAAGGAGGATTACACACCCTCCATACAGCAAACCAGGAGGCAACTGCTTGGCTTAAGGACTTTGCATTCGCTAAATAAAATAAAAACCAAAGTTCTTTATTAAATTTAACAAGGTCGGAATTGATTTTTTAAAATTCGACATAAACAAAATTATGTCATCAGCATACAGGGAGATTTTATGTTCTGTTGGTCCTACTTTAATTCCATATATTTGTGGATGTAAACGTACTGCCATCGCTAAAGGTCCAATTGCCATAGTAAACAATAAGGGTGAAAGTGGACAGCCTTGTCGACATCCTCTATTGATTTTTATTGATTTTGAGATATTGCTGTTTGTTAGGATTTCTGCTGTAGCATTATTGTATATTATCTGGATCCATTTTATGAAATTATTTCCAAGTCCAAACCTTTGTAGGACTTCAAAAAGATAGGGTCGAATGGCCCTATCAAAGACCTTTTCGGCATCCAATGATAGGAGAGCTGTATCCGGTGCTTCTTTATTGGAATAAATAATATTAAATAGTCTTCTTACATTATGGAAGCCTTGTCTTCCCATTATAAAGCCATTCTGATCTCTGTTAATAATATTTGGTAATATTTCTTGTCGTCGTCTTGCTAAAATTTTACAGATTATCTTAAGGTCAGCATTTAATAGGCTTATTGGTCTCATGTTTTCACATTTATTAGAGGGTTTACCTGGTTTTGGCAACAGTATAATTAAGGCATTATTCATGTATGGTGGTAAATTACCATTTTGAAATGCTTCTAAAACCATTTCCAAAAGTGGTTTTATTAATTTATTCTTAATTTTTTTATAGAGGTCAACTGGAAGACCATCTGGTTCTGCTCTTTTTCCTGATTTCATATTATCAATGGCTAGCCCAACTTCTTCTTGACTAATTTTAGACTCCATCATCATCTCCTCAAAAGACAGAAGATCACTTCTCTTCATTTTATAGGAATTTCACTTTATTCATTACACAGGAATATCACTTTTCTGCCTTTTCAGGAATATCACTGGCTTTTATGTTTTATGTCGACTCATGCCAGGCCTCTTCCGGGCCTGACCAAAGATGCTTGCTTTCCCAGGACCCCAATGTAAACAGTTGCCTCTTGCAGAGATTGTAAGGATCAGAATTTGCTTTTAAAGGCTCAAAGGAACATAAAACTCAGGAGACCAGACCTCTCAACGTGAACACTGCATTTGATAACGTACCTTTTCACAGGAAACCAATGTTCTTAAAAGAGTCATAAACCACTTAATCTGACGAGTTTATAGCCGATGCTGTCCAGGTTTCTTCGCCCAGATACTAAAGGAAATCATCTACAGCTCAACAGTACCTCCTAGCGGATACCTATGGAATGTGTTTTCAGTATGTAGGATGACTTTTAATTTGTTCTAAACATTAAGTTTCTTTCAGCTTATCCTCTGGATCCTAAGGACACTGAAAATCATCCCTCTTTTATCACCAACCATGGTTTGCTGCATGTTTTGCTGGATTTTGATCTAAATGTGAATGCATGTATTATAATTATGTATAAGAAATGTTATATTCATGAGTGTTATTCAAACACATATTGGAGTAGTGATATAAATGCATGATCACCAAAATATTAGCCAAGTCATTTAATTTAGTTAGATTTTATATTGAGCATTTATTTCATAAGAACTGACTGTTGATTTTCCCTCTGAAATTCCATGGGATGGTGTCTTCATTTGATTGGCTGCTCTCAAACAAAGAAGTGTTCTCACATTTGTGGGCTCTGTGGAAGACTTAACAAAAATTTTTGTGCTGCCAAATGTGCTCAACAACACAAATTCCATACTCCCAACAGATACTTTTCACATCGATGAGGTAAATGAGAAGTTAATTGCTGGTATTGTTAAAACACTGTCAAACTCAAAAACTAGTGATATCTACAATATGAGCACCTCCTTTCTCAAAATGCACAGCAAAATATTAATCAAACCACTGACTCATCTCATTAATCTCTCCATTAGGTCTAGTACATTTCCATCTGGCTGGAAAAAAGCTGTCGTCATACCAGTTCATAAATCAGGCAGTAAAGACGATATATGCAATTACCGCCCAATCTCTATCTTACCAGTCCTATCTAAGGTTCTTGAAAAAGTTGTAGCTACACAGCTGATAGACTACTTACAAGACAGTCAACTTCTTCATCCACATCAATTTGGTTTTAGACCAGGATACTCAACAGAAACAGCAAATTGTTGCCTTATTGAAAACGTCAAACAGTCCTTGGACAGGGGTAATGTGGTAGGAGCTGTTTTTCTAGATCTCAAAAAGGCTTTCGATACTGTAAACCACAGTTTGCTTTTATCCAAAATGGTATCTTTTAACTTCTCCCCAAATACATTAGAATGGTTTGCATCTTATCTCCAGAATAGAGAACAGTGTGTAAAAGTTCACCAGGATAAATCCTCATTTTTAAACAACCACATGGGTATCCCACAAGGGTCCATTCTTGGTCCTTTACTTTTCAGCATTTTTATTAATGACTTGCCGTTACACTGCTCAGCTGCAACATGCCAACTTTATGCAGATGATGCAGTTATTTACACAGCTGCCAAGACTCCAGCACAGGCTGCAGATGTACTGTCTACAAGTATGGTTGATGTCCAAGAGTGGCTCCTCAAGAACCATCTATTGCTGAACCTTCAGAAAACAGTCTCAATGTGCTTTTCAATCAAAAAATGTAACCTGCAACATTTTAAAGTTAATATACATGATCATGACATCAGTTTAGCTACAGAATTCAAATACCTTGGCATTGTACTAGATCCTCAACTCAAATTTAATCTTCATATAAAGAAAATTTCAAAAACAGTAAAAAAAAAATCTGAACTGCTTTAAATTAATTAGATATTACATACCTTACGAAGCAGCTGCACTGTATATGCATTCTATGGTTTTTTCTCATATATCATACTGTTTGACAGTCTGGGCTCAAGCAGCCCCTTCCACAATAAGACATATAGGTTCATTATATAATCAAACCCTAAAAATCTTGGACAAAAAGCCCATTAGGTGGCATCACTGTAATGTTTTAAAAAAATACAACCTATTGAGTTTTGATAGCTTCATTGACCTCTGTCTTCTGAAATTAACGTTCAAATGTTTCCATAAATCAGCACCCGAGCCACTTGCTGGTTTCGTCCAAAGACAGGACAGCAGCAGAGCCACCAGGAGTTCTGTTAACAATAACTGTAAAATATTCCACCGCAGAACCACATTTGGACAAACAGCTTTCTCTATAAAGGGCAGTCACATCTGGAACACAATGCCAAATGAAATTAAAATAATAACGGACTTTAAAACATTCACTAAAAATGTTAAAAACTGGCTGAAAAATAAACAAGAATGTACTCATGTATGAATTATTTGTCTGCAAAGTGAGAGTGAATGAAGGGAAGGAATAAATGTGTTTGTTTATAGTGAGTGACGGAGGGAGGAAGGCCTGAAATAGGCAAATGTGAGTTATGTTATATGTGTTAAATGTGAGTCAGGCTGTTATATTTGTGTATTTATAATATTTATGTTAAAGGTGAGTCAGGCTGTTATATTTGTGTATTTATAATATTTATAATATTTATAATTGTGTATTTATAATTTTTCTGCATTGATGTATGTGGTTATTGTGTATATTTTTATCTTGATTCTTTTTTCTAAAGCCCATCCAGGGACAAGAGTTGCAAATTAGCTAATAGCTATACACTCTATGTGCAACACATCAGATTGATTGTCTTTGATTAATTGTCTATGTTTATTGCACTGTCCCTGTCAAATAAACTAATCTACTACTACATTGGATAGCAGCCATTTCAAACTGCTTCTGAAAAGGTCGATTGGTCGGTCTTACGACTGACATCATCAGTTTTACAACCCGGCGAGGTAACTTTAAAAGAGAGAGGTTAGATTTGAGTTTAGTCAGAGATCAGCAGAGTTGAGAAAAAGAGTAGAAAAGAGACAATGAACAGGCAGGAAGATTAGAACAGTAAGAGAACCGTAAGAATTAGAAACACAGAAAAAAGAAAGAAAGAGATTTTAAGAAGGATTAGGAACTAAATTAAGATTAAAGAAGCAGAATAGTAATCTAGATCTCAGAAGAAGATTTTATTCCACCATTTCAAGGCCCTGTGAAGTTTTATTTTATTCTCTGTTTGTCAAGTCTTTCCTTATATTCTGGTCACTGAGGAGAAACCATTTTTCTTTAGAGCTCGTCCCTTTTAGAGAATCAAATTCTCAAACTTTTTCCTTCACCTCAGAAGCCATTCTTATCCTAGTAAATGTTTTTCTAATATTTTTTTTATGACTTTTCACGCCATTAAAGTGGACCTTTAATTTGCCTAGTTTAAAGTGAACAGAGACTGAGAAGATTTTCCTTCAGTTTTTTGGTCTATCCCACTACAAGAGACCTCAAAATTGGGATTCTTTTCCAAGGACTTTTCACGCCGCCCTGAGACAAATCATCCACGGCTGCAAGTGTCTCCTTGAAGGGCCCCCCAGCTGAGTTATCACCTCCACGGCTTGTGAGGATAGCAGCCGCTTCCTCCGACGTCCTAACTTCAAAACCCAGCGGTACCGACCCGCGGAAACGTGGACCTACGGCTGTTGTGTGAGTGAAACTCTCATTTCTCCTATCTACTGGGTTAAAACGTGATGTCCTAACAATTAAATTACAGTTGAATATGGCCCGTATTTCAGGGCTCAATTAGTCTCTCAGCCACAGGATAAAGCTATAAACTGAAGGAAAACTCTTAGTCATTTTTAAGTAACTGCCCTTAAATTTTTGTAGATTAATTCAGGAGTCATTTTTAGATAATTAGCTTATGAATTTTCCCCATAAAATTGCGTTGTTTTGTTAAAACATTCCAGCCTCATTTACCGTTGAAACATAAGTCTAGTTTCTCCTTGGTTCTGTAGAGGTGTAACGCTGGATTTTATGTTCAGGAACCCAATATCAGTTGATGTGATATATTACGCTGTTATCATCTGAATCTGTTTATTCATCATTTGAACGCCATGTCATGTAACCTGAATGAGTTTAATAAAAGAGTGAATGAGAGCAGTTGAAGCGTTTTCCTTTCGCATATACAGGTTTCCTAATCACGGCAGGACAAAAACTCACTGAAACTTTGAGACTGATTCATTAAGTAATTTAAGGTACAAAGTTAATTAAAATTAAAGTTAATATTATTGTCCGTTAGGACTGGTGCCCCTTTTACGAGTGCTTTTATTTAATTTAGCAGGTGTAGAAGTGATGGTTTAACTCCGCCCCCTTTCACAACCACTATTAAATAAAATAAATAATTCCTGTACCTTATGACAAATATTTTTATAGGCAATTCACCCTACACCAGTATCTCCCTGTTTTCATTTGGAATACACGGTATAGATAATCCACCCAAAAACCCATTTAGTTTCGTTAAGTCAGTTTCATTTTTTGTATCATATAGTTTTTCATAATAATCTCTAAAGGCACTACTAATTTCTAAAGGATCTACGACTGCCTGTCCGTTACTTATAATACTGGTAATTGGTGTATTAAATTCTAATTGTTTAATCTGCCATGCCAATAATTCTCCTGATTTTTCACCTTGTTCATAAAAAGTTTGTGTCAATCTTAGAAGACTCGAGGCAGCTCTATTCGCTGATTTGTTGTCATATTCAGCTCTCAGAATTAGTAATTCGTTCTCTAACTTTGGGTTACTTCCTGCATACACTTTTTCTTGAAGAATTTTTATTTTATGTTCCAATTGGACTCTCTCCTCTCGAGTCTTCTTAGATTTTGAACCTGTATAACTAATAATATGCCCCCTTATAAAAGCTTTGAAAGCCTCCCACTTTATACATGCTGATGTTTGTGTAGTATTGATATCAAAGAACTCATCTATCTGTTTTTCTATGTACTTAACAAATTCCTCATCCTGAAGCCATTTATGCTGAAAATGCCACTTACCTGGATCCTTTGTCAATTTCTTATCTACATATATTAGACAGCAGGGTGCATGATCAGAGATCACAATGTTATCATAGAAACAGTTTTGAATCTTGGACCTTAATTCTGTAGAGATCAAAAAGTAGTCAATACGTGAGAATGTCTTATAGGTATTAGAATAACAAGAATAGGCTTTGACTTGTGGTTTCATTTCTCTCCATATATCTAGCAATCTCAGTTCTTTCATAAAATGATTAATGGTCATCCTGCATCCATTGTGCGTGCAGTCCAGTCCTGTTGATCTATCTATACTGGGATTCAATGTACAATTATAATCCCCTGCTATTATATGTTGCCCTGTAATTGATGATAAAGTAAGAAATAAATTAACGAAGTTTTGATCATCTATATTGGGACCGTATAAGTTCACCAGATTTATTTTTTCTAATAACAAAGATCCTTGGATAATTAGATATCTTCCTAATTTGTCTCCAATTACATTTTTCACTTGAAATGGGACTGTTTTATGTATGAGAGTCATAACTCCCCTGGCTCGGGATGAAAATGATGAGGTGAACACATTTCCCTGCCATCTTCTCCTAATTCTTTTTACATCCTCCTCTATTAGATGAGTTTCTTGTAAAAACACAATTTTTGAATCTATGTCTTTTATTTTATTCATAACTTGTTTAAGTTTTTTTAGATTTTGTAGACCTCTGCAATTCCATGAAGTTAAATTAAGATTAACGCTTTGATCTATGATCAATAAGGAGTTTGAGATTACCTTGCAATATGAACATGCTCATACAGAGAAGAAAAAACATGGATGGTTGAACATTCATCCTACAAACTTCACAAAAACAAATTCCCTTTCCCCACATTCGTGGTAATCCCCCCCCCCCCCCAAAATCAAAAAAAAAAAAATTCCGTCTCCCGTTATAGCTAGTGACTGTTCCACACCTGCGAGGATCAGTCAAACCACTCTCTCTTTCTCCTCTCAATCACCCTGGCTCTACTACTTTTTAATGACATTAACTCTCTTCTGTAGTTTTTCCAACATAACTTCAAAGTTTTATAGCAACTTTGTACATCATAGCTTTTTTTTTTAATAATACAATCTGTATTTTGTAGACATGTTATATGTTTTAGATCAATCAGATGCCTGTACAAATGCTTAAATGTTCTACCTTTATATCATGTTCATGCTTAGCTCCCACCAGTCTCCTCCTGGATTTGCTTAATGAGCTCCTGCGCCTCTTGAGGGGTCTTGAAGATATGGGTTCTCCCTTTATATGTGACCAGCAGTCTTGCCGGATGAATCACTCCGTGACGAATTCCGAGGTTGCGCAGCTCTTTACGGGCGGGGTCGAACTGTTTCCTTAATTGTTGAATTCCTGTGGCCAAATCTGGGTAGAACCGCACCTGTTGATCCTGGTATTTAATTTCTCCTTTAGCTCGCGCCGTGTTGGTGACCGTCATCTTGTCTCTGTAGCTGAGGAACTTCATAATCAGCGTCCTCGGTGGTGTCTTATTATCTCTCGGTGGGCCGATTCGGTGAGCGCTCTCTAAGACGACCGATGACTGCAGATCCGCGTTGTCCAGCGCTTCTGGAATCCACTTTTCCAAAAAGGAACATGGGTCCCGTCCCTCCACTTCCTCCGGGAGGCCCACCAGCCTCAAATTATTCCGTCGCGAACGGGATTCTAAGTCCAGGATGTTATCTTCCAGACGTTTATTTTTTAATTCCAATGTTTGCACCTTTGATTGTAGGCTGGTGACATTATCTTCAGCGCTTGAGATTCGGAGCTCCGCCTGTGATACTCGTTCCATACAGTCGCTTATTTCTTTTCTCATTCCTTCTATCGCTGCTATAATCCCATCAAATTTAGACGAAAAGTCTGCTCTCATGGAGCTGATGGCAGCAAGCAGTGCACTCGTCCCCTCAGCAGTTACCGCTCCACCGCTGGCTCCCTCCTCCGCCATTATCTCTGGAGATTTTTCTGCTTCGTCACGAGCGTGGAAGTCTGTTAGTTTGGATTGTTTTGATGAATCACTTTTTCCTCTGCCTAATTTCCCAGCCTTAGTCTTTACCATATCCGCGCCTAAACGCTAGGATAGGTTTTTGTTCCAATTAAGAGAGTTTTAGCCTACTTTTTATTTTGAGGAGCAGAGCAGTGTGAAACGCATCTTCCGACGTGGCCGCCATAACTGGAAGTCGACATGCATCATGTTAATTGTGTCAATAAAATTAATAACTAGAAAAGCACTCGGAGAGCGCAGACCTCCGCCAAGCGCCACAGTTCCCCCCATACAGTGTTTGTGTGTACATTTTCAGACTCGTTGACCATGAAAACATATGACTAGCAATTGGATTCACAATGATAGGATTAGTGGTTCAGTAGTTATTGAGGAAAATGGCATTTTCCGTAATGGCGGTTTAGCGCCACAGTTCCCCCCATACAGTGTTTGTGTGTACGTTTTCAGATTCCTTGACCATGAAAACATATGACTAGCAATTGGATTCACAATGATAGGATTAGTGGTTCAGTAGTTATTGACAAAAATGGCATTTTCCATAATGGCGGTTTAGCGCCACAGTTCCCCCCATACAGTGTTTGTGTGTACGTTTTCAGATTCCTTGACCATGAAAACATATGACTAGCAATTGGATTCACAATGATAGGATTAGTGGTTCAGTAGTTATTGACGAAAATGGCATTTTCCATAATGGCAGTTTTCTTCTGGACGGTGATCCTTATCACCACCAAAATCTAATCATCTGTAGGATACCCCATTTCTGACAATCTGTGAAAATTTCATGAAAATCCGTCCATAACTTTTTGAGTTATCTTGCTAACAAACAAACAGACAGACAGACAGACAGACAGACAGACAGACAAACCAACGCCGATGAAAACATAACCCCCTTGGCGGAGGTAATGAAAGCACCAAGGTGCTGATGCCTTAGTGCCTGTGGCAGGGATGCATGGGGGGGAACTTTAAAAAAGGCACACTTTCACCTCTACTGGCTCGGCATAGATATTACAATACCTTTTTTTCCCAGCTCCATTGACAATAAAGGTTAGATAAATTTGTGTTTATTTTGAAAATAAAGTCGTATGTGGAAATGTTGCCCCCCCCCCAAAAATTTTTTTTGATAAAATATGGCGATACAATGATAGAAGCTTTTGTTCCCACTTGATTTTGACCAGGCGAGCAGAAAAGCTGGTAACAGACAGACAGATGCACACACAGACGCATGTAGTGATTATGGCATGCCTACGTTGCTTTGCACCGAGGTATAATTATTAATGTAACCAAGCAGCCCCCAGTACGGAAGAAAAATTGGACTGGAAAGAAAAATAATGTGACATAACGTAAGTTTTAAGCTTAAGCTTTAAGAATCAAATAATTCTGAGCTAATTGTAGGAGTTATTAGCTCAGCTGTCTGCTGTGGTCCGCCATGTTTAGGAAGTCGTCCATGGCCTGTAAAAAAAAAAAGTCGCACTGCCACCTGTAGTGGGCCAGCATAGTTATTACCTTTTTTTGCGGCTCCATTACACAGCAATGGTGAGTTAAATTTGTGTTTATTTTGAAAACAAAGCCTCATCACAAAATTCTGGCAAATTAAGCCGAGAAAATATGGCGATACAATGATACAAGCCTTTAGATGCACTTAATTTTGACCGGGCAAGCTGAAAGCTGGTAACGGACAGACAGACAGACAGATACACACAACCACACACAGACACACTGAGTGATCACTGTATGCCTTCATTGCACCGAGGCATAAATATGTGATCAGAACAAGACTTGCTTTTCTATTTACTATTTTTTATACTGCATAAAGTAACAAGAGCACCGCAGACACGGTACATTATACGCCCGCTGATGATAACCATTATCAACAGTGCATACATAACTAGCACACCTTCACCCAAAAAATGTTATCATCTGGACTTGATCACAGGCTCAAGCCCATGCTTTATGTTCATATTGTTGTATTTTCTGTGATTTCTTATGATTATTATTTGTACCACTTGCCCTCTGTCTTCCCCTGAGCCCCTTATCATTGTCTTCTATGTCATCCCGTTTGGTCTTGGGTCTGTGTGTGTGCCTGTTCACCTATTGTTGCAGCTCTTCATGTTTTCCGTACCCCTAGCTGTTATATAGTATCATATAGTTATTTTACTGTGAAGTGCTGGGTGGTGACACTCACCTCTGGCGACGTCACTGGGCCGCCCTATGTAAGGCCGAGGGCGACCATCTCATGGTCTCTTATCTCGCTGGAGCTTAGCCGGTGATCTGTCAGTGGCTGTCAATGTGAGTGAGTTAATAAAAGCTGTGTTCCAAGCCTCTTCTTTGAACTAAGGGTAATTACGGACATAACATTGACGACGTCGGATTAAACCATAGAGGTGTGCATTGTCCCTATCCGCCCTTTCCTCGAGGTGCCCGGAGACCCGCTGGTGCCCTGGCCTAGGTGGTTCGAGGCCTTCCAGAACTACGTTGCCGCGCTGGGGCTCAGGGAGCTCGACAAGCTAACAGTCTGGGCGCTATTGGTTCACAATTTGGATATAGAGTGCCAGCGAATCCTGAGAACGCTTGGTGCTGCCGACACTTATGAAGAGGAAGCAGGGCTGCTAGCTAGCCATTTCGACACCCCGGATAGTGTGACGGTCCAAAGGATCCATTTTCGGCAACAACGTCAACGGGTAGGTGAACCTGTCCGGCAGTTTGGCGCCAACTTGAGGCAGCTGGCTAGCGAGTGCCGTTTTGGAGCTCTGGAAGATGAAATGATCCATGACCAGCTGGCGGAACACACTTGTAACACCACACTGCGAGCTAGGCTACTTACAGCACCAAGTGAGCTCACGTTAGCCAGACCCATCAAGCTAGCGCTCCAAATGGAAACCACAGACAAGCTAGCTCTAGAGCAAACTGGGTACCTGTCACAACAGCCGCTAGAGCCTCTTGTCACAGCAAATGCCACGGACCTGGACATCGAAGCCAGCTGGGATGGCAAGGAGATGGAAGCCAACGCTACTAGCTGGGGGTCAGCCCCGGGAAAGTCCCTCTGTATGGGTTGTGGGTCTGCAACGCACTGGCAAAAGGCTAAGGACTGTCCAGTGAGAGGAGCACGGTGTAACAGATGTGGTCGCTTGAACCATTTTGCTAGGATGTGCTGTGAATTTAAACCAGAGAACCCATGGAGGAAATCGCTTCCCCCGCCCCAGACAACCATCCACACGGTGTCCCCCGACACGAATGGGTACATGTTTTGCACAGTGAGGCTGGATGACGTGGACGTGCCGCTGTTGACTGACATGGGAGCGGAGGATTCACTGCTGAATTGGGCCACGGTGAAGAGGTTTTTTCCCCCCACAGGGTTAGAGGCAACCCAGCGCCATTGTATGGTTATGGAGGTGGAAGGCTAGACACGGTCAGGACTTTGGAGCTGACTGTTTGGTACAAGTCTGTGACGGTGCTCGACTTCACATTCCACGTGTGGCATCATTGATGTTTCTGCCTAAGTCCTGTAAAGTTTGCTGTCCGTGAGTTTTTCTTGCCAGAATTTTCTTAGCCTAGTCCTGCCTTGACTGTGAGTTTGTCGTGTTTGAGTTTTGTTTTCAGCCCACGTGCTGCCATTTATTTGTTCCAGTTTTTTTGTTAATAAATAATTGTTTTTTGTACCATTCTTCTGCCTACGCCTGAGTCCTCTCCACCACCTAAACCCTTTTATGACAGAATGACACCAACAACAAAGGACTCAGCAGGCAGACGCTCATTTAGTATGTGCATAGGGTGGGAGCTGTGTTGTGTGGCAATTGAAATAGATCAGCTCACTTCAGTGGTTCGCTCAGCTCTCGCCCCACAGCCAGCACAATGGTACCTGAGGCTCGCGGAGGCAGATGTACGCTGTCATCCGCGGCTCGCAGAGCACGCCAAGAGGAGGGACCTGATTACCTCGGTGACCACCCTGCAGCAAGAGTACCATGGAATGGTGGGGAGGTCAGCGATGAAGTCAAAGCCTGCCCTGATGAAGAAGCGTCCCCTGGCTTCAGCACCCACTGCCTCTCCTCGCTGGCCAACTGCTCCATGGCTCCTCCCAGCTCCACTGCCTGCTCCGTGGCACCTCCAATCTCCAAGTGCCTGCTTCTTGGAGCCTCCTTGCTCCAGTACCAGCTCCAGCTGCTCACGGCGCATCACAGCTCTAGCTGTCCCCAAGGTGTACATAACAGCTCCAGCCATCCCCAAGGTGCTCACAACAGCTCCCGCTGTCCCTGAGGTGCACACAACGGCTTCCGTTGTCTCCGAGGTGCACACAACAGTTCCCGCTGTCCCTGAGGCGCACGCCATAGCGCCAGCTGTTCCTGTTCTGCCCGAGGTGCATGCTGTGGTTCCTGCGGCTCATCTAGAGACAGTCACCCCAGGAGCAGTGGACCAGGAATACAGGCAAGTACTTTTCTTTAGTAAAGTCTTGCCTAGCTCCCGAGATTGTGGTGATGCCTCACTCACTCCCTGCCTTTCTTCCCCATCCAAGATGACTCCAGCGGGGGTGATTCCCCAGGCATCAGGGTTGGACATGCCTGCACCATCACCTGTTGTCCAAGAGGTCAGGGGACCTACACCTATTGCCCAAGAGGTCTGGAGACCTCCACCCATTGTCCAAGAGGTCTAGAGACCTCCACCAGTTGTCCAAGGGATAGAGCAGTCCTCTCCACCCTGGCCGTCAGAGCAGTCTGCTCCACCTCCGCCGCCTGGGGTCGCCACTCCTCAGCTGCTGTCAGCCTCTGCGCCGAAAACCCCTCAGGTACTGTCTCCAAAGCTAAAAGCTCCACTATTGCCATCTATGGAGTTCAAAGCTTCTATGTGGTTTTCTCCAGCATAAAAGACCCTTCAGTCATTGTCTTCTGAACTAAAAAATTCTGAGTTATTATGTCAAGGGCAAGAGACCCCTATGTTTTCCTCTGAGCTAAAAATTCCTATGTTGTTGTCCCCTGAGCAAACAGTTCCTTTGTGGTCACCAGAGCAAAGAGCCCTAATGTCATCTCTTGGGTTTAAAACCCCCATGCTGTTTTCTTTTGAGCAAAAGAAACCTATAGTATCTCCTAAGTTTAAAACTTATTTATTTAACCTTTATTTAACCAGGCAAGATAGATTAAAAACACATTCTTATTTACAACTGTGGCCTGAGGGAAGGGACAAGAGGCAAACAAACACGAGACAAATAGTAGACTAATACATATATTAAAAAACATTTATGAATACACAAGACAAACAGAAAAAAAGAGAAAAAAAATTTGTGAATACACAGTTAAAACACATACAATCATAGTAAAAGCTAAAACAAAACACACTATCACAAGACATAACATAGACACAGCTAAAATATATACATAAAAGCAACCAAAGTGGACACGGTTGTTGAACCTTATCATGTTATGTTTAGCAGTTCAAGTAACAATAGCATTCTTCCTTAACATGGTTTGTAATCATAGTTTTAAAGGCTACTTTAGAGACGAAGGCATCCAACTTAAGTGTTTTTTGTAGGCCATTCCAGTCTCTGGCTGCAGTAGACTGAAAGGATGACAAACCTATTGACGATTTTGTTTTTGGGACTGTCAACCAAATTAAATTAGCAGAATGGGTATTATATACACAGAATAAATTATGCAACAGCTGATCAAGTAGAGAGGAGACAAACCAAGGAGAGTTTTGTATATTAACATAAAACAGTGCATTTTGCGATGGGTATATAATGATGGCCAATTAAGAGAAGAATATAAAGTGCAGTGATGTGTTCTGAAAGGAGCATTTGTTACAAAAAGAATGGCAGAGTGGTAAAGGACATCAAGTTTTGCAGTGAGCCCTTACATGCTGTTCTGTAAATGACGTCACTATAATCAAACATGGGAAGGATGGTCATTTGAACCAATGTTTGCCTGGCAGAAAAAGTAAAAGAACACATTCTATAGAGAAAGACAATTTTCAATTTGACCTTGGTCTTTAGCTTGTTGATGTGGTTTGAAAACGACAGTGTTATCTAGCCAGATTCCCAAGTATTTATACTTTGCAAAATGGTCTAGAGGTGTCCCATCAGTGGTGAAAATGTTTGAGGTATTTCAGAAAACTGTTATGTCTGAAATTAGAAAGCTGTGAGCCGTCTTGCAACAAACAACGGACACTTTATTTTATTATTTACACACTGGACTATATGTATATACAAGATGGCGGCACCACCCGACATCATCTGTCCTTACGTCTGACGTCGGCTATGGCGAGCCCCAGTGTCCAACCCCACCCCACCCCCGCCTACCCCACATTTACCCCCCCGCCCCCCCCCCAAAAAAACCAACCAGAAACTAGAGACCCTCCTATGCCTAACTGAGCACCTGGATAGACTGCCAGGATGCCCGTGTGATGGAGTAAGTTATTCTGCCACTTTCTTGATCCATCACACTCTAATCAAACTCTACTATATAAAGTCTTCAGGTGTCGAGGTCTCTGCCAGACTCTGGTTGAGCATCACACAGGCTGTAGCACCACTGCTGGCCCTAGCAAACACTCCTGGGGGTTCTCAGGTTCCACATCAGCAAAGTCCCAAACTGGATCCGTCATGTCTGTGGTCGTCCTCTGATCCGGGGTCAGGGATGGTGGAGATTTTCGGAGGCAGCTAGCGTGCCACAGTGACCCAACAGAAAGGCAGAATGTGGCTGGACCCAGCTGGGCTGTGATCTGTAGTGGTGATGTCCAGAATGGCTGCAGCTTTTGTGTGCAGTTAGGGCACCTGATCCTGACCCAGTCTGACACTGCAAGTCCTGGCTGCCCCACCCGGTGTTTCCTGTTGTACCTCAGTGTCATTTGACGATGCTACTTGATCACCCTCCCCCCTGGTCGAAGACCACATTGGTCATAACCAAGCCAGTGGGCATCACCTCTGGCCATTTCGAGTGGAGATCATAGGCCACCAGCAGAAACCATTGGTGTGCAGGGGCCGCACATAGTTTGTGACATATGTCCAGTTGAATATGTTTCCAGGGGGCTGCCGAATACGGAAGCAGATGCAGCAATGGGGATGGGGGTGCTCCGTTTTTTTCGCTTTCCAGGTAGGGTACACAGTCTTTTACCATATTCTCTATGTCTTTGTCGACGCCCGGCCACCAGACTGAGCTTCTGCACCACTGTTTCACTCTGACGATGTCCAGATGACCCTCGTGCAGCATGGTTAAGATGTGGCCCTTTAGCATTTCGTGAATTATTGTGCAGTGTCCTCTCACCACGCAAACGTCGTTCCAGCAGGCCAGATCGTCCTTGACTCTACGAAAAGGCGCCAACTCTCCCGGTACCTTTGTGGGCCATACCTCACGAATGAACAAACGTAGCTGCATTAGGGTCGGGTCCTGTTCTGATGCTGCCTGGAGCTCCTGGATAGAGACTATGCTCTCTAGGGGCTCATCGAACAAGTTAATCAGCTCTGTCTCCAGGGGGTCTCAGTCACCATCCAGGTTGGCTTTACGTGTAGCTCGGGACAAGATGTCCACCACTACATTTTGTCTGTCCGGCGTGAACTAGGTGGTGAAATTATAAGCTCGCAGTCTTTCAGTCCACCTGTAGATGCGCAGAGGTTTGTGCCCCAACCCGGATGTTTCCAGCAGTGCTGTGAGGGCTCTGTGGTCCGTACGTAATGTGAAGTGTCATCTGTAGAGGTATACAGTGGGGCAAAAAAGTATTTAGTCAGCCACCAACTGTACAAGTTCTCCCACTTAAAAGATGAGAGAGGTCTCCAATTTTCATCATAGGTATACCTCAACTATGAGAGACAAAATGAGAAAAAAAAATCCAGAAAATCACATTGAAGGATTTTTAAAGAATTTATTTGCAAATTATGGTGGAAAATAAGTATTTGGTCACCTACAAACAAGCAAGATTTCTGGCTCTCACAGACCTGTAACTTCTTTTTTAAGAGGCTCCTCTGTCCTCCACTCGTTACCTGTATTAATGGCACCTGTTTGAACTTGTTATCAGTATAAAAGACACCTGTCCACAACCTCAAACAATCAGACTCCAAACTCCACTATGGCCAAGACCAAAGAGCTGCCAAAGGACACCAGAAACAAAATTGTAGACCTGCACTAGGCTGGGAAGACTGAATCTGCAATAGGTAAGCAGCTTGGTGTGAAGAAATCAACTGTGGGAGCAATTATTAGAAAATGGAAGACATACAAGACCACTGATAATCTCCCTCGATCTGGGGCTCCACGCAAGATCTCACCCCGTGGGGTCAAAATTATCACGAGAACGGTGAGCAAAAATCCCAGAACCACACGGGGGGACCTAGTGAATGACCTGCAGAGAGCTGGGACCAAAGTAACAAAGGCTACCATCAGTAACACACTACGCCGACAGGGACTCAAATCCTGCAGTGCCAGACGTGTCCCCCTGCTTAAGCCAGTACATGTCCAGGCCCGTCTGAAGTTTGCTAGAGAGCATTTGGATGATCCGGAAGAGGATTGGGAGAATGTCATATGGTCAGATGAAACCAAAATAGAACTTTTTGGTAAAAACTCAACTTGTTGTGTTTGGAGGAGAAAGAATGCTGAGTTGCATCCAAAGAACACCATACCTACTGTGAAGCAATGGGGTGGAAACATCATGCTTTGGGGCTGTTTTTCTGCAAAGGGACCAGGACGACTGATCCGTGTAAAGGAAAGAATGAATGGGGCCATGTATTGTGAGATTTTGAGTGAAAACCTCCTTCCATCAGCAAGGGCATTGAAGATGAAATGTGGCTGGGTCTTTCAGCATGACAATGATCCCAAACACACTGCCCGGGCAACGAAGGAGTGGCTTCGTAAGAAGCATTTCAAGGTCCTGGAGTGGCCTAGCCAGTCTCCAGATCTCAACCCCATAGAAAATCTTTGGAGGGAGTTGAAAGTCCGTGTTGCCCAGCGACAGCCCCAAAACATCACTGCTCTAGAGGAGATCTGCATGGAGGAATGGGCCAAAATACCAGCAACAGTGTGTGAAAACCTTGTGAAGACTTACAAAAAACATTTGACCTCTGTCAATGCCAACAAAGGGTATATAACAAAGTATTGAGATGAACTTTAGTTATTGACCAGATACTTATTTTCCACCATAATTTGCAAATAAATTCTTTAAAAATCAGACAAAGTGATTTTCTGGATTTTTTTTTCTCATTTTGTCTCTCATAGTTGAGGTATACCTATGATGAAAATTGGAGACCTCTCTCATCTTTTAAGTGGGAGAACTTGCACAATTGGTGGCTGACTAAATACTTTTTTGCCCCACTGTATGTGCCAACGTTCGCACGCCCAGACGCATGCCAGCGCCTCCTCTCCCCACCGCATATCTCTGTTCAGCTGGCATGAGTGACCTCGATGTGAATGCCACTGGGCGTTCCATTCCATCTTGAAGTTGTGACATGACAGTTCCCATCATGGAGCCAGACGCATCGCACGTCACAAAGGTGGGACTCTGTGGGTCAAAGTGTCATGGGCAGCGAGAGCGCGCCCCTCCCCTCCTGCCACACCTTCGTCAATTCATCATTGCACCTGAGGCAGAGGACACACCTGCGCCCGCTCATCAGCCAGCGTATTTAGGAGGCTTCCTCTGCGCAGTCGACGCTGGCTCATCTGGGTATACTGCCCTAAATTCAGGCAAGCAGGTCGTATTTTGCTAAGATTAGACACGCTGTCTAACCTTTGCCTTTTTCTCTCCTTACAGTTTGCTGCCATCGTGCGGGTGTGTCTCAGGACTGCGCGCACTCTCCTGCCACCTCATCATATCCTCAGCAACGGACCTTCACCTGGTCAGGCACTACTAGCTCATTCCCCCTTACCCTACTGGTTCGTCTATTCCTCGCTGGAGTCCTGCCGGTCCTCTCCCGAAGCCCCGAGTAAGTGGTAATTTGGTTCTTCCATATTCCCTACTCCACTTTTCCGCTGACAGCTCTCGCTTTCTCTCCACAGGTGGACTGATCTTCTGGCGAGTGGCTATTTATCTAACTGTGCACAGTTTTCTATATTTAATAAACTGTTGAATGTTCCCCCCTTGTGTGGTTCCGTCCTGTGCTAGCATCGTGCACGTGAGCTGTCATGACACAAAGTGGGCCAGCACAGCTGGAGAGGTGAGTTGTGACTTCAATCGATTAACGGTGGCTGAGCATGCCGGAGTCCACTCCCACTGCGCGTCTTGTTTCAGGAGAGCACACAGTGGTTCTATCATTTTTGAGGAGTGATGAATGAAGTGCCCGTAGAAATTCACCATGCCCAGAAAAGACGAGAGTTGTGCAGAAGTTGTAGGCTCTGGGAGCTGTACAATCGCTTCTACGTTTGACTGCAGGAGGCTCAGGCCCTCAGTGGTCAGTCGTAACCCCACAAACTCGATAGACTCCGCTGCAAAGATGAATTTCTCTTCATTGAGTGTGACGCCATGGTTTGTTAGTATCGCCATGACCTTCCCGAGGCGAGTGTTATGGTGGGTGGTGACGCGCCATGCATCACAATGTCATCCAGATCCACCATCACTCCCTTGAGGCTGGCGAGGATGGTGGCCATAATTTTCTGAAAGCAGCTCAGGGCAGAGCTGAGGCCGGAGGGCATGCGTGTGTATCTGAAAACCCCCATGTGTGTAACGAAAGCTGTCAGGTTGCAGCTTTCAGGGTGGAGCAGTACCTGTAAGTAACCTTGGCAGAGGTCCAGCTTCGAGAAAATTTTTGAACCACTGAAGGCTGTTGTAAGCTCTTTCGTCATGGGCAGGGGATATCTGTCAGGGATGATTGCCTTGTTAGCCATTTGGAGGTTGATGCATGGTCTTATGCCACCCGACTTTTTCTTCACCACGACGATCTAAGAGATCCATGGGAATGCGTCCACCCTCTCGATGATGCCGGCGTCCAGCAGTTTCTTAAGCTCCATCGTAATATCGTCTTGTAGGGCAAAGGGCAGTTGGCGGAGCGGTTGAATTTTTGGTGCCACTTCTGGGTTGATGAGTGGTCGGTGGTTAAAAGTGGCAATGCACCCTAAAACCGTAAAGAGTGCCGACCTGTGGTACTGCCAGGATGACGAGACAGTTAGCATGGCGGAGCCCGTTGGGTCTGTGATGGAAAACCCCAACTCACCCATCAGATCAATTCCCAGTAGGCTAGCCCCTTGGCACATTACCGGAAAGGTGAACGACCGGATTGCTTTCGGGCCGCAGGTTACTGAGAAGTAAACTGTTCCTACCATGCTGATCTTAACATGCCCATATCCAAACATGTCGTCCACGTTTGCAGTAATGGTCTTTTTTGGGAAGATTTTTCTGACTGTGACTACGTTCAGTAGGGACCATGAAGCACTTGAATCCACAAAAAGCGGCATGTCAGCGCTGTCCAGCTGGATGACATGCCATTTGAGCGGTCAATTCCGAGCGCCCGCTATGCATACCATGGCTGAGTCTGGTGGATGGGCTTCGTTTTTCGCAGGAACTGTGCGATAAACCTTGGCCAGGTGGTTGGCTCATTTGCAGCGGTGGCATCTCTTTCCTCTAGCAGGCCAGGTGGGCGAGCGTGTTCAGTGTTTAGAATAGAATCTTTATTGTCACTGTACACAAAATACAACAAAACTCTTGTTCAGCAGTCTCTTATCGGCAGCTTAAAATACAATCATGATAATAATAAATAGATAAAATACCAATGCACTCTACATATATGTGACTGTGTGCACAACTGCTAAAAAGATTATGATTGCAACAGTCTGTCTACTGCTCTAGCAAAGAAGCTCTCTTTTATTCTGCTGGTCCGGGTTTTGATGACTCTGAGCCTACCTGAGGGAAGGGTGGAAAACAGGTAATGTCCTGGGTGTGTTGGGTCATTTTTGATGTTTTTAGCTCTTCTGAGGAGGCGTGTGGAGTAAAGGTCCTCCATGCTCAGGAGCGGGGAGCCTACAATCCACTGGGCTGTCTTTATGCCCCGTTGCAGCTCCTTCTTTTCTGCCTCTGTACAGCTGGAGTACCAGACAGTGCAACCGTACGTCAGGACACTCTCTACTGTGTAGCGATATTAGTTCTTAAGCAGAGCTGGAGGAAGTTTGTTGCGCTTCAGGGTTCTGAGGAAAAAGAGTCGTTGCTGGGCTTTCTTGATGTTGTGAGTTGTATTCGCACTCCAACTTAGATCTTTGGATATATACATACCCAAGAATTTGAGTCAGCAACCTGCTCTACCTCCTCCCCTTCGATGCTCAATCCTGCATGCTGTGCTTTTGATTTCCTGAAGTGTATAGTTATTTCTTTAGTCTTCTTTGTGTTTAAGCACAGGTTATTATCTCTGCACCAAGCCAACAATGTCTGAATCTCCTCCCTATAGGCTGTTTCATTGTTTGCCACCAAACCCACTACTGTTGTATCATCTGCAAATTTAATTATTGCGTTAGAGCTGTGGGTGGGGATGTAGTCATGAGTATACAGGGAGTACAAGACTGGACGGAGAACACTGCCCTGGGGTACACCGATGCTGAGAGTGACGGTGGAGGAGGTAAGACTACAAAGCTTAACGTGCTGGGATTGGTTTGTGAGAAAATCTTTAATCCATTGACAAAGGGATGTTCCAAGCTGTAGTGACTGCAGTTTGCTGACCAGCCTATTGGGGCTGATGGAATTGAAGACAGAACTGAAGTCAATAAACAGCATCCGAATATAGGTATTTGGATTTTCGAGATGGGCAAGAGCTGTGTGTAGTGCTATTGAGATAGCATCATCTGTTGATCTGTTTGGCCTGTAGGCAAATTGATGTTGATCCAGGTCCAAGGGAATGCAAGATTTGGTGTGTTGCAGCACCAGTCTTTCCATACATTTCATGATTACTGGTGTAAAAGCAATGAGCCGATAATAATTTAAACCTGTGACAGCTGAAGTTTTGGGCACAGGGATAATGGTGGCAGTTTTGAGGCAAGTGGGGATTGTGGCTTGTTGAAGTGATCGGTTAAAAATAGCTGTAAATACTGTGGCTAGCTGACTAGCACATGTTTTCAGTATCCGACCTGTAACTCCATCTGGTCCTGGTGCCTTCCTGGTATCGATGTTATGCAGGACCCGCTGGACTTGATATGACTGGAAAATGAATGGCTGCTCGCGCTCAGATGCTGTCATAGTCATGTCTGATTCTTGCCTATGATTCTCCTCAAATCGAACAAAGAATGCGTTAAGATCATTTAAGAGGGAGATGTTGATGGGAGTACTGTAGTTTTGCTTATAATCAGTAATAGTCTTGATACCTTGCCACATAGCTTGTGGGTTTTCCCTGAAATTATCCTCAATGAGCCGTACAGTGATCCCTCGCTACTTCGCGCTTCACCTTTCGCGCCCTCAGTGCATCGCGGATTTTTCAAAAATATTCATCAAAAATTCAAAATTGAGAAAAAATGGGCGGGTGCTAGCAGAAGGCAGGGAGACTACATTAGAACATCAGGTATCAACACGGAGAGCCCGCACAACTCAAAATCCACCTCTCTGACCACCGCTCCACTCCTCTCCGCCCACCTCTTCACCGCTCGGGAATCTTGCAAGCTGATTGGCCGAGACGTTTTACCCAGCTTCTCTGCCTGCCGAGCGCCCATACCCGGCGAAGGAAGACCGCATTCATTGTTCGCTGTTCTCTTGTGCCTTTTTGTGCAAAATAGTCTTCCCGTCGAGCCACTACGCCACCTCCTGCAGCTTCTCCAGCTCTATCGGAAGCTGCCCTCGACGATCCTGCGCCTCTAGCACCTGACGATGAGGCGTCACCTGAGGAGCAGTAAAGCTCTCATTAACCTGTGCAGTAAATCATCTTCATCTTGAGTTACGTATCTTGTTATAAGAATAAAAGAGTTCTAAAAGCATATTTATGTACACTTTATTTACATCTACGTATGTATGTATACTTACACACACACACACACGTATCATATGAGAGAGAGAGTGAGAGAATGAACGTACGTATTATTTATGGGTGACGTCATTAGGGGTGACGCTACTTCGCGGTTTTTCACTTTTCGCGGTCGGTTCTGGAACCCATTAACCGCGATAAGTGAGGGATCACTGTATATATTTCATTTTTGCTGCTTTGATGCCCCTCTTCAGGACTGCTCTTGCTTCCTTATACAGTAGGTCTCCTTGGCCCCCAATCTGAATGCTGCATCTCTGGCCTTAAGCAACTTTCTCACATTGTTGTTGAACCATGGTTTTTGGTTGGGCTGTTTTAAGCTGTTTTTCTGTGGTTGCGTTATCTGTACAAAATTTGATACAAGATAGTACTGTAGTGGTGTAATATTCAATGTCTGGATGTTCAAAAATCTTCCACTCTGTGTCCTCAAAGGAGTCCTGCAAGGATGATGAAGCCTCCTCAGTCCAACACCGCACAGTCCTATATTGTGGTTTTACTCTGCAAATGAGGGGATTATAGGCTGGTGTTAAAAATAGAGATAGGTGGTCAGAGTGTCCTAAGTGGGGAGATGAATGAGTTTTGTATGCTCCAGGAATGTCCGTGTACACCTGGTCTAAAGTTTTATTTTTCCTTGTTTTAATGTCCACGTTTTTGTGAAATCTAGGTAAAACAGCCTTGAGGTTACAGTTATTAAAATCTCCTGCTACAACAAAAACACTCTCTTGTAGTCTGTTGTTTACAGATGGCGTCATGCAGTTTGCTCATGGCTAGCTTAGCATTAGTCTGAGAATGAACATACACTGCTACAATGAACACTACAGAAAACTCCCTTGGCAGGAAAAAAGGTCTGCATTTAAGCATCAAAAACTCCAAGTCCAGACAGCAATGCCTTTCAATAACATTGCATCTGTGGACCAGTTGTTATTTACATATGCATACACTCCCCATCCTCTCGTCTTGCCAATCTGTTGTGCGGTCCATCCAGTAGACGGTGTGGCCTGCTAGCTCCACAGCTACTGTAGGTCTGGGATGTTTTCATGCAGCCAGGTCTCTGTTATTACCATAACGCAGCTGTTCATTTGGTTGTTCATAATCCGTAATTTAATGTCGTCCATCTTAATGATGAGAGAGCAGGCGATGGTGAGGAAAATGCTGGGGACAGCCAGTTTATATGGAGACACTCACAGCCCTGCTCGGATTCCAGCTTGCTTGCCCCGCTTTTGCTTTCTCTCACACTGGTATTTACACCTCCTTTTCAGCCTTGGCTTGAACCGGGTGCCTGTATGCTCCCGTATGGCTGGGCGCTGTATTGCCTTTGGAAATGTGGCCAAATTTTCTGGAGCCCGCCCAGTCCAAAACTTCTTCAGGCTCATGAGTTCATTTCGGGTATAAGTCCTCTTAGTCCCGTTAGCGCTAACACTAGAAAGGCTGCTTGTAAAAAGAGAGCGCTGAGCCGCTGCATTGGCACACACCGCCATGATGTCGCTGCTAGGGTGACAAAGACAGGACTGTGGTTACACGAGCCACAGCCGGTGCACGGTGGCCACTCACTCGCCTCTGTCCACGTCTTGCCCTACTTCGGGCTGTCCCGTGGTTGTATCCATTCAGAGTGACTAATGGTGTTGTTAATGGCCTGCTCCCGCGGGTTTGGCTGAGGGGTCTATCGGCTAGTTGCCGTTAGCTGTTCCGCTAGCTGGGTGGCTGCCTCCTTCTCGCTCGAAATTCTCATTACTTGGCCTAGCTTGAAATCGTCCATAGTTAGCAATAGCTTTTCTTTTAGCCACCGTTGTTCGTGCCAGCTACTAGCTTGCCACGGATTAGCTCGTCTTCTAAAGGCCCGAAGGTGCACGTGCTTGCTAAGCTCCAGAGTTCTATGGCATAATGTTGGGTTAACTCACCTGCCTTTTGACAGCGGTTGAAGAACCTGCATCTTCATGCTGTCATGTTGCTCTTTATGCTGTAGTATTTCTCCATTAGGTTCACACAGTCGTCAAATGAGTCCGTTTGGCCCAGAGTACGGAGCATGCGCCGTCTGTCCTCACCTAGACCGAGAACCAGTACGCTCTTCAGCTTCTCGTCGTCGGTGTCACTCAGGTCAGCCGCATGGATAGTCTTTAAATAGTCAATAGTCGATAGTCTTTAAATGTGTCAAACCTGTGGTGCCACGGGGTGGGCGGCTCACCTGGGGTTTCCAGAAATGGTCGTGGTGGCCTCAAGCATGCTACCATGGTTTAACTCTCGTCACCAAATGTTATGGCTGAAATGAGCGAGCCGTAAGCCGTCTTGCAACAAACAATGAACACTTTATTATTTACACACTGAACTATATATACAAGATGTGGCACCACCCAACATCATCCCTCCTTACATCTGACGTCAGCTACGGCGAGCCCCAGTGTCCAAGTCCACCCCCCTCCAGTTCACACACTACAGAAACGTAGCCCTTTTAGCTAAACCACATGACTTTAGTCTTAGAAGTGTTCAACTTCAGGAACCCAAGAGCTGCAACACCAATGGAAGAAGTGTGTGGACTGAAGGGGAGACTGTTGAAAAATAAACCACATTCGGTCAAATTTGACAATAAATGGCGTTCACTTATGTTGCGCTTTTTACTCATCTCTAGATGACCAAAGTGCTTTACAGATCCTGCTATCCACCCATTTACACACACACTGATGGCGGTGGAGCTGCCATGCACAGGCGCTGACCTGACCCACCAGGAGCAACTGGGGGTTCAGTATCTTGCTCAAGGACACTTTGACATGCAGAGAGACCAGGAATCAAACCACTGACCTTCCGATTAGTAGTCGGCCACACTATACCTGCGCCACAGCCACCCCACATGTATTGACATTGAAAATGTCCTAGCTTTAAAACTGTAGGAGAAGTTAGCCGGACAAGCCATGTATCCTCTACTGAAATTTCATTCCAAAAAATGTTGAAGTTCTAAAACCTGTAATTTTCACAAAAATTATCTAAAATCAAAATCCTAACAATATGCACATTTTCAGTGCATGTACAAATACTGTGTGAAATAAAAAAGTACTAGCTTGAAAACTGTGGGAGGAGTTACCCAGACAAACTTGTATGGACAGACAGACAGACAAACATCATCTTACCATAATACATACGTCACATCCAGAAATTATAATACAGTATAAAAGCTAACATATGAAACAAAGCCATGGCACAGAAAATGGTCTATCACTGAACCTGTGGAATAATTATATCATTAGATATTTCTGTCCAAGACCAATTATTACCAATCAAAAGTAATTAAAATTTCTTTGATTTATTTTGTTTTAATCAACAAATGCTGCTATAGGCTCAGAAAGAACTATAAAAAATAATGCAGTGGTCTACAGCTTCAGTCATACTGCAGCCCTTAAGTTTGGTAGACATTAACCTGAAGGGGCTGCGTATGAGAACACAAATGTTTAGCACAACCACTGACCACAGAATTCACTGAATGCTCAACTCAGGTACACAGCACACTGAGAGCCCAGAGAGAGACAACCAGTCTGAAGTTGGCTATTCTCTGATATATTATGAACTGCATTACAGGAAATGTTTCAAAGTAGCAGCAATTGTTATTGTGTAATAGTATAGTAATTTACATTTTAAAAGGAGTTTTTTTTTTCAAACGGATTAAGACTATCCAAAACAATGGAAGAGGGTGGACAAGCATGCTTATATGCAAGCCAAAAATACACTTAAATTAATTTCTAAATAGTAATAATACACATATTTTGAGCAGCATGGTAGTGTAGTGGTTAGCACTACTGCTTCACAGTAAGAATGTCAAATACACCAGCCAGCAGGGCCTAACTGTGTGGAGTTTGCATGTTCTCCCCATGCTGGGTTTATTCCTGGTGCTCTGGTTTCATCCCACATTACAAAAACATGCAAGTTAGATTAGCTGGAGACTCTAAAGTGGCCCTAGATGTGAATGTGTTTGTGAATGGTGAAAGGACTGCCACTGCACCGTGGCTGCCTCATCCAGTTGGATGCCCTTGAATTTCCCTCTGGGATTAATAAAGTATAACAAACAGAACATTTTATGAAAATGTATGAAAGAGTAACAATGAGCTCATTTTCTAGTGAAGTTTTCATCCCACTGAAGGACAAACAGCTGTTAGCAGTGATAGCTGAGAATGAGATTATGGATCCAAGTGGCTGAAATGAATTTTCTCCATAGGATTGCTGGACTCACCCTCAGAGATAGAATGAGAGCTCAGTCATCCGGGAGAGGCTCAGAGTATAATGCATCTAGTTTTCAAACATAGATGGAACAAGCATACAAGTTACACAAAACATGCCAGTTGGACACACCATACAAATAAAAATAAAGCAGTGAGGACAGGCATAACAGCATATGTTTAGACCGTGGGCTTAATGGTATTCGGCCATTCACTGATTCTGGTTCAGCAGCAGAACAGATTGGTGGATAAATTAATTTTTGAGTTTATTGTGTTTAAATGTAGGAATTCTGAATTGTCTGTTTGAGGGAAGAAGTTGGTATTCACTGTTTAGAACATGGGAGGAGTCAGAGCAGATGGAGCTGGCTAACCTGATCATGCTTTTCCTGTGTGCTTCATAGAAATTACTTATGATTGGTTGACCAATGATCTTTGTGCAGATTTTTATTTGATTGTTGAGTTTAGTTGTAAGTTTAACAGTCAGGCTGCTAAACCAGACCGTGTTACAGTACAACAGCACACTCTGTATCACTGAAAAATGAAACAGAGTCATTATCTTGCTGCTGGCTCCAAAAGATAAAGATCTAAGTCTACGTAAAAAGTAGACACGCTGCTGGATCTTTTTACACATATAATCTATATGAGGTGTCCATGATAGAGGCACCTATCATGGACGTCCAAAAACAATCTCCTCAGTACTTTTTGTGTTGATTATTAAGGCATTTTTTGTCACACCACACAATTAACCAGTCCACATTCTGCTGGTACAGACTGGGGTCACTGGCATTGGTCAGCAGAGATAGCAGGACTGAATCATCAGAATATTTCAGAAAATACTGGTTGGGCATATTGATGGTGCAGTCTGCAGTATATAAAGTGAACAGCACAAATGAAGAAATACAGCCTTGAGGCGCACCGAAATTAGTGCTGACTGGAGAAGATAGCGAGTCGTTTACTTTTACCAACTGTATTCTGTTGGTGAGGAATGAATAATACCAGTGAATGAGGACAGCATTAACCTGTAACTGAAGTATTTTGGATAGAAGTAGATCTGGTTGTATAGTATTGAATGCAAATGAGAAATCAAGGAAAATAGACCTGGCATGTTTGGAGAAAAGATGTACCAGAGTAATGACTACATCCTCTGTGCTGCGTCTTTGCCTGTAAGCAAACTGAAAAGAAGCCTGTGAATGACCTATTAATGAGTTGAGACGTTGGACCATAATTTTTTCAAGTGATTTCATAATAAGAGATGTTAGAGCTATTGACCGGAAGTCATATTCTTTTGGGCATTGTTTTTTAGCAAGAGGTTTGCTATGAGATGTTTTCCAAATGAGTGGTATGGTATGAGTTGTCATGAACGCCCCTCTGGGACAGAAAGACAGACCCACACGCTTAACTGCAATAGTGACATTTAATAACAAAAAAAACAGTACAGTGCAAAACACACAAAAAATGCAAATGAAGAATAACTCACAAGAAATGCTCCAGAGCTGAGGACACTCTGGAGAAAAGGAGGGGGAGACTGTCTGTAGAGGAGTAGTCCAGTCTGAACACAACTGTGACTGCTGCAATGATGGAGGGAAACGGCAGTCTGTAAAGAGTGGGGAAATAATAAGCGGCAGGTGCGAACTGGTGAACGGGTAGAGCCTAATTTCCAACTGCTTGGAGCTGGTGGGTGTGCCTGGAAGATGAGGAGGGAGCTTGTGCCACAGAACAGAAAATAGACCAAACATTACTGACAAAATAATCATAATAGACAAAATACACAGAAATAAATTGAGAGTCTGAGCACTGCGCTCAGACTCATGACAGAGACCCCCCACTTCAAGGGGTGGAACCCAGACACCCCAAGGCAACACCCAAGAGGAACCCCCAGCCCCCAAAGGAAAGGGTACAAAAAACAACCACCCAGGGAGGAAGGTGGGGGGAACAGGACAGGAGGGAAAAAATACGGAGCCCGCTAAGGACCCGCACCCACGCTACGCCAAGCCCCCTAGGCCCCCCTAGGCCAAAGAACCAGGCAGCTCGGGTTGCCGGCCGAAGTCCCAGGCCAGCCAAATGGCCAGGTGGTACGAGTTGGGTGGCCTGCCGGAGACATGGGCCACCTAACCCAGCGGCTCAGTCTATCGGGCAGCCAGCCAGAGTTCTTCAGCCACCAAGACCAAAGGAGTGACCCAGGAGATGGCTTCCCCACGGGGAGGCCCAATGAGGGGATAAAGGGCCGAAGGGGGGGGGAACCACGATGGTATCTGGTGGCGGAGGAAGAGGGACCACAACGCCCTTGGTGGTCTTAGGCTGAGACAGTGTTGCACCCACGAAGGCTCCAGGCTGGAGCATGGCAGCACCTGTGAAGGCTCGAGGCTGGAGCATGGCAGCACCGGTGGTGGCTCCGGGCTGAAGCATGGCAGCACCCTCCGTGGGTCCAAGCTGGAGCATGGCAGCACCCTCCGTGGCTCTGGGCTGGAGCTCTGCAGCATCTGCAGTGGTTC
Source organism: Pholidichthys leucotaenia (assembly GCA_020510985.1). Taxonomy (NCBI): domain Eukaryota; kingdom Metazoa; phylum Chordata; class Actinopteri; order Cichliformes; family Pholidichthyidae; genus Pholidichthys; species Pholidichthys leucotaenia. The sequence continues at coordinate 246,635,248 of CM035843.1, read as the reverse complement.
CGGGCTAGAGCTCTGCAGCACCTGCTGTGGCTCCGGGCCGGAGCTCCGCAGCACCCGCAGTGGCTCTGGGCTGGAGCTCCGCAGCACCCGCTATGGCTCCGGGCTGGAGCTCTGCAGCACCCGCGGTGGCTCCAGACAGGAGCGGAGCTGCACCCGCGGTGGCTCCAGGCAGGAGCGGAGCTGCACCCGCGGTGGCTCCAGGCAGGAGCGGAGCTTCACCCGCTGTGGCTCCAGGCAGGAGCGGAGCTTCACCCGCTGTGGCTCCAGGCAGGAGCGGAGCTTCACCCGCGGTGGCTTCAGGCAGGAGCGGAGCTTCACCCGCGGTGGCTCCAGGCAGGAGCGGAGCTTCACCCGCGGTGGCTCCAGGCAGGAACGGAGCTGCACCCACGGTGGCTCCAGGCAGGAGTGGAGCTGCACCCTCAGTGGGCCCGGACTGAGCCAACACTGCACCCACGGTGGGCCCCGACTGGGCCAATGCTGCACCCACGGTGGGCCCTGGGCTGGAGCGCAGTGCCCAAAGTGGACCCATGCTGGAATGCAGCACCCACAAGGGTCCCCGACTGGGACGCAGCACCTACGGAGACTCGGGCTGAGGAGGAGGAACCCAGATGACGGCCTCAGGCAGGGGGGAAGCTGCACCCATGGGGGTCCAGAGCTGGGACAGGGCACCCACGACGACCTCCGCTGCGGGGGAAGCTGGACCCAATGCGACCTCGGGCAGTGAGCCTGGACCCACAGAGACATCTGGTGGTACTGGAACATCTCCGGTGACCCTGGGAGGAAGCTCAGACAGAACACATAGGGCCCCCGGCAGCGGCAGAGCCTGGCAAGGTGAGCTCAGGTGCAGTGGGTGGCTGCACCTGGCTCTCCTCACCAAAAGCCAGGCAAGATTGCTCTACGACAGATAACAGAAAAACAAAAGCGAGCACCTGCCTCAGCTCGAGCTCCACCACCGTCCAGGACTCCGTCGATCCAGGCGATTATGTTACTGTGGGCTCAGTCATCTGGAGGTCCAGCTCGGTTGCTGACTCTGCTGCAGCGACCTCCGCAGCAGGCATGATGGAAGGCATGATAGTAGCAGTCTTCGTCGACCCAGGTGACGTAACCCGTGCTGGTGGCTCTTCCGGCATGTACGCTGTGGTTCGGCTCCGTGTTGGCACTGGAATCAGGTCCCCCAAGGCCACAGGCCCCTCCATCGTCCAGGTTCTGGGACCAGCGGACACTCAGGGAAAGATGGGGGAGACACGGAGAGGATAGGTGAGAAATTATTTGCTGCAGCTGGTGGTGAGAGCTCAGGAGACTGCAAACCCTGAGCCTCATTACTGGAATCAGGCGAGGCATATCATTATAAACTGACATAGAATGAAATGAAACTTGCCTGTCATCCTGGTGTGCAATGTTATCTGCAGCAGGAAACAAACAGTCATCCCTCTCCATGTCTATGGTGAGCCTGGGCCCCTCTGAGGATGGTGGAGGAGCCGCCCTTTTAATCACGAAGGTGGATGGAGCCGGGGAGGATGCATTGAGCCACCCAGCAGCAGGAGAAGTCGCCGGGAGAAAGCGGGAGGCAGCAGCTGCACAGCGGGGAGAAGCTGGGGAATCAGATGGGAAAAAGAGACACTGTTCTCGCGTCGCAGCGCTGCCACAAGGGAAATCCTCTCAACTCCCTCAGCATGCTTCAAGAGCTGAGGGCATTGATGAGCTGCTGCCTGCGCCAGACCCAAATACCATAATGCGTCTTCCATGGTGGAATATGTGCATGCCGTAGAGATTAGCCCGTCTATTTCCATAAGAGCTTGGCAGCATTCCCACCCTAGACGCATAGGATAGCCTCGTCCACCTGCTGTATCCATAACGAGCTCCAGAAAACAGGTGGGTGAAAAAACACAAATAGAGTGAGAAAATGCCCTACTGCAGAAGCTGGGTCCTAATTTGTGGCAGCAGTCTACTGTCATGAATGCCCCTCTGAGGCAAAAAGACAGACTCATGTGCTTAACTGCAATAGTGACATTCAATAACAAAAAAAAAACAGTACAATGCAAAACACATACAAAATGCAAACGAAGAATAACTCACAAGAAATGATGCTCCTGAGCTGAGGACACTCTGGAGAAAAGGAGGGGGAGACTGTCTGTAGAGGAGAAGTCCAGTCTGAACACAATTGAGACTGCTGCAATGATGGAGGGAAATGGCAGTCTATAAATAGTGGGGAAATAATGAGCGGCAGGTGCGAACTGGTGAATGGGCAGGGCCTAATTTCCAGCTGCTCGCAGCTGGGATGGCTGGGAAGCGAGCAGCTGGTGGGTGTGCCTGGGAGATGAGGAGGGAGCTCATGCCACAGAACAGAAAATAGACCAAACATTACTGACAAAATAATTATAATAGACAAAATACACAGAAATAAATTGAGAGTCTGAGCACTGTGCTCAGACTCATGACACAAGTATCGACAGAACGTTGAAAAATTGGTTGCCAGACAGGATCTACTTCTCTGATAAATGCCTTTAACACTACACCACTACTGGTATTAGGACCCAAAGCTTTCCTGGGATTGATGTGCAAGAAAACCTCCTTGACTTCATCTACAGTTACGATAATCTTGTCATCACTGGTAGGTATTCTGGTTTTAAGGAGATGTTCACATTTCATAGAGTCATATACAAATTCAAAACGAGAGAAGAAACTGTTGAGTTCATTTGCAAATATAAGATCATTTTCTGTCACAATAGATAGACATGCAGGTTAGGTTAATTGGAGACTCTAAAGTGGCCCTAGGTGTGAATGTGTGTGTGAATGGTTAAGGGATAGTGCTGTATCGTGGCTGCTTCATCCATCCAGGTGGTGGATGACCCTCAATTTCCCCTCTGGGGATCAATAAAGTATACTAAATCTAAAAAAAAAAAAAAATTGTTTGAGGATGACATTTCTGTCATCTTCTTCAATGTCCCAGAGTCTTTTGGGGTTATTTGCCTTAAATTTCTCCTCTAGTTTCTGTGTGCTTGTCTGGCATCCCTAAGTTTCTTCTTTAAGTCCTTATTCAGCTGTTTAAGTTTAATAAAATCTTTATTTTTAAATGCAGTTCTTTGATCTCCTTGGTGATAGATTTTGATTGATTTGGTTGGAATCGTAGACTGCACACAGAAATTAATATAGTTTTTAATTACAGTAATTGTTTCATCCAAGGAGTCATTATGAAATAGTTCCCTCTGTCAGGTCAAAATATGCTTTAAGTTTGTCCTTGCTCTCCGGGAACCAAATTCTGATATTGCTCTCTTCTAATTTACAGTTTTTTAATTTCAGAATCAGAATCAGAATCAGCTTTATTGGCCAAGTATGCACAACACATACAAGGAATTTGACTTTGGCTAAAAACTTGCTCTCGTTGTTCAGGTGTAAGATTTAAATAAGATTTAAATAAGGATTCAATGACAACAGAGTATGTACAGTAAATTACAGTCTGTCCATGTTTCTATAAAAGGATGCAAATATATACAGGAATAAATGTAGTTATTTACTCAGACTATCCACACTTGCAGAAATATATGAAAAAATATACAGTCATACAGTATTTCAATGTGAACTCAGATTCAGTGATATAATGTGAATGAAGTAAAAAGCAGTGTGAGAGTTATGTGCAATGTAAGAATGGATGAAAAGTCATGAGTACAGCAACAGGTAGGACTAGATGAATGTTAGGAGTTCATCAGAGTGATGGCTTGAGGAAAGAAACTGTTCCTGTGACGGGTGGTTTTGACCTTCAGTGATCTGTAACGTCGACCAGAAGATAGAAGTTCAAACAGTTTGTGGCCGGGGTGTGACGGGTCAGCACAGATGTTTCCCGCCCATTTCCTGGTTATGGACCAATATAAGTTCTCAATGGAGGGTAGGTCGGTACCAATGATCCTCTCCGCAAACTTAATGATCCGCTGCAGTCTGGTCTTGTCCTGTTTAGTGGCAGATCCAAACCAGACAGTGATGGAAAAACAGAGGACAGATTGGATGATGGCGGTGTAGAAGACAACCAGCAGCTCCTGAGGCAAATCAAACTTCTTGAGCTGACGCAGAAAAAACAACCTCTGCTGGGCCTTTTTCCGGACAGTGTCTATATGGGAGGACCACTTCAGGTTCCGGGAGATTGTGGTACCCAGAAACTTGAAGGAGTCCACAGTGGACACTGTGCTGTTGAGGATGGTGAGTGGGGGCAATGAAGGAGGGTGTCGCCTGAAATCCACAGTCATCTCCACCGTTTTGACTGGGTTAAGTTCAAGATGGTTCTGGCCGCACCAGAGGATCAGCTGCTCCACCTCCCGCCTGTATGCAGACTCATCACCATCCCGGATCAAACCGATGACTGTGGTGTTGTCCGCAAACTTCAGGAGCTTCACCGAAGGGTCCTCTGAGGTGCAGTCGTTGGAGTAGAGGGAGAAGAGCAGTGGGGAAAGGACACACCCTTGGGGGGCACCGGTACTAATTTTTCGGGAGCTGGCTGTAATTCTCCCTAGCTTCACCTGTTGCCACCTGTCAGTCAGAAAGCTGGAGATTCACTGGCAGGTGGAGGGGGGCACCTTGAGCTGGAGGAGTTTCTGATGAAGAATGCCTGGGATGATGGTGATGAACGCCGAGCTGAAGTCGACAAACAGGATCCTGGCGTACGTCCCTGGGGAGTCGAGGTGTTGTAGGATGTAGTGTAGTCCCATATTCACTGCATCGTCCACTGACCTGTTTGACCGGTAGGCAAACTGCAGTGGGTCCATCAGGGGGCCTGTGACGACCTTCAGGTGGTTCAGCACCAATCTCTCCAAGGATTTCATGACCACAGAGGTCAAGGCAACAGGTCTGTAGTCGTTTAATCCTGTAACAGAGGGTTTCTTGGGAACTGGAATGATGATGATCCCCCTCATGGATCGTCACCTTATCATGGTGGGGGGGTTTGCGTGCCCCAGTGATACCAGGAGCTATGTTGTCCGGGGCAATTTGCCTCTGATAGGGTCACCCAAGACAAACTGGTCCTGGGTGAAGGGCCAGACTAAGAACAATCCAACAGACTCTCATGATAAATTCTATATCAAGGATTCAGTGTACCCCGCCCGGTATGGGGTTACCGGGGCCCCACCCTGGAGCCAGGCCTGGGGGAGGGGCTCGAAGGCTAGCGTCTGGTGGTCGGGTTTCCACCCATGGGACCCGGCCGGGCTCAACCCAAAGGAGTTACGTGGGTCCGCCCTCCAGTGGGCTCACCACCTGCAAGAGGGATCATGGGGGTCCGGTGCTATGTGGATTAGGTGGCGGTCAAAGGCGGAGACCTTGGCAGACTGATCCCAAGCTTTCTAAACTGGCTTTTGGTACATGGAATGTCACCTCTCTGGTGGGGAAGGAGCCTGAGCTGGTGTACGAGGTTGAGAGATACCGGCTAGATATAGTTGGCCTCACCTCAACACACAGCTCCGGTTCTGGAACCAGTCTCCTGGAGAGGGGCTGGAGCTTGGCCTTTTCTGGAGTTGCCCCGGGCGAGAGGCGATGAGCAGGGGTGGGTATTCTTGTATCCCCCCACCTTGCTGCCTCTATATTGGAGTTTTCCCCGGTGGACGAAAGGGTTGCTTCCCTGCGCCTTCGGGTTGGGAAACGGGTCCTGACCATCATTTGTGCCTATGCACCAAATGATGTTTCAGAGTACCCACCTTTTTTGGAGTCTGTGACTGGGGTGCTGGAGGGTGCTCCGCTTGGAGACTTCATTGTCCTACTGGGGGACTTCAATGCGCACGTGGGCAACAACAGTGAAACCTGGAGGGGGGTGATTGGGAGGAACGGCCTGCCCGATCTGAACCCGAGTGCTGTTCAGTTATTGGACTTCTGTGCTAACCACAGTTTGTCCACAACGAACACCATGTTCAAGCATAAGGGTGTCCATATGTGCACTTGGCACCAGGACACCCTAGGTCGCAGGTCGATGATCGATTTTGTTATCGTGTCATCAGACCTGCGACCGTATGTCTTGGACACCCGGGTAAAATGAGGTGCAGAGCTGTCAACTGATCACCACCTGGTGGTGAGTTGGATCCGATGGCAGGGGAGGAAGCCATCCAGACCTGGTAGACCCAAACGTATAGTGAGGGTGTGCTGGGAACGTCTGGCTGAGGCCCCTGTCCGGGAGGTCTTCAACTCCCACCTCCGGAAGAACTTCAACCACATTCCAAGGGAGTCTGGAGACATGGAGTCTGAATGGGCCATGTTCTCCACCTCTGTTGTTGAAGCGGTGGCCCAGAGCTGCGGCCTCAAGGTGGTCGGTGCATCTCGTGGTGGCAACCCCCGAACCAAGTGGTGGACACCAGTGGTGAGGGGGGCCATTAAGCTGAAGAAGGAGTCCTATCAAGCTTGGTTGGCTTGTGGGACTCCCGAAGCAGCTGAGGTGTACCGACAGGCCAAGCAGAGTGCAGCTCGGGTGGTTGCTGAAGCAAAAACCCGGGTATGGGAGGAGTTCGGTGAGGCCATGGAACAAGACTTTCGGTCGGCCTCGAAGAGATTCTGGCAAACTGTCTGGCGCCTCAGGAGGGGAAAGCAGCTCCCTGTCCACACTGTGTATGGTGCGGATGGGACACTGTTGACTTTGACTGGAGATATCGTCGGGCGGTGGAAGGAATACTTCGAGGATCTCCTCAATCCCACTGATACGCCTTCCACAGAGGAAGCAGGGTTTGGGGACGAGGGGGACGACTCACCTATCACAGGGGCTGAGGTCGCCAAGGTGTTTAAAAATCTCCTTGGTGGCCGGGCCCCGGGGGTGGACGAGATTCGCCCTGAGTACCTCAAGGCCCTGGATGTTGTTGGGCTGTCACGGTTGACACGCCTCTGCAACATTGCGTGGAGGTCGGGGGCAGTGCCTTTGGCATGGCAAACTGGGGTGGTGGTTCCTCTCTTCAAAAAAGGGGACCGGAGGGTGTGCTCCAACTTTAGAGGGATCACACTCCTCAGCCTCCCTGGGAAGGTCTATGCCAAGGTACTGGAGAGGAGAGTCCGGCCGTTGGTCGAACCTCGGATTCAGGAGGAGCAATGTGGTTTTCGTCCTGGCCGTGGCACATCGGACCAGCTCTTTACCCTCTCGAGAATTCTTGAGGGTTCGTGGGAGTTTGCCCAACCACTTTACATGTGTTTTGTGGACTTGGAGAAGGCATTTGACCGCGTCCCTCGTGTTTTTTTGTCGGGGGTGCTTCGGGAGTATGGGGTATCAGGCTTGTTGTTACAAGCTATTCGGTCTCTGTACGACCGTTGTGAGAGTTTGGTTCGTATTGCCAACACTCGGTCGGAGTCATTCCCAGTGAGAGTGGGACTCCGCCAGGGCTGCCCTTTGTCACTGATCCTGTTCATAATTTTTATGGACAGGATTTCTAGGCACAGCCAGGGAATGGAGGGTGTCATGCTTGGTGAGCACAGGATCTCATCTCTCTTGTTTGCAGATGATGTTGTCCTGTTGGCTTCATCCAGCAATGACCTACAGGTCTTGCTGGGACGGTTTGCCGCTGAGTGTGAAGCGGCTGGGATGAGAATCAGCACCTCCAAGTCCGAGTCCATGGTCCTCAGCCGGAAAAAGGTGGATTGTCCTCTCTGGGTTGGAGACAGGCTCCTGCCCCAAGTGGAGGAGTTTAAGTATCTTGGGGTCTTGTTCACGAGTGAGGGGAAAATGGAGTGAGAGATTGTGCTATGTTTTATATTTGTTATCCGTTATGATGTGTTTTTATACAATTTTAATTGTACTTTTATTACACTAATAAATGAATTAATGAATTAATGATTGACAGACGGATCGGAGCAGCATCTGCAGTGATGCGGACGTTGTACCGGTCTGTTGTGGCGAAGAGGGAGCTTAGTTCAAAAGCAAAGCTGTTGATTTACCAGTCAATCTACGTTCCTACTCTTACCTATGGTCACGAGCTTTGGGTAATGACCGAAACAACAAGATCGCGGATACAAGCGGCTGAAATGAGCTTTCTCCGTTGGATTGCTGGACTCACCCTCAGAGATAGGGTGAGGAGCTCAGTCATCCGGGAGAGGCTCAGAGTAGAACCACTGCTCCTCCACATTGAAAGGAGTCAGTTGAGGTGGTATGGGCATCTGATTAGGATGCCTCCTGGACGCCTCCCACTTGAGTTGTTTCGGGCACGTCCCACTGGGAGGAGACCCCGGGGCAGACCCAGGACTCGGTGGAGAGACTATGACATAGTCATAGTAGTTTATGATTTTTATGTCTCCCAGCTGGTCTGGGAACGCCTTGGTATCCTCTCTAGAGAGCTGGAGCAGGTGGCTGGGGAGAGGGAAGTCTGGGCTTCTCTGCTTGAACTGCTGCCTCCGCGACCCGGACCTCCAGAAAAGTGGTAGAAGATGGATGGATGGATGGATGGAATGATGATGGAGTGTTTGAAGCAGGAAGGCACTTCACACAGCTCCAGTGATCTATTAAAGATCCGGGTGAAGATGGGGGCCAACTCGTTGGAGCAGACTCTCAGGCAGGACGGAGACACACCATCAGGTCCTGCAGCCTTCTTGATCTTTTGTCTCTGAAAGACCCGGCGCACCTCCTCTTCACAGATCGTTAGTGCTGGTGGGAGGTCAGAGTGGGGGAGGGATGGAGTTCCTGGAGCTGCAGATAATCCTTTTGTGTGGGTGGGAGGTGAGAACTGTAGGTTCTTACATGAAAATCCAAGATGGCGCCACGGATGGCAGCCACTGGCTTCTGCTCTCTGATGTTTTTGATAATTTTGTGTGTTTTTTTGGACTTCTGCTCTTCCGTCTGAGTCACCTTTTCAAGGGAGGAACTACTTTCACTCAGACTATCTCCCAATGCAACTTCTCCGCCAGTTTCTGCTGCTGACCTGAAGTTTTTTCAGGCGATCTTAGCTGTGGGAGCAGCGGCTATTGGCACTGGCCGGAAACGAAGGCGGCGTGGTAAACGTGCCGGTGCACTAGTCAGGCTGAAGAAACGAGGATATTGCACGCCGCTCCCATCGATCCATCTGGCGAACGTCCGCTCTTTGGCGAACAAAATGGATGAACTGCTGCTCCTGACTCACAAAAACCTGGATTTTAGCAGATCTGGCGCCCTGTGTTTCACGGAGTCCTGGCTGAGTGAACACATCCCGGACAGCGTGGTTCGCCTGGACGGATTCCAACTGTTTCGCGCTGATCGCAGCCGAGAATTCTGTGGAAAGACTAAAGGTGGCGGAATTTGCTTCTACATAAACGAAGGTTGGTGTACTGATGTCACAGCGTTGAAGAAGTTTTGTAGCCCTAACCTAGAGTCACTGTTCATAAACTGTAAACCCTTTTATTCACCCCGAGAGTTCTCCTTGTTTATTCTGGTCGGAATTTATATCCCGCCTGTTGCTTGTACAGCGGAGGCCCTGCAGCACCTCGCTGACCAGATAGCAGACGTGGAGGAAAAACATGCAGACGCTCTGCTTATCATTCTGGGTGATTTCAATAGAGCTAATCTCACAAATGAGCTTCCTAAACACAGACAGCATATTAAATGTCCCACCAGGGACACAAATACACTTGACCACTGTTACACAGTTTTAAGAAACGCCTATCATGCCGTCCCCCGTGCAGCTCTGGGTTTTTCTGACCACTGTCTCCTTCATCTTATTCCAACATACAGGCAGAAACTAAAAACTTCCAAGTCTGTTGTAAGGACTGTGAAGAAATGGACTGAGGAATCAAAGCTGGAGTTACAAGCCTGCTTTGATTGCACAGATTGGAGTGTTTTTGAAGATGCAGCCATTAACCTAAATGAACTCACTGACACTGTGACATCATACATCAGTTTCTGTGAGGACTTGTGTGTGCAGACCAAGACCTTCTGCACATACAACAACAATAAACCCTGGTTCAGTCCTAAACTCAAGCAGCTACGTCAGACCAAGGAGGAGGCCTACAGGACTGGTGACTGGACTCTGTACAAGCGGGCCAGAAACATGCTGACGAAGGAGACCAGGCTTGCTAAGAGGAGCTATAGTGAGAAGTTACAACAAAACTTCTCAGCCAACAACTCTGCTTCTGTTTGGAGAGGCCTACGGAATATCACCAACTACAGGAGACCATCCCCCCACCCTGTGGAAAACCTCCAGCTGGCTAACGACCTAAACAGCTTTTGTTGGGTTTTGTCTTATAACCCAACCCGTGTAATTTTGTCTTATAAGTGGGAATTAAAAACACAACATTATGATCTGAGTTTGCCACTGATCAGGATGCCTCCTGGACACCTCCTACGTGAAGTGTTTTGGGCATGTCCCACTAGGAGGAGACCCCCTGGCAGACCCAGAACACGCTGGAGAGACTATATCTCCCAGCTGTCCTGGGAACATCTTGGTATCCTCTCTGAAGAGCTGGAGCAGGTGGCTGGGGAGAGGGAAGTCTGAGCTTCTCTGCTTGAGCTGCTGCCTCCGCGACCCGGACCCACAGAAAAGCGGCAGAAAATGGATGGATGGATGGATGAATAGACATGCACATACTGTATATCCAGCCATGCATTAAACCTTAATTTTATTCGGGCTAATTTTTTTTTGTTTTGTTTGGCTTTTCATCAAAGTATCTTATACTGTAATGAAGAATGGTATTCCTGTTTTCAGACATTGATTTACATAAAGCTGCTGTATGGTATTTTTGGAAGCACTAACTTTCGGTCACAGCACGAACTGTGGCCCAATTAAGTCTATTAATTTCAGAGAAAGTCTGTTGTTTTTTTTGTGATCAATTTTTTAATGACAAATAAATTCCATATTAGCAATAGAAATGAGAGGAAAATAAGTTTATTTGTATTTTACAGAATAATAGTTGCATATACCTCCCACTTCCCCCCAGCCACTCCCCAAACATCTAGAGCCCCAGAAAGGATTCAAAACAGAGGAATATATCAAAAAAAAAAAAAATTGACCCATCCCCTTTACCCATGTCATAAAAATCTATCCACGGTATGAAAATGTTTCCAAATCCCATAGCACTAACCACAAACCACAGAGTTAACCCTACCTATAAGCACATATGCACAAAAAAAGCAATACAGACCAAATATATAACTGTCATGTACTGCCTACCAGGCAGTGAAGGTGGGAAGAGAGGACTCAAGGGTGCAGGCAGGCTCAGGTGCAATAATGATTTAATAAACAAACACTAAACTCAAGCAAAACAAAGCAGCGCATGGCCTGAAAACTACGCAGGTCAAAACTCATAGACTCTCAGGAATGTGGACATGGATCATGGCGGGGTAGAGAAAACAATGACGCAACACAGAGCACAATCCAAGACTCCCATATATATGGGAGGAAACAATCAACCAGACGCTGGACAGCTGAGAACAATCAAGGCCTAAGTAAAACACATTTTATGCTGTGTGTGTTTCTGTCGTTTTGGTGTCTACTGCCATGCTGCTGTTACACTGTAATTTACAGTTTGCTATCCCCCCCCCCCCCCCGCCTGCCTGCCTATCCATCTAAATGGGTATGGAAACATGAGGGGCTGAGGACAATACGTAAACAGGTACACACAGAGCCAGCGACACCAACAGATTTGACAAGATTATCAAGAAGGCTGGCTCTGTAATTCAGTCCCTCCAGGATTTTGCGGGATGTTTTTATGATTGTTGCAGCCCAAAAAGCTTGAATTTGTGCGAGCTTTTTTAAAAAGTTGCGATACAAGTTGCAATGTTTTGAGGGTTTTTTTGCACTGAAAGTTGTGGGAAGAATTACAAATTTTAAAGCAGATGGTTTTTATTTCCAGTTTACTGCAGTGATATTCTATAGAACAATACAAGAAAAGCACAGGATTGTCAAAAATTTCCTATTAAACAGTGATTTGTAAATTAAGCAGAAACTTGTATACAGAAAAACTTCTGTGCAACAGCAAATACAGACTTTAACACAATATCCATTACAACAGCTAAATTGCACTGAATGCAGGTTAAAGAGTATAGATTTGGAAATTATTGGCAGCACCTTCATTTGAAAACTCCCAGTCTCCAACCACTTGGTACCGAGCAGAGAGGAAAAAATACATAATTTATTCTGTTGCTCTGTATTGTCTATTGAAGTCTGTGTTTTTCAGAAAAAAAATTACAGACAATATTCTCTCTCTTTCCGTGCCTAACTCCACCTGTGGATCTGCTGCATGTCTTGACACACACCTGTCTCATCAGACGCACATCTTTCATTTACAGGGGGAGGGGGCGTTTGCCGGAGATTCACAGGTTTAAAGCTCATTGACAAGCTGTAGTAATGATTTTACCTCAAAAAATGTATAAAATGGTCAAACACTAGCTGTAGTGTCAATAGTTTTATGGCATCTCTCCTCACGTGTGCTCCCGCGACGGGGTGCTTTTGGGGCAGGTAGGCATTTTTCAACACAAACCCAGTACTTTGCACATGCAGTCCAGTTGGAGACATGGCGAGACGTCCACCGGCAGGCTGGGGAAGACAGAGGAAGGGAAGGTGTTGGAAACCTTGCGGGTGAGTGTTTTTTTTTAAATCTCACACTCTGTTTTTGCTGATGTATTCCGTTAATACGCACTGTAAACACGGAGGTGAATGCGATGCAGTGACACACTTGATTGGTTAGACTGAGCGTTTGAGTGCCACTCATGGACAAATTTGATTGGTGAAATTGGCGGACGTTGACGAGAATTGACAAAAATTGCGGGAAAGTTGCAGTGATTGGACAAAGTTGCAAGGTGTAATTGGTACTTCACACTGCACCTTGCACCTGATAGTCCTGTATTGTACAGCAAGTACAATGTAGCTACTGTACCTATACAGGTCATCATCTGCGATGTAAATAAAGGTATGTAGCCAGGTTTACTTTCCTGAGTAATTCCTTTGTCTATTATGCCGTGTGTGTGTTTCTGTCATTTTGGTGTTCTACTGCCATGCTGCTGTTACACTGTAATTTCCCAGTTTGGGATCAATAAAGTATCTATCTATCTATCTATCTATCTATCTATCTATCTATCTATCTATCTATCTATGAACTTAGACAAGGAATGACAAAACATAACTAAAGACAACAAGGACAATAATACTAACAGTAAAAACTAGAGGGGACTCAGAGAGTGCACACCTCCACCAAGGCTCCGTCCCTCCCTCCCTTTATCCTCCCCTCCGTCCCTTTGTCCATCCATATCGTCATCCATCTGTACATTGTGAGATAGGGCCTTGGCAGAGGTATGCACTCACGGATCACCTCCAACATCTAATGAGTTCATCTTTGGGCCAAGGGCCACCTCTGATGAAAATTTCATCCAGATTCATCCAGTAGTTTTGGAGTATTGTTGCTAACACTCTGTGAGAAGATAGGAACTTTGGCAAGATATGCATTTTGAGATCATCACCAAAATCTAATCATGTGTTCAGTGTGCCATTACACACCTTTCCTGAAAATCTGAATGAAAGGCACGATATAAATGCAATCAATTATTATTATTAACAACAGACAGAGAAACCGTGTTCCAAATTATTATGCAAATAGGATTTTAGTGTCATAAACACTCAATTTTTTGTTTTTCAATTAAACTCATGGATGGTATTGTGTCTCAGGGCTCTTTGGATCACTGATATCAATCTCAGACACCTGGCATAATTAGTCTGCAAGGTGAGCCCAATTAAAGGAAAACTACTAAATAAGGATGTTCCACATTATTAAGCATGCCACAGATTTCAAGCAATATGGGAAAGCAAAAGGATCTCTCTGCTGCAGAAAAGCATCAAATAGTGCAAAGCCTTGGACAAGGTTACGAAAACAGATATTTCAAGAAAACTTAAGTGTTGTACTGTGAAGAAATTTGTGGCTGATTCAGAGCACAGAGGGGTTCGTGCAGATAAAGGCATAATGAGGAAGGTTTCTGCCCGACAAATTCATCAGATTAAGACAGCAGCTGCTAAAATGCCATTACAAAGCAGCAAACGGGTATTTGAAGGTGCTGGTGCCTCTGGAGTCCCACGAACCTCAAGGTGTAGGATCCTCCAGAGGCTTGCAGTTGTGCATAAACCTACTATTCGGCCACCCCTAACCAATGCTCACAATCAGAAAAGGTTGCAGTGGGCCCAGAAATACAAGAAGACTAATTTTCAAACAGTCTTGTTCACTGATGAATGCCGTGCAATCCTGAATGGTCCAGATGGATGGAGTAGTGGGTGGTTGGTGGATGGCCACCATGTCCCAACAAGGTTGCGGCATCAGCAAGGAGGTGGCGGAGTCATGTTTTGGGCCGGAATCATGGGGAGAGAGCTGGTAGGTGCCTTTAGGGTCCCTGAAGGTGGGAAAATGACCTCGGCAAAGTATATAGAGTTTCTGACTGAACACTTTCTTCCATGGCACAAAAAGAAGAACTGTGCCTTCCATAGCAAAATTATCTTCATGCATGACAATGCACCATCTCATGCTGCAAAGAATACGTCTGTGTCATTGGCTGCTATGGGCATAAAAGGAAAGAAACTCATGGTGTGGCCCCCAATCCTCCCATGACCTCAACCCTATTGAGAACCTTTGGAGCATCTTCAAGCAAAAGATCTATGAGGGTGGGAGGCAGTTCACATCAAAACAGCAGCTGTGGGAGGCTATTCTGACACCTTGCAAAGAAATTCAAGCATAAACTCTCCAAAAACTCACAAGTTCAATGGATGCAAGAATTGTGAAGGTTATATCAAAGAAGGGGTCCTATGTTAACATGTAACTTGGCCTGTTAAGATGTTTTTGATTGAAATAGCTTTTGATTTCAGTAAATATGACCTCCTAATGCTGCAAATTCAACAAATGACCATTTTCAGTTCTTTACAACCAATACAATGTTTTGAAACTGTTGTGCATAATAATTTGGAACAGTGCATTTTTATTTATTTATTTTTTTTTGCAAAAAAATAGTTATCATTGGGAGGTTTGTTCAATAAAATTTGAATTATGCTCTAATGGTTGATGACTTGGAAATTATACTGACTGTCATTTGCATCGACTATTTAGGAAAATCAGAGACAAATATCATTTGCATAATAATTTGGAATGTGGTGTATATGACTACATAATAATAATAATAACAAGGCTGACATAATTGTATTGACCATACACTGGGGCTGAGCAATTCCACCTTAAATCAACATCATGGTTTATTGAATCTTTCAGGTCGGTTTTCGCTTTTTTTCTGCTCTCTTCTCCGTTACAGTTTACTAATAAGGTTCATAATTATTAATTAAGCAATATTTTTTGCAGTTATCAACTACAAATTCATATAGTATCCATATTATCTACTGCAACAAACTTGTAAGAAATATGACCATGACAAAGGCATAAACGTTCACTTGGCATGCCGACAGATGCAGGCATGTTCCTCCAAGCGTTTGCTTTCAAATTTTGATCCTGATATCCTTTTAGTGTCAGATCAAAGAGTACCGGGTTGTTTGATGCAGCAAAGTTCAGCCTCTCCACTGTCCGTCACTTACCGTTGTTGTCTTCCTGTACCGGCATCCTATGTACCGCTCTTCCTTAATTCTGATTGGCTGCTTAGAAAGGTCTGACATTGATGAGCACAGGTGTACAGTAGTCTGACAAGATTAACTTTTTTTCAGCCCTGAGCACGGCAACAAAAAGCAGCCACTGCTCAAAGCGTTTCAGCACTGTAAACGCTGGCTTACATAGAGAATTAATAGAAAATAGTCTCCCACAGCAGAAAAAATGAGTTTGGTGGACACATCCCCTAATACTTTTTCTGCAGTGTTTGGCTTCTGGATTGCCAAGGCACATGGCCCTATGGCGTGACCACGCACATAACTCAGTGGACACGTCTTAAAGGGGCAGTACATGAAAAGCGCCAGATTAATATATAAAATAATATTCAAAAAATTCCTAAACCCACATCATGATCCGAACCACCACCAAAATCTAATCATCCACTCCACGTGCCATTACACACCTTTCCTGAAAATTTCATCAAAATCCATTAATAACTTTTTGAATTATGTTGCCAACAGACAAACCAACCAATGCCACTAAAAACATTACCTCCATTCTCCCTTGGCGGAGGTAAAAAACAGGGATCACAAAATAAAATCAAATACACAAAAAGACAATTATAAGATGTTGATAAAAGTATCAATTATAAAGTATTGGAAAATATGACATCAGCCATTGATGATGTAATGAAATGCATTACAATAGAAATCTACATGAAAAATAAGAAAAACATAACTGTTAGTTGTGTATATAGAACACCTAATTCCAGTATTGAAATATTTAAGAATAATATTGAAGATCTGTTTGCAAAGTGTAATCAGAAGGTTACATCCATTTGTGGAGACATGAATATAGACATGTTGAATCCCCATAAGCATGTGGTGACAGATGAGTTTGTTGCAGCCATGTATAGTATGAGCCTACATCCACTTATTACTAAGCCAAGCAGAATAACATTGCATAGTGCAATATTAATAGATAATATTTTTGCAGATAATATGGAAAATGATATAGTGAGTGGGTTATTATTGAATGGCATTTGCCAGTTTTTGTGATGTACAATTGTGGTTATAACAGCAAAAGTAACAAATGTAAAATTGGATACAGGAGAGTAAGAATCCCTGAATGCATTTAGAAGTGAATTATTATCACAAGACAGGAAAAAAAGTTTGAGGTTGATGATACTGATATAGCCAATGATTCCTTTTTGAAAACATTTAAATCATTATATGATAAAAACTGTCCAATCCAGCAATACATGAAAAAAAAAATTATCTGGATAGGCCATGGATGACAAAGGGATTGAAAAATGCTTACAGAATAAAGAATACCCTACAGTCATGTGAAAAAATTAGGACAGCCTGTATAAGCCTGTGTGTTTTTTTAACATATTTGGAGATATGGACATCATATGGATATTTAATATCAATGTTAAAAATACTGGGAGATTCATGCAATACAACTAAACAATTAAAATTAATTAAAGACTTTTTAAATTTTCTGTGAAATTTAATTCTAAACAAATAGTGAGGAATAAATTAGGACACCCGCCATCTTTTTTAGGACACCCCCACATTCACACCCACTCAAAATGGTTAAAATAAATGTTAAAAAAATGCAAATAAAAACAAAAACAAGGTTAAACATAGATATGTCAATGTCTCATGTGATGAGGAGGTTCAGGGTAGGCATGGTCTTAAGGAGAGAAATGTGGAAGGCCAGATAATTGTGGATTTTGCTAAAAGGATGGAAATGGCTGTGGTGAACACATACTTTGAGAAGAGAGAGGAACATAGGGTGACTTACAAGAGAGGAGGAAGAGACATACAGGTGGACTACATCCTATGCAGAAGGAGAAATCTGAAAGAGATAGGAGACTGCAAGGTGGTGGCAGGGGAAAATGTAGCCAGACACCATCGGATGGTAGTCTATAGGATGACTTTGGAAAGCAAGAAGTGGAAAAGAGTGAAGGCAGAGCCAAAGATTAAGTGGGGGAAGTTACAGAAGGAAAAAGGTCCCACTGAGTTCAGGAAGGAGTTGATACAGGCTCTAGGTGGTAAGGAAGAATTACTAGATGACTGGGAAAGTACAGCAAAAGTATTGAGGGAAACAGGTAGAAAGGTATGTGGTGTATCCAGTGGTCAGAAAAAGGAAGACAAGGAGACTTGGTGGTGGAATGAGGAGGTACAGGAAAGTATTCAAAGGAAGAGGTTAGCAAAGAAAAAGTGGGATAGTCAGGGAGATGAAGAAAGTAGACAGGAATATTTGGAATCTAGGCACATGGCAAAGAGAGAGGTGGCAAAAGCACGGAAAAGGCATATAGTGAGTTGTATGAGAAGCTAAACACTAAGGAAGGGGAAAAGGACTTGTATCGATTGGCTAGACAGAGAGATCAAGCTGCAAAAGATGTGCAGCAGGTTTGGCTAATTAAGGACAGAAATGGCAATGCACTAACAAATGAAGAGACTGTGTTGAGAAGGTGGAAGGAGTACTTTGAACAGTTGATGAATAAAGAAAATGAGAGAGAGAGGAGGAAGGATGAAGGAAAGATGGTGAACAAGGAAGTCCCGAGGATTAGCAAGGTGGGAAGTGAGGGCAGCTTTGAAGAAGATGAAGAATGGAAAGGTCCAGATGACATACCTGTGGAGGTATGGAAATGTTTTGTAGAGATGGCAGTGAACTTTTCAACCAAATTGTTTAGCACAGTCTTGGAGAGTGAGAGGATGCCAGAGGAGTGGACAAGAAGTGTTTTGGTACCAATTTTCACGAACAAAGGTGATGCTCAGAGCTGTAGTAACTACAGAGGCATGAAGTTGATCAGTCAAACTGAAGATATGAGAAAAAGTTGCTGAAGCCAGGTTATGAGGAGAAGTCACAATCAGTGAGCAGCAGTACAATTTCATGCCAAGAAAGTACTACAGATGCATTGTTTACTCTGAGTACTGATGGAGAAGTATTGAGAAGGTCAGAAGGAGATGCACTGCATCTTTGTGGATCTAGCGAAAGCATATGATAAGAGTGCCAAGAGAGGAAGTGTGGTACTGTATGAGAAAATCAGGAGTGGCAGAGAAGTATGTGAGGGTGGTGCAGGACATGTATGGGGACAGCATGACGATGGTGAGGTGTGCTGTAGGAGTGACAGATGGGTTCAAGGTGGGGTTGGGGTTACATCAGGGATCAGCTCTGAGCCCCTTATTGTTTGCCATGGTGATGGACAGGCTGACAGATGAGGTCAGGCAGGAGTCTCTGTGGACCATGATGTTTGCAGATGACATTGTGATTTGTAGTGAGAATAAGGAGCAGGTGGAAGAGAACCTGGAGAGGTGGCAGTATGCTCTGGAGAGAAAAGGAATTAAAGTCAGTAGATGCAAGACAGAATACATCAGTGTGAATGAGAGGGAGGCAGGTGTAACGGTGAAGATGCAAGGAGTAGAGGTAGTGAAAGTAGATGAGTTTAAATACCTGAGGTCAACCCTCCAAAGCAATGGAAAATGCACGAGAGAGGTGAAGAAGGGAGTGCAGGCAGGGTGGACTAGGTGGAGACTGGGTGGAGTGTCAGGGGTGATTTTTGACAGAAGGGTAGCAGCAAGAGTGAAAGGGAAAATTCACAAGACGGTAGTGAGACCTGCTATGATGTATGGTTTGGAGATGGTTGTGCTGACAAAAAGACAGGAGATGGAGCTGGAGGTGGCAGAGTTGAAGATGCTAAGATTTTCATTGGAAGTGACTAGGAAGGCCAAGATTAGAAATGAGTATATCAGAGGGACAGCTCAGGTTAAGCAGTTTGGAGACAAAGTAACAGAGGCAAGGCTGAGATAGTTTGGACATGTGCAGAGGAGGAATAGTGGATATACTGGACAAAGAATGTTGACGATTGAACCGCCAGGCAGGAGGAAAACAGGAAGACCACAGAGAAGATTCATGGATGAAGTGAAGAAGGACATGGAGAGGGTTGGTGCTGCAGAGAAGTTGCAAGGGATAGGGTGAGATGGAGGCAGATGATCTGCTGTGGCAACCCCTAAAGAGAGCAGCCGAAAGAAGACGATTAGAAATGGACCAATACTAGTTGTCCTGATTATTTCGTTGATGGTGGTAAGATAATTAATAATATGAATGAAGTAGTAGCTGGGTTTACTAATTTTTTTTAAGTGTTGGACCTAAACTGGTTGATCAAATAGATGACCCACAGCTTAGAGAGAGGGGTGTTACTAAGGATCATGGAGACAGAAATCCTGGCTCAATGATTTTAAGGGCTGTGGATAAAAATGAAATTATAGATATTGTTAGCCAATGTAAAAATAAAACATCTAAGGATTGGGATGATATTGATATGACTCTCGTGAAAAAAGTAATTGATTGTATTGTTGAACCATTAAAGTATCTCTTCAATTTGTTATTCAATACGGGTATATACCATGCAAAATGAAAACTGCAAAAGTTATCCCATTGTATAAAGCAAACATCAGTTTACAAATTACAGGCCCTACTTTCCCAGTTCTCTAAAATACTGGAAAAACTCTTTGTTGCAAGATTAGACAGTTTCATTGAAAAACCTGTTATTAATGGACGGTCAGTATGGGTTTCGGGCAGATAGCTCAACAATCAATGGCACTGATGGAGATGATCAAGGAAATTACCAGTTCTATTGACAATAAGAAGCATGCTGTGGGTGTGCTTATAGACTTGGAAAAAGTATTTGACACAATAGATCATGATATTTTATTTAAAAAAATTGGAGGACTATAAGAGGGATAGTCTTAAATTGGCTTAGAAATTATATTAAAAACAGGCAACAGTTCGCGTCGTTGGGTGAATTTAGGTCAAGTCAGTTAGAAATTACTTGTGGAGTTCCTCAAGGGTCAGTATTAGACCCCAAATTGTTTATTTTGTACATTAATGACATTTCCAAGGTATCAAATATTTTGAAACTAGTGGTTTTTGTGGATGACACTAATGTTTTTTGTGCTGGTGAGAAATTGCAGCAGTTGTTGAATGTGGTCACAAATGAATTGGGTAAATTAAAATTACGGTTTGACAGAAATAAATTATCTTTAAATTTGGATAAAACTAAATTTATGTTGTTTGGAAACTGTATTATACATGAACAAGTGAAAGTGATGATTAATAATGTATTGATAGAGTATATAAAAATAAGTTCTTGGGGGTAATACTAGACCACAAACTCTGCTGGAAAATGCACATAAAAACATCTGAGCTCAAAGCTGGCTAAGAATATTGGACTTCTGGGTAAAGTTAGGCAGATTCTAAACCACAGTGCACTGTATACATTGTACTGTTCACTTGTTTTACCATATCTGCTTTATTGTGTTGAAGTCTGGGGTAACACCTACAAAAGCACCCTACAGAAATTATATAGTACATTACAAAAGAGAGCAATAAGAATAGTAAACAATGTAGGCTACAATGATCACACTAACATTTTTTTTCCAATATTTTTTATTGAACCTTTTTTTAACAAACATGACACAAACAATCAAACACTAACACTAAAGTAATTTAAAAATTAAAAAAAATGTACTAAAAACACCAACAACCACTAACAAAAGTAAGTCATCAACAATGCTCCTCTGTTTAGCCTAGGTAATCCATTACATAAGTATACATATTATACATTCACCAATTTGGAATTTACAAGGTCCACACACATCATTCACCTTCTTCTTCAGGAGTTATGTTTAATTTCTTTACATAATCAATGAAAGGTCTCCATATATTCTCAAACACATTTTCCTTTGATTTCAGTATGTATGTTATTCTTTCTAGTGGAAGGTTTGTTAACATCTGTCTTAACCACTGAGTCACATCTGGTCTATGAGTCTTTTTCCACAGTAGTGCAATACATTTTTTGGCATTAAGCAAACTGAGGTCTATGAATGCTCTTTCACTCTTATTAAAGTTATGCTTTTCTGGATACAGACCCAACAAAAACAGTTTAGAGTTCAATATGAATTGTTTTGAAATTATTTTTTCAATTGTTACCCTCACCTCTTCCCAAAACATTCTAATTTTTCTACATTCCCATAAACAATGAAATAGGGTTCCTTTACTTTCCATACATTTTGTGCATGTATCTGGTATGTTTTGTTATATCTATTTAACTCCACCGGTGTAACATACATCCGCATTAACCATTTAAAATGTATCAATTTAAGACGTACATTTATTGATTTGGTTTGAGCTTCTGTACAAGACAATTCCCATTGTTCCTCTGAAATTTCAGTTTGCAGGTCTTCTTTCCAATAATTCAGTCTTTTCTGTGAGTTTTCACTTGAGGATAGTGTCAATGAGTTATAAAACTCTGAAATAATACCCTTTCTCTTACTATCTTTCGTCAAAATTTTTTCCAAGGATGAATAAGTAGGTCAGGTGAGAGCATTATTTTGATTTGATCGAATAAAATTCCTAAGCTGAAGATATTTAAAAAATGTGTTCTATTATGATTAAATTTGATCCTCAGTTCTTCAAAAGACATTATGTTATCTAAACGTGACAAATATAAGTCTTGAATCTTTTGAATCCCTTTTAAATTCCATACTTTAAATACAGCATCCACTCTCCCTGGTGTAAAATATTGATTACCCCATATTGGGCTAAATTGTGACAATAAGTGTGGTTCTTTTAAATATTTTTTGGTTTCACACCATATTTTGATCATATGCTTTACAATTGGATTTTTAACTTGTTTCTGTAATTTTTTAGCCGAGTCTGAGTATATGAATAAGGGAAGAGGTAAAGGTCAATTGTATGATTCCATTTCAGTCCAGTGAGGGGGATCATTTGTTGAAAAATAATATGTCATAGACCTCAGTTGTGCTGACCAGTAATACAACATAAAGTTTGGACATTTCAGACCTCCACGATCAAATGGTAAATATAGTAAGGACAGACGTAATCTAGCCTTCCTATTTTTCCATATAAATTCCACTAACTTTTTTTGAATTCTTGAGAATAGATCTGAAGGTGGTGGTAAAGGAATATATTGAAATAAATAAAGTATTTTGGGTAAGATATTACTTTTAAGTATATTAACTCTCCCAATCATCGACATTGGTAGTGACATCCATCTCTGAAGCAACTCATTAATATCTGTCATTAAGGCTTCATAGTTGGCACTGGCGACTGATTCTAGCTTAGGCGCAATTTGAATTCCTATATATTTAAACTGATTTACAACATTGAATTGATTTACCTTAGGAGCTGGATGATTTCTCTGGGTCTCATTTAGCATTAATATTGAAGATTTAGTTTTATTTATTTTATATCCTGATATTTCCCCAAAGTTCTTTATTAAATTTAACAAGGTCGGAATTGATTTTTTTAAGATTCGACATAAACAAAATTATGTCATCGGCATACAGGGAGATTTTATGTTCTGTTGGTCCTACTTTAATTCCATATATTTGTGGATGTAAACGTATTGCCATCGCTAAAGGTTCAATTGCCATAGTAAACAGTAAAGGTGAAAGTGGACAGCCTTGTCGACATCCTCTATTGATTTTTATTGATTTTGAGATATTGCTGTTTGTTAGGATTTCTGCTGTAGCATTATTGTATATTATCTGAACCCAGTCCGCCAAGGTCTCCGCCTTTGACTGCCACCTAATCCACATAGCACCGGACTTCCATGATCCCTCCTGCAGGTGGTGAACCTACTGGAGGGCGGACCCATGTAACTCCTTCGGGCTGAGCCCGGCCGGGTCCCATGGGTGGAAACCCGGCCACCAGACGCTAGCCTTCGAGCCCCTCCCCCAGGCCTGGCTCCAGGGTGGGGCCCCGGTAACCCCATACCGGGCGGGGTACACTGAATCCTTGATATACAATTTATCATGAGAGTCTGTTGGATCGTTCTTCGTCTGGCCCTTCACCCAGGACCAGTTTGTCTTGGGAGACCCTATCAGAGGCAAATTGCCCCGGACAACATAGCTCCTGGGATCACTGGGGCACGCAAACCCCCCCACCACGATAAGGTGACGATCCATGAGGGGGGCAGACCCAGGACTCGGTGGAGAGACTATGTCTCCCAGCTAGTCTGGGAACGCCTTGGTATCCCCTCTGAAGAGCTGGAGCAGGTGGCTGGGGAGAGGGAAGTCTGGGCTTCTCTGCTTGAACTGCTGCCTCCGCGACCCGGACCTCCGGAAAAGCGGTAGACGATGGATGGATGGATGGATGGATCTGAACCCATTTTATGAAATTATTTCCAAGTCCAAACCTTTGTAGGACTTCAAAAAGAAAGGACCATTTGACCCTATCAAAGGCCTTTTCAGCGTCCAATGATAGGAGAGCTGTATCCGGTGCTTCTTTATTAGAATAAATAATATTAAATAGTCTTCTTACATTATAGAAGCCTTGTCTTCCCATTATAAAGCCATTCTGATCTCGGTTAATAATATTTGGTAATATTTCTTGTAGTCGTCTTGCTAAATTTTACAGATTATCTTAAGGTCAGCATTTAATAGGCTTATTGGTCTCATGTTTTCACATTTATTAGAGGGTTTACCTGGTTTTGGCAACAGTATAATTAAGGCATTATTCATGTATGGTGGTAAATTACTATTTTGAAATGCTTCTAAAACCATTTCCAAAAATGGTTTTATTAATTTATTCTTAAATTTTTTATAGAGGTCAACTGGAAGACCATCTGGTCCCGCACTTATTCCTCTTGACTAATTTTTGACTCCAGTATCTCCCTATTTTCATTTGGAATACACGGTATAGATAATCCGTCCAAAAACCCATTTAGTTTTGTTAAGTCAGTTTCATCACACTAACATTTTGTTCTTAAAGTTAAAATCATTGAAATTTATGGATCTGGTGGAAAAACTTTACAGTTTATAAGGCAAGAAACAATTTACTCCCTGGCAACATACAGAAATTGTTTCTGGAGAAAGAGGGGAAAGTATGATTTGAGAGGAAGATTTAATTTAAAAGTTCCTTGCTTTCGCACTATGCAGAAAAGTCTGTGCATTTCAGTTTGTGGGGTGATTTTGTAGAATGGTTTGGATGAGGGCATTAAACAGAGTAAATAATGATATACAATTTAAGAAAAAGTACAAAAACATTATTCTTGAAAAGTATAGACTTGAGGAAGGAATTGTTTTGCTCCCTAAATGGAAAGGAATAATGATATACATTGTTCTTCATGTGTTTTTATTGTTTTTTTTTTCTCGTTCTGGATTGGTCTGTATAGCTGGCAACTTGTTTTCAGTTAAGTATTAAGTACGTACAATATTGAAGGGTAGGACTTGAAAAGCTTTTGCTTCTTCCTACTCTTTTTTGGGCACCCAAAAAAATATTTTATCACTTTACATTGTTATTTTATATCTTTTGATATACTGTATTTGTTAAATATTCTTTTTTGTTTCTTTTTGTCCAAAACAAATAAATAAACAAATAAATAAATAAAAAGACACAGACAACAGGGGATGACATGATAGACAACGATTAGAGAACACAAGGACACTTGATGACAATAATAATGATAATACTTATGGAGAAGCAAAGACCAAAATAAACATAAAGCGTTGGCACAGTCCCTTTCTCTGCCCCGATCATAACATCATCATCATCATCATCATCATCATAGCAGTATGTCGGGGGCAACAGTGACCGTTTCATTTAGGTCTGATTAGATTCCTCCACGCAGCTCTGTCCTTCGCCTTTCGCTGCCAGGAACTCCTGACCTTGTTAACCTGGGCGACGTCCGAGCTGGTATGAGCTGCTTTCTGACTGACCATTTCATGAAACTGCTTGCAAAATATTTGAGTACTGCTAGCTTTTGCTGGACTAGCGGCACATTCTTGGCAGATAGAGGTATTATCAGTGGCAAGGCCAGGCCAAGACAAACTGACTCCAGTATCTGTTGTAGTGACTGACCAGATGATAGGTTTGTTTATCTCTGCTCTTTGTGTAGTGCATGTCACGATGCACTGACTGGCAACAGTCCACCACTGACCTTGCAACAGATGTGCTTATCTGCCAGGATGTCCAGTCTCACCCCGTGTAATTGGGAGTGGTCCACCACAGACCTGTGACAGATATTGTTTTTAGTTCTGCCAGGATACCCAGTTTCACCCTCCACAGCCTCGGAAGGGTGGGGTTGCTGGTTGAGTCACCGACGGCTCGACCCATGAGACAGGCAGTACCGGTTTTCATGGTTATCCAGTAGCAAGCAAACCAATGCCTGACCTGACATGCCCGATCATAACAATAACTCCCAAAAAGCAAATAAACTAGAAAAGCACTCAAAGCACATACTGCTGCCAGTTCTCCTTCCTTCCCTCCCTTTGTCCATCCACCTGTCTGTACCTCCATGCCTCCATCCCACCATACATTGCAAGATAGGGCCTTGAAAGAGTTATGCGCTCACAGATCAGCTCCAAAATCTAATGGGTTCGTCTGTAACCCAAATCACTGCTAGAAGATTGAGCCTTGGTGGAGGTATGCACTCATGGATCACCTCCAAAATGTAATGGGTTCGTGTGTAGCCCAAGCGCTACCTCTGGACATATTGTGAGAAGACAGAGCCTTGGCGGAGGTATGCGCTGTTGGATCATCACCAAAATGTAACAAGTTCCTCTGTAGCTCAAGGACCACCTCTGGTGAAAATTTCATCCAAGTCTATCCAGTAGTTTTTGTGTAATACTGCTGCACCAATATAAACAAGGCCCTTGGTGGAGGTATGCACTCTCAGATCACCACCAAAATCTAATCATCTGTTCCCTGTGCCATTAATTCATTCATTCATTCATCTTCTTCCGCTTAATCCTTTTCGGGTCGCGGGGGGCCTCGAGCCTATCCCAGCATCCTTGAGCGAGAGGCAGGGTACACCCTGGACAGATTGCCAGTCCATCGCAGGGCCAACACAGAGAGACAGACAACCATTCACTCTCACAGTCATACCTAAGGACAATTTAGAATCCTCAGTTTGATGCCAATTAACCTAACATGCCATTAATTCAATTCAATTTAATTCAACTTTATTTATATAGTGCCATTTCACAACAACAGTCATTCTCCATAGCACTTTCGAACTGTAGGGGAAACTCCCACAAGTGCAGAAAGACCCACCAATCAGGTGATCCCCTGTGAGCAAACACTTGCGACGGTGGAGAGGAAAAACTCCCTTTTAACAGGAAAAAACCTCCAGCAGAACCAGGCTCTGGGAGGGACAGTTATCTCTGTGACTGGCTGGGGATGAGGGATAGAGAAAAAAAGGAAAAAGAACTGACACGAAGAGAGCAAACAGCATGACAGGGACTCAATCTATGGGAGAGAACAAACAGAGGTTAATGATCAGCAAAATATTCAATGAGAAGTGAAGAAAGGAGTGAAGCCCAGTGCATTGTTGGAGGTCCCCCGGCTCTCTAACCTATTAGCAGCATAACTATGGGAGGATCAGGGGGCACATGATCCGCCCTAATTATAGGCTATATCAAAAAAGGACGGTTTAACCCTGTTCCTTAAAAACAGAGATTGAGTCTGACTCCCGAATCCCGATTGGCAGGCTGATTCCACAGGAGAGGAGCCTGTAACTGAAGGCTCTGCCTCCCTTTGTACTTTTGGAAGATTCTAGGTATTACAAGTAATCTGCCCACTTTGGGAGTGTAGTGCTCTGTTAGGATAATAGGGTAGTATCAGATCTTTTAAGTAAAAGGGGCCTGATTATTTAGAGCTTTGTAAGTGAGAAGAAGGATTTTAAACTTAATTCTAAACTCTATGGAAGCCAGTGAAGGGAGGCCAGAACCGGAGAGATATGATCTCTCTCTTCTAGTACCTGTTAAAGCTCTTGCTGCAGCCATTTTGGATCCACTGAAGACTTTTTAAAGATGTTTTAGGACAACCTGATAATAAAGAGTTACAATAATCTAATCTAGAGCTAACAAAAGCGTGGACTAGTTTCTCAGCAACACTCTGAGACAAGATGCTCCTAATCTTGGCAATATTACACAAATGATAGAAGGCAGTCTTAGAAACAAGTTTAACATGTGAATTAAAAAACAGATCTTGATCAAAATAACTCCAAGGTTCCTCACAGAACTATTAGAGAGAGAGGAAACCGCATCCAAACTAGAGTTTGATTTGGAAGGGTATTTCTAAGGTTTTTTTGGACACTAGAATGACTTCCAGTCTTACCTAATTTAATAGCAGGAAATTACAAGTCATCCAGCGTTGATTCCTAACCCCTCTATTTGCCCCTAGGCGCCATGTGGCGCCTGGGGCAATGCCAGGCAGCTCAAGGACCCCCCTAGTGGTCACGAGTGGGTAAAAAAAAATGTTAATAAAATAGTTACAGAATTTCTCAAGGCTATAACATGAAAGTTACAAGAGGATAATGGCTACTTGTCAATTATGAAAGATGTATAATATGATCCAAAGTTTCAGATAGGAATAAATTTATGCATCTAATTTGCATAATGTTGCGGCAGCTATATAAATTACATAACTCAGTCAAAAGTGGACACTGGACACATTTACACAAAGAATGGTCATTTTGTTTTACACCGATTTGTCTACGGGTATGCTTTTATCTAATGTTGAAAGTATAAGAACCTGAAAATCAATAAAATGTCCAAAAAAACCCCCACATATATTTCTCTTACCTGTTGCAGGGTGGGGGGGGGGGTCGCTCACCAACGTGACCGGTCCGTTTTCGTCCACCGTGGCCAATGTTTCGCATTTATTTAGTAATTTACACCCGCTTACACATCTACAAACCCTTATGATTATCCCACATGAATTTTGTTTGTATTATGTGGCTATTTTTTCTGTTTGGTGCATTTTTCCTGTGGGAATCCAGCCGCTCGTGGGCGCTGCCATCTTGGTAATGGGAGCTCAGATTTTCGTCCATCGTGGCCAATGTTTCGCGTTTACTTAGTAATCAGGGATGGCAACAGGAAATTCTGATTTCAGCTGAAATCTAATTTGGTCGATTGACTTATGGGGGGGCCGGGGGGCACAGCCCCCCTGAAGCTGGGAGGTTTTCAGTAAAACAGAAGTAATTTAGACTGAAAAAAATGATTTAAAAAAAATGAAATACTAGACTTAGATAAATCATTAAATTTAATGAAAAGTTAACTTACTTTTTCTTCAATGTTGTCTCACTGTCTTTAGTCCAACATATTTAACAGTTCTATAAGAGTTTATTACACTATTTACACTGGTCACCAAGTCACTTCTAATGTGCAACTTTCTTCCTTTTGGCAGCAAGCTGTGTCAGTCTCTGAACTTTGAACTTCATCTCCTTTTCTGGTTTCTTCAGAAATTGTCCGAGTGTTTCTGTTACCTCGTCGAACTTTGAGCCAATTTTCACCTTTACCGTCACTTTTCTCTCAAGCCAATTCCATCGGAACTTATTTTTGACACTTCTGTCTATTTCTAGCACTGATGACTCCTGATCCTTCGATAAAAATCTCATAATTCCGCTGAAAACAATACCGAAAGCTCAGAATTCCAACACGAACCAGCGATGTGATTTGGGGTTGGGGAAATTATCTGAAAATTCAGCAGGGAGTCTGGGGGACACAGTCCCCCAGTGGGGTCCGGGGCAGACCCCTGGTGGGGGGGGGGGGCAAAGCCCCCCGAAGCTCCTGGGTTTTTATGATTTTTAAGTACCAGAACTGTGCTTAAATGACATAAAACAAAGAGCTGAATGCCACTTATTACTGTATAATATTGACTTATGTTCCAAGAAGATAGCATGCCTAAAATATTCCAACAAGCATTATCCATCACATGCTTTAACACTTGATCAAATCAAAATCAGTTAATTTTATCTATTCCATAATAGAAATAAAATTCCAACATTCCATTACTTTTTATAATTTCAGCATTCATTTCAGATCACCAGTTTCAATCTCCATTGAGACTTGAGCAGTTCATTTTGCACAATCACTGATGTAGCCAAGTCTTAGAAATATTCAAAAGTTATGAGTCAATGTCCACTGTGCACTGTCAATTTCAAACTGTTTGGAATCATAAAAGGGGATGGTCAACTTTTATTACCGTTTCCTCCCCGGCGCAGCCCAGCTCATACAGCCGTTGTACGCCGCCAGTAACAGAGAGTTAATGGCTCTCCACCTGGCCATACGCCACTTCCAGTCCTGCCTGAAAGGGCGCAGCTTCACTGCGTTCGTGGACCACAAGCCGCTAACGTACTTAACGTACTTTATCTTCCTGGAAGATAAAATAAAGCGGAATTCGGCGAATTAGCAGAAAATCACATCCCTGAGAACACGCCGCCATGAATCTTTGAAAAAGCATACAACGAGCCATTTGATTGGTCCAATCGTTTGCAACTATCCAATCGCAGGGCTGTCAAGCTACTGCAATACAGCAGTAGCTTGAGCACAACACATCCGGGTTATTGCGGGAGACGACTTCCGGGGAAGCGCCGAGCGCTTATGTAATCGTGTTGGTTTTCGCTAAAATCGGTAACAATAAGGTACCTTACCCCCCCTAAAATTTTCTCAACAGATTTAGATGATTCACAGAAATGATCAATTTGAAAATAAATTGGCGGAAATCTGCGGATCGGCGGAAAATTGCCATCCCTGAGTAATTTACACTTGCTTCCACATCTACAAACTCTTATGATTATCCCACATGAATTTCTTTTGTATTACACCGCTATTTTCCCCGTTTCATGCTGTTTCAGTGAAACGGGATGACCGCGATGACCAAACATGGCAGCATCCACATTGGTGTGTGAGCTCAAAGCGGAAAAACGAATAAGAATGAGGATTTCTTCTTCTTTGCTATATTACATGTCAGCCATGATTCCTTCATCGCGTGTCTGCCACCTTCTAAACTGTCAGATCAATACAGATTAGTACAAATTCTCAGTATAGCCAGGGGACGTCAATAAGTTGACACATGCAGTTGCTGCGCTGTGCCACTGGCGGCGCATGACCCATCCATAAAATGAGGACAGTTAAAGGGTTAAGACAGGCTTCTAACTTGGCTAATTGATTACTATCATCTGGCTTCATTGACAGGTATAATTGTGTGTCATCTGCATAACAATGAAAATGTATACAGTGCTGTCTAATATTGTTGCCTAGCGGAAGCATATATAAACTAAAAAGAATAGGGCCTAGCACAGATCCCTGTGGAACTCCATGACTGAGCTCTGAGTTGGAAGAAAACCATCACAGTCTCCCCCTTTTATGCAGCGCATGGAGGAGTAGAAGGGGGATGGATTTACACGCAGGGTTACACCACAAACACATTAAGGAAAGAAGACATACAAAAATGATACAGGGTACACTAAACAGCTACACGACAGGCGTGAAGCGGGCAGACCACAGTGTACAGTGGCCGAACACAAAGTTCAAAAACAAGGCTGACATACAAAAAGATGACAAGGTTCACTTACTCACTCACACAACGGGACGTGCAGCGGCAGACCACAGTGAACAGTGGCACAACACAAACGTTAGATAATACAATAGTCCAGCAATGCTTGACTGGCAAAGAGCTGCTTAAATACAAGCATTGCTGACAACGGTAGATTGGGTGCACCTGGGCAAAGCACGGGAAAGGCAATTACCGTGGAACCAGCTGGCTGTCATGAGAGAGGGGGCGTGGTTGGACCGGCAAGTGTCAGACAGCGCCCACACGAGTGTAGGCCTAAGGAGGCTGCCTCACAGCTGCCAGCCAGAACGCAGTGGCTACAGGTACGGAAATAAACAAGGGAAAATAGAAACTACAAGAAACTCAAAAGATAACACAATACATAAATGCACAGATAACCTGAGCCACAGAGAAAGGTCAGAACCAAGCCTGAGGAGTAGACCGGCTCGGTTCATGACAAAAACTCATTATTGACATGAATAAACTGGAACCTATCAGATAAATAAGATCTAAACCACTGCAACAAAGTTTCATTAAGTCCAACATGGTGTTCTAATCTATCAAGTAGAATGCTATGATCGATAGTATCAAAAGCTGCACTAAGGTCTAAAAGGACAAGTACAGAAACAAGTCCATTATCAGATGCCATAAGGAGGTCATTAGTGACCTTCACTAAGGCTGTTTTAGTACTATGATGGATTCTAAACCCTGATTGAAACTCTTCAAATAGACCATTTCCCTGCAAGTGGTCAAATAATTGCGTGGCAACAACTCTTTCTAAGATTTTTGAAATGAAAGGCAGATTAAAGATTGGTCTATAGTTAGCTAAAATTCCTGGATCCAGTGTTGACTTTTTGAGTAAGGGTTTAATTACAGCAGTTTTAAAAGCCTGCGGTACATGGCCTAATGTTAATGTTTTGTCTGTTACTGCCAATTTTTTTTCCAGATCTTTCCCCAAAAAAGGTTTGGAAAACTATTCCATTGGAGTATGTTATGGAGTCTAATAATTACTTTCACATACTTTAAAAGTCAATAGATCGAGCCCAAGCTTTACAGCCATGTAAAATAATTAGGACACCATTAAATTGTCAGTTCTGTATAATGAAATGTTCATATGTTGAACCCTGGTTATGTTTTTATGTGCACAAAATATTTACTTTAGTCATTGTACGTGGGGTTGAATGTGCTGGGGTGTCCTAAAAAAGCTTGGGGGGGGGGGGGTCTCAATTTATTCCTCACCGGCTAAAATTACACTGTACAGAAAATGTGGAAAGTTTTCAGTTTTAATTTAGTTGGTTTAAATGACTCTCCCAGAATTTTTAACAATGATATTGTGGTAACCCACCTCAATCTACAGGGACATTCATCCTCACACTCAGAACGTCCGGAAGAAGAAGAGGACCATTCACATACGGACAGAGAGCCCCTGGGGGGACAACCAGAACAATGGACTATTGTTTATACATCCCCAGATTAAGGAGAAGACGTCCGGGCGCCAGTTGGTCAGGCTAATCATATGTATTGACTGATATGCTAATGTGCCATGCATTCTTTCTGTTTGTATAACATATAAAAGAGCTGACAATACATGCCTCAAAAACACAGCACAGCAGAACACTGTACAACACAGCACAGTACAGCACAGTAGTGCACAGCGCTACAAGTGCGTCTCATTTTGATGGAGGAAAATAAAAACTCTGCAACCTTCCACCGTCATATCTCGCCTGAAATTATTCCTCCACACTGGTGACCGGATGTGTCATGGTGCACCCTTCGCCTGATCTTTTCCCTCCACACTGGTGACCTGACGAGAGAGAATGACCGTCTACTCCCTCTCACCGCGCTGTGGATCCCGGAGGACCAGAGAACACCTGCAACCTCTTCATCCTCACCGGAGTGGGCAGCGCTTGGACCGACATGCACCATGAACGGCGACACGAGCGAAACGAAGGAAGCAGCCTGAACGGGGACGATCATCGACGCCGTCTGCATTGATTTCCACCGAGCTCCCAACTCTGACTAAACTCCTGACAGCGGACCTCCCGTGCACAGAAGCCCCGCACGCACACTGCAGGATTACGAGGACAGCGCAACTGCCAGCTTGTGGTCACTGCGCCAAGTGAGCACCACGCACAGGGACAAAACCGGCTCCACAGACTGATACAGCGTCCTCCGCGCTGCACATGCCCGAGAAACACGGCCGATCGCCACCCTTGGAAACTTCAGGGCTGCTCACGCACCTGAAGCAGACGTGCAGCCCGCACACAGGACTTTGTGTGGGTTTCTCAGCCACGGCGCACAAGGGGAATTTAACCGACTGCTGTCCCCAATGGCTTTAGGGCTGCTTCCGCACCTAAAAGCCAAACCGCCAAGTCCCTCACACAGCTGCAGTTGTTCCACAGCCGCTACGCATCCTCGGGGAATTTGGCTGCTCACCTTCCCCACATCCTCGCTGGATCGAGCCGCGAGAGGAGTCAGAGACTTAATTTTTTCTCACAGCCACTGTGGATCTCCGCCAGGTTTACCGGGAAAGTCCCTCACCATTGCGGATCCACACGCAATTTTTGTGCGGCCCAGACACCTTTGACGTCCCGGGCCGGCACTCACTTACTCTCACCCCCCTCCCTGTCCTCCTCCATAGCGCTCTTCCTGCACCTCACTCCCTAAAGCCGGCCAATCGCCGTCTTGTTCCATTACGCAGGAAGCGCACCGGCCCATGCACCCACAATCCACAGCCGTTCAACGTGCTGGAACTCGGAGCGGAGCACACTGTCCTTTCCACCCCTCCCCCATCCCCACCCACGGACTGACAAGCCATCCGACACTCCTCTACAGCAGAACAGTTCTACCTGAGCTGGAGCACAAACGACGGTGGGGGGGGGGGGGGCACAGCCCCTTCTGAGTGTTCTGGGGGGAGCCCTGTGGTGACCCACCACAATCTACAGGGACATTCATCCTCACAATCAGAACGTCCGGAAGAAGAAGAGGACCATTCACATACGGACAGAGAGCCCCTGGGGGGACAACCAGAACAATGGACTATTGTTTATACATCCCCAGATTAAGGAGAAGATGTCCGGGCGCCAGTTGGTCAGGCTAATCATATGTATTGACTGATATGTATATCAATATGCTAATGTGCCATGCATTCTCTCTGTTTGTATAACATATAAAAGAGCAGACGATACATGCCTCAAAAACACAGCACAGCAGAACACTGTACAACACAGCATAGTACAGCACAGTAGTGCACAGCGCTACAAGTGCATCTCATTTTGATGGAGAAAAATAAAAACTCTGCAACCTTCCAGCTTGTCGCATGTCGCCTGATCCTCTGCCTCCACAATATTAGAAATCCACATGTCCAAATTCCGCACCAAAAACCATGCATGCTAAAACAGCGTGCCCTAAAGTTTTCACATGGCTGTAGGTTGTGGGAGCAGTGTTGGACCAACAAAATCCCATCATGCACTTTATCCTCATATTGTGGCGACAAAATATTTGGATACTAATTGGAATACAAGCCGTACAATGTTTTCATGTTATCAGTATGATATTGTGAATACTGAAGCTTCTTTCTTAACCAAAAATCCCTTTTCCCACACTGGAAAATTGCCTGGAGTGCTACGGGGTAAGACAAGGCCATTATAAAGGGATAAGGTTACATGGGATGAAAAATGCATAATTGCACACACTTGCGTCATACCAAAAGTGATATATATAACTGCTGGATTCCTCACTGTTTAGAATTAAATTTTATTGAAAATTTGGAAAAAAAATTTCAGTGTAGCTGTATTAAGTGAATCTCCCAGTATTTTTAACAGTGATATTAAATATCCACATGTCCAAATTCCTCACAAAAAACACCTTGTTATCAGTATGATATGCCTTGACACTTGTGTATGATATGACACTTGCATCACAACAAAAGTGTTAAATGTAACTGCTGGATGACTCGTAGATGGCTTCCTGTCTTTTAGCATTTAATCACTCATACCTTCATAATTAACCCACTATAAACAACAGAGAAGACGAATCTGAAAAGGGTACAAAATTTTATCTTCAAAATACAGAAGTTGGACATGTAGTAGGCACATGAATGGGAAGGCAATGACATTGTTTGGTTATTATTGCTACACAAGTACTGCATCAGAGCATCTCGTACCTCCCTGTCCTGCTCCTCTATACCCAGTGCCGCAGCTGCTGGATCATCCAACGTAGTGTCAAAAGTCTCTCCATGATTTTCACACAGATTATGTAGAGCACCAACCACAACGTGTTTGTGAAGCCAGGAACAATACCCTCCCCACCACTGAGAGGCACGGCCCAATGTCCACGCCGACAATTTGCAGCGATTATTTTGCAACAAAGCAGCCATCTGAAACACACAGACAGCATGTGTACACAGATAGCAATATCTGTACACAGATAGCAATATCGCTATTAAGGCATTTTAATACCTTAATAGCAATAACCAGTTGCCACTACAACGTATTACGCGGGGATTATAATGCCAGCATTAGCAATCGTTAGCTTACCCTCATCCTGCTCCTCGTCCTCGTCCATATGCCACCAGATTCAAATTGTATTGGAGATGCCCCTTCGGACTATGGTGCAGATTGCAATCCCGCTATGGCACGCCAAAGTCTCCTGTACTTTTCCTCCATGTTTCGTCTCGCAGCCTTCGCTGGCTCTCCTGTTTGGCCTTGACAAAAAGCCACAGAGCAAGCAGTAGAATCATCCTCTCCCGATCCTCCATCTTGTGTTTTGATATTGTGTTGACTGTGTGGCATGTGTTGGAGGGTTGCGCCGCCTCCCTGTCCCACCCACATCAAGTGGTACTTAGTGCAGTGGAAACACAAGCGAGTCGAACTGTACCGTACTGGGCCGAACTGACACTAGTGGAAAAGGGGCTATAAATATGCCTAAATGTCAGAACACCAGAGGAGGAGGAACCAATTAGCTGATCGCCTGAAGCGCAGAGCGCAGCTGTTTGCTGTGCCTCCCAGCAAAAGCACACTCCATGCATTATCTTGGTTTTATCTTTTTCACTTTATTGAAAATAAACTTTTTTATCACCATCAGTTTGCGTGCCTTTGAGCCAGGTTGTGACAACTGTTATCTGATGTTCCTGACGTGTCACATCAGCTGTTTTAGGCGTGACTGACCCGACAGATTTGACAGCTCTGCCAGGTCGGTCATGCCCCCCCACCGAGGTCTTTCGAGGGGAGAATCATCTGTGTTGAACAGAGATAATCTCTCCCACACCTAGGATTCATAGATCGGGAGGCAATGGCAGTTTGGTATGACTGCGCTATGCAGAAGTTAGACTATTGTTGCGCATAAGTTGTGAAAGTCGGCAACACACTAAGCATTAGTTGGTTTATGTTACTATTACTTAATTATATGTCCAAGTCATAGATAGATAGCCTTTATAGATAGATAGCCTTTATTGTCATTATACAAACAAATGTACAATGAGATTAAAGCATCTCCTTCAGTGCAACATATGTAAAAGAGAAAAATAAAAGCATAAAAACAATAAATTCCTACAATAAATAATGTATAATGTGTACAGTGTATGTAATCTAAGATAAAAATAAGTTATATATACAATATAAAAATAAAAAATATTAAAAGGATTGCACAGCATTCTGGACCATAAATGTCAATTACACAGTGATGTGTTTAGAGGTATACTGGGGGGTCAGGGAGGGTTAGACTGAGAATTCAGAGCCATGATGGCTTTTGGAAAAAAAAAAAACTGTTCTTGAGTCTATTTGTCCTGGCTCTGATGCACCTGTAGCGCCTCCCTGAGGGCAGCAGATCAAACAGGTCAGCTCCAGGGTGGTAGATGTCCTTGATGATGTATTGTGCTATACTAAGGCAGCGG
Source organism: Pholidichthys leucotaenia (assembly GCA_020510985.1). Taxonomy (NCBI): domain Eukaryota; kingdom Metazoa; phylum Chordata; class Actinopteri; order Cichliformes; family Pholidichthyidae; genus Pholidichthys; species Pholidichthys leucotaenia. The sequence continues at coordinate 246,598,506 of CM035843.1, read as the reverse complement.
GCGGTGTAAATGTCTGTCAGGGAGGGGAGAGGGCGGCCGATGATCTCCTGTGCTGCCTTTACTACCCTCTGCAACCTCTCCCTGTCTGCCATTGTGCAGTTCCCATACCACACTGTAATGCAGTATGTGAGCAGACTCTCAATGGATGAGCAATAGAAGGTCAGCAGCAGGGTGGAGTTAAGGTCGTACTTCCTGTGGACTCTCAGGAAGTGTAGCCGCTGCTGAGCCTTCTTAATAATCGCCGAGATGTTGTCTGTCCAGGAGATGTCAGAGGAGATAAGGACGCCGAGGTACCGGAATGTGTGGACCCTCTCCACACACTCACTGTTGATGAAGAGGGGGGCTGGGTCGGAATTGGTCCTCCTGAAGTTGACAATGATTTCCTTGGTTTTCTTGGTGTTCAGAGTCAGGTTGTTTTCTAAACACCAAGTTGCCAACTTCAGGACCTCCCCCCTATAGGCTGTCTCGTCCCCTCCTGAAATGAGTCCAACCACCGTGGTGTCGTCAGCAAACTTCACAATGAGGTTGTTGTTATAGGCCAGACGACAGTCATGGGTGTAGAGACAGTACAGGAGGGGGCTCAGCACACAGCCCTGTGGGGAGCCAGTACTCAGCGTCCGTGTGGAGGAGAAGTGGGAGCCAAGTCTCACAGTCTGAGACCGGTTAGTGAGAAAGTTCTTTATCCAAGCACATGTGAGAGGTGGGAGACCAAGGGTGTTCAGTTTGGTAATGAGAATATCCGGGATGATTGTGTTGAATTATCAGGGTGAGGGCCACAGGACGGTAATCATTTAGGCTGGTGGTGGGAGACTTCTTTGGTACCGGGATGATTATGGCAGATTTCAGACAGGACGGGATGACTGCCTGGGCCAGGGAGAGGTTGAAAATCCTGGTAAAGATGGAGGTGAGCTGGGAGGCAAACGCTCTAAGCACCTTACCAGGAACTCCATCCGGCAGCCTTCTTGGGGTTCACTGCCAGGAGCACCTGTCTGATGTCATGCTCACTGACAGTGAAAGTGGTGGTGCAGGAGCTGGGTGGGGGTGGGGGCAGGGCTGAGGCTGATGAGTGCTGCTGTTGAGTTATTTCAAAGCGAGCAAATAAGCTATTTAGCTCCTCTGCCAGCGGTGCACTCAGGTTCTCTGATGTTGTAGCACAGCCTCTGTAATTCGTGATGTTTTGAATTCCCTGCCACACCTCCCGTATGGTGTTACTGGACAAGTGACACTCTATTCTCATCTTATAATCCGCTTTAGCTTTTTTAACTCCTCTTTTCAGATCGGCTCGAGTAGACCTATAAAGGTCTCTGTCACCTGATCTGAAGGCAGCATCACGGGCTCTGAGGAGTGTGCAGACCTGGCTGGTCATCCAGGGTTTCTGGTTGGGAAAAACCCTAATATTTTTGTCCACAGTCACATTACCGATACAAAACTTAATGTAGTCCAAGGTTGTATCAGTGGATGTTTCCAACTCCTGTTGTCCAAATAAATCCCAGTCTGTCTCTGTGAAGCAATCCTGCAGTTTGGAGAGAGCGTTGTCAGGCCAAGTTGTGACAGTCTTTATAGTGGGCCTGTCACTATGCCTGAGGGGGTGTAGACTGGGGAGAGCAGGAGGGAAAGATGGTCCGACTGGCCAAGGTGGGGGAGGGACATGGCTCTGTATGTGTGCTTGATGTTAGTGTAGACATGGTCTAAAATGTTCTCCCCTCTAGTAGAACACTTAACATGTTGATAAAATTTGGGGAGTACAGTCTTCAGATTGGCCTTATTAAAGTCTCCTGCGACTATGTGGACACCATCAGGGTGAGCCCGCTGATGTTTGTTAATGGTGTTAAGCAGAAGGGAGAGCGCCGTATTTACATTTGCACTGGGTGAAATATACACAGCCGTGATAAACATTACTGTTAGCTCTCTCGGTAGAAAAAAAGGCCGACATCTTACAGACATGTACTCGAGATCGGGAGAGCAATATCTGTCTGTAATAGTCCCGTTGTTACACCAGTTATTATGCACATACATACAAAGCCCCCCCCCCCCGCTCTTACCGGTGTCCTTAGTCCTGTCACAGCGTAGCAACGTGCGGCCCGCTAGCTGCATGCTAGCGTCGGACATGTCCGGATGGAGCCAAGTTTCAGTGATAATCAGAAAACAACAGTCACGAACATAGCGATTACCGGCAAGTTGTAATTCCAAGTCTTCCGTTTTATGCACCAAGGATCTGGCATTGGAAAGATACAGGCTCGGTAACCACATAAGCCACCTTTACCGAGGTGGCTTATGTGGTTGTCTCCTTAGCCTTAGCATAACACCGGACCTGCGGCCCCGCTTCTGCTTCCTCTCCCACCTCCGTCTCCGTCTCCGCCGCCTCCACGACCCGACAACAATTCACGGAGAGCCCGGCGGTCTTGCTATGTCGACTGGGATGTTATGCGTGTGGTGAAAGACACTCGCAACTGGTGTCTGATGCTGGTCTCCAATCTCAAGAAGTCTCTGACGGGTGTAGCGAATGTTCGCCGAACTGATAGCGCACAAATAAACAAAAAAGGAGTACCATAACATCCAAAAAAAACCAAAACACTGAAAAGGACTTCCGGTTATGGCGGCCACATAGGAAGACGTGTTTCGCACTGCTCTGCTCCTAAAAATAAAAAGTTTACTAAAGCTCTCTTAATTGGAACAAAAACCCATCCCAGCGTTTAGGTGCGGATATGGTAAAGAACAAGGCTGGGAGATTAGGTGGAGGAAAAAGCAGTTTGACAAAACAACCCAAGCTAACAGACTTCCACGCTCGAGGCGAAACAGAAAGGGCTCCAGGGACGATGGCGGAGGATGTAGCCAGCGGCGGAGTGGGAGCTGCTGAGGAGGGGACAAGCACGGTGCTCGCTGCCATCGGCTCCATGAGAGCAGAGTTTTTGTCTAAATTTGATGGAATTATAGCAGCGATAGAAGGAATGAGAAAGGAAATAAGTGACTGTATGGAACGAGTATCGCAGGCGGAGCTCCGAATTTCAAGCGCTGATGATGACATCACCAGCCTACAATCAAAGTTGCAAACACTGGAATTAAAATGGAAACGTCTGGAAGATAACGTCCTGGACTTGGAATCCCGCTCGCAACGGAATAATTTGAGGCTGGTGGGCCTCCCGGAGGGAGCGGAGGGATGGGACTCATGTTCCTTTTTGGAAAAGTGGATTCCAGAAGCGCTGAACAACACGGACCTGCAGTCATCGGTCGTTTTAGAGAGCGCTCACCGAATTGGCCCACCGAGAGATAATAAGACACCACCGAGGACGCTGATTATGAAGTTCCTCAGCTACAGAGACAAAATGACGGTCACCAACGCGGCGCGAGCTAAAGGGGAAATTAAATACCAGGATCAACAGTTGCGGCTCTATCCAGACTTCGCCACAGGAATTCAACAATTAAGGAGGCAGTTCAACCCCTCCCGCAAAGAGCTGCGCAACCTCGGGATTCGTCACAGAGTGATTCATCCGGCAAGACTGCTGGTCACATATAAGGGCAGAACCCACATCTTCAAGACCCCTCAAGAGGCGCAGGAGCTCATTAAGCAGATCCAAGAGGAGACTGGTGGGAGCTAAGCATGAACATGACAAAGGTAGAACATTTAAGCATTTGTACAGGCATCTGATTGATCTGAAACATATAACATGTCTACAAAATACAGACTGTATTAAAAAAAAAAGCTATGATGTACAAAGTTGCTATAAAACTTTGAAGTTATGTTGAAAAAACTACAGAAGAGAGTTAATGTCATTAAAATAGTAGTAGAGTTAGGGTGATTGAGAGGAGAAAGAGAGAGTGCTTTGACTGATCCTCGCAAGTGTGGAACAGTCACTAGCTATTACGAGAGACGGAATTTTTTTTGATTTTGGGGGATAACCACGAATGTGGGGAAAGGGAATCTGTTTTTGTTTTTGTTTGGTTTGTAGGATGAATGTTCTATCATCCATGTTTTTGCTTCTCTGTATGAGCATGTTCATATTGCAAGGTAATCTGCAATATGCAATATCTGCAATATCTGCTAATCCTGGAGAGACTGCTCCTTGCTCACCTCCGCCCCCTGGTGGAACCAACGATGGATCCACTCCAGTTCGCCTACCAGCATGGCATTGGGGTGGAGGATGCGGTGATCTTCCTCCTTCACCGTTCTCTGTCCCACCTGGAGAAGCCCGGGAATATGGTGAGGATCATGTTCTTTGACTTCTCCAGTGCTTTCAACACCATCCAACCGATGATCCTGAAGGACAAGCTGCTGCGAGCAGGGGTGGACCAGCACCTGTCATCATGGATCCTGGACTACCTCACGAACCGGCCTCAGTTTGTGAGAACCCGGGACTGTGTGTCCGACACGATCATCAGTAGCACGGGGGCCCCCCAGGGAACGGTGCTGGCTCCCTTCCTGTTCACTCTTTATACTGCAGACTTCTCACACAACACAACACACTGCCATCTACAGAAGTTCTCTGATGACTCTGCGATCGTTGGCCTCATCTCCAATGGAGATGAAGCTGAGTACAGAGGGCTTATCCAGGACTTCGTGGACTGGTGCCATCGGAACTGCCTCCAGATCAACGCGAGGAAAACTAAGGAGCTGGTGGTGGACTGCCGCAGGTATGGGCAGCCCCTCACAGCACCAGTAAATATACAGGGAACAGACATCAAGATGGTGACATCCTATAAGTACCTGGGTGTTCATCTGAACAATAAACTAGACTGGTCACACAATACTGACGCACTCTACAAGAAGGGACAGCGCAGGCTGTTCCTGCTGAGGAGACTCAGGTCTTTTGGTGTACAAGGGGCGCTGCTGAAGTCATTCTATGACACGGTGGTGGCATCAGCCATCACTTTTGGAGTGGTCTGCTGGGGCAGTGGCATTACTGCAGCCGATAGGAAGAGACTGAACAAACTGATTAAGAAAGCTAGCTCTGTCCTGGGGCAGCGCCTTGATCCGATGGAGGAGATAGGAGAGAGAAGGACGGTGGCTAAACTGTCATCTCTGCTGGAGTCCGAGTTCCACCCTATGCAGGACATACTGGATGCACTGAGGAGCTCATTTAGCAGCAGACTACATCATCCCAGGTGCACAACCGAGAGGTTTCGTAGGTCCTTCCTACTAACGGCTGTCAGACTGTACAACCTAAGCAGGGCTGCTCGCAGAGATAGCAAAAAGACGTAACAAACTAATAGTTTTTTTGAATGCAAAAGATGCAATAGACTTACACAATGGTCCCCTCCGGCATACAACTAGGAACATACCGGTCGCTATGGAGGGTGAGAATATGTATGGGCACATAATCATACCATGTAGGATAACTAAGTAGACAGTTATGCTGTTTCATCCCATCTAGCAACAATGCTCTGCACTGTGTGTGTTTATATATTTACATATTTATTCCATCTAGCTACAATGCTCCGCACTGTGTTTTTATATATCTACATATTATTCCATCTAGCTACATTGCTCCGCACTGTGTGTGTTTATATACTTGCATATTTATTCCACCTAGCTGCAATGCTCCGTACTGTGGGTGTTTATATATTCACATATTTATTCCATCTAGCTACAATGCTCTGCACTGTGTGTTCATATACTCATATATTTATTCCATCCAGCTACAATGCTCTGCACTGTGTGTCTGTGTGTGTGTGTGTATATATTTATTTTATAGTAATATGTACATATGTATATTAGCCGCTCTTGCTTGCTTGTTTTTTTCTTGCCTTCTGATTGTTGCTCTGAGTGTTGCTATCCCTGTGCTGTTGCAATCCTGGAATTTCCCCGTTGTGGGACTAATAAAGGCTTATCTTATCTTATCTTATCTTATCTTAATCTCAAACTCCTTATTGATCATAGTTTAAAGCGTCAATCTTAATTTAACTTCATGGAATTGCAGAGGTCTACAAAATCTAAAAAAACTTAAACAAGTTATGAATAAAATAAAAGACATAGATTCAAAAATTGTATTTTTACAAGAAACTCATCTAATAGAGGAGGATGTAAAAAGAATTAGGAGAAGATGGCAAGGTAATGTGTTCACCTCATCATTTCATCCCGAGCTAGGGGAGTTATGATTCTCATACACAAAACAGTCCCATTTCAAGTGAAAAATGTAATTGGAGACAAATTTGGAAGATATCTAATCATCCAAGGATCTTTGTTATTAGAAAATATAAATCTGGTGAACTTATACGGCCCCAATATTGATGATCAAAACTTCTTTGTTAATTTATTCCTTACTTTATCATCACTTACAGGGCAACATATAATAGCAGGGGATTTTAATTGTACATTGAATCCCAGTATAGATAGATCAACAGGACTGGACTGCACGCACAATGGATGTAGGATGACTATTAATCATTTTATGAAAGAATTGAGATTGCTAGATATATGGAGAGAAATGAAACCACAAGTCAAAGCCTATTCTTGTTATTCTAATACCTATAAGACATTCTCACGTATTGACTACTTTTTGATCTCTACAGAATTAAGGTCCAAGATTCAAAACTGTTTCGATGATAACATTGTGATCTCTGATCATGCACCCTGCTGTCTAATATATGTAGATAAGAAATTGACAAAGGATCCAGGTAGGTGGCATTTTCAGCATAAATGGCTTCAGAATGAGGAATTTGTTAAGTACATAGAAAAACAGATAGATGAGTTCTTTGATATTAATACTACACAAACAACGGCATGTATAAAGTGGGAGGCTTTCAAAGCTTTTATTAGGGGGCATATTATTAGTTATACAGGTTCAAAATCTAAGAAGACTCGAGAGGAGAGAGTCCAATTGGAACGTAAAATAAAAATTCTTCAAGAAAAGGTGTATGCAGGAAGTAACCCACAGTTAGAGAATGAATTACTGATTCTGAGAGCTGAACATGATAAAAAAAAATCAGCGAATAGAGCTGCCTCGAGTCTTCTAAGATTGACACAAACTTTTTATGAACAAGGTGAAAAATCAGGAAAATTATTGGCATGGCAGATTAAACAATTAGAATTTAAAATACCAATTACCAGTATTATAAGTAACGGACAGGTAGTTATAGATCCTTTAGAAATTAATAGTGCCTTTAGAGATTATTATGAAAAACTATATGATACAAAAAATGAAACTGACTTAACAAAACTAAATGGGTTTTTGGGTGGATTATCTATACCGTGTATTCCAAATGATAACAGGGAGATACTGGAGTCTAAAATTAGTCAAGAAGAAGTTGGGCAAGCCACTGATAATATGAAATCAGGAAAAAGAGCAGGACCAGATGGTCTTCCAGTTGACCTCTATAAAAAAAATTTAAGAATAAATTAATAAAACCACTTTTGGAAATGGTTTTAGAAGCATTTCAAAATGGTAATTTACCACCATACATGAATAATGCCTTAATTATACTGTTGCCAAAACCAGGTAAACCCCCTAATAAATGGGAAAACATGAGACCAATAAGCCTATTAAATGCTGATCTTAAAATAATCTGTAAAATTTTAGCAAAACGACTACAAGAAATATTACCAAATATTATTAACCGAGATCAGAATGGCTTTATAATGGGAAGACAAGGCTTCCATAATGTAAGAAGACTATTTAATATTATTTATTCAATAAAGAAGCACCGGATACAGCTCTCCTATCATTGGACGCCGAAAAGGCCTTTGATAGGGTCGAATGGCCCTATCTTTTTGAAGTCCTACAAAGGTTTGGACTTGGAAATAATTTCATAAAATGGGTCCAGATAATATACAATAATGCTACAGCAGAAATCCTAACAAACAGCAATATCTCAAAATCAATAAAAATCAATAGAGGATGTCGACAAGGCTGTCCACTTTCACCTTTACTGTTTACTATGGCAATTGAACCTTTAGCGATGGCAGTACGTTTACATCCACAAATATATGGAATTAAAGTAGGACCAATAGAACATAAAATCTCCCTGTATGCCGATGACATAATTTTGTTTATGTCAAATTTTAAAAAATCAAATATCAGGATATAAAATAAATAAAACAAAATCTTCAATATTAATGCTAAATGAGACCCAGAGAAATCACCCAGCTCCTGAGGTAAATCAATTCAATGTTGTAAATCAGTTTAAATATTTAGGAATTCAAATTGTGCCTAAGCTAGAATCAGTCGTCAGTGCCAACTATGAAGCCTTAATGACAGATATTAATGAGTTACTTCAGAGATGGATGTCACTACCAATGTCGATGATCGGGAGAATTAATATACTTAAAAGTAATATCTTACCAAAAATACTTTATTTATTTCAAAACATTCCTTTACCACCACCTTCAGATCTATTCTCAAGAATTAAAAAAAAGTTAGTGGAATTTATATGGAACAATAGGAAGGCTAGATTACATTTGTCCTTACTATATTTACCATTTGATCGTGGAGGTCTGAAATGTCCAAACTTTATGTTGTATTACTGGTCAGCACAACTGAGGTCCATGACATATTATTTTTCATCAAATGATCCTCCTCACTGGACTGAAATGGAATCATACAATTTACCTTTACCTCTTCCCTTATTCATATACTCAGATTCGGCTAAAAAATTACAGAAACAAGTTAAAAATCCAATTGTAAAGCACATGATCAAAATATGGTGAAAAAGAGAAAAGACTGAAAGACTGAATTATTGGAAAGAAGACCTGCAAATTGAAATTTCAGAGGAACAATGGGAAATGGCTTGTGCAGAAGTTCAAACCAAATCAATAAATGTACGTCTTAAACTGATACATTTTAAATGGTTAATGCGGATGTATGTTACACCAGTGGAGTTAAATATAGATAGATAGATAGATAGATAGATAGATAGATAGATAGATAGATAGATAGATAGATAGATAGATGTACTTTATTGATCCCAAACTGGGAAATTACAGTGTAACAGCAGCATGACAACTGACAGCCAAACAACAGAAACACACACGACAGACAAAGGGATTACCCATGGAAAGTAAAAAAGAAACTAACACAACTATAGAACCTATATACATCATAGCTTAATATATGATGATAACCCGTATAAACACATGAATCATCCCATTGCACAAAGAAGGACTATCAGGAGCAGAGTGAAAAGTGATGTATCAGTTAGTCTGTAAGGTGCAGTGTGGCAGCATAGCTATGACCAGAATACAACATCATAGTGAGTTATTGTACAGTGAAATTGCATGTGGCAGGAAAGATTTCCTGTACCTGGCCGTTTGACAACGAAGCTGTAGTAGTCTGCTGGAGAAAGTGTTTCGCTGCCTATCTAGTGTGTGGTGGAGGGGGTGATCAGGATTGTTCATGATGGATCGCAGTTTATTTAGTGTTCTCCTCTCCACCACTGTCTCAAAGGTCTCCGGTCTGAGACCAATTACAGAGCCAGCCCTCTTGATAATCTTGTCAAGTCTGTTGGTATCTCTGGCCCTGATACTGCTACCCCAACAGACTGCAGCAAAGAAGATGGCGCTGGCGACAACAGTCTGGTAGAAAAGCTCCAGCATCCTGCTGCACACGTTGAAGGATCTCAGTTTTCTCAGGAAATAGAGTCTGCTCATCCCCTTCTTGTGCGCAGCATTGGTGTTGGATCTCCAGTCCAAACAGATATAACAAAAACATACCAGATACATGCACAAAATGTATGGGAAGTAAAGGAACCCTATTTCACTGTTTATGGGAATGTAGAAAAATCAGAATGTTTTGGGAAGAGATGAGGGTAACAATTGAAAAAATAATTTCAAAACAATTCACATTGAACCCTAAACTGTTTTTGTTGGGACTGTATCCAGAAAAACATAACTTTAATAAGAGTGAAAGAGCATTCATAGACCTCAGTTTGCTTAATGCCAAAAAATGTATTGCCCTACTGTGGAAAAAGACTCATAGACCAGATGTGACTCAGTGGTTAAGACAGATGTTAACAAACCTTCCACTAGAAAGAATAACATATATACTGAAATTAAAGGAAAATGTGTTTGAGAATATATGGAGACCTATCATTGATTATGTAAAGAAATTAAACATGGTGAATGATATGTGTGGACCTTGCAAATTCCAAACTGGTGAATGTATATTATGTATTCTTATGTAGTAGATTACCTAGACTAAACAGAGGGGCATTGTTGTTGACTTGTTTTTGTTAATGGTTTAGTTAGGTTTTTTTTTTTGGTTAGTGTTTTTTTTTTTAAATTACTTTAGTGTTTGTGTTTGACTGTTTGTGCCATGTTTGGAAAAAAAGGTTCAATAAAAAATATTGTGGAAAAAAAAAAACACTGAAAAGGAGAGCCGTGAGCCACTGCAACATTGCGCGCCGCCATTATGGATACTGCGATGCATATGGCCAAAAGTGAAAATTTCGGCGTATCCCAGCATTTTAGACCAATTTTTATGTCTGGCAAATGTTGCCTAAATTGTCATGGTGTGACAGACAGCTCAAGTTTGCATACCCTGTCTGGCTCCAAGTATTTACTCAATCAGTTGCAAATAACAGGCATTCCCAGCAAGATAATTTGCAGCACTCCTCGGAGCATGCAATCCAAGGATACCACTCGTTGCTAATATGGAAGTGGTGGACAAATGGTTTCCCTGGCTGAGACGGGCCTGCTAGCTTTGGGGTTGGCCGAACTCTCTTCACAATGACCAGCTTTTCTTGAAATGTCCATCTGGAAAATTGATTTTTTTAAAGTATCAGCGACCAAATCATTTTCCTCTCCCGTCAGCCATTGTCAGTGGAAAAACAGCTATTATATTTAAACAGATACAGTATATTGTAGCTGCTTAAGCAAGTCCTTGCACCAGTGTTTTACTAGCTAGGATCCTCTGCATTGTGGGTGGAGGAGTCTAACCAGCCAATCGAAAGACGTGAAAATGCCGACTTCTTGGATGCCTTCTATGCGTACCCCTGGACGTACAGAAGACATCTGATTGGTTAAAGCAACAGGATAAGTTTAACAGTTAATTTAACCTACAGAGCCCCACTGTTAATTCCTGAAGGCCCAAGGCAGATTTGCTTGACCCTGGCAACACAGATGGCTGAAATATGAATGGACAAAATAATTCTAACATGCATTACACTACTGGAAGGAGTGCAACCAAGAAAAAAGCTACAAAATGAAGAGAATAGAATATTGGGAATAATTTAATGCATTCTCATGGAACAAATATAAGACTATAGGTTGTAAATGTAATTTTGATAGTGTTTAGGCCAGCAGAGAAGGCTTTGCTGGCACTGAGGGTCCACCACTGCTGGATTTACACTGACTCCAGATGCAGTACGTTACGGATGTGATCCGGACTCTGCAGCAAATACTTCCCATTCTTGTCAATATTCTAATCCCCACCTGGTCTGGACCACTGTGGAACGAATCCGGCTTGTCACATTTGGTTCGCTAATGAAACGCAATGAGTCTATTTTTAACAGATGCCGGATCCAATCCACAAGGAAATGCCGCAGTATCTTGCAGTATTTAATCATTAAAAAGGCTCGTCCTGTTATGTATGAAATTACCTCTGGAATGATGAGGCCAGGTGCACGATGGAACTTAACTTTATTTGGGGTTAAACACACACACTACAGCCACCAGGCAGGGGCATCGGCAAAGAGCCCAGATGGAGATGCCCGCCTTGTATTTATGGGCGGTACAGTGGTGGAAGAGGAAGCGGCCGCCACTACACTGCACTTCACAAATAAAGGTATTATTTACAATACAACATGCCCCACCCCCTGTAGAAAAGTCCAAAAGCACACATACAATTAAGACCCTCCCAAATTTAGGACCTGAATCACACACTAATAAAACAAAAACTGAAATTCTCACACATGTCCTGACACATTGATACAACAAACCTAAGCTAGGGAGAACGGGTGGACTACTGTCCCACCCCACATGGCAAGGTGGATTATTCTGCCACCAGTAATCCTCCAAAAAGTCCATTAAACTCGGAACATTGCCATGTTTCCTAATATAAATGCACAGAACAATAACAATACTTACTTAAGTCAAATGTTTTTTCTTTTCTATTTTTTTCTTTTTCGGTAAAACACAGAGTAGTGTTAACAACTAAATCCACACATAGAGATACACATAAACTAGTAATATATACACTACCGTTCAAAAGTTTGGGGTCACCCAGACAATTATTTTGTGTTTTCCATGAAAAGTCACACTTATTTACCACCATGAGTTGTAAAATGAATAGAAAATATAGTCAAGACATTGACAAGGTTAGAAATAACGAATTTGAAATAATAATTTTTTCCAGATACTCAACCTGCTCAAAGGAAGGTCAGTTTTATAGCTTTTCTAACCAGCTAAAGTGTTTTCAGCTGTGCTAACATGATTGCACAAGGGTTTTCTAATCATCCATTAGCCTTCTGAAGCAATGAGCAAACACATTGTACCATTAGAACACTGGAGTGATAGTTGCTGGAAATGGGCCTCTATACACCTATGTAGATATTGCGTCAAAAACCAGACATTTGCAGCTAGAATAGTCATTTACCACATTAGCAATGTATATTAGATATTAGAGTGTATTTCTGATTAGTTTAAAGTTATCTTCATTGAAAAAAACAGTGCTTTTCTTTCAAAAATAAGGAAATTTCTAAGTGACCCCAAACTTTTGAACGGTAGTGTACATACCATACAGACACAGGGTTTATCTTCCAATACCACATTATCATGCAACCATCCATCCATCTTCTTCCGCTTAATCCTTTTCGGGTCGCGGGGGGGCTGGAGCTTATCCCAGCATCTTTGGGCGAGAGGCAGGGTACACCCTGGACAGATCGCCAGTCCATCGCAGGGCCAACACAGAGAGACAGACAACCATTCACGCTCACAGTCATGCCTAAGGACCATTTAGAATCCCCAGTTGATGCCAATTAACCTAACTTGCATGTTTTTGGCATGTGGGAGGAAACAGGAGAAATCCCGAAGTAAACCCATGCAGACATGGGAAGAGCATGCAAACTCCACACAGATCACTGTTGGTCGGGGGATGGGATCGAGCCCAGGATCACCCGGCCAAGAGTGAGTTGCTGTGCTGCCGCAGTGCTAACCACTCCACCACCATGCTGCCCTATCTACAAATGCACTTAAATACAGCCATTATGCTTTTTTCCAAACACATGCAAACACACGAACATTATAACATTGGAGCTCTTTTTTGTTTTTTTAACAAACCCACACTACTGTCCATTTGGCAGAAAGGGGTAGAACTGGCTTGAGGGAGGCCCCGAGCAGCCCCTCAGTAGAACTGCCCCCGGAAGCGGCATGCCTCCAGGATCACAGCTGACCTCATAGATGAGAGTGCCTCTTCTCTTCACCATCAACCACCTCTCTCGTCCGGACTCACCATCTGAAGCCCCTCCTGAGCACGCCGCAGCTCATGGGGGTGTCTCCACGAGCCGTCCGACAGCTAGAAGTAGTCTGTGTCCCGCTTAGCCACAATGGGCAGCTGTTCCTGGTGACCCTCTGACTGTCATTTGGCCCACATCCACCGTGGCCGTATCTCCCCACGAACCCGGACCAGATCCGTAACTCTCAGGGAGCTTTGCTCGGCCTGCAGTGTTGCTGATTGGCACTCAGTCCCTCAGTGCCTATCGGTCTGGCTCCATTTCCTTGTAAAGCTGCTGCAGCAATCGCCGTTGAAGCTCCAGATCCTCCAGCCCACTGTGGCCGAGCTCTGGAGGAAACTGAGGTTTGCTCTTCGGCGTCACTTGTCGACGCGGGCGCGGGCGCCTCACTGTCACGCTCGGTACCCTCGTCCAAGGTATCCCAAGTACTGGCACTGAGACCTTCCTGCGTCGAACCTGAGTGAGGTTGGTCCTACTTGATCAAGATAAATCCTTCCCCCAAACCGTGTCGTCCTCCACCACCAGAACCGAACGGTTCCGCCAGCCACAACCAGTCCAGTCCTCCCCAGCGTCGTCTCTAATGGCAAACCCCAGTCCATAAAAACAGGTCACAGCCCATGATGTTGTCGCCTCGGGCCGTCACATGGAACGTGCAATCAGTCATCCCCACCGAATTGTACTGAGGCGTTAACTCCAGCGTTCCAATCATGCGCAGTCTGCCACCTCCATAACCGTAGAGCAGCGCTGGGTCATCTCTTATTCTGTAGTAGGGGAAAAATTTCCTCACCGTGGCTCAATTCAATAATGAGCTCTTCGCCCCTGTGTCGATCAGCAGCAGTACCGCCTTGTCACCCAGCATCACCCTGCAGTACTTGAACCCGATGGTACTTGGGAGACACCACATGGACAGTTATCGGGGCAGGTGAAGTTGTTTTTCTCCGTGGGCTCTCCGGCTGGACACATGACACACCCTAGCATAATGGTTCAAGCGTCCACACATGCCACAGCGCTTCCCTCTAGCCGGGCATTCCCTAGCCTTGTATTGGTGCTTCATGGACCCACAGCCCATACACGCGGACTTTCTCGGGGCAGACCTCAGGTTGATGGTGTAGGTTTCCACGTTGTTGTCAGCCGCGCTATCCTCACTGTCAGGGTCCGCTACTAACGCTGCAGCGGCAGGCCCCAGCTGCCATTGTGAATGGTGCCACTTTAGCTCCGAAGCTAGCTTGTCCGCTGTCTCCACCTGGAGAGCTAGCTCAATAGCCCTGGCTAACATCAGGTCACTCGGTGCCGAAAGCAGCCTAGCTCGCAAAGCATTGCTGGTTGTGTGTTCCGCCAGCTGATCACGTACTATTCCTTCCTCCAATGTCCCGAAACAACACTCGCTAGCCAGCTGCCGTAGGTAGGCGACAAACTGGCAGATAGGCTCACCCACTCGCTGGTGTCATTGTCAGAACCGAATCCTCCGGACGGTAACATTGTCCGGGGTGTGGAAATGGTGCACTAGCAACTCAACCACATCCTCATACGAGTCAGTAGCCCCAAGTGTATGTAGGATGCGTTGGCCCTTGAACCCCAAATTATGCAACAGAAGCACACGTGCCCTCCATTTATCTAGCTCACCCAGGTCGAGCGCCACGATGTAGTTTTGAAAGGTGGCAAACCATCTTGACCAAGGCACAGGCGACTCGCCCAGGAGCTCCAGGAAGAGCGGAAGCGGTGAAACACATGCCTCCATTTTTTATTCTCGTCACCAAAATGTTATGTATGAAATTACCTCTGGAATGACGAGGTGCATGATGGAACTTAGCTTTATTTGGGGTTAAACACACACACTACAGCCACCAGGCAGAGGCATCGGCAAAGAGCCCAGATGGAGATGCCCGCCTGGTATTTATGGGCGGTGCAGTGGCAGAAGAGGAAGTGGCCGTCACTACACTGCACTTCACAAATAAAGATATTATTTACACTACAACACGTCCATTATTTTCTGATTTCTACTCCTCTACCACTGTGTCAGAGAAGGTAAAAACTTGACTTAACATACTGTACAAACACTTCATAGAATTAAAATTAACAGGCTGCATACATTTTATTTACAGCCCAAAAATCCAGGTGGCAAGCCGCTACATCACACTTCCTTGTTGTTATCACGTGATCGCGATCGGTTCATCTCGGTTACTCTCGGGTCTTTCTCGAGCTCTTGCGTTATTTTGTATAATACTCCCGTGATCTTGTATTTCAAACCTTGTTCTTATCCATGCTGCTGCAAAACATAAATGGAACTGGTATGGATGAACGCAAGGGAACATCCGCACTGCATCTGCAATGGACTGCATCCAGAGTCAGTGTAATGGTCTCTGTATGTGCTCTGTCTCCCTGCCTCTCTCTCTTCCTCTGATTAGGCCCACTCCCTGCAGCCTTGTTCATCACCTGCTGTTAATCAGAGGAGCCCCTTAAATAGGACACTCTCCTTTCATTCTGCCTGGTCGTGTTAACCTGCACATAGCCTGTATCCTGTCTGAGCTCAATACTGTTGTATTATCCTGCCTTGCTGTGCTTCTGGTCTTTTTGCTTGCCCTAGACCCTGAGACCACTTTCTGTATTGGAATTGTCTGCCTGCCCAGATCTAGCCTGCCATGCTTTGACCCTTGCCTGCCTCTGGATTCTGGAAATTGCCTAACGGATTGGATTTGGATATTCTTGGACTGTGTACATCATCACCTCCTCAAGTAAGTCGACTTACCACCGTTTGTATTCACTGCTCTGCACTCTAACTCTCCAGCACTCAGGCCTAGCCAGCCTGTCTTCAACAAAACCCTGGAAGCTCCCCTGTAGCACCTCAGCACCTTCTCCCCTGGCAACCTGCTCCCCCAGAGTGGAGGTTCTTCATCTGCTCCCAGCCGCTCTCCCCTGTAGAAGCTGTAAGCACAAAACACTAACATTAAAAATTCAGTCATTCAGTTAGCCTGCTATACTTACCTGTCCCTCTGCTCTCTCCTAGCAGGTTTGCCAGATCTTCATAAAATCACCATTGCACCTTTACTTTGCACATTTATTATAATAAAGATTATTGTTTCACCTCATTTATCGTTTCCATCCGTGTCTGCTTTTGGGTCATATGCCTTTAGGCTTAACAGTACGCGACCAGCAAAACTTACCCAGCCGGTATTAGGATGGAAATGATAAAAGACCAGCTCGGTGCGCTTCAGCAATGTTTAGACCAAGCCGCTTACCAAAACCAGGTCTTTTTGAGTCAATTAAACAAGCTTGCTGAATGTATGACCCAGCTAGAAATCACTGTTCAGGGCCTCGTGGCAGCTCTTCCCACCATCGCTCTAGTAGCTACAGCTAGCTCTTCCACCCGGTCAGGTCGTTCCCTCCTGGTCTCCACGCTTCCCCGCTATAGTGGTAGGTTGGAGAAGGCCAGTGGGTTCCTATTATAATGCCAGCTCGTGTTTAACCATGTCCTGGATGATTTTCCCTCTGACAGCAGTTGAATCATTTTTTTGACGGGGCTTCTCAATGGTTGTGGTCTCTCTTGAGCTCAAGTCATTATCCAGGGGCCAAATTATCACGTCTACACCTACAATCGTTTTACAGAGGAAGTTTCCCGTGTTTTTGACCATTCTGAACGGGAGGGGACTGCGTCCTCATGGCTCATGAGTATGCCAGGGGTCCAGATCGGTGGCCAAACACTTCACTGATTTCCAGGTTCTTGCTGCCATTGCGGGCTGGGATGACGTCACTCTACATTCAGCGTTTACTCATAGCCTGAATTCCACGCTCCGCGACGAGCTCGCCCAGCTTTGGGATGAACCTGAGTCACTTGACACACTCATTTTGTTTGTCATTAAACTGGATAATAGGCTACGTGAGCGCTCGATGGAACGACAGTCCAATTCCTGTCCACTAGGTCACTCTTCACCACCCCACCCACGGCTCCTCTCCCTTTCACTGCCCGAACCCATGGCCATAAGCCAGTCCAAACTCACCCAAGCTGAAAAGCAATGACGTCGTGAGGCGGGGCTATGTCTATATTGTGGGCAAGTGGGTCACCCCATTGTGCAATGTCCCGTGAATGGAAAAGACATCGCCCGCTAGTCACAGTAGGGGGACTGGCAGGCGGTGTATCCAGATCCCTGCGAATGCGCTTTACCTTACCTATGTGGCTGTTGCTAAACTCCACCGAGCATGTCAGCTTGGCTCTGGTCGATTGCGGAGCCAAACAAATCTTCATTTCCAAGAGTCTGGCAACCCGCTTAAGAATCCCTTGTACTGAGTTACAGCAGCCATTGAGTGTAGTTGCGTTGTCTGCCCAATCCCTGTGTCAAATTATTAAACAGACGTCTCCTATTGCCATGATTTCTACCAGTAACCATCGTGAACATTTGGGGGGGGGGGGTTGTCCTCCCTGCCACCACTTCCTCCATAGTGTTAGGTTACCCTTGGTTAAGACTTCACAATCCCACCATTGATTGGTGCAGGGGGTCCATTAGTTCCTGGAACCCCTTCTGCATGGCTGCCTGTCTCCATTCCGCTGCCTGTTCACCACATATCCCTATTCCCACCCCCCACCCCCCCGAGCTCCCTGATTTGGCCAAAGTGCCCCCTATTTACCATGACCTGGCGCCTGTTTTCAGAAAACCAAAGCTCTGTCCTTTCTTCCTCACTGGCCGTATGACTGTGCTATTGAGCTCCAGCAAGGTGCGCAATTACCATCCAGCTGTTTGTATAACTTATCAACCCCAGAAAAAGAGGCCATGGATAAATATATTTAAGAGTCTTTGGGTCCTGGAATCATTCGCCCCTCATCATCTGCAGTAGGAGCAGGGGTTTTCTTTGTAGGTAAAAAGGTGGCACCCTCCACCCTTGCACTGATTATCAGGAACTCAATAATATCATGGTAAGACAAATATGCACTACCACTCATCAACTTGGCTTTTGACCAACTCCAGGGTACCACTATTTACACTAAGTTTGATTTTAGGAACGCTTCCCATCTTGTTTGTATCAGGGAGGGTGGCGAATGGCAGGCAGGACTGCATACCCCTACCAGTCATTTTGAGTATCTTGTCATGCCCTTTGTCCTCACCAACGCCCCAGCTGTGTTTCCACGTCTTATTAATGATGTCCTGTGAGATTTCCTGGGCACCTTTGTGTTTGTGTATCTGGATGACATTTTAATTTTTTCTCGTACCCTAGCAAAACACAAGATCCATATGCGGCGGGTGCTCCAATGCCTCCTCGAGAACCAACTCTTTGTGAAGGCTGAGAAATATGAGTTCCACACCCAGTACACCACCTTCTTGGGTTTTATAATCTCAGAAGGTCAGATCAAACCCGACCCAAAAAAAGATCCAGGCAGTCACAGATTGGCCCACACCCTCACCAGAAAACAGCTCCAGCAGTTTCTAGGCTTTGCTAACTTTTATCGTAGATTCATTCGCAATTATAGCCCCACTGTCTCCCCTCTGACCCAGATAACCTCCACCAAGGTCCTTTTTGTTTGGACTGACGAAGCCAGCACTACATTTTCCCTGTTCAAAACCAAGTTCACTGACGCACCCATCTTGACTCAGCCCGACCCCACACGCCAGTTTATTGTGGTGGTGGATGCCTCAGACATCGGAGTAGGGGCTGCCCTGTCGCAGTGCTCGGTCACCGGTCACAAGGTCCACCCATGTGCATTCTTCTCTCAGCGCCTCTCCCCTGCTGTGAAGAACTACAACATCAATGACTGAGAGCTGCTGGCCATCAAGCTGGCACTACAGGAATGACAGCACTTGTTGAAGGGGTCAGATCAGCCATTCTTGGTCTGGACGGACCATAAGAACTTAGAATACATCAAAATAGCCAAACGACTTAACTCCCGAAAGGTTAGATGGACATTGTTCTTCGGCCGCTTCAACTTCTCCCTAACTTACGGGCCAGGGTCTAAGAACGCCAAACCTGATGATCTCTCCCAGCATTTCGCTCCAGATTCAGCAACCCCTGAGGAATAGACCAGCGTTCCGGGCTCTGCTGTTGTGGGGGCCCTCATGTGGGAGACTGAGTGCAAGGTTAGAGAGGCTTAAGCCACTAACTCGGACCCTGGGGGAGGTGTACTGGGCCTGTTGTTCATTCCCTCTGGAGTAAAGGGGGAGGTCATGCACTGGATGCATGCAGCAAAGTTTTCCTGTCATCCGGGGGTAGCCAGGACCCTCTCCGCCCTCCGCCGCATCTTCTGGTGGCCCACCATGGATCATGACATGCGGGAGTACATCAAGGCTTGTCCCCAGTGTACTGCAGGCAAGTCCCTCACCACCCATCCCGCCGGGCTGCTTCACCTCCTTCCCACCCCCAGTCGCCCCTGGTCCCATATCGCATTGGACTTTGTCACTGGTCTGCCGTCGTCCCAGGATTACACCGTCATCCTCACAATCATGGACAGGTTCTCTAAGGCTGCTCACTTTACACCCCCTACACAAATTACCATCCGCCTTGGAGACAGCCAACCTGCTCACCACCTACGTCATCAGACAGCACGGCATTCTGAGTGACGTCTCGGACTGTGGCCCCCAGTTTGTATCGCACGTCTGGCGCAAATTCTGCAAATCCATCGGGGCCAAGGTCAGCTTGTCATCAGGCTACCACCCCCAGTCCAACGGGCAGTGCAAGAGGGCCAACCAGAAGCTGGAGGCATTTCTACGATGTGTCACAACCTCTGACCCCGCATCATGGAGTACTTACCTGCCCTGGGTAGAGTACGGCCACAACACTGCCATGTCCGTGGCCACTAGTGTTTCTCCCTTCGAGGTGTCCTTGGGGTACAGCCCTCCTCTCCAATCTATTACTGAGGAGGAGATCATCTTATCCAGTGTTGCCGACCACATGGCCAAATGTCACCACCTCTGGAGGGTCACCAAGGCAGCACTGGTCAGGTCTAGGAAGGAGAATATCAAGTGGCCCAACCAGAAGAGGTCTCCTGCCCCTACCTATTCAGTCAGTGACAGGGTTTGGTTGTCCACCAAAAACTTCCACCTGAAGATGGATAGCAAGAAACTGGCCCCCTGTTTTGTTGGTCCCTCTTCCATCGCAGCCATAGTTAATCCTGCCTCAGTCCGACTAAACCTCCCTCCCTCCCTCCGCATCAAGCCGGTATTCCACATCTCCCAGGTCAAACCGGTGTTTGCCAGCTCCCTCTGCCCGCCATACAAACTCCCACCACCACCCAAGATGGTTAATGGAGGCCTGGGTTTATGTAGTAAATTGCATCATTGATGCTCGTCGCCAGAGTTGTGGTATACAATATCTAGTGGATATGGACCCGAGGAAAGACCTTGGATTCCCAGGTCCTTCATCATGGACAACTCTCTGATAAAATTCTTCCCCCAGCAAAATCCCAATAAAGCCCAGGGTTACGCCAGGAGGCATCCGTTGAGGGGGAAGTACTGTAATGGTCTCTGTGTGTGCTCTGTCTCCCTGCCTCTCTCTCTCCCTGATTAGGCCCACTCCCTGCAGCCATGTTCATCTCCTGCTGTTAATGAGAGGAGGATGCTCTCTTTTCACTGTGCCTGGTTGCGTTAACCTGCACACAGCCTGTATCCTGTCTGAGCTCACTACTGTTGTATTATCCTGCCTTGCCATGCTTCTGGTCTTTTTGCTTGCCCTAGACCCTGAGACCACCTTCTGTATTGGATCTGCCTGCCTGCCCAGATCTAGCCTGCCATGCTTTGACACTTGTCTGCCTCTGGATTCTGGAAATTGCCTAAAGGATTGGATTTGGATATTCTTGGACTGTGCACATCATCACCTCCCCAAGAAAGTCGACTTACCACCGTTTGTATTCACTGCTCTGCACTCTAACTCCCCAGCAGTGAGGCCTGGTCGTCTGTCTCCAACAAAACCCTGGAAGCTCCCCTGTAGCACCTCAGCACCTTGTCCCCTGGCAACCTGCTCCCCCAGAGTGGAGGTTCTTCATCTGCTCCCAGCTGCTGTCCCCTGTAGAAGCTGTAAGCACAAAAAACTAACATTGAAATCTCAGTCATTCAGTTAGCCTGCTATACTTATCTGTCCCTCTGCTGTCTCCGCGCAGGGTTGCCAGATCTTCGTGAAATCACCATTGCACATTTACTATAATAAAGATGATTGTTTCACCTCATTTATTGTTTCCCTCTGTGTCTGCTTTTGGGTCACATGCCTTGAACCTTAACAGTCAGTGTAAATCCAGAGTTAAGGTAGAGCTGTGTGATATGACGGTATAGTATATCAGATGACAATATAAAACGTTGATCATTTCATAGAATACTCTGTTGTTTATATTCCTGATTTCCTACTCCCATTTCTTGAGCAAAGCTCCTCACCCACTACTTGTCAATGCCCCGCCTCTTCCCCACAGTACGCACAGTGGGACAGTTGTGTGGTGGGTGGCTAGGCTCTCCGGTGGTGCTAACTACCAGTTTGGTCAAATGACTGCTAATCCTGTTTGCCAGGGATGTGGGACCATTTTCCATCATGCTGCGTCAGAGAGGATAGTCTACCAACATCATTTTAATAGGAGGTAAGTAACGTTAACACTGTGTCTAATTATAAGACAGCAAATGCTAAATGACGATGCTAAGTTGTGCTAATTGGAAACATTATAGTGTATCAGACCATTGTTTCCTTGGTTTAAATTATTGCCGCGTTTCTTAGTTTTGTCTGAAAAAAAAATTCTTAAAGCTGCCAAAGTGCATGATGGTGGCACATACACACAAAATAAATAATAAATAAATTAAAACGGGTTGGAGAAGCAAGTTGGCTCTTTATGTAATTTATTTGATTTCTAATAATTTTAATTAGTCAAGTAGCAATAAAGAATAAAGTTGAAGTCATCACTTGTATTTTATTACATTATCTTTTGTCTGATTTTCAGATCATGACCAATCTGAAATATTTTTACTAAGAAGCAGGTTAATCAGGTCTACATGTAAAACAGGTCTACACTTAATTTTTTACTGATTTAAACTAACAGCTAATTTATATCTGTAGATGGCATCGATGGGCAATTTTCTCATTTTCAGACATTTTTTTATGTTTGTGGGTTGTTTTATTTTTGCTATTCTCCTCTGGCTAAGAAAATATTTAACTTACTGATGTTTACATTTTATTTATATATGATTTAGAAGAAAAACGTCAAATTTATGAGAATCAAGTCTCAAATGCACATTAAAAAACTATAACAACATTGCAAAATTATGAGGGGGGAAAAGGTGCATGTAAAAAAAAAGTTTAAAAAAAAGATGGTCCTTTTTATGTGATTAAACTGTAGAATTTACAACGGATGAGCCGCACCGTGAAATATAACCTTTCAAACTTTACTTTTTGACACATTTCTCCTATTGCATCTCATGCTGGTCACAAGCCAACAATACAACTCTGAAACCCTTGGAATCCCTGTATTAACAATCCATCAAAATTCTGGAAAAGAAGACACAACAGTATCACCATTGTGGTATACTTGCCAAACACAAGATGTTAAGCTTTGAAAATATGATCATGTATGCAAAGATACGATTGGTTTTTAAAATTATCCATGGTTCTGCACCACCACTTCTCAAGACTTTTGTGTACCTAACTTCTGAACAAAATACCAGAATAACAAGCACTTCCTCTAGGTGGCATTGTTGCATCCCCCTACGTAAAACTGCTTTTGGACAATCAGCCTTTTCATACAAAGCTATAACAGAATGGAACAAGCTCCCCACTGCTTTGAAGACCAGAACAAATTACAGAGACTTTTCCACAGAGAATAAAAAATGGATTTTAACCCAATGACTGCCTATGGTGCTCCACTGCGCCATTTCCTCCTCTCCCACTGGTAGTCAAGATTTTTTTCAAGAAAATATTCAGTTCAGATGTCAGAGATTTCCAAAACTATAACTTGAAAGTGGTAAGAGATAATGGCTTACTGTCAATTAGAAAGATGTAGATTATGATCCAAAGTTTGAGATAGGAGTAAATTTACACATCTAATTTGCATAATGCCCCAGCAGCCATATCAAATTACATAACTTTCAGTCAAAAGCAGACTTTGGACATATTTACACAAAGGACGGTTTTGTTTTTTGTCACCATTTGTTGTTTTGGGCATTTTGTTATCTTATCTTTAAAGTATATGAACCAGAAAATCAGCTACAATGTAAACAAAGAGATTTGTCACTTACCATTGGCCAGGCGGTGCGCTTCGTCCATTTTCATCCATCCTGGTTGTTATTTTGTCTTCTCTCTGTCATTTTCGCTTTCTCTCCCACATCCAGAAAGTGTTATGATTATTCCACCACAATTTTGCTTTTATTCCGTGGCAATTTATCTCATATGATAACTGGGAACCAGCGCGATTGTTCTGTCCAGTCACATGGCGTTGGGGGTCAATGGCAGGTGCAAATCAACCAGCTTCACCCACCCTCTGTTATAAAAAAAAATTATATATATACCTTCATAAGCTAAATAATCTCCTTTTAGAATCATAGTTGGCAAATTTGGGAGCAAATGCCTCCTCCGTCTTGCGACTGATCACCATTTGTTTACAAACTCTTCTTCTCTGGTGTCCAGAAGTTGGGGGGGGGGGGTTATATGGGGGCCATTAGTCCTCCAAGGCAAGAGCAGTAAGTTATACATGTCTGCCACCTTGTGAGGTGGAATACTTAGTACAACTGGGGGGGTTATGACATCATGACACATCACATGACAGGCGCAGCACTGTGACCTAGACAGTGAGGGCGCTTTTTATGTCCATAAATAGAAGGATGTCAAAGGGTTAAGTAATCAAGCCTGCCAGCATTGACTCTCTCCCTTAAATCAGATTTGAAATTGGACTCTTAAATTGTTTTTATGTGTGCTGTTTCTCTTATCTTTTTACATTTTAAACTTACTCCCTGCTTGTTTCAGGGACAACAGTTTCTGAAATCTGACCTGAATTGCTCTCTATATGTGCTGCTTTTCTTTTAATATCTTCCTGTCTGCCTCAGGGACTACAGATGGAAATTAATGAGAATGCTATAATCTGGTATAGAGCATCTTTACCCTGTGTCTAATGTTTTTTTTTTTCCTGTACATGGTCCCTGACAAATAAACCAATAAACTAAACGAAACATAAAATATATATATTGTGATATATATTGTTGGGTGGCGCGGTGGAAGAGTGGTTAGCACTGCGGCAGCACAGCAACTCACCCTTGGCTGGGGAATCCTGGGTTCGATCCCAGCCCCCGACCAACAGTGATCTGTGTGGAGTTTGCATGTTCTCCCCGTGTCTGCGTGGGTTTACTCCGGGATTTCTCCGGTTTCCTCCCACATGCCAAAAACATGCAAGTTAGGTTAACTGGCATCAAACTGGGGATTCTAAATTGTCCTTAGGTACCGTATGTCTGTGAGAGTGAATGGTTGTCCGTCTCTCTATGTTGGCCCTACGATGGACCAGTGATCTGTCCAGGGTGTACCCTGCCTCTTGCCCAAAGATGCTAGGATAGGCTCCAGCTCCCCCGCGACCCGAAAAGGATTAAGCGGAAGAAGATGAATGAATGAATATATATTGTTATCGTTTTACATGATTACTCATATCATGATGTGAAATTTTGGTCATATCGCACAGCCCTAAGTTAGGATGGCTCCTCCGGGGCATGAGGACTCAAGTGCAGGGTGATTGTTTCTTATAATTTATTTACAAAAATCAGCACGGGGCTGAAAACACAAAGAAGCCTAAGGGTAGAATACTTCCAGTTTCTCGTGCCAATGCCAGGCATAATGGTGCCACAAGA
Organism: Pholidichthys leucotaenia; assembly: GCA_020510985.1. Lineage (NCBI taxonomy): Eukaryota > Metazoa > Chordata > Actinopteri > Cichliformes > Pholidichthyidae > Pholidichthys > Pholidichthys leucotaenia. The sequence goes on along the minus strand of CM035843.1, from coordinate 246,573,346 downwards.
GACATAAATGTAACCGAATGCAGAGTAAACGTAAACGAGGATGCCAGGAAAGGGAAGCAGCATGAATAAATAAGAATGTGATTAATGAAACAATAAGGAACGCCCGTGATAAATTAGGAGTAAGAGGAAATGTAACTAAACAGGAAATGAACTATGCTAAAACGGAAGTAAACAAAGGCACTGCCAAAATAAAAGATAATTCAGACATGATAAGGTGAGAAATAAACAATACATGAACCTTACCAAAGTAACTGAGAAATGACAAGGATTACAATAACAATAACAACAGTAATAATGGAGAAAGTCCAAAAACAACAAAAGGTGAGGTCATGGTCACAGCCCATGTCCTGATCATGATACTAGATATATCACCCTTATCAGTTATAGAAGAGTCAATAGCAAAGCCTGTGGCTGATAAGACCTATAATTGGACAAGAAAACAATCACGGGTGTGAAACAGAACCCAGAGGAAATGTTGTGGTGTAGCTGTCCTGTCAAACCACTTGCACTACAAATTGGTGCAGGATGATAATTGATTTATTTTCAAATTTAAACAAAATTATCCTGCCTACTCCAGGTTTAATGGGACGGGCAAACTATTACTGTTGAAAACTATGAAGAATAATGAAGTACAGCTGAATACAATCACAAACAAACAGCTAAATAAGGGATGGGTGATTGGATGAATCTATCGAGTTTGAGTCACACTAATATCCTGTGTGACTCAGACTGTTACTGTGTGCAATGGATAATTTCATTGTATGGTCAATATTAAGTGCTGTAGGCAAAAGAAACGGAGCAAAAGTTAAAATCCTAACATAATCACTCATCAAAATTCAAAGATAGTTAAGACAAAACTATCAATCTTTATTTTTAGCCTTATTACTGGGCAAGTGATTAATAAATATCAGCCCATAGCCAGGTGGGTTTCTGTAAGGTGAGTCTTCTACTAATGGTCTTCCTACTGAAGAATTTGCCTGACAAATAATACACCTGCAGAGTACCACGTCGTCTCTTGTGGTTAAGTTGAACAAGAGAACTATTGCTCAACAATTTTTTACAAGAAAGTCTGACTCCTTGGAAGCAAACAAGTAAGAAATGAGGTGTGGCTCAAGACTTTTGCACAGAGCCGTATAATGAAGATAATATTCTCAAAAAAATATAACCATACAACCAAAATACTGAGTTTTAAACCATGGTATGACTTATGAAGTTGGCTTCTTGTAGCTAATATTTTGATAACTACAAGGAAGTTTATTTTGTTGCAAAAACCTAGAAACAGTTGCAGGAGACCCAAACCAACCCTGACTCCAATCTTTAACTGGCAATAAAAGTCTCGAACAGAGCACCATGAATTAATAAAACATAATATACATAACTGCAGGAGACAAATAGCTCTGATTTCCTCCGTAAATGTAAAAAAAAAGTTTCTAAAATTCTCCCCATCGCTGAGAGTCATGCAACTGTGATAAAGATGTCACTTCCATAACTTTTTTATTTAATACAAGATGACGCACATATAATTTAATAGCAAGTCTCCTTTCTAAACCACAATTTATTTATCTATCTATAAATGCACGGGATCTGTGTGTGTGTGTCTATCTGTGTGTCTGCTCCATGCATATCTCTTAAACCGTTCGTCACACTGGCCTAAGATTTTATATGTGCTTTGCTGAGGTTATGAGGGTGTGCATCCCCACGTATGAAGTTACTCAGTCAAAATATTTTTAAAATATTTTTTAAAAATATTATAATAAATAATAATTTTGAAAATAATAAATTTATTTTCAAAATATTTTTATCGATACAAGTTTAGCTACCGCTCTGTCTCTTCATGCCCTGGCTTCAGGAAGTGTAGGCGGGGTTTCGGATTGACTCCGTGCTGATTGGACAATACGTGGCATCACGGTCATGCTGATTGGATGATACACGGCATCTTGACCATGCTGATTGAATAAAATGGGGCATCACGACTTGTCAGTCACCAGTCACTGGACAAAACAAGGAAGCAAAACACAACAAATTTGACTATAAAAAGATAATACTGAAGATTTAATGCTTAAAAAATTATACCATGAAGTTGCCGTGACTGCGTAGGTCTAAAGGATAATTCAGCATACGTGGAAAACACCAGGTGCGCAAGTAGACTGGGCTGCGTCAGCAGGGACCAGGGTCTGTCAAAGAACACAGGTGTATCCAACACACAACATGCCGGGAGAAGCAGCAGCCCGACACGACATGGCTCAAAGGCACGCTAACTGATGGCGATAAAAAAAAGTGGAAAAAAAAAAAAACAAGATAATGCATGGAGAGTGTTTTTGTCGGGAGGCGCAGCCAACAGCAAAGTGTGACTGTGATTTATCATGGAAAACAGCTGAGCTCTGTGTTTTGGGCAATCAGCTCATTGGATCCACCTCCTCCGGTGTTCTGACATTTTGACATATCTATCAGAATATCACTGGACACCTTATGGTATAGACTGCAGTCAAAGGCAAAAAAAAAAAAAAAAAAAAAAAATATGGGAGGAGGGCTAAACAGCAGTTTAGATCATTATCCTGTAGCTTGAAAGTGCTCAGACACATCCCCAACAGGTCTCGTTATACGAACAAGAACGTGTGTTTAGCTCTGTGTGTGTGTATATACGCTGCAGGCAGGAGCTGAGCAGAGCTCTGTACGAGTTTTTCCTGAGAACCAACGCTACAAATATGCCGTTCAATAAGTTACACATAGGTTCAAAGAGCATTACTCATGTTAGAAATAATTTTGGGGTACCCTAGACATTAATCTCGATGTATTTTGACTTTTGAGTAACTATGAGTTGCTGACAAGTAACGTGTAAATGAATGCATAACTTCCCTACAACCATTGCTCCGTGAATGCAGGACATATCAACCGTATGCTGGATATGCTGGAAAATTTTCAGCATGCTCTTTCAGCATGCTGAAAATTTTCAGCACTGATGCAACGGTTGCAGTCAAACGGGTCCTTCTACTTAATATTTCAGCATGCTGAAAATTTTCAAAGGAGCTCGATGAACTACACCCTATACCAGTGTGCTTCAGTGTTCTTCAGCATGCTCTTAACTTAGACAAAAGTTAGTCATAATTGATTTGACATATGCCAGCGTATTCTCCAAATTTTTCATACATTTTGCAAACGCTGCCTAAATCATCTAGGTGTGACAGGGCCTAAATACAGGACACAAAAATGCCCAAATAACGAAATAAATCATTTTTAGTTAAATATTTACTGACAAATGGGCAACACTGATGCAACGGTTGCAGTCAAATGGGTCCTTCTGCTGTGTATAATAATGTTGGGTGTTTTGTAGTTAATTCAGTTGATTACGGTTTTAAAAAACATTTTAATAACAAAATATTGCTAAAAAATAAAATGATGCACTACAATGGGTCTCAAATATTTGTAAATGTGTCCTGTTACAGTACTGCATGAGTTTATTGATGATACACAGAAGAAATGCAATATTACACTGAACTCCATCACTGAACAGTGATAAACTAAAATATTTATGATGACTGAAGAACTCCCATTCTCCAAAGTGCAAGATACACTATTATCTTGAATATAAGTGATAAAAAAATCACACACAATCAAATAAATGTTAGTGCATTTGAGTCCTTTTTATATTTGTCAAAGTCTAACATTTGATTGCCCACATATAGCCTACACCTCTTTGTATTCCACTTTCAAACACAGCCTACATTTGGGCCTGTAAAGCCTAATTGGGATACCTGTTTCAGACAGGAATAATTGTGTTCTAGGGGCAATGCACTAGTTATTATAAAATACTATTTTATTACATTCTCATGTAAAACCCTAAGAAATGCTGCTGTTCTCTTCTAATCGTCGTGGCCATAACTAAACAAAGGCATTACACCAATGTCAAACAGATGAAAACTAGCTTTCTAACAAACTCTGGCTCATTTACAGAATTGTTTTTCTGTTAATTGATGAGCACTGTCTCTTTAAATAAAACAATGAAATTGAATGAAATGTGTGTGCATTTTTTTGACAGCTAGATTCAAATTACTACTAAAACAAAAAAGCACCATAGGTGCTGATGCCCCAGTGCAGACAGCCAGTAACACAGACTGACATACATACACACTAAAGTTAGTGCCAGATTTTTTGTTATCTATCATTTTGACAGACAGGGTCATAAAAATTATGTCATAATCTGTTATTACCTGTCATTTTAATTGATTTTAATTAGATCATCCTCAGTGTAATCTGTCAAAATAACAGACAGCTTTAGATTTTTCTTTTTCTTTAAGTAGTCTCTTCTTCTTGCTGCTCCCTTTAAGGGTTGCCACAACGGATCATCTGCCTCCATCTCACCCTATCGCTTGCATCTTCCTCTGTAACACCAACCCTCTCCATGTCCTCCTTCACTACATCCATGAATCTTCTCTGTGCTCTTCCTCTTTTCCTCCTGCCTGGCAGCTCCATCTTCAACATCCTTTGTCCAGTATATCCACTATCTCTCCTCTGCACATGCCCAAACCATCTCAGCCTTATCTCTCTTACTTTGTCTCAAAACCACTCAACTTGAGTTGTCCCTCTGATATACTCATTTCTAATCCTATCCCGCCTAGTCACTCCCAATGAGAATCTTAGCATCTTCAACTCTGCCACTTCCAGCTCGACCTCCTGCCTTTATGTCAGCACCACCATCTCCAAACCATACATCATAGCAGGTCTCACTGTTGTCTTGTAAATCTTCCCTTTTACTCTAGCTGCTATCTTTCTGTCACAAATCACCCCTGACACTCGTCTCCACCCACTCCACCCTGCCTGCACTCTCTTCTTCACCTCTCTTGTGCACTGTCCATTGCTTTGGATGGTTGACGCCAGGTAGGGCTGTGTGATATGACCAAAATTTCATATCACGATACAAGTAATCTTATTTGACGATAACGACATATATCATGATATACATTTTTCTGTAAATTCTATAGTTTATATATGATAACCAATAAAAAAGACCATCTCTTTTTCTACAGTTTAAACTACATACTGAAAAAAATCAATGGTACAAGTTCATCTGTCATTAATTTCATGCACTTTTTCCCCTCTTAATTTTGCAGTGTTGTTATGAAATTGTTTTTAATGTGCATTTGAGATTACTTCAACTTTATTCTTTATCGCGCATGGACTAATTAAAAATGATTAGAAATCAAGTTACATTAAGAGCCAGTTTGTTCCTCCGACACGTTTTAATTTATTTATTATTTATTTATTTAGTGTGTATGCGGCCATTTTCACACACTTTTGCAGATTTATTTTTCAGACAAAGTTAAGAAACTCGGCAGTGATTTAAACCAGAACGATAGACTGATACACTATAATGTTTCCTATTAGTGACAAGTTAGCGTTGTCATTCAGCATTTGCCATCTTATAATTAGAGAGAGATGGTACTAACGTGACTTATCTCCAATTAAAACAAGGTTAGAGGACTATCCTCTCTGACACAGCACAGTGGGAAAAAGTCCAACATCCCTGGCTGGCACAGAAGTAGCGGCTCCACAGAAATAGCGTCAAAACATTAGCTTGCAGTTAGCTGCTGTGGTGCACCTGGCACACTGTGGGGGAGAGGCAGGGTGGTGACAAGTAGAAACGGGTATGTCTCTTAAATCCCGATATAAATGATACAGTTTTATATGAAATGGTAGACGTTTTTTATTGCGTCACCGATATATATCATCATATCATACAGCCCTAACGCCAGGTATTTAAACTCATCTACTTTCACGACCTCTACTCCTTCCATCTTCACCATTACACCTGCCTCCCTCTCATTCACACTCATGCATTCTGTCTTGCTTCTACTGACAGAGCTGATCCCTGACGTAACCCAACCACTACCTTGAATCCATCTGTCACTCCTACAGCACACCTCACCACCGTCTCACTGTCCCATACATGTCCTGAACCACCCTCACATTCTCTGCCACTCCTGACTTTCTCATACAGTACCACAGTTCTTGTCTTGGCACCCTATCATATGCTTTCTCTAGATCCACAAAGACACAGTGCAACTCTTTCTGACCTTCTCTATACTTCTCAATTAACACTCTTAGAACAAGCATTGCATCTGTAGTACTTTTTCTTGGCATGAAACCGTACTGCTGCTCACTGACTGTGACCTCTCCTCTTAACCTGGCTTCAACAACTCTTTCCCATATCTACAGAGTGTGACTAATCAACTTCATGCCTCTGTTGTTACTACAGCTCTGAGCATCATCTTTATTCTTGAAAACTGGTACCAAAACACATCTTCTCCACTCCTCAGGCATCCTCTCACTCTCAAAGATTGTGTTAAACAATCTGGTTAAAAAGTCCACTGCCATCTCTCCTAAACATCTCCATACCTCTACAGGTATGTCATCTGGATCAACTGCCTTTCCATTCTTCATCCTCTTCAAAGCTGCCTTCACTTCTGCCCTGCTAATCCTTGGGACTTCCTTGTTCACCATCTTTTCTTCATCCATCCTCCTCTCTCTCTCATTTTCTTCATTCATCAGCTCCTCAGAGTACTCTGTCCACCTTCTCAAGACACTCTCATCACTTGTTAGCACATTACCATTTCTGTCCTTAATCAACCTAACCTGCTGCACATCCATTGCAGCTCGATCTCTCTCTGTCTAGCCAGTCGATACAAGTCCTTTTCTCCTTTCTTAGTGTTCAGCCTCTCATACAACTCACTATATGCCTTTATACAACTCACAATATGTCTTTTCCTTTGTCTTTGCCACTTCTCTCTTTGCCATCCACCTAGATTCCAAATACTCATGTCTACTTTTGTCATCTCCCTGACTATCCCACTTTTTCTTTGCCAACCTCTTCCTTTAAATATTTTCCTGTTCCTCCTCATTCCCCCCACCAAGTCTCCTTGTCTTCCTTCCTCTCGCCCAAGGATACACCACATACCTTTCTACCCGTTTCCCTCAATAGTTTTGCTGTACTTTCTCAGTCATCTGGCAATTCTTCCTTACCACCCAGAGCCTGTATCAACCCCATTCTGAACTCTGTGCGACCTTCTTTCTTCTGTAACTTCCCCCACTTAATCTTTGACTCTGCCTTCACTCTCTTGCGCGTCTTGCTTTCCAAAGTCACCCTACAGATTATCACCCAATGCTGCCTAGCTACATTCTCCCGTGCCACCACCTTACAGTCTCCTATCTCTTTCAGATTTCTCCTTCTGCATAAGATGTAGTCCACCTGTGTGCACCTTCCTCCACTCTTGTAAGTCACCTGATGTTCCTCTGTCTTCTCGAAGCATGTGTTCACCACAGCATTTCTATCCTTTTAGCAAAATCCACAACTATCTGTCCTTTCACATTTCTTTCCTTATGACCATACCTACCCAGCCCCTCCTCATCACCTTTGTTCCCTTTACCTACATGTCCATTAAAGTCTGCTCCAATCACCACTCTCTCCCTCCGGAAACACTCTCTACAACTTCATTCAACTTACTCCAGAAGTCCTCTTTCTCTTCTACCTGACATCCAACTTGTGGGGCATACACAGTGACGACATTCAACATTCCACCTTCGACTTCTAGCTTCAACCTCATGATCGTGTCTGATTCCCTCTTTACCTCCTGAACCAGGGCTGTACAGTGCAACATAAATACCGCACATGCAACGTGAAAATTGGTCTGTGCAACGAATCAATGACTTGACAGGTCTTCCTTCAAGGTTTTCCGTCTTGCGCTCAAGGTCTTCCGCCTTGCTGCTGGAAGGACACTTTAATGCTTCGCTCTCCCTCTGCTTGCACTTTTCTATCAATATTCTTATTTTCCTCCGCAAGAAATTTATGGGCAGCACCAACCGGATACTCATAAATCACTGGGATTATATTTCGCTGAAGATATAGCTCAATATTACCATGATCTGCCACTTTTTCGGCTCTTATCAGTGCTACGTGAGCGTGGCCTACAAGCAGCTGAAGGCTGAACTACAGTGAATGACAAGCTAAAGCTAAGTATCAATAAGATGCCTCCCCTTTCTACAGATGACTACCACAAACTTCTACAGAAGATTACCATGCTGGAGACTAAAATCCAGCAGCTAGAAGTTAATCTGGAAGTTAATGGACTCTGTGTACTGTGAAAATAATGCAACCCTGCCAGTGACTAAATACACTGGACAAGACCCTGCTTACTCACAGCTATCCAGTGCTAACATGGCTGAGAGGAAATGGGAGGATTATGTACAGAGAATTAAATTCTCAAGTGATAGTCCTCCCTGGAATACCCTTGGTGCAAAGCCCAAGAATAAATCATCACACAGGGTGAAGTTTATGTTTAGAATGTCTGATGAAGTCGGTCACGCCTATGGAAAGGATAAAACAGTTGATGTGACACGTCACGGACGTCAGATGATGTTTTCTGAATAAGACTGCGGATAACAGTTGAAACATGTCAAAGGTATGAGACATCTCTGCTTTGTCTTAATAGAAGAAGAAGACCAGTTTTATCATTAAGAAGACAAAATGAACCTGTTTGAGAAAGTAACATTTGTTTTTATCATGCTCCAAGTTTTTGTCTTGTGCTACATGACTATGAACCTCTGTAGCACCAGTGTTGTGAGCAAAAAAGTTAACATACATACAGCCCTGTGAACACTCTTCACATACTATTCTTTCAAGATTACTCCTACTCGAGTTCCCTTCCTATCTACACCATGATATAACAGTTTAAATCCACCTCCAATGCTCCTAGCCTTGCTTCCCTTCCTTCTGGTTTCTTGAACACACAGTATATCTATCTTTCTTCTCTCAATCATATCAGCCAACTCTGCCTTTACCAGTCATCGTCCCTACATTTAAAGTCCCTCCTCTCACCTCCACACTTCTACCTTTCCTTTTCGCTCTCTCCCTCCTCCATCTTATCATGTCAGTAAAGGACAATTTTCAGTTAACGCAACCTCTGACACACAGACACACTATCGTATGCCTCTTTACTGAGGCATAAATGCCAGCTTCAAATATTGGGTATCATCTTTCCAATAAAAGATATTAATGCCGGTCATAAAAAGTCTATCCCTATTTAGTACAGTTTAAAAATACCAATTAAAAAAAACAATAATCAAAATTTGATGATTTTACATTATTTTTACTGCCACCTTGGCGACACTAAGTTGTATATCAGCATTCAAAGATAGTTTTATGACAGCCGACTACCTCCTCAGTTGCTGCTCTGCCCTTCACAGCAGTCTGTGTGGGTTTGTCAGAGAAGTGGCTGCACCTGAGAGTGACCAAGAACATAAAATCTTGCTCCTCTAGATGCTGACACTCTCAATCTGAGTAAGTAAACCTAGCCATACACCAAAAAAGATAATTCTGATTAATTCAGTTCAATTCAGCTTTATTTATATAGCGCCATATCACAACAGAAGTCACTTCATAGCACTGTCAAAAGTAGGGAAAACCCCACAATTGCAGAAAGACCCAGCAATCAGACGATCCCCTGTGAGCAAGCACTTAGCAACGGTGGAGAGGAAAATCTGGCAAGCATATGGAAAGTTCTGATCCTACCAATTATCATGTCACAGTTCTGCTTCTGTGGTGTGAGAGATGCTAAGAATGATCCATTCAGTTCTGAACAACCAAACCCAAGTCATAAATATCCAGCATGTTGTTCAATAGTTACAATCCGATATCCTGTTGTGTGTAGGGATCCCAGGTGACAGATGAGCATGCAGTCTGTGAATAAAACAATACTCAATCAGAAAGCAAGTTGACAGAAGACGAAAATATCATGCATCATGTTTTTAACTCCGGAGTCAGGTGTGACAAAATGGACAAATGCTGACCAAAAAGTGCATGGAATAGATTGGGTTAATGCACCAGAGAGACTGAAAGTGTCCACGAGTCGTTTTATGTGAACTTGTTTTTATGGATAGAGCCGTTGTGGAAAATCTGGTAACACTGGTATGGACTTTGTGTGGTGTGCTGTTTTTGCTCATATTGCTGAACTCCACACACTCTAGAACAAAACTGTTAAAGCTATGACCACCTTGATTGATTGATGCCATTTATTTCAAACAAAAATAAAAACAAGAATAAAACAAAACAATACAGTCCGAAAAAATACAGCCCGAAAAGTAACAGGATTGAAGCCAAAGCTTATCCTGTCCTGTCCCTTCTTGCACATATACACATACATATATAAATACTGTACATAGACACATTGCCACAACAACAAACAATGTGTGGGGGTCATGCACTTTTCAAAATCTGTTAAAATTTTTTAAATTTTTTGGTGTTCACCAGGCCTTACTGAGGCTGACTCTCTGAGTCCGGTCCATATTTTGGTTTACATGGTAGACTCCTTGAGCTGGCATTGCATAGGGTCGCTTGCCACTTGTGAGGGAAATGCAGGTAGTTTTCTTTAGAGTTAACACAGACGTGCACTTGAAGCATCCACACACTCTATACACTAATTAATAATGTCAAATCTACCACGATTTTTTTTCATTTAATTAATGCATCAATCAGACAAATTACTTGTTTGACCTGAACTCTCCTTATTCGTTACAAGTCTTGAACTGGGTATGTAACAGCTTCAACAACAGGAAGATTCATGGCAGGACTGCTGTGTAACACAGAATTTTTGCAGCTATCTTTACCTGAGCCTGTGTATATATTGGGGATAAGCCGATACCACTTTTTCAAGACCGATACTGTAACTTTGAGTATCGGTCAATACTGATCCAAACCCGATACCGTCTCTCTTATTTAAAACAATAAAAGTACAGAACACACTCTGTTAATGACTGGTTGCAATTTGTACACAAATAAAAACAGAAATCTAAAAGTCAAAGAATATATTACAAATTTGACTCAGTTCAGCAACACTACTGCTTTTTTATTTTAAACTTTGCAACATTGGCAGCATTTTACTGGTCAGCACTATGTAAACATACATTCTGAAATTTTAAGTTCAAGTTTATACCAAACTTTGATGCTGAGTATTTAAGTAAACATTCAGATGAAATTCAAAGTGCCGCTTTATGCATGAGGTAAAAAAATGCTGTAGATCTGAAAATAAAGGAACAAACCCTTTAAGTTGTATTTTTGTCATCCATTACTATTATTATCAATTAATTAATTAAGTATTCTCCTGTTCCTCGGTTTATTTAGTAGTATTTCTGATATTATTCTCTGTCCATTCTTAGTTTTTAGGTTTGCTCTTATTTTGAAGTCATTCCTGTTCCATTTCATGCTCATGTAGCCTTGCACCCTCTGGGATTAATGAAGTATACAAAATACAAAAAAATTAAAGCTGCAAGCAGCTGTAAGCAGACCCTCGCCCTCCACGCACCCGCGGAACCTGGCGCCCGTCGTACCTAGCTGGCTCGGAAAATTTCCTGTCGTTGCAGCAAGCACGGCGTGAATAATTAAGTAAACTTTTTGTTGCAGTACTTCCTGTGAGCAGTAGGTGGCACTATAACTTTTGTCAATTATGTTTATGTAGGAGCGTGCGGGGCGGGACTAATATCCATTGTAGCAATTACGATGAAAATCAGACAAAGTTTATCAAAGTTACAACTGTCCAACATATTGTGATAAGGTAAACTTGGGCATGTGGCCATGGCAACACTTATATATTAGGCACATGTTGCACACCCATACACAGCTACAAAAGAGAGTCACCTTGACTTACGTTCCACATTTCGTGACCCATGGACTTTCCCAACCCTCCAAAGTATAAAATGTATTGAACAGCAAGGAGTGGGTTTCCATGGCAACTGTGATGACCACAGGACAAATGTGACTTTCACTGAGGCTAATGCAGTGTGCTCTGAGAAACCGCTGAAAATGTCATGTCATTCTGACTATTGGTCTTTGAGCGAGACTTGATACATTTTTGTGCCGTACCTCACGTCAGCACAGGGTGGTGCTGGGCCAAATTCATGAAAATTGATAAATAGATGTGTTTAGAATGGGATTAGTATCCATTGTGCAAATTTTGGTCCTAATCAGGGAAACATCGTCTGAGCTGTAACTCTCATGTTTTGCATGGCGATGACACCATTAAAGCATGCTGGTCGGCATGGAAACAGTTATGTGTGCTGTCAATGAGTCCTAGTCATTCCTTCATATGATTTTTGCACACAGTGAGACAAAATTAAAAAAAAAGGTTTTCAGCAATTCTTCCTTTAACCACTAGGTGGCGTTATAAGTTTTGTTAATTATTTTATATAGGCGCATTCAGCATGGGACTCATATCCATCATAGAAAATTTAGTGAAAATCCGACAAAGTTTGTCCAAGTTACAAGTGTACGTTGTTCTAACCAGTAGGTGGCACTACTAATTTTGTTAATTATTTTTATATAGGAGTGTGCAGGGTGGGACTAATATCCATCATTCGAAATTTGGTGAAAATCCGACAAAGTTTGTCCAAGTTACAAGTGTCCGTTGTTTTAACCAGTAGGTGGCGCTATTACTTTTGTTAATTATTTTTAGATAGGAATGTGCAGGGTGGGACTAGTATCCATCGTTCGAAATTTGGCAAAAACCAGGCAAAGTCTGTCCAAGTTACAACTCTCCATTGTTCCATGGTGAGGAGTCAACCTTCGCCATGTCGCCATGGCAACACTTACCTATCAGTTATGTTTTGCCAACCCATATAGGACTACATATGACAGTCACCTTGACCTATGTTGCAGATTTCATGACTCCAGGTTATTACCAACCCTCCCAACAAGATCACGGATTGAATGGCAAGGAGGGCGTGTCCATGGTAACAGCAGTAATGCCATGCTTAAGTTGATGTGCAGTTATGATCATCCATGTGGTCTGATAAACCTCAGAAAATTTCACATCATTCTGGCAAGCAGCGAGTGAGTAATAAATAAAACAGTTTTCAGCAATTCTTCCTTTAACCACTAGGGGGTGCTATAGCTTTTGTCAAGTATTTTTATACAGACACATTCGAGGCGGGACTATTGTCCATCATGGAAACTTTGGTGGACATGGGACAAGTTTTGCTTGAGTTACAGTTGTCTGATGTTGTAAGGGGCAGAGTCTAACTTTGCCATGGCACCCTTGGCCACACCTTTGAGCTTTTTACTGTGATTTGAGGAACCTTTAATGGCTCATGCCTAAAGATGCCGCCATGTGAAAATGAGCTCAAGCAGAGCAGGCACATAGGAAGAGTTTGTTCAAATGTGAGGGGTGGTTTTTGGCCAAACTGGAGGTGGGGCGGCTTTGAGGCAAGATGGTGGACTTCTTGTTGGCCGTGGGTAAGGGCCACAATTATGTTTTTTGCATGTCTTGAGATGCTGCACACCTCACCCGAATTTTGTGTCTGTATGGCAAAATTTAGTGTCACCAATATCCATAGATCTTGTACGTTTGGCCCTGCCCACAAAAATTGGGGGTGGGGGGCACATATTTTTCCAGTTTATCAAATTTTTCACGGGGTCTGGGGTGTTTGCGAAAAAAAATCACGTTTTGGTTAACGTTCAGAGTTGAAAAATGCAAATGCTTAGGTGAAATTGCTTTTTATGTTTCCGTCACCTACCTCTCATCAACTGTAAGACTCTTCCCCCAAAAGGTATTCTCCAGGTTGGCTTTTACTTTCAGTTTCTTCTTTTTAGGTTTCACTTTTAGTATCCAGCCTACTGAGCTGGAAAAGCAGCACTACAGCAGCTGCTACTGCGTGACACACGTCCATCTGCTCGGTTCTTGACAGAATTCAGCATACTCCTTTGCCGTGATACTTTGCAAGTGTTTTATCAAGTTGGTAGTGTAAAATTATAAATGTTGGTAGCACACAGCAACATACTGACACACGTCCTGCAGTCAAGCTCCAGTGATGTGACACTCATTGTTTGTGGGAACAGAAGCCACACGCAGCTTGGCTGAGAATGTAATCACGCCTTCATTAGGGCCTGAGCTACTGACGACGTCAGTCGGCGAAAGCCCTATTGTATCTGCTCCGTTTCTTTATTTTTTTCTTCATTATTTTTCCGCCTAAATGATCGCATTTTTCACCCTCTGAACGTTAACCAAAACGCAATTTTTTTTTGCAAACCCCTCAGACCTGGCAAAAAATTCGATAAACTGAAAAACATATGTGCCCCCCCACCCCTAATTTTTGTGGGTGGGGCCAAACGTACAAGGTCTTTGGAGACTGGAGACCATAAACTTTGTCATAGAGACATCAAATTTGGGTGAGGTGTGCATCACCTCAAGATATGAAAAAAAACATCATTGTGGCCCATACCCACCGCCAACAGGAAGACCGCCATCTTGCCTCAAAGTCGCCCCACCTCCAATTCGGAAAAAAGTCACACCTCGCATTTGAACGCACTAGTCCTAGGGACCTGCTCCGATTGAGCTCATTTTTACATGGCGGCATCTATAGGCATTGGCCATTAAAAACTGTATAAATTAAGTCAAAACCTCAAAAGGCGTGGCCAGGGCGACATGGCGAAGTTTGACTCCTCCCCTTACAACTTCAACCACCTGTAACTCGGTCAAAACCTGTCCAATGTGCACCAAACTTTCCATGATGGAAAATAGTCCCACCCCGAACGCAATGACATCAAAATACCTGAAAACCGATATAGCGCCAAATAGTGGTTGACAAAAGAATTGCTGAAAACTGTTTTATTTATTACTCACGTGCACCTGGCCAGAATGATGTGAAATTTTCTGAGATTCATCAGACCACAGCCTTTCCGAATGAGCTCATTTTTACATGGCGGCATCTATAGGCATTGGCCATTAAAAACTGTATAAATTAAGTCAAAACCTCTAAAGGTGTGGCCAGGGTGACATGGCGAAGTTTGACTCCTCCCCTTACAACTTCAACCACCTGTAACTCAGTCAAAACCTGTCCGATGTGCACCAAACTTTCCATGATGGAAAACAGTCCCACCCCGAATGCAATGACATCAAAATACCTGAAAACCGATATAGCGCCAAATAGTGGTTGACAAAAGAATTGCTGAAAACTGTTTTATTTATTACTCACGTGCAGCTGGCCAGAATGATGTGAAATTTTCTGAGATTCATCAGACCACAGCCATGATCGTAACTGAACATCAACTTCAGCATGACATGAAATGTGTTACCATGGACACGCCCTCCTCCCCATTCAATCCGTGAGCTTATGGAGAGGGGTGGGAAGGTCCTGGAGTCATGAAATCTGGAACATAGGTTGAGGTGACTGTCACATATAGTCCTATATGAGTGTACAATATATAACTGACAAGGAAGTGTTGCCATGGCGCCATGGCGAATTTTAACTCCTCCCCTTACAAATTCAACCAGCTTTAAATCGGGCAAAACTTGTCCGATGTCCACCAAACTTTCCATGATGGAAAATAGTCCCGCCCTGAACGCAACTACATCAAAATACATGACAAAAGTTTTAGCGCCACATAGTGGTTAACGAAAGAATTGCTGAAAACTATTTTATTTATTATTCACGCGCCGCTGGCCAGAATGACGTGAAATTTTCTGAGATTCATCAGAACACAGCGATGATCATAACTGAACATCAATGTTAGCATGACATCAAATGTGTTACCATGGATACGCCCTCCTCGCCATTCAATCCATGAGCTTATGGGGAGGGGTGGGAAGGTCTTGGAGTTATAAAATTTGGAACATATGTTGAGGTCTCTGTCATATATAGTCCAATATGGGTGGACAACACATAACTTACAGGGAAGTGTTGCCATGGCAACATGGCGACGGTTGACTGCTTACCATGAAATTTCGGAAAATTGTATCTTGGACAAACTTTGTCTGACTTTCACCAAATTTTCAACAATGGATAATAGTCCCACCCTGAACGCTCCTATATAAGATAACAAAAGTTGTAGCGCCACCTAGTGGTAACAACATTGGACCCTTGTAAATTGGACAAACTTTGTACGATTTGCACCAAATTTTATACGATCAATATTCTCCCTTACCCGAACTCATCTATATGCAAATAACAAACAAAAGTCATAGCGCCCCCTAATGATTAAAGGAAGAATTACTGACGACTGTTTTCTTTATTTTTCTCTCACCAGCTTAACAAAATTACATGAAGGAATTACTTGGGCTCATTGATAGTACGTGTACATAGTACAGAACTGTTTCCATGGCAACTGGCGTTCTTCAATGGCTTTCTCGCCATGCAAAACATGACAGTTACAGCTCAGACAATCCTCGTCTAATTTTGGCCAAACTTTGCACAAATCGTACCGATCCCACTCTGAACATGTCTGCATATCAATATTCAAAAAACTGTAACACCTGCACCTACTGCTGACATTAGGTACTGCAAAAAATTGTTTCAAATTTTGCTCAAACACCAGTACTCACAATGACATGAAATTTTCAGTGGTTTCTCAGAGTGCATTGGACTACCCTCAGTGGACGTCACTTTTGTCCTGCGATAAGCACAGCTGCCATGGAAGCCCACTCCTTGCCTTTCAATAACGGACACTTGTACATTGGACAAACTTGGTACAATTTGCACCAAATTTTCTACAATCGATATTAGTCCTGCACCAAACGTGTCTACATAAAAATAACAAACAAAAGTTTTAGCGCCCCTATTATTAAAAGGAAGAATTGCTGAAAACTTTTTTCTTTCTTTTTCTCTCACCAGCAGAAAAAAAAACATGAAGGAATGACTAGGGCTCACTGACAGTATATGTACATTATACAGAACTGTTTCCATGGCGACCGGCGTGTTTCAATAGCTTTCTCTGTATACACAGCCAAGTCATCATTAACCCTTTCCTTCTTCATGACATCTAATTCTGGAATGATGAATGCTATTCCCACAATGTTCTTTGTTGATTTAGATGCATCCGTATAAATCTTTATAAAGTCAGGATAGTTACCGTCTAAATAGTTATTGACCTCATTCTTGTGTATCCTCCCTCTTATGTCATTTGTTAAAAGTCTAAAATCCACCTTTACTTCTTCCAGACACCATAGTGGTTCTGCAGAAAGAGGGACTGTTGGACATACTGCTTTACTGGCAACCCTTAGCTCCCTGACTTTATTCTCTATTGTCCATCCAGAGCTAAGTTGCTTGAGGTTAAGTGTCAAGTTTCCACAGTCAGTGATGATTTGAGGAACGCATGTCATCTGCTGGTGTTTGTCCACTGTGTTTGATCAAGACCAAAGTCAGCGCAGTTGTCTACCAGGAAATTTTACAGCACTTCATGCTTCCCTCTGCTTCCCTATGGAGAAGCTCATTTCATTTTCAAGCAGGACTTGGCACCCCCCCCCCCCCCCACACACACACACACTGCAACAAGTATCAAAACCTGGTTTAATGACCATGGCATCACTGTGTTTGATTGTCCAGCAAACTCTCCTGACCTAAACCCCATAAACAATCTATGGAGTATTGTCAAGAGAAAGATGAGAGACACAAGACCCAACAATGCAGACGAGCTGAAGGTCACTATCAAAGCAACCTGGACCTTCATGACATCTCAGCAGTGCCACAGGCTGATCACCTCCATGCCACGTCACATTGATATGGTAATTAATTCAAAAGAAACCCCCACCAAGTACTGAAAGTCTCCATGGACATACTTTTCAGTCGGCAAACATTTCTATTTAAAAACTTTTTTCTTTAAATTAATTGTATGTAAAATTCTAATTTCCTGAGAAACTGAAATTGGGGTTTTCATGGGCTGTAAGCCATAATCATCAAAATTAAAATAAATAAACTCTTGAAATATATCACTCTCTGTGTAATGAATCTATATAATATATGGGTTTCCATCCATCCATCCATCCATCTTCTTCAGCTTAATCCTTTTCTGGTCGGGGGGGGGGGGGGGACTGGAGCCTATCCCAGCATCTATGAGCAAGAGGCAGGGTACGCCCTTTACAGCTCGCCAGTCCATCGTACTATATAATATATGGGTTTGACTTTCTGAAATGAGTGACAAAATATATTGAACTTTTCATGATGTTCAACCTAAATAATATTGATTTAAGTGGTTTCTCAGAAGGCACTGGACTACACTCACTGGAAGCCACTTTTGTCCTGCGATAAGCACAGTTGTCATGGAAACCCACTCCTTGCCATTCAATATGATTTATACTTTGGAGGGTTGGAAAAGTCCAAGGGTCACCAAATGTGGAACGTAAGCCAAGGTGACTCTCTTCTGTAGTTCTGTATAGGTCTGCAACATGTACCTAAAAAGTTTAAGTGTTGCCATGGCCACATGTCCAAGTTTACCTAATCACAATACGTTGGACAGCTGTAACTTGGACAAACTATGTCGAATTTTTACCGCAATTGTAGTGATGGAGATTAGTCCCACTCCGCACGCTCCGACATAAAAATATTTGACAAAAGGGACAGTGCCACTTACTGCTCACAAGAAGATCTGCACCAAATGGTTTACTTTATTATTCATGCAGCCTATATCACCACTATATCACCAGCAGCTGGTGATATAGTGCGTGTGTGCGTGTGTGTGTTTTTTGTACTTTTTTACATTTTTAGAAAATCCTCTGTGTCCTTTCTGCCCTGGAGCGTTTGTGGAATATATGGCGAAGAGCTCCCTGGTATTTACATGATGGAATTCCTCTCCTCTCTCGCACTGCTGCTTTCTGTGTTCTGGCTCTTTGTCTCTGAGGTAAACGCGTTCGGCCCCATGGCGAGCAGAATAGCGGGCAGAATACAATATTCCAGGGACGTGTTGCTATGCTTTAACACAGCTGATTCAGCGCCTGTGATTGAGCCCAAACTTCAACTGCCGGACTTTATTTTGAGAGACGGACACAGCGGTGAAAAGAGAAGCGGCAGGAGGAAGCGTGGAAGACGTGGAGGTGTGAAATTGCACCTTAGGAGACGTCAGTTTGGTAACATTCCTCTTCCTTCAATCATTTTTGGGAATGCACAGTCTGTGAGAAACAAGGTGGAGGAAATTCAAGGCAATGTACGTTACCAGAAGGATTTTAAGAACTGCTGCGTCATGGCTTTCACTGAATCTTGGCTTACTGCACATGATCGAGATGCAGACCTGTGGATTGACGGCTTTGGAGCCCCGCTGCGCTCGGATCGGCAGGAAGAGGTAACTGGGAAGCGTCAGGGGGGCGGTGTATGTTTCTACATTAATAAGCAGTACTGCACATCTGTCACGGTCAGAGAGTGCATCTGTACACCCATGTGGAGCTGCTGTCTGTGTCACTACGCCCCTTTTATTTGCCTCAAGAGTTTCCCCAACTTTTCATCACAGTTGTGTACATTCATCCGAGGGCAGACGCTGACTCCGCCTCCAGCACCATCTCTGATGTGGTGCAGCGGCTGCAGTCAATTTCTCCAGAGGCGCCAAACTTCATTCTTGGGGATTTTAACCATGTTTCTTTAAAGAAGACACTTAAAAACTTTCATCAGTATGTCTCCTGCCCAACCAGGCAAAAAAAGACATTGGACCTGTGCTATGGATCCATAGAGAGGGCCTATAAATCACTCCCCCTTCCTCCTTTAGGATCCTCAGATCACAACTGTGTTCATTTGCTGCCCACATATAAAACTGCTCTCAGAAGAGGCAAGGTGGAGATGAGAGACATTGATGTGTGGACAGAAGATTCAGAGCACAGCCTCCAGGAATGCTTTGACTGTACAGACTGGAAGATGTTCATAATGGCCTGCGGGGATGACTTGGACTCTCTGGCTGAGCTCACATGCTCATACATGGCTTACTGTCAAAATAAGATTGTTCCACGTAAACGTGTCAAAATATACCCCAACAACAAACCATGGGTTACTAAATCAGTTAAATCCTGCTTACAGAGGAAAGCTCTTGCCTTTAAACAGGGGTCTGTTTCTGAGCTACAGGTTGCCACTAAGGAGCTGAAGGCCGAAATTTTAAGAGCAAAACAGAATTATAAATCAGAGTTGGAAAGCAAGATGGCAGCAAATAAACTTGGTTCGGCCTGGGCCAGTATGAAAACTATTGCAGGCCTTCAGAGCACAGAGCGCAGTAATCGTGTCTTTTTAGATGGTTTTAGTTCAGACACAGAGCTGGCTAATGCTCTTAATTGTTTTTATGGTCGTTTTGACTCCTTTGATTTTAGCACAGAAATCCAAGATTTGAAACAGAAGCTCAAAGACAATCAGCACTTTAATATTGAGGTGCAGGATGTTAAAAGGGAGTTCCGCGCTGTAAAAGTGAACAAAAGTCAGGGCCCTGATAATATATGTGGGCGCCTGGTAAAGTCCTGTGCACATGAACTGAGTCCTATATTTCATTACATTTTCAATAAGTCCTTACAGACACAACATGTGCCTAAGATCTGGAAAGATGCCGTGGTTGTTCCCGTTCCAAAATCCAGCTGTCCTAAAACGGTAAATGACTTTAGACCAGTTGCTTTGACTTCAATTTTAATGAAAATTTTTGAAAAACTGGTCAAATGTGAGGTCCTAAGGCAGACTGAACATGCATTGGATCCTCTGCAGTTTGCCTATAGGCCTCACAGAGGAGTGGAGGATGCCCCTGTCACTCTGTTTGACATGCTTTTCAAACATCTGGATTTTAATGGGACACACGCCAGGCTTTTATTTGTGGACTTTTCTTCTGCCTTTAATACAATCCAACCTCATATTTTAGTTGAAAGGCTCCTGCAACAATTTGATTTAAGCAATAATCTGGTGGGTTGGATTCTGGATTTCTTAACCAACAGGACGCAGAGAGTAAGGGTCAATGGCACATTGTCTGACCTAAAGTGCTCTTCTACTGGCTGTCCTCAGGGGTGTGTGTTGTCACCACTACTCTTCATCCTGTACACAAACATGTGTCGGAGCAGACATGACAACAGACACATTATAAAGTATGCTGATGACTCAGTCATTGTCAGTCTCCTCCAGGATGGTGAGAGTGGCCACGGCCCAGTAGTTGATGACTTTGTTCACTGGTGTGAGGATTCCTACCTGCAGCTGAATACAACAAAAACGAAAGATATGATTATTGACTTTAGGAGGAAAACTCCCAGGCACAAAGTCACCATACTAAAAGGCCAGACCACCGAATGTGTACAATCGTACAAATATCTTGGGACGATTATTGATAGTGGATTGAACTTTGAGGTGAACTGTGAAAGGGTGTGCAAAAAGGGTCAGCAAAATTTGCATTGTTTGAGGAAACTTGCACGCTTCCAAATTGACCGAACCATAATGACTATGTTTTATCGGGCTTTTATTGAATCTGTTTTATCCTTTTCTTTAATGTCATGGTTTGGTCAGATAAAACTGAAACAGAGGAAATCCTTGGATCAGGTAGTCAGATGGTCCAGTCGTTTGCTTGGTGAGTCACAGCTGAGCCTGACATCCCTGTACACCAGACAAGTACAGAGGATGGCCGACTCGATTTTAAATGATGACTCCCACCCTTTGCACTGCAACTTTCAGCTTCTTCCCTCCAGACGGAGGTTTGCTGTCCCAAAAAGTAGAACCCAGCGCTACAAAAACAGCTTTGTCCCTGCTGCTGTCAAAGAGTTGAACAAGCTATAAAAATTATATTGTACATATTTTATATTTACCTATTTTGTAAGATGTGTGCCTGTGTTTGTGTCTATGTTGGATGTAATTAGTGGCTTGTAAATATGGATGTCACCAACTGCAAAACAAATCTACCTACGGGTACAAATAAAGTAACCTGAACCTGAGCCCCTTGCAGTGATGACGGCACATTTTCAAAGCCAGCAAGGGACGACGGGCTCCAGGCTCCGCGGGCGCGCGGGGAGCAAAGGCCCATTTACACCTGCTTGCAGGTTTAATTTTATTATTATTAATGTATTGGATCAGTAAATTACTTTTATTCCTTACCGATACTGATCCAGCCATTTTTCCTGGATCGAACCAGATACTGATACGGCAGATCAGATCAGCTCATCCCTAGTATATACACACCCTTGGCAAAAAAGGAATTAGGAAGCGAAGTACTCTAAGGTTGGGCTGCAACTAATGACTATTTTGTTAATCGACTACTCTAACGAAGAAGTGGTACCATTATATTTGGAGGTGCCCCGCCCCCCTAACAACTACCCCACCAGCTACCCTAACAACTACCCCACCCTGATACTGTTAATTTGATATTTGTAATTATACTTGATACTTGTAATGTGATAGTTATCTTATTTACAGGATAGCATGTCATTTCTGTTTCCACCCCGATGTGCGCACGTGCACACGCACACACACCTCCCGGCTCATAGATGAGCACAATCCCATCTGCAGACAGAGAGCAAGTGTTGCAAAATATGTCACGTCAACCACATGAAAAGCAGGCAAAAATATCTGCGTTTTTTTAAACGTGCCCGGGTGGTGAAGATGGCAACACTCGCTTTCCTGCTCCGAGTCCAGGTAAGTAAATTCATGAACACCATGATTCCTTTGATGCCGGCCGCTCCTGATGAGTTGAGAGTCACTGGCATTTTTACAACTCTTTTATTTAATTTTGTCACCCTGTGTCAAACTCAACGTGGATCAGTGGTTGATTGTAACACACCGATCTATAGTTCAGTGGATGTTGCTCTTGTCCTCCGTTTTAACGAACTGGGTTACAAAATGCACCCGACATAATTACCATATTTTTTATATCACACTTAATAGCTTTATATTTACAAGAAGAGACATGACGTGTAGGTTTTTTGTTTTTTCAGAAGGAGCTGTCACAGACAAAAAGAGGAGTAGAAGTGGTAGTCAATGCTAGATGAACCGGTAACCGGGATGTAGAAAGGAGTGGAGCTGAACAAGGATGCACTGAACCATCGTCTCCAGCAGCCAAGGTGGTCAGAGTGCTGCAGACTGAGTGGGAGTGAGTGAAAAAGTGTTCTTTTTCTTCACTCTCAGATGCTGAGACATTTGTGTAAATGTGGCACACACATTTGTGACCAGTCATGGAAAAACCAGGAGCAAGTCTCCCGAAGGGTATTTTGAGTTGTTTACAGATTCTAACAGTGTGGAATTTAAGCTTTCCAATGATGTCTAACACATGGAAATCTGAAAAGATTTGAAGATGTGTCCATTTGAATGCTAGCACCTCTCAAACTACTTCTCTGAGAAAATCAGGTTCAAAGTTTCCAAGGATTGTCACCTTTCAGGGGAGCCAGGTGGGGGGCACCCGCTTACAGTGTTTATCAAAATGTGCTTCTACCCAAACTTGCTGCTGATTGGCAGAAATCAATAACAAAGATGTGTGAATAGCCAAACAAACAAGATATGTAAATCAGCCGTGGTATCCATGCCCCCGAAATTAGGAAGCAGTCTTGTTGATATTTCCCTCTGAAAATACTCTATTTCAAATACAAAGTTTACAGTTTTAAAAATTTCCCACACTGTTATTTGAAGCATGAAGTAGCTTCTTCATAATTTCAACTATCACATTTTGCAAAACCAAAATGAAAACCACAAATTTTTAAAAAAAAAAAAAGTATTTCTGTGTTTTTTAGGAATTACATCAGGCCAACTTGTTGCTGGATTACTCGTGGCGGGTCACATTTGTCTGCTGCAGCTTCAAAATTAATTTAAGTTGTCAGATTCATTTCCACTCTTTGTCACTGTACTGTGACTGTAGTCTCACACAGCCGACTGACCGCTGTCGTGCCAAGCGTGCCATGCTCAACCATTTCTTCTCAGTTTCGGCTGCCTTCCGCCAATGCAAAATGTCACCACGAGACCAAGCATGGCCATCTCGAAGAGAACCATCCACAAAACACTGAGGTGAGGTCAGGAAAACATCCCCTCACACCTCCTTACACAGGCCCAATTCATTGGCTACAAGCAAACAGTGCCATTTCTCCCACCAACCCAAACTACTGCTGCGATGTGGCTCAATGAGGTTGAATGTATGGAGGTTATTTCGTCATAAAGCCAAGAGCATTTTCCACTGATTTGAGAGCATAAGCACCATAAAAAAGTTCTTTTATTCACTCAGTTTTTCCCATGGCACAGACAGTTTGTTGGGGGTCAATCTCAGCAAGCCATATACACAAATAAAGGTGGGGGGGAGGGGAGGACATGTCCCCAAACCTGGGAAAAAGAGAGAATTGTCCCCCTCAATTCACAGTCCCTTCCATATCGTGGTAAACAATTGAATAAAATGTATTTGAACCACCAATGCTAAATAGAAATGCTTTTTTCTTCAAATTTGCAGCTTTTCTCATAAATTTGTAACTTTTCTCATTAATTTATTACATTTATTTGTAAATTTACAACCTTGTTCTTGCAAATTAACTACTTTTTGCATCTTAAATTTGAAACTTTTTTTTGACTGTAAAAAGATTTGGTACCCCTGCTTTCAACTTTATAGCTTAACCAAGTGTTTGTAGCAATTGTGGGTTCAGTTTTGGGGCCATTGTTTTTCAATATGTATATAAATGATATATGTAAAGTTTCAGAAAAAATGGATTTAATATTGTTTGCCGATGACACTAATTTATTACGCAGTGGAAGCAATTTGGAACAACTTTTGGATACACTCGGAAAGCTTAAACTGTGGTTTGATTCAAACAAATTAACGCTCAATTTAAGTAAGACAAAATTTATAGTTTTTAACAACCATCACAACAACTTAGTATCTAAACTCAGTGTAAATGGTGTAGAGATTGAAATGGTATCCAAAACTAAATTTCTTGGAGTAGTAATTGATAATAAACTGTGTTGGAAGTCATATATTAATTATATTAAAGGTAAAATATCCAAATCAATTGCAATACTACACAGAGTGAAATATTTGCTGAATCAACCCACACTATATACCTTGTATCATTCATTAATACTCCCATACATGACATATTGTACTGAAGTATGGGAAAATACATATAAAACAAACATATATCCAGTCTTTATGCTTCAGAAGAGAGCTATTAGAATAATAAACAAAGCTGCTTACAGGGAACCAACAAACCCACTTTTTCTTAAATTAAAAGCTCTCAAGTTGAAAGATCTGGTTGACTTTAAAACTGCAGTAATAATGTTTAAAGTGAAGAATCTATCACTGCCCGCAAATATCCAAAAGCTGTTCCAAATAAGGGAGAAACAATATTATTTCAGAGGAACATGTATATTTCAAAAACCTTCAGTGAGAACTACCACCAAGCAACACTGTGTTTCAGTGCAAGGAGTCAGATTATGGAACGATTTTGGACCTGAATTAAAATCATGTACAACGCTTGGACAATTTAAACAAAAACTGAAGGAAGAAACACTCCAAACATATATAAAAGATGACATGTAAAATCACATAAGGATTGTCATATCCAGTCTGCGTTGTGTTGTAGCTTAGTTTTTTGTCACATTTTGTCTTAGCTATGTTCTGAATTGTAATCGCTCTTGTTTTGTTTTTCTTTTGAATTCTTGGATGGAATATGGGTGGGCAATATAAGCTGTGGCTTCAGCCATCACCCATTTCGGATAACTTATGTTGAACTGTATAATCAGAGGAGTTATTGTCTAATTTGACCTTGTTGGATTTTCTTTCCCCCTTTGTTATATTATTCTGTTTCTTTTTAATCTGTACTTTTAATCTATCCGAAATAAAGATTCATTCATTCATTCATTCATTCATTTTCAGACATTCCAAAGCCCTAATTTATCTAACTCATAATGAACAAATAACAAATACCCTGAAATATTATTTTAGAACTTTGATAGGTGATCAGTCAACTATCAAATTAGCTATCAATTGATTTTCTGACAATGGACTAGTCGATTTGTCAACTAATCATTGCAGTACTAGTCAAAGGGCTGTCTTTTCACCCTGAAAAGAACATTTCAGAGCAATTTAGGTTTGCAAATTTGCATCTGAACAAACCAGATGAATAATGTGAAAAATCTAAAACAATTTAGGAGCACAAGCCCCCAGAGGTGTGTATGGGTATTTGTGTGGAAACACAGCTCACTTTTCACGCTGTGCATTGTGGCCAGACATCTCCACTTTAGTCTTGTTTGTCCAAAGGATATCAATCCAGAATGTAATGTAATGTACTTTATTTATATAGCCCTTTAAAACAACCCGTAGGTGACCAAAGTGCTTTACAGAAAATAAACAGCATTAAAAACACACAGAGCATTAAAAACAAATAACAAACAAAAAAAAAAATGCCAAGACAAATATCACCACTACTGGGTATTAAAAGCCATCCTAAACAAATATGTCTTAAGTTCTGATTTAAAAAGGGCCAGGTCAGAGATAGCACTACAAAAGTCCTGTAGAAGTCCTGTAGTTTGTTCCACCGCAAATTTACAAACATGAATTGTGCTGAAATATTCTTTTTTGAGAAATTCTACAGTACTGATAAGGTGTACTTACTTTTTCACACACTGCTTGTGTACTTTGGCTGAGCTTATGACTTTTTATTATGTCTTGATCTAGACAACCCTAAATTGACAAAGGTTACTTTCTTTTTCTGACTAATAACTGTCCACAGAAATAAGATGTTTTTGGAGACTCCTCAGCATCACTTACAGAGATCATATTAGCAAGAAGTGAGAGGAATAATCAGCTATAGGCCCTATGAAGACCTGCAAAGAAACACAAATTGATGTAGCTGGGCATCTCACTTGATTTACAGGGCTTGCCAAAACAATCCTTCAAGAATGGCACAGGGAGGTAGAAGGAGGGGTAGACAGAAGAGATGGGAGGAAAACATTTCAAAGTGGACAGGTGTGAAACTGAGCAACACGCTAAGAAAAGCTGAGAATAGAGAGGGATGGAGGGAGCTGGTTGCCAACTCATCAGGGGCACCCTAATGGTCAAAAACTAAAGGATACATACAGAGATAGCACCAACTGCAATGTTTATGGCTGATGATTTCATAACTTTTTCCTCAAGATGCAATTATTCCATATTTTTTCCTCTACTTGATCTGAAAAAAGCCATTAACTACAGCAATCTTATATAAGTTTTTATGGTATATTTTATGAAGCCAGAATGTTGAGCAGTGTAGTGGATTTATGGGTTGTTATAGGTAATTTAATGTTGGTACTGTGGTCACCCAGCACAATGCAGACTGATACTATTCACGCTCAGCAGGGACTGCATACGGACAGAGAGCCCCTGGGGTGACAACCAGAACAATAGACTATTGTTTATATATCCCTGGATTAAGGAGAAGACATCCGGGCGCCAGTTGGTCAGGCTAATCATATGTATTGACTGATATGTATATCAATATGCTAATGTGCCATGCATTCTCTCTGTTTGTATAACATATAAAAGAGCTAACAATACATGCCTCAGAAACAAAGCATAACACAGCACAGACAACACAGCACAGTACAGCACTGTAGTACACAGCGCTACAAGTGCGTTTCATTATGTTGGAGGAAATAAAACTCTGCAACCTTCCAGCTCATCATATCTCGCCTGAACTTATTCCGCCACAGTACAAGTATTAATGTAAATATGAATGTGAGTAGGAATGAAGATTTACTTTCATTACACTCAAATCCTCATTAGGGGCACCAGTCCATGTAATGGACAATTTTATTAACAATTCTTTATTTGTACCAATTATGAATCAGTCTCAAAATAACCCTTTGTAAGTTCTTTTCTCTGATGATCAAGAAGATGGACATGAAATCAAACAATAACTCCCATATGTCTTTCAATGGTTTAATAAGAAATATCAGAATAGGTTAATATATTTGGATAACTTTTATCTAACTACTTATGTAACGGATGCCAACTAGTACTGTTCGGCGTAGAACATTAGTAAAACCTCCCTCCCAAAGCCTCATACAGTATCGGTAGCGCTGAGCTATCGGTCGGACCTTTAGCTCAGCACGATCGTGCTGTGTGTGTCTCTGTGTAGTTAACTGTGAGGTCGCGGGTTCGTGTCCTGTGTAGGGCGAACTGCGCTGATGACCTCGGTTACAAAGTGGTGCTGTGAGCCCCAGATGGTAGCGCTGAGCTACCGGTCGGACCTTTAGCTCAGCGCGATCGTGCTGTGTCTCCCATGCTCGAACTGTGTAGTTGACTGAGAGGTCGCGGGTTCGTGTCCCGTGTGGGGCGAACTGCGCAGGATGATCTCTGTCACAATGGTGCCGTGACCCGGATGGGAGTGAGGTTTAAGGGGGAGAGTGTAACGGATGCCAACTAGTACTGTTCGGCGTAGAACGTTAGTAAAACCTCCCTCCCAAAGCCTCATACAGTATCGGTAGCGCTGAGCTATCGGTCGGACCTTTAGCTCAGCACGATCGTGCTGTGTGTGTCTCTGTGTAGTTAACTGTGAGGTCGCGGGTTCGTGTCCCGTGTAGGGCGAACTGCGCAGGATGATCTCTGTCACACTTAGAAAAATGGAAAATTTGTTTTGCTCTGAAAAAGAACGTAGTATGGGACCTTGGGGGAGTCAGATTATTTAGCATCTCAGACAGAGACAGTGAATAAGCATAAGAGAACAATGCCCAGGGAGTTCCTGGCGAGATGGCAGGAAGGAGTCAAGGACATAGGGGGTTGAATGCAGTGTAATGTAAATGTCATGCTGTGTGTTCAGAAGTGCCATGAAACCTGTGAAGAGTGATTGGGGAAAAAGCAGAGAGCTTGTGGAAATGATTCATTCTGTTCTGTGCTTGTGAGATGTGAAGTGTGTAATAAACCGTCTGTCCATGGATCTGCCTCTTATTTGACACACTCCACACAGGTGACCCAAGACGTATTATGGAACACGAGGCAAGAACCCCGGAGCCGGCCCACTCGGGAAGCCCCAGCGACGCAGCAGCCATCCCACAGACAGCCCGGACTGGAGCCCCCAGCCACGCATGTGCGGTTTCAGTCAAGCTACCGGATTTCTGGCAGCACAACCCGCACTCTTGGTTCCACCACACCGAGCCCCAGTTCGCCCTCCGGGGAGTAACGGCAGACGACACCAAGTTCTACCATGTGGTCGCAGCGCTGGATGCCCACACAGCTCAGCAGGTAGCGAGCCTGCTCGATCAGCCGCCAGCCCGCAACAAATATGAGGCGCTCAAGGCTGCGCTCACCCGGCACTACACGCTCTCGGAATGTGAGAGAGTGGAGAGGCTCCTGAGACGGACCGAGTTAGGAGATGGTTCAGCCATCGACCTGATGGAGAAGATGCTGGCGTTAATGGGCACGGATGACGGGCACTTTCTGTTTGCCCACCTTTTCCTCCAGAACCTTCCAACAGTGGCGAGGGCGGTTCTGGCCAATTCACCATTGCTGGCCGCGCGTGACTACTGTGTGCTAGCCCAGGAGGCAGACCGGATCATCCTCACCACCAGGGTGATCACAGTCAACGCGGCAGCGGCGGAGCCCAGCGGGACGACCAGAGGAGGCGAGGAGCCACCGATGGTAGCAGCAGCGGGGGCCAAGGAGCACCAGAGAGACACGCTCTGTTTCTACCACCGCTGATTCGGAGAGAACGCACGCAGATGTGCGCCACTGTGCCAATTCAAGCGCTCGGGAAAACGCCGAGGCCGGCGGTCGGTAGCAGCTGTGAGCCTCGGTGAAGAGAACAAGCTGCTCTACATGACGGACGCACACTCGGGAGGCGTTTCCTCGTGGACACCGGAGCCCAGAAGAGCTTCATCCTGCTGACCTACGCCGACCGGCTGGCAGGACCTAGCGGCCCCGTGATGTTGGCAGCAAACGGCTCGGAAATTAAGACCTTTGGTGAGAGGACACTGATCTTATCTCTACACGGCCGTACATACGAGTGGACTTTTGCCGTAGCAGCACAGAATTACCATATCCTGGGGGCTGATTTTCTGTGTGCGCATGGTTTACTGGTTGATGTTGCTAACAGGTGCCTGGTTAATGCACTGTCCTTTAACTCTCTCCCCTGTATAGCTCGAGCGACCCAGCCAACAGCACAAGCCAACGTCACAGCTCCAGGCGGTAAGTTCCACGCACTGCTCACTCAGTTCCCAGCACTCACGGTCCTGACGTTTTCGGCGGCGATCGCTAAACACGGGGAGGAGCACTTTATCACCACCACCGGGCCGCCCGTTTTTGCAAGACCTCGGCGCTTGGACGCAGCTAAACTGGCCATAGCGCGCGAGGAGTTCGCCAACCTGGAAAGGATGGGCATCATCAGGTGTTCGAACAGCCCATGGGCATCCCCGCTACACATGGTCACTAAGGTTGAGGGATTGTGGCGACCGTGCGGCGATTTCCGCAGGATGAACAACGCCACAGCGCACGACCGCTACCCGATTCCCCACATACAGGATTTTTTCGTTCACCTTGCCAGAACACACATTTTTTACAAAATAGGCCTGGTCCGCGGTTACCACCAAGTCCCAGTGCGCGCGGAGGACGTACCCAAAACAGCGGTAATAACTCTGTTCGGTTTATTCGAGTTCCTGAGCATGCCATTCAGGTTAAAAGGCGTGGCACAGACATTCCAGCGCATGATGGATGCAGTGCTGCACGATCTCCCGTTTGTGTTCGTCTACCTGGACGATATCCTGGTAGCCAGTGCGTCCGAAGACGAACACGAAACCCACCTCAGGACGGTTTTCCGGAGGTTGGAGGAGCACGGGTTAATAATCAACCCGGCGAAATGCCAGTTCGGCGTGACGGAGATTGATTTTTTGGGGCACTGCGTCTCTCCGGAAGGAGCGATCCCATTGCCCGACAAAGTGCGCGCCGTGGCGGATTTTCCCCGGCCTCAGACGGTCAGGGCGCTGCAGGAATTTTGGGGGATGGTGAACTTTTATAATCGCTTCCTTCCCCGCGCGGCGCAGCTCATGCAACCATTGTACGCTGTGCTCAAGAAACAGAAACCCGCGGATAGGGTCGAATGGACCCCGGCGCGGGAGTGGGCGTTCTCGGAGGTTAAAGCAGCCCTGGCAAACGCCGCACTGCTGGCGCATCTGGACCCGGCGGCCCAGATAGCGCTCACCACCGACGCTTCAGACATGGCCATAGGGGCTGTCGTAGAGCAGCACATCGCCGGTTCTTGGCAGCTGCTCGCTTTTTTCAGCAGAACTTTGCGCGACAGCGAACGTAAATATAGCGCGTTCAACAGAGAGTTGCTGGCTCTCCACCTGGCCATACGCCACTTCCAGTTCTGGCTGGAAGGGCGCAATTTCACCGCGTTCGTTGACCACAAGCCGCTAACATTCGCGATGGCCAAAGTTTCAGAACCGTGGTTGGGCCGGCAGCAGAGACAGCTGGCCGCGATCTCAGAGTTTACTACCGATATTCAGCATGTGTCGGGTAAGCTGAATGTGGTGGCGGACTGCCTCTCGCGCACTGTGGTGGCCCCAGTCTACGTGGGGATAGATTACGCAGCCATGGCCGCGGAGCAGATTAGCGATGCAGACGTGCGCGCGCTCCAGTCTGGACCAACAGGGTTAAGGCTGGAGAGCAGGGTGCTGCAAGATGGCGCCCCCCCCCCCAGTCTACGATGTCTCCACGGGACGCCTGCGTCCGGTGGGCCCGGTCGCGTGGCGCCGCCGCGTGTTTGAGTCGGTTCACACTCTGGCGCACCCAGGAGTGCACTTGTCAGTCAAAATGGTGGGAGAGAAGTTTGTGTGGCCGAGCCTACGCAAACAAGTAAAAGAGTGGGCTGCAGCCTGCGTGGCGTGCCAACGAGCCAAGGTACACAGCCGTTTCGGGTACCGGCTAAGAGGTTCGACCACGTTCACGTGGACCTCATGGGCCCCCTCCCGCCATCACAGGGGTGCACGCACCTCCTGACAGTGGTGGACCGCACCACGCGCTGGCCAGAAGCAGTCCTGCTGGCGGCAACCACGTCTGCAGACGTAGCATGCGCTTTTTTGACAGCATGGGTGGCTGGTTTTGGAGTCCCGTCGGACATTACGTCCAACAGGGGCCCTCAAATTGTTTCCGAACTCTGGACCGCGATGGCCCGCAGCCTGGGGGTTACAATTCATCGCACAACCGCGTACAACCCACAGGCCAATGGGTTATGCGAGCGTTTTCATAGATCACTGAAAGCAGCACTCAGGGCTTCACTGACGGATGCAAATTGGGTGGACAGGTTACTGTGGGCTTTATTGAGGTTGCGCTCTGTGCCAAAAGAGGATCTGGAAGCTTCCCCGGCAGAGCTCGTTTTTGCGCAGCCTCTACGGCTGCCCGGGGAATTTCTGCCAGGTAATCCCACGCCGGACAACTGCCCGTCTCAGCTTTTGCAGCGTAGCACAAACACAGGCACGCTGCTGGGCCCTGCCCACCACTGTTTTCCGCATGTTTTCGTGCCTAAGACTTTGAAGAATGCGGAGTTCGTGTTTGTCAGACACGATGCCCACCGTCCTCCATTGCGCCCACCCTATGATGGACCGTTTAGAG
Source organism: Pholidichthys leucotaenia (assembly GCA_020510985.1). NCBI lineage: Eukaryota > Metazoa > Chordata > Actinopteri > Cichliformes > Pholidichthyidae > Pholidichthys > Pholidichthys leucotaenia. The sequence goes on along the minus strand of CM035843.1, from coordinate 246,541,047 downwards.
TGTTGGAAACAGGGGATAAGCATTTTTTGCTAGACTTGGGGGGTAGGCGGGAGAAAATTGGCATAGACAGACTCAAACCCGCTTTCGTAGTGGCGGACGAGCAAGTGCTGTTGGCTAGGGTCCCTCGGCATGGAAGACCCCCATGGAGAGCTCCCCAGGGAAACGATTCACCACGGCAGCCTCACGGACAGAGCGAGGTCCCCCCCCCCCCTCGCCACGGCCCACCCGCAGTCAGACACACTCCCAACAGCCCCCCACCGGCACAGCAGCGCCGCGGAGGCAGTAAACCCCAGTTGCAGCAGATATGGGAGGAGACTGAAACCAAAACGGCATGTGGACTGATGTTCTATTGTTCTATCTAAGATGCTGGGGGGGGGGGGGGGCGGTATGGGACCTTGGGGGAGTCAGATTATTTAGCATCTCAGACAGAGACAGTGAATAAGCATAGGAGAACAATGCCCAGGGAGTTCCTGGCGAGATGGCAGGAAGGAGTCAAGGACATAGGGGGTTGAATGCAGTGTAATGTAAATGTCATGCTGTGTGTTCAGAAGTGCCATGAAACCTGTGAAGAGTGATTGGGGAAAAGGCAGAAAGCTTGTGGAAATGATTCATTCTGTTCTGTGCTTGTGAGGTGTGAAGTGTGTAATAAACCGTCTGTCCATGGATCTGCCTCTTATTTGACACACTCTACAGTAGATTAATGAAAGAACACATGCATTTTGAAATTCTGTTAGGGGTTTGCATGAAATTAAGTTAAAAGAACTTATACCAGAAATATTCTGAAGAATTAAGGTAAACAATAGACCATCAGCCACAGCAGAATCATTGCGTCCCAGTAGGTAGCAGCCCCCCCCCCCCCACGTGCCAACCTTGATTCAGCTGGATGTTCGTGGATTCTGTTGATGGAGAGGCTGATAGACGGTCTCCTTACCACTGTTATGGCCTACTCCCGAGATCGCAAAGGCTGTTCTTCAGCAAACTGGGCGAGGTCTCCTCTGATGCACTGAAGAAGGAATTAGTTCATTGTGCAAAGTCCGATCAGAAAGTCAAATTGGGACAAAACATGACACAGACCCGTTTCTTCCGATGTATGTGGCTTGAATGAGTTGGTTTAAGTGTAAAAAAATCAAACAAAATCTTCTTGCACAGTGATTTAAAGGAAAAAGATTAAAATAAGAAAACTGAATTTCAAAGAAAAGAAAAGGAAGTTTCTCAGAGCATGACAGCCTCTGGGCCTACTTAAAGATAGGAGAAAAATATTGGAGGAGCAGAGAAGGCTCCTCACAGCTTGGCCACTGCCCAAAACTCTCTCTGAACACAGGACAATAAAAATCTAGTTTTTCTCGGGTGCAGCAGGGTGGTCCAAAACTTCATGAAACCTGAGCTGGCCCAATTACATTTGAGCTTTGTTCAACAAAAGTCATAAACTCGACCAAAAAAGGGAAATGCAATACAGCCTGGAGTTCTATTGGTTAGTTAAGGTCCAGATATGGTCTCCTAGAGAACAGAGAGATAGAGACATTTGATATGAGGAGTAAAATCCTCATGGGCTGCACGGTGGCGCAGTGGTTAGCACTGCGGCAGCACAGTTTACCCTTGGCTGGGGGATCGTGGGATCGTGGGTTCGATCCCAGCCCCCGACCAACAGTGATCTGTGTGGAGTTTGCATGTTCTCCCCGTGTATGCGTGGGTTTACCCCGGGATTTCTCCGGTTTCCTCCCACATGCCAAAAACATGCAGGTTAGGTTAGGTTAATTGGAGACTCTAAAGTGGCCCTAGGTGTGAATGTGTGTGTGAATGGTTAAGGGATAGCGCCGTATCGTGGCTGCTTCATCCATCCAGGTGGTGGATGACCCTCAATTTCCCCTCTGGGGATCAATAAAGTATACTAAATCAAAAAAAAATCTAAAAAAAAATCCTCCTTAAAGTAGATCTGCTGAATAAAGCATAAATTCCTTCAACTTTAGTGACTAAGATATTCTACTTAATAAAGGAGCATAAAATGCATCAACATTGTAACTGTAATTAATTTGTGATACTAAGCATGCAAACATTAATTTTTTCCTAAAAATAAAGCACTACATATCAAAATCATATCAATAAACGCATTTGAAACCACATTGTCCATCCCCAGAGTTCAATCAGGTCTTCAGTAGCAGATATTGTCTTCAGAGAAAGAATATGAGTTAATTCATTGTCCATAATGCATAAATTCCACTGCAAAGGGAAAAAGCTAAATATTCCTGATTTGTCCATCAGATGGCACTGTGAAACTGTGGTTGTTTACTGGACAGTCTTGGCTTCCCCATCTGGATAATGTCAACCATAAATCTGCCGATTAGGAACATTCCTTTGCCAAAGAGTCTTGGAGAAAGGGATTAACTTCCACTTTATGGCCAATGGATAATGTTACAGCTCTGGTCCTTGGGTGAGAAAAGCAGTTCATGTCCAGATCTTTGAGGTGAAACAATTTTCCTTCAGCAAAGAATGATTTTAATAAATCAGAACTCTAGGTCACGCTACAGCAGTTAAATACAAAATATGAAAGCAGCTGAACGAACATCCTGCTAGAGTGGTAATTTCATTATTTTTGTCAGGGCCTGTTGCCTAAACATTGGCTTATTCATTGATAACAACAATAGTTGGTGAAAAAAACAGGTTTTTGAAGTGAAAATCAAGTTTTTTTCCTTGTTAACATATGTGTAACATTTTTTATTATGACTTACAAAACATATAAAAAGCTAAATCACTCTTATATATCATGTCTGTGTTTTTCTGCTCTTGAAATTCAGTTAGGCTCTTCCCTCTTCAAAAAGGCAAGTTTAGATAGACCGTTTTACGGTGTCACAATAACAGGGAACCAACCACTGGGTATGGCCTCAAAGAAAGAGGGCAGAACTTAAGAGTCAACTTAACTTTCACTGCCAGTTAGCATTTTTGGACAGCTGCTTTGAAAACTTGACCCAAATTAAGATGGGTTTTACCTTTAAACTGCTTTTAAGGGACACTGCAGTTTCAGCCATTATCCTGGGCCATCGTGCATACAAGTGAGTATGTCATTTAACCGGTCAGTCTGTATTTTATCACAGGATTTATTTTGTTTGTGTAATGTAGTACTAGCCACCATTATCCTTTAATGTGCCTGATACTGTAGCCTACTAATGGTACATTTTTATGTACAGTAAATGTCAAAGCCTTGTGTCAAATACGTAATGTGCTAGAGAGAAAATGATCCACAAATATCAGGATAAGCCTGGATATATGTATTTAGATGCTACATCTTGTTGATTTGTTTGTTCAGACTTTTTAGGAAAGAGGCTGTAGGAGAAAGAGACAGGAGAAAAGAGATGTAATCCGACAGGCCATCTGACAGTTTTGCCCTGATGCAACTTAGCAAAGTGTAGCGAACTCAAGCTGGATTGGACTCTGCAATTCCCTCTCATGGACTTTGTTACTCAATTTATGAACTATTAAGACTGTTTTAACTCTGCTCCAAGTCTCATCATTCCCACAGAGCTCCTGGGTGCACTCCAGAGAGGCCCCCTTCCCCTTTCTCTCTATAGACTATTGACGCCTCAGTGTGAGAAGCCAGAGGAGTAGGAAACCAAAGGACTTCCAACACTTTGTGGTTTTATGGCTGCAGCTGTGGCTGCGGCTCCTGAAGAAATAAGTTCCTGAGAAGCTCCTGACCCTGCTGTATTATCTGTTGTTATAAATATTTTATTTGTGCATGCTTTTCTTAATTATGAATCCCCGTAGATTGAACAAAATCTCATAGAAATGTTTTTTAGACAACCTGTGCCTAGTTTTGTGATAATTAAGCATCTCTGAAAATTTAGTTCAAACCTTTTTTTTCTTCTTCAAGCTGGAGCAGGCTAATTTGTACAAAGAAGACAAGCATCCCATCTGGGCATGCAAGCTCACCCTTAGGGTGGAGAGTTAGTCATACAAATCCCTGATTGGTGGATTCACAGTAAAGACTGCCCCTATGTGTGAATCTGCTTCCTTTTATCACGCACTCAAATCTAAACCCCAGCTTCTTTTCCTGCCGGCTTTCAGAGAGGGAGGTCAACTGCGTCTTTCTTTCCAACCTTTGGGCCCCCAAGCTTCTTCACAGCTTTTGTTTGACCCAAGGTAAACTGAAGCTTTCTCTTTGTTCCTAGCATGCTTTCTCCACTCAAACTTTTATACTTTTCTATTTTTCTGTAAAGTTTTGCCACCTTCTTCAGAAAGCAGTGAATTATTGGAGTGAATCCTCATTTTTCCCTTTAAGTAACCCAAGTTTTGATTTTTCTTTAACCTTAATTTTTCCGTAACACAAGTGTGACCACACATTTTTAGCATACATAGTTAACCCATTTTTAAGGCTTTCTTCTGGGCTGTCCTCCACTGCCAAACGCTGTCCTAGAAGGCAATTCATTGTTTTACACCAGACTCGAGCTACTGGCCCAAGCCAGGCCCTCACTAGTAAGAAGGCTTCTCGGTCAAGACCTTTGGCTCAGAACTGCAGAGAGGACTCCTGCCTCCAAGGTCCATCTCCAGCCCAGGTTGGACCAAAACAGGGCTACCCAAAAGCCCAATCCTCAAGCACCTGTGACCTCCATGAGGCTTGACCGTTCTGCTTCTGTCTGAGTCTCTCACTCCAAGATAGTGAGGCAGTCAACGGAATTAGCTCAGGGACAGATTTATCCACTTAAGCCATAACTTTTTCTGTAACTACCATTTCTTTTTGAGCATAATGTAAAGTTAACCCTTCAATTGTCCACCCTTTAATTGTCCAGCTGTCATAAAACATGTGCGTCACCTGCTGCCTATGTTGCAGGTCCGCGCCTGTGATGTGATGTGTCCAAAAAGCACAGAAATCCCAGTTGTACCAAGTATTTCACATCACAAGATGTCAGACACATACAGCTTACTGCTCTTCACTGGAGGACTGGAGGACTTCACCCAAACGAACCACCTCAAACATCATTTCCAGAAACGCGAAGAAGATAATGTAAATAAAGGCTCCATCCCAACTTTACCAACTATGACTCTAAAATGAGATTATTTAGCTTCTGAAGGGAAATATTTACCTTTTGTGACAGCAGAAGACGGTCTGGAGCATGTACACTTTCGTCTGCCACTGACAGAGCTGCACGTGATGACAGAGAACAACAGTACCGGTTCGGCAGTGTTATGTAACCAAAACTGAGGTGCAAAATCTTTATATACATATGAGAGTTTCTGGATGTGGGAGAGAAAATGAAAATGACTGGCAGAAGATGAAATAAGGACCAGGGATGACCAAAATGGACAAATGAAGACATGGTGTGCGGTAGGTCCGATGTATTTATTTGTTTGTGTACATTCTACTGATTTTCTGGTTAATATACTTTGAAGATAAGACAAAAAACAAAAATGAAGACAAAAAAACAAAACCACCCTTTGTGGAAATATGTCCAAAGTCCACTTTTGACCGAAAGTTATGTAATTCAATACGGCTGCTGTCACATTATGCAAATTAGATGTGTAAATTTACTCCTACCTCAAACTTTGGATCATATTCTACATCTTTCTAATTGACAGTAAGCCATTATCTCTTACCACTTTCATGTTACAGCCTTTGGAATCTGTCATATCTAAACTTGAAAAAAAAACTTGACCGCCAGAGGGTGGTGAGCTGATGGGAGCGCTGCTGCGCCATAGAGAGAAAATGGGTTAATCTGTTTTTTCTTTTTCATAACATCTTTACAAATTCCTTTTTCATTAGCTTTGCGTTATACTTAATTTTTGTCACCACTATCATTTCACTAATTCTCTATTCAGCCACACAATCACGTTTCAACCTTTTTCCACATATGCAAGACCTGTAAATATGTAACTATTGCTGTTTCTTCATATATGCAAAATTACCACTGTTCATACTACCTTTGGTTAAGCCTCTGCCACACCTTGACGATTTAGGCAGCGTATGCTGTCATTTAAAAAAAATTGGCAAATAATGCTGGTGTATGTCTAATAAGTTAAGAGTAAGTTTTGTGTAAGTTAAGAGCACGCCGAAGCACGCTGGTATACGTTGTAGTACAGCAAAGTTGTCTAAAAACTTGGTTCATGCACAAAATTTTTTGACATATCCAGCGTATGGCCCATACGTCCCCCATACATGGGCTATAAGTAATGTGTAAGTTATGCGATTGTTCACACACGTTACTTGTAACTTACTCATAAGTCGAAATACATCGAGATAATGTCTAGGGAACCCAAAATTTATTTCTTACATGTGAGTAATGCGTTTTGAACCTGTGTGTAATTTACTGGACGGGTTTCTAACTTATACAGTAGCTACTGTATAATGGTGTATTGGCAGTGTTGGTTCACAGAAGGAAACCTTCAAGAGGAGGAAACCTTCACCTTCTATGGTGACCAGATGTCCATGTCAAACTGGTCTTGTTCTTCTAGACAGAGATGTTTCATACATGTCTCGACATGTTTCGACATGTTTCGACTGTCATCTGACGTTTTGTGTTGTGTCACATCAGCTGTTTTATCCTTTCCATAGGCGTGACCAACCTGACAGATTTGACAGATCTGCCAGGCCAGTCATGCCCCTGCCGTGTGATGGTCTTTGGAGGAGAGAATCATCTCAGTTGGACCGAGATGATGGACCCGTCATGCTCTCGCACACCTAGGATTCATGGATCGGGAGGCGACAGCAGTTTGGCATGACCGTGTTATGTATAAGTTAGGATAAGCTATGCATAAGTTATGCATAAGTTAGACTATCATTGGACATAAGTTGTGAACACCGGCAGCATGCTAAGAATTCGTTGGTATAAGTTATCTATGTTATCGAAATGTTCTATATAAGTTACTAATACATTATGTATATGTCCAACTCGTTATGGATATGCGATGCATACCAAGCGTTTTAGAGAACTCTTGATATGTCGGCAAACGCTGCCTAAATTGTCATGGTGTGACAGGGCCTTTATCTTCCCATTTTACAAGCTATACAGATGTCTATTGTCACTTTGGTTTTCTATATTAAACTTAGCATACTTTTCTCTGTCTAGACTTCAGAATCGCAGTGTCAAGAACTGACACCCAGATTATGAGACTGATCAAATAATTGCTAGCTGAATTATTAATTAGTTAATGCTTATTAATTGCCAAATTCTTAAGCATAATTATTCATTTATAGTCTCCACTGCTCTGTCCAAAGGTGGGTGGTGCCCCCTAGTGTTAGAATGAGGTAATGCAATAATTATTAATTATTAATCATATTCATATAATTGTAGTGTTAACGCTACAAAAATAAAATACTTTTGGAGTGTGTTGAGATCGTGCAGAGATGATTGTGCATGGAATGAATAGGTAGTGTTGTTTGGTAATTGCTGAGGGAAGCCCTGACTCAGGCAGGTTGGGCTGCCTCTCTGCTGTGTTCTGTGTGGTTGAATGTGATCGATCTGCTCGTTCCTCTAAACAGTCATGGTGGTGCTAACTTTTAAAGTTTTGGATATTACATGCACGCAAACACCAGTGGGGGCTCGCAGTCTGCTTTGGGCGGCTGTATGTGGCTCATGTCCAAGCAAAGGATAGTGGTGGCAGCCGGTGTGCATGTCATGCCGATTTGCTGTGGTGCTCATGTGCTCCGCAAGTGCCAAGTGGATGCTTGGACCCTTCACAGTCACAGCAGCACTGTACTCTAATTTTTTTTAAAAATTAGATGTTCATTACTATCATTTTTGGTTAAATTTGCCAGCTTGCAGACTCCTCGTGGGTGGGATATGGGTGGACCTACCTAGAATATTCATAGATCCTGGTGTTTGAAGGAGGAGGAAAAAGGAAAAGATTTTCACAAGCAACGATAAGACAATGCAGGGTTAACTCTGGTAACATTTGTGGTGACCTGCCACACTAAGGAAGTTTGCCACCGCACCTAAAATATATTAATTTAAGAAAAATTAAATATGAAAGAAATGCTCCGCAAGCGCACACACGAACAATGTGCATGACTGTCATCCGCGTGGAAGCGCCCCGCCCGACCAGCGCCCATTTCTGCAGGCAGAGCGTGTCTCTGTAGCATTGCTGTCCGAGAGAAACATGGGCTTATTAAAATACTTTAAACGCGGAAAAAAGTACAAGAGAGTGGAGGCATTTACGGTGGTTTAACCCACTGGTAACTGGAACAACAATGAGGAGTCGCTTAGCTAACAGGTCTGGTTAGGCTTCATTGCAGGGAAAGGCAAGAGTGACTGATGAATCACTGAGGATTTACTTCACCAGCTACTGCTATATTAACTAATAATTTACACTACCGTTCAAAAGTTTGGGGTCACCCAGACAATTTTGTGTTTTCCATGAAAAGTCACACTTTTATTTACCACCATGAGTTGTAAAATGAATAGAAAATATAGTCAAGACATTGACAAGGTTAGAAATAATGATTTGTATTTGAAATAATAATTTTTTCCTTCAAACTTTGCTTTTGCCAAACAATCCTCCATTTGCAGCAATTACAGCATTGCAGACCTTTGGCATTCTAGCTGTTAATTTGTTGAGGTAATCTGGAGAAATTTCACCCCACGCTTCTAGAAGCCCCTCCCACAAGTTGGATTGGCTGGATGGGCACTTCTTGCGTACCATACGGTCAAGCTGCTCCCACAACAGCTCAATGGGGTTTAGATCTGGTGACTGCGCTGGCCACTCCATTACAGATAGAATACCAGCTGCCTGTTTCTTCTCTAAATAGTTCTTGCACAATTTGGAGGTGTGCTTTGGGTCATTGTCCTGTTGTAGGATAAAATTGGCTCCAATCAAGCACTGTCCACAGGGTATGGCATGGTGTTGCAAAATGGAGTGATAGCCTTCCTTATTCAAAATCCCTTTTACCCTGAAAAAATCTCCCACCTTATCAGCACCAAAGCAACCCCAGACCATCACGTTACCCCCACCTTGCTTGACAGATGGCGTCAGGCACTCTTCCAGCATCTTTTCAGTTGTTCTGCGTCTCACAAATGTTCTTCTGTGTGATCCAAACACCTCAAACTTCGATTCGTCCGTCCATAACACTTTTTTCCAATCTTCCTCTGTCCAATGTCTGTGTTCTTTTGCCCATATTAATCTTTTTCTTTTATTGGCCAGTCTCAGATATGGCTTTTTCTTTGCCACTCTGCCCTGAAGGCCAGCATCCCGGAGTCGCCTCTTCACTGTAGATGTTGACACTGGCGTTTTGCAGGTACTATTTAATGAAGCTGCCAGTTGAGGACCTGTGAGGCGTCTATTTCTCAAACTAGAGACTCTAATGTACTTATCTTCTTGCTCAGTTGTGCAGCAGGGCCTCCCACTTCTCTTTCTACTCTGGTTAGAGACTGTTTGTGCTGTTCTCTGAAGGGAGTAGTACACACCGTTGTAGGAAATCTTCAGTTTTGTGGCAACTTCTCGCATGGAATAGCCTTCATTTCTAAGAACAAGAATAGACTGTTGCGTTTCACATGAAAGTTCTCTTTTTCTGGCCATTTTGAGCGTTTAATCGACCCCACAAATGTGATGCTCCAGATACTCAACCTGCTCAAAGGAAGGTCAGGTTTTTTGTTTTGTTTTGTTTTGTTTTTTTATTACTTATTTTGTACCCGTAGGTAGATTTGTTTTGCAGTCTGGTGACAAGCCACCAGCTGCTGGTCGCTGCGTGCGCAAGCGCCCCGTATCCCTAACCTGCATGTTTTTGGCATGTGGGAGGAAACCGGAGAAATCCCGGAGTAAACCCACGCAACACGGGAAGAACATACAAACTCCACACAGATCGCTGTTGGCCGGGGGCAGGGATCGAACCCACGATCTCATGATCCCCACGATCCCCCGGCCGAGGGTAAACTGTGCTGCCGCAGTGCTAACCACTGCGCCACCGTGCAGCCTAGTTTTATAGCTTCTCTAACCAGCTAAACTGTTTTCAGCTGTGCTAACATGATTGCACAAGGGTTTTCTAATCATCCATTAGCCTTCTGACGCAATGAGAAAACACACTGTACCATTAGAACACTGGAGTGATAGTTGCTGGAAATGGGCCTCTATACACCTATGTAGATATTGCACCAAAAACCAGGCATTTGCAGCTAGAATAGTCATTTACCACATTAGCAATGTATAGAGTGTATTTCTGATTAGTTTAAAGTTATCTTCATTGAAAAAACAGTGCTTTTCTTTCAAAAATAAGGAAATTTCTAAGTGACCCCAAACTTTTGAACGGTAGTGTATGTTCATTATTATGTACCTGGCAAGTTAAGATAACCGAAATTCACGAAGTCAATGACTTTAATCCGTCAGCAGCCTTCAGACAAACTAAACGTGCCAAGATTTGGATTTCAAAATAAGGGAGGTTTTTCCTGCTGTCGGGTTGGTGAGGAGATTTCTAAAAAACTATAAATACATACAAATATTATAACAGAAATAACTGCATATTTGGTCATTTAAGTTAATTTCTTTAAATATAATTTTAATAATTATATTTCTTTGAATTCAGAGTTATTGTTCTGTTCTGGCTCTACAAAATTATGGTCAAAAGTTTAAACTGAATGAGGAAAAAAGTAAAAGAAATTGCCACATTCTGTTTCATATTTATTTAAAAAACTGTATTTTTTTTAATAATCTGCTTTTGTCCATTGGACAGGCATCTTGACTGTCCAGTTTTAAAACTCCTCTTAAAACCCATTTTTATTCTCTGGCATTTGAGCCAGTTTGAAACAGTGATTTTATTTGTTCTTATTGTCTCTATTGTATGACGATTATTTTGTTTGTGCTGTTTTGTACTTTAGCTGTATTTTGTTTTTATATTTTATTTATGGTTGATGTACAGCACTTTGTGTCAACTGTTGTTTTTAAAGAGCTTTATGAATAAAGTTGGATTGGATTAAAAAAGATAAACATTAACCATAAAATAATCCACAAATTTATAAGTCTCAAATGTACAAGAGAAAATTACAAATTTGAGGAAAAGTGTTGCAAATTTAGATAAATTTACAGAGAAAAGTAGAAAACTATAAGAAAATTGTAATAAATTTTGGAGAAAAACCTCAAACCTTCAAGACTGAAGTCATTACTCAAGTTTTTAAGTAGGTGCTCTTTGTACCCTTAACTCAACTATAAATCTTTGGTTGTCTACTTTTAATTACTAATTTCAAAGCAGTGCTTTTACATGAGTAGAATTTCTGGCTACTATACCCACCTCTGATCATATAATTTAAGTATGAATGAGTAAATTCCTATTATGAATGTTTTTCCCTTCCCTTTCCTACTCTTTGTCAATGGAAAAAAAGAAACTAGAATAAAAATGCAAAAAAAACCCAAAACATTTTGGTTATTTATGTAAACCATGAAAAAAAAATCCTGCAGGACAGAACATGACACTTGGTATTTTCAAGCCTGTTTCTATACCACCATAAACAGAGAGAGAACCTGAATTAGATAGGGCACAGAGAGGGAAAGACGAGACAGAAGAGAGGAGCCAAGGAGAGGAAAATGTTCAGGCAGAGGGTCCAGGAGAGGTGAGAGCAGAGGGAGGAGAGAAGGATGACACCAGTAAAAAGTCCAAAAACAGGACATCCGGTTGGGACCCCAACTGGCCCAATATTCCAACACTCAAGCCTTAGTAGTACAATACTTCAAATGGTAAGTTTCATTATGCAATATTACTGTGCAAAATTTAAAAAAAAAAAAAGAAATAGTGTAAAATTAACATTTCCGGTTACAATCATGTCATGTGTCTCCCCCCCACCAGAAAAATATGTTCCCACCGCGCCAAGGTCTTTAAGCCAGAGGAAACACTGCAATGAAAGGGTTTTGTTTTTTTTTATTGAAAACGGCATAAGATACCATTTTAAACAATGTAGATTTGTTTTTAAGGGGATTTATATCCACTGCAGTGCATCTTCAATCATTTTACAATTTTTTTGTCTGTTAATAATTACGAGACAGAGAGACTGTGGACTTGAGCCTACATCACCAAAACAGTGAACATCAGTGCAGGTGTGCTGTCAGAGATTCTAGTTAATCCTTTCCCATTTTTCCTTCATGCATCCATTTGTTGATTCACTCCATCAGCTTTCTGTTCATCCATCCACTATAATCCCATCATCCATTCATCAATCAGTGCATCACTCATGTTCTCTGAGTATCCATCCCAATCAAAAAAAAAAATGCCTCCAATAGTGAGGATTACACTGGATGCCTAAAATGTGTTTATACTGTTTGAAAGAATTTCTTTGAATTCATTCCACATTCGTGTCTGAGCAGTGCTGTACAGACATGAAGATAAATTTGGTTTCTTTTTTGTTTAATTCATTTTACACAAAATAAAATCAGTGTCATTAACAGTCCATTTAATTGTGAAATTTCATAATACCAACAGAGGTGTTAAATATGTAATACAGGTGCCAAATGCAGCCCCCTGAAAGGTTTAATCTGAATCATCTGATGCCACTAGTAAGTGTTAAAACTGCAGTAAACTGCCATTAAAACAGCACTAGCACAGATTTATTAAAAAAAAATGTTTTGGCTGTCTCCACAAGACTCTCAGACCAAATCCCCCCCCAGTAAATTGTCCATGCTTAACTTTTAGTAACGTGCAATAATTTACTTTTTGTCTACCATAATGATGAATCTACAAACACAATCCAAACCACCACAGCTAAAGTCTGCAGCTTACCTGTCCAGATGAATGGCTGCAAGGTCCAATTTACAGGTTTAACTGCCAATAGGAACTCTCTGTCCCTGAGGAGTCTATCTGATTGGTCACAGTCCTTCTTTTTCTTGGTCCTTTTTATTCAAATCACAGTGTTTTACATGCATTATTCTTAACTACTGAGGCACCATGCTACTAATTTTCAAAATGATATACAGTAAACAGAAGGCTCAAGGAGGTGCAATTTTTAGTTCCCTTCATGATCACATAATTATTAGGCCCAATTATACCCCATAAAAACTGGTCTACTTATCTAAACACTATGCTTTGCCATGAAAATGCACTGCTATTCACATGTGGCATTGATAGCATTACAAAGCAGAGGTAAAAATGTGATGAGTTTAAAATGTTAAATTTAGATGTGTTAATGAAATCACAACAAAATAATGTATTAGTTTTGCTTAATTACAAAAACATAACAGGTTAATGTGGTTTTGTTGATCCACTGTGATATATAATTTAGTAAATGTACATTACACTACTCACATTACAAGCCAAATTTTTTTTGATCAGACTGGATTTTTAGAGCTTGACATTCCCACTCATGATCATAAGCAACTTTCAACTGAATTGAATGTAAACAAGTTTGTCCTCTGAAATGCCACACATGCAAGCACAGTACAAAACGACACGCATGCACACATCGATAAGTCATTGTGTGATCAATAAGAAATGACATCCTATTTGTGCACCCACACCTTTGGTTAAATAGAGAAAATAGAGGTGTTTTTAGTAAAGATATATTTGTGATTTTGCTCTGGAGGACTGTAAGCAAGTTGTAGCTTGAGTAGGTTTACATATTTCGACCTTTACATGTTTCGACTGTCAAAACATGTAAAGGTAAAAACATCTCCTTTTCATCCTTGTCTGAAATAAGAAAAACAAAAAACTAATAATGTAAGCAAGGTGACTGGATGTGATGAGGTCTACAAGAAGGAAGAAAGTCAAATGGCAGCATAGCAAGTTGTTTTAGCAAAAAGTCAGAGCACGGATGCTAACAATGGTGCCTCAATCCTCTTTTAAGTAACTTCAGTGGTAGAGTGGCTGTCGGCTTGGCATGCCGTGTTTATCTTTTACAGGGCAGCATATAACTTACGTCATTATGCAGCCAAATCAGAATTTCATCATATTAACTTTTACCACAAGAACAAAATTTAGCCGGGGATTATTATATGATATAGCACATCCCTAGTGCTAAGTGATGACATTACATGTGCAGAAGTAAAAAAAAAACTGAATGAATTTCAATCTGACCATTCTCAGTCAGGTTGCACAACTATGTATATTATATCTATAAGATCTACTGTATTACCACATATGAAAGTGACTGAGATTAGTGCTGGAAGATGAACCGAAATAAAACCAATACCGATGTAATCTTGTTATGCCTCGGTGAAACGGAGAAGCATACGGTAGTCAGTTAAGTAGTAGTTACGGTAGTCAAAAATAGCTCACCTTTACTGTCAATGGAATGATACTGCGCATGCGCCCGAAACTCCAGCCAGAAAAAAGTGGCAGTGTGTATGTGTGTGTGTATCTGTCCGTCCACCTCTCTGTTTCAGCTCGCCTGGTCAAAATTAAGTGGAACTAAAGGCTTGTATCATTGTATCACCATATTTTATCGACTTTTAATTTGTCAGAATTTTGAAATAACGCTTTGTTTTTGAAATAAACATAAAAATACAGAGGTGTGAAAAAGTGTCTGCCCCCTTCCTGATTTCTCATTTTTTTGTATGTTTGTCACACTTAAATGTTTCAGATCATAGATAGATAGATAGATATATAGATAGATGTACTTTATTGATCCCAAACCTGGAAATTACAGTGTAACAGCAGCATGACAGTAGACAACCAAATGACAGAAACACAGGACAGACAAAGGGATTACCCATGGAAAGTAAAACTAACATGACTATAAAACCTATTTACATCATAGCTTAATATACGATGACCCATATAAACACATGAATCATCCCACTGCTCAATGAAGGACTATCAGGAGCAGAGTGAAATGTGAGGTACCAATTAGACCGTAAGGTGCAGCGTGGCAGCATAGTTATGATCAGAATACAACATCATTGTGAGTTATTGTACAGTGAAATGGCATGCGGTAGGAAAGATTTCCTGTACCTGGCCGTTCGACAGCAAAGCTGGAGTAGTCTACTGGAGAAAGTGCTCCGCTGTCTGTCCAGTGTGTGGTGGAGGGGGTGATCAGGATTGTCCATGATGAATTGCAGTTTATTTAGTGTTCTCCTCTCCACCACCGTCTCAAAGGTCTCCGGTCTGAGACCAGTTATAGAGCCAGCCCTCTTGATAATCTTGTCAAGTCTGTTGGTGTCGCTAGCTCTGACACTGCTACCCCAACAGACAGCAGCAAAGAAGATGGCGCTGGCAACAACAGTCTGATAGAAAAGCTCCAGCATGCTGCTACACACGTTGAAGGATCTCAGCCTCCTCAGGAAGTAGAGTCTGCTCATCCCCTTCTTGTGCACGGCATCGGTGTTGGATCTCCAGTCCAACCTGCTGCTGATCCTGACACCCAGATATCTGTAGTCCTCAACCACCCCACATCCTCCCCTCTAATCTGCAATGGCTGAGAAGGCGTCCTCCTCTTCCTGAAGTCAATCACCATCTGTCTGGTCTTGCTGACATTCAGCCTCAGGTGATTCCGCTCATCATCAAACAAATTTAAATATTAGACAAAGATAACACAAGTAAACAAAAGTAAACACAAAATGCAGTTTTTAAATGAAGGTGTTTATTATTAAGGGTAAAAAAAAATCCAAACCTACGTTGTGTCCCTGGGCAAGACACTTCACCCTAATTGCTCCTGGTGGGTCTGGAAGCGCCATGTTAGGCAGCATGCCACCATCAGTGTGTGAATGTGTGTGTGAATGGGTGGATAGCAGGATCTGTAAAGCGCTTTGGTCATCAAGAGATGAGAATAAAAGCGCTATATAAGTGAGTGCCATTTACCATTTACCATTTACATGGCCCTGTGTGAAAAAGTGATTGCCCCCCTGTTAAAACATAAATGAACTGTGGTTTATCACATCTTTGGAAAGCTGAGTTCAATTTCTCGAGCCACACCCAGGCCTGATTACTGTGGAGGACCTGGCTGACAAAGTGAAGTAAACCAAAAGAAATTTAGGAACAAATGAGAAACCAAGTAATTGAGATCTATCAGTCTGGAAAAGGTTATAAAGCCGTTTCTAAAGCTTTGGGACTCCAACAAACCACAGTGAGAGCCATTATCCTCAAATGGCGAAAACATGGAACAGGGATGAATCTTCCCAGGATTGTCCAAGTAACCAAGATTACCCCAAGAGTGCAGTGACGACTCACCCAAGAGGTCACAAAAGACCCCACAACAACATCCAAAGAACTGCAGGCCTCACCTGCCTCAGTTAAGGTCAGTGTTCATGACTCCACCATAAGAAAGAGACTGGGCAAAAATGGCCTGCATGGCAGAGTTCCAAGACAAAAACCACTGCTGAGCAAAAAGAACATAAAGGCTCGTCTCAGTTTTGTCAGAAAACATCTTGATGATCCCCAAGACTTTTGAGAAAATACTTTGTCGACTGATGAGACAAAAGTTGAACTTTTTGGAAGGTGTGTGTCCCATTACATCTGGCGTAAAAGTAACACAGCATTTCAGAAAAAGAACATCATACCAGCAGTAAAATATGGTGGTGGTAGTGTTATGGTCTGGAGCTGTTTTGCTGCTTCAGGACCTGGAAGACTTGCTGTGGTAAATGGAACCATGAATTCTGCTGTCTACCAACAACTCCTGAAGGAGAATGTCCAGCCATCTGTTTGTGACCTCAACCTGAAGCACACTCGAGTTCTGCAGCAGGACAATGATCCAAAACACACCAGCAAGTCCACCTCTGAATGGCTTAAGAAAAACAAAATGAAGGCTTTGGAGTGGCCTCGTCAATGCCCTGACCTGAATCTGATTGAAATGCTGTGGCATGACCTTAAAAAGGCAGTTCATGTTCGAAAACCCTCCAATGTGGCTGAATTATAACAATTCTGCAAAGATGAGTGGGCCAAAATTCCTCCACAGCGCTGTAAAAGACTCATTGCCAGTTATCGCAAATGCCTGATTGCAGTTGTTGCTGCTAAGGGTTGCCTAACCAGTTGATAGGTTTAGGGGCAATCACTTTTTCACACAAAGCCATGTAGGTTTGGATTTTTTTTTCCCATTAATAATAAACACCTTCATTTAAAAACTACATTTTGTGTTTATTTGTGTTATCATTGTCTAATTTTTAAATTTGTTTGATGATCTGAAACATTTAACTGTGACGAACATGCAAAAAAATCAGAAATCAGGAAGGGGGCAAACACTTTTTCCCACCACTGTACCTGACCTTTACCATCAATGGAACAGTACTACGCATGCGCCCGGAAACTCTCACCAGAGGAAAGTACTCAGCAATTCGCCAATACTGGGTGAACAAATGTCTGTCTTTTTGCCCGTCTGTTTTCTTCCTCTGTCAGTAAACAGCAAAAGCTCCTGTTTGTCTTGATAGTCACTGTATTTGCGTACCTCCATCACTTCCACCATTTTAAACGTCTGCCACTGTGCTCTCCTTCTGTATTTGGATTGCAGCTGTTCAAATCAGTTTGGTGGCTCTTGGCTGCCGCTGACAGTATGGGCATGTGAACTGCAGATTATTTTCACTGCGCATGCGTGTACTCCAAAACTACTGGATGGATTTGGATGATTTTTTTTTTTTTTTTACCAGAGGTGGTCCTTGGGCTAGAGAGGAAGCCATAACATTTTGGTGATGATCCCAGAATCCATACCTCCACCAAGGCTCTTATCTTCTCACAGTGTGTTAGCAAGAATACTCCAAAACTACTTGATGAATTTAGATGAAATTTTTACCAGAGGTGGTCCTTGGGCTAGAGAGGAACCCATAACCTTTTTGTGATAATCCAAGAACACATACCTCCGCCAAGGATCTGGAACCGAGGCATCAGCACCTTGGTGCTTTCATTCATATCAGTTTTTAGTTTTCCCCTCTCGCTGTTATGCGTGTGTGTTAATTAGAGGTGTCATGTCCTGCCCCTTTAAAATGTGTCATGCATGCACAGTCACGAAACTCTGCACCCCGGAAGCAGCAGAGTTAGCACTGTTAGGAAACAACAGAAAACAACGGAAAAATTAAAATGGCTCATACTGAAAAGAAATTCAGTGACCATCCACATAGTAAATTGTGATTGACTCTTTGTTTCGTCCAGAGATGCCGGAAAGGAGTGAGCGAGCTAGCACGGGGGGTGTGCTAGGACTGGATCACTGTTGGCCATTTTGGCTCGGCCATTTTGCAGTGACGATGAATGGCAGGGTGGACAAGCTGGTTGTGGCTGCATGGAGAGCTCCCACTCAAAAGGTATGTAAATACTTCTCCACTGGATGGCATTTGGTTTGGTTGCATGTGTGTGAAATGACAATAGGTCTGTTCTTTATTACATTATGCTCATTTACTACCAAATCACCGCAGTGATATATTCACTGATATGGCACTCTTTTGTAATATTACTTAATTACGAACCTTACCAGTGTATTATAAGGGAGAAGAAAGGAGGGAAAAAATGAAACAAAAAAACAAAACTGACATGAAAGGTTCAATTAACCGTGATGCTGCTTCAAGGTCAAACTGCCTAGCCGTAACTCAGATCTAAAATCAGATTTTTGCAGCCAGACAGCCCTAAAAATCATATCTGAGTCTCATTAGGATCAAAAATTGGATTTGAGTCTCTTCAGATAGTAATGCTAGCCTAAAGGTGCATTCACACCAAATGCAAAGCTTTTTTGTGTGGCGCCAGTACATATTAAATCAATGTAAACATGCAAATACACGCAAATTTGTGCATTGTGTCCAAGGGATCTGGTAACAATAGCTAGCAATCAGCCTTCAGATTCCGCCATCACTGGAGTAAAAGTATAAACACTGGAGAGTAAACTAGTTTGAAAATGAGACTGCCACTCACCTGCAGACAGATGGACCGGGAGCTCTGGAGCTGAAATGGAGTGTCTGTTGTTCATCCACCCATGAACTCCTGTTATGGATGTGCTAACAATGGCTAGCAGGCTAGCAGAACAACCATCATCCAGGTTTGGAGGAGGCAGTGAGATTTTCCCACAGGGAGCCTGACTGTATAGCATTGTAAGCTTAAACACAATGGCGTTTTGGAGATTTTCACAGTAGGTAGAAAGCAGCTGAAGAAATTATGAAGGAAACTCCACACCTCTGCAACTCATTCAGATCCAAATTCAAGACAATTCACATGTTTAAATTGAGTTTACATGTAATCGCACTGCCCGAAAAATTTGTGCATTTGCATTTGGTCTGAACACACCTTAAGTGACTGGTGTCTCTACAACACCTCCCTAAGTGACACAACAACCCCAGTAGCTGGTTGGCTTATTTCAAAATACACATCTGATTGACACCAAATGATATTTCCATAAAACTGAATTCCATTTTATGTATTAGGGATGTAATTAAGCCAAAGAATGACTTCCGGGAAAGATGGCGTCGTGAGCGGCTGTGCAGTTAAGAGCTTGTATCAGTCTTTATATTCAAACGCCATTTAGAACACGTAACTCAAGTCATATATATAAAACATTTTAGAAATGAGTGGCAGAAATATACGCAGAGGCCACAAAAGCACTAAGAAGTCACCTACAGAACAACTTGAAGAAGAGGGAGCCACCGAGCGCAGCGAAAGTGATTCTGAAGACACCACAGCGGTGAAAATGGACCACGACCACACTGAGGCCCTACAGGCAGGATTAGCCAGAATTAGCAAAGATATAAAAGAGCTGCAACAAAATCTTCATGAGGAATTGACACATTTTAAAGATGAGATAAAGAAGGAAGTGATACAAGAAATTGCATCCCTCAGACAAGATATGGACCATAAATTCACAGAATGCAACAAAGAAGTACAGGACCAAAAGGCGAGTATAGCTGAGGCCCAGGGTCGCATACCTGAGCTGGAAGAGTGGAACACGGAGGTTAATGAGATGCTACTAAAGATGCTAAAGCAGACAAGCTACATGCAAGATAAAATGGTAGACCTAGAAGCGAGGTCTCAGAGAAATAACGTTCGCATCTTTGGCCTACCGGAAGAAACTGAAGGAAGCTCTGTGAAGAACTACCTGGAACAGTTATTAAAAAGAGAGCTGGAGATCTCCGGGGATTTCAGTCTGCAGATCCAACGCGCTCACAGAACCCCGCCGCAGGAACCAAGGGCAGGTGCTCAACCGAGGGCAATAGTGGTTAATTTTCAGACATTCAAAATCAAGGACATGGTGCTAAAAAAGCATGGCAGAAGAAAATTAAAGTGGGTGATGCACGCATTCAGTTTGACCATGATTATCCTGCTGAAATTGTACAGAAACGCAGAGCATATCGTGACATAAAGAAGACGCTAAAAAACAGGAACATATGCTTCCAAACCCCGTAGATAAAAATACGAATTCATTGGAGTGATGGAGTAAAGAATTACAACGACGCTGGCGAAGCTGCACAGGACGCAAGAGCGAGGGGATTCCAGCTGGACATGCCGAACAACACAGATGGCGACAGTGAAGGAGGGAACCGCAGAGCATCGGGATGGCAACAAGTGAGGCGGAGAGACGAAGAGAGGCGGAGGGACAGCTGTGTCCCCGAGCCGGGATACAGTGCACCGAGTGAAGGAGAAACTGCGTGAGTATCAAAGGAAATAGCAACGAGGAAGACGGAGAACTTCAGGGGTTAAGTAACGAACTACAATGGTAAGACTCGTGTGTAAAAGTTGGAGATGAAGAGTCGAAATCTCCAAATGGGGTAAAAGAACAGCGTTCTCACCCACTGATATATAGACTCAACTCTACTCATAAAACCAAGGGAATACATTTTCTTATGAATATATAATAAGAGTTTTGTAATACTGTATGGCCTTATGCTTATTTTTTTTAATTCATAATAGACTGAGAGTTCATGTGTAAATGCTGGACTTAATTAGACTGAGGGGGGATCCATCAGTAGAATGGTTTTCTCAGTCTAGGGATGGGCCCTTATTGAAGAACAGGATTTCCTATCCACCTACCAACAGGGGCACGGGGGGAAATCGAGAGACCCCCAGGTGGAAGTTACTTATGGTTTATGTTCCTATTGTGATGTTCAAATGTGTGCATAGTTCTGGTTCAAACTGCTCGGGGAAGCACGTGAAAACATGGTTTAAGTGCTATGATAAAAAATACTCTTAAGATTATATCGCTAAATGTAAATGGTCTAAATACACCTGTAAAGAGAGCAAAAGTCATAACAAAAGTGAAGAAGGAAAAGGTGGAAATTACATTTCTGCAAGAGACTCACTCATCCCAAAAAGAGCATGAAAAATTTAAAAGATTAGGATTTAGACTTCCGGTTATGGCGGCCACGTGAGAGGGACACGTCTCGCTCTGCTCTGCTCCTGGAGACGAAAAAACGGCAAATAACTCTCTCATTTGGGACAGAACCTATCCCAGCGTTTGGACGAGGATATGTCGGTGAAGCCTAAGGCTGGAAAACCAGGTAGAGGAAAAAGCGAGCCGCCGAAACAGTCTAAATTAACGGACTTTCACGTCTGTGACGCAGCAGATAAAGAAGCTCCATATATGGCGGAGGAAGCGAGCAGCGGTGCGGTGAATGTGGGAGGCGGCACAGGTGCGGTGCTTAACGCCATTAGTTCAATGAGAGCGGACTTTTCCGCTAAGTTTGATGGGATTATGGCAGCGTTGGAAGGAATGAGAAAAGAATTGGGTGACTGTGTAGAACGAATGGCGCAGGTAGAGCTTCGTGTCTCTAGTGCTGAAGATGACGTCACCTGTCTTCAATTAAAGGTGCGCACTTTGGAAAAAAAAAATAAAAATCTGGAAAATAATGTCTTGGACTTGGAATCCCGGTCGAGACGGAACACCTTGAGGCTGGTGGGTCTACCGGAGGAATCCGAAGGTCGGGACACATGTTCCTTTTTGGAAAAGTGGATTCCGGAGGCGCTGGGCAGCGCGGAGCTGCAATCAGCAGTCGTTCTGGAAAGCGCATATCGTATCGGCCCACGGAGAGATAAGGGACCACCGAGGACGATTATTATGAAGTTTATCAGCAACAGAGACAGGATGAAGATCTTCAACGCTGCACGAGCTAAAGGCCAGATTAAACACCAGGACCAGCAGGTGCGGTTCTACCCAGATTTGGCCACAGGAATCCAACAATTGAGGAAGCAGTTTGACCCCGTACGTAAAGAGCTGCGCAACCTTGGGATTCGTCATGGTGTAATTTATCCTGCGAGACTGTTGACCACGTATGGGGACAGAACCCACATCTTCAAGACCCCAGAGGAGGCGCAGGAGTTCATCAAGAAGATCCAAGAAGAGACTGGTGGGAGCTAAGCATGAACAAAATATAAGGTAGAATATTTAAGCATTTGCACAGGCATCTGACTGATCTGAAGCAAATAGCAAGTTTACAAAATATAGATTGTATTATATATTAAAAAAAAACAAAACAACAAAACTATGATGTACAAAGTTGCTAAAAATTTTGGAGTTAAGTTGGAAAACTACAGAAGAGAGTTAATGTTATGTCATTAAAAGTAGCAGAGTTAGGGTGACTGGGAGGATGAAGAAGGAGTGGCTTTGGCTGGTCCTCGTGGGTGTGGAACGGTCGATGGCTATATCGGGAGACGGAATTTTTTTATTTTGGGGGGATTACCACAAATGTGGGAAGGGGGAATTTGTTTGTGTGTAGTTTGTAGGATGAATGTTCAACCACTCATGTTTTTGCTTCTCTGTATGAGCATGTTTATACTGCAAGGTAATCCCAAACTCCCTATTGATCATAAACCAAAGCGTTAATCTTAATTTAACTTCATGGAATTGCAGAGGTCTACAAAAATTAAAAAAACTTAAACAAGTTATGAATAAAATAAAAGATATGGGTTCAAAAATTGTGTTTTTACAAGAAACTCATTTAATAGAGGAGGATGTAAAAAGAATTAGGAGTAGATGGCAAGGAAGTGTTTTCACCTCATCATTCTCATCCCGAGCTAGGGGAGTTATGACTCTCATACATAAATCAGTCCCATTTCAAGTGAAAAATGTAATTGGAGACAAATTTGGAAGATATTTAATCATTCAAGGATCTTTGTTATTAGAAAATATAAATTTGGTAAACTTATATGGTCCCAATATAGATGATCAAAAGTTCTTTGCTAATTTATTTCTTATCTTATCATCACTTACAGGGCAACATATAATAGCAGGGGATTTTAATTGTACATTGAATCCCGGTATAGATAGATCAACAGGATTGGACTGTACGCACAATGGATGTAGGATGACCATTATTCATTTTATGAAAGAATTGAGATTGCTAGATATATGGAGAGAAATGAATCCACAAGTTAAAGCCTACTCTTGTTATTCCAATACCTACAAGACTTTCTCACGTATTGATTATTTTTTGATCTCCGTAGAATTAAGGTCCAAGATTCAAAACTGCTTTTATGATAACATCGTGATCTCTGATCATGCACCCTGCTGTCTAATATATGTAGATAAGAAATTGACAAAGGAACCAGGTAGATGGCAATTTCAGCATAAATGGCTTCAGGATGAGGAATTTGTTAAGTACATAGAAAAACAGATAGATGAGTTCTTTGATATCAATACTACACAAACATCAGCATGTGTAAAGTGGGAGGCTTTCAAAGCTTTTATTAGGGGACATATTATTAGTTATACAGGTTCAAAATCTAAGAAGACTCGAGAGAAGAGAGTTCAATTGGAACATAAAATAAAAATTCTTCAAGAAAAAGTATATGCAGGAAGTGATCCAAGGTTGGAGAACGAATTACTGATTTTGAGAGCTGAATATGACAAAAAATCAGCGAATAGAACTGCCTCAAGTCTTCTAAGATTGAAACAATCTTTTTATGAACAAGGTGAAAAATCAGGAAAATTATTGGCATGGCAGATTAAACAATTAGAATTTAAAACACCAATTACCAATATTATAAGTAACGAACAGGTAGTTATAGATCCTTTAGAAATTAATAGAGCCTTTAGAGATTACTATGAAAAATTATATGATACCAAAAATGAATCTGACTTAACAAAACTAAATGGGTTTTTGAACGAACTATCTATACCGTGTATTTCAAATGAAAACAGGGAGATACTGGAGTCTAAAATTAGTCAAGAAGAAGTTGGGCTAGCCATTGATAATATGAAATCAGGAAAAAGTGCAGGACCAGATGGTCTTCCAGTTGACCTTTATAAAAAATTTAAGAATAAATTAATAAAACCTTTTTTGGAAATGGTTTTAGAAGCATTTCAAAATAGTAATTTACCATCATACATGAATAATGCCTTAATTATACTGTTGCCAAAACCAGGCAAACCCTCTAATAAATGTGAAAATATGAGACCAATAAGCCTATTAAATGCCGACCTTAAGATAATCTGTAAAATTTTAGCAAGACGAATACAAGAAATTTTACCAAATATTATTAATCGAGATCAGAATGGCTTTATAAAGGGAAGACAAGGCTTCCATAATGTAAGAAGACTATTTAATATTATTTATTCTAGTAAAGAAGCACCGGATACAGCTCTCCTATCACTGGATGCCGAAAAGGCCTTTGATAGAGTCGAATGGCCCTTTCTTTTTGAAGTCTTACAAAGGTTTGGACTTGGAAATAATTTCATAAAATGGGTTCAGATAATATATAATAATGCTACAGCAGAAATCCTAACAAATAACAATATTTCAAAATCAATAAAAATCAATAGAGGATGTCGACAAGGCTGTCCACTTTCACCTTTACTGTTTACTATGGTAATTGAACCTTTAGCGATGGCGATACGTCTACAGTCACAAATATATGGAATTAAAGTTGGACCAACAGAACATAAAATCTCCCTGTATGCCGATGACATAATTTTGTTCATGTCGAATCTTAAAAAATCAATTCCGACCTTGTTGAATTTAATAAAGAATTTTGGGGAAATATCAGGATATAAAATAAATAAAACTAAATCTTCAATATTAATGCTAAATGAGACCCAGAGAAATTACCCAGCCCCTGAGGTAAATCAATTCAATGTTGTAAATCAGTTTAAATATTTAGGAATCCAAATTGTGCCTAAGCTAGAATCAGTCGCCAGTGTCAATTATGAAGCCTTAATGACAGATATTAATGAGTTACTTCAGAGATGGATGTCACTACCAATGTCGATGATCGGGAGAATCAATATACTTAAAAGTAATATCTTACCTAAAATACTTTATTTATTTCAATACATTCCCTTACCACCACCTTTAGATTTATTCTCAAGAATTAAAAAAAAGTTAGTGGAATTTATATGGAACAACAGGAGGGCTAGATTACGTTTGTCTTTATTATATTTACCATTTGATCGTGGAGGTCTGAAATGTCCAAATTTTATGTTGTATTATTGGTCGGCACAACTGAGGTCTATGACATATTATTTTTCATCAAATGATCTCCCTCACTGGACTGAAATGGAATCATACAATTTGCCTTTACCTCTTCCCATATTCATATATTCAGACTCGGCAAAAAAATTACAGAAACAAGTTAAAAACCCATTTGTAAAACATATGATTAAAATATGGTGTGAAACTAAAAAATATTTAAAAGAACCACACTTACTGTCACAATTTAGTCCAATATGGGGTAATCAATATTTTAAACCAGGGAGAGCGGATGCTGTGTTTAAAGTATGGAGTTTAAAAGGGATCCAAAAAATTCAAGATTTATATTTGTCATGTTCAGATAACATAATGTCTTTTGAAGAGCTGAGGATCAAATTTAATCTTAATAGAACACATTTTTTTAATATCTTCAACTTAGGAACTTTATTCGATCAAACCAAAATAATGCTCTCACTCGACCTATTTATTCATCCTTGGAAAAAATGTTGATGAAAGATAGTAAAAGAAAGGGTATTATTTCAGAGTTTTATAACTCATTGACACTATCCTCAAGTGAAAACTCACAGAAAAGATTAAACTACTGGAAAGAAGATCTGCAAACTGAAATTTCAGAGAAACAATGGGAATTGGCTTGTACAGAAGCTCAAACCCTCCCCCGCTGCACAGTGGCGCAGTGGTTAGCACTGCGGCAGCACAGTTTACCCTTGGCCGGGGGATTGTGGGGATCATGGGATCGTGGGTTCGATCCCAGCCCCCGACCAACAGTGATCTGTGTGGAGTTTGCATGTTCTCCCCCGTGTTGCGTGGGTTTACTCCGGGATTTCTCCGGTTTCCTCCCACATGCCAAAAACATGCATGTTAGGTTAATTGGCTGTTCTAAATTGTCCCTAGATATCTGTTTCCTATAGGCCCTTAGAATAGAGGGTTAGTATTAATGAAAGCGCTTTGAGTGGTCTTTGTGACTAGAAAAGCGCTATATAAGTGCAGGTTAGTTAGTTAGTTAGTTAGTAAATGTACGTCTTAAATTGATACATTTTAAATGGTTAATGCGGCTGTATGTTACACCAGTGGAGTTAAATAGATATAACAAAAACATACCAGATACATGCACAAAATGCATGGAAAGTAAAGGAACCCTATTTCATTGTTTATGGGAATGTAGAATAATTAGAATGTTTTGGGAAGAGGTGAGGGTAACAATTGAAAAAATAATTTCAAAACAAATCATATTGAATCCTAAACTGTTTTTGTTGGGTCTGTACCCAAAAAAGCATAACTTTAATAAAAGTGAAAGAACATTCATAGACCTCAGTTTGCTTAATGCCAAAAAATGTATTGCACTACTGTGGAAAAAGACTCATAGACCAGATGTGACTCAGTGGTTAAGACAGATGTTAACAAACCTTCCATTAGAAAGAATAACATACATACTGAAATCAAAGGAAAGTGTGTTTGAGAATATATGGAGACCTTTTATTGATTATGTAAAAAATTTAAACATAACTCTTGAAGAAGAAGGTGAATGATGTGTGTGGACCTTGTAAATTCCAAACTGGTGAACATAATATGTATACTTATGTAATGGATTGTCTAGACTAAACAGAGGAGCATTGTTGAAGACTTGATTTTGTTGGTGGTTGTAGGTGTTTTTAGTGCATTTTTTTTTGTAGTACTTTAGTGTTAGTGTTTCATTGTTTGTGTCATGTTTGTTAAAAAAAAAAGGTTCAATAAAGATATTGTGGGAAAAAAAAAGATTAGGATTTAGAAACTCATTTTACAGCTCATGCAAACAGGGGCATAAAAGAGGAGTCTGTCATGAATGGCCCTCGCGAGCCATCATAAGACACCACAAACCACCGGTGAGTTTGCACAGTTTATTAGTGAACAGAAAAGAACACAAAATAACAAGCCTCAGGGGGCTAAAACCAGATCCCAGTCCCCGACCAACAGTGATCTGTGTGGAGTTTGCATGTTCTCCCCGTGTTGCGTGGGTTTACTCCGGGATTTCTCCGGTTTCCTCCCACATGCCAAAAACATGCATGTTAGGTTAATTGGCTGTTCTAAATTGTCCCTAGATATCTGTTTCCTATAGGCCCTTAGAATAGAGGGTTAGCATTAATGAAAGCGCTTTGAGTGGTCTTTGTGACTAGAAAAGCGCTATATAAGTGCAGGTTAGTTAGTTAGTTAGTAGTAAAACACACTACGACGAAAACAGGTTCACAATAGAGTACACTTACAAATGCAGAAGATGAATAGACAACGTCTGAGCCGAGGGATGCTCGATGCGTCAGACAATGGGGAGTTACTGACGAGACTGCCGCATCTTTTCGTTCCCAGCTGCCCTCTTAAGTGGAGAGCCACTGATGAGATGAAATGCAGCTCAGCTGTCAAACCTGACAGCCGGAAGCCCCTCCGAGCGCTGTCACAATAAAGGCTCGGGGAGCCAAAAGGGGCACACAGCCGTCAAATGGGCGAGGATACTGCATGGCTCGAGCGTGGACGGGATCGGTGCTCGAACCATGACAGTTCCTCCCCCCCCAAGGGCGAGCTACGAGCGCCCAATGACACCCAAGCCCCCCCCCACCCCCCACCCAGGGCGGGCGGATGGGGGAACGGGTCTGGAGGGTGAGAACCAGCAAAAGAGAGGAAACACCATAACGATGACTGGGAACACATGTGGTAATTACAGAGTAAGGTTAAAAGAAAAACACAATACTCCATAACGCACCATGATAATTAGAACAGGGCAGGAAAAAAAACCAACCACGACGGAGACAGGGACAAATGAGGCAATTATAGAGTAAGGTTAAAAGAAAAACACAATACTCCATAATGCACAAATGATACTTAGAACAGGGCACAAATGAGGCAATTACTGAGTATGATTAACAGAAAACAATACTCTGTAATGCACAGTAAACACACAGAGCAGGGGGAAAAGCAAAAACACCAAGAGTTAGGCACGTTTCATACCTCAGACAGGAGAGGGGAGAGGAGAAAAAAAAAACATGCTAACCACGACAAATACACTGATCAGAACAACTACACAGAATGATCTTATACCTCAGTGGGACCACACAACACATGAGGATGACGACAGGCAGAGTCCAGTAAAACGAGAACATTTCCGGCGGTCTCCCTGGGTCCAATGGCCAAAGGGTGATTAAAGGGAAAAGGAAATGTTCGGGCAGCCTATCCCAGTCCCAGGCCCGGAAAGTCAGAACCTCCGGCGGCCGAACCAGGTCGCCCAGTAGAAAGCACAGTACGTCGGGTGGCCGACCCAGGGCACCGAACCAGCGAAAAAGTTCCTCAGGCGGCTGACCCGCATCCCTCAGCCACCAGAACCGTGAGGAAACAATTGTCGACGGCCTCCCTGGCAAGGGGAAAGACGTGGGAGAGCCGGGGCGAACGTAGAGAACCCCAACGGCCCCAGGTGGCGATGAGCTGGGACGGTGACGAAGATGACGATGAGCCAGCACAATGTCAGGCAGCAGAGGGTCTGCAGCTCCTTGACCGACCTTGACCCATACTG
The DNA here is from genome assembly GCA_020510985.1 of Pholidichthys leucotaenia. NCBI lineage: Eukaryota > Metazoa > Chordata > Actinopteri > Cichliformes > Pholidichthyidae > Pholidichthys > Pholidichthys leucotaenia. The sequence continues at coordinate 246,512,294 of CM035843.1, read as the reverse complement.
GTGCTGCACCCGCGTTGGACCCCAATTGGGTCTCGGCTGCACCCGCGTTGGACGCTGATTGGGTCTCAGCTCCACCCGCGTTGGACCCCGATTGGGTCGGCGCAGCACCAGTGACGACCTCCAACCCTGAACCTGGAACCTCCAGCACCGCGACTGGGATTGGCCCCACACTGGTGACCCTGGGAGAAGGCTCAGGAGAAAGGAGAGAACCGGGATCAGGATCACCGGTAGAGACAGAGCCCAGCGAGATGAGCTCGGGTGCAGTGGACAGCTGCCCCTGGCTCGTCTCCCCGAGAGGCAGGCAAAAATGCTCCAAAATAGAAAGAAGGAAAACAAAGTAAAGCACTTGCCTGCACTCGGGTTCTGTTGCCGTCCAGGACTTCGCTGATCCAGGCTCAGGACGAAGAAGGTCGTCGTCAGGCTCCCACTCGGCTATGGCAGGTTCCGCAGCCGGCATGATGGTTTCCGCAGTCTGAGGACCCTCCGCCGCTAACGTCCATGCCAACGACCCGCACAGCGTGGTGGCAGGGGACCCTCGACCCGCTGGATCAAACTGCTCATCTGTGGAGACCCGGGGACACTTCCTCGTCAGCGCAGGCTCCACGCTGCAGTCCGCTCTCCTCCTCTGCCCATGACATAGCTGCAGGGCTGGAACCAGGATCTCCAGAACTGCAGGCCCCCTCCTCGTCCGGCGACGTAGGCCTGGCGTCGTGTACCGCTCAGCGGAGGGAGACACAGAGGCAGTAGGTTTAGTGACAGAAGCTACAGCAGGTGGTAGGAGCTCGGGGGACTGCGAATCCTGAACTCCACCCCCAGGAGTCAGACAAGTCAAATCACTACTACGGGGAGCAAAATGAACTTGCACTTGCCTGTTTCCTGGAGACTAGATGGTGCCTGCTGTAGCAGATGTTGTTCCTCCCTTTCCCCCCTGGGAGGACGAGGAGGAGCTGCTCGCGATGGTCCACTAACGGGCTTCGCCGGGGCAGGATTCAAAACTCTCTCAGCAGCCGGAGATGACGTCGAGGAGGAGGGGACGACAGCCAAGGCGATCCGGGCACGATGAGCTGATGGGACAGCGGGAACAGGTGACCCGGGAGGAGAGGCTGCAGGAATTCCCTCCTGTCGTGATGCAGAAGGAGCGGCTGGCAAGGAGGCAGAGTTCCTCGGAAATGGATCCAGACAGGGTTCTCGCTGAGGTTTGCTTGGAGCGTGGCGCCGACGTTCACTGGCTGATGTCGAGGCGAAGGTTAGGTCCGGAAAACGCTGCTCTTGTGCGGAAACAGAGGCGAGCTGGTCAGCGTATTCAGGATAGTCACTCAGCTCGGGATTCCTCTCAACCAGCCTGACAGCCGCCGTCACGTGCTTCATGATTCGTGTGGGGTGGCTGGCAGAGCGAGCTGCAGCCACTCGGTCCCAGATGGAGATTGCTGTCAGCTGCAACCTCTCTGGGGGATTCCCGACTGACGTCATGCTCGTTCGGGGATGACCCCTGGATGGTGCAAACTCCTGGACCGGATTGGGGACAGGAACGGGATCCCGAAACGAGGAGTGAGGATGCCTCCTCTTCAGCTTCTTGCCGGAGTTTCCCTCCAGCCCACGGAGTATCTCGCGTTGTGAAGTGATGTCAGCCTTCCTCGCCGTGACTTCCGGGTGGTTGGAGTAGTGAGGAAGGCAATTAAGGATGTCCTCAGCGAGGTCCAGGTGCCGGCGTACATCGCTGGGAGCGTCGTAGAGGGTAGCGGTGACTAGCGTTCCATCTACGTAGTCCAGGGCCTCCGCCAGCTCGTAGCCCAGGCTCCGAACACGGCCCCTGAATGATGACATGACCTCCCAGTGTGCAGGTACCCAGACAGGGAAAACAAATGTCCAATTTAGGCAAAACTCACCGGGACTGGCGTCTCATTCTGGCGGCAGTCTACTGTCATGAATGGCCCTCGCGAGCCATCAAAAGACGCCACAAATCACCAGTGAGTTTGCACAGTTTATTAGTGAACAGAAAAGAACACAAAATAACAAGCCTTGGGGGGCTAAAACACACTACGACGAAAACAGGTTCACAATAGAGTACACTTACAAATGTAGACGATGAATAGACAGAGGGATAGAACCGAGGGATGCTCGATGCGTCAGACAATGGGGAGTTACTGACGAGACTGCCGCGTCTTTTCGTTCCCAGCTGCCTTCTTAAGTGGAGAGCCGCTGATGAGACGAAATGCAGCTCAGCTGTCAAACCTGACAGCCGGAAGCCCCTCCGAGCGCTGTCACAATAAAGACTCGGGGAGCCAAAAGGGGCACACAGCCGTCAAATGGGCGAGGATAGTGCATGGCTCGAGCGCGGACGGGATCGGCGCTCGAACCATGACAGAGTCCTGATATTAATCTCAAATACAACTAAGTTTGAATTTGGAAAAGAAATCAGGGATAAAGAGGGACGATATATACTGGTGAAAGGGAAGCTGGAAAATGAACCTGTCACTCTGGTAAATGTCTACGCTCCTCCTGAAAGTGACAAACATTTTTTCAAAGTTCTCTTTGATAACATTGCAACAGAAACAGAGGGAATTCTAATTTGTGGCGGTAATTTTAACATAATTATGAATCATAGCCTGGATACAACAAGTTTAAAGAGAAACAAAAAACATCTGACAAAATTTTTAAAACTGCAACTTGAAGAGATGGGTATGATTGACATTTGGAGGAGTCTCAATCCATATGAAAAAGATTATACTCACTACTCGGCCACCCACAAGGTCCACTCGAGGATAGATCACTTCTTTATAAACAAAGGTGATAGGTATAGGGTAGATGAATGTAAAATAGGAGAAGCTGATATCTCAGACCACAATGCTGTATATTTAAAGATTCAGTTAAATGCCCGAAAGAGACAAACGTGTTGGAGACTCAATGTGAGAATACTGAACAACAAAGAACTGGTAGAGGATACAAAAAAAGAAATCAAACAATATATCAAAGAAAACAATAACGGGGATGTGGATCCAACCATACTATGGGATGCTTTGAAGGTGGTTATTCGAGGAAAACTAATAGCAAAAATGGCATTATTGAAAAGAGCAAGATTTGAAACCTATAAGAAATACTCAGAGAAGTTAAGGGAATATGAGAAGAAATATCAAGACACAAACGATCAGGAGGTATTTCACCAAATCAAGGATACCAAAAAGAAAATAGACGATATACTACTGAATGAAATTGAGAAAAGAAACTTATTCTTAGGACAGAATTATTATGAAACGGGCTCGAGATCTACAAATTATTAGCAAAACGTATAAGAAAACAACAGGCAATAAATACAATACACAAAATTAAAGACCCACTAACTAAGGAGATAATTGATGATCCAGAAGAGATAGAAAGAATATTCTACCAGTACTATAAAAAAATTATATACGCAGCCACCTGCTGCAGAGGAGGATGAAATGAGATCCTTTTTAAATGATTTGGATTTACCGGCAATTGGCACCTCACAAAATGATAGATTAACAGCCAAAATTACAGAAAAAGAGGTAGAAGAAGCAATAAATTCATTAAAAAATAATAAATCTCCAGGGAGTGACAGATATCCAGCAGAATGGTACAAACTGTTTAAAGAAGAACTAATTCCACTGCTCCAGACATCCTTTAATTGGACACTCTCATAAAATAAAATCCCACCAACATGGTCAGAAGCAATAATAACAGTCATTCCGAAGTGGATAAAGATAAGAATGAGTGCCACAACTATAGACCAATCTCAGTGTTAAACATAGATTATAAGCTATATACAAAAATAATAGCCAAAAGATTAAACACATTTCTGGTAGAACTAATAGATGAAGATCAAACAGGATTTATAAAGGGACGTAAAACCCAGGACAATATTAGGAGAACCTTACATATCATAGAACAGGCACAAAAGAAAAAACAAAGTACAGTCTTGATGAGTATAGATGCCGAAAAGGCATTTGATTGTGTGAATTGGAGGTATCTATATTTGGTGCTAGAGCGGTTAGGATTTAACGAAAAATCAATATAGGTGATTAAAACACTTTACAATGAGCCTACAGCCAGAATAAAACTAAATGGAAGCTTAACTAGTAAAATACATCTGCAAAGGTCCACAAGACAAGGATGCTGCCTATCACCGGCTCTCTTTGCCATTTACATTGAACCATTGGCCCAAGTGGCTCGACAAAATGAGAAACTTAAAGGTGTCACAATCAAAGGAATAGAACATAAAATTGGACTTTTTGCTGATGATGTAATGGTCTTCCTCGAACAACCAAACACAACACTTCCCATAGCGATGAAGCTCCTTGAAACATATGGCCATTTATCAGGATATAAAATAAATATTTCTAAAACTCAGATACTTACAATTAATTATACACCCTCAATAACAATTCAGAAATCTTATAAACTCAGCTGGGGTATGAGGCAAATTGAATACTTGGGAGTAACATTAACAAAAGACCTCTCTGAACTATTCAATATAAATTATGAAAAGGTATATCAAGATATACTGAAAGATATAGAAAGATGGGAAACCCTACCACTGGACTTTAATTCAAAAATCGAAATAGTTAAAATGAATATACTACTCAGATTTCTCTATCTGTTTCAATCGTTACCAGTAGAGATCCCTCCAGACCAATTTATAAAATGGGACAAAACAATATCCAGGTTCATTTGGGGAGGTAAACGACCCAGAGTTCGATATCAAACTCTCCAGCTTTCCAAAAACCTAGGTGGAATGGCATTATTAAAATTAAAGGAATATTTTTATGCTGCTCAATTAAGACCTTTGTACTGTTGGTGCAATCCAAATTTTGTAGCAAAATGGAAAGATATAGAAAAAGTAATATCAAATATTCCGATTCAAACTGTGATTGGAGATAAAGACTTATATAAGAAATTCAAACAGGAAATGGATTCAATCAGTGAGCATACATTAGACACATGGTTTAAAATTTTAAAAAGATACAAGATTAAGGAAGACAAAAAAATTCTGAATTGGGTAGGATATGATAAAAATTTTAAACCAAATCAATACGACCAGAGATTTAAAAGATGGACAGAAAAAGGAGCCACAGCTTGGTGTGTTCTAGAAAAGAAAGGAAAGTTGGAGAGTTATCAGAATTTAAAAGAAAAATATGAGTTAGGGATCTCTGATTTTTTCAGATATCTCCAACTAAGAGACTACTACACAAAAGTAATCCGGGTGGATCCCTCCAAAGAAGTGAATGATGTGATAAAAGTCATAATTAAAGCATATAAAGAAAACGAAAAGAAATTTATATCATCAATGTATAAGGCATTAAACCTAAATAATAAACATACAACCGAGTATATACAGTGGGGTAAAAAAGTATTTAGTCAGCCACCAATTGTGCAAGTTCTCCCACTTAAAAGATGAGAGAGGTCTCCAATTTTTATCATAGGTATACCTCAACTATGAGAGACAAGATGAGAAAAAAAAAATCCAGAAAATCACATTGAAGGATTTTTAATGAATTAATTGGTAAATTCCTCAGTAAAATAAGTATTTGGTCAATAACAAAAGTTCATCTCAGTACTTTGTTATATACCCTTTGTTGGCAATGACAGAGGTCAAACGTTTTCTATAAGTTTTCACAAGGTTTTCACACACTGTTGCTGGTATTTTGGCCCATTCCTCCATGCAGATCTCCTCTAGAGCAGTGATGTTTTGGGGCTGTCACTGGGCAACACGGACTTTCAACTCCCTCCAAAGATTTTCTACGGGGTTGAGATCTGGAGACTGGCTAGGCCACTCCAGGACCTTAAAATGCTTCTTATGAAGCCACTCCTTTGTTGCCCGGGCGGTGTGTTTGGGATCATTGTCATGCTGAAAGACCCAGCCACGTTTCAACTTCAATGCCCTTGCTGGTGGAAGGAGGTTTTCACTCAAAATCTCACGATACATGGCCCCATTCATTCTTTCCTTTACACGGATCAGTCGTCCTGGTCCCTTTGCAGAAAAACAGCCCCTAAGTATGATGTTTCCACCCCCATGCTTCACAGCAGGTATGGTGTTCTTTCTCCTCCAAACACGACAAGTTGAGTTTTTACCAAAAAGTTCTATTTTGGTTTCATCTGACCATATGACATTCTCCCAATCCTCTTCTGGATCATCCAAATGCTCTCTAGCAAACTTCAGACGGGCCTGGACATGTACTGGCTTAAGCAGGGGGACACGTCTGGCACTGCAGGATTTGAGTCCCTGGCGGCGTAGTGTGTTTCTGATGTAGCCTTTGTTACTTTGGTCCCAGCTCTCTGCAGGTCATTCACTAGGTCCCCCCATGTGGTTCTGGGATTTTTGCTCACCGTTCTCGTGATAATTTTGACCCCACGGGGTGAGATTTTGCGTGGAGCCCCAGATTGAGGGAGATTATCAGTGGTCTTGTATGTCTTCCATTTTCTAATAATTGCTCCCACAGTTGATTTCTTCACACCAAGCTGCTTACCTATTGCAGATTCAGTCTTCCCAGCCTGGTGCAGGTCTGCAATTTTGTTTTTGGTGTCCTTTGACAGCTCTTTGGTCTTGGCCATAGTGGAGTTTGGAGTCTGACTGTTTGAGGTTGTGGACAGGTGTCTTTTATACTGATAACTAGTTCAAACAGGTGCCATTAATACAGGTAACGAGTGGAGGACAGAGGAGCCTCTTAAAGAAGAAGTTACAGGCCTGTGAGAGCCAGAAATCTTGCTTGTTTGTAGGTGACCAAATACTTACTTTACTGAGGAATTTACCAATTAATTCATTAAAAATCCTTCAATGTGATTTTCTGGATTTTTTTTTCTCCTCATTTTGTCTCTCATAGTTGAGGTATACCTATGATGAAAATTGGAGACCTCTCTCATCTTTTAAGTGGGAGAACTTGCACAATTGGTGGCTGACTAAATACTTTTTTGCCCCACTGTAAAAAAGAAGTGGGAGAAAGAAATTGGCATAGAAATCACAGAAGATGAATGGCAAAATATATGCAAGACTCACCACTCATCCACCAGTTCGCGGATTTGGAAGGAATTTGCCTGGAAAAACTTTGCTACTTTATCACACCAAAGATAAAAAATAAACAACTCAACCAACCTCAGAAATGTTGGAGAGAATGTGGAGAATACGATGTGGATCACACACATGTTTTTTGGAAGTGTAAGAGAATAACTGTGTTTTGGGAAATGATAAGTGAAATGTTACAGAGGATAATAGCATACAAGATCCCTATGACCTGTAAGATACTTTATCTGTGTGATCTAACAGAGGCAAACATCTTGGGGAGTGATAGATATCTTGTCAAAGTATTGTTAGTAGCGAGTAAAAAAGCCGTAACAAGGAATTAGTTGAAGAAAGAACCACCTACAAAGGAGCAATATTGGGCTATTATAGAAGACATTTACATAATGGAAAAACTAACACACAAACTACGACTACAAGAAATAGAATTTGACGAGAAGTGGGAAAAATGGACAATTTACAAATTCCGAAATGGCGATAAATAAGTGGACTTCAAAGAAATAATGTGGACTATGGGGAGGAACAAGAGCTAATGTCGGACTCGAGCAGTGGATGTTATTGATTTGTTTGTTTGTTGATGTTGCTGTTACAGGTTTCTTTCTTCTTTTATATACTTTTTGTGTGTGTGTGTGTGTGTATGATTTAGGCTGAAAAACTAATAAAAATCTAAGTGACAAAAAAAAAAGCCAAAGAATGATCACACATAATTTGCACCACTCATACAGTATCATTTGTAAGTGACTCCAAAGCAGTGTAAATGTCCCCTCCTTCAGCATGCTAATTCATCTCTGCATCTTGAACTCCATAAAACTGTCCATCCAGCCATCTATTCCCTCATTCATGTCTACGGAACAAGCCAATGATTCCTCCATCAATCTATTCATACAGCCCAACTCTCATCCATTCAACCCCATAGCCATCCATGCTCCATTCTTCATTCATCCATCCTTACATTCAACTGTTCATACACTCATGCATGCTCACCATCAGTGGTGTTAGAGTGTAATCTCCGGCAGAGTCCTTCTGTGTCTCCGTAGCTGTCCTGGACCTTCTGTAGGGCATCAGCCCCTCTGAGCTCCATCAACTCCCTGAGCTCTTTCACCGTGACCCCAAAGTCTCCCCCTGCATGGCTGCCATCTGCCCTTCCTCCTCCGCCTCGAGTCCCTTTGGGATAAAACTCCACAGTGCTGTTTGCCATTTCTCCCATCGTGGCTGTTGTTGACATGTCACTGAGTCTCTGTTTCTCTTTTGATCTTCCCTTCTCACCCTAGTCTACTCAGACCCCCTTTCGTTTGTTTGGTAGAAGGTTGTTCATGTGCACAGCAGTTAAAATTTCCTTTATGACTAAATCTTTATTTTTAAAAAAATACACACCTCAGCCCTCTTTTCATTTTATGCAAGAGCAATGAAGGGGTGTTAGTTGTGATTTTTCTTTTCTCCTCACTACGTTGGCCTAGCCTCCCACTGCTCCTTTAAATCTCCATAACAGAAGGAGGCGGTGGAGGAGGGTGAGGAGGATGAAGGACAGCAAGCAGGGGCACTTCAGCAGCCTGGCGTCTGAGAGAATCCAGCTTTCTTTTCGTTTCCTCTGCGACTCCACTCTTTCCTCGTTTCTGTCCCCCTCCCTCCAGGGTCACGGCCAGTCCATGGAAGGACGGACGCACAGTCAGACAGACTCACAGGTGGGGGTGAAGGGATGATGAAACAGATGGAGAGAGGGGCGAGCAAGGCAAAGGCGGCTGATAAACCAGAGACAGGAAGCAGATCCAGTTCAGAGGTAGCTACTACCGCAGCACCAGGACCTAACAGAGAGCAGGACAGAGAGAGAGGGAAACATTAGTAGACTGTTTTATTGATCTCACACACTAACATTACATCAAATCACTTCAGTGGGGGAGACAAGGGGTGCTAAGTCTGGACTCAGCGGTGACAGTTTTGTGGTTTACCCAGTATGTACCTGCAAATCTATAGCTAATGCACCAATAGTGATCTAAATACAAATACGCTCTGAAGCACAGTGCAATTATGGATCACTGCATGTGATATTTAAAAGGGGATTTAGGCTAATTTAAAACTCAGTATTATTATCCGTGGACCCAACTACTCTGAACTTTAAATGATCAAAGCTGCTTTAAAATTTTTATCTCATACTAGGCCTTTTGTAGCCAATTTAGATTCTTTCTAACTCCCTTAAAGCTACTTTTTGTACTTGGTTGCCCCTCATAAGCAGAGAGTTTATAGAGGAAGTGGGAGGCGCTTTGTTCCTCAGGTGACCATATAAGGACATTTTACCCCTTTTTTACTATAGCAAAATCTGTAAATGACACTTAGGCCAATTTTGACATTAGCCTCCTACCTTTGTGCAAGTATGTAGGAAAGGAAATATGACAAAATAGGCAGACTGGTATCTTTCAAAGTGGAGTTTCCATGTTCTCCCTTTGCCAATATTCTTCCTACAGACAAACTGACCATATACAGTAGGTGTGGGCATGAGAGTGAGTGGCTGTCTGTTTCTCTGTTGTGGTCTGGTGTAATAACAGCGCAATATTCACTCCATTGCCTCCCAAGAAGAATAGCAGTCTAACTGCTCCACAATGTTCAAAAGTTAGTCCACAATCTGTTTGAGAAATTTGGATGAAAGATAATGGCAAGAGACGTGAAAATAAAGTATATTTTTTAAATGATAACGTCTTTAAAAAAAATCATAAATATATGTTTACGGTCAAAGGAGCAGTTGAGTCCATTTTAATTTAATGATACATGGATATATTAAAGTGAAGAATAACTAAAGATGTGGTGAACTAAAGCATGATCGTTAAAAGTTTAATATCTATACTCCAACCAAATACCAAAAAGTTTAACATTTTGACAACAAGAAATATTTTCATGGTCCAACTTTGTGTATGTCCCAACTACCGCTGTCTCTCACTCTCAAGTCTAACCCGATCCCAAGTGATCCCGCATTTGATCGCTTTACTCAACAACAGAGATCCTACTGGTATGCCAATTATGTTTTGGAGTAAAATGCATGCTTTAATTAAGTATATGTTTTAGACCGATATTAGCTATTTGCTGATCTAGCAGCAGTGATGTGCACAGACATTTTGATGGACTGTTGCTGTAATCTGAAACAAGAATAAAACTGCAAGAAAAAATGCTAATTTATAAGACACAAGTCACGAATTCATGGGAAGACTAGCAAATTTATGACGAAAAAAGTTACATATGTACTATAATGATAATTACAGCCAATGAAAATGTATAAGAAAGTTAAAAAATGTATTAAAAAGATGCATAAACTTGTGAAAAAAAAGTTTTGCATTGTTACATAGTTTTTTGAAAACGTCACAAAATTACAAGAGAAAATTAGCATTTGAAAGAAAAAATCTCAAATTTTTTAAAGAAACAATATTAATGGAAGGACATAAGGGAGCAAAATATTGACAAACAGGTCACAAAGTTGAAACAAAAAGATGTGAATTTATGACATGAAAGTCACAAATTTAAGAAAGAAATTTAAACTCATGGGGAAAAAGTCTCTAATTTTTATGGAGTCTCAAAATTTTGTGGGAAAAAAGTCTTTAATCACAAGAAGCACGAAGCAAAAAAATAATATCAAATAGGATAAGTTGCTAATTCATGTTTGCTCCAAAATCACATATTAATTAATTAATTCCAAATTCACAAAGAAAAATATGCACATTTCAGATAAGTTACAAATCTATTACTAAAAAGTTCCAGATGCACTATAATACAGAGCAAATGTAAAAATAAGGACCAGTGTTTCCTCTGGTAACATTTCTGGGTGGCGGCCCGCCTCGCCAGAAAAATTACCTCAGTGCTTATGAGGAGATATGAATTTAAGAAAAATATATGAAGCAATGACTTTCTGCAGGTGCGCACACGAACAACACGCATAGCCGTCATCCGTGCGGAGTTTAGAAGCGCCCCGCCCACGCGAGCTTTCCAGTCAGAGACAGAGTGTCTCGTTAGCATGACTGTCCAACAGAAATATGAGTTTATTGAAGTACTTTAAATGCGGAAAAAAATCAGAAGAGGTATGTAAGCACTGGATGCATTTATCATGGTTTTAACCCGCTGGAAACGGGAGCAATAATGGAAGAGTTGCTTAGCTAAGAGATGTAGTTAGAATTCATATTGCAGCCGGCTTCATATGAAGGGAAAGGCAAGGGCGACTGATGAATTGCTGAGGATATATTTCACCAGCCACTACAATATTAAGTTATGTTCCCTGTTATGTACCTGGCAAGTTAAGATGACCGAAATTCACCAAGTCAGTGACTTTAATCCATCAGCAGCCTTCAGACAAACTAACCGTGCCAACATTTGGATTTCAAAATAAGGGAGGTTTTCCTGCTGTCTGGGTGGTGGTGAGATTTCTAAAAAAAAAACCTATAAATATATAGAACTACTATAACAGAAATAACGGCATCCTTGGTCATTTAAGTTGATTTATTTCATTAAATACAATTTTTTTAAATATTTTTTTCTTTGTAATCAGAGTTAAATTATTGTTCTGTTCTGACTGCAAAGTTATGGTCAAAAATGTAAAGTGTTATAAGGAAAAAGTAAAAAAAAAAAATTTACCACAGTCTGTTTCAAATTTATTTAAAAAAACTAATTTTATTTTTTTTTTAAAACCACACACAAATATGCTACAAAATAATCCACAAATTTATAATAAAGTTTCAAATGTACAAGAAAAGTCAATTTTACAAGAGGAAATTACAAATTTGAGGAAAATGGTTGCAAATTTAGATAAATTTAAAGAGAAAAGTAAAAATCTATAAGAAAATTGTTATAAATTTTGGAAAAAAACCTCAGACCTTCAAGACTGAAGTCATTACTCAAGTTTTTAAGTGGGTGCTCTTTGTACCCTTAACTCAACTAGAAATTTTTGGTTGTCTACTTTTAATTATTAATTTTAACGCACTGCTTTTACATGAGTAGAATTTCTGGTTACTATACCCACCTGATCATATAATTTAAGTATGCATGAGTACATTACTATTATGAATGGTTTTTTCCCCTTCCCTACTCTCTCAATGGAAAAAAGAAACACTAGAATAAAAATGCAAAAAAAAAAACAAACAGTTTTGTCATTTATGTAAACCATGACAAAAAAAATCCTGCAAGACAAAACATGACACAATATTTTTTAATCTGTCTGTATACCACCATAGACAGAGAGAGAACTTGAATTAGACAGAGCTCAGAAAGGGCAAGATGAGACAGAAGAGAGGGGCCAAGGAGGGGAAAGTGTTCAGGCAGAAGGTCCAGGAAAGGTGAGAGTAGAGGGAGGAGAGAAGGATAACACCACTAAAAAGTCTAAACATAGGACGTCTGGGTGGGACCCCAACTGGCCGAATATTCCAGTATTCAAGCCTTGGTTGTACAATACTTCAAATGGTAAGTTCCATATGTAAAGTTACTGTGCAAAATTTTAAAAAAAAGAAAGAAATTGTATAAAATGAACATATTCCAGTAACAATCGTGTCATATGTTTACTGCCACCCCCACTCCCACCCCGGAAAAATGTGTTGCCACCATGCCAAGGTCTTTCAGCCAGAGGAAACACTGGTGTCAAAATTGCATGAAAAAATTATGACAGAAGCATGAAAAAAAACTGCAAGTTTACTTGTATAAAGTGACACTTTTATGTAAAAAAGTCACAACAGCTATTTTCACAAAATTATTATTATTATTTATCCTCTGGAGAGGCAACTCAAACACAGATGGCAAATGGGGCATTGCCTGGGCAACAATAGCCCATACCTTGCACCATGTACATCCCTGTCTATCAGCATTTTTTCATCCATCCATCCATCCATCCATCCATCCATCCATCCATCTTCTACCGCTTTTCCGGAGGTCCGGGTCACGGAGGCAGCAGTTCAAGCAGAGAAGCCCAGACTTCCCTCTCCCCAGCCACCTGCTCCAGCTCTTCAGAGAGGATACCAAGGCGTTCCCAGACCAGCTGGGAGACATAGTCTCTCCACCGAGTCCTGGGTCTACCCCAGGGTCTCCTCCCAGTGGGACGTGCCTGAAACACCTCAAGTGGGAGGCGTCCAGGAGGCATCCTAATCAGATGCCCATACCACCTCAACTGACTCCTTTCAATGTGGAGGAACAGTGGTTCTACTCTGAGCCTCTCCCGGATGACTGAGCTCCTCACCCTATCTCTGAGGGTGAGTCCAGCAATCCTACGGAGAAAGCTCATTTCAGCCGCCTGTATCCGCGATCTTGTTCTTTCGGTCATTACCCAAAGCTCGTGACCATAGGTGAGAGTAGGAACGTAGATTGACGGGTAAATCGACAGCTTTGCCTTAGAACTAAGCTCCCTCTTCACCACAACAGACCAGTACAACGTCTGCATCACTGCAGATGCTGCTCCAATCCGTCTGTCAATCTCTTGCTCCATTTTCCCCTCACTCGTGAATAAGACCCCAAGATACTTAAACTCCTCCACTTGGGGCAGGAGCCTGTCCCCAACCAATCCACCTTTTTCTGGCTGAGGACCATGGACTCGGACTTGGAGGTGCTGATTCTCATCCCAGCCACTTCACACTCAGCGGCAAACCGTCCCAGCAAGAGCTGTAGGTCATTACTGGATGAAGCCAACAGGACAACATAATCTGCAAACAACAGAGATGAGATCCTGTGCTCACCAAGCATGACACCCTCCATTCCCTGGCTGCACCTAGAAATCCTGTCCATAAAAATTATGAACAGGATCGGTGACAAAGGGCAGCCCTGGCGGAGTCCAACTCTCACTGGGAATGAGTCCGACCGAGTGTTGGCAATACGAACCAAACTCTCACAACGGTCGTACAGAGACCGAATAGCTCGTTACAACAAGCCCGACGCCCCATACTCCTGAAGCACCCCCCACAAAAAACCATGAGGGACGCGGTCAAATGCCTTCTCCAAGTAAGGAGGGCAAGCTCCCACGAACCCTCGAGAATTCTCGAAAGGGTAAAGAGCTGGTCCGATGTGCCACGGCCAGGACGAAAACCACATTGCTCCTCCTGAATCCGAGGTTCGACCAACGGCCGGACTCTCCTCTACAGTACCTTGGCATAGACCTTCCCAGGGAGGCTGAGGAGTGTGATCCCTCTAAAGTTGGAGCACACCCTCCGGTCCCCTTTTTTGAAGCGAGGAACCACCACCCTGGTTTGCCATGCCAAAGGCACTGCCCCTGACCTCCACGCAATGTTGCAGAGGCGTGTCAACCATGACAGCCCAACAACATCCAGGGCCTTGAGGTACTCAGGGCGAATCTTGTCCACCCCCGGGGCCCGGCCACCAAGGAGATTTTTAACCACCTTGGCGACCTCAGCCCCTGTGATATTTGAGTCATCCCCCTCGTCCCCAAACCCTGCTTCCTCTGTGGAAGGCGTATCAGTGGGATTCCAAGCTTTCTATAAGCATTTTTTGCGGCTGATAAATAGAAATTTGAAAAAGTACAGGGAAGTGTACTCATTTTGCTGTATTTGCAAAAGAAACAAGTTTATTTTTATCTTTAAGATGTAGTTTATAATTTGAGGTACTTTTTCCCATAGCCTTCAAATCTAAAGCTTTCTTGTTAATTTTCTATTTCTATACATCTTGCAGTTATTCCTTAAAATTGTAAAATATTTTATTTCTTATACTTCAGGTCAAAGTTCTATTTGTTGTGACAATAAACTATGTTTATTTTTAAACCGCATTGAATTTTATCTGAGAGCTCATAAATAACTACACATAACAAAATGTTAGGGAAATCTGCTTATGTTGTGTGTCTGGAAGTGGGGGGAAAATCTGCCAATATAACAGTATATCAGATTTTTAAAGCAAATATCAGTATCAGCATTGGTCTCAAAAGTCCTTTATCAGTCAGGCTCTAATCACTTTTGCTAGTGTAAATATTGGGGGGGGGGGGGGTCACCGGAGGCCCCACAATGTGATATTATCATTTGGGGCAGTGTTAAGCCGCTTTTCCACTAGCCCAGCTCGCCTCGCCTCGTTTTGTTTCGCTACTACTCGGTTCAGCCTCGGTTGAGTCTCCATAGCAGCCGGGTAAAGCAGGGTTAAGCTGTGGTGGGCGGGATTTTTTTTACAGCAAGGCGGCGCCACACTCCCGTGACGTAAAACACGCAACCCAAGCCAAACATAACATGGCGGATGTACAAGGCGACTCCTCGGTCTGTGGCTTTTTTCACCGTAAATGCCAAAAAGGACTGCCAGACAAGGGTACAGGCAGCGAGACAAAACACTCTGGAATAATTCTGCAGCTTCTGGGAGAGCCAAAGACGTGAGGATACAAACTAGGTCATACATGACGGTAAGCTAATGGTTGCTAATGCTAGTTTGCTATAAGTACGTCGTACTACACTGTAATGTCTGCAAGTTATCACTGTTAGGTACTAAAATATGTACGCTGTGTGTGTTTCAGATGGCTCTGTTGTGGGAAAATGACCGCTTCAAACGGTCGGTCTGGCGTTCAGCACAGCCTGTCACTGATGTCAACACAGCTTCACAAATGATCAGTGGTTGAGCTTAAGAATGTCTGTAGAAACGTTTATTTCCTGTGCAACAAATTGCTCTGATCTGCGTGAAAATCATGGAGAGACTGTTGAGACATCATGGATGTACCTGCTGCTGCAGCACTGAGTCTGAGGTGGTGTCATAGCAAAAAATGATCAGCTGACACAACTTGATCACCAGGTTAATAACTATATTAGCCACAAAATCCATCCATCCATCCATCCATCTTCTACCGCTTTTCTGGAGGTCCGGGTCGCGGAGGCAGCAGTTCAAGCAGAGAAGCCCAGACTTCCCTCTCCACAGCCACCTGCTCCAGCTCTTCAGAGGGGATACCAAGGCGTTCCCAGACCAGCTGGGAGACATAGTCTCTCCACCGAGTCCTGGGTCTGCCCCGGGGTCTCCTCCCAGTGGGACGTGCCTGAAACACCTCAAGTGGGAGGCGTCCAGGAGGCATCCTAATCAGATGCCCATACCACCTCAACTGACTCCTTTCAATGTGGAGGAGCAGCGGTTCTACTCTGAGCCTCTCCCGGATGACTGAGCTCCTCACCCTATCTCTGAGGGTGAGTCCAGCAATCCTACGGAGAAAGCTCATTTCAGCCGCTTGTATCCGCGATCTCGTTCTTTCGGTCATTACCCAAAGCTCGTGACCATAGGTGAGAGTAGGAACGTAGATTGACTGGTAAATCGACAGCTTTGCCTTAGAACTAAGCTCCCTCTTCACCACAACAGACTGGTACAACGTCCGCATCACTGCAGATGCTGCTCCAATCCGTCTGTCGATTTCTCGCTCCATTTTCCCCTCACTCGTGAACAAGACCCCAAGATACTTAAACTCCTCCACTTGGGACAGGAGCCTGTCCCCAACCCGGAGAGGACAATCCACCTTTTTCCGGCTGAGGACCATGGACTCGGACTTGGAGGTGCTGATTCTCATCCCAGCCACTTCACACTCAGCGGCAAACCGTCCCAGCAAGAGCTGTAGGCCATTGCTGAATGAAGCCAACAGGACAACATCATCTGCAAACAACAGAGATGAGATCCTGTGCTCACCAAGCATGACACCCTCCATTCCCTGGCTGCGCCTAGAAATCCTGTCCATAAAAATTATGAACAGGATCGGTGACAAAGGGCAGCCCTGGCGGAGTCCAACTCTCACTGGGAATGACTCCAACCGAGTGTTGGCAATACGAACCAAACTCTCACAACGGTCGTACAGAGACCGAATAGCTCGTAACAACAAGCCTGATACCCCATACTCCCGAAGCACCCCCCACAAAAATCCACGAGGGACGCGGTCAAATGCCTTCTCCAAGTCCACAAAATACATGTAAACTGTTTGGGAAACTCCCACGAACCCTCAAGAATTCTCGAGAGGGTAAAGAGCTGGTCCGATGTGCCACGGCCAGGACGAAAACCACATTGCTCCTCCTGAATCCGAGGTTCCGGATCCGAGGCGTGTCAACCATGACAACCCAACAACATCCAGGGCCTTGAGGTACTCAGGGCGAATCTCGTCCACCCCCGGGGCCCGGCCACCAATTAGATTTTTAACCACCTTGGCGACCTCAGCCCCTGTGATAGGCGAGTCATCCCCCTCGTCCCCAAACCCTGCTTCCTCTGTGGAAGGCGTATCAGTGGGATTGAGGAGATCCTCGAAATATTCCTTCCACCGCCCGACGATATCCCCAGTTGAAGTCAACAGTGTCCCATCCGCACCATACACAGTGTGGACGGGGAGCTGCTTTCCCCTCCTGAGCCGCCGAACAGTTTGCCAGAATCTCTTTGATCTCTTAGCCACAAAATATATATTCAAAAAGTAACCAGTACTGAGTTAGGTATAAGATAAGATAAGATAAGATAAGATAAGATAAGATAAGCCTTTATTAGTCCCACAACGGGGAAATTCCAGGATTGCAACAGCACAGGGATAGCAACACTCAGAGCAACAATCAGAAGGCAAGAAAAAAAAAACAAGCAAGCAAGAGCAGCTAATATACATATGTACATATTACTATAAAATATATATATACACACACACAGACACACAGTGCAGAGCATTGTAGCTGGATGGAATAAATATATGAATATATAAACACACAGTGCAGAGCATTGTAGCTAGATGGAATAAATATGTAAATATATAAACACCCACAGTACGGAGCATTGTAGCTAGATGGAATAAATATATAGATATATAAACACACAGTGCGGAGCATTGTAGCTAGATGGAATAAATATATAGATATATAAATATGAACACACCCAGTGCTGAGCATTGTAGCTAGATGGAATAAATATGTAAATATATAAACACACACAGTGCACAGCATTGTTGCTAGATGGGATGAAACAGCATAACCCTCTACTTAGTTATCCTACATGGTATGATTATGTGCCCATACATATTCTGACCCTCCATAGCGACCGGTATTTTCCTAGTTGTATGCCGGAGGGGACCATTGTGTAAGTCTATTGCATCTTTTGCATTTAAGAAACTATTAGTTTGTTACGTCTTTTTGCTATCTCTGCGAGCAGCCCTGCTTAGGTTGTACAGTCTGACAGCCGTTGGTAGGAAGGACCTACGAAACCTCTCGGTTGTGCACCTGGGATGATGTAGTCTGCTGCTAAATGAGCTCCTCAGTGCATTCAGTATGTCCTGCATAGGGTGGAACTCGGACTCCAGCAGAGATGACAGTTTAGCCACCGTCCTTCTCTCTCCTATCTCCTCCACTGGATCAAGGCGCTGCCCCAGGACAGAGCTAGCTTTCTTAATCAGTTTGTTCAGTCTCTTCCTATCGGCTGCTGTAATGCCACTGCCCCAGCAGACCACTCCAAAAGTGATGGCTGATGCCACCACCGTGTCATAGAATGTCTTCAGCAGCGCCCCTTGTACACCAAAAGACCTGAGTCTCCTCAGCAGGAACAGCCTGCGCTGTCCCTTCTTGTAGAGTGCGTCAGTATTGTGTGACCAGTCTAGTTTATTGTTCAGATGAACACCCAGGTACTTATAGGATGTCACCATCTCGATGTCTGTTCCCTGTATATTTACTGGTGCTGTGAGGGGCTGCCCATGCCTGCGGCAGTCCACCACCAGCTCCTTAGTTTTCCTTGCGTTGATCTGGAGGCAGTTCCGATGGCACCAGTCTACAAAGTCCTGGATAAGCCCTCTGTACTCAGCTTCATCTCCATTGGAGATGAGGCCAATGATCGCAGAGTCATCAGAGAACTTCTGTAGATGGCAGTGTGTTGTGTTGTGTGAGAAGTCCGCAGTATAAAGAGTGAACAGGAAGGGAGCCAGCACCGTTCCCTGGGGGGCCCCCGTGCTACTGATGATCGTGTCGGACACACAGTCCCGGGTTCTCACAAACTGAGGCCGGTTCGTGAGGTAGTCCAGGATCCATGATGACAGGTGCTGGTCCACCCCTGCGCGCAGCAGCTTGTCCTTCAGGATCATCGGTTGGATGGTGTTGAAAGCACTGGAGAAGTCAAAGAACATGATCCTCACCATATTCCCGGGCTTCTCCAGGTGGGACAGAGAACGGTGAAGGAGGAAGATCACCGCATCCTCCACCCCAATGCCATGCTGGTAGGCGAACTGGAGTGGATCCATCGCTGGTTCCACCAGGGGGCGGAGATGAGCAAGGAGCAGTCTCTCCAGGGTCTTCATCAAGTGGGACGCCAAGGCCACCGGTCTGTAGCTGTTCAGGTCTTTGGGGTGGGAAGTTTTTGGTACAGGTACCACACAAGATGTTTTCCACAGCTGTGGTACCCTTCCCAGCTTCAGGCTCAGGTTGAAGATGTACGTCACAATCCCACACAGCTGGTCTGCACTGGACTTGAGGAGCTTTGCGCTGATGCCGTCCGGTCCCGACGCCTTCCTCGCCTTGATCTTCCTCAGCTCCGTCCTCACCTGGGTCCTGGTCAGGGTCAGGATGGGGGGCTGTGTGTTGGGGGTGGGGGGGTGTTGGTGGAGTGGGGAGTGGGCAGCAGGACTTGATTTCTTTAGAGGCAGCAGTGGTTGTTGTGCAGTCAGGGGGGAGGGCGGTTGGTCAAACCTATTGAAAAACAGATTCAGGTTGTTCGCCCACTCCCTGCCCCCCGTGGCCTGGGGGGAGGTATTCTGGAGCCCAGAGATGGTTTTGAGGTTTCTCCAGACCCCGCTGATGTCGCTCTGTTGCAACTTGTCCTCCATCTTCTTCCTGAAGCTGTCCTTGCCTTCTCTGATCTTTCTCCTCAGCTCCCTCTGTACGGACTTCAGCATCTCCCTATTCCCCGACCTGAAGATCCTCTTCTTCTCTCTCAGAAGTGTTTTAATCTCAGGGTTGATCCAGGGTTTGTTGTTTGAGCAACACCGTATGGTCTTGGTGGGAACGGATTTGTCCACACAGAAGCTGAGGTAGCCCGTGAAGGTGTGAATGAGGCCATCGATGTCCTCACCATGTGGATCGCAGAGCTGCTTCCAGGCGGTGGCTTCAAAACAGCCTTTTAGAGTGTCCATTGTCTCCTCAGACCATAACTCCACTGTGCGCATGGCCGGACGTTGTCTGTGCACTAGGGGTTTGTACACCGGCCGGAGATGAACCAAGTTGTGATCCGATCTCCCGAGTGGGGGGAGTTGTAATGAGGTGTACGCCTCCTTAGTGTTTGCGTAGAATAAGTCCAGTGTTTTATTGTCTCTAGTGTGGCATGTGACATACTGGGTGAACGTGGGTAGAATGGGAGACAGTGAAACATGGTTGAAATCGCCTGAGATGAGGAGAAGAGCATCTGGGTGTTCTGTCTGCAGCCTGCTGGTTACTGAATGGATGACGTCACGCGCTGTCCCAGCGTTCGCCGTCGGATTTGCATAAACAACAATGCAGATCACGTGTGACTGTTCTCTCGGGAGATATGTAGGCCTCATGCTAACAGCTAGCAACTCAATGTCTTTGCTGCAGTGTCGTTGTTTAACAGTGATATGTCCCGGTCTGCACCAGTTGTTGTTAACATACATTATCACTCCACCGCCCCTAGCTTTGCCACTGTCTGGTGTTCGGTCAGCCCGTATCATGTGGAAACCCTCCAGCTCAATGTTAGCATCTGCTGCTAGTTCAGTTAGCCACGTCTCAGTAAACAAAAGGAGAGAGCACTCGCGATATGTGCTATCATAACGGCAGATAGCCGCTAGCTCATCTGCCTTTCCCAGTATAGAGCGTACATTTCCCATGACAACAGATGGAAGGGAGGGTCTGTACCTTATATTTTTTGTCCTCCGCCTTACTCCAGCCCGGCAGCCGCGGCGTTTTCGCCTCAGTTCTCTCGGTATGTCGAGTTTTTCCAATGGGACCGGGTGGCGGTTGAATGCTAGCAGCTCTTCCCTGCTGTATCGTATCCTGCTATAAACAGTGGCTCCGTCCACCGGCTCAGGAGACATTTGGGACGATCTGTGTGTCCGTGATATAAATGGAGTGAAAAAAAAAAGGACGGATCAAAAAGAGAGAGGAAGGGAAAAAGACTTGGAATCGAGCCGCTGTTGCAAAAGGCAGCCGACTCGTGTGGCGCCGGGAGAGAAAAAAAAAAAAAAGATATATTTGACAGTTATGATGCATTTTAGGCTAAAACAAGCTTGATCTAGGATTAAAAGCAATTAAAATAATGCAGTCACAAGGTTACATGGAAAATGCTTGATTTACTAGATACATGTACTGTAGAAATATATATTCTCTGCATCAACAATGTACTATACATGCATTCATGTAGTATTGCACTGGGAATTGCACTGACAATAAACCTCTGAAGTTTTTGCAGATGTCTTTTTTTTATATGTGAAGGTTACCACCATGTGACATAAATTTAATACTGACAGATTGGAAAAGCTGTCTAAGAACAATCCAGCAGTTTGAGAAATCACTTTTGGTTTGGTGTAAGTCTGTCAACAGGATTATGAACCATAAAACAGTTTGTGTTAAAATGTTAAATCCCATTAAACTCTAACCCACAGGTGTCCAATGATGTGTCATGGAGGGCCAAGACCCTGCAGGTTCTCTCTTCTACCCAGTCTCTTCAGCAGGTGTTTTCACTGATCTGCAGTCAGTGGAAGAAGTTCAGTGGAATCTGCTGTTGAAGACACTGGTTGGAAGTAAAGCCTGCAGGGTCTTGGCCCTCCATGGCACATGATTGGACACCCCTGCCCAAACCCATTATGATGAATAGTAGATGCTAATATGACCCAGAATTCCTCCATATACTGGTACTATCACTAAAGTATACAGGGTCTTCTGCGGTGGCACATCCAACAATACAGTCTTCAGTTAATAAAATAATTGTTTTGGTTACTTTTCTTAAAAATGAGCCATTATTTTCAAGGTCACCCATTAACGGTTTGTACTATTGACTCTTTTCCCACCAGTGTATTAACAGACAAAAATAGAAATCATGATGCAAACACATAAGTCACTAAATTGTTTATTACAATCAGCAGCAAATTCCAGATTATTCAGAATGTGCAAAATTCAAACTGTAAGACTGGGTCACTCAGCAGCGGGGATGTGCAGCTCACACTGGTCCCAGATCAGCAGATCTTAGGCCTGCATCTCTGTAAGTAGTGACGCAAGGTCCAGTTTGGGGTGGATCGTTTACCTTTTGCCTAGACAAAAGACAGAAATAGGTGGTGGTTAAATAAAGGAAGTTTAAAACATATTTGGGAAATACACTTGTTGCTAAAAGCCAGTGGTGGAATGTGAATGAATGAATGAATGAATCTATTTTGGATAGATTAAAAGTAAATAGAATAATATAACAAAGGGGAAAAAAATCTAATAAGGTCGAATTAAACTATAACTCCTCTGATTATACAGTTCAACACAGGTTATCTGAAATGGGTGATGGCTGAAGCTGCAGCTTATATTGCCCACCCATATTCCATCCAAGAATTCAAAAGAAAAACAAAACAGGAGCGATTACAATTTCAATGTGAATATAAAGTACTTTGTTGTTGTATTTAACCACAATTTTCATGTAGCTGCACTGATGTAAAGTCGCTTTTACAAGGGCTGCGTTACATTTAAAATCATCTGTTTTTACTGTGGCCTCAGCAATCAGAATGAATTAATACATTCACTTGAATGGAATCTAGTACTTTAACTGAAGGTGTGCATCACCGAGTATGGAGTCGCTCAGTCAAAATATGGAGTTTTTATCAATAAAAGTTTGTCTTGTCTGTAAAAGTGTCTCTTCTTGCCCTGGCTTCAAGTGTGGGCGGTGTTTTGTACTTTTATTGCTAAAATATAAAAGGATGCACAACAATGGGTCTCAAATATTTGTAATGTATCCTGTTACTGCATGAGTTTATTGATGATAGACTATAAACTACACATATAAACTAAATTATATTGATGACTGAACAACTGCCATTCCCCAAAAGATACAGTTGTGAACATAACTCACAAAGGATCACACAAGTGATCTGACAAAAAAATAAATACATTAACAAGCGGTTTATTTTACAGTTGATGTGCCATTCTTTTTCAATTATTCTGTAATTAATATTCACACAATCAAACTAGAAAAGCACTCGGACAGCGCAGACCTCCGCCAAGCGCCACAGTTCCCCCCATACAGTGTTTGTGTGTACATTTTCAGATTCGTTGACCATGAAAACACATGACTAGCAACTGGATTCACAATGATAGGATTAGTGGTTCAGTAGTTATTGATGAAATGGCATTTTCCGTAATGGCGGTTTAGCGCCACAGTTCCCCCCATACAGTGTTTGTGTGTACGTTTTCAGATTCCTTGAAGATGAAAACATATGACTAGCAATTGGATTCACAATGATAGGATTAGTGGTTCAGTAGTTATTGACGAAAATGGCATTTTCCGTAATGGCGGTTTAGTGCCACAGTTCCCCCCATACAGTGTTTGTGTGTATGTTTTCAGATTCCTTGACCATGAAAACATATGACTAGCAATTGGATTCACAATGATAGGATTAGTGGTTCAGTAGTTATTGACGAAAATGGCATTTTCCGTAATGGCGGTTTAGCGCCACAGTTCCCCCCATACAGTGTTTGTGTGTACGTTTTCAGACTCCTTGACCATGAAAACATATGACTAGCAATTGGATTCACAATGATAGGATTAGTGGTTCAGTAGTTATTGACGAAAATGGCATTTTCCGTAATGGCGGTTTAGCACCACAGTTCCCCCTATACAGTGTTTGTGTGTACGTTTTCAGATTCCTTGACCATGAAAACATATGACTAGCAATTGGATTCACAATGATAGGATTAGTGGTTCAGTAGTTATTGACGAAAATGGCATTTTCCGTAATGGCAGTTTTCTTCTGGACAGTGATCCTTATCACCACCAAAATCTAATCATCTGTAGGATACCCCATTTCTGACAATCTGTGAAAATTTCATGAAAATCCGTCCATAACTTTTTGAGTTATCTTGCTAACAAACAAACAGACAGACAGACAGACAGACAGACAAACCAACGCCGATGAAAACATAACCTCCTTGGCGGAGGTAATAAATCTCAGTTCAGTCCCTTTTATATTAAGTGGAAATTATGCTACTTTGGTTTTGACACTTTACCTAAAAAAGCAAAGGATTTCAGTACTTTCCACAGTGGCGAGGTCCGTTGAGGGGCGGCTGCTTTCCTCTTGCCTAGACGAACGACAGAAATGGATGGTGGTTAGGTTCAAGAAAGTTCAACACATATACAGGCACATCTCAAAAATTAGAATATCATGAAAAAGTTCAATATTTTTGTCACTCATTTCATAAAGTGAAACCCATATATAGATTCATTACACGGACAGTGATATATTGAAAGTGTTTATTTTAATATTGATGATTATGGCTACAGCCCATATTAACCAACACCTCAGTGGCCAACATTTATATTTAAAAACTATTTTTTAAAGTTAATTTATGTAATATTCTAATTTTTTGCCAAATTGAAGTTGGTGTTTTCAGGGGCTGTAAGCCATAATCATCCAAATTAATATAAATAAACGCTTGAAATATATCACTGCGTAAGGAATCTATATAATATATGGATTTCTCTTTCTGAAATGAGTGTCAAAAAATATTGAATTTTTTCATGACATTCTAATTTTTGGAGATGTGCCTGTATTAGGGAAATACACTTGTGAAAGTCAGTGGTGGGATGTGACAAAAATGCTTCGTTTCCCTGACAAGCACCGCAGGATCCACTCTGTACATCTACAAGTACATTATTAATCCAGGGATTTACGGTGGAACAGCACAATACTGTTCCAGCACCTTTTATGGAAAATCCACAGAATAGGTGTGTGGGTCTATTCTGACGCTTTAGAAAATTATATGAATGACTTTATAAATCACTGGTTTGAAAAAGCACTTTTATATTGTTGAGATTTCGGCTCCTGGGCTCAACTTCACCTGCATCCACAATACAAACACTGAGGGAGGTTAAACCCTGGCATGTGGAAACACATTCTAGCATTAAATTGCACATAATTTAATGCACAGCACCAAAGTGCAGCACATACACAAACCAGGATTTTAACCAGGATTAACATATTTCATCGTTTTGCTCTCACAAGCGAATACTTAGGAGAAAACAAGTGCGAATCAGCAGTTGGTACTAGCTAGCTACTAGCTAAAACTCTTTAGCCAGCACAGGACGGCGCTGTATGGCTCAAAAAAAGAGAGCTTACCACCAACAGGATAAATAAGCGAATAGATGCACATTATTACAAATCACTCACCATCGACGGTTCTCTCACGTTTGTCTTCAGCTTGTCCGTAGTCCGGTTCTATGCTGGGCTGCATCTGTATCAGTGCGGGTCGCTCCTCACTGTGGATCTGCCACTAAGCAGAGAAAATCCCGCACCACTTCGTTAGACCACGGTGTAGATTTCCGCAAAACCTACAACGCTGTCTGTATTAATATCGTATTTACTCCATGACCGAGTTGGTCCGTGAAATATTGCAAATGGTGGTCGTATAGATTCCACTGAAGACGGACGCTTTCGTGACGTTACGCCCTGACCAATCAGTGGCTCGCAGTCTGTTGACGTCACATCTCGGCTCGCTTCAGCACGGTTGTACCCTGCCCTCGAACAGGCATGAAAATAGCACCTGTTAAACCGTGCCGGGTACAGTGGAAAGGGCTAGAAAGCGAGTCGAGTAGAAGTGAGTAAGGCCAAAGCGATACTAATGGAAAAGGGCCATTAGTCTAATGGTTAGGGATGTGGACTTATGACTGAAGGGTCGCTGGTTCAATCCCTGGTCCAGCAGGGTCAGATGTGGGTAGGACAGATGACAAAGCAGTGTTTGCCCTACCCTCATTAACCCTACTGTGGCGCCCTTGAGCAAGGCTCTTAACCTCAACCACTCCAGTGGCCACCAGTTAGTCTGTGGTTGTACTGTGATGTTGGGTTTGACATGCCCTTTATTGTGAAGTGCAGTATAGGAGCGGCCACTTCCTCTTCCGCCACTGCACCGCCCTATAAATACCAGCAGACATCTATTATCCGGCCTCTTTGCCGATGCCCCTGCCTGGCGGCTGTGTGGTGTGTCCAACATCAACAAAGCTGAGTTCGACTGTTCACCCTGCCTCCTCATTTCATCAAGGTATTTACAGATATAACATGTACTGCTCCACTTCCAGGTGTGAATGTGATCAGGGCATCCTTGACAAAGAGAGGATGCCTCTCAATGGACTTCCCTTAAATAAATAAGGGTTAAAAAAAAAATCATGATACTTGGCCCACAATGCAATATCATCACGATCTTGAGATATGCTGAATATCGCAAAATCACATATTCCAATTTCCCCTTCAAATCTTTGTCTTGTTCAACTCCTGAGCAGATCTCAGGACTCAGGAGTCTTTCCTTTGCTGTGCTGACCTAACCAGACAGTGAGCATTTACCACCATCTATTGGATTGAAAAGTCCATTGTTTTTATTACTCTTGTGCCTCAATGAGTAACTTTGTATTTCTTAATCTTTTTAATAAAGCAGGGCTGCTCACAGAGATAGCAAAAAGACGTAACAACCTAATAGTATTGAATGCAAAAGACGCAATAGACTTACACAATGGTCCCCTCCGGTATACAACTAGGAAAATATGGTAGCTAGGGAGGGTGACAATATGTATGGGTACATAATCATACCATGTAGGATAACTAAGTAGACGGTTATGCTGTTTCATTCCATCTAGCTACAATGCTCCTCACTGTGTGTGTTTATATATTTATATATTTATTCCATCTAGCGACAATACTCCACACTGTGTGTTTATATATTTACATATTTATTCCATCTAGCTACAATGCTCCGCACTGTGTGTGTTTATATATTTACATATTTATTCCATCTAGCTACAATGCTCCGCACTGTGTGTGTTTATATATTTACATATTTACATTATATTACATTATATACATATTTATTCCACCTAGCTACAATGCTCCGCACTGTGTGTTTATATATTCATATATTTATTCCATCTAGCTACAACACTCCACACTGTGTGTGTGTTTATATATTCACATATTTATTCCATCTAACTACAATGCTCCGCACTGTGTGTGTTTATATATTCAAATATTTATTCCATCTAGCTACAATGTTCCGCACTGTGTGTTTATATATTTATATATTTATTCCATCTAGCTACAATGCTCCGCACTGTGTGTCTGTATATTTATGTTTATATGTACATATGTATACTCGCTGCTCTTGTTTGTTGCTCTGAGTGTTGCTCTCCCTGTGCTGTTGCAATCCTGGAATTTCCCCATTGTGGGACTAATAAAGGCTTATTTTATCTTATCTTAAAGTATCACAATATCTGTGTCTCTGAAGTGATAAAGTATCACCACCACAAAGTACTGCAATATTATGCAATATCAATTTTTCCCCATCCCTAGTAAATATAGGGTGAACATAGCTAATGCTAATGAACCATGTGCTCATGTCACTTTTGCCAGTAAACAATGAGATGTTAATGTCTGTTTAAAGTTTAGGTGCACAGACTAAAAAGCACTGGCTGGTTTTGGTAAAAATGTTTTGAGTGGTTAATGGGACCTTCAATCTAGACTAGAGCCTTCATAAATCTGCCACACAATGTTCATAAATTTCTGGCCAGATCTAGGCTGGTGTCTTTTAAGAGTGGGAAACAGCAGAGGCCCCCACTATATGAAATTATCCCGATACTTGGGCCACAATGCGATATTTTCACAATCTTGCAAAATGTTGAATATTGCAGTATCATATATTATGATTTCACATCCCGATCTTTGTCCTGTCCAAGTCCCAGCTAGATCTCATTTTATGAATCACTCCTTTGCTGTGTTGACTTAACAAGACAGTGAATATTTAGTGCCACCTAGTGGATTGAAAACACATTTTGTTTTTGTAACTCTGATCCTCAATTAGCTGAGTTTACATTTGCAACATTTATTAAAACTTTTATTATAACTAGTGCATTGCCCGTAGAATTCAAGTATTCCTGCCTGAAACAGGTATCCCAATTAGACTTTGGAAGCCCAAATGTAGGCTGTGTTTGAAAATGGAATCCATATTGGACTTCTGGTCTGGTGAAGAAGATGGTGGCCGCTCGCAACTACGGTAGCAACCTTCCCCAACTTGATTCCTCCAACCTCTGCAAGGTTAACGACTCGAGAGGAGTGATTTTGCTTTTTAACGCTGTAATGAGCCACCACGGCAAGAACTTGAAAGACAAAAAACCCAGCGGAGGGAAAAATAAAGAGGTAACATCGAGCTTCTTTCAACAGTGTAAGCCCAGAGAAGCTAATGCTAAGACTAACATTAGTGATGAGTCCGGATCAGAAGAGGAGAGCAATGTAAGCACTGCAATTTTACTGGAGCTCAAAACGTTTAGGCGGGAGAATAATGAGAAGCTGGCAGTTATAACATCAACTACGACCTATTTGGAGCAGTCTATGGAGAAACTGGGAAAGCGTGTCACCCAAGCAGAGAGTAGAATTAGTAAAGTGGAGGAAGGATCCGCCTGTGCTGCCTGCCTGGTAAGCTACCTATTGCAACACAAGAAACAGTTAGAGGAACGATGTGAAGAGCTGGAAAACTATACAAGAAGGAACAACCTACGAGTGTCTGGTATTGCTGAAGGTCTAGAGTCTGGGAATGTGGTGCAGTGCCCTGAATCATTCCTGAGGGAGATATTACTTATACCGGCGGACACTCCACTTCACATCAAGCGTGCCCACAGGTCACTATAGCAGAGGTCTCCCAATGAAAATGCTCCCCCGAGATCACTGGTTGTGAGATTTGTAAACCATCAACATAAGCAACAGATCCTAACCAAAGCCTGAAGCATGAAGAATCTACAGTACAAGGAGAAAAGAATTTACATGGAACACAACTTCTCCACGACTCTACATAGGAAACAACGTGAATACGCCGATATAAAGCGACAACTACAAAAGAAAAATATCCGCTTCCAAACACCATATCCAGCTAAACTGAGGGTGCATCTGGCAGAGGGCATAAAGACATATAACTCACCGTGGGAGTCGGCAGACAGGCTGATGTCCCTGGGAATCAAAACATCCATTTCAGAGGAAGAAAAACTGAATAAGGAGCTAAACCGAATTGGCTGGCAAGTAACCAGTCCAATGGGCCAAAATAGATGGTAAAGGATGACATGCAATCTCATCAGGGATAAGGAGGCCATGCAGGAGGACATAACACTGGTCAACACCAAATTTATTGTCTAAGTTTTTTAGCTGATTTAGGACAATTTTGATGTGCTGAATCCAAAAATTACATTGGTTTTGCTCAATCAGGTCAACTTTTTGAACTATGGCCACATGTTTTTTACATTTTTGTTTACATGTACGGGTATTTTCGCTTTATATGATGCAAAATTCTTAATTATTTCTTGAAATTCTCTGAATTTTGAACAATGATGATGTAACATTCAATTTACATGTACTTACCATTATCAGTGTCTACTATTCAATTTACAGTATAACTGTACAACTGCAATACAACTGCTTACAACTTAGCATAAAAACCTGACCTGATCGAGAGAAACGGATGTCGTTTTCGGATTCAGCAGTGCAAAATTATTTTTGTTATGTTGTGTAATGGACATAAACTGAAATGGGGTGAGTGAGATCAAAATGACACCCCGGAATTAAAAACTACAACTGGATTCTGCTTGTGGTGTTTAAGTTGAGACTTTGATCATGAAAAAAGGAGGACTTGGGCTGAGGGGGAGGGAGGGTTGATGAACACACAGAGTTATATTTCAGAATTGCCAGCAACACTGGTGAGGACCCTTGGCCTGAAGCTAAGGTTTTCCCTCAGAGTTAGGACTGCACTGGTGATATCAAGGTCAATATTTAGACCTGTTGGATGAAGTCTTCAAAACTAAGGTTAAAATGTTTTTGGTTTCTTGTTTGTTCGTGCATTGTTCCTTTGTTTGCACATTCTGGTTCTTGGTTAAGAGGGGACAATGTCCTAAAACTTTAAATGATAAGACTCGGACACAAGGATTGAAAGAAGAGAAATGCAAAATATGTTGAGTATAAAAACAACTTCCTTTAATGTAAATGGGGTGAATAATCTGATAAAGAGGAGCAGGATATTGTCTCTGCTTAAAAAAGAGAAAACTAACATCGCCTTTCTGCAGGAAACCCATTGGAATGAAATTGAACATAGGAAACTAGGAAAATCGGGGTTTAAACATGTTTTTTCTTCCTCCCATAAATCCAGCAATAAAAGGGGATAGCTATTTTAATAAGGAATATTTCTTATGAACACCTAGAAGAAATAAGGGACAGAGCAGGGAGGTATATAATGATAAAGGGAAAACTGGAAAACACTTTGGTCACAATGCTAAATGTATATGCTCCTCCGAACAGTGAATGGGAGTTTTATAGAAAAATATCTGAAATTATGACCACAGAGACTGAAGGTATCCTAATATGCCATGGGGATCTCAATATTAGACTAAATGACAAACTAGACTCATCAAAACCTACTCTCAGACAAATGAAAACAAGTAAAAAAACAAGAAACCATATGCAGGAAATGGGAATATTAGATGTGTGGAGGGAAATGAACTCTACAGTCCGTGATTACACCCACTTCTCTCACCCTAACTCTGTATATACTTGGATAGACTACTTCCTAATGAACAGCACAGATCTACACAGGGTCACTGGTAGTGATATAGGGAATATTGATATATCAGACCGTAGCCCAGTTTTCCTTACAATTAAACTGAATACAAGAAACAGGCAAAAAATATGGAGACTTAACTCAAGCATACTTAATAGCCCACGGATTAAAAAAGAACAAGAGAAGGAGATACAAACATATTTAGAGTTTAATAACACAAAAGAGGTGGAGCCACTTGTGCTATGGGATGCATTTAAAGCTGTTATGAAAGGTAACATGATTGAAGGCACGTCTTATCTTAAAAAATTAAAACATGAACAATTAGGGAAATTACAGACAAAATTAAAGTTACTTCAAAAGAAACACCAAAAAAATATGGACTCGAATACTGAACGAGAAATTAAAACAATTAAGAAAAAGATTGACGAGATCTATACACAGGAAATACAAAAGAAGCTTATTTTTCTTAAACAGAATTATTGGGAAGCTGGAGGAAAAGCATCTAAATTATTAGCTTATAAAATGAAAAAAAAAACAAAAAAAAAAAAACAAATGGACAGCTGCCTCCACAAAATAAAAAACCCAGAAACAATAGAAACTGAATATACTCAGGAGAGAATTCAACAGTGTTTGGTAAATTTTTACAGTAACATGTACTCTTAAACTCACACAGATAATGATTTGCAGATTGAGAATTTCCTAGACTCACTCCACTTACCAAAGGTTACAGAAGCACAAAACAAGGTCCTTAGAGCAGACGTAACATTTCGCAAAATCAATTTAGCCATTTCAAGAATGCGGTAGCTCCCCTGGTGCGGATGGCTTCACCACTGAGTGGTATAAGGTGTTCAGGGACAAACTAACGCCCATGCTGATAAAAACTTATAACTGGGTGCTCAAAAAATCAGAAATGCCCCCGTCATGGCGAGAGGCAATCATTTCTCTCATTCCTAAGGAAGGCAAAAACAGACAAGAGTGCGACAATCTAACACCTATTAGTGTATTAAATGTGGACTACCATATATTCACATCCATCATGGCAAGGAGACTTGAACAATGTCTAACAGATCTTATTCACCTCGACCAAACTGGTTTTATTAAGCAGAGACAAACCCAAGATAATATTAGGAGAACACTGCATGGGCTTAAAGTGCAGACTCTCAGCTGTAATTTGAAAGTATTCACATTGAAGTTGGAGCAAGGGTTTAGGAATTACAGTTCTTCAATACGTAGCCGCCTCTTTTTCAAGGGACCAAAAGTAATTGGACAATTGACTCAGAAGGCTGCAAAAAAAAAAATAACAAGGCTGCATGGGCTCTTCCCTCTTTAACCTGTCATCAATTAAGCAGTTAAAAGGTCTGGAGTTGATTCCAGGTGTGGTGTTTGCATTTGGAAGCTGTTGCTGTGAACACACAACATGCGGTCAAAGGAGCTCTCAGTGGAGGTGAAACAGACCATCCTGAGGCTGAAAAAAAAGAAGAAATCCATCAGAGAGATAGCAGAAATGTTAGGAGTGGCCAAATCAACAGTTTGGTACATTCTGAGAAA
This sequence comes from Pholidichthys leucotaenia, assembly GCA_020510985.1. Classification (NCBI taxonomy): domain Eukaryota; kingdom Metazoa; phylum Chordata; class Actinopteri; order Cichliformes; family Pholidichthyidae; genus Pholidichthys; species Pholidichthys leucotaenia. The sequence goes on along the minus strand of CM035843.1, from coordinate 246,480,020 downwards.
AAAAGAGTGCACTGGTGAGCTTGGGAACTCAAAAAGGCCTGGATGTCCACGGAAGACAACAGTGGTGGATGATCGCAGAATCCTTTCCATGGTGAAGAACAACCCCTTCACAACATCCACTCAAGTGAAGAACACTCTCCAGGAAGTAGGTGTATCAGTATCTAAGTCTACCATAAAGAGAAGACTTCATGAGAGTAAATACAAAGGATTCACCACAAGGTGCAAACCATGAATCAGCCTCAAAAATAGAAAGGCCAGAATTGACTTTGCCAAAAAACACCTGAAGAAGCCAGCCCAGTTCTGGAACAGCATTCTTTGGACAGATGAGACTAAGACCAACCTGTACCAGAATGATGGGAAGAAGAAAGTTTGGAGAAGAATTGGAACAGCTCATGATCCAAAGCACTACATCTTCTGTAAAACATGGTGGAGGCAGTGATGGCATGGGCATGCATGGCTTCCAATGGCACTGGGTCACTTGTGTTTATTGATGATGTGACAAAAGACAGAAGCAGCCGGATGAATTCTGAAGTGTATAGGGATATCTTTCTGCTCAGATTCAGACAAATGCAGCAAAATTGATTGGATGGCGCTTCACAGTACAGATGGACAATGATCCAAAACATACTGCAAAAGCAACCCAGGAGTTTTTTAAAGCAAAGAAGTGGAATATTCTGCAATGGCCGAGTCAATCACCAGATCTCAACCCAATCGAGCATGCATTTCACTTGTTCAAGACAACACTTAAGGCAGAAAGACCCACAAACAAGCAACAACTGAAGACAGCTGCAGTAAAGGCCTGGCAAAGCATCACAAAGGAGGAAACCCAGCATTTGGTGATGTCCATGGATTCCAGACTTCAGGCAGTCATTGCCTGCAAAGGATTCTCAACAAAATATTGAAAAGTAACATTTTACTTAGGGTTATGTTTATTTGTCCAATTACTTTTGAGCCCCAGAAATGAGGAGCGTTTGTATAAAAATAGCTACAATTCCTACATGTTTAATCATATATTTTTGTTCAGCCCCTTGAATTAAACCTTAAAGTCTGCACTTCACTTCCATTGTAGTTGTTTCATTTCAAATCCAATGTGGTGGCATGCAGAGCCCAAATCATGAGGATTGTGTCACTGTCCAAATATTTCTGGGCCTAACTGTATAACAGAAAATATGGTAGAATTGGCCCTGATTAGTCTGGATGCCTAAAAAGCTTTTGATTCTGTTAATTGGAAATTTTTATATAAGGTCTTGTACAAATTTCGGTTCCATGAGGATTTTATTAAAATAATCAAAACGCTATATAAAGAACCAACAGCTAAACACAAAGTAAACGGGAGTATATCTAAATTGTTTATGCTCCAGTGAGGATGCAGGCAGGAGTGTTTGATTTCTCCACTTCTCTTTGCTATATGTGTTGAGTCACTAAGTCAATGGATTCGCCAGAACCCAGATATAAAGGGTATTCAACTATAGGGGGAGAACAAAAGATAGCCTTATTTGCAGACAACATATTAATATATCTGGAGCAACCCTCCAACTCCTTACCTACACTTATGACCTGTCTGGAAGAATATGGCTCAATCAAAAACACAAATTTTGGCCTTTAATTATGAACCTAGTAGAGATATTATTCAAAACAATTAGTTAAAATGAGATGCAGACTCTATAACAAACTAATAGTAACAAACTAATAGTTTTTTTTTTGTTTTTTTTTTTTTTTTTGAATGCAAAAGATGCAATAGACTTACACAATGGTCCTCTCCGGCATACAACTAGGAACATACCGGTCGCTATGGAGGGTGAGAATATGTATGGGCACATAATCATACCATGTAGGATAACTAAATAGACGGTTATGCTGTTTCATCCCACCTAGCAACAATGCTCTGCACTGTGTGTGTTTATATATTTACATATTTATTCCATCTAGCTACAATGCTCTGCACTGGGTGTGTTTATATTTATATATCTATATATTTATTCCATCTAGCTACAATGCTCCGCACTGTGTTTTTATATATCTACATATTATTCCATCTAGCTACATTGCTCCGCACTGTGTGTGTTTATATACTTGCATATTTATTCCACCTAGCTGCAATGCTCCATACTGTGGGTGTTTATATATTTACATATTTATTCCATCTAGCTACAATGCTCTGCACTGTGTGTTCATATATTCATATATTTATTCCATCCAGCTACAATGCTCTGCACTGTGTGTCTGTGTGTGTGTGTGTGTATATATATATTTTATAGTAATATGTACATATGTATATTAGCTGCTCTTGCTTGCTTGTTTTTTCTTGCCTTCTGATTGTTGCTCTGAGTGTTGCTATCCCTGTGCTGTTGCAATCCTGGAATTTCCCCGTTGTGGGACTAATAAAGGCTTATCTTATCTTATCTTATCTTATAAAATATTTAGGTATTTACCTACCAAAGGACTTGATAAATGTATTCAATATTAACTATGGAAAGTTGAACTCTTAAGCTAAAGGCAGATGTAGGAAGATGGACTGTTATCCCATTCCTTAATCTAAGCCAGAGGGTGGAGTCAGTTAAAATGAACATTCTCCCACGTCTGCTGTATCTCTTCCAGACACTTCCTGTGGAGGTGCCAATTAAACAATTTGGGGAATGGGACAAACTCCTATCTAGTTATATTAGTGCACTGCCCGTAGAACACAAGTATTCTTGTGTGAAAACAGGTATCCTGTCTGAAACAGATATCCCAGTTAGGCTTTAAAGGCCCAAATGTAGGCTGTGTTTGAAAGTGGAATACAAAGAGGTGCAGGCTATATGTCGGCAGTCACGTGTTAGATTTTGACAAATACATATAAAAGGGACTAAATGGCACTAAGATTTATTTGACTGTGTGAATATTAATTACAGAATACCTGATTATTGAAAAAGAATGGGACATCCATTATTAGCCACTGGTTCAGATCCCTTGTTTATTTGTTTGTCAGATCACTTGTGTGATCTTTTATCACTTATATTCATAATAGTGTATCTTGCACTTTGGAGAATGGGAGTTGTTCAGTCACCATTATATTTATTATATTTATTTTAGTTTATTACTAAATATAAACTGATATAAATTATGTAAGCTATAGTGATATAAACTAATTATAATTAGTTTATATCACTGTTCAGTGATGGAGTTAAGTGTAATAGTGAATTTCTTCTGTGTATCATCAATAAACTCATGCAGTACAATAACAGGATATGTTTGCAAATATTTGAGACCCATTGTAGTGCATCAGTTTATATTTTAGCAATATTTTATTAAAAGTTTTTTTATAACTGTAATCAACCGAATTAACTACAAAACACCCAACATCAATAAAGTACAACTCTCTCTCTCTCTTAAGCCCATAGCTCACCATGGAGCATAGGTCATCGACGATACCACACCATCACACTCGGTTCTGGGCTGCTCTCTCTACTCCCCTCCAGCTGGTTGCCTGCTGTTTCAGCTCTGCCTCAGTGTCTCGTCTCCAGCTATTTCAAGGCCAGCCTCTCTTTCTCTTCCCCTGTGGGTTCCAGGTCAAGACTTGGCGTGTGATGCTGGATGCTGGTTTCCTGAGGGTGTGTCCAATCCAGTCCCACTTCCGCCACAGAATCTGTTCTGCCACTGGTTTCTGTCCTGCTCGCTCCCACAGGTCTTCATTCCTGATCTTCTCTGGCCACCTGATGTTAAAGATGTGCCTCAGGCATGTGTTAAAGAAAGTCTGGATCTTCTGCTGCATCGTCTTTGTCGTCCTCCAGTTCTCACATCCGTAGAGTAGAAAAGACTTGACGTTAGAGTTGAAGATGTAAAGTTTTTTTCTCATGCAGATCTCTTCTGATGCCCAGATATTCTTCAGTATGACAAACGCTGGTCTTTCCTTGCCAATCCTGGCTGTGATGTCTGGGTCTGTGCCCCCCCCCCCCGCCCCATCGATCCATCACACTTCCCAGGTAGACAAAGGACTCCACCTCTCTGATGGGCTCTCCTCCAACTGTGACTGGTATGTTGGCAGTGGTGTTAATCTTCATCAGCTCGGTCTTCTTATTGATCCGGAGTCCTGTCCCGGCTGATGTAGTCTCCAGGTGAGTAGTCTTGTCCTGCATCTGGCTGTGGTTATGTGACAGGAGTGCCAGGTCGTCAGCAAAGTGAAGGTCATCCAGCTGCGTCCAGAGTGTCCACTGAATCCCGTTTTTCCTGCCTGCTGCCATGATCTTCATGATGCAATCGATGACCAAGAGGAAGAGGAACAGTGACAGCAAGCACCCCTGGTGGACTCCGGTCTTCATCTACAAGCTCTCTGACAACTGGCCAGCATGTGCAATTCTGCAGCTCATGTCCTGGTAGATGCACTGGATGAGGGAGATGATCTTCTCAGGAACTCCATAATGCCGTCGCAACTTCCACAGCGTCTGACGATCCATACTGTCAAAGGCCTTCTCGTAGTCTATGAAATTGATATAGAGGGGTGAGTTCCACTCCAGCGATTGTTCCACAATGATGCGTAGGCTGATGATTGTCAGTACAGGATCTGTTCTTGCGAACAGAAAGTACATCTATCTATTATTATACAGCCATGGACAAAATTGTTGGCACCCCTCCGTTAATGAAAGAAAAACCCACAATGGTCACAGAAATAACTTAAATCTGACAAAAGTGGTAATAAATAAAAATTCTATGAAAATTAACCAATGAAAATCAGACAGTGCTTTTGAATTGTGGTTCAACAGAATTATTTTAAAAAACAAACTCATGAAACAGGCCTGGACAAAAATGATGGTACCCTTAACTTAATATTTTGTTGCACAACCTTTTGAGGCAATCACTGCAATCAAATGATTTCTGTAACTGTCAATGAGACTTCTGCACCTCTCAGCAGGTATTTTGAACCACTCCTCATGAGCAAACTGCTCCAGTTGTCTCAGGTTTGAAGGGTGCCTTCTCCAGACAGCATGTTTCAGCTCCTTCCACAGATGTTCAATAGGATTTAGATCAGGGCTCATAGAAGGCCACTTTAGAATAGTCCAATGTTTCGCTCTTAGCCATTCTTGGGTGTTTTTAGCTATGTGTTTTGGGTCATTATCCTGTTGCAAGACCCATGACCTGCAATTGAGACCAAGCTGTCTGACACTGGGCAGCACATCTCTCTCTAGAATACCTTAATAGTCTTGAGATTTCATTGTACCCTGCACAGATTCAAGACACCCTGTGCCAGATGCAGCAAAGCAGCCCCAGAACATAACAGAACCTCCTCCATGTTTCACAGTAGGGACAGTGTTCTTTTCTCGGTATGCTTCGTTTTTGTGTCTGTGAACATAGAGCTGATGTGCCTTGCCAAAAAGTTCCAGTTTTGTCTTGTCTGTCCATAGGACATTCTCCCAGAAGCTTTGTGGCTTGTCAACTTGCAGTTTGGCAAATTCCAGTCTGGCTTTTTTATGATTTGTTTTCAATAGTGGTGTCCTCCTTGGTCATCTCCCATGAAGTCCACTTTGACTCAAACAACAACGGATGGTGCGATCTGACACTGATGTACCTTGACCTTGGAGTTCACCATGAATGTGTTTAGAGGTTGTTCTGGGCTCTTTTGTTACCATTCATATTATCCGTCTCTTCCATTTTTCATCAAGTTTCCTCCTGCGGCCACGTCCAGGGAGGTTGGCTACAGTCCTGTGGATCTTAAATTTCTGAATAATATGTGCAACTGTAGTCACAGGAACATCAAGCTGCTTGGAGATGGTCTTATAGCCTTTACCTTTAACATGCTTGTCTATAATTTTCTTTCTAATCTCCTGAGACAACTCTCTCCTTTGCTTCCTCTGGTCCATGTTTAGTGTGGTACACACCATGTCACCAAACAGTACTGTGACTACTTGTCACCCTTTAAATAGGCGACTGACTGATTACAAGTTTATAGACACCTGTGATGTTAATTAGAAGACACATCTTGGTTGAACATGTCCCTATGGTCACATTATTTTCAATCTTTTCTAGGGGTACCATCATTTTTGTCCAGGCCTGTTTCATGAGTTTGTTTTTTAAAGTAATTGTGTTGAACCACAATTCAAAAGCATTGTCTGATTTTCATTGGTTAATTTTCATAGAATTTTTATTTATTACCACTTTTGTCAGATTCAAGTTATTTCTGTGACCATTGTTGGTTTTCTTTCATTAACAGAGGGGTACCAACAATTTTGTTCACGTGTGTACACAGCAGAAGGACTTGTCTGACTACAACTGTTGCATCAGTATTGCCCATTTGTCAGTAAATATTTAACTAAACATGATTTATTTCATTATTTGGGTGTTTTTGTGTCCTGAGTTTGGTCGTTAAGTCATTCCGGCCATTCCGCTCCACAATCGTGGCAGTATTAACTTTTCAATTTTTGGGGATTCGCAGTCCTGCACAGTACAGTGGTACCTCATGGGTAAAGCAGAAGCAAGGACTCCTGTCTACTACTGACTGGGCAGGCTGGGCGTGCCTCTCTGCGAAAGATCGTGGAGCACCTGGTCGGACACCGGTGTTGGAGAAGCAGCAACGGAACCGATGGATCGCAGTCCTTCGCAGGGAGCCAAGCCCAGCCTATCCAGTTAACGGGAGTCTCGGCTGTTGCTTTGCCCATATTGCCAGCGGTTCAGCTGCTGCTCCACCCCCCTTCCACCAGTGCAACCGCGCACCTCATGATCTCCATGCCGAATTATCCATTAGACCTACGCAATCACGGCAACTTTATGGTATAATTTTTTAAGCATTAAATTTTAAGTATTATCTTTTTTTAGTCAAATTTGTCACTTTTACCTTCCTTGTTTTGCACACAGAGCGCTGTGGTTACTGATGCTGCTCCACTCCACCCCCACCCCCCAGTGCACCCGCGCACCTCATGTTCTCCATGCTGAATTATCCATTAGACCTACGCAATCACGGCAACTTTATGGTATCATTTTTTAAGCATTAAATCTTAAGTATTATCTTTTTCTCGTCAAATTTGTCGCTTTTCGCTTCCTTGTTTTGCACACGGAGTGCTGTGGTTACTGATGCCATAATGCCTGTGTATTATCCAATCAGTACGGAGTCAATCCAAAACCAAACCCTGCCCACACTTCTAGAAGCCTGAGCATCAGACAGAGTGGTGGCTAAACTTTTATTGATAAAAATTACTTATTTTGACTGAGCAACTCCATACTCGGGGATGCACACCCTCGTAACCTCAGCAAAACATGTATAAAGTCTGGGGCCAGTCTGATAAACAGTTCAAGAGATATGCGTGGAACAGACACACAGATAGACACACAGACAGAGATTTTGTGCATTTATAGATAGGTTTGGAATGGTAAAAAACCAACAGTCAAATGCAAAACTTTACAACTCAAAAAGGAGGATGGAGGAGTGAGCCTCCCAGGTCTGTTGGAATATTACTTTGCTGTCCAATTGAGACCTCTGGTATGTTGGTGCAATCCTAGCTATTTAGCCAGATGGAAAGAACTGGAGTTAGCAATATCTGACAAGATCCCATTACAAGCTATAATCCCTGATGTAGCACTAGTCAGACACCTTTTGGACAGGACAAATCCCTTTATTAATTTGTCTTTAAAAATTTGGAAGGAGGTCCAAAAATTATGTCACATACAAAAGGGTGCAAAATTGTTGAGATAGTGTGCTTTTGACAGTGATTTTCCACCTAATTTACCTGATAAAATATTTAATACTTGGGCAAAGAAGGGAGTGACTGCATACTGCACACTACTACAGAAGGGGACACAAAAATGCCTTCAGGATGTTAAAAATAAATATAATTTGGATCAAAATTATTTTTATAGATTTTTACAAATAAGACAACAATTCTGAAAGAAGTAGATCTGTTGACCATCAAAGATGGAATAATGACAATCTTCATATCGGCTTATAATTCTGAATCCAATTCCAAAATAATTTCTAAAATTTATGAACATCTTCTAAATACAAAGTCAAACGAATCTCTGAACATTAAAGAGAAATGGGATAAAGAACGTAATTGAGTTATTACTATGGAAGAGTGGTGTACAATCTGTGAAATACAATGGAAAACCACAAACTCACTCATTTGGAGGGGATTTGGTTGGAAGTGTACTGTTCGGTTTTTTGTCACACCCCAACAAAATAGATACAAATCTGGAAATTCAGATTGTTGGAGACGATGTCAGACCACCAATGCTGATCATTACCATATTTTTTGATATTGTACTGTATTGACCACTTTCTGGAAGAACACTCATCAGACTTTAGAGAAAGTATTCAAAATTAACACCCCTTTTACTTGTGAGGCTCTTTATTGGGGTCATATGACCAAAGAAATGCGCATCAAAGACAAATCTCTCATGGCCATCCTACTCGTCGCATGTAAAAAATCCATAACTTGCAAATGGATGAAACCACAGGCTCCTTCAGTGGATGAATGGTTCAACATTATCCATCAAATTTATATAATGGAAAAAGTAACATATTCTATTAGAGTACAATTGGACAAATTCTCCACCATATGGTTGAGGTGGATAAACTTTATTAAACCCATAACACAGGACTTTACATGAAATACCTATACTTCAAATACTCCAACAATGCCTTTTCCCAAATTTATATACTTTTTAATTTGTTTAAATTTTTTTTTCTCCTTTTTCTCAGTCTGCTTCTGCTGCTTTTGTTGTTTTCTTTGCTCTTATTCTTTATAATTTTTTTTTTTTTTTTACTAGTGCCAAAGAATGCCTGCAGAGGGGACTGAGAGAAGTTTTTTCTTTTGGACTTTGCTTCCAGAGCAACCATGGATACAAAGAGGGGTCACTACCTTAACTGCAGGAATTAGAGACTGTCTTAAATTTGCTGCATAACAATTCTTCACTTTATATTAGGTGCATACTGGGAAGCAAGTGATGTAATTGGCAAAATAGGTTGATGTACCTCTGTATCCGGTGGAATTACGAATATGTCCTGTAAAATTTCTGGCACATAATCAAAATAAAAATATTTTTAAAAAAAGAAAATAGAATACAAAGAGGTGTAACCTATATGCAGGCAATCACACATGTTCAACTTTGACAAATATGAAAGGGACTGAACAGCACTAAGATTTATTTGATTGTGTGATTAATTACAGAATACCTAATTACTGAAAATGAATGGGACATCCAGTATTAGCAACTGTTAAGAAACCCTTGTTTATTTGTTTGTCAGATCACTTATTTGTGTGATCTTTTATGACTTATATTCATAATAGTGGTGTATCTTGCACCATTATAATTATTTTAGTTTATATCACTGTTCAGTGATGAAGTTAAGTGCAGTATTGATTTTTTTCTGTGTATCGTCAATAAACTCATGCAGTACTATAACAGGACACGTTTACAAATATTTGAGACCCATTCTAGTGCATCCGTTTATATTGTAGCAATATTTGGTTGTTAAAAGCAGTGGCGTAGCCAGGAATTTGTGAAGGGGGGACTGAACCCCAACCACCACCACCATTTTGAACGCCTGGGGCATTTGGCCAGGGCAAAGCTTTAGATTCAGCCCCCTGTCAATTACAGCCCCCTGTCAACTACAGATTTCTTGACATTTTCAATGCAAACTACTCAAAACCTGCTCTTTATTTATATTTTTCTTTTCTTTTTTCTTCCTTTTTTTCTTTTTTTTGTGGGGGGGGGGACTGCAATCCCCTCAACCCCCCACCCCCACCCCCACGGCTACACACCTGAAAAGGTATTTAAAACTGTAATCTGTGGAGATTGTGTGGAAAGGATGAGGCAGAGTTATTTCTCAGGTTCCATTTATTCACAACACACTCTCCAACATTCAAAAGCAGAAGAAGGAAAAACCCCCAACATCTGCCAGTCTTATACCCCTGACATCAAAGTACAAAATCCCATTGTCTTTAAATCCCAAACACAATGCATCCCCCCTGCAGTTCCTCTCTCTTCCACCCAAACCTGGGTGGTCAGGAAATCATTCATGTCCATCTCTTTGCATATCAAAAGGCCAACTCTCTCGTCCTCCTCTTATCCCCAGGAGGTCCAGACCTTTTGTTCCTCTTCAGACGTGAAGCCAAAATAAGCACACAGGAATATACATGAGAGAATATGAACAGTCATACACATGTGAGCCTGTTAAACTACATATGTGCACCACATATAACTCCCCCCAAACGTCTAAGATGGAACAAACAAACACAGATTGCATGTCATAATAAAATCGCCACACATCAGTCCACATACTGTCTTGGTCTCAACCGTCTGCCGTATCTGCTGCAGGCGGGCTTAACCTCTTCCGCGGCGTCCTCCTGCTGTGGAGCTGCTGTCTGGGGATTAAAACTGTTAGTCAATCTCTGTGGGTGTACTGGGGAATGCTCCTAGGGGGGTCTACCCCGTCGCGGGGCCCTCGCCAACTGCACAGTTTCGTCAGCCATCACAAAAGCAGGTTTGAGTCTGTCTACGCCAATCATCTCCTTTCTGCCCCCCAAATCTAGCAAAAAATGCTTATCACCTGTTTCTAGCACTCTAAATGGTCCCAGTCGTAAGGTGGGTCGCAGAGCTGTGCGGTGGGCATCATGTCTGACAAAAACAAACTCCGCATTTTTTAAAGCTTTAGGCACAAAAACACGCGGAAAACTGTGGTGAACGGGGCCTGGTAGGACACTCGGGCCATTGCTATTTTGCAACCGCTGAGCCGAGGAGAACTCTGGCGCTGGGTTGTCAGGGAGAAATTCTCCAGGCAGCCGAAGTGGCTGTGCGAACACTAGCTCCGCTGGGGAGACGTCTAAATCCTCTTTAGGTGCAGAACGCAGCCCCCAATAGAACCCAGTGGTAGTTTGGTCAACCCAATTTGCATCCGTAAGCGACGCTCTGAGAGCCGCCTTCAGCAACCTGTGAAAACGTTCGCATAACCCGTTAGCCTGCGGGTGATACGCGGTCGTGCGGTGGATCGTTGCCCCCAGGCTGCGGGCCATCGCTGACCAAAGTTCGGAAACAAATTGTGGGCCTCTGTCAGACGTAATATCCGACGGAACTCCAAAACGCGCTACCCATGCAGTTAAAAAAGCGCGCGCCACCTCCTCGGCTGTGGTTGATGACAGGGGAACCACTTCTGGCCAGCGCGTGGTGCGGTCAACCATTGTCAGAAGATGTGTGAACCCTTGCGAGGGAGGTAGGGCACCTACGAGGTCCACATGGACATGATCAAACCTTTTAGCTGGAATATGAAACGGCTCCAAAGGAGCTCTCGTGTGTCTATGCACTTTGGCCCGCTGACAGGCCATGCAGGCTGCCGCCCACTCTCTAACTTGCTTGCGCAGGCCCGGCCATACAAATTTCTCCCTTACCATTTTGACCGAAGCGTGCACCCCCGGGTGCGCCAGCGAATGGATCAAGTCAAAAACGCGGCGGCGCCACGAGGCTGGAACCACCGGACGGGGTCGCCCGGTGGAAACATCGCAGATTAGAGGGGGCATACCGTCTTGCAGCACCCTGTCCTCCAGCCTTAACCCTGTTGGTCCAGACTGGAGCGCGCGCACGTCCGCGTCGCCGCCCTGGCTCCGCGGCATGGCTGCGTAATCTATCCTACGCCGACTTGGGCCGCGCGCACTTCTGCGCCGCTATACCCTGGTCCGCGGCAACAGCTGCGAAATCTACCTCTACGCGGGCTGGAGCAGCCACGGCACGCAAGAGGTAGTCTGCCACTACGTTAAGTTTACCCGCTACATGCTGGATATCGGTAGTGAACTCCGAAATTGCGGCCAGCTGTCTCTGCTGCCGGCCCGACCAAGGTTCCGAAATCTTGGCCATCGCAAAAGTCAGCGGCTTGTGGTCAACGAACGTGGTGAAACGGCGTCCCTCCAGCCAAAACTGGAAGTGACGAATAGCCAAATGGAGAGCTAACAACTCCCTGTCGAATGTGCTGTATTTTCGCTCACTATCGCGCAAAGTCTTGCTGAAAAACGCGAGCGGCTGCCAGGCTCCAGCCACATACTGTTCCACAACCACCCTATGGCCACATCTGACGCATCAGTAGTGAGCGCCATGCGGGCCGTTGGGACTGGATGTGCTAACAACGCAGCGTTTGCCAAGGCTGTTTTGACTTCAGAGAATGCGCGCTCCCGCTCGGGAGACCATTCGATTTTATTTGTGGGTTTTTGTTTTTTAAGCGCAGCGTACAATGGTTGCATGAGCTGCGCCGCGCGGGGGAGGAAACGGTTATAAAAATCCACCATTCCCAAAAACTCCTGTAACGCTTTGACCGTTTGTGGTTGGGGAAAATTTGCCACCGCGCGCACCTTGTCAGGCAGAGGAACTGCTCCTTCGGGAGAGACGCGATGCCCCAAAAAATCAATCTGCGCCACCCCGAACTGACACTTCGCTGGGTTGATTATTAGCCCGTGCTCCGTCAACCTCCGGAAAACTGCCGTGAGGTGGTTTTCGTGTTCGTCTTCAGACGCACTGGCTACCAAAATGTCGTCCAGGTAGATGAACACGAAAGGGAGATCGCGCAACACCGCGTCCATCATGCGTTGGAAAGTCTGTGCTGCGCCTTTAAGCCCAAACGGCATGCGCAAAAACTCAAAAAGCCTGAAAGGAGTTATTACCGCTGTTTTGGGTATGTCCTCAGCGCGGACTGGGACCTGATGATAACCGCGTACAAGGTCTATCTTAGAAAAAATGTGCATCCCCGCCAAATGAAGTGAAAAATCCTGGATATGTGGGATTGGGTAGCGGTCGTGTGCTGTAGCATTGTTCAGCCTGCAAAAATCACCGCACGGGCGCCATGAGCCATCAGTTTTAGGGACCATGTGAAGCGGTGAAGCCCAAGGGCTCTTTGAACGTCGGATGATGCCCAATTTTTCCAGGTTGGCAAACTCCTCGCGTGTTATGGCCAGTTTAGCTGAATCCAAGCGCCGAGCTTTTGCAAAAACGGGCGGTCTGGTGGTAGTAATAAAATGCTCCACCCCGTGTTTAGCCACGGACGCCAAAAACGTTGGCACCGTGAGTGCTGGAAACTGAGTGAGGAATGTGTGGAACTTACCACCTGCAGCTGTGACGTTGGCTTGTGCTGTTGGCGGGGCCACTCGCGCTGTACAGGGAATAGAAGAAAAAGAGAGTGCATTAACCAGGCGTCTGTTAGCAAGATGGACCAACAAACCATGTGAGCACAAAAAATCAGCACCTAACATGTTGAAATTGACTGCCACTAACTAACTAACTAACTAACTAACCTGCACTTATATAGCGCTTTTCTAGTCACAAAGACCACTCAAAGCGCTTTCACTAGTACTAACGCTCTATTCTAAGGGCCTATAGGAAACAGATATCTAGGGACAATTTAGAACAACCAATTAACCTAACATGCATGTCTTTGGATTGTGGGAGGAAACCGGAGCCCCCGGAGTAAACCCACACAGCACAGGGAGAACATGCAAACTCCATACAGAAAGGTTCCATCCCCTGCCAGCCTGGGGATTCGAACCAGGAACCTTCTAGCTGTAAGGCAACAGTGCCACTATGACGAAAGTCCACTCGAATGTGCGGCCGTGTAATGACAGAGACAGGGTCTTCTCCCCGAAGGTCTTAATCGCCGAGCCGTTCGCTGCTGACACCACAGGGCCACTGGAAGACGCCAGCCGGTCAGCGTAGGAAGGTGTGATGAAACTCAGCTGGGAGCCTGTGTCCACGAGGAAGTGCCTCCCCGATCGCGCGTCCCTCAAGTAGAGCAGCTTGTTCTCCTCACCGAGAGCCGCAGCTGCTACCGACTCCCGGTCTTGGCGTTTCCCGAGCGCATGAATTGGCACGGTGGAATGCACTTGTGTGCCCTCTCGGCGAAACGGCGATGGTAAAAGCAAAGGACGTCGTCCGCTCCGCGCCTCCTGGCCCCCGTCGCTGCCGTCGTAGGTGAGTCTGGTGCTGCAGCCTCTGGCTCCCTGCCATCTCCGGATGTTGCGCCCAGCTCCGCTGCTGCGGTCGTGGCCGTGTGTCGTCTATGGGCGTCGACGAGTCGTTGCGCCTCCTGGCCCAGCTCGTGGTAGTCTCGGTGGGCCAGCAGCTGTGAACTGGCCAGGGTAACTCTCACCGCTGGCGGTAGTGTCCTGAGGAAAAGGTGGGTGAAAATAAAGCCATCATCTTCGGCGTCTCTCAAACTCAGCATCTTCGCCATCAGGTCTGCAAGTCTGTCGACCTCACACTCAGTCAATGCCAGGAGCTTCTCTGCTCGCTCTCCCAGCGAGGGGGTGAAAAAACGGATGAGAGCAGCCTTCAAAGTGCCGTACTTGTCGTCGTCTGGCGGGTGGTTGATCAGGCTCTCTACACGCTGGGCTGTGTGGTTGTCCAGCTTTGCAACTACATGGTAGAACTTCGTGGCGTCTGCCGAAACCTTCCGAAGATGGAACTGTGCCTCAACTGCGTTAAACCAGGAGCGCGGACTGTTCTGCCAGAAGTCCGGAAGCTGGACTGTGGTAGCTGCATTAGCTTGGCTGGCTCCTGATGAGTCCGGTGCAGGAGAATCGTCTCCGGCCATAATACGTCTTAAGGTCACCAGTGTGAAGACTGTGTGGAAAGGATGAGGCAGAGTTATTTCTCAGGTTCCATTTATTCACAACACACTCTCCAACATTCAAAAGCAGAAGAAGGAAAAACCCCCAACATCTGCCAGTCTTATACCCCTGACATCAAAGTACAAAATCCCATTGTCTTTAAATCCCAAACACAATGCATCCCCCCTGCAGTTCCTCTCTCTTCCACCCAAACCTGGGTGGTCAGAAAATCATTCATGTCCATCTCTTTGCATATCAAAAGGCCAACTCTCTCGTCCTCCTCTTATCCCCAGGAGGTCCAGACCTTTTGTTCCTCTTCAGACGTGAAGCCAAAATAAGCACACAGGAATATACATGAGAGAATATGAACAGTCATATACATGTGAGCCCGTGAAACTACATATGTGCACCACATATAAATCGAATTAAGTACAAAACACCCAACATTCTACACAGCAGAAGGGCTTGTTTTACTGCGACCATTGCATCAGTGTTGCCCATTTATTTAACTAAAAATTATTTATGTCATTATCTAGGCATTTTTGTGTCCTGTTTGGTGACAGTTGTCCTTTAGTCAAAGCCTGCACACATATGTGGCTGCATATGCAATTGATCTGGCCATTCCGTTCCACAATCATGGCGGTATTATTATTAAGTTTTAATTTTTAGATACTCGGGAGCACTCTGGAAGGAGCGTCATTGGGGACTCGCGGTCCTGCAAAGCAAAGTGGTAGCACAAAAAGCAGCAGCTAGGACGCCAGTCTACCACTGACCTGGCAGGCTGGGCTTGCCTCCTTGTGAAGGACCATGGTCCGAACACCGGTCCGGCCGCTGCTTCCATCCTGTGTTGGATCCACCCGTGTTCTTTGCCAGACCCTCGAGTCCCCGCTGGTTCTCCTCCCAGTGTACTTGCACACCTTGTGTTCTCCACATATGCCCAATTATCCTTAGACCTATGCAATCATGGCAACATTGACCATGTTTACATGGTCACGAATAAACCGATTATAATCAGCTTTCTGGAGTTACCCAATTATTCAAACTGTCATGTAAACAAAGTAATCCGATTACCTTTATCAGTTAAAGGCCATTATCGGTTCATGAGAAAATGGATTAACACACCTGGTTTATTTGCCCAATAAACCCTTCAGTCGGTGCGTGTAAACACTAGAAGCCGTTTATTACCTTCATCAGTTTACTCCAGTAATCAGTTTACTCGTGACCATGTAAACAGGGTCATTACGATATAATTTTTTAAGCATCTAGTCAAATTTGTCACTTTTCACTTCCTTGTTTTGTTTACGGAGTGCTGTGGTGACTGGTCATGATGCCACGTATTATTCAATCAGTACGAAGTCGATTCAAAACCCCGCTCACACTTCTAGAAGCCTTGGCATGAGTAGTGAGAGCGGTGGATAAACTTTTATTACATATTTTAACTGAACAACTCCATACTTGGGGATGCACACCCTCGTAGCCTCAGCAAAGCACTTATAAAATCTGAGGCCAGTCTGACGAATGGTTTGAGAGATTTTTATGTGTTCTTAGTTCTTTTTGTACCTTGTTAAATTTTAGCTTTTAACAAATCGTTGAACTATTATTGAAGTAGTCGTTTATGTTCCATTGTTTAACATTCTTCTTAGCGCCATTCGCTTTTAGATTTTCTTATTTTGATGTGTTCTTAGCTCAGTTTCTAAGTATGGGTCTTTAGTTCCCTTTGCCCTGTGTGTTCTTAGTTTTATCTTGTATTTATGTGTTTTAGCTCCAGTGTTTCCTCAGTGGGGCCCCTCATGCCGGATGCTGCCTGGCCCATCTGCAGGGGTGTTGGTCTTGTGGGTCACTCTAGCTTGGGTGGGTGGGGTCTTTATACCACTGCCTGCAGCTGTGGTGCGGGCCCCGGCCTGTCCTGGTTGGGGCGGCCTTTGTGGTGCCTTCTGTGGTTACTGGCTGTGTGGTAACCTGGCGTGGGGGGCTCCACAGGATGGTTGCTCCTTCACGTGGTTCCTCGGTGCCAAGCAATGTCTCATTTTATATGAGTGTAAGAGAAGTAGGGGGTGATGTATGTGCCTGTGTGTGTTGTGTTTGTGGGTATGTTTATGGGAGGGTTGGAAGGGGTGGGGATGTATCATGTAAAATATGTAACTAAATGTGTCTACTGTTTTTATCTATGTAAAGCACTTTGCGCAGCATCTAATGTTTAAAAAGTGCTAGACAAATAAAGTTTGATTGAAATAAATAAAGTTTGATATGTGAGGAACGAACACACACAGACACACACACAGACAGAGATTCCTTGCATTTGTAGATATTAGGTAGTGGTGGCCTAACGGTTAAAGATGTGGACCGGTGAGCTGAAGGTCGCTGGTTCAATCCCTGGACCGGCAGGATCAGATCTGGGTGGGACAGATAATGTAGCAGTTTTTGCCCCACCCTCCTTAAACCCACTGTGGTGCCCTTGAGCAAGGCCCTTACCTGCAACTGCTCAGTGGCCACAGGTCAGTCTGTGGTTGTACTGGGCAGCTTCCAGGTGTGAAGATGTATCTGTGTGAGTGTGAAAAGGGCATCCTTGACAAAGAGAGGTTGCCTTCTAAATGGAACTTCCCTGTATAAATAAAAGTTATTTGGATTAGGGGGGTGGGGCAAAAAAATCGATTTGCCGTAGTAATTGCATATACTTGGCACTCAAGAAGGTGTTGGATCACAAAATGCATGTACCAATCTTTTATTAATTATACACTACTCACAAAAGAAAAAGGGATATTTGGCTTTCGGGTGAAATTTTATGGAAAATTTAAAAAGTTCACGCTACAGTGACATATGAAAGTAGGGCACTTAGTAGAAGCATGCAATGGTGATTTCTTCAGCTCAATTTATTGAAACAAAAGTCAACAATAGTGGTGGGTGTACCAACAACAAAAAATGTTATGTCTCAATAACCTGTCATATGCCCTTGAGCATCATCACAGCCCGACAATTACGTTCATGCTTTTTCACAAGTCGACTTATTGTCTGTTGAGGCATGGGCATTCCACTCTTCTTGAAGGGTGGCCCTCATGTCATTGAGGTTGTGGGGTGCACGGTTACGAGCCTCTGCATGGCGACTCAGCTGATCCCATAGGTTTTCTATGGGATTCAGGTCTGGAGACAGTGCAGGCCACTCCATTTGAGGTACTCCAGCCTCCAGCAGCCGTTTCCTAATAATGCGACCTCAATGAGTGGGAGCATTGCCATCCATGAAGATGAAATTAGGCCCGTGTTGTTCATGCAAGGGCACAATGACTGGATTAATGATGTTATTCCAGTAGTATCAGCTTGTCACTGTACCATTCACAAGATGTAGGGCAGTTCTGTATGGACTACATACACCTGCCAAGACTGTAATACCAACACCTCCACCAAAGGCTCATCTGGTAACAACAGAGTGTGGCAACCAGTGGGTGCGGTGGCACAGTGGTTAGCACTGCGGTAGCACAGCAACTCACCCTTGGCCATGGGATCCCTGGTTTCGATCCCAGCCCCTGACCAACAGTGATCTGTGTGGAGTTTGCATGTTCTCCTGTGTCTGCGTGGGTTTACTCCGGGAGTTCTCCGGTTTCCTCCCACAGGCCAAAAACATGCAAGTTAGGTTAATTGGAGACTCTAAAGTGGCCCTAGGTGTGAATGTGTGTGTGAATGGTAAAGGGATAGCGCCATACCGTGGCTGCTTCATCCATCCAGGTGGATGCCCTCAATTTCCCCTCTGGGGATCAATAAAGTATACAAATACAAGCAAAATACAACAGTGGCTGATGCACTAGTGCTCTCCTTGACATCTCTGATATCGTTGGCGGCCATCATTTCTGCTCAGCGTGAATCGACTTTTATCAGAGAACAGCACTGAGGCCCACTGGTCTCTTGTCCAGCGTAAATGCTCCATGGCCCATGCAAGATGATGACACCTGTGTCTGATGGTATGGTCAAGTACCCTTGCAGGTCGTCTAGCACACAGACCATGCTGATGTAAATGGTTTTGAATGGTCTGATGTGACACTTGGGTGCCTCTCACCTCCCTTAAATGTGCCTGGAGTTGAGTGGCATTCATCATCCACTTCTGCAGGGCACTGTTCACAATGAAGCGGTCATCAGTGTGAGATGTGGCCAAAGGACGTCCACTTCTATGCCTTTCTGTGACTCTTCCAGTCTCTCTGTATCTCTGTTGCAACCTGCTGATGACACTTTGTCACACTCTAAGCTCAGTGGCCACTTCCCTCTGAGAACATCCTTTTTGAAGCCTCACAATGGTGAAGTCCTGTTGATCAGTTTTGAGGTGTCATCTTGGTCTCATGATGAACAGTTGGACATGTGCATTCAAAAAGTTAGAGAAGGTCAAATTAAGTTCACCTGTCAAGGTTATAGTGTATTTTAAGTGCATCCTGAAATTTCACCAGAAAGCTGAATATCCCTTACTTTTTGTGAGTAGTGTATACTGTATAGTTATGTAAATGTTGCAAACTCTTGGGTATTATTCAACCAATTGAGTTTTCAGTCCACTAGATGGCACAAAATAAGTGTGCATTGTCACGTGAAGTCATAGCTTGTCTCGTGAGATTTGCAGCCAGGTATGAAAATAAAGAAGCAGTTAGACGCGCCAAAAAGTCAGTTCAAATGTTGGACCTTTTTGAATTTTATCACAAAGACCGAACAAAACACTTGGAACACACGAGCCGACACACTCCTCTCTGAACCATCCAGTACAGCAGCATTAGAGGATGACAGCTAAGCTAAAAACACTCCATGAACTGTGACAGTCTGTCTAGCCAAGAAGATAGCACCCAGTAAAAATCAACCAACTCTGGACACCCCCTGTGCAACAAAGTCACCTCTAAACTCAACGCAAGCCAGGAAGACAACACAGTAAACCACATTCCCCGTGTGTAGATCCCTGTGTCACCACAGAAAACAAAGTCCACCCTGGAACATGAATGGTGGAGCCCAGGAATGTGACCCCGTCCTGCTGCCATGATGGTAGGGGTGTGTCATATCGTATTGTTCACGATAATACCGGTATACTGTAAATTTTGATACCGGTGTAAAAATGAATATAGTGATATTTGGGTTGTGCTGCATGATAATGTCACACTGTAGAGAAATGGCAAAACAAACATGCAGAAGCTGCCACTTCGAAATCAGACCGTCTCCAGTTGAGTGAAAATACTTAAGTTTCACTTTCTGTTTCAGACTACTGTCATGTTAAAAAACAAAAAAACAAAAAACAAAACGGTGCAGCAGTGATGTTAATCTGCCTGCATTTTTTCCACACATCCAGAACACCGCTGGAGCAGTATTAACGTTGAACAATGTGCAGCTTGAAGTGGCTGTACATTTTTGCTTTCATTTTGGCCGCTTCATCTTGATTTTATTCAACCACCAAAAAGAGAGGAAAAAAAACATCTGCTCAGAGAGCCAAAAGGCCGAAGGACAGGTCCATGCAACGGGAGTAATGCGGGTAAAGTGATTCAGCATAAAATGTGACCTCTGCGTGCAGGTAAAGATGTAACGGTTTATATTCTTGTAATATTTGATAACAGAACTAAAAAATATTTTGAACTAAATCTGAGCTGTTGTTTATAAAATGGAGAAATAAAGAGTTTTTGTTTTGTTTTTCCTGAATATGCTGAGATAAATAATGCTGGCCGTGAAACTGTCCTTTCACATAAATTTAAAAGAAAAAAACTGTATTCTGTAATATCGTGGAAAAATATTGTTATCATGAAAATTCACAGAAATATCTTGGTATCATTTTTAGGCCATATTGCCCACCCCTACACGATGGTCCCAAAACTGTACTGTGAAGTGAAGCCCAAAGCCGAGAAATCCCCAAGCACAGTAGAAAGGACTGCACAACAGCACAGCATCCCACAGAGGGCTACTGAAACAAAAGCGGCCACGGTGAGATGAAAGGAGTGAAAACTTATATGAAACAGATATTGACAGTTGTACTTTGGGGACAAAATCTGACACTGAATCGGGATTGGAGGGTATGGTATCCTAATACTTAAGGAATCAAAGTATCATGAAAGTATTGCATTGTGAGGTCCCTCGCGATTCCCACCCAGCTTCAGAACAAAAGAAGATTTCTTTGTGGTGATCCATCCAGCCCAGATTCATTTTGGATCTAGACCAAGATGTGATTCAAAACTCTTACTGCCCAGAGAGGTGCTGGGCTGTCCATATGAGACTGATAGGGGTAATAATGGAGTTCACGTTTGATTTAGCATTCTGAAATGGTAAAATTATTACGTGTGGTCTGTTAATCAATTATTATGTCAAACAATGTTCATAAAGGGCATCACTTTTCAGTGGCCACATCAACCTGCCATGTTGGTGTTATTAATTCACATTTATGCTACTCACAAAAAGTGAGGGATGGCTTTCGGGTGAAATTTATGGAAAATTCAAAAAGTTCACACTCCAGTGATATTATATCATGAAAGTAGGGCATTTAAGTAGAAGCATGCAGTGGTGATTTCCTCATCCAAACAATTCATTGAAACAAAAGCCAACAACAAATGGTGGGTATACCACAACAAAAAAATGTCAATGTCTCATAACTTGTCATGTGCCCTTGAGCATCAATTACAGCTTGACAATGACGTCTCATGCTGTTCACAAGTCAACTTATTGTCTGCTGAGGGCGTGGCATTCCACTCTTCTGAAGGGCGACCCTCAGGTCGTTGAGGTTGTGGGGTGCAGGGTTACGAGCCTCTACACAGCAACTCAGCTGATCCCATACTGACCCCCTTCTGCGGACAGCAAAGCAAGAAGGTCACAGGATCAATTCCACCCCTTGACTATCAGTGACCCCTTCTGTGTGGAGTTTGCATCTTCTCCCCGTGTCTGTGTGGGTTTCCCCGGGTACTCCGGTTTCCTCCCACAGGCCAAAAGCATGCAAGTTAGGTTAACTGGAGACTCTAAGTGGCCCTAGGTGTGAATGTGTGCGTGAATGTGAAGGGATTGGCGCCGCACCTTGGCTGCCTCATCCATCCAAGTGGATGCCCTGGAATTTCCCTCTGGGATTAATATACTAAAAACAAATATTTTTTTTTAAGGGGTTTTCTATTCAGGTCAGGATTCAGGTCTGGAGAAAGTGCAGGCCTAACTTTTTCCCCTAACTTTCTGTGAGTAGTGTAATTGCACACTGCCTAAATAAGAGGTTATGGGACCTGAAAGTAGGAACTGCTCTTCTTAAAATCTACCCCCACCCCAGCCCCTCAAAAAATGAAAAATGTTTTCCTAATCACTGAGATTAACACTTTAACTCATTTCTGGAAGTGATTTCATTAAAATCAGTGTGACACCAACAATGTTTAGTTGCTGCAGCTCCGCAGAGCATCAACTGGCTTGCCTTCAACCGCACTGACACAGATGAAGCTTCATCCCACATGAGCAATTAGCACCGCCTGTAACTAAATATTCTGGGGCATACACATGACACAACAGATTCTGATTTCACTATCTGATATTTTACATAAGGATGAGTATAAAAATAGAACTGAAGCTTATTATGAATTCATTATCTGCTCCCTCCTCTCCACTCTTAACTCTCCCTCTAGTGCCCCCCTCCTCCTCCTCTCTCCTCTGCTATGCTTCTATCCCTGACTGAGAGAGTTAGTTATGACTGAGTCACCATCTTTTGCCTTGAAGCTTCCTCTTGCTTTGTATCTGTCTACTTCAACTATACAAGTTTACCATCCGGTTTTCCTCCCCCCACCTTTTTGTGTGGCATATTTTATGATCTCTGATTGGTTGTTTTTATTTCACCTTCCTCTCTTCCCCCTCTCGCTCTCCCTGTCTATCTGCTTTCCCACTGCTGCAATCATTTATTTACTCCGCCACTTGTGCATTTTCTTACCCAGAACGATCTCTTACTCACTGATTCTGTCTGATTTTGTAACAGTCATACTTGACAATGCGCCTCGGTTCATCCACAAAACTATTCTGATTGTGTGCCTCTGTGACTGTCCTAAAGCTGTGTACAGTGTACATCAACATGTGAGTATGCATTGCATGCATTAAAGGGGTCACTGACTGCACTTTTTTCACATTTTAACAGCTCACTCATGTGTCATATTTTGTTGACATTTTCTTTAATTTTTTAATCACTGAAGCAAATTTGTTTTTATGTTTCCTGGATTTCTTGAAACGCTCTGATTTGAAGCCTGTCGCTTTAAGAAACATCCTTCAGCTGTTCAACTCCGTCCTCCCTCTTATGTCAGTTAGCCATTAGCTGAGTAGCTTCTAGCCTCTTTCTAGTTTGGATGAGCAGCGCTGGTTCACTGATCCACAAACATTTGTCCATCTCACGTCATCCCGGCCCACCCCCCAACAACCGCGCCAAGATGCCACAACAAATTGCCCGCACTATGCATCGGGCGACCCACAGATCGTCGCTGGCCAAGCCACGGGATCTCAAAAAGCAATGTCTCGCTCCGTGGTACTCCACTCCTCTCCCACAGCCAGTCAGGGGATGCCCCATCACAAAGCGGCTCCCCCACACTGCCCACGAGAGCATGCCCGGAGGATGGTGTGGGAGCTGGCCGTGAGAGCCAGCAGCTCCAGGCAGCAGCCCCAGGTCACAGCACAGGTAGTTGCCACAACCTGGGCTGCTGCCTGGAGCTGATGACTCTCATGGCCAGCTCAGTGTGACTGGCATGCCGGCATGCCACCAGGGAACCACAGCAAAACCCCCGGGAGACGGGCCGGAGTGACACAAGGCACATTTTGGAGCGCGGACTGGTGAACCAGGTGGCAACAAGGATGGTTATTAGGGTGACTAAGATCTGAAGAAAATAACAATATAAGCTGTGCTCAGTTTGAGCTTCCTGTTGCCAGTGTTAGCTTGGGGGCTAATAACTCAAGGGCTATTAGGCTACCTTTAGCGCCACTTCCATTTATATGACAGACAGCTAGACAGGCCAATAACAGAGCAGTGGGTGGGTCTCAAGGACGGCAGTGGGTTGTTTTTTTTTTCTAGATGTTACGTATAAGAGTTCCACAGAAAAGTCAAAAACGTTTCTGGGAGAGAAAAATGAGATAAAGGCTGTGTGTTTTTTAAGAGAATTGACTGTTTTGAAAAATTTTGGATAATTAGGTGACCAGTAGACTCAATTCAGACAGTTAAAACCTACAAACACACCATTTTTCAGTCAATGACCCCTTTAAAAACACACATCTACTCTCTCTGCTCTGCATTACCAACTCTTAAAACACAAGCATTTGGCCACAGGATACATGTGTCACAAATGGACAGTAAACATGCAAAGACACAAGCCCCCATGCCCACAGACATCAATTATATGATCTCTGCCATGACACACAAATGTGTCACACAACAGGGCTTTCAAAATATGAGAGTCAGAGAGTTGGGGGGGGGGCAGTCAGAGAAGGCTGTCCTGGTTGAAAATGTGTTTGAACATGAAAAGAGACCAACAAAAGGTCATCACAATCCTCTGCAACCTGCCCATTTATTCTGAAAGCTAGCCCTGCTTGTCTGCACACCATCCCGTTGAGGGCTGGAGCAATTACATTTTTTAAGTGGAAGTGGCTACATTTTTCCCTCAGGTATTTTCTTTTTATCACAGTAGCAAAGATGTAGAGAAGGGTACAGAAAGAGGAAGACACAGGAGGAAAGATCCACACGGGATTTAAATTCAAGTCAGCAGGGCCATGTGTCTTTTCAGACTGTGTGTTTCTGTTTTTGTATATGTAATAGAGCAACCCAGGCCACATATACACACAGACTTAAATACATGTGACTGAAGAGATTCCTGTCTGTACTTCTTGACTAGACCACTGTCATATGAGGTGAGTGCATCCACGTTCTCGCTCTCTCTGTCCCCCTGTGTCCACTGGCTTAGCCTGCAGTCCACCTGTGTACCAGCAGTTCTACTTTCCAACAGGCATTTGAAGGGTCACCTCTGGCTGGGCCCTAATGTCTGGGCAGCTGCCTGCTGTTGTTGGCTTGGTGCCAGTCACACACTTCTGTAATTCCCAGCGGGAATAGCACACTTAGAATTCAACCCAGCCAGTGGCTGGAGCCATTAAAGGTGGGCTGCCAACAGGACATAGATATCTGCATTACTGTCCATTAAAACTAGTGGATAATGATGGTGTGGATGATGAAGGGGCCAGTTTGGCAAAGAAAGAAAGAAAGAAAGAAAGAAAGAAAGAAAGAAAGACTCCCACACTCCCATGTCCATGGGCTACCATCAACCTCCCCCCAAAGTTACACACACCTCATTGTTACACTTGACAGCAGCAGCAGCAGCAGCATCCCTGTGCAGAAACTGGCCTGTGCAACAGTGTGTTTCCCAAACTAAACGACCTTTCCTGGTCACCTTCAGACGTGCTTGAGTCTTATTTCTCCACTCATCCTCAGCACATACAAAAATCAGGAGGTCATGATCAAACCTCACACACTACTGTGTAGGCCCACAAGGAGAAACAAGGTGTATCCAGATGTGCGCCACCTGGCTATACTCTGTGTCCCTCCGCAAGGTTACCGGCCCGGCCACCGCAGACCAGCTCTGACCGACTCTCACACCCATCCTGCACTGCGCGATATGTGAAGGTCCCTCTGGCAACAGATCGTTACCGGATAAAACCTACTGCCCTGCAGCTCGGTGCTGCAGGTGCGATGCGCCGTAGCTGACACAAACAACGCAACTGATACCCAATAGCCTATGGCCCGGTACATAGCGCCCGTAAAAACCAAGAGGCAGGCATGAGAATAGCGCAGGATACACGGTGAAGATGTTGGACTGCAGCCCTCCATCCTCTGACAGGACATGGAAAGATGGAAGGATGGATGGAACGGTGGATATGTAACTCCACACGTGCGTGCCCAGGCACACTCGCGCGTCCACGCGCGCATACGCAAAACACACTTCCTCCTAATGTCATAGTGCTGCTGGCCAGGTTATATGGTATATGCCGTACTGTACAGCTTGTCATTATAGCTATGTGAGGCCTCTAATGAGACATGTCATATTAGACCATGATGTACTTTCACCAAACCTGTTAAAAATGGCCTACAGTCGATTAATGAATCACAGCGCCAGCAGCATCTTTTCTGTCAGAACGGCGTTCTGGCGCCCGGGGTAAATAACAGTCATGCACGCGTGCACGCACGGACTTACCGACTCACCGTCCAGGCCGAGCTCAAGGACATCAGCATCAGCGCGCGGGCGGGGAGGCAGAATCCCCGTTAATCTGCGTGAGCGTGGAGTGGAGAATGTCCCAAACCGGATGAGAGGATACGGGGAGAACAGGGCTGCTGCGGCTCCCGGCTGCCTGGAGTCTGTAGGAGTGAAGGGATGAAACACGACGACGATGCTGATGAATATTCCGCTCCGCGCGGTCACCTGACGGGTGGTCGCTGGAGTTCTGCGGCGGTTGGGGAGAGAGAGGCGAGAGAGTGATGGAGGAAGCGAGAGAGAGGATGCGCCGGTTGAAGGTTTAAAAACCTCCGTAGTGGGGGGGGGGGGGGGGGGGGGGGGGGGGGGGGGGCTTTCCTGATGAGGCTCCCGGCGTTGAGAGCGGCCAAAATTCCGCCAACTGTTAAGGGCAATGGAGGAAAAAGAAAAGTAGAAAAGAAAAGAAAAGCCGCCGTGTGAGGAGAAGCTCATGCGACATCTTTGGAGGAGGAGGAGGGGTTGAGCTCGAGCACACAGGAGCACGGTCGCAGCATCCGCGAGAGGCTGGGCCGGTACGTCACCCCCACCTAGTGGTTGCGTGATGACGACAGCAGGCACGCCGCAAAGTACGCATGTCTTGTAGGGCAGACTATTATCAATTGGCACCAACAGACACGTTTTTAAAAAATAGAAGCACGGCATCGATCCCAAACATGACTTGCGGACATTTTCTGCTCGTTTAAAACCCTTTACAATGACTTTTTTCCCCACAAGCCCTACATATAGGCCCCCAACTGAAAAAAGTTAATCTATCTCAATACTAAGCAGACCTTTGCAAGTATGAGTCAGATCATGTTATATAAAACTATTTTTTCTATTACCAAAGAATGACTTGACACAGTAATTTAGATTCTTCTTTGCACTGTATTAAATTGACTAGACGAGATACAGTTCCTTTTTTTCTTCAAACTTTCCATCACACAGTACACGTTTTAAAAAACTTAATATGGAAATAAAGATAAAAGTGGTTCAGTTGTAGAATTTCATTTAGGAGAGCTTTTTAAGTGTGTGTTGGCGTTATTAAAGTCCATAGACATATCAGCATAAAATATTCCATTAGAAAATGTTGGCCATGTCAGCAGTGGTAAAAGAGCACTTCTATATACGGTTTATATATAAACCACCCCAGATATGCCCAAGACGCCAGAAATACAGATGCTAATTAAACCGCAGGATTGCTTGTTGCACGCGTGCCTTGGGTAGAACTTCCAAAAAGAGTCAATCTTCAAATAAAGGTCCAAAACAGAGATTTTGAGGGTTTGGTTTTTTTTCAGCTTGTGGTGCACATATGTGGGTTTCATATGCTTCACATGTGTATTACTGTATGCTTATTGTATGCTTCACATCTCAGAGGAACAAAAGGACTGAACCTCCTAGGGGTAACAGGAGGATGTGAAATCTGGCCTTTTGTATGCAAAGAGATGGCCTTGAGGGATTTCCTGACCACCAGGACTTTAGGTGGAGGCGAGATGACCTGGAGGGGGATGCATTGTGATTTGGGATTAAAAGACAATGTGACTGTGTGCTTTGATGTCCTGGGATATAAAAGGGACAGATGTTGGGGGATTCATCCTCTTTCTGTTTTTGGATGTTGGAGAATGTGAATGTGAATAAAACTGGACTTGAGAAATAAACTCAGCCTCGTCCTTCCACACTTCTCCACACTGGTGACCCTAAGACGTATCATGAGCAGAAGCAATTCTCCCGAGCCAGACTCGTCAGAAGCCAGCCAAACGAATGCAGCCACAGTTCAGCTACCGGACTTCTGGCAGAATAATCCGCGCTCCTGGTTTAACGCAGTCGAGGCGCAGTTCAACCTCCGGAGGGTTTCGGTAGACGCCACAAAATTCTACCATGTGGTTGCAAAGCTGGACAACCACACAGCCCAGCGAGTGGAGAGCCTGATCAACCACCCGCCGGACAGCGACAAGTACAGCATGTTGAAGGCTGCACTCATCCGTTACTTCACCCCCTCGGTGGAGGAGCGAGCAGAGGGGTTCCTGGCGCTGACTGAATTTGAGAGCGACAGACCTGCAGACCTGATGGGGAAGATGTTGAGTTTGAGAGACTCTGAAGATGATAACTTCATCTTCACCCACCTTTTCCTCAGGACTCTACCGTCAGCGGTGAGAGTGACCCTGGCCAGTTCACCACTGTTGGCCCGACGAGACTACCGCGAGCTGGGCCAGGAGGCGCAACGACTCGTCAACGCCAATAAATGGCGTGTGGCTAAGGCTGCGGCAGCGGAGCTAGGCGCAACGTCCGGAGATGGCAGGGGGCCAGAGGCTGCAGCACCAGACTCACCAACGACGGCAGCGGCAGGGGCCAGGAAACACAGAGCAGACGATGTCCTTTGCTTCTACCATCGCTGCTTCGCAGAGAGGGCACGCAAGTGCATTCCACCGTGCCATTTCAAGCGCTCGGGAAACGCCAAGACCGGGGGTCGGTAGCAGCTGCGGCCCTCGGAGAGGAGAACAAGCTGCTCTACTTGAGGGATGTGCACTCGGGGAGGCATTTCCTCGTGGACACAGGCTCCCAGCTGAGTTTCAGCACACCTTCCTACGCTGACCGGCTGGCGCCTTCCAGTGGTCCTGAGGTATCAGCAGCGAACGGCTCGGCGATTAAGACCTTCAGTGAGAGGACTCTGTTTCTGTCTTTACACGGCCGTACATTCGAGTGGACTTTTGTCATAGCGGCAGTCAATTTCACCATGTTAGGGGCTGATTTTTTGTGCTCACATGGTTTGTTGGTGGATCTTGCTAACAGACGCCTGGTTAATGCACTCTCTTTTTATTCTATTCCCTGTACAGCTCGAGTGGCCCCGCCAACAGCACAAGCCAACGTCACAGCTGCAGGTGGTAAGTTCCACACACTCCTCACTCAGTTCCCGGCACTCACGGTCCCAACATTTTCGGCGACCGTGGCTAAACATGGGGTGGAACATTTTGTTACTATCACCGGACCGCCCATTTTTGCAAAAGTTCGGCGCTTGGATTCAGCTAAACTGACCATAGCGCGCGAGGAGTTCGCCAACCTGGAAAAGTTGGGCATCATCAGGCGTTCGAAGAGCCCATGGGCTTCACCGCTTCACACGGTCCCGAAAGCTGATGGCTCGTGGCGACTTTGCGGTGATTTCCGCAGGTTGAACAACGCTACAGCGCACAACCGCTACCCGATCCCGCACATCCAAGATTTTTCAGTTCATTTGGCGGGGGCGCGTTTTTTCTAAAATAGACTTGGTACGCGGTTACCACCAGGTCCCAGTGTGCGCTGAGGACATACCCAAAACAGCGGTAATAACTCCTTTCGGGCTTTTCGAGTTTTTGCGCATGCCGTTTGGGCTTAAAGGCGCAGCGCAGACGTTCCAATGCATGATGGACGCGGTTTTGCGCGATCTCCCCTTCGTGTTCGTCTACCTGGACGACATATTGGTAGCCAGCGCGTCCGAAGACGAACACGAAAACCACCTCACGGCAGTTTTCCGGAGGTTGGCAGAGCACGGGTTAATAATCAGCCCAGCGAAGCGTCAGTTCGGGGTGACGCAGATTGATTTTTTGGGGCATCGCGTCTCCCCAGAAGGAGCGGTTCCTCTGCCTGACAAAGTGTGCACAGTTACAAATTTTCCCCAACCACAAACGGTCAAAGCGTTACAGGAGTTTTTGGGAATGGTGAATTTTTATAACCGTTTCCTCCCCCGCGCAGCGCAGCTCATGCAACCATTGTATGCTGCACTAAAAAAACAAAAACCCACAAATAAAGTCGAATGGTCTCCGGAGCGAGAGCGCGCATTCTCTGAAGTCAAAACAGCCCTGGCAAACGCCGCGTTGTTGGCACATCCAGTCCCAGCGGCCCGCATGGCGCTCACTACTGACGCGTCAGATGTGGCCATAGAGGCGGTCGTGGAACAGTATGTAGCCGGAGCCTGGCAACCGCTCGCCTTTTTCAGCAAGACCCTGTGCGACAGCGAACGAAAATACAGCGCATTCGACAGGGAGTTGTTAGCTCTCCACTTGGCCATTCGCCACTTCCAGTTCTGGCTGGAAGGACGCCGTTTCACCGCGTTCGTTGACCACAAGCCACTGACTTTCGCGATGGCCAAGATTTCAGAACCTTGGTCGGGCCGGCAGCAGAGACAGCTGGCTGCGATATTGGAGTTTACTACCGATATCCAGCATGTGGCGGGTAAACTTAATGTAGTGGCGGACTGCCTCTCGCGCGCCGTGGTGGCTCCAGCCCGCGTAGAGGTAGATTCTGCAGCCATGGCCGCGGAGCAGGTTAGCGACACGGATGTGCACGCGCTCCAGTCTGGACCAACAGGGTTAAGGCTGGAGAACAGGGTGCTGCAAGACGGTATGCTCCCCCTAATCTGCGATGTCTCCACTGGGCGACCGCGTCCTGTGGTACCAGTCGCATGGCGCCGCCGTGTTTTTGACTCGATCCATTCTCTGGCGCACCCGGGAGTGCGCGCGTCGGTCAAAATGGTAGGAGAGAAATTTGTATGGCTGAGCCTGCGCAAACAAGTTAGAGAGTGGACGGCAGCCTGCATGGCTTGTCAACGGGCCAAGGTTCATAGACACACGAGAGCTCCCTTGGAGCCGTTTCACATTCCAGCTAAAAGGTTTGATCATGTCCACGTGGACCTCGTAGGCCCCCTCCCGCCCTCACAAGGGTGCACACATCTTCTGACAATGGTTGACCGCACCACGCGCTGGCCGGAAGTGGTACCGCTGTCGTCAACCACAGCCGAGGAGGTGGCACGCGCGTTTTTAATGGCATGGGTAGCGCGTTTTGGAGTCCCGTCGGACATTACGTCCGACAGAGGCCCTCAATTTGTTTCCGAACTTTGGTCAGCCATGGCCCGCAGCCTGGGAGCAACGATCCACCGCACGACCGCGTACAACCCGCAGGCTAACGGGTTATGCGAACGTTTTCACAGGTCATTGAAGGCGGCTCTCAGAGCGTCGCTTACGGATGCAAATTGGGTGGACAAGCTACCATGGGTTTTATTGGGGTTGCGTTCTGCACCTAAAGAAGATTTAGAAGCCTCCCCAGCTGAGCTAGTTTTCGCAAAGCCACTTCGGCTGCCCGGGGAATTTCTCCCAGATAATCCAGCGCCAGAGTGCTCCCCGGCTCAGCGGTTACAGAATAGCACGGGCCCGAGCACGCTACCTGGCCCCGTTCACCACAGTTTTCCGCGTGTTTTTGTGCCTAAGGCTTTAAAAAATGCGGAGTTTGTTTTTGTCAGACATGATGCCCATCGTTCACCTTTACGCCCACCTTATGATGGACCATATAGAGTGCTGGAAACAGGGGATAAACATTTTTTGCTAGATTTGGGGGGCAGAAAAGAAATGATTGGCATAAACAGGCTCAAACCCGCTTTTGTGGTAGCTGACGAAGTTGTGCAGTTGGCTAAGGCTCCTCGGCGCAGCAGACCCCCTAGAGAGCATTCCCTGGAACACCCACAGAGGTTGACTAACAGTTCTCATCCCCATGCAGCAGCTCCACAGCAGGAAGACGCTGCGGAGGTGGTACAGCCTGCTTACAGCAAATACGGGAGAAGGCTGAGGCCCAAGCGGCACGTGGACTGATATGTAGTGATTTTATTATGACATGCAATCTGTGGTTATGTTGTTCCATCTTAGACGTTTGGGGGGGGGGGGGGGTCATGTGGTGCACATATGTGGGTTTCATATGCTTCACATGTGTATTACTGTATGCTTATTGTATGCTTCACGTCTCAGAGGAACAAAAGGACTGAACCTCCTAGGGGTAACAGGAGGATGTGAAATCTGGCCTTTTGTATGCAAAGAGATGGCCTTGAGGGATTTCCTGACCACCAGGACTTTAGGTGGAGGCGAGAAGACCTGGAGGGGAATGCATTGTGATTTGGGATTAAAAGACAATGTGACTGCGTGCTTTGATGTCCTGGGGTATAAAAGGGACAGATGTTGGGGGATTCATCCTCTTTCTGTTTTTGGATGTTGGAGAATGTGAATGTGAATAAAACTGGACTTGAGAAATAAACTCAGCCTCGTCCTTCCACACTTCTCCACAAGCTAACAGTTTTGAAACCACCATTTGGTCTTACATTTTTTGAAAGAGACTGACTACTTTTGTACATCATGACTGCTTCTTTCCTTAAGATAAATTCTCCTGTATTCAGTATGTGATGTTTGTTGCTTGTATCAGTGAAGAACACAAATCACTTGAGCTGAGCTGAACCACAAATTTGAAGTGTTAAGACTTGTTTGACTGACACAAGTAAAAGTCTAAACATTGACTTGATATTCATAACATGAAAGTATGAGGGGAAGCTGAAAAGTTTATAGTGGTCAAATTTACCCAGATGTGGCTTATTTTTCAACATAGTCTCCCCTTCAGTCTACACTTCTTCCATCTGTGTTGCAGCGCTTGGATTCCTGCGGTTGAAAAATAAACCACATTTGGTCAAATTTGACCACTATGAACTTTTCAGCCACCTCCCCCCCATACAGTCAATTTTGAGAAATGTCTTGGAAATAATTTAAACAAAGTGTAATAAATGATCAGAAAAAAATGTGTAGTTTCACTTAACTTTCCGTTAATGCTGAAAAGTTTTCACAACTTGACTGGCTTGGTTTTTGTTACAGTAAGTTGGTAGTTCCGTGAGATTGGTTCTTGTGTGACTTACGCCTGTAATAAGAAAGGTGGAGGAAGCTACGACTATCTTTTAGGTTATTTTTTTGAGTCAGGAATGAGGCACAACTTCGAGCCAACGACTCCAAGGGCAAGCAATCAGTTGGGTCT
This sequence comes from Pholidichthys leucotaenia, assembly GCA_020510985.1. NCBI lineage: Eukaryota > Metazoa > Chordata > Actinopteri > Cichliformes > Pholidichthyidae > Pholidichthys > Pholidichthys leucotaenia. The sequence goes on along the minus strand of CM035843.1, from coordinate 246,447,448 downwards.
CTAAAGAGGATTTATTCAATTAATTAAGATATACAAATATCCACAAAAACAGTATAAACTAAAACCCAAAATATAAAACAGAGTGGTTAAAAACAGAAAAAAAAGAATTTAGAAAGTGGGCTAAAACATTGTTAAAACTGTCCATAAAAAAGAAACAAATGAGGGCACAACAGGGGTTTTTCCTTAGAGACTGAAGGCCATCCACTGCAGGTCTAAAAGTTCCAACGGTTCCACAAGCCACCAATAAAAGAAAATATAAGCCAGCAACATATTTGATCACACGGTCATCGCTATAATATTCACACAAGCAGAGCTCCTCTGCCTGCACCCTTTGTGTTTTCACAGTGCAACACCCCAAACTCTCCCACTGGTGCCTGTTGTGTCTGAAGAATGGGCGGACACAACCACATGTTGAGGTTAGCTTTATTGGGGTTTCACAGCTAAAGTACATGAAGCAGCATGTGGCTGAAAGCAGGAAGAGAGGCAAGAGAATGACCGGCCCTGGGCGGTTGCCTAATATATCCTGAGGTGCACTGACATCACCCGTGAGTGCGTGCTCCTGTAGTGCAGTGCGTCATGCTGTTTTACATACACTTTATTTACCCCCCCAAGAAAGCTCTGAACATTTACACACATGACTAGCTTAGCAGGAACAGGCTGACATAGGAACATACACATATGGCTGGGCTGAACAGGCCAGTATAAAGAACCATTTTCTTTTCTTTTTTTTTTCCAAATTATATTTATTGAAATTTTTCCTTCGTTTTGCACACACACACAACCCCCCCAACAATCAAACATGAAAAACAGCTCAGCACAAAATTGATCTACACAAAATTAAAGATTAAAATTAAAAAAAAAAGGGGGAAGATATACAGTATGGGTTGGGGACAGGCTCCTGCCCCAAGTGGAGGAGTTCAAGTATCTTGGGGTCTTGTTCACGAGTGAGGGGAAAAGGGAGCGAGAGATTGACAGACGGATCGGAGCAGCATCTGCAGTGATGCGGACGTTGTACCGGTCTGTTGTGGTGAAGAGGGAGCTTAGTTCTAAAGCAAGGCTGTCGATTTACCAGTCAATCTACGTTCCTACTCTCACCTATGGTCACGAGCTTTGGGTAATGACCGAAAGAACAAGATCGCGGATACAAGCGGCTGAAATGAGCTTTCTCCGTAGGATTGCTGGACTCACCCTCAGAGATAGGGTGAGGAGCTCAGTCATCCGGGAGAGGCTCAGAGTAGAACCACTGCTCCTCCACATTGAAAGGAGTCAGTTGAGGTGGTATGGGCATCTGATTAGGATGCCTCCTGGACGCCTCCCACTTGAGGTGTTTCGGGCACGTCCCACTGGGAGGAGACCCCGGGGCAGACCCAGGACTCAGTGGAGACACTATGTCTCCCAGCTGGTCTGGGAATGCCTTGGTATCCTCTCTGGAGAGCTGGAGCAGGTGCCTGGGGAGAGGGAAGTCTGGGCTTCTCTGCTTGAACTGCTGCCTCCGCGACCCGGACCTCCGGAAAAGCGGTAGAAGATGGATGGGGGAAGATATACTTAGCTAGAAATTCATACATGTACACACATAAACCAGCACTTGTACATTTGTACAGAGGAGCGTAACCATCATAGCACCACAAACCAGGTCAAAAAAAAAAAAAAAAAAAAAAAGGTCGTATTTAATCCAAGTTAACGCTCCCAAGAATCGAGGCCACCGTAAGGTTAGAGAATTTGAGATATGGGGTCCATATTTTCATAAAATATCTCTTTGTTGAGTGAAGTAAACATGTTAAATATTCCAAAGGGAAACACTCCATGATGATTTTATGCCAGTTTGTTTTAGTTGGTGGTTTGTCACATATCCATGACAAAAAAATATTCCTTCTTGCCGCGTATGCAAGGATATTGTACAGTCTTGCAGAGCTTCCAAAAAGTAAGTCCTGGTTTGGGTGTCCCAGAAGCAGAGAGCGAGGATCCATGTCTACATTCACACCAAATATTTGATTCATGTCTTGTACAACGTCTAGCCAGTATGCTTGGATTTTAGGACAAAACCAAACACAATGAGTATAGGTACCAACTGAAATTTTACATTTCAAACACATGGGTGAAGGCTGGGGATTCATGTTGGATCTTTTACTGGGAGAGATTTGTAAATGATGTAAAATTTTGTATTGCAATAATCTTGCACAATTGCATATTGAAATCTTCTTGGCACACTCCCAGATTGCATCCCATGAATCCTCACAAATATTTACACCAAGTTCACTTTGCCATTTCTGTTTAAGATCCTGCATAATTGACATACACATCACATCTGACTGACTTAAGGCACTATAACAGCGAGTTATAAATTTTTTGGTTGGGCCTAAAAGAAGTAACCGCTCAACTGCAGACACTGTGGCATTTACATTGAGTGTGGTCTTTCTAGTTATGAAATCTCAGATCTGAAGGTATCTAAAAAAATTCTGTTTAGAAAGACCAAATTTCTCCTGAAGCTGTTCAAATGGTAACAATGCACCATCAAAAAGGTCATAGATTTCCTTTAACCCTTTAACTGTCCATATATTATAACCACTGTCCATCATACCAGGAACAAAATCCGGATTGCCTTGAATAGGAATTAATAAAGTAGTTAAATCTGATCTTCCTTCAAGCTTTCGTGTCATAAACCAGGCCTTTAAAGTATTGCAAATTATGGGGTTATTATCACAGAGATTTCTAACTGACTTTAAATTCTTACAAGACAAAAGACCCAACAGTGAACAGGAGACCTGTAACTTTTCAAGGCCCAACCAAACAGAAGTAGGATCATCTTTAACCCATTCTGCTATAAACCTTAGTTGAGATGCTATTTGGTACCATTTAATGTTAGGGACATCCAAACCTCCCATTGAACTTGGAAGTTGTAGTTTTACCATTTTTAATCTTGGCTTCCTTTTGCTCCAAATAAAATCACTCAACCAACCATTCAATAACTTCAAAACCTTATTAGTTATAAATATTGGAACCATCTGTAGGGGGTACAATAACCTAGGCAGGGTATTCATTTTGATAATAGACACTCTGCCGAGTAATGATAAGGGAAGTGAACACCACCTGTTTAAATCCTTCTTTATAGTGTCTAGGAGAGGGTTAAAATTGGCTTTAAACATCTGATGGAACATAGGAGTAATCTGAATACCCAAGTACACAAAACCTGACACAGACCAGCGAAATGGAAATGATATAAGGGAGTTCGTTCTATTTCTAAGGCTTCCCATGGGCATAGCTAAAGATTTAGAAAAATTAATTTTGTAACCAGAAAAAGACCCAAAATAATTAATGATATCAACCAGTCGCGGAACAGAGGTAGCCGGCTCTGCTACGTACAACAAAATGTCATCCGCATAAAGGGAAATTTTATGTTGCGTCTCCCCTACATCTATACCCCTGACAGCTGGATCCTGTCTGATGGCTTCAGCTAAAGGTTCTACCACAAGGGCAAAAAGAGCAGGACTTAAGGGGCAGCCTTGATGTGTTGAGCGATAAATTGGGAAATTATCCAATCTGTAACCATTTGTTATGACTGATGCTAAGGGTTTATTATACAAAAGTTTGATAAAGTTATCCCCCAGATTAAATTTTTGTAATACTTTAAATAGATAAGGCCGCTCAACTCGGTTGAAGGCTTTCTCTGCATCCAATGAGATGATTACAGTGTCGTTTTCTTGTGATTGACAGAAGTGAACGATATTTAAAAGCCTCCTAATGTTGTGACTACAGCTTCTGCCTTTAATAAAAACCTGTCTGGTCCTCCTTAATGATAAGAGGCAAAACCTTCTCTAATCGCAGAGACAGGATCTTAGATAACAGTTTAACATCTTGATTTAAAAGAGCAATAGGTCTATATCCTGAACAATCTTCAGGACACTTGCCTTTTTTAAGAATTAGAGAGATGTCAGCTTCTCTTAATGACTGAGGTAAACTCTCAGAGGTAAAGGAGTGTTCTATCATCTCCAAAAATGGATCCACAAGTACATCCTGAAATTCTTTGTAGAATTCGCTGCCCATGCCATCTGGCCCCGGTGCTTTACCTGATTGTAAACTGTTAGTCACTAATATAACCTCTTCTCTAGAGATGGGAGAATTTAAATCATGTCTCTCTGAGTATCAGAAATAGTAGGAAGTGCTAGGCTGTCCAAGAAAGAGTCCATCTTATATGAGGCCCCTGCTGTCTGGTCTGTTGTATATAGCTGAATATAAAACTGCTTAAAGGTATTAATATTTTTGTTATCAAAATAACGAGTGCCATTTAGACCTACAACTGAAGGAATCAGTTGGGAATTTGTTCTGATTTTTGTTAAACAAGACAAATACTTACTAGATTTGTTTCCAAATTCATATAACCTCTGTTTTGGAAAAAAAAAAAAAAGCACACTTAGCTTGTTGAGTTAATAATGCATCTAATGCAGCTTGTGTGGCACACTTTCTCTGCAATAATATAGGATCTGATAATGATGGTGAACCAAGTACTCTCGTAATTTCTTCCAGTTCCCTTTCAAGTTTAGATTGCTGTTCTTTTTGCTTTTGTTTTTTTGAGGCTAAATATGCTATGATTAGGCCTCTGATATAGACTTTAGAGGTTTCCCATAATAAAGATGAGTCATTAGTAGATTGAGAGTTGATAGCAAAAAATATTTTAAAATCATCTCTCAAGTAAGTAGTAAATTTTTCATCTTTTAGAAGGCATGTATCAAATCGCCATCGTCTTGTGGAGATGCATATTGTGGGGGAATCTGCAGACAGCGTCTCAGTCAGGAGGCAGTGATTAAACATAAGAGAATAATAGGCAAGGACGTCCTGGGGAGTTGGCAGGAAGAGGGAGCTGGGGGTTGAAGGCAAATGTACTGTGGAGCTGGATATCATGCAGTGTGATGTGAAATAGATAGATAGAGCCTTTATTGTCATTGCATAAAAAACACAACGAAACTGCACATGCCCCCTCCCACATAAAAAAACTACAAACAACACTCCATCCATACACATCAACAACAACCATGGCAAAATACACAGAACATAACATATCAGCATTAAAAAGAGCTTGAAAAGTGGAAAAAAAAAGTGCAGTCATCTTTGTGTCAAGTTAAAAGAATGTATTCGAAAGACACATTTAAGAAATGTCATGCAGATGTGAGATGATCTGTGGAGCTTATAAGGAGAACCCTGGTTTGGCTGAGTCATTGCTTTTCTGTGTATGAATGTTGAGAGTGTTAATAAATTTCGTCTGCTCATAAACTGGCCTCCTCATTTCCCACACTCTCCACACTGGTGACCCTAGACGTATTATGGAACACGAGGCGAGAACCCCGGAGTCGGCCCGGACGGGAAGCCCCAGCAACGCGGCAAGCATCCCACAGACGGCCCGGACGGGAACCCCCAGCAATGTGTGCGCTGTTGCAGTCAAGCTACCGGACTTTTGGCAGCACAACCCACGCTCTTGGTTCCACCACACCGAGGCCTAGTTCGCCCTCCGGGGAATAACGGCAGACGACACCAAGTTTTTCCATGTGGTTGCAGCGCTGGACGCTCGCACAGCTCAGCAGGTAGCAAGCGTGCTCGACCAGCCCCCAGCCCACAGCAGATACGAGGCTGTCAAAGCTGTGCTGATTCGGCGCTACACGCTTTCAGACTGTGAGAGAGCAGAGAGGCTCCTGAGGCGTTCCGAGTTAGGAGATGGTTCAGCCGTCGATCTGATGGAGAAGATGTTGGTGTTAATGAGCACGGACGACGGGCATTTTCTGTTTGCCCACCTTTTCCTCCGGAACCTTCCAGCAGAGGCGAGAGCGGTCCTGGCCAATTCGCCGGTGCTGGCCGCGCGTGACTACTGTGCGCTAGCCCAGGAGGCAGACCGGATCATCCTCACCACCAGAGCACTCACGGTGAACGTGGCGGCATCGGAGCCCAGCTGGACGACCAGAGGAGACGAGGGGCCACCGACAGTACCGGCAGCGGGGGCCAAGGAGCGCCAGAGAGACACGCTCTGCTTCTACCACCGCCGCTTCGGAGAGAACGCACGCAGATGTGCCCCACTGTGCCAATTCAAGCGCTCGGGAAATGCCAGAGCTGGCAGTCGGTAGCAGCTGCGACCGCTGGCGAAGAGAACAAGCTGCTCTATGTGACGGACTCGCGCTCAGGAAGGCGTTTCCTTGTAGACACTGGAGCCCAGAAGAGCATCATCCTGCCAACCTACGCCGACCGGCTGGCAGGACCTAGCAGCCCCGGGCTGGTAGCAGTAAACGGCTCGGACATTAAGACCTTTGGTGAGAGAACACTGGCTTTATCGCTATATGGCCGTACATACGAGTGGACTTTTGTCATAGCAGCACTGAGTTTCCCAATCCTGGGAGCTGATTTTCTGTGTGCGCATGGTTTATTAGTTGATGTTACTAACAGGCACCTGGTTAATGCACTGTCCTTTGACTCTCTCCCCTGTACAGCTCCAGGGGCCGGGCCAGTAACACAAGCAAACGTCACAGCTCCAGGCAGTAAGTTCCACACACTGCTCACTCAGTTCCCAGCACTCACGGTCCCGACGTTTTCAGCGGCCAGCGCTAAACACGGGGTGGAGCACTTTATCACCACCACCGGACCGCCTGTGTTCGCACGACCTCGGCACTTGGACGCAGCTAAACTGGCCATAGCACGCGAGGAGTTTGCCAACCTGGAAAGGTTGGGCATCATCAGGCGATCGAACAGCCCATGGGCATCCCCGCTACACATGGTCCCTAAGGCTGAGGGGTCGTGGCGACCGTGCGGCGATTTACGCAGGTTGAATAACGCCACAGCACACGACCGCTACCCGATTCCCCACATTCAGGATTTTTCTGTTCACCTCGCCGGAGCACGCATTTTTTCTAAAACAGACCTGATCCACAGTTACCACCAGGTCCCAGTGCGTGTGGAGGACATACCCAAAACAGCGGTAATAACTCTGTTCGGCTTGTTTGAGTTTCTGCGCATGCCATTCGGATTAAAAGGAGCGGCACAGACGTTCCAGCACATGATGGACGCGGTGCTGCGTGATCTCCCGTTTGTGTTCGTCTACCTGGATGATATCCTGGTAGCCAGTGCGTCCGAAGACGAACACGTAACCCACCTCAGGACGGTTTTCCAGAGGTTGGAGGAGCACGGGTTAATAATCAACCCGGCGAAGTGCCAGTTCGGTGTGACGGGGATTGGTTTTTTGGGGCAACGCATCTCACTGGAGGGAGCGATACCCTTGCCCGACAAAATGCGCACTGTGCCGAACTTTCCCCGGCCTCAGACGGTCAGGGCGCTGCAGGAATTTTTGGGGATGGTTAATTTTTATAACCGTTTCCTCCCCCGCGCAGCTCAGCTCATGCAGCCACTGTACGCCGCGCTCAAGAGACGGAAGCCCGCGGATGGACTCCGGAGCGAGAGCAGGCGTTCTCTGAGGTGAAAGCAGCCCTGGCAAACGCTGCACTGTTGGCGCACCCAGACCCGGCGGCCTGGATAGCGCTCACTACCGACGCCTCGGACATGGCCATAGGGGCCGTCGTAGAGCAACGTGTCGCCGGTTCTTGGCAGCTGCTCGCCTTTTTCAGCAGGGCTTTGCGCAACAGTCAGTGTAAATACAGCGCGTTCGACAGAGAGTTGCTGGCTCTCCACCTGGCCATACGCCACTTCCAGTTCTGGCTGGAAGGGCGCAGCTTCACTGCGTTTGTGGACCACACGCTGCTGACGTTCGTGATGGCCAAGGTTTCGGAACAATGGTTGGGCCGGCAGCAGAGACAGCTGGCCGTGATTTCGGAGTTTACGATCGATATTCAGCATGTCTCAGGTAAACTGAATGTGGTGGTGGACTGCCTCTCACGCGCGGTAGTGGCCCCGGTCTGCGTAGGGATAGATTATACAGCCATGGCCGCAGAGCAGATTAGTGATACGGACGTGTGCGCGCTCCAGTCTGGACCAACAGGGTTAAGGCTGGAGAGCAGGGTAGTGCAAGACGGCAGCCCTCCCCTAATCTGCGACGTCTCCATGGGACACCCGCGCCCGGTGGTCCTGGTCGCGTGGCGCCGCCGTGTGTTTGAGTCAGTTCACGCTTTGGCGCACCCAGGAGTGTGCGCGTCAGTCAAAATGGTGGGAGCGAAATTTGTGTGGCCAGGCCTGCGCAAACAGGTGAAAGAGTGGGCAGCAGCCTGCGTAGCGTGCCAACGAGCCAAAGTGCACAGACACATGAAGGCTCCTTTGGAGCCGTTTAGGATACCGGCTAAAAGATTCGACCATGTTCACGTGGACCTCGTGGGCCCCCTCCCGCCATCGCAGGGGTGCACACACCTTCTGACAGTGGTGGACCGCACCACACGCTGGCCAGAAGCAGTCCCGCTGGCGGCAACCATGTCTGCGGACGTGGCGCGTACTTTTTTGACAACATGGGTGACATAACGCACGGCTCAGGAGACGCACACACACAGGCTCAGAGTAGTTTAAATAGTTTATTAGCAACAGGAGTGAATGGATGTGTGTCTGCGAGATGTAGATGTGTTGGTGGCGGTGTCTGCTTCGGGCACAGAGGCAGGAGACCGTACAGCCGGACGACCCTATGGGAAAAGCACAAGGAGAAGGGTGACGGGCACACACCAACACAGGAGATATGATAGCGAGAGAAGAGCTTACTTGGATGGGATAGATGGCTGGCACAGCAAGGGACGAGACCCGGTAGACAGCCACCTGCAGGGCCCGGTGCAACAGCGAGGAGATGGAGACGGAGAGGAAAAGTCTGCCGCCGGGAAATCCACCTGTGCACAGGGGAGCAGACTTCAAAGGGAAAAGGTAAGGGCTTCTTACCGAAATGATGGCTGAAGAGGTAGTAGTTCTCACAGCAATAATGATGAGCGAAATCTGACGGCTTCAGGCCGAAGCTCAGGGCGAGGCGGCTTATATCCCTCGCCGCTGATGACGAGCAGGTGTGCGAGCAGGTGGCGCCGCTGATGAGCGGCGCGGCGTGACAATGGGTGGCGCGTTTTGGAATTCCGTCGGACATTACATCCGATAGGGGCCCTCAGTTTGTTTCCGAACTTTGGTCCGCGATGGCCCGCAGCTTGGGTGTTGCAATTTATCGCACAACCACGTACAACCCACAGGCAAATGGGTTATGCGAGCGTTTTCACAGGTCACTGAAAGCAGCACTCAGGGCTTCGTTGACGGATGCAAATTGGGTTGACCAGCTGCCGTGGGTTTTATTAGGGTTGCGTTACGCACCAAAAGAGGATTTAGAGGCTTCCCCGGCTGAGCTGGTTTTTTCTCAGCCACTGCGGCTACCCGGGGAATTTTTGCCAGACAATCCTGCACCAGACAGTTGCCCGTCTCAGCGTTTGCAGCGTAGTGCAGATGCAGGCACACTGCCCGGTCCGGCTCACCACTGTTTTCCACGCGCTTTTGTGCCAAAAACTTTGAAGAACGCGGAGTTCGTGTTCCTCAGACACGATGCCCACCGCCCGCCATTGGGCCCACCCTATGATGGCCCGTTCAGAGTGCTGGAAACAAAGGACAAGCATTTTTTGCTAGACTTGGGGGGGGGGGGGCGTCAGGAGAAAATATGCATAGACAGACTTAAGCCCGCCTTTGTAGTGGCGGACGAGCAAGTGCTGCTGGCCCGGGCCCCCTGGCGTGGAAGACCCCCACGGACTACTCCCCAGGCAAACGATTCACCAGGGCAGCCACACGGGCAGAGCGAAGTCCCCCCCCCCTCGCCTTGGCCCACCTGCAGTCAGACACATGTCCAGCAGCCTCCCGCCGGCACAGAGACCCCAGTTACAGCAGATATGGGAGGAGACTGAAGCCCAAAAGACATAGCGACTGAAACTCTGTCTGGGGTGGGGGGGGGGGGGGTGATGTGGAGATGCATACTGAGGGGGAATCTGCAGACAGCGTCTCAGTCAGGAGGCAGTGATTAAACATAAGAGAATAATAGGCAAGGACGTCCTGGGGAGTTGGCAGGAAGAGGGAGCTGGGGGTTGAAGTGAAATGTATTGTGGAGCTGGATATCATGCAGAGTGATGTGAAATGTCATGCAGATGTGAGATGATCTGTGGAGCTTATAAGGAGAAACCTGGTTTGGCTGAGTCATTGCTTTCCTGTGTATGAATGTTGAGAGCGTTAATAAATTTCATCTGCTCGTAAACTGGCCTCCTCATTTCCCACACTCTCCACAGTCTACTCTTAACCTGCCCTAAACCAACAGATAAATCTATTAATACTGTTGCATGATCACTAACAATGATGTTGCCTATTGTACACGAAGACACTGATTGTACTAAGACTTTAGAAATGAGAACGTAATCAATCCTTGTATGACATTTATAAGGGGGAGAATAAAAAGTAAATTCTCTAGCAGATGGGTGGAAAGTTTGCCATGCATCTACCTAATTCATTTCTTCACAGATAGCATGAAGAGCATCAGCCTGCGTTGTTAAAGATGTATTCCGAGGAGGGTGTCTATCAAGCAGGGGGTTAAGTAGGCAGTTAAAGTCTCCTCCTACTAAAGCTACTGTTGGGGAAAGCTCTGCAAATTCAGAAAAGGCCTTAACCAAGAAGATAGGTGAATAATTAGGTGGACAATAAAGATCCATAATAGCAGTCTCTTCACCATATAAAACCCCTTTAATAATCACATATCTTCCATGCGTATCTTTAACGCACTTCACCAACGGAAATGGGAGATTTTTATGTATTAATATAACTACGTCCCTGCTGCTGGTGGTAAAAGAAGAGGAATAAACCTGGCCAGCCCAACCATATTTAAGTTTATGATGTCCATTATCGTCCAGGTGTGTTTCCTGTAATAGAGCTATCTCTACTCTCTCCCTTTTCAATAAAGCATAAACGTTTCTTTGCTTCACATTCCCCTTCAAGCCCCTCACGTTCCAAGAACAAAGTTTAATCCTATTGGAAGAAGACATTAGGATTTATTTTTTTTTTTTTTTTTTTTTTTGTTACTTATTTGTACCCGTAGGTAGATTCGGTTTGCAGTCTGGTGACAAGCCACCGGCTGCTGGTCGCTGCGTGCGCGAGCGCCCTAAACCTACATGGTTTAGGGCGCCACCAATCCTACTTATGTAGGATTTATGTACCCTATAGAGACTAATAAACATGCCTCCAACGCCCCATTTTGTACATGTAAAACTCATATGTATTTGGCATAATGTAATGCACAAATAATAGAAATATTGATATGGTAGACCACTGCTGAGCATAAAACATGCACCCAAAAACAAAAAAAATACACAAAACCAATAGATAATAAATAGGCTCCTTCCCCAGATCGCATGGGGATTGCTATTCTTCAAGGCACTTACTAAAGGCCAAAACACTTCACAAGAAAAGCAAGAAGAGGGGGAGCAATACAAAAAAAACAACAAAACCAAACAACACAACAAAAAAATAAATAAATAAATAGTTAAAAAAACAAAAAAAACAAACTCCTTTACAGGAGTGCAAAAAAAAAAAAAAAAAAACAAACAGGGAAAAAAAAGGGAAGAGGGGGTAAGTGATAATCCAGATGGCAGGGAGCTACTGAAACGCCCCTTAATATTAAGAACAAGCAATGCATTTAAATTTAAGTCATAGTCGATAGAGTTTTCTCCTTAAATAGTTGGATTAGCGGATTAACATATGTATTACAACATAAAGAATTGTGTCTATTATTTAAATCATATATCACACACAGTGCGATTTTTACAGTCGTAAAAAGGCACAGAGATGGATAATAATAAATACACTGTCCAACCTTAAGGTCCACTTTCTCATGTTCCCTGATTTGTCACACTGGATACAAAAGACATTACTTCAGGCGGGGAGAGAAAAGTTTTCTTAGTGCCATTAAAGGATACTTGCAGCCTTGCGGGGAACAGCATGGAATATGCTGCTCCAATTCCTCTCAGGCGCTGCTTGGCTTCATTAAACTCCTTTCGTCTACGAAGAACGTCAGCAGAAAGATCGTGATAGAAGGATATTTTCCTCCCGTCCAAGGTAAAATCACCGTTGCCTGCTTTACATCGCGCTGCCGCCATCACTCTCTGTTTGTCAGGAAACGAGTGGAATCTGATGATGACTGGGCGAGGCCGCTGATTAGAGCCGGGTGCCAGTGCAAGGGAACGGTGAGCCCTCTCTAGCTTAACCCGGCCATCCTTCGTGTCCATATTAAGAAAATCTGGAAGCCAATGCTCAAAGAAGCCCAAAGCATTCCCGACTTCCATGTTCTCTGGCAAATTGATGATGCGTATATTCTTTCGCCGCCCTCTGTTCTCCAGGTCGTCTATATGTTCAGAGAGGGATTTTATTTTCTTCTCCAAAGCTGGGATCATGTTAGCCAATGGCTCATTAGCCGTTTCCATCTGCAGCGTCCTAGCCTCTAGCTTGTCCAGTCGGTTAACGACCGCTTTCAGCTCGTTGGCATGAGAAAGAACAGTCATGGCTAACGGTTCCAGTTTATCATCAATAGCCTTCATTATCTTACTGGTCATGAGCTCAAATGCTTTAGCGAGCCTAGGGTCCAGTTCCATCTCATCTTCATCTTGATCTTGTTCGCAGCTGTGTTGGACTAATGGCTTAGCTGTGTTCTCAGTGTTTTGTTGTCGTGGCTTATTGCTGTTCTTACCTTTCGACGACGGCATTACTTTATGTTGTCTTGTCAAGTACTGCTCGAGAGTCATAATATTACATTGCCTTGCAAGGAAAAAGCCGTATCTTCAGTGAGAATGCTGAATTTATTTAAGCGTTTACGGAGCTCCACAAAAGCCGACCGTCTCCTAAGCCGCCATCTCCCCTAAGAACCATTTTCTTCTTCTTCTTTTAGATTTGATTGGCGGTTGGCAACCAGCTTACAGGTGCATCACCACCACTGACTTGATTATCATCACTCTGTTTTAATGCATGACAACCACAACATTTCTAACTGGGCAACTGGGTAGACTGCCAGTGTACCCACATGGCCTTGTGGGTTATTCTGCCACTGAACAGACCACACGCTAGCTACAGTCGTGAAAAAATTAGGGCACCCTGTATAAGCCTGTGTGTTTGAACATATCGTCAGCTGTGTCCAACTCCCCCCCTCCACCCAGCTCCACTGCCTACTTGGCCGCTAATTCATCAAAAGCGGTCCCCCCTCCCCCCCCCCCCCGCCCTTGTCATCAGTGTGCAGGACGTGCACAGACAGTTCTCCAGACTGAACCCACGCAAGGCCCCCGGTCCGGACAGCGTGTCTCCCTCCACCCTGAGACACTGTGCGAAAGAGCTGGCTCCTGTCTTCACAGACATTTTTAACACCTCCCTTAAGCAATGACACGTGCCGACCTGCCTCAAATCCTCCACCATCATCCCTGTCCCCAAGAAGCAACGGATTACTGGACTTAACGACTACAGACCTGTAGCGCTCACCTCTGTAGTCATGAAGTCCTTTGAACGCCTGGTCCTGTCCCACCTCAAGTCCATCACCACTCCCCTCCTGGACCTGCTGCAGTTTGCCTTCCGTGCCAACAGGTCTGTGGACAACGCAGTCAACCTGGCCCTCCACTCCATCCTGCAGCACCTGGACTCCCCGGGAACCTATGCCAGGATCCTGTTTGTGGACTTCAGCTCTGCGTTCAACACCATCCGCCCCGCTCTGCTCCAGGACAAGCTGTCCCTGCTCGGCGTGCCTGACTCCCTCTGCAGGTGGATCACCGACTTCCTGACGCACCAGAGGCAGCATGTGCGGCTGGGGAAGTCTGTCTCAGACTCTGTTAGCATCAGCATCGGATCACCCCAGGGCTGTGTACTTTCCCCCCTACCCTTCTCCCTTTATACCAACTCCTGCACCTCCACCCACCAGTCTGTTAAGCTGATCAAGTTTGCGGACGACACCACCCTTATCGGGCTCATCTCCAACGGCGATGAGTCCGTCTACAGGAGAGAGGTGGCCCAGCTGGTGTCCTGGTGCATCCACAACAACCTGCAGCTGAACGCTCTGAAGACAGCGGAGATGATTGTGGACTTCAGGAAAGTCACAACCCCCCTGCCCCCCCTCACCATCACAGGCTCTCCCATCACCATTGCAGATTCCTTCCGCTTCTTGGGCACCACCATCACCCGGGACCTCAAGTGGGAGCCAACCATCAGCTCCCTCATCAAAAAGGTCCAGCAGAGGATGTTCTTTCTGCGGCAGCTGAGGAAGCTCAAGCTACCCACCAAGATGTTAGTGCAGTTCTACACAGCCATCATCGAGTCCATCCTCACCTCCTCCATAACCGTGTGGTACGCAGGAGCTACTGCCAGGGACAGACTAAGGCTGCAGCGCGTCGTGCGCACTGCTGAGAAGGTGATCGGCTGCAAGCTCCCATCTCTCCAGGATCTGTACATCTCCAGGACCCGGAGGCGTGCAGGCCGGATCATGGCCGATCCTTCACACTCTGGTCACGAACTGTTTGCCACCCTCCCCTCAGGTAGAAGACTTCGGTCCATTCAGACTAAAACCTCCCGGCACATGAACAGCTTTTTCCCCTCTGCCATCAGACTGCTGAACATTAAGTGACTTATTGACTCTCGTGCACTATATACAGCAGCTCAACCAGACTCATGTCATTCATCACTGTTTTTCTGTTGCATTATCGACTGCACATCATCTGCCACTTGCTAATTTATTTAAAACTGCTGTGACTAGTATTACTCATTATTATTATTATTATTATTATTATTATTATTATTACTTATTATTCTACACTTATTGCATGGTTTTAGTCTTTAAGTTTTTTTTAGTTTATCTCTTTATCTTATCATGTTTTAATGTTGCAGCATTGCACCGAGACAAATTCCTCGTTTGTGTACTACATGAACAATGGCAATAAATCTGATTCTGATTCTGATATTTGGACATATGGATATTTAATATCAATGCTAAAAATACTGTGAGATTCATGTGATACAACAAAACAATTAAAAATGAGTTAAAGACTTTTTCAAATTTTCTGTAAAATGTAATTCTAAACAAATAGTGAGGAATAAATTAGGACACCCCCCATCTTTTTTTAGGACACCCCCACATTCATTCCCACTTAAAATGGCTAAAATAAATGTTAAACTAGAAAAGCACTCGGAGAGCGCAGACCTCCGCCAAGCGCCACAGTTCCCCCATACAGTGTTTGTGTGTACGTTTTCAGATTCCTTGACCATGAAAACATATGACTAGCAATTGGATTCACAATGATAGGATTAGTGGTTCAGTAGTTATTGACGAAAATGGCATTTTCCGTAATGGCGGTTTAGCGCCACAGTTCCCCCCATACAGTGTTTGTGTGTACGTTTTCAGATTCCTTGACCATGAAAACATATGACAAGCAATTGGACTGACAATGATAGGATTAGTGGTTCAGTAGTTATTCACGAAAATGGCATTTTGCGTAATGGCGGTTTTCTTGTGGACGGTGATCCGGATCACCACCAAAATCTAATCATCTGTAGGATTCCGCATTTCTGACAATCTGTGAAAATTTCATGAAAATCCGTCAATAACTTTTTGAGTTATCTTGCTAACAAACAGACAGACAGACAGACAGACAAACCAACGCCGATGAAAACATAACCTCCTTGGCGGAGGTAAAAAATGCAAATAAAAACAAAAACAAGGTCAGACTGTCATGAGCCGAGAGCTGGAGGTCTCCGCCACTCAGTCTCATGGCTTTCTCTGTTTTGCTTACTTATTTGTTGCATTTTATGACTTTTGGGTTTTATGTATTCATGTTCTGCTTGCCATTTTCCTGTTTGTGCTACACTTTTATTTTTGTATTTATTTATATTTTAATTTTTGGTATATGTGGGTTGTTATTTTATTCTTTATGTCTTAAGTACCGGTATTATTCTTTTACTGGTTGACAGCTTTCAGGGGTGTGAAGCCTAGTGTGGCCGTTGCCCTGTCAGCTGTCAGTCTTGGTTCGCCTCTCTCTCACTACCCCAGCTGATCCGTATTGTGTATCATTGCCTTCTCCTGCCCGTTCAGATACCCACACTTGTCATTTATTATATAAATGTGTTGTGAACCCTATTTAAGGGCTTTATTTTTGTTCCTTCATTGCCACTGAATTGGTTATTCTCCCTCATCTCCGCCAGAGCCCTGCCTCGATCTGGTGCGCAACTCTTGTGAGTTTTTCTCTCTCGTTGGTATTTTGTATTTTGAGCACTTTGTTGAACTTTACGTTTGTTGTTTTTGCAATAAAGGTCACAAACTCAAAGTCCAGCACGTGGGTCTCCCCTTTCTGCCCCAAAGGGCATTCATGACAGAATTCAGCAGCCAGTAGAGACACAGCTGCTGTGAGTTTGTTGATTTTTTTTTTGTTTCCTTCACTCCCAGTGGTGAAACTCGTTGGTTTTCTCATTTTTTCCCCGCTTGGTTTTTTCCTTCTCACACCGAGATTACCATGTCTGTTACCCCGGAGGTGTCTGTCTTGGAACTGGACAAAGTGGAGCGGTGATCAGTGTGCATCCTGGAGGGTATTTTGTCACAGACGCAGGCCTCCTGTACTCCCGAGGCTGTCCAAGAGTGTCTGGATGGTGCGACGCATGTGGTGGAGGCATGCCTCAGCCTGTGGAATCACCCAGAGCTAACAAACCTACTCCTCTCCATATTTTCCCCTCACTTCACAAGTGATGGACCGGGGGAAGTAGCTCCGACGCCTGCCCCGACACTAACGAAGAGCAAGCGCTTGCGCAAAAGAAAGCCTCCAGCCTCTCGCCGCTCTCAGGCGGCTGCTCCACCTCCTTCTCCCAAGCTTTGGCCCGCTCCATCGGCTGAGGAGCTGGAGGAGTGCAGGCAGGTATTATTGGGAGAGACTAACCTCCTCCTGGAGGTTAAGCTATGGCTCCTCCCGGATTTGGTTCATAAATTGGAGGAGTTTTCATCGAGAGAACTGGAGTTGGAGCCGATGATTGAGCATCCCTTGACTCCGGAGACTCTTCCTCTCCATGGTGAGCCTTCGCCTCCACCTCCCGCTCATCACCGCCGATCTCAAAAATCCCGGCGGAAGAACACCATCACCTCTCAGCCAGCAGCCCCTCTTACTCAGAAGCTTCCCTCAGCAGTGCGCATTCAGTGTTCTTTGTCTCCAGCTGAATAGTCAGCGCCTCCCTTTTCCGCAGCTGCTGTCCCCTGCTTCTCCCTGGCACTCTCTCCTGCTACTGAGAGGTCGATTGTTTTTCCTCCAACTCTAACCGCCTCCGTGTCCCCTGGGGCTGCTCCTCCACGATCCTCTGAGGGGCCAACATCCACTGTAGTCACAGAGAGAGGGGTGACACCACACCAGCTACAGCAGAAAACACCACATCCTGGGAAAACAGGCGTTTTTTCATTCTCAATCACTTAACCATGAATTACCTTGTTTGATTCCCTGTGGTACTGGGTACCAGTACCGGTGGCACCGGGGCCCCACCCTGGAGCCAGGCCTGGGGGAGGGGCTCGATGGCTAGCGTCTGGTGGCCGGGTTTCCGCCCATGGGACCCGGCCGGGCTCAGCCCAAAGGAGTTACATGGGTCCACCCTCCAGTGGGCTCACTACCTGCAGGAGGGATCATTGGGGACCGGTGCAATGTGGATCAGGTGGCGGTCAAAGGCGGAGACCTTGGCGGTCTGATCCCATGCTTCCTAAACTGACTTTTGGGACATGGAATGTCACCTCTCTGGTGGAGAAGGAGCCTGAGCTGGTGCATGAGGTTGAGAGATACCGGCTAGACATAGTCGTCCTCACCTCAACACACAGCTCTGGCTCCGGAACCAGTCTCCTGGAGAGTGACTGGAGCTTGGCCTACTCTGGAGTTGCTCTGGGCGAGAGGCAACGAGCAGGGGTGGGTATTCTTGTATCCCTCCACCTTACTGCCTCTATATTGGAGTTTCCCTGCACCTTTGGGTTGGGAAACTGGTCCTGACCATCATTTGTGCCTATGCACCAAATGATGGTTCAGAGTACCCACCCTTTTTGGAGTCTCTGACTGGGGTGCTGGAGAGTGCTCCTCATGGAGACTCCATTGTCCTACTGGGGGACTTCAATGTGCATGTGGGCAATGGCAGTGAAACCTGGAAGGGGGTGATTGGGAGGAACGGCCTGCCCGATCTGAACCCGAGTGGTGTTCAGTTATTGGACTTCTGTGCTAATCACAGTTTGTCCATAACAAACACCATGTTCAAGCATAAGGGTGTCCATATGTGCACTTGGCACCAGGACACCCTAGGTTGCCGGTCGATGATCAATTTTGCTATCATGTCATCAGACCTGCGACTGTATGTCTTGGACACTCGGGTAAAGAGAGGTGCAGAGCTGTCAACTGATCACCACCTGGTGGTGAGTCAGATCCGATGGCAGGGGAGGATGCCATTCAGACTTGGTAGACCCAAACGTATAGTGAGGGTGTGCTGGGAACGTCTGGCTGAGGTCTCTGTCTGGGAGGTCTTTAACTCCCACCTCCGGAAGAACTTCAACCACATTCCAAGGGAGTCTGGAGACATGGAATCTGAATGGGCTATGTTCTTCACCTCCATTGTCGAAGCAGTGGCCCAGAGCTGCGGCCGCAAGGTCATTGGGGCATCTAGTGGTGGCAACCCCCAAACCAAGTGGTGGACACCAGTGGTGGGGGGGGGGCATTAAGCTGAAGAAGGAGTCCTATCAAGCTTGGTTGGCTTGTGGGACTCCCGGAGCAGCTGAGGTGTACCGGCAGACCAAGTGGAGTGCAGCTCGGGTGGTTGCTGAAGCAAAAACTCAGGTATAGGAGAAGTTCAGTGAGGCCGTGGAACAAGACTTTCGATTGGCCTCGAAGAGATTCTGGCAAACTGTCCGGTGGCTCAGGAGGGGGAAGCAGCTTCCTGTCCACACTGTGTATGGTGCGGATGAGGCGCTGCTGACTTTGACTGGGGATATCGTCGGGTGGTGTAAAGAATACTTCGAGGATCTCCTCAGTCCCACTGATACGCCTTCCACAGAGGAAGCAGGGCTTGTGGACGAGGGGGACGACTTGCCAATCACAGGGGCTGAGGTCACCAAGGTGGTTAAAAATCTCTTTGGTGGCCGGGCCACAGAGATGGACAAGATTCGCCCTGAGTACCTCAAGGCCCTGGATGTTGTAGGGCTGTCATGATTGACACGCCTCTGCAACATTGTGTGGAGGTCAGGGAAAGTGCCTTTGGCATGGCAAACCGGGGTGGTGGTTCCTCTCTTCAAAAAAGGGGACCGGAGGGTGTGCTCCATCTTTAGAGGGATCACACTCCTCAGCCTCCCTGGGAAGGTCTATGCCAAGGTACTGGAGAGGAGAGTGCGACTGTTGGTCGAACCTCGGATTCAGCAGGAGCAATGTGGTTTTCGTCCTGGCTGTGGCACATCGGACCAGCTCTTTACCCTCTTGAGAATCCTTGAGGGTTCGTGGGAGTTTGCCCAACCAGTTTACATGTGTTTTGTGGACTTGGAGAAGGCGTTCGACCACGTCCCTCGTGGTTTTCTGTGGGGGGTGTTTCGGGAGTATGGGGTATTGGGCTTGCTATTACGAGCTATTCGGTCTCTGTACAACTGTTGTGAGAGTTTGGTTCATATTGCCAACACTCGATCGGACTCATTCCCAGTGAGAGTTGGACTCCACCAGGGCTGCCCTTTGTCACCGATCCTGTTCATAATTTTTATGGACAGGATTTCTAGGCGCAGCCAGGGAATGGAGGGTATCATGCTTGGTGACCACAGGATCTCATCTCTGTTGTTTGCAGATGGTGTTGTCCTGCTGGTTTCAACCAGCAATGACCTACAGGTCTTACTGGGACGGTTTGCCACTGAGTGTGAAGTGGCTGGGATGAGAATCAGTATCTCCAAGTCCGAGTCCATGGTCCTCAACCGGAAAAAGGTGGATTGTCCTCTCCGGGTTGGGGACAAGCTCCTGCCCCAAGTGGAGAAGTTTAAGTATCTTGGGGTCTTATTCACGAGTGAGGGGAGAATGGAGCGAGAGACTGACAGATGGATCGGAGCAGCATCTGCAGTGATGTGGACATTGTACTGTTCTGTTGTGGTGAAGAGGGAGCTGAGCTCTAAGGCAAAGCTGTCGATTTACCAGTCAATCTACGTTCCTACCCTCACCTATAGTCATGAGCTTAGGGTAATGACCGAAAGAACGAGATCGTGGATACAAGAGGCTGAAATGAGCTTTCTTCATAGGATTGCTGGACTCACCCTCAGAGATAGGGTAAGGAGCTCAGTCATCTGGGAGAGGCTTAGAGTAGAACCACTGCTCCTCCACATTGAAAGGAGTCAGTTGAGGTGGTATGGGCATCTGATCAGGATGACTCCTGGACGGCTCCCACTTGAGGTGTTTTAGGCACGTCCCACTGGGAGGAGACCCCGGGGCAGACCCAGGACTCACTGGAGAGACTATGTCTCCCAGCTGATCTGGGAACGCCTTGGTATCCTCTCTGAAGAGCTGGAGCAGGTGGCTGGGGAGAGGGAAGTCTGGGCTTCTCTGCTTGAACTGCTGCCTCTGCAACCTGGACCTCTGGAAAAGCAGTAGAAGATGGATGGATGGATGGATTCCCTGTGGTGAGGCTCAGCTCATGCAGTCCTCTGAGCTCTCACTGCTTGCTGCAGCTGTAAGCCTTTCACCTACTGTCTCCATGTCTCTTCCCAATTTTTCTGAGTGCCCGTTGAGCCACCGGACGATGGAGGAGCCTGCAGCCCTGGAGGACCTGGCCCCAACCCCGCAGCCACAGTCTGGGCAGAGAGGGAGCACTGTTACCGAGCTGACGCCAGTGCCTACAATGGAGCATCCCCAGACCTCAACTACACTGGATCCAGCGCCTGTAGGAAGCGGACCCCCAGCCGCCACACCAGATGAGCCACCAGCCCGGGTCACTTCACCTGGGAGTCTAGAGACTGAATCAACCACCAAGCTTGCTGCAGGGACCACCGCGGCAGAGTTGGAGCTGGACCTTCAAAGGATCGGACCCAAGAAATCGTCGTCTGGATCGACGGAGTCCTGGATGGCAGTGGAGCTCGAGTTCAGGCAAATGCTCTCTTCTGTTTCTGTTGTTTCTGTATTAGAGAGGTCTTGTCTGGCTCATGGTGAGAAGAGCCAAGTGCAGCCGTCAGCTGCACCTGAGCTCACTTCACCGGGTTCCACTGCTGCCGGTGACTCTGACCCTGTTTCTCTGTCTATTTTGTCTGAGCTCTTCCCCAGGGTCGCCGAGGTTAATCCAGATCTGCCAGATGTCTCCGTGGGTCCAGGATCATCTCCAGAGGTCATCATGGGTCCAGCTCCTCCCGCTGAGGCCGTCGTGGATGCTCTGTCCCAGCCTGGGACCACCATGGATGCTGCTCCCCCTCTGGCTGAGGTTTCTGAGGGTGCTGTTTCCAGTCCAGTGGAGGTCATCACGGGTGCCCTGTACCAGCCCGGGGCCTCTGAGGGTGCAGCATTGGTCCAGACCGAGCCCACCAAGAGTGCAGCTGTGGCCCAGTCCGGGTCCACAAAGGGTGCAGCCGTGGCCCAGTCTGGGCCCACCGAGGGTGCAGCCTTGGCCCAGTCCGGGCCCACCGAGGATGCAGCCTTGGCCCGGTCCAGGCCCACCGCGGGTGCAGCTTTGCTCCGACCCGGAGCCGGGGGTGTAGCTGTGCTCCAGCCCGGAACCACTGCGGGTGCAGCTTTGCTCCAGCCCGGAGACACCGCGGGTGCTGCTTTGCTCCAGCCCGGAGCCTCTGCGGGTGCTACCTTGTCCCAATCCGGAACCACCACTGGTGCAACCTCGCTCCAGTCCAGAGCCACTGTGGGTGCAACTTTGTCCCAATCCGGGACCATCGAGGGTGCTGCTGGCCAGTCCGAGGGCACCGTGGTCCTCCCTCCTTTGCCAGACACCGTCATTGATAGAAAAATTCCATATTATCCACATTATTATTATTATTACATTATTATTATGATTTTGTACCATGCCTTTCCTATTTCATGTCTGATGTTTATATGTGCATTCCATGTAGAATAAGTTCATATATTTCTTTATATTATTCTTTCATGTCTGTGAGCAATTATTGTCTAACGGTGGCCTTAAGGGGATGTGCGTGCAAGTGCTGAGGCTGTAGGTCAGGACAAGTGTAAAAGATGACCTAAGCTGCATTGATAATCTCTTTGATATGCCCTGCTAAGTTTCTGTTTCCGAGGAATGCACAAAACTTTTAGTTTGTATAGATTAGAGACACTCTGTCTGTCTCTGAGATGTCTCTGGCATCTCCCCCTCTGTTTATCTATCCTGAAGAGCAGCTATAAATACCAGGCTTAGAAAATGTATGTCCAGAGATTTGGTGTGTTTGTGCTGAAGGCCACGCTCTGTAATCTCTCCCCCAAATGGCCATGGGATTTTCTTTCCTTCTTTTATTTGTTATAATAAATATACTTAAATCCAATGTGCCACCTGATCTTTGACTTAGAATAATTATGATAAAAAATTATTCTATCATTTGGCGCACCGAACAGCGGTTCCACATATCTCCGTCTTTCCGGCACCTCTGCTCGATTTCAGTGAGGGCACAGCTGACAAAAGACCTTTCCAGGCTGGGTAGAAGACTCAGTGTTACTGCAGTGAAGGCATTTCGATCCAGGGCACTGGAACTGACTGGGTGACGGATCTAAGAACCCTAAAAAAGGCGGCTTGGATGTAAGTACATTTATGTGTTGTTAAGCTTATGGACATTGGGTTTCAGTCCCAGTGAGTTAAATACGCGTATGTTGTGTTATTTCTAAGCAACTGACACTGGAAAGCCTGGTTAAATTTCTGCTTGCACTAAATCTCTGGTTTGACACAGGATTTTTTTGGTTTTGGGAAATTTCATGTCGGCAAGGTGGATGCTTAGATGTGTTGCGAGCAGGAATTAATGCAAGATACTGTTTAATATTACGCAGTGAACCCTTTGCTATTAATCAGGGTGTAGAGACTGGGTTAATCATCTCAGACTGGATGCAGAGGGTAAACAGAGAAGGACAATGGCTATGGAGATGATGGTGACGTGGCAGGAAGAAGGAGTTGGGGGGAGAAGGGATGAATGTATTGTGATGTGAGATGTCATACAGATGTGAGATGGGCGGTTGGTATAAAAGGAGAACCCATGGTGAACTGAGAGATCCTTTTCTGTGTATGACTGATGTGAGAGTGAATAAAACTGTCTGCTGCATAAATCAGTCTCGTTATTTACACTCTCCACAGGGGTAAGATTCTGTCCGGCAATATTACTAACTAACTACTAACTAACCTGCACTTATATAGCGCTTTTCTAGTCACAAAGACCACTCAAAGCGCTTTCACTAATACTAACCCTCTATTCTAAGGGCCTATAGGAAACAGATATCTAGGGACAATTTAGAACAGCCAATTAACCTAACATGCATGTCTTTGGATTGTGGGAGGAAACCGGAGCCCCCGGAGTAAACCCACGCAGTATATTGCAGTGAGCGATTAATTTATAAGGTCTAGTGAAATTCTGCTGTTCGGCTGCAGTGAGTGTTCGATTTGGGACACTGTTTAATGTTGCGCAGTGAACTCTGAGATATTAATCGTGGTAAGATTCTGTCCAGCAATATTGCAGTGCGAAAAAATCAACGCAAGATACCGTAAGGAATTGCAACGAGCCCTGACTTGGTTAACCGGTAATTTTTAATTTCTGTAACAGCGCTGGTTTAAAAATAACTGCAGTTTTGTTTGCCTGTCTGGTTGTTCTGTGTTATACGGTTTGTCCTGGTGAGACCACAGAGGCAGAAGTACATGTGCTGCGATGGTTGGCAGCCGTGTTTGTCCATTGTTTTTCTGGTTCTTGTGGAGTGTAAGGGGATGGTTATGTGATTATTGGCTCACGGGGTAACACTTTTATTTGTGGGAGCTTGCAAATAATACTTTTGGGTAAGAAATTCAATTGAGTTCTCATAGCAGTAGACAAAAAGTTGACATGACGACGCTGGGTTGCCAGATTTGTTTTTACAAGTACTTTGGGTTCCATTTCAAGCTTGTTTTAAGGCTATCTTCCTGTTTCTCTGTGTGAGCAGCTGCCCAAAAGTAACCTTGGAGAGATAACAGGACTGCGCTGCGTGTGTGTATGTGTGGG
Organism: Pholidichthys leucotaenia; assembly: GCA_020510985.1. NCBI lineage: Eukaryota > Metazoa > Chordata > Actinopteri > Cichliformes > Pholidichthyidae > Pholidichthys > Pholidichthys leucotaenia. Next base: position 246,423,330 of record CM035843.1, on the reverse strand, counting down.
CCCTCGTGTCTGACAGTGATTGAGTGAGAAGAAGGAGAAGAGGAGGGAAAAAAAATCTATATATGGGTATTTTTGCAAAGCTTAGGGGTTTTACAGTTTCTTTTAGTGGGTTTTTCAATCTAATTTTGTGGGTTTTGAATCTAACATTGCATAACTGGTAAATATTCACATATTTTTAAAGCCAGCATTTTCATTTAATAGATTTTTTCCTTGGCAGATGAACAACATTGGGCTATTTTTCTTCAATTTTTTGATGTATCAGTTTGATTTTTATTAAATCAGTTGTGTTGTCTCTCTGACTGAGGGATAACAGTGTACTTTACAGGGGAAAAGGACAGCGGACTAAGGGTCTGACATGACAACACTAGGGTTCCTCCTTCCCCCTGCTCCCCGCTCTCAGCCAGAACCCTGCCTCTGGAGCCCAGCAAAGCAACGTCACCTCACCCTTGCTCACCGCACTCCTCCCGTCGACAACAAAGCCATGACGGATAAGTCAATAAGTTAAGTACAGTTGCATGCATGTTAATCACTGCTACCAGCATGACAATGACAAATTAAACTGAAGATTATGGAATAATGCTGTCAATTAATAATGCTCAATCACTGAAGGCTTTAAATACAGCTTATATTACATGATTCAAAGCACAGAACAAGGTGATAATGACTATGTTTGTGCATATGATTTACCTGAGGCTGCTGAATATCAAACAGAGGTTTTGATGCTTCTATGTCATATTATTGTTTTTTCCCAAATACTAAAGTCACTTTTAATGAATGACTATGTGCTTATTAAAGTTTTAATCCTTTTATTGTCCATGAAAAACAAAGAAGGCAAAAGCTCTGAAGGATAACAGGATTTAGAGGGGGGGGGAAACAACTATTAGAGCGTCTATCATTTTGGCCTTGGGTCGCAGAAGTTCTGGGTGACAACATGTTCATACAGCTGCATGTTTGGGCTCAGGCTGTAAATTTTTTTTCCTGTGTGATAAAATCCTGAACACAGACTGCTGCCCGGCTGACTTATCACTATGACCTCTTTCACAGATAACTACAAACAGTTCACAAGCTTTGCCATAAGGACAGAACAGATCTCTCCTACTCCAGCAAAAACATTAGGCCTACACTTGGCAGTTAATCACTGGTGTAACCACACATTTTAATCTTTTAAGTTATAAGCAACAATTGCTGACTTTTGAATTGATATGTGTGTTTTTTATTCTTTTAAATGCTGCATTGACTTAAGGCTTCTAGTATATGACACTGTTTTATTAAACAGTGATCTTAAAGTAATGCTGACCCATGCAAATTGGTAAAACATTTAGTGATTCACTGAATATTTAGCAAAAAGTTGCTGTTGTCATTAGAAAATCACATTATTCAAATAATGGAAGCTTTAGGTGTAATTTAAACTCATTGTGTTATTCTCTGTTCCTGTCCATGTTTTTGTTTTTCAACAGGAAAAGGAAAACATTCACAAAATCTTTATCTTTCACCAGGATTTAGAATTGCAAAATCAAAAAGGTGAAAAATAGGAATCACAAGATCACCATTAGCTTTAATTCTAACAAATCCTTGGTGACCAAATACAATATGAAACAAAATAATAAAAACAATAATTCACTTGTGTTTCTTAGCATTAAACATTATAATAAACAGTGGAATAACCACTGTAAAAACTCTAAAGGACAAAACTTGAATGATTATAGCGGAAACACTTGCAAGAACAATTTATGGGGAGACAAAATTTGCACTCCTGTTGTTTTGAATTCTGACGCACAGACAGGGGGTAGCCTCGGGCTTCCCCCAATTTCTTTTTACAGGATAGCCCCGCGATTGGACCTTTGTGGGAGACAGGAGGACTGAGGTCTGTGTTGGGCAGGCTGGCTGTGGCAAGGGGAACAACACGTTCGTCATCAACCTGGTCATCAGGCTCACTGGCTTGGGGCACAGCGTGGGGGGAAGGGGACCTCACAGAGGACAAGCATTCCCGAAGCTAAGTAGAACAAATGGCATTGACAATGACATAATGCATATCAATTTAACTGACTTTGACTTTGAAAATGTGGTGTTTACATGACTTGACATTGCAGGACACATCTGACACATTGCAATGATGCGTCTCACCAGATAATGGTATGACGGTATCACATTTCAGAAATGTGACAGTAATAAGGAATAATTGTGTTGTATGACAATGACGTGATAAAGAGCTGGGCTGTGCTCCCGGTGCTTGGCCTCGGCCGAGCCAGGCCTCGGAACTACAGACCACATCATAATTTAGGAAGGAATTTATAAAATAAGGCATTCCTTGTGTACAATGAAGCCATATTCTGGTTAAGCAATATGTCCATCATTCCATTAAAAGAAGGAGTGGGACATTACCCTTTCACATAGATGCACTTACACAAATTCAGACTGTCTGTGTTCAACAGGACAGACAGATGTGGCCTTAATGACTAACTCAGAATGGTTACAATAAAAGCTAAATCGCATTAAATCTACACAGACAGCTGTATTTCTTGTCCTAACTGAAATTTGTAAACTAGGTCAAGGGCGGACACTCACAACAGAAGCCATGACTACTGAAACCTCATTTTGAGGGAGTTACACTACTCACAAACTTTCATCTCAATTAACCATGTGCAGCACATATAAATAGCACACATTTCCTTCTTCTACTAAAAAGACAATACCCATCACACAACTACGCCATAACTTTGATGCATGTGTGTCTTCATGCATCGGGGGGGGGGGGGGGGGTACCACAACAATTAATTAGCAAAAATAATTAGCAAAAATCCTCAGAAAAATAGATAATACATAAAAATTATCAATAAATGATCAATAATGTAGAGAAAAATATAGGTGAAACCGCTTGGTAATGAAATCACAACATTCACTAGGAGAAGTTAAATTTACATCAATAGATTTGCAGGTATTCAAAAAAATTATATGCTGAAAAATATTTGCAGATTATTGTAAAAAGAAATATCATGTTTATAAGATGTCATATCCTGAGCGCTTTTGTCCGCGCTCGGGTTATTCCTCATCCCTGTCAGGTTTTGACAGCTGGTGTCGTCACATGGGTTTCCCGGGCTCTGATTGGCCAGACGCTCGGGAGCTCTCAGCTGTCAGAACCTGGGCAGCTGCGCCGCGTTTCCAATCATGAGCAGCTGGCTTTAAATGTCAGTGCGAGTGAACTGGACTCTGCGGCTGTCTCGTCAGAAGTCTTATGACTTACCCCTGTCTCCTTACCACATGCTCCCTGGGTTCCTCGACATATCCCGCTGCATGTAAGTGATTTATTATTTGGAATTGTCTTCTCCCTCGCTGACGTTCCTTCCTAATTACGGCGGATGAGAGCTCCTCGTCTCTGCCATAACTCTCTCCCTGTTCCACGGTTTATATTCCCTGCCTTTGCGGCGTACGAGTGCCCCTCGCCCTAGCCGCTAATCTCTGTTGTGAATTTATGTTGTGTTTAACGAAGCCTGCGTGGCAAAGTTGTGTTGTACACCTAAGTCCTGTGCATTATAAATAAAAGAACTGAATTGCAACTTACTGAACTGTGGCGTCTTATGCTGGCTTGTGAGGGCCAGCCGTGACAGTAGACAGCCGCCAGAAGGAGACGCCGTTCTCAGTAAGTTGCGTTCTGGGAACTTTGCCCCTTCCTGTCCAGGTACGTGGCGTTGGAAATATGCCATCTCAGCGGAGTCGTTCTCGGGGTTCCCACGGCCTGCTGACCAAGATGCTGGAGGAGGTAGATGAAATTCTCATCATCGCCTCCGACCTCGATGGGCATCCAGACACCTCCCTCGCCCCTCCTCTCCTCGGTTATCAGCCCAATGAACAGTGGTATCTAGACCGGGCTGAGGAGGTGCTTGACCGTCTGCCTTCCCGTTACAACGGTCACCCCGAGGTCGACGCGAGGAGACTCGACATCGCTGCCCAACGTCAGATAATTCAGATGTATGAAGAGGAGGAGGCCGCAAGGTGGAGTGATCTCTGGCTCCAGCTGCCTGAGGCGCTGGAGGAGGTGGATGACTTCATCAGCGCTTCCGCCAGCCTTGACGACTCATCCGAAGCGCACTACTACCTGGACTGCGCTGAGAGAACGCTCGACCGGTTGTCTCCCCGCTACACCGACCACTTGGACGTCCAAGCGAGGAGACAAGAGATCGCCGCCCACCGCGAGGCGCTCCAGGAGATCGAGGAGGAACGAGGCCAAAGGCGGAGTAATCGGAGCTCCCACTGCCCGCTCTGGAATCCGGATCCTTTCCTTGATCCAGTCCTGGAGTTCGCACCACCCGGGGCCCATCGTAGACGTCGACGCCGTGGCCAGAGACGTTCTCAGCGCGACTCCCTTCCGGAACCCGCTCTGGTTCACTGGGCTGACCCCATTCATCCCACTGCTGTCTCTCCGGCGTCTCACCTGGAGGAGATCCCTGCAGCCTTTCCCCCCGGGCCTGCTTTCCCCGCTGAGCTGTCAGCGCGTCACGCCCGGCCCGACTTGGCTGTTGCCCCCTCCGCCTCGACGCCTTCTCCAGCGGCTGGGAGTTTGAGAAGTTTTGCTCCAGTGGACAGCGCGGCTACACCATCCCGAGTGGCCCCCTCTCCTCCTTCACGAGAGTCTCCGGCCACCACCCGGTGGGAGGAGGATGGAATGAAGTTCCCTACGGTAGGTTCCACCGCCCCTCTGGGAGGCAGGCAAGTACAAGTTCACTTTTTTCCATCTAATAGTGATTTGTTCTGTCTGACTCCTGGGGGTGAGGCTCGGGGTTTGCAACCCCCCGAGCCTCAACGCCCTGCTGATATGTTAATTAAACCCGCTGCCTCTGTGTCTCCCCCTGCTGAGCACGCTTCGACTTCTGAGGAGCGTCACCAGATGAGGAGTGAGCCTGCGGCCCTCGGGCAGAAGACCCCAGCCCTGCAGCCATTTTCTGGGCAGAGGAGATCGGACGATTGGTTGGAGCCTGTGCCGACGACGGCGCGTCCCCGGGACTCCGCAGATGAACAGTCCGGTCCAGCGGGCCGAGAGCCCCCCACCTCCATGCCACATGAACCATCAGCGTGGATGATGACGTCGGGGGGTCCTCGAGCTGCAGGAGCCCCTCTTCCAGGGGCGGATGACGTCGCGACGGAGTGGGAACCGGACGACGACCTCCTCCCGTTTGAACCCGGAGCATCGAAGTCCTGGATGGCGGCAGAACCCGAGATCAGGCAAGTGCTCTATTTTCTATCCCTCCTCTTCTTTCTGGAGCATTATTGCCTGTCTCTCGGGGGGGGCGAGCCGGGTGCAGCCGTCTGCTGCGCTCGAGCCTGTCTCGCCGGGCCCTGCCGCTGCCGGTGATCCTGATCCCGGTTCCTTTTGTCCCTCTCACTGGAGGCGAACCTGCTCTAGGTGCCACCTTGGAGGGTCCGGCTCTCGGCATGGGGTCCACCGGGAGTGCTCCGCCGGTTCAAGCGGAGTTCGACGTCAGGGAGGTTCCGGCCCAATCGGGGTCCGACGTGGGTGCTGCTCTTGCCCGATCGGAGCTTGACGTCATGGAGGTTCCAGCCCAATCGGGGTCCGACGCGGGTGCTGCTCTCGCTCGATCGGAGCTCGACGTCATGAAGGTTCCGGCCCAATCGGGGTCCGACGCGGGTGCTGCTCTCGCTCGATCGGAGCTTGACGTCATGGAGGTCCCGGCCCAGTCGGGGTCCGACGCGGGTGCTGCTCTCGCTTGATCGGAGCTCGACGTCATGGAGGTTCCGGCCCAGTCGGGGTCCGACGCGGGTGCTGATCTCGCTCGTTTGGAGCTTGACGTCATGGAGGTTCCGGCCCAATCGGGGTCCGACGCGGGTGCCGCTCTCGCTCAATCGGAGCTCGGCGCCATGGTCGTTTTGACCCAGGCGGGTTCCGGAGATTGTGTAGCTGACCCACCGCTGAGCGCTTTCCAGGCCATGCCCCGTCCTCGCCATGGCCCCTTCTTCCCCGCTTTTGAGACTGCGGGAGTTAATTCCAGCTGGCCCGGTTCGCCGACCTTCCCCCAGCCATTCTGTTGGCAGGCCGATACTGCCCGACCACCCGGTGACCGGCTCTGTCCTTTTGGCGTCCGGGCCCAGTTTCCTGACGAGCAGGATGATTCTCTCGGCGCCCTGGTCCGCCCGCCGGAGACATGGTTTCCCCTGGCCCGGGGTTTGGCTGAGCCGTTAGGGCACGTTCCGCTGCTTTTGCTGGCGGCTTGGATGCTGGGTGCTGGGAGGCCTCCTGAGCGGAGTTATTTAACACTATTTCCCAATGGTTTTTTTTCCTCCCCTTCTCTTGCCCCATCACTGGCTTGTGACTGGTTTTTCCTTTTTTTTCTCCTCCCCTCTCAGACTGAAATTCCCCACTGGGGATTGATCTTCGTATTTAAAGTGACTGTTTTTCGTTAATTGACATATGTTCTCTTGCCGTTGCTATTTTTAAGGTTATTTTCTGGGATGACTGTTTTAGGGTTGTTTCTTGCACTCCCGATTTGAGACTCTTTTGAGCTGAATTTCCTTTTCCTGTTGGGAATGTTGGGAATGTTATCATGAGTATTGTTTGTTTCTTACTGGGTATGATTGTATATTTTCGATGTTACTTTCTTACTCGGGTCTAGTTCCTTTTTGGCACCTGTGTTGTCTTTTGGTTTTGAAGATTTTCTGTTCACTTTAGCCTGGAGATGAAGGTATTTTCTGTTCTTTTATTTCTTTGACCCTGCCTTTTAGTATTGGCTGGTATTCTATATATCCTCATCTTGGTTTTCTTTTTGTGGCGATATGTGTGTCAAGTCACATGGGTTGTAGTTAATGTCTTTTGTTATATGTGAGAGATGTCCATCTAGCGTTGGTTTTTCTTTTTTTTACTCGTCTTATTGTCCCCGTTTATGTACGGTTCTTGCCTTTTTTTTTTCTTTCTCTCCCTCCCTTCCCCGATGTTCTTGTCCCCTTGTTGTTGTGGGTTGACCCTGCTCCCCCTCCGCCTGCTTCCCCCTCCACCCTCCCTGGGGTGGGGTGGGGGGGGTCTGGATGTTACGCGCGACCAGGAGTTCGCGTAGAGGGAGGGGCTCTGTCATATCCCGAGCGCTTTTGTCCGCGCTCGGGTTATTCCTCATCCCTGTCAGGTTTTGACAGCTGGTGTCGTCACACGGGTTTCCCGGGCTCTGATTGGCCAGACGCTCGGGAGCTCTCAGCTGTCAGAACCTGGGCAGCTGCGCCGCGTTTCCAATCATGAGCAGCTGGCTTTAAATGTCAGTGCGAGTGAACTGGACTCTGCGGCTGTCTCGTCAGAAGTCTTATGACTTACCCCTGTCTCCTTACCACATGCTCCCTGGGTTCCTCGACGTATCCCGCTGCATGTAAGTGATTTATTATTTGGAATTGTCTTCTCCCTCGCTGACGTTCCTTCCTAATTACGGCGGACGAGAGCTCCTCGTCTCTGCCATAACTCTCTCCCTGTTCCACGGTTTATATTCCCTGCCTTTGCGGCGTACGAGTGCCCCTCGCCCTAGCCCAGGGGTGTCCAACCAGGTGCCATGGAGAGCCAAGACCCTGCAGGTTTTCTCTTCTACCCAGTCTCTTCAGCAGGTGTTTTCACTTATCAGCAATCAGTGGGAAGAAGTTCACAGAAATCTGCTGTTGAAGACACTGGTTGGAGGTAAAACCTGCAGGGTCTTGGCTCTCCATGGCACATGGTTGGACACCCCTGCCCTAGCCGCTAATCTCTGTTGTGAATTTATGTTGTGTTTAACGAAGCCTGCGTGGCAAAGTTGTGTTGTACACCTAAGTCCTGTGCATTATAAATAAAAGAACTGAATTGCAACTTACTGAACTGTGGCGTCTTATGCTGGCTCGTGAGGGCCAGCCATGACATAAGAAACAAGATAAACTGATAAGAAAGCAGAAAACCATGCAAATTTATGAGAAAAGTTCCAAATGTCTAAGGAAGGTCCAATTTATACTGAATTTATGCTTGCTGTGGGACTCAATTTAGAATCTACTACAAAGACAACACAGATTCTTACTCAATTATGTAAGAAGCAAACAATGCTTTAGGGAGCTCAAAGCAAAATAATTTGACCTTCCCTGCATAAACTTAGTCTTTTCAAAACCTTTGCATGGATCTAACTGAGCTAAATAAGTGTGAAGGTAAAAATGTTGTTTAGAAATTATTGACATACTTACCAAATAGACAAAGGCTTTCCCCTGCACTGATCAAAATACTGCTATGGATTGCAATGATCTAAATACTGCTATGGTAACATTGAAACCCTTAATTGAAACAATATCAAGGTTTAAAATAGCCAAAATGATTCACTTAGATAATGGAATATATTTAGTGGAATATGCTTTGTAAATCAAATCATATCACATTTAGGTACAGTACCCAAATTATTAGTATCAAACATTTACCTAGGAAACCGTTTAGCTTACAATCAACAATCTACAGGATCAGCATAATGCACAAATAGGATTATGAAAGATGGTTTAAGAAAATAAGAAAAATAGGGAAATTGTGAATAGGAAACCCTACTACTGAAGCCATTTAACTTAGGTGATGAGGAAGGGATTCTAGTTGATTACATGCAAAGAATGACAACTGACAGCGATGTTATGCATACTGCCCTTCCCAGGAGGGACAATGTGACGAAGGAACCGTGGGAGGTGCACCCATCTTTTGGCCGAACCAGGGGATCTGGTCATCAAAGGAAACTGGACCAAAATTCCCTGGAAAGGATAACACAAAGGTTATCCTGGCGATGCCAACAGCCGCGGAAAACAAAGGATGTGGCACTTGGGTGCATCTAACGTTTTACCCCACTTGAAACCCTCAGCAAGTGACTGATTAATACACATTGCATACTCATTTAAAAAAAAAAAAAAAAAAAAAAAAAAAAACAAGAAGTGACTGTTTAACTGTTTCTCTATGCAAGTGTCAGCTGATGGGGCTCCCTGGTGTCCAGCAAATGGCTTTTGCATAGAGAAGCAGGCTGTTTGTTTATCATGACGAGGCAAAAATACAAGGGAAAGAAAAGTGCGGTTAGTGCTGTTGCCTTATCATCCTCATCATCCTCGTAGTAACACTTAGTGTTGGTTGTTATTAAGTTGTTCCACTGCCTATACACTGTAGAGAATTGTTATGTTTGTTCCTTAATAACACTAACAGTTGAACAAATTATCTGCTACTGCTAAAATAATGCAGCTACTACAGGCTGTTTGGTTTCTTAAGAGAGGCAGAAATAACACAGAAATAACACAACAAGCATCACTTTGAATCACACCTGTCACAACACTTATCACTCCGCTGATCGGAAACATGATGACACTCCTTACTCTGCGAAGGCAAGGTTAATTTAATCCGGGAACTCCTCTTTTCTGAAGCGGTGATGTCCCTTTCAGCAGCTTAACACTCTCTAAGTGTGCAACGGCTTACAGTGCATCTCTCCCCTGTACTGCTACCCTGTTTGACCAACAAAGTGAGCAAGTGTTATACTAAGGATCTACATTGTCAAAGGGGGTGGTCATTGGGTCATTGGACATACCCACACCTGGCCAGGAAACTGGGCAGGGTTGTGTACCCCGTTTTGGCAACTGACCGTACCCTCATCATGTTGGCAGGGCAGGTGAGCAGGGTGAAGAGAGATGCTTTTCTACCACATGATGCCATTTTGGGGCATGAATGCGATTTCTGATGGAAAGCACAGGAGTGGGGGTCTTTCGTTCACTGTTTCCTTGAGTGAGAGTGGGTAAGAACACCTTAGGATTAAAACACTTAATTATAGGCTACAATTATTTGTAAAATTAAAGCATAGAATAGAATGGTTCTCGGTCAACTAATTGCCACCCGTAGGGGTGTGTGCCCTGTTATAGAAGGTTATTGTTGTACTTCTATCCATGAAAATAATGCAAATGGTCATATTAATACTTCGGATACACACAGCCTCATTGCTTTGCAGGCAATGATAACAAAACTGATTAAGTTAGTGATTCTCTTCATGGAGAAGTCTCATCATGAACTTGGTAATGATTTTTATAGTGATAACTTCAGACTTTTACCGTGTGAGTCCTTAATATGATGATGATGCTGGTTATTGTAAACTTAGTGATATGTCTTCATACAACTGCTGCAGATGATGGGGATGGTGAAAGGGGCGATACTAGCCTAAGGAGTATGAAGGTTGCAATATAATCTAAGTCTATTTTGAGTATCTCCATATCATTTTCCATGTTCTTATTTGGCACAGTCTAAGATTAATTTTGATAATATTACACATATTCACTTTTAATGACATATTCTACACACGTTTTAAACCACCTCATAAGATTGCTGCTAGTCTGCAAAGACACATAACAACATGTAAATTCTTACACATATATCTGTTATGTTGGGAAAATGATATGAGCTGGAGAGCTTCTTGAGGGACATCCAGCTGAACATTTATTATGGAGAACACTCAACTATATACAGAATGGGCCGTGCCCGCCTGACGTCATCCTGTGGGTGAGCACGGCATCCCAGACACCCAAATCCCATACACAAGATTTCTCCCCCCCCTTCAAAAAGATGTCAGGCACACAAACAACCCACCCTAATTTGTCACCCAATTCACACACTAAGAGGGAAGAACATATGTACAAAAATAAATAAACTCCTATCCATTCACACAACCAAGGCTGGGGGCCGGGCAGACTGCCAGCACCCCCTACACGGCTGAGTGGGATATTCCAACACTAAAAAAAAACAATTTAACAAAATAAAATAAAGCCATGTTTCTAACTCAAAACAATCCCTTTAACACTGTTACATATACACCACATAAAAATCAGACAAAACACACACACTACTGGTGGCATCTCCCCCCACACTCATCCCTACAATGGGTGCATCACCATACTTTCAACGCTGGGTACGTAAAATTGCATAAACAAACATCTCAAACGGGATAAACACACCCCACCACCCCAATCTTGGGCATAAAATTTGCACATTAATAAAATCAAATTCCAATATATCCATCAAATTAATGTCACAGAGCCCACAAGAGCCCACATTCACAATCTAGGCCCCTTAAAACAACATATAACTCCCAAGTGTCACACAACACCCCACCTTTCACAATATAACATTGTCTGACTTTTCCTTTTTCCTTTCTCTTTTCTTTTTTTTTTTTTTTTTAATTTAGATCGGGGTACCATACCAGTAGTAAACACACATAACATTCACATATACACACACAGCCACATCATGAAAATAAAATTTTAGGTAACCCCAACATCTCTGGGTAGCCACCATCTTCTATACAGCCACGGAGGACCTGGGCATCCCCACGGCATTCTTAAATCAGGCCGCTGCCCCCCCAGGGTCGAAACATCCCTCTCTGGCCAACCTTTCTCCAGCCTTCCAAACTGGTTTTTCTTTTCTGGGCTGAACCCTGCTGTCGACCCGCAGGGAAACCCGACCTAGTCTCCCGTGCCCGTCATGTCATCTCAGGACCTCCTTCCTGCGTCGTGCTGTCCCGCTGACCCGCTGACCCGGTCCACACTCTTTACCCTGACGACGGCGTTTGGCACTCTGTAGGACCGTGCCAATTTTTTCCACTCAACTTACATGTCCTCCAGTTCCAGCAGCCCTCTTGACGGTGACCCCGCAGTGCCCTCTGGCACCCACACCAAGGGTATCGTGGCTACCGGCACTGGGGTCAACCCTCGCTGGGTTATCGTCAAACCAGTCACCATTTACACCCAGCTTGCCAGACCAGCACGTGTCCCGAACCGCGCCAAATTTGTCCCACTCTGCTGTCTTCTCTCTCGGTCTTGAACACTTCGACCTCCCGTGGTCATGCTCCAGGGACCGCTGAAGCCCGCTCCTCAGCGCCGCACACTGCCACTGTGTCCGGCCGTTGCCGCTCACCTTCGTGGTTCACAGCATCATCCTCACTGGCATCGTCCTCTGGTCCGGGCACCTTGACGCAGCTTTTGACTCCCTCGTTCCAAGTGTCATGTTGTGTAGCCTTCGTAAATGGCTCCTGTTGACCTCCAGGATGCGCACCATCACCCTCGTCGAGCCCACTCACCGACCTGGGCTCCACACCACTGCATTCAGCGCTCTCGGTGTCGGCGCTCTGCTGCGCTGTCACTGTGTCCTGTGGCTGCTGCTCCTCCCTTGGGCCGTCAGCCTCTCTGGTCTCACCTAACCGTTGTCCAGCCTCCCACTGCATGGCCTCCAGCTGCGGGGCTAACTCCTGCTGTGCCACCTCTCCGCCGGTGTTGGTCACGCCTAACTTGGGCTCTCTCCATCTTCGCTCCGGCTCTGGCTGCTCGAGGGGTGAGGGCAATTCCGGGTCCTGCTCATCCTCCATCTCATCATCATCATCATCCGAGCTGTAGTCACTCTCTGAGTCCCATTCGCTGTCCGTTTCAATCACACTAAGATCTTCGGCTGCACCCATGTCCATAAAGCCCGTGTAAACCGGTCCTGGGCCGCTGAAACCCAGCTTATTAAACAGGTCCCACCCCATCACATTCTCGCCCCGGCATGCCACCTGGAACCTGAACGCGGGAATAGTCTTCTCATCATACTGCACCACCAGCGTGATACACCTGCCATTCCCGGGGTCCTCATCGTCCGGCAGTTCCACCGCATCCTGGCGCTGGGGTGTGAGCCTCCTAACCCAGGCCTCACTCACAATGGAGTGCGGGGCGGCGGTGGCTAACAGCATGGGCACCCTCACACCGTCCAGCTCCACCACACGCTGCAGTCCAGACCATCCTTCAGGTCGCACGATGTTGACACCTTGTCCGCTGTCGTCAGTGGCCAGGGGTTCCTCCACACGTGGCCCTGGTTCTGCCTCGAGGCCCAGTTTCGTGCCCTTAGCCCTGTTTTGGCATGAAACTAGCCTGTCAGCTAGCCTGTCCATAGGCTCCGACTGAGCTGTTAGCTCTCCCAAGATAACTAGCTCTGGCATGTCCAGCACCACCAGCCTTTTCGCCCGCAACTCTCTGGCCCTCGTCCACTCCGCAAAGTGCGCCTCCATAAGCCCGACAGCCTTCACGTAGCCCTCACTCATGCCCAGTGAGTCAAGAATCCTTCGGTCCTCCGCTCCAAGGTTACAGGTCAGGAGGGCCCGCCACTGTTTCCTGTCAAGCTGAGGGAAACCCAGCGAGTCGACATACTCCTTGAATTCTCGTCTCCACTGCAGCCACAAAATTAACGGCTCCCCTGGGCTCTCCAGAAACTGCAACAGCCGCTGATTAAACCAGCACGCTCCCATTGGTCTTCTCGTCGCCAGATGTTATGTTGGGAAAATGACATGAGCCGGAGAGCTTCTTGAGGGACATCCAACTCAACATTTATTAGGGAGAACACTCAACTGTATACAGAATGGGCCGTGCCCGCCTGATGTCATCCTATGGGTGGGCACGGCATCCCAGACGCCCAAATCTCATACACAACAATATCTTTATATTATTTCATTCACTTTATTTTACTACCACTTTGATTATTTTTCTTTTAATCATGATTCTTTATTAAGCATCAAGGGGGGAATATGATAGAAAAATTCCATATTATCCACATTATTATTATTATTATTATTATTATTTTGTGGCATGCCTTTCCTATTTCATGTCTGATGTTTATACTGCATGTGCATTCCATGTAGAATAAGTTCCTATTGACATGTTTCGGGACCCAGGAGACAGACACTGACATGGGCAAATTAGTGAACAATAATCTTTATTAGAGTGAAAGGGTGTGTAGTGCAAGTGTGAGCGCGTGGATAGTATCCTGGTCACTGGAACTGAGCACTCTGGACGGAGACCCGGCAACCCTGGAACATATAAGCACAGACAATTACTTTTGTCCCACGCTAAGGACAAGCTATCAGTAGTGAGGCTTACTTGGGAGAAGCACAGGTTACGTCCTGCTGAGAACCAGCGGCCGTGCAACGTGGAGGTGAAGGCGTCCGGGAACGAGCTGGGGCTTCCACCTGTGACTGAGACGAGGACAGGTCTTCCAGTGACTCCGGCTGTGACACCACAGACCGGGGCGATGACAAACCAGCTGATGACAAGACGAGTGATTCCACAGAACGTGGTGACGATGATAATCCAGACGATGACAAGGCGAGTGATTCCACAGAGCGTGGTGACCATGACAATCCAGACGATGACGAGGTGAGTGATTCCACAGAGCGTGGTGACGATGACACAACAGATGACGATGACACAAACTCCACCGGTAACGGTGGCCAGTCCTCCTGTAACTGATACAGTAACAATTCAGGAATTTGTGGAGCCAGACGTACCGGTAGTCGTGGTGGTAGCGAACCGCTACGTGTGCGAGTTGGCGTAACCCCGTCAGCTGGGGACGCAGGTCCGCCGCCAAGGGAGTCCACCTGTGCACAGGGGTAGAGGTTAGGAGTAGAGTAGCAAACAGCTCTCTTACGTGCTTGACTTTGAACTGAAGTCCTTGACGAGGCGAGAGACGTTCTAGACGAGACCAGAGAAGATTCTGACGAGGCAGTTCCTGACGAGACAGTTCCTGATGAGACAGTTCCTGACGAGACAGCTTCTGACGAGACAGCTTGAGACGAGACAGCTTCCGACAAGACAGCTTCTGACAAGACAGCTTCTGACAAGACAGTTTCTGACGAGGCAGTTTTTGACAAGACAATTCTTGACGAGACAGATTCTGACGAGACAAGAGAATACCTTGACGAGGCCAGAGAACAGAGTTCTGGTTCTTTCTCAGACGAGGAGGACAGACGACTCCGTGCCGGGCTGTCAGCAACGCTGGCTTTTAACAGCTGCTGATTTACACCTGTGGATCTGTGCGCAGCTGGAGTTAATGATGCCAATGACGGCCCAGAGGCCGCCATGACAGTACTCCCCCCTCTAGCAGTGCCTCCAGGCACCTGCCCAATCCTACCTGGATTCGCCCGGTGGAAGTCGCGAATCAGCTGCTTATCCAAGATCAACGCTGGGCGAATCCAAGACCGATCCTCCTGTCCAAAGCCCTCCCAGTCCACCAAATACTGAAGGCCACGACCCCGCCTACGAACATCCAAGATGGCAGTCACCCCCCAGGCCGGATGGCCCTCGATCATCCTTGGGGGTGGGGGTGCCGCGGGAGCAGGGCACAGGGGGTCAGAGACGTATGGCTTGACCTGGGAGACATGAAAGGTGGGGCAGATACGCATCGAAGAGGGGAGAGACAAGCGCACAGACACAGGGTTAACAATACGATTAATGGTGTAGGGACCAATAAAGCGTTTAGTCAGCTTACGCTTTTCAGCCGGCACATCAATATTCCGGGTAGATAACCAAACCTTCTGACCCACCTTATACTCCGGGGCGGGTCTCCTATGCCGGTTGGCCACCTGGATATTACGTTCAGTAGTTTTTAACAAAGCTTTGCGAGCGAGGAGCCACACTCGCCGGCAGCGTTTAATATGTGCCTGGACAGAAGGAACCGCTACCTCCTTCTCCTCCTCAGGAAACAACGGAGGATCAAACCCACAAGAGGCTTTAAACGGGGAGACGCCCGTGGCCATGGAGATCGTAGCGTTGTGAGCGTACTCAATCCAGGGCAGGAACTTGCTCCAGGAAGATGAGCAGGAGGAGATGACACAACGGAGGGCGGCTTCCAGCTCCTGATTAGCCCTCTCGCACTGACCATTACTTTGGGGGTGATAGCCAGAAGAGAGGCTGGCAGTGGCTCCTAGTGCCGTGCAGAAAGCCTTCCAAACTTGAGATACAAACTGGGGTCCTCGATCGGACACAATATCCGCAGGGATGCCATGAAGACGTACCACGTGTTGCACCAGGAGGTCCGCAGTCTCCTGGGCCGAAGGCAGACCCCGAAGTGGCACAAAATGGGCCGCCTTTGAGAACCGGTCAACAATGGTTAATACTGTGGTGTAGTCATCTGAAGTGGGTAACCCAGTCACAAAGTCCATTGCTACATGAGACCAAGGGCGTGAAGGAACAGGTAACGGATGTAGTAAGCCTGCCGGGGGAGATGACGTCGTCTTCCCGGTGGCGCACTGAGCGCAGGCCCGGATGTAGCCAACAACGTCCTTCCGCAACCCTGGCCACCAGAAGGTCCTTTGAAGAAGATCCACAGTCCGACCCACTCCAGGATGACAAGCCAACTTGGAAGCGTGACCCCACTCAATCACCTTGCCTCGGACAGCGCGTGGAACAAACAAGCGGCCCCCCCCCCCGGGGTCCGGCTCAGTCTTCTGGGCCTGGCGAACCGTCTTGCAGATTCCCCAGGACAGGGTCCCCACGACGCAGGAAGGCGGCAGGATAGGGGTCTCCTGATCCTCGGAGGATGGGGGGGTCAAACTGCCGGGAGAGAGCGTCCGGCTTACCGTTCTTGCTTCCCGGCCGGTACGTGATGGTAAAATTAAACCGGCCGAAGAAGGGGGACCAGCGAGCCTGGCGTGCATTCAGGCGTTTAGCCGTCCTGAGGTACTCCAGGTTACGGTGATCAGTCCAAACCATGAACGGCTGAGCAGCCCCCTCCAGCCAATATCTCCATTCCTCCAAAGCCAATTTCACAGCCAGTAACTCCCTGTCCCCGATGCTGTAGTTCCTCTCTGCAGGGGAGAGACGATGAGAGAAAAAAGCACAAGGGCGAATCTTACCATCCATGGGAGATCGTTGGGAGAGTACTGCTCCAACTCCCGCATCAGACGCGTCCACCTCCACCAAACATTGAAGCTTCGGGTCCACCTGGGTAAGGACTCGGGCCAAGGCGAACTCCCTCTTGAGCTTCTCAAATGCATCGGCTGCTTCCTTACTCCAGCAAAATGGAATCTTGGGGGAGGTGAGAGCAGTCAAAGGACGGGCAATATTACCAAAGTTAGGCACGAACCTCCTATAAAAATTAGCAAACCCCAGGAACCCTTGAAGCTGCTTTCTGGAGGTGGGTGCAGGCCATTCCACCACTGCCTTGACCTTGGCAGGGTCAGGAAGCACCTGGTTCCGAGCAATAATAAATCCAAGGAAAGAAGTCTGATCAGTATGAAATTTGCATTTCTCGGCCTTGACGAACAACTGGTTCTCCAGGAGGCGCTGTAATACTCTGCGGACATGCACCCGATGTTCCTCTAGTGTGCGGGAGAAGATGAGGATATCATCGAGATAAACGAAAACAAATGAGTTCAAGAAATCCCGTAGTACATCGTTAATTAAACGCTGGAAAACAGCTGGGGCGTTAGTTAACCCAAACGGCATTACCAGGTACTCAAAATGACCGCTGGGGGTCCGGAAAGCCGTTTTCCACTCATCACCTTCTCTAATGCGCACTAGATGGTAAGCATTCCTGAGGTCCAGTTTAGTAAACCATGATGCCCCCTGGAGGGAGTCAAACGCAGTGTTCATCAAGGGCAGTGTATATTTATCCTTGACCGTTATTTCATTCAACCCCCGGAAGTCAATACAGGGGCATAGTGAACCGTCCTTCTTTCCAACAAAGAAAAATCCGGCCCCCACGGCCGACGACGACGGGCGAATAATACCAGAGGCCAAAGATTCCTTAATGTAAGTGTCCATGGCCTCGCGCTCCGGGGCTGATAGGCTGTAAAGGCGGCTAGCAGGTAGAGGGGCCCCAGCCTTCAGATTAATGGCGCAGTCATACGGACGATGGGGGGGTAAAGACAACGCCCGAGATTTGCTGAACACTTGCCCCAAATCGTGATAAACCTCAGGTACCTTAGATAAATCCGGTGGAGATGAATCGGGCAGAGGCACTTTCACAGATGGGGCGCACGCTGCTGATTGGAGACAGGCACTAAGGCAAAACGTACTCCATGCCGTTATTCTCCTAGCTTGCCAGTCAATAGTGGGGTTATGTAGGCGCAGCCAGGGATATCCCAGAATAACGGGCGAAGAGGAAACGGGCAGCACAAGGAACTGAATCTCCTCCCTGTGATTTCCTGAGACAATTATAGACACAGGTGCTGTCTGAAGGTTAATGGTAGTCAACGATGCCTTCGACAGGGTAATCAGTCTGACAGGGGGTTCTAAAGTCTGACAACTAAGGCCCATCCGGGTTGCCAGGTCTCTAGAAATGAAATTTTGCTCAGCTCCAGAATCAACTAACGCTAGTGTAGAGAGTTCTGTGTGAGTATGAATGAGTCTGAGGGGTAAATGACAATAAGTAAGGGGTTCCTCTGTGTTCTTGCCCGTGAATCCCCCTACTGCGATCCACGGGCCTTCCCTTTTAACTTACTAGGACATTCGGAAACCCCATGTGACTCCTTCCCACAATAGAAACACAGGCCTTGATCCCTACGGCGCTGTTTCTCAGCTGCAGACACCTTAGAATGACCAACAATCATGGCTTCCTGATCCGGGGCCTTCTCTGACGCGGGTAAAGCGAGAGGAAGAGAGACAGGGACACGAGGGCGGGGTTTAACCGGACGGGAAGTAACTCGCCGACCAGCCGCCCGTTCCCTTAACCTACTATCGATACTAACTGCTAAAGCAATTAAATCTTGCAAGTTATCTGGTTTATCCTGTGCCGCTAACTCATCCTTTAGCTTGTCGCTAAGGCTGCGTAGAAAAATGCCACAAAGAGATGGCTCCCCCCACCCAATCTCTGCGGCCAAAACCCGGAAGTCAATGGCGTAATCTGCAGCTGATCTCTTTCCCTGCTGTAGGCTTAAAAAACGTTCTGTCAACACCTCTCCCCTATCCGTGTGATCAAATACAGACAGAAATTCAGACACAAACTCCTGGTAGGTAAGCAGAGAATAGCTAGGTCTAGCCATGATCGAATATGCCCAGTCCAAGGCTCTACCTGCCAGCAAATTTATGACATAGCCTATCCGGCTAGAGTCGAGAGAAAAATCCCCCGGCACACGCAGAAAAACTGATTCACACTGTAAAATGAATCCTCGAGCTTCCCCGAGTTTTCCGCTGAACCGGGCAGGTGTTGGAATAGGAGTGAGGCGAGAGGACGAGGAGGTGTTAGCTAGTCCTGACGCTAAGCCTGCAGGGGTTGAGGTATTTGCGGTCGGGGGAAACGTTTGGTGTCCCTCCAAACAATCCAGCCGACCATTAATTTGAGTTAACTGATTCAAGATTACTGTCTGCTGGTGGGCTAGCAAATCTACCCGGGCGCTAAGAGTGTTAATTAAGCGCGACAGTGAGCTGTCCGCTGGGTCAACGTGACGGAGTCGTACTGACATGTTTCGGGACCCAGGAGACAGACACTGACACGGGCAAATTAGTGAACAATAATCTTTATTAGAGTGAAAGGGTGTGTAGTGCAAGTGTGAGCGCGTGGATAGTATCCTGGTCACTGGAACTGAGCACTCTGGACGGAGACCCGGCAACCCTGGAACATATAAGCACAGACAATTACTTTTGTCCCATGCTAAGGACAAGCTATCAGTAGTGAGGCTTACTTGGGAGAAGCACAGGTTACGTCCTGCTGAGAACCAGCGGCCGTGCAACGTGGAGGTGAAGGCGTCCGGGAACGAGCTGGGGCTTCCACCTGTGACTGAGACGAGGACAGGTCTTCCAGTGACTCCGGCTGTGACACCACAGACCGGGGCGATGACAAACCAGCTGATGACAAGACGAGTGATTCCACAGAACGTGGTGACGATGATAATCCAGACGATGACAAGGCGAGTGATTCCACAGAGCGTGGTGACCATGACAATCCAGACGATGACGAGGTGAGTGATTCCACAGAGCGTGGTGACGATGACACAACAGATGACGATGACACAAACTCCACCGGTAACGGTGGCCAGTCCTCCTGTAACTGATACAGTAACAATTCAGGAATTTGTGGAGCCAGACGTACCGGTAGTCGTGGTGGTAGCGAACCGCTACGTGTGCGAGTTGGCGTAACCCCGTCAGCTGGGGACGCAGGTCCGCCGCCAAGGGAGTCCACCTGTGCACAGGGGTAGAGGTTAGGAGTAGAGTAGCAAACAGCTCTCTTACGTGCTTGACTTTGAACTGAAGTCCTTGACGAGGCGAGAGACGTTCTAGACGAGACCAGAGAAGATTCTGATGAGGCAGTTCCTGACGAGACAGTTCCTGACGAGACAGCTTCTGACGAGACAGCTTGAGACGAGACAGCTTCCGACAAGACAGCTTCTGACAAGACAGCTTCTGACAAGACAGCTTCTGACAAGACAGTTTCTGACGAGGCAGTTTTTGACAAGACAATTCTTGACGAGACAGATTCTGACGAGACAAGAGAATACCTTGACAAGGCCAGAGAACGGAGTTCTGGTTCTTTCTCAGACGAGGAGGACAGACGACTCCGTGCCGGGCTGTCAGCAACGCTGGCTTTTAACAGCTGCTGATTTACACCTGTGGATCTGTGCGCAGCTGGAGTTAATGATGCCAATGACGGCCCAGAGGCCGCCATGACCCCTATATTCCTTTATATTATTCTTTCATGTCGGTGAGCAATTATTGTCTAACTGTGGCCTTAAGGGGATGTGCGTGCAAGTGCTGAGGCTGTAGGTCAGTATGTAACCCAGTGTTAAAAACGTGATGGAATTATGAGAGTCGATACCGCTTTAAGAGGAAGGGGGGACACTTATTTCACAGTGGAAATGGATACTTTGAAGATGGGTATGTAACTACAATGTAAGTTCATAAAATGTGTCCGTGAATGGCTGGGAGCATTTTCTGGAAGGTTTTGATGGAGTTCCAGATGTTTTTGTTTGGCGTTTTGGGCGACCAATGGCTGCGTTGCTAGTTTGGCAGCAACAGCCAATGGGGTCCCGCCAGCCAACGGGGTCACACACTCTCTCCCTCGGTCTGTGCGTAATACGCAGAACGCTCTTAGACACTGCCGAGACACGACCGAGAGAGATGATCACTCGCTGAGATGGAGACGCTGACGTACTAATAGCAGCCTTTGCCCGGATAAAATTTGAGATTGGTAAGCCTAAATTAATACCCGCAATGAGACATTGCTGTACTAGCAAATTCTAATGCCCGTTTATTAAATTTTAAGATTGGGATCCAAAGGCTGTCGACGCCGTTGAGCGCAGGAACTCCATTGACACACGTGTCACCTAGCTTGGTAAGTGCCATTCATTGTATATGTGAATGCTAATCGCTAGCTTAAAAACGCTAGCCGCCGATGCTAATCTCGGCTAGTTTTTCCATCGGAAAAAGACATTTTCCAAAGCTGAAGCGGTTAGCAAAGGTCCCAGTTCCCTGACCATAGAATGTTATTTGATAGTGAATGTTGAATCTGTGGTTCAAAGATGTTTAAAAATTATTATTATTGAATAATTTAGAACTATGTGAAACCTTTGTCATAAGTTTAGAACATAGCTTATTTTTGTGTGTGTGTGTGTTCTGACCTATTTTATAGGTCAGGTTTTTTTGTTTGGACTGGTTGGACCAGAAAACCGGGATTCTCCAGATCTGGATGGCGAGCCGAAGCCCAAATCAGATTGACCACTAGAGGTGGTCTAATTGATCATCTGGAAAGGACTCTAGAAGACTGTAAATTCTGTAAATACATTTTGGGTATTTTATTTTTAATTCTTTTTATTTGTGACAAGTGCTGTGTTTATATTTTTTTGGTTATGTGTACATATCTGTAAAATAATATATATAGTTGCAAGTTCCCATACACCTACCGTGTGTGTTGTGTCATCTGTTGTTACGCCCTCCAGGCTCCTACGAATCTAGTGTCTACCTGACCTGGCCCAATTATCCCTTTTGCCCAGGTAGAACCAAAAAGGGTACTACACCTAAAGTGAGTAGGGTGAGTGGGTGTTACATAAAAATCTGGGGAGCGCAGCCAGGAGCCTGAAGCGTTGCACAACAGATGAGGATTCTGTTTTGACCCCTGACTAAACAGTTTATATACTGCCAAAATGGATTTCGTGGAAAAATATGGTGTTAAAATTCCTAATGCAGTCATTGTCAGTGGTGTTGTTGATAAAGAGAAAGACACAGACATTTCTGAGTTTCTAGAGCAACATGGCACTATCCATAGGGTGCTTAGCATTAATGATAACTCATCTGACTTTGACAAAAGTCATATTGTAGAGTTCGAGTCTGGATTAACCATTGAAGCATTAGCACCTACGTTACTGTGCTCCTTTCCATCCACTGACAATCCTGAGGTTAAGTACTGCATTCAAGCTCTAACTGATGTCTACACTAAAACTGTAGGGGGCAGTGTTACTGAGGCTTATCTTAGCAACCTGAGGGGTTTAGCTAAGCTAAGTGGAAAAGGTTTTGAAGAGGTGTTGCGGGAGGTTATGTCCACAATAGGGAAGTCTATTGAAGCTGCTGAGACAGCTGAAATGGTCTCTGCTGATGCTGATCCTGCTTTCCTTACTGTAGAACCCACACAAAGTGGAGTCTCTCCTCCACTCCAAGTTGAAGTGCCTCGCACCCCTAAAACCACTCAAGCACTCTTCCAAAGCCCTCTTAGACCAAACTTGACACCTCAAATGTTGAGTTCAGCTGATTTTAACCCACCCAAGGTTCAGAAAATCGTAGTCGAGCATGTCATTAAAAATGCAGAGAAGCCGTCAAACGCCCATTCCTCCTTGAGAATCAGAGCTTTCTCTGGCAAAACGCCAAGACCGTATACTGAAGCTGACTATGAAACATGGCGTTCACATGTTGACTTGATGATGGAAGATACTTCTTTGTCTGACTTGGAAAAATCTCGCAAGATCTTTGAAAGTCTTCTTGCTCCTGCGTCTGATATTATTCGCCCTCTTGGGCCTGAAGCCACCTCTGCCGACTATCTTAAGCTTTTGGACTCAGCTTTTGGGACTGTTGAAGACGGTGAGGAACTGCTTGTGCGATTCATGAACACTTTCCAAGATTATGGAGAAAAACCCTCTGCATATCTGCATCGTTTGCAGGTGGCGCTCAATCTCACAGTGCGTAGAGGCGGTCTAGAGCCCCAGGAAGTGGACAAACAGCTTCTCAAGCAGTTTAACAGAGGCTGTTGGGATGATAATCTGCTAAAGGAGCTACAGCTAGAACTAAAAGATAAACATCCACCTGCGTATGCAGAATTATTGCTTCACCTTTGCACTGTTGAAAACAGACAAGAAATTAAAAACACACGCATGAAAAAACACTTCGGCACCACAAAACCAAAAGCAGCCTCCTACGAACAAACAGTCACCGAAACAAGTACAAATAGTGAAGTGGAGTCGGACAGTCTGAAAGAACTGAAAAAGCAAGTCGCTGATCTAAAGAGCCAATTAGCTGCTGTCGTGAAACAAAAGAAACAAGCACCACCGAAGAAAGACCCAACTAAGAAGTCTGAAAATAAAAAAACCTGACCATGCCAAACCTGAAAACTTACCTTCGTCCAGCCGTCCCAATACTAGGCCCAAACCATGGTATTGCTTCTGCTGTGGCGAAGATGGGCATATTGTAGCCACTTGTGAGTCAGAGCCAAACCCTGCGCTTGTGGCTGCAAAACGCAAAGAACTAAGAGTAAAAAGACACATTTGGGACAGTCAGAACCCCCAATCTTCTTTAAAACTGAAGTCTACCCCTGTTGCGGGACAAATAGAGGCTAGTTCAGAGATAATCCGTCCCAAACCAAAAGCTCCACTCAAGACATGTGCTAAACTGAAGTCACATTACAAAACAGACCCCTTTAACTTTCCTAATGGTCTAATTGGTACAAAAAGTACAGCACAAGTGAAAGTGAATGGCTGTACTGTGAGCTGTTTGTTAGATACAGGTTCCCTGGTGACTACTGTCCCTGAGTCCTATTACAGACAGTACTTATCCAACCATGAGATTAAGCCACCTTTTGAGCTGTTAGAAGTGGAGGGAGCTAACG
This sequence comes from Pholidichthys leucotaenia, assembly GCA_020510985.1. Lineage (NCBI taxonomy): Eukaryota > Metazoa > Chordata > Actinopteri > Cichliformes > Pholidichthyidae > Pholidichthys > Pholidichthys leucotaenia. The sequence continues at coordinate 246,399,503 of CM035843.1, read as the reverse complement.
GTCAGAGTGTACCTTACTTAGGCTGCATTGAAATGCATGTCACTTTCCCAAAAGACTTTCTCGGTATTGAAGCCGAAGTACCAACACTTGCCTTAGTGGTCCCTGATGTACGTGCAGCTGATCAGTCCTTAGTGTTGATAGGGACAAACACATTAGATGTACTTTACGAGCTGTACTCTGATGCATGTTCTGAACTACAACCAACCATGTCACTTGGTTATAAGGCAGTGTTAAAAGTCCTTGAGCTACGGCACAGACAGTCCAAAGACACTAGCCTTGGTTTAGTGACCATGTGCAACAAAGAGCCACAGTTAGTTCCTGCAGGCCAAACAGCTGTTCTAGATGGTGCTGTAGCTGTGTCAGCTGGCAACAGTGAAAAATCTGTCTTGTTAGAACACCCATTAATGTCAGCCTTACCTGGTGGTATCCTGGTAAAACCATGTCTCATAGACTTACCTGAAAGAGCACCTTACCTTGTTCCAGTTGTACTTACCAATGAATCGGAACATGACGTGACAATCCCTCAGAAGTGTATCATTGGAGAAATCTGTGCATATCAACGAGTCCTATCGCAAGAACACTCCGTGAAAGTTACAAAGTCCAGTACTGAACAAAAGTCCGCTCTGAAGTTCAACTTTGACTCTTCCCCCATTAGCGCTGAATGGAAAGAGCGCCTAACAGAAAAACTCAGTCAAATGCCCGAAGTATTTACACAAAACGATCTTGACTTTGGCAAAACGGATCAAGTGAAACACTCCATCAAATTATCAGATGAAACACCGTTCAAACACAGAGCACGTCCCATACATCCAAATGACCTGGAAGCGGTCCGTAAGCATCTCAGAGAACTCTAACAAGCAGGCGTGATAAGAGAGTCCACTTCCCCATTTTCTTCGCCTATTGTAGTGGTGCGAAAGAAAAATGGCGATGTCCGCCTTTGCATTGATTACAGGAAGCTTAACATGCAGACTGTAAAAGATGCTTACGCCCTCCCCAACTTGGAGGAAACGTTTTCCACCTTGACCGGATCGCAGTGGTTCTCCGTCCTCGATTTAAAGTCGGGGTACTACCAAATTGAGGTAGAAGAGCTGGACAAACCAAAGACAGCGTTCGTATGTCCCATGGGCTTTTGGGAATTCAATAGAATGCCCCAAGGCATTACAAACGCCCCCAGCACATTCCAGTGCCTCATGGAGAAATGCATGGGCGACATGAATCTGCATGAGGTGATTGTATTCCTCGATGACATCATTGTATTCTCCAAGATGCCCGAAGAACATGAGGCTCGCTTAATGAAAGTTCTTAATCGCCTAAAAGAGTACGGGCTTAAACTCTCCCCTGAGAAATGCAAATTTTTTCAAACTTCTGTCAGATACCTCGGTCACATTGTGTCCAGTAAAGGAGTTGAGACCGACCCCGAAAAAGTGAAAGCCCTAAGTACCTGGCCTGTGCCCTGTGATCTCAAACGGCTCCGCTCATTCTTAGGCTTTTCAGGGTACTATAGGCGGTTCATTAAGAACTACTACTACGTCCCCCTTGTGCAAAGGCAGCCTGCTTATACACAGACTGTGAGGAGGTGGACACAGGAGGCTGCTGATGCACTGCAGGACTGCTTCGAGACGACAGACTGGAGCATACTCTGTGAACCACATGGGGTGGACATAGACAATATGACCAAATGCATCACAGAATACATTAGATTCTGTGAAGACAAGACCATGCCGGCTCAGACTGTACACTGCTTCTCCAACAACAGACCATGGGTCACCAGTGACCTGAAAGCACTTCTGAACAAAAAGGAGAGAGCTCTTAGGGCTGGAGACAAGGAGAAGCTGAGAGGAGTGCAGCATGAGCTGAGAGAGATGCTGAGGAGGTACAAGGACAATTATAGGAGGAAGTTGGAAGAGAAACTCAGGCAAAATAACACTAAAGATGTGTGGGAGGGAATGAAACAAATAACTGGGTACAAGGGGAGAGTCAGGCAGCCATCTGGGAGCCAGGAGAGAGCTGAGCAACTGAATCTGTTTTTTAATAGGTTCAACTCAGTCTGTCACCCGAGCAACACAACCAGACCCCCACACACTCCTCCCTACCCACGCTCCCATGCAGAACCTCTCTCCATCTCCCTCCTCCTCCTCCTCAGGGGGCACCAGGACCCCCCCCCCCTCACTTCACGGTGACTACAGATCAGGTGGAGAAACAGCTGAAGAGACTCCATCAGTGGAAGGCTTCGGGCCCGGATGGCATCTCCGCTAGGATCCTGAGGACCTGTGCCAACCAACTAGCTCCAGTACTGAAACACCTGTACAACCTGAGCCTGAGTCTGGAGAGAGTACCGGTGCTGTGGAAGACATCCTGCCTGGTTTCTGTCCCCAAGAAGTCATCTCCATCGGATCTGAATGACTATCGACCAATTGCCCTCACATCTCATGTGATGAAGGTCCTGGAGAGACTGGTCTTAGCCCACCTGAGGCCGCAGGTGGAGACGTGGCTGGACCCTCTGCAGTTTGCATATCAGCCCCATTTAGGAGTTGAAGATGCTGTCATCTACCTGCTGCAACAAGCCCATCAGCACCTGGATGGTGGAGGAGATACTGTGAGAATCACTTTTTTTGATTTCTCCAGTGCCTTTAACACCATCCAGCCACTGCTGCTGGGCGAGAAGCTGCGGGGGATGGGGGTTGACAGCTCTGTGATCTCCTGGATTACTGACTACCTGACAGGCAGACCACAGTTTGTCAGGCTGGGCAGTGTCTTGTCTGGAGTGGTGGCTAGTGATACGGGAGCGCCACAGGGGACTGTGCTGTCTCCTTTTCTTTTTACCTTATACACCACGGACTTTCAGTATAACACTGGGTCATGTCACCTGCAAAAATTCTCTGATGACTCAGCTGTTGTGGGGTGTATAAGAGGAGGAGAGGAGGGGGAGTACAGGGCACTGGTAGACAGATTTGTGGAGTGGACGGAGCAGAATCACCTGAGGTTGAATGTCAGCAAGACCAGGGAGATGGTGATTGACTTCAGGAAGAGGAAGGCTCCTTCTCAGCCACTGCAGATTAGGGGGGAGGATGTGGGAGTGGTTGAAGACTACAAATATCTGGGTGTCAGGATCAGCAGCGGGTTGGACTGGAGATCCAACACCGATGCTGCGCACAAGAAGGGGATGAGCAGACTCTATTTCCTGAGAAAACTGAGATCCTTCAACGTGTGCAGCAGGATGCTGGAGCTTTTCTACCAGACTGTTGTCGCCAGCGCCATCTTTTTTGCTGCGGTCTGTTGGGGTAGCAGTATCAGGGCCAGAGATACCAACAGACTTGACAAGATTATCAAGAGGGCTGGCTCTGTAATTGGTCTCAGACCGGAGACCTTTGAGACAGTGGTGGAGAGGAGAACACTAAATAAACTGCGATCCATCATGAACAATCCTGATCACCCCCTCCACCACACACTAGATAGGCTGCGAAGCACTTTCTCCAGTAGACTACTACAGCTTTGTTGTCAAACGGCCAGGTACAGGAAATCTTTCCTGCCACATGCAATTTCACTGTACAATAACTCACTATGATGTTGTATTCTGGTCATAGCTATGCTGCTACACTGCACCTTACAGACTAACTGGTACCTCACATTTCACTCTGCTCCTGATAGTCCTTCTTTGTGCAATGGGATGATTCATGTGTTTATACGGGTCATCCTCATATATTAAGCTATGATGTATATAGGTTCTATAGTCGTGTTAGTTTCTTTTTTACGTTCCATGGGTAATCCCTTTGTCTGTCGTGTGTGTTTCTGTTGTTTGGCTGTCAACTGTCATGCTGCTGTTACACTGTAATTTCCCAGTTTGGGATCAATAAAGTACATCCATCTATCTATCTATCTATCTATCTATCTATCTATCTATCTATCTATCTATCTATCTATCTATCTATCTATCTATCGTCACCCAGACAATTATTTTGTGTTTTCCATGAAAAGTCACACTTATTTACCACCATGAGTTGTAAAAGGAATAGAAAATATAGTCAACACATTGACAAGGTTAAAAATAATGATTTGTATTTGAAATAATTTTTTCCTTCAAACTTTGCTTTCGTCAGAGAATCCTCCATTTGCAGCAATTACAGCATTGCAGACCTAACATGATTGCACAAGGGTTTTCTAATCATCCATTAGCCTTCTGACGCAATGAACAAACACATTGTACCATTAGAACACTGGAGTGATAGTTGCTGGAAATGGGCCTCTATACACCTATGTAGATATTGCACCAAAAACCAGACATTTGCAGCTAGAATAGTCATTTACCACATTAGCAATGTATAGAATGTATTTCTGATTAGTTTAAAGTTATCTTCATTGAAAAAAAGTGCTTTTCTTTCAAAAATAAGGAAATTTCTAAGTGACCCCAAACTTTTGAACGGTAGCGTATCTATTGTTAAGCCCCTCACTGACTTGACAGCAGGCTACCCTCCTTTGCGAAAAAGCACAAAGCCCAAAGCTAAGCCTGCCCAGTACCACGACCCAAAGACACCGTTTGGCGAGCGATGGACTTCTTCCTGTGATCTTGCATTCAAAACCATTATTGAAAAGCTCAGTACTGCGCCTGTCCTGGGTTTCGCTGACCCTCAGTTGCCATATACACTCCATACTGACGCCAGCACTACAGGGCTTGGCGCCGCCCTCTTTCAAGAACAGGAGGGCCAGACTAGGGTCATAGCTTATGCAAGCTGGGGGTTATCTAGAAGTGAGTCCCGTTACCCCGCCCATAAATTGGAATTTTTGGCTCTAAAGTGGGCAGTAACGGAGAAGTTTGCAGACTATCTATATGGCAATCACTTTACTGTCGTGACAGACAGTAACCCCCTGACGTACATCTTAACTACTGCTAAGATGGATGCCATGAGTTATAGGTGGTTAGCTGCTCTGTCGACGTTTAACTTTAAGCTCCAATACAGAGCAGGCAAGCTTAACTCAGATGGAGACGGCCTCTCTAGACGGCCACATGGCGAGTTACTTAATGACGCAGTGTCCCAAAAGGAGCTTGACCGCATACAGCAGTTCACTCAAACTCACTTGTCTCTTCCTGAAAGCAGTTTAAGTTCTGAGGTAGTGTCTGCTATATGTGAAAAACATATTGTCTGTAGCTCTCCAGACAACACCTTCCCTTTGGTTCATTCGTTAGCCCTCTCTGTAGCCGCCATTCCAGATGGCTATGCCGATGAAGATGGCTGTGGTTTTCTTCCAGTTGTATCCCACATGACTCCTGAACAGATCAAAACCGAACAAAGAACGGACCCCTGTCTAAGAGAAGTGATTGCACAAATTGAAACTGGGCTAAAAATTCCACCAACGGTACGAACTGAACTTCCTGACATCAACTTGTTACTCCGAGAGCTCAGTCGACTTGAAATGTGCAATAACATCCTCTGCTGCACTCGTCAAGACAGAGGAAATGTTACTTACCAGCTCGTCTTACCTGAACAGCTCCGCGATTCAGTCTTTCAAAGCCTCCACTGTGACATGGGCCATTTAGGCATAGAGCGTACTTTGGATCTCGCCAGAACAAGGTTCTATTGGCCTCGCATGGCGGCAGACATTGAAAAGAAGATCAAGACATGTAATCGCTGCGTAAGACATAAAACAGCTCCAGAACGAGCTGCTCCGCTTGTCAATATCAAGTCCACCCGACCACTTGAACTTGTCTGTATGGATTTCCTGTCCATTGAGCCCGATCAAAGCAACACGAAGGATGTGCTCGTATTAACTGATCATTTCACGAAATACGCTATAGCCATCCCTACCAGCAATCAGAAAGCTCAGACCGTTGCAAAGGCACTTTGGGACAACTTTATAGTCCACTACGGGATACCCGAATGGTTGCATAACTTTGCAAAATCATGAGCATTCGCAAAATCCGGACGACACCCTATCATCCCAGAGGTAACCCGGTAGAACGTTTCAATAGAACGTTATTGAGCATGCTGGGTACTCTGGAGGAAAAGAACAAAACTCATTGGCACAACTATGTAAAACCACTTGTACATGTGTACAATTGTACAAAAAATGACACTACTGGTTTTGCCCCGTTTGAGTTAATGTTCGGTCGTCAGCCGAGATTGCCAATTGATCTTGCATTTGGGCTCCCGTTTCACAACAAAAGTTTCAAGTCACATTCCCAGTACATTGAAAAGCTGAAGACAACTCTACAAGAAAGCTACAAACTAGCAACAGAAAATGCTAACAAGATGGCTGAAAGAAACAAAACAAGATTTGATATGCGAGTGAAACCCTCAAAACTAGAACCAGGCGACAGAGTTTTGGTATGTGCAGTCCGCCTCAGAGGCAAGCACAAACTAGCAGACAGGTGGGAAGCTGAAATTCACATTGTGGTGAGCCAAGCAGGTGACTTGCCTGTTTACACCATAAAACCTGAGACAAAAGATGGTCCTGTTCGCACCGTTCACCGCGACCTCTTGCTTCCCTGTGGTTTTCTTGCCCCTGTTGAAGAAGAACCTGTCCAACCAAAACGTGTCCGCCAACTTAAGACAAGACAGTCACCTGAACAAAGTGAGGAATGTGAGAATTCAGAACCGGAAAATGAGGATGTCTATTGGTACAGAGAAGAACCAATCCAAACGCCCATAAAACTCACTCGAGTTTATGAAATTCTCCATCCAAAGACATTCTTTAAAGGAGACATTTCTGCTGAAACTCACTTACCTGAGAATGACAACCAAATAGAAAATGTCATCGAATGATGGAAACCTGGAGGAAACTGAAACAAATGTGGAACCATCAAACAAGGAGAATGGAACTGAAAGTGAAACCAACTCACCTGATAAAAGTACCTGTGATGAACCTGTGGAAGAAAAAGAACCTGAAAAAGAAGTCCCACAGACTGTGAGACACTCCGAGAGGACAACCTCCCAGCCAGAAAGACTACAGTATAGTCGGTGGGGAAACCCTCTCGTAGCTGTTTCCCAGTCCCTGTTTCCAGGACTAAACCTGACTTTTACCAGAGCCTTAACAGAGACAGATCCTAAGATTACTCAAACCTGGCTTTTACCAGAGCCTTAACAGAGACAGATCCTAAGATTACTCAAACCTGGCTTTTACCAGAGCTTTAACAGAGTCAGATCTTAGGAACATTCCCATGAACACTAGTTCTCCTGTCAGCACCATTTAGCTAATCCAATGCAAAGGGACTTGCATGATTCTAAGGGGGAATAGTGTAACCCAGTGTTAAAAACGTGATGGAATTATGAGTGTCGATACCGCTTTAAGAGGAAGGTGGGACACTTATTTCACAGTGGAAATGGATACTTTGAAGATGGGTATGTAACTACAATGTAAGTTCATAAAATGTGTTCGTGAATGGCTGGGAGCATTTTCTGGAAGGTTTTGATGGAGTTCCAGATGTTTTTGTTTGGCGTTTTGGGCGACCAATGGCTGCGTTGTTAGTTTGGCAGCAACAGCCAATGGGGTTCCGCCAGCCAACGGGGTCACACACTCTCTCCCTCGGTCTGTGCGTAATACGCAGAACGCTCTTAGACACTGCCGAGACACGACCGAGAGAGACGATCACTCACTGAGATGGAGACGCTGACGTGCTAATAGCAACCTTTGCCCGGATAAAATTTGAGATTGGTAAGCCTAAATTAATACCCGCAATGAGACATTGCTGTACTAGCAAATTCTAATACCCGTTTATTAAATTTTAAGATTGGGATCCAAAGGCTGTCGATGCCGTTGAGCGTGGGAATCCCATTGACGCACGTGTCACCTAGCTTGGTAAGTGCCATTCATTGTATATGTAAATGCTAATCGCTAGCTTAAAAATGCTAGCCGCCGATGCTAATCTCGGCTAGTTTTTCCATCAGAAAAAGACATTTTCCAAAGCTGTAGCGGTTAGCAAAGGTCCCAGTTCCCTGACCATAGAATGTTATTTGATAGTGAATGTTGAATCTGTGGTTCAAAGATGTTTAAAAATTATTATTATTGAATAATTTAGAACTATGTGAAACCTTTGTAATAAGTTTAGAACATAGCTTTTTTTGTGTGTGTGTGTGTGTTCTGACCTATTTTATAGGTCAGGTTTTTTTGTTTGGACTGGTTGGACCAGAAAACCGGGATTCTCCAGATCTGGATGGCGAGCTGAAGCCCGAATCAGATTGACCACTAGAGGTGGTCTAATTGATCATCTGGAAAGGACTCTAGAAGACTGTAAATTCTGTAAATACATTTTGGGTATTTTATTTTTAATTCTTTTTATTTGTGACAAGTGCTGTGTTTATATTTTTTTGGTTATGTGTACATATCTGTAAAATAATATATATAGTTGCAAGTTCCCATACACCTACCGTGTGTGTTGTGTCTTCTGTTGTTACGCCCTCCAGGTTCCTCCAAATCTAGGGTCTACCTGACCTGGCCCAATTATCCCTTTTGCCCAGGTAGAACCAAAAAGGGTACTACACCTAAAGTGAGTAGGGTGAGTGGGTGTTACAAGTACAAGCGTAAAAGATGACCTAAGCTGCATTAATAATCTCTTTGACATGCCCTGCTAAGTTTCTGTGTCCGAGGAATGTACAAAACTTTTAATTTGTATAGATTAGAGACACTCTGTCTGTCTCCGAGATGTCTCTGGCATCTCCCCCTCTGTTTATCTATCCTGAAGAGCAGCTATAAATACCAGTTCAGAGATTCGGTGTGTATGTGCTGAAGGCCACGCTCTGTAATTTCTCCCCCAAATGGCCGTGGGGTATTCTTTTCTTCTTTTATTTGTTATAATAAATATACTTAAATCCAATGCTCTGCCTGATCTTTGACTTAGAATAATTATGATAAAAATTATTCTGTCAGTCATGGTCCCCTCGCCTCTGCCAGAGGCTGTCATGGTTCCCTTTCCTCCGTCTGAGGTAGTCATTGTTTCCCCGACTCTCCTATCATCCTCACAACTCGCCTTTCCCATCGGGCAGCCGCCTCCTGGACCGCCACTCCCGTTCAGGTGGTAAAAAAACTCAGGCAGACAACCCGACAGGCTGTGCCACAGAGTTGGGTGGCCCACGTTCTCTGGGAGGCCACCCGACCCGATCCATCGTGCCATCTGGCAGGCCTGGGACTCTGATCGCCTGCCTGAACTGCCCAGCCCCTTGGTCCAGGAGGCTTAGGGGAGTTGGGTTTTTTTCTCTGGTGTGGGTCCTGAGCGGGGTTAGTTTTGTTCCCTCCTGGCCTGTCCCCCCCCCCCCCCACCTTCTCGGGATGAGCTGTTGTTGTGCTCCTATTGGGGGGTAGGGATCTTTCTTTTTCTTTTTGATGTTGCCCTGGGGTGTCTGGGGTCCACCCCTTGAAAGGGGGGCTCTGTCATGATCCGAGAGCTGGAGGTCTCCGCCAAACTCGGTCTCATGGCTTTTTTCATTTTATTTACTTATTTGTTGCATTTTATGACTTTTGGGTTTTATGTATTCATACTCTGCTTGCCATTTTCCTGTTTGTGTTACACTTTTATTTTGTATTTATTTATATTTTCATTTTTGGTATATGTGGGTTGTTATTTTATTCTTTATATCTTTAGTATTATTGTTTTACTGGTCGACAGCTTTTGGGGGCGTGAAGCTTCATGTGGGCGTTGTCCTTTCAGCTGTCAGTCTTGGTTTGCCTCTCTCTCACTACCCCAGCTGATCCGTATTGTGTGTCATTGCCTTCTCCTGCCCATTCATGTACCCACGCCTGTCATTTACTATGTAAATGTGTTTTGAACCTTATCTAAGGGCTTTATTTTCGTTCCTTCATTGCCGCTGAATTGGTTATTCTCCCTTGTCTCCGCCAGAGCCCTGCCTCGCATTGGTGCGCAACCCTTGTAATACTTTGTTGATGCACCTTTGGCAGCAATTACAGCCTCAAGTCCTTTTGAATATGATGCCACAAGATTGGCACACCTATCTTTGGGCAGTTTTGCTCATTCCTCTTTGCAGCACCTCTCAAGCTCCATCGGGTTAGATGGGACGCGTCGGTGAACAGCCATTTTCAGATCTCTCCAGAGATGTTCAATTGGATTCAAGTCTGGGCTCTGGCTGGGCCACTCAAGGACATTCACAGAGTTGTCCTGAAGCCACTCCTTTGATAGCTTGGCTGTGTGCTTAGGGTCACTGTCCTGCTGAAAGTCGAGCCGTTGCCCCAGTCTGAGGTCAAGAGCGCTCCGGAGCAGGTTTTCACCCAGGATGTTTCTGTATATTGCTGCATTCATCTTTCTCTCTATCCTGACTAGTCTCCCAGTTCCTGTCGCTGATAAACATCCCCGCAGCATGATACTGCCACCACCATGCTTCACTGTAGGGATGGTATTTGCCTGGTGATGAGCAGTGTCTGGTTTCCTCCAAACATGACGCCTGGCATTCACGCCAGAGAGTTCAATCTTTGTCTCATCAGACCAGAGAACTTTGTTTCTCATGGTCTGAGAGTCCTTCAGGTGCCTTTTGGCAAACTCCAGGCAGGCTGCCATGTGCCCTTTACTAAAGAGTGGCTTCCATCTGGCCATTCTACCATACAAGCCTGATTGGTGGATTGCTGCAGAGATGGTTGTCCTTCTGGAAGGTTCTCCTTGTTAGAATAAATAAATAATAATATAATTTATTTATAATAAATAAATAGTGAAGATTAGTTAATTAGATATTACACAAAGTGCTTGCATACACATATCTTTTAGGTCCACACACAAAAAAACCAACCAACCAAACAAACAAACAAACAAACACACAAGTCAAACCCACACATACACCATTTACACATGCACATCAGTTGCTTACACACATACACACAAGCTGCACATACACACAGGCTGCGCACATACACACAAGCTGCACATATACACAGGCTGCACACACACAGGCTCTGCAAGAGGTCTTTGTTCCTGCTTCCATATATAGGCACAAAGGTTGTGTAGGACTGAAGTGGAAGCCATAAAAGTGCTGAGATGAATACATCTGGAGAGGATAACGCTGAGTGGACCGGCTGAAACCAGTTTGGACAAAAAGCAGACTTTTGTTGGGGACTCTTGTTGGAAAGTTACTGGGAAATGCCCAGTAACTTGCTTATGTAGCTGTGGATTCCTTTGTGCTGGGTCTTTTCACCAGAGGGGGCTGGGAAGGACCCACGGCCGTGTTCACTGACTCCCTGCGTGTTTCAGTAAAAGACAAACTGAGAAATAGTATTTCTTCTGTGATTATTGATTGGTTAACTGAAAAGATTCTGACTCTGGGTGGAATATACATCTTCTTGGATACATTTAAGGCTTTGGGGTGGGGGTATGCTACACTGTGTCAGCGAAGGGGATACCTCTGCTGCGCGGTGGGGCTGCCCTTACCTCAATTTTAATTGCATTTTAGACACTGAGGGCTTGGGGGGATGGGGGCCCTGCTACCTATTGCAGTAGCTAGTGGTGCTCCAACCACCATCCCCCCCAATTTTAACTGCACTATGGTAGTTCACACATTTACACACAATCACATCATACAACCAACATACACCTACCATATTTTGTACGGGGGAGGGGGTCTTCCTTCACCCCGTTGCCCTCCTCCTGCTGGGGGCTTGGGGACCCGTCATGTTGTCAAAATCCCTGGGTGCTGCTGAATGTATAGATACAACCAAGGGAGTGAGAGAGGGACTGAATAAGAGAGTAAGCGAGAGTGAGGGAGTGATGAATGGAGGTAGTGATGGTGGGTCGGTTTTGTGTGGCGCTTTGCGTATCGGGTGGCATCTTGGGGCGCCTGCGGTGATCTGCTGATCAGTTGCTCGGGTGGGCACTGGGGGTGGGGGTTCGGTTCAGGTTCGCTGCATCTGCATCACGGTCGCCCTAAGAAATAAGGGTGAATGAGGGTGGGTGAGTGTGAGGGGGAGAGCATGAATGGATGTGAGTAGGTGGGAGTGTGAGTGAGAGTGCAGGCGTGGGTGAACGTGAGTGGGTGTGGGTGACCCTGAGGGCGAGTGGGAGTGAGATTGAATGGGTACAGGAGTGAGAGAGAATGGGTGGGTCCAGGAGTGTGAGAGTGGGTGAGTGAGAGTGAGGGAGTGCAGGTGGGTGCGTATGGGAGCATGAGGGTGTGAAGGTATGGGGATGGGTGTGTCTGCGAGTTGGGAGGTGCTGGATTGAGGAGGGTAGCGCCTTTTGGCTATGTGGGCTCCCCTGGGCGGGAGGGACTTCTTTGGGCATGGGGTCTCCGGGGTGCGCGGCGGTGGCGCTGGGGGGGGGCTACTGTGGGGGTGCCTGGAGTGCGGTCTCTGGCCCGGAGGGAGGGGGTTGTTGGCTTCCTGGGGCCCGGGGACTGACATTGGTCCCACTGGGAGGGTGGGGGGTTGGCAGGCCCGGGGGTGGGGCCCACCGCGCTGGCCGCCTGGCAGAATGGCCTCCCTCAATCGTCCCTCTGGGGGCGGATGCCTGGCTTTCATGGGGCTTGCTGACCTCGGGCATTTGTGCCCTGTGGGGGTTGGCGGCGTTGCCTTGCCTGCTTGGGGTTCCCGGGGGGAGAGCTGCTGTGACTGGCCCCCCTCTTCATATGTTTCCTGACAAACCACTCAGATGCATACACTTATTTTGTGCACGTTCTCATATATATATGCACACAGACGCACATGCACAAATGTATCTCCTTTAACAGGTGTGGATACCAGACTCATGTTGAGATCTTTGGTGGAAGAAGCAGTCTGTCTTCTGTTTGTTTTAGTTGTTGGTTTGTTTGTATTTTTGTCTGTTCCCCTCCCTTTTCTCCCCCCCTCCACACAGTTCCTTTCCCTATTCCCCATCCTGTCGGGTCCTCCATGGATAAAATAATTTAAAAATAATTCAAATAAAGTATTAAAAGTTATTACAGGAGGAGTTTGCATCAATATACAGTACATAGTTATGTACTGTATAAAGCTCTTTTTGGCAAAGTAAATCTGTTTTGGCACAATAAGGGTAACAGATTTCTGTCCTGCTTACCTAGCTGCCTGACAGGACAAGGGGAAAAAAAAAACCAGAAAAGATTCTGCTAACTGTCTAAAATAATTTTTACATCCTCTCTCCACAGAGGAACGCTGGAGCTCTGACAGAGGGACCATCGGGTTCTTGGTCACCTCCCTGACTAAGCCCTTATCCCCCGATCGCTCAGTTTAGACGGCTAGCCAGCTCCAGGAAGAGTCCTGGTGGTTCCAAACGTCTTCCATTTACGGATGATGGAGGCCAATGTGCTCAGTGGGACCTTCAAAGCAGCAGAAATGTTTTTGTACCCTTTCCCAGATTTATGCCTTGAGACAATCCTGTCTCAGAGGTCGACAGACAATTCCTTTGACTTCATGCTTGGCTTGTGCTCTGACATGCACTGTCAACTGTGGGACCTTGTATAGACAGGTGTGTGCCTTTCCAAATCATGTCCAATCAACTGAATTTACCACAAATGGACTCCAGTTAAGCTGTAGAAACATCTCAAGGATGATCAGTGGAAACAGGATGCACCTGAGCTCAATTTTGAGCTTCATGGCAAAGGCTGTAAATACTTATGTACATGTGATTTCTTAGTTTTTTATTTTTAATAAATTTGCAAAAAATCTCAAAAAAACTTTTTTCACATTGTCATTATGGGGTATTGTGTGTAGAATTTTGAGGAAAAAAATGAATTAATCCATTTTGGAATAAGGCTGTAACATAACAAAATGTGGAAAAAGTGAAGTGCTGTGAATACTTTCTGGATGCACTGTATGTCACTTGTGGTAACCTTGGTTACAATGGTTAATGCTCAAATGAGCGAGTAATACTTCACCGGTCTGCTGAGTCCCGCTGGCTCGGCTGATGTTGGTGCGTGTTGGCTGTTAGTGAATTAGTGCAGAAACAGGCAGGGCACAATGGTGGAGAAAGAAGCCCACAGCAGAAAGGTCCGCCGCCAGGATCAGGAGGAGGTCTGCCGCCGGGCTGGTCCACCTGTGCACCGGGGAAGGAGAGAGAGAAGAGCAGGTGCAGATAGTACAGAAATCCAAGTAAGTTTACAGCTGAGTTGGGGAGATGAAACTCCCATGCGTTGAAGCGCTGGTGCAGGAAGACGAGACTTCCAGGAGGAGTAGAAAGCAGGAAGACGAAACTTCCAAAAAGTCACTGAGGGAGGATTCAGGCGTTGAAGTCTCTCCCTGGAGGAGCATAGATGTCTCCGTGCAGATGGAAAGGCAGCCCTCCTTATAAAGGCTGCTAATTAGGAGGAGCAGGTGTGTCTGCAGCTGTGAAGATAATTACGGAGAGAAAAAAGGCAGCACAGCATAGATCACCACATATATCTTATTATACCTAACTCAGTACTATTTACCTGTTGAAATATATATTTTATGGCTAATAGAACCCCATAACTATAATATGGCACCTGGCAATCAATTTTTGGCAGCTGACCACTTTTTGCCATGACACCACCACAGCCTGGAGCGCTGCTGGAGCAGGTACATCCCATGATGTCTCAACAGCCTCTCCATGATTTTCACACAGGTCAGAGCAATTTGTTGCACAGGAAGCGAAATGTTTCTAGAGACAATCTGAAGTTCTGCAACCACTACGCATTTGTGAAGCTGGGGTGACATCCCACCACTGGGAGGCTCAGTTGAATGACCAAACCGATGGTTTGAAGCAATAATTTTGCCACAAAAAAGCCATATGAAACACACACACAGCATACATATTTTAGTACCCAGTAGTGATAATTTGCTGCCATTACAATGTAGTACAGGGGACTTATTAAGGACTGTAGCAATCATTAGCTTTCCCTCATATGTGATCTAGTTTGTATCCTAACATCTTCAGCTTTATACTGCTCCATGGCTTCCTAAACTCTCCAGTACTTTTCCAGAGTGTTTTGTCTCGCCGCCTGTAGCCTTCTCTGGCTCTCTTTTTTTGCCTTTACTCTGACAAAAAAACAGCGAGCAGCAGGCTTGCCTCAATATCCATCTTGTGTTTTGCTTGTTACGTACAAATGATGTCACGGGAGTGTCGAGCTGCCTTGCCATAAAGATCCCATCCAATTTGAGGTGGTATTCAGCTGTAATGAAAAACAAACCACCCTGTGTCGAGCTGAGTTGGGTAGAGGTGAGGCGAGGCGAGTCGGGCTAAGTAGGTACTAGTGGAAAAGGGACTTAATGCCCTTCTCCCCCGATCGCTTAGTTTTGTTGGCTGGCCAGCTCTAGGAAGAGTCCTGGTGGTTTCGAACTTCTTCCATTTCTGGATGATGGAGGTTACTGTGCTCATTGGGACCTTCAAAGCAGCAGAAATTTTTCTGTACCCTTCCCCTGATTTGTGCCTTGAGACAATCCTGTCTCAGAGTTCGACAGACAATTCCTTTGACTTCATGCTTGGTTTGTGCTCTGACATGCACTATCAACTGTGGCACCTTATATAGAGAGGTGTGTGCCTTTCCAAATCATGTCCAATCCACTGAATTTACCACAAGTGGACTCCAATTAAGCTGTAGAAACAGCTCAATTTTGAGCTTCATGGCAAAGGCTGTGAATACTTATGTACATGTGAATTTCTTAGTTTTTTTTTATTTTTAACAAATTTGCAAAAACCTCAAAAAAAAGCTTTTTTCATATTGTCATTATGGGGTATTGTGTGTAGAATTTTGGGGAAAAAATGAATTTAATCCATTTTGGAATAAGGTTGTAACACAACAAAATGTGGAAAAAGTGAAGTGCTGTGAATACTTCCCAGATTCACTGTATACTCATATTTGAGTTTCATAATCTTATTATAATCTTCCATGGAATTTGAGGCTTGATATGCTGTTTCATGGGTGGGGAGAATGCTTTCAATCTCTGTTAGGTATCCCTCCCTCTCTTTCTTAACAGCAGATTCATAAGAAATTATATGCCCATGTACAACTACTTTGAATGTTTCCCAAAGGGTAGCATCTGTCACCTCACTATTATCATTTATTTCTACAAAATCTTTTAACCGGCTAGTAATGTAATTTATGAATTTTTCATCAGAAAGTAATGATGGATTAAAATGCCAGGAATAAGTTAGTTTGGGAAGGGAGAGATTCAGGGACATTGTCAGAGGGTTATGGTCTGAGATCAGGATATTATGGTATTTCGAATTAATAACATGATGAATTAACTGGGAGTCCACCAAGAAATAGTCTATTCTGCTGTACAATTTATGAACATCTATCTATAAATGCAAGGAATCTATGTCTGTGTGTCTGTCTGTTCCACGCATATCTTGCCAACCATTCGTCAGACTAACCTAAGATTTTAGCTCATAACCTCAGCAAAGCACTAAGGTTACAAGGGTGCATCCACGAGTATGGAGTTGTTCAGTCAAAATATGTAATTTTTATCAATAAAAGTTAGCCATTGCTGTGTTTCCTTATGCTCTGGCTTCTAGAAGTGTGGGTGGGGTTTCGGATTGACTCCGTACTGATTGAATAATACACGGCATCACGGCATCAATAACCACAGCGCTCCGTGAGCAAAACAAGGAAGCCAAAAGCGCCAAATTTGACTAGAAAAAGACAATACTGAAGATTTAATGCTTAAAAAATTATACCATAAAGTTGCCATGATTACGTAGATCTAGAGAATAATGCAGCATATGTGGAGAACATGAGGCGTGTGAGCGGGGACCCAGGTCTAACAAAGAACACCGGTGTATCCAACACAGAACATGCCGGGAGACGCAGCGGCCTGACCGGGCAGACCACAGTCCTTTGTGGGAAGGCATGCCCAGCCTGCCCAGTCAGTGGTAGACGGGAGTCCCTGCTGCTGTTTCACCCGTGTGGTAACACTGTACTTTGCAGGACCGCGAGTCCCCCCTCCCACGTGAATATCTGAAAATTAAAACAGGACGTGCCAGGAGAAGCAGCGGCCCGACCGGGCAGACCATGGTCCTTTGCGGGGAGGCACGCCCAGCCTGCCCAGTCAGTAGTTGATGGGAGTCCCTGCTGCTGCTTCACCCGTGTGGTACCACTGTACAGTGATCCCTCACTTATCGCGGTTAATGGGTTCCAGAACCGACCGCGAAAAGTGAAAAACCGCGAAGTAGCGTCACCCCTAATGACGTCATCCATAAATAATACGTACGATCATTCTCTCACTCTCTCTCTCTCATATGATACGTGTGTGTGTGTGTGTACGTGTACATACATACGTAGATGTAAATAAAGTGTACATAAATGTGTTTTTAGAACTCTTTTATTCTTATAAAAAGATACGTAACTCAAGATGAAGATGATTTACTTCACAGGTTAATGAGAGCTTTACTGCTCCTCAGGTGACGCCTCATCGTCAGGTGCTAGAAGCGCAGGATCATCGAGGGCAGCTTCCGATAGAGCTGGAGAAGCTGCAGGAGGCGGCGTAGTGGCTCGACGGGAAGACTATTTCGCACAAAATGGCACAAGAGAACAGCAAAAAGTTCCACGCTGCGAGACTACGTAACACGAGCGATAAAGAGCAATGAATGCGGTCTTCCTTCTTTTCATGGGCGCTCGGCAGGGAGAGGAGGTGGGTGAAACGTCTCGGCCAATCAGCTTGCGGGGTGAAACGTCTCGGCCAATCAGCTTGCGAGATTTCCGAGCCGAGCCAACACGAGAACAGTGAACAGAGAGGTGGATTTTTTGAGTTGTGCGGCTCTCCGTGTTGATACCTGATGGTCTAATGTAGTCTCCCTGCCTTCTGCTAGCGCCCGCCCATTATTTCTCAATTTTGAATTTTTGATGAATATTTTTGAAAAATCCGCGATGCACTGAGGGAGCGAAAGGTGAAGCGCGAAGTAGCGAGGGATCACTGTACTTTGTAGGACTGTGAGTCCCCCCTCCTGTGCGAGTATCTAAAAATTAAAAACTTAATAATAATACCGCCATGATTTTGGAGTGGAATGGCCAGAATGACGAAATGACCAAACACAGGACACAAAAATGCCCAAATAACAAAACAAATCATTTTTAGTTAAATATTTACTGACAAATGGGCAACACTGATCCAACGGTTGCAGTCAAATGGGTCCTTCTGCTGTGTATAATAATATTGGGTGTTCTGTAGTTAATTTGGTTGATTACAGTTTTAAAAAAAAACTTTTAATAACAAAATATTGTTAAAATATAAACTGATGCACTACAATGGGTCTCAAATATTTGTAAATGTGTCCTGTTGTAGTACTGCATGATTTTATTGATGATACACAGAAGAAATGCAATATTACACTGAACTCCATCACTGAACAGTGATATAAACTAAAATAATTATAATGATGACTGAACAACTCCCATTCCCCAAAGTGCAAGACACACTATTACCTTGAATATAAGTGATAAAAGATCACACAAGTAAGTGATCTGACAAACAAACAAGGGATCTGAAACAGTTGCTAATATTGGATGTCCCTGTGGCGGGATTGGGATAACCCCCACAACAGACTAAGGACAGTCAGCTCGCTACTTCTGGTTTTTTCCGCTGCATGCTGTGATGTAATCTGCCATTCATGCATTGTTTCACTGCTGTGATGCTAATGTGCCATTCATGCATTGTGTTCATGCATCCTGTCCTGTCTGTGCCTCTCATATGCTAATGCCCATATCGACTGCTGTGAATGTCTTTGATGTATTGTCTGAGTTGGGTATATATGCTGCACGATTCTGTAACTCATCCTCTCATTCTCTCACTCTGCAACTGCTGTTGACACACACACTCTGTGTCTCTTTGCTGGAGAGCCTCCGAGCCGCCCATTGGGCGAGCTTCGTGACAGCGGTATGATTTAATAAACCTGCTTAAAACTCTCATCGCTGCCTTTATTTTATCATCCGCTTCAGTCCCATCTATTTTCAATAATTAGGTATTCTGTAATTAATATTCACACAATCAAATAAATCTTAGTGCCATTTACTCCCTTTTATATTTGTCAAAGTCTAACATGTGTGATCGCCGACATATAGCCTACACCTCTTCGTATTCCACTTTCAAACACAGCCTACATTTGGGCCTGTAAAGCCTAATTGGGATACCTGTTTCAGACAGGAATAATTGTGTTCTAGGGGCAATGCACTAATTATTATAAAATACTATTTTATTACATTCTCATGTAAAACCCTAAGAAATGCTGCTGTTCTCTTCTACTCGTCGTGGCCATAACTAAACAAAGGCATTACACCAATGTCAAATTTTTAGATTTGAGCAGGTTGCTTAGGACCTGTACCGATACTATACGGTATATTTTTTTATTAATCTTTTTAAAGAGCATACAATGATTGTGAAGACAGTGTCACAGTTACAGCTTTTCTCTTGTTTTGTTTTTTTCCCAGAACACCCATACCATCACCAAGGCCCTCACTGGGCCAACAATGGAACAAAGTCTCTGTCCAGTGCAATAACAAAATATCAAGTATAGAATACACATAAAAAGAAATGAAAAGAAGGAAAAAAGGGGGGAAGGGGGGTCAATCTGGAGGCAAGGTTTGCAATGACTCAAAGTAATCTATGAAAAACTGCCATTTATGAAAAAATTTAGCGGAAGAACCTTTTACTGCAAATCTTATTTTTTCTAATTTAAGAAAAAACATGACATCCTTAAGCCAGAGGCAAATAGAGGGGGGTTTAGGGGATTTCCATGCAAACAAAATGCGGCGTCTTGCTAAGAGAGATGTAAAGGTTAATATATCTGACTGAGCAGAGTCAATGTGATGGGAGTTAACAGACAGCCCAAATATAGCCATGAGGGGGGCTGGAGAAGCATTTTTCCCCAGAGCCTTAGAAATGATTTCAAAGTAGTGACCCCAAAATTTCTGTAACCTAGGACAGGAAAAAAAAACATGACTAAGATTACAGGGAGAGGCATGGCATTTGTCACACTGATCTGCAATATCAAGGTAAATTTCAGGTATACGAGATTTAGACCAGTGAGCCCTAAATAGCACTTTGAACTGTGAAAGTTGTAGCCTGGCACAAGGCATGCTAGAATGTATACTGAAGACAGTTTTGTCCCATAACTCATCTGTTATGTTCAAACCTAGCTCCTGTTCCCAGGAAATTTGTGCTTTTGCAACTGATTGACCATCAAATGTGAATAGCTGTGCATATATTTCAGATTTAAGAGATTTCTGACTTGGTTTCAGATTTAGGAGATCGTCCCATGGTTGGCTAGCAGGGAGGGAAGGGAAGCTTGGAAACAGAGAAGAGGCACAATGCCTAAGTTGGAAGTAATAAAACAGATGAGATGTAGGCAAGTTATAAGTTGACATCACATCTGAAAATGTGGAAAAAAATACCCTCTTTGTATAGATCCCTGAAATGCTGAAGCCTGCGACTCTGCCAAATCGTGAAAGTGGTATCAATGAGGGATGGAGGAAACAGATGATTTTGTGTTACAGGTGTAAGAGTTGATGGTGACAAAAATTTAAAATGGCATCTAAATGGGGACTTCCGGTTATGGCGGCAACGTAGGAAGACGTGTTTCACACTGCTCTGCTCGTAAAACTAAAAATTTTACTAAAACTCTCTCAATTGGAACAAAAACCCATCCCAGCGTCTTGGCGTGGATATGGTAAAGACCAAGGTTGGAAAATTAGGTGGAGGAAATGGCAACTCGACAAAACAACCCAAGCTAATGGACTTCCACGCTCGAGACGAGGCAGGGAAAACTCCAGAGACAATGGCGGAGGATGGAGCCAGCGGCGGAGCGGGAACTGCTGGGGAGGGGACAAGCGTAGTGCTCGCTGCCATCAACTCCATGAGAACAGAGTTTTCGTCTAAATTTGATGGGATTATAGCAGCGATAGAAGGTATGAGAAAAGAAATAAATGACTGTATGGAGCGAGTGTCGCAGGCGGAGCTCCGAATTTCAAGCGCTGAGGATGACGTCACCAGCCTGCAAACTAAATTTCAAACACTGGAATTAAAATGTAAACGTCTGGAAGATAACGTCCTAGACTTGGAATCCCGCTCGCGACGGAATAATTTGAGGCTGGTGGGCCTCCCGGAGGGAGCGGAGGGACGGGACCCATGTTCCTTTTTGGAAAAGTGGATTCCAGAAGCGCTGAATAACGCGGATCTGCAGTCATCGGTCGTTTTAGAGAGAGCTCACTGAATCGGCCCACCGAGAGATAAAAAGACACCACCGAGGACGCTGATTATGAAGTTCCTCAACTACAGAGACAAGATGACAGTCACCAATGCGGCGCGAGCTAAAGGGGAAATTAAATACCAGGATCAACAGGTGCGGTTCTATCCAGACTTGGCCACAGGAATTCAACAATTAAGGAAACAGTTCGACCCGGCCTGCAAAGAGCTGCGCAACCTAGGGATTCGTCACGGAGTAATTCATCCGGCAAGACTGCTGGTCACATATAAGGGGAGAACCCACACCTTCAAGACCCCTCAAGAGGCGCAGGAGCTCATCAAGCAGATCCAAAAGGAAATTGGTGGGAGCTAACCATGAACATGACAAAGGTAGAACTTTTAAGCATACATACAGGCATCTGATTGATCTGAAACATATAATAAGTCTACAAAATACAGACTGTATTTAAAAAAAAAAAAAGCTATGATGTGCAACGTTGCTATAAAACTTTGAAGTTATGTTGAAAAAACTACAGACGAGAGTTAATGTCATGTCATAAGAATAGTAGTAGAGTCAGGGTGATTGAGAGGAGAAAGAGAGAGTGGTTTGACTGATCCTCGCAGGCGTGGAACAGTAACTAGCTATAACGGGAGACGGAATATTTTGATTTTGGGGGGGATCACCACGAATGTGGGGAAAGGGAATTTGTTTTTGTTTATTTTGTAGGATGAATGTTCTATCATCCATGTTTTTGCTTCTCTGTAAGAGTATGTTCATATTGCAAGGTAATCTCAAACTCCTTATTGATCATAGATCAAAGCGTTAATCTTAATTTAACTTCATGGAATTGCAGAGGTCTACAAAATCTTAAAAAACTTAAACAAGTTATGAATAAAATAAAAGACATAGATTCAAAAATTGTATTTTTACAAGAAACTCATCTAACAGAGGAGGATGTAAAAAGAATTAGGAGAAGATGGCAAGGTAATGTCTTCACCTCATCATTTTCATCCCGAGCTAGGGGAGTTATGACTCTCATACACAAAACAGTCCCATTTCAAGTGAAAAATGTAATTGGAGACAAATTAGGAAGATATCTAATCATCCAAGGATCTTTGTTATTAGAAAATATAAATCTGGTGAACTTATACGGCCCCAATATTGATGATCAAAACTTCTATGTTAATTTATTCCTCACTTTATCATCACTTACAGGGCAACATATAATAGCAGGGGATTTTAATTGTACATTAAATCCCAGTATAGATAGATTAACAGGACTGGACTGTACGCATAATGGATGTAGGATGACCATTAATCATTTTATGAAAGAATTGAGATTGCTAGATATATGGAGAGAAATGAAACCACAAGTCAAAGCCTATTCTTGTTATTCTAATACCTATAAGACATTCTCACGTATTGACTACTTTTTGATCTCTACAGAATTAAGGTCCAAGATTCAAAACTGTTTCTATGATAACACTGTGATCTCTGATCATGCACCCTGCTGTCTAGTATATGTAGATAAGAAATTGACAAAGGACCCAGGTAGGTGGCATTTTCAGCATAAATGGCTTCAGGATGAGGAATTTGTTAAGTACACAGAAAAACAAATAGATGAGTTCTTTGATATTAATACTACACAAACAACGGCATGTATAAAGTGGGAGACTTTCAAAGCTTTTAATAGGGGGCATATTATTAGTTATACAGGTTCAAAATCTAAGAAGACCCGAGAGGAGAGAGTCCAATTGGAACATAAAATAAAAATTCTTCAAGGTGTATGCAGGAAGTAACCCACAGTTAGAGAACGAATTACTGATTCTGAGAGCTGAATATGACAAAAAATCAGCGAATAGAGCTGCCTTGAGTCTTCTAAGATTGAAGCAAACTTTTTATGAACAAGGTGAAAAATAAGGAAAATTATTGGCATGGCAGATTAAACAATTAGAATCTAAAACACCAATTACCAGTATTATAAGTAAGGGACAGGCAGTTATAGATCCTTTAGAAATTAATAGTGCCTTTAGAGATTATTATGAAAAACTATATGATACAAAAAATGAAACTGACTTAACAAAACTAAATGGGTTTTTGGGTGGATTATCTATACCATGTATTCCAAATGAAAACAGGGAGATACTGGAGTCTAAAATTAGTCAAGAAGAAGTTGGGCAAGCCATTGATAATATGAAATCAGGAAAAAGATCAGGACCAGATGGTCTTCCAGTTGACCTCTATAAAAAATTTAAGAATAAATTAATAAAACCACTTTTGGAAATGGTTTTAGAAGCATTTCAAAATGGTAATTTACCACCATAAATGAATAATGCCTTAATTATACTGTTGCCAAAACCAGGTAAATTCCCTAATAAATGTGAAAACATGAGACCAATAAGCCTATTAAATGCTGATCTAAAAATAATCTGTAAAATTTTAGCAAAACGACTACAAGAAATATTACCAAATATTATTAACCGAGATCAGAATGGCTTTATAATGGGAAGACAAGGCTTCCATAATGTAAGAAGACTATTTAATATTATTTATTCCAATTTATTTATTTATTTAGCAAATGCAAAGTCCTCAAGCCAAGCAGTTGCCTCCTGGTTTGCTATATGGAGGGTGTGTAATCCTCCTTCCAGTCTTTGGAGCGGGCAAGCCTCTATGATGTGCTCCACTGTTTGCTCCTCTCCACATGTGCACAGTGGGCTAGGGCTACTGCCCCATCTGTGAAGGCTGGCCAAGCAGGGGCCATGTCCAGTCCTGAAGCGATTGAGTGTAGACCACTGTCTCCTTGGGAGGTTGGTGCCCGGGACCTGTTGGTTGGGGTTTGTCACCAGGTGTTTGTTTGGGACCTCCTTGGTCTCCCATTCCTCTTGCCAAGCTGTCTGGATGGTGAAATCAGCTGGGGGAGGGTTTTTCCAAATCGGCCGTCTGGATGGAAGTCGGGCAGTGGGTGGGGTGTAGCTATCTGCATGGATTGGTAAGTGAGGAGAGTCTTTGGCTTTTTGAAGCATCCTTTGAGTTAGTGCTGCTCGCCGGATGTGTGGGGGGGGCTATGTTTGACAGTACAGGGAGCCAGGGGAGTGGTGTTGAGCGGATTGTCCCAGTTATGGTTCTCATGGTTGTGTTGAGCTGGGTGTCTACGTGGTGTGTGTAGGATGACCTGGACCAGACAGGGGCACAATATTCTGCTACAGAGTATGAAAGGGCCAGTGCTGAGGTGCGCAGGGTGGATACTGCCGCTCCCCATTTTGCACCAGCAAGCTTGCAGAGCAGGTTGTTTTGTGCCTTCACCTTAGCAGCCGTCCCCTTTAAATGTTCCTTGAAGGATAGGGTCCTGTCAAGGGTCACTCCAAGGTAGGTTGGATTCGAGGCATGCTTAAGCTTGAGTCCGCTCAGGTGGATGTTTAGTTCTCTGGCAGCTGTTACATTGTGGAGATGGAATACACTGGAGACGGTTTTTGCTGGGCTTGGTTTTAGGTGCCAGGTTTTGCAGAACTGGTCCACTTTGGCAAGATCTTCCGTGAGCACCCGTTCCAGTGACTCAAAGTCTGGTGCTTGGAGTGCCAAACAGATGTCATCTGCATAGATGAATTTGCGGGATTTTGTAGTGGGCAGGTCGTTTAGGTAGAGGTTGAACAGGGTTGGAGCTAGAACTGAGCCTTGTGGGAGTCTGTTTTTCTGCGTTCTCCATGCGCTTATGTTCTGACTGAGGTGGACTCTGAACCTTCGGTTGGCCAGCAGGGTTTTTATAATTGCTGTTGCCCAGGCAGGGATCGCCTTTGTAAGTTTCAGGAGGAGGCGTTTGTGCCAGACCGTATCATAGGCGGCTGTAAGATTGAGAAACACAGCCCCTGTCTTCAGTCTGCTCTCGAAGCCATTTTCGATGAAGGTGGTTAGGGCCAGTACTTGTTCTCTTGTGCTGCGGTCCTTGCGGAAACCTGCTTGATCCACACTTAGAATTTCCTCTATTCCTGGGGAAATACGTTGCAGTATTAGGCGCTCCATGATTTTATAAGGAACGCTGAGTAGGGAGATTGGGCGGTAGCTTGCTGGTAGTTTGTGGTCTTTGCCAGGTTTTGGTATGGCAATGACCTTTGCTGTCTGCCATTTCTTTGGGATCGATTTTGTTTGTATGATCCTTGTGTAGAGTTGTGTCAACCAGGTTAGGGCTTGGGGGCCAAGATTTTTCTGAATTCTGGGAAGATGTTGTCGTATCCTGCTGCCTTTCCACATTTCAGGCCCTGTAGGACTTTCTCCAGTTCAGCAGCCTCGAAGGGTTCAGGGTTCGTTTCCTCTACGGGCATTTTTTGGTGTTTTTTTAGCTCAGTTGTAACTGCTCTTCTGGTGTCTTTGTCTTGGGGTGCTTTGGCGATGGTCAGTAGGTGGGATGCAACTTGGTTGGGTGTGACAGATGCTCGGCTTTGGCTAGGAGGCTTCTGTGCAGCTCCTAGGCGACGGATGAGGCTTCAACATTTCCTGCTAGAGTGGATAAAGCTCCGGTCAGCAACTGTCTCCTCCCATTTTTTTCGCCGGGCTGTACTTAGCGATTCAATGAGATGGTCTGCTATCTCTGGGTCCCCTGATGTTTGATAGGATTGTAGGAGGGCAGCGCTTTCTCCGTCCAGGCATGGGACATAGATGGGTCGGTAGCCTCGTGGGATTGCAGTGTGAGCAGCCTTGAAGACTGCGCTGCAGAAGCGGTTGTATGCTTCATCTACAGTGATGGTGTGGAGTGGGATGGTAACAGCACTCCGATCCAGGGTTTCACTGAATTTCTTCCAGTTGGCTTTGTGGAGGTTCCAGCGCATCTTCCTTGGGCTGTTTATGACTGGAAGTTGTAGGCCAATGTGTACAAGCAGGGGCCGGTGTTGGCTGTGTGGAAAATCGTCAAGAATGAGGATCTATGTAGGATATGGCGTCCCATTCTAAGAGCTGACCCAGCACAGGTCAGGAGAATAGTCCTTCTTCCACCTAGCAGAGTGGAAGGTTCCTCTTTGTTTGGGGTCGTGTATCAGAGCGAGATCATTTCTAGATGCCCAGTCTGAAAGTACCTCCCCGTCACTATCCACTGCTGGGTACCCCCAGTCAGGGTGATGGCTGTTAAAGTCCCCCACATAGATGGCAGGGTGGGGTGCAGGGTGGGGTGGGGTATTTATTCTAATAAAGAAACACCGGATACAGCTCTCCTATCATTGGACGCCGAAAAGGCCTTTGATAGGGTCGAATGGCCCTATCTTTTTGAAGTCCTACAAAGGTTTGGACTTGGAAATAATTTCATAAAATGGGTCCAGATAATATACAATAATGCTACAGCAGAAATCCTAACAAACAGCAATATCTCAAAATCAATAAAAATCAATAGAGGATGTCGACAACGCTGTCCACTTTCACCTTTACTGTTTACTATGGCAATTGAACCTTTAGCGATAGCAGTACGTTTACATCCACAAATATATGGAATTAAAGTAGGACCAACAGAGCATAAAATCTCCCTGTATGCCGATGACATAATTTTGTTTATGTGGAATCTTAAAAAAATCAATTCCGACCTTGTTAAATTTAATAAAGAACTTTGGGGATATATCAGGATATACGTAAAATAAATAAAACAAAATCTTCAATATTAATGTTAAATGAGACCCAGAGAAATCACCCAGCTCCTGAGGTAAACCAATTCAATGTTGTAAATCAGTTTAAATATTTAGGAATTCAAATTTTGCCTAAGCTAGAATCAGTCGCCAATGCCAACTATGAAGCCTTAATGACAGATATCAATGAGTTACTTCAGAGATGGATGTCATTACCAATGTCGATGATCGGGAGAATTAATATACTTAAAAGTAATATCTTATCAAAAATACTTTATTTATTTCAAAACATTCCTTTACCACCACCTTCAGATCTATTCTCAAGAATTAAAAAAAAGTTAGTGGAATTTATATGGAACAATAGGAAGGCTAGATTACGTTTGTCCTTACTATATTTACCATTTGATCGTGGAGGTCTGAAATGTCCAAACTTTATGTTGTATTACTGGTCAGCACAACTGAGGTCTATGACATATTATTTTTCATCAAATGATCCTCCTCACTGGACTGAAATGGAATCATACAATTTACCTTTACCTCTTCCCTTATTCATATACTCAGACTCGGCTAAAAAATTAGAGAAACAAGTTAAAAATCCAATTGTAAAGCACATGATCAAAATATGGTGTGAAACCAAAAAATATTTAAAAGAACCACACTCACTGTCACAATTTAGCCCAATATGGGGTAATCAATATTTTACACCAGGGAGAGCGGATACTGTATTTAAAGTATGGAATTTAAAAGGGATTCAAAAGATTCAAGACTTATATTTGTTACACTCAGATAACATAATGCCTTTTGAAGAACTGAGGATTAAATTCAATCTTAATAGAACACATTTTTTTAAATATCTTCAGCTTAGAAATTTTATTCGATCAAATCAAAATAATGCTCTCATCCGACCTACTTATTCATCTTTGGAAAAAATTTTGACGAAAGATAGTAAGAGAAAGGGTATTATTTCAGAGTTTTATAACTCATTGACACTATTCTCATGTGAAAACTCACAGAAAAGACTGAATTATTGGAAAGAAGACCTGCAAATTGAAATTTCAGAGGAACAATGGGAAATGGCTTGTGCAGGAGCTCAAACCAAATCAATAAATGCACGTCTTAAACTGATACATTTTAAATGGTTGATGCGGATGTATGTTACACCAGTGGAATTAAATAGATATAACGAAAACATACCAGATACATGCACAAAATGTATGGAAAGTAAAGGAACCCTATTTCACTGTTTATGGGAATGTAGAAAAATCAGAATGTTTTGGGAAGAGGTGAGGGTAACAATTGAAAAAATAATTTCAAAACAATTCACATTGAACCCTAAACTGTTTTTGTTGGATCTGTAACCAGAAAAACATAACTTTAATAAGAGTGAAAGAACATTCATAGACCTTGGTTTGCTTAATACCAAAAAATGTATTGCACTACTGTGGAAAAAGACTCATAGACCAGATGTGACTCAGTGGTTAAGACAGATGTTAAACCTCCCACTAGAAAGAATAACATATATACTGAAATTAAAGGAAAATGTGTTTGCGAATATATAGAGACCTTTCATTAATTATGTAAAGAAATTAAACATAACTTCTGAAGAAGAAGGTGAATGATATGTGTGGACCTTGCAAATTCCAAGCTGGTGAATGTATATTAAGATAAGATAAGATAAGATAAGATAAGCCTTTATTAGTCCCACAACGGGGAAATTCCAGGATTGCAACAGCACAGGGATAGCAACACTCAGAGCAACAATCAGAAGGCAAGAAAAAAAAAAAAACAAGCAAGCAAGAGCAGCTAATATACATATGTACGTATTACTATAAAATATATATATATACACACACACACAGACACACAGTGCAGAGCATTGTAGCTGGATGGAATAAATATATGAATATATGAACACACAGTGCAGAGCATTGTAGCTAGATGGAATAAATATGTAAATATATAAACACCCACAGTACGGAGCATTGCAGCTAGGTGGAATAAATATGCAAGTATATAAACACACACAGTGCGGAGCAATGTAGCTAGATGGAATAATATGTAGATATATAAATATATAAACACACCCAGTGCTGAGCATTGTAGCTAGATGGAATAAATATGTAAATATATAAACACACACAGTGCAGAGCATTGTTGCTAGATGGAATGAAACAGCATAACCGTCTACTTAGTTATCCTACATGGTATGATTATGTGCCCATACATATTCTCACCCTCCATAGCGACCGGTAAGTTCCTAGTTGTATGCCGGAGGGGACCATTGTGTAAGTCTATTGCATCTTTTGCATTCAAAAAACTATTAGTTTGTTACGTCTTTTTGCTATCTCTGCGAGCAGCCCTGCTTAGGTTGTACAGTCTGACAGCCGTTGGTAGGAAGGACCTACGAAACCTCTCGGTTGTGCACCTGGGATGATGTAGTCTGCTGCTAAATGAGCTCCTCAGTGCATTCAGTATGTCCTGCATAGGGTGGAACTCGGACTCCAGCAGAGATGACAGTTTAGCCACCGTCCTTCTCTCTCCTATCTCCTCCATCGGATCAAGGCGCTGCCCCAGGACAGAGCTAGCTTTCTTAATCAGTTTGTTCAGTCTCTTCCTATCGGCTGCAGTAATGCCACTGCCCCAGCAGACCACTCCAAAAGTGATGGCTGATGCCACCACCGTGTCATAGAATGACTTCAGCAGCGCCCCTTGTACACCAAAAGACCTGAGTCTCCTCAGCAGGAACAGCCTGCGCTGTCCCTTCTTGTAGAGTGCATCAGTATTGTGTGACCAGTCTAGTTTATTGTTCAGATGAATACCCAGGTACTTATAGGATGTCACCATCTCGATGTCTGTTCCCTGTATATTTACTGGTGCTGTGAGGGGTTGTCCTTGCCTGCGGCAGTCCACCACCAGCTCCTTAGTTTTCCTCGCGTTGATCTGGAGGCAGTTCCGATGGCACCAGTCCACGAAGTCCTGGATAAGCCCTCTGTACTCAGCTTCATCTCCATTGGAGATGAGGCCAACGATCGCAGAGTCATCAGAGAACTTCTGTAGATGGCAGTGTGTTGTGTTGTGTGAGAAGTCCGCAGTATAAAGAGTGAACAGGAAGGGAGCCAGCACCGTTCCCTGGGGGGCCCCCGTGCTACTGATGATCGTGTCGGACACACAGTCCCGGGTTCTCACAAACTGAGGCCGGTTCGTGAGGTAGTCCAGGATCCATGATGACAGGTGCTGGTCCACCCCTGCGCGCAGCAGCTTGTCCTTCAGGATCATCGGTTGGATGGTGTTGAAAGCACTGGAGAAGTCAAAGAACATGATCCTCACCATATTCCCGGGCTTCTCCAGGTGGGACAGAGAACGGTGAAGGAGGAAGATCACCGCATCCTCCACCCCAATGCCATGCTGGTAGGCGAACTGGAGTGGATCCATCGCTGGTTCATACATATTACAATTACAATACATATTATGTATTCTTATGTAATAGATTACCTAGACTAAACAGAGGAGCATTGTTGTTGACTTGTTTTTGTTAATGGTTGTTGCTGTTTTTATTACACTTTGTTGTTGTTGTTAGTGTTCTTTTTAATTTTTCAATTACTTTAGTGTTAGTGTCTAGTTGTGCCATGTTTGTAAAAAAAAGGTTCAATAAAAAATACTGTGGAAAAAAAAATGGCGTCTAAATTGAGCCCAAATCTGAAGGGTGGAGAGCACCACAGGGTTACTTGTAAAGTTGGATGGATTCAAAGGTAGGGAGGAGGAGACTAGAGCCAATAGGGAAGAAGAAGAAAGTGACTGCGCCTCCAGCCTACACCATAATAACCCCGGACAGTGAAACCAATGGATCAATTTGTGAATATGTGCTGACCAATAATAAAACAAAAAATTAGGTAACGCAAGACCACCGTCGAGTTTAAGTTTTTGAAAGAGTGAACACTTAACTCTAGGAGTTTAAATGCCCCACAAAAAGTTTGTAACAATTTGATCAAGGGATTTGAAAAATTCTTTAGGTTAAAAACACTGGAACAAAACTAGAAATTTAGGCAATAAGGTCATTTTCACTGCATTAATTCTACCTATCAAAGACAGTGGTAGAGAATTCCACCTCTGCAAGTCTGCCTTGACCTGACTCATCAGTGGAGAAAAATTAGCAGCAAAAAGAGAGGTTGGAGTGCGTGTCACATTGATCCCCAGATATCTAAACCCCGACAAGCTAAGTTTAAAAGGTATGTCAGATTGTTTTAGTAACAGAGCAGAAGAATTTATGGGATAGCATTCACTCTTAGAAAGATTGACTTTATAGCCAGAGAAAGAGCCAAACTACTTTAAGAGGGATAATATTGACGTAACACTGGTCAATGGATCTGATACATACAGCAGCAGGTCATCTGCATAAAGGAAGAATTTCAGTTCAATACCAGATCGAGAGACACCATGAAAGAGTGGAAGAGATTTCAGCCCAAATGACAGCGGTTCAATGGCTAAGGCAAAAAGCAAAGGAGAAAGAGGACACCCTTGTCTAGTGCCACGTGATAATGTAAAATAAGGGGAGTGAGTGTCGTGAGTATAAATGCTAGCTTGGGGGGGAAGTGTAAAGAAGGCTAATCCATGATATGAATCTGTCACCAAATCCAAATTTGTGGAGTGTAGTTAAAAGATAATTCCACTCAACTCAATCAAATGCTTTTTTGGCATCGATTGAAATAACAACCTCAGGAACCGAAGAGGAATTTTTGGAAAAAAAAAAATCACATTCAAAAGTGTGTGAACATTATAATGTTACATGTGGCTCTAGGGAGCCACATAATGAGAGCCGAGGGCGAGCCAGTGAGTTGAGATGTTTTATTATAAATAAGGGGATTAGGAACAAGGGATAAGGAACACGGGAAAGGAACACGGTCTTGCTGACCGAAAGCACAGCTACTCATAAACAGAGTTACACTCATGAGTAGTACGGCACAGGAGTAACGGGCTGGCACCGGAGATAAAGATGCCAAGGCATGAATACTCACAGCGGGGAACTCTCACAAGAATACTGTAAGCCGAGTAGAGGGGCTGACGCCGGACGTAGGGGTTTCAGCCTGTAGTGCTTTAAGTCGCAGCCCCGAGTGATCGAGGCTGCTCCTTTTTATTCTCATTAGCAGCGCCCCAGCTGATGAGGATTAATTGGCCCCAGCCGTCCCGTAATGCTGACAGCTGGGAGCCTGCTGAGACGCTGCCCAATGAGAGGCAGGGATAAGAGACATGGGCTGAGCGCCGAGACGGCGTCTCATCCCATGGTGACAGAGCCTCCCCCTCACGGTCGGGCTCTGAACGACCAGGAACATCCCCCCCACCACCTAGGGTGGGCGGAAGGGAGGCAGGACCGGAGGGAGAGAAGCAGAGGGAAAGACAAAAACCCAAGGGACCAATGTAGAATAACAGGGCAGAGAGAGAAAAAAAAAACCCAAATACGGTACTCTACATCGCACAAGAAAAAAAAAACCAGGGCACAGATGGGGAGAATACAGAACACGGGAACAGATAAAACCCCACCAAAAAGGATGACAGAAACGGATAAAGCAATTACAGAGTATGGATAAAAGAACAAACACACTACTCCATAATGCACAGACAAAACTAAGAACAGGACAAGAGTGATGAAAAAACGCTGAGTACGGATAATAAAGGGGGGAGAAAAAAAAAAAAAAAACACAGTACACAGCGCCATATATATATACACACACACACACACAGTCACCTAAAGGAGTGAAGGTGACAGGGACAAACGGACAATTACAGAGTATGGTTAGAAATCATGGTAGGTGGGAAACAAAACACATAACTCTATAACGCACAGACAAAGCTACGAACAAGGCACAAAAAGGAAAATGCTGAGTACGGACAATAGAAGACAATACACAGCACTATGAATATATATTCACCAAAAGGACAAAGTATTACACCCGAGTGACCTTAATAACAAAAGAAAAGCGACACCCGAGGAATATGGCAGGGAGAGTCCAAAATGGCCGAGGTGGCTCCGGAGGTCTCCCCGCCCATTGTCCAGTTGGCGAACTGGGGAAAGGGAAATGTTCGGACGGCGAACTCCGGACCCAGATCCCAGGAAACCAGTCCACCGGTAGCCAAGCCAGGCCACCCAGAAGCAAACACAGTTCATCGGGGGGTTGGACCAGATCGCCGAACCGTAAGTCTTACGGGTCGGGCCGTCGACCTGCATCACTCAACCACCAGGACCGTAGAGACGGACGAAGGGTCAAAGCGGGTCCCAGTGGAAGAGGCTCAGGGGAGAGCCGATGACGAGGGCGACGAGCGTCAGGCCGCAGGGAAACAGTCACCTCCTCACCGGACCTGGACAACACTGGGGCAGCACCCACGTCGGACCCCGATTGGGCCTTAGGCGAACCCATGTCGGACACCGCTGGAGCAGCACCCACGTGGGACCCCGAATGGGTCTCGGGAGAACCCACGTTGGACGCCGCTGGAGCAGCACCCACGTCGAACCCCGATTGGGTCTCGGGCGAACCCATGTTGGACGCCGCTGGAGCAGCACCCACGTCGAACCCCGATTGGGTCTCGGGCAAACCCACATTGGACACCGCACCAGAACCGACCTCCAACGTTGAACCTGGACCCTCCAGCACCACGAGGAATGGCAACTCCTCGCCGGTGACCCTGGAAGAAGGCTCAGGAGAGAAAACAGAACCGGGATCAGGATCACCGGCAGCGCCAGAACCCGGCGAGACGAGCTCGGACGCAGCGGGCGGCTGCACCCGGCTCATCTCCCCTAGAGACAGGCTAAAGTGCTCAAAGATATAAAGGGAGAAAAGAAAGGAGAGCACTTGCCTGATCTCGGGTTCTGACGCCATCCAGGACTGCGAAGATCCAGGATCCGTCGTCAGGAGGTCGTTGTCAGGCTCCCATTCAGCTGCGTCGGGCCCCGCAGCCAGCACGATGGTCAGCGCAGCTTGAGGTTCCTCCAGCTCCGGTAACCACGCCGACAATCCACACGGCGTGAAGCCAGAAGAATTTCGTCCCGCTGGACCGAACCGGTCCTCTGTGGAGACCCGGGGACGCTTAGTCGTCGGCGCAGACTCCACGCAGCAGTCAGTCTTCCTCCTCCGTCCACAACGCAGCTGCGGAACCAGAACCGCAGGCGCTCTCCTGGTCCCACGGCGTTGACCCGGGGCCGGGGACCGCTCGGCGGAGAGAGACACAGAGGATGCAGGATTAAGGACACAGGTTACAGCAGGTGGTGGGAGTTCAGGGAGCTGCGAACCCCGAACTCCACCTCCAGGAGAATAACAGAGCAAATCACAAAACTGATGTAAATAAACTGGGACTTGCCTGCCTCCTGGAGGTTGGGTAGCGCCTGCTGCGGTGGACACTGCTTCTTCCTCTCCCCGCCAGGCGATAACGAAGGACCCCCTGGGAAGTCGTCTGGGGACCGCTCGCGTTGTCTCCAGGAGAGGGCTCACCAGGCCGGGATTCCGGGCACACACAGCAGTCGGGAAGCGCGTCGAGGAGGTGGGGGAGACAGCCGTGATGAGCCAGCCCGAATGCCCTGGAGTGACAGCGGGGTACGAGGCTCAGGGAACGAGGCTGAGAAATCTCCACACTGACGAGATGAGGAGGTGACAGCTGCGTGGGGGGAAAGGTCCTGGCGGCAGCCCAGACCTGGATCCGGACGGGGTTCATGCAGAGGTGACTCGGCGATGTGATGACGGCTATTCCCAGGGGACGAAGCGAGGGGGGAACCCAGGAATTGCCGCTCCTGAGCAGAGACCGAGGCGAGGAAGGCGTTGAACTCGGGAAAGCTTCGTAGCCCTGGACTCCTCTCCATCAATCTCACCGCCGCCGCCACATGCCTGATGGTGGTAATTGGATGCACAGCGGAGCGTGTAACAGCCACTCGGTCCCGGACTTTAACAGCTGTCAGCTGCAGCTCCGTCGGGGGAATCCCGAGTGACGTTGTGCAGAACGGGGGAAGCCCTCTGGATGGCGCAAACTCCCGGGCTGGAATAGAGACAGGAACGGGATCCTGAAGCGGGGGGCGACATCTCATCCGCTTCGGCTTCCTGCCGGGATTTCCATCCAACCCACGGAGCTTCTCTCGCTGTGCGGCCATGGCATCACTCCTGGCACAGGCCTCTAGATGGAATGATGAGCGGAGGTGACTGTCCAGGAGATTCTCAGCACGGCCCAGATGCCAGCGTCTTGAGTTGGAGGCGTTGTGCAGGGTGAAGAGCGTCCTGTCGACAGCCCCCGGGATGGACCACAGCTCGTCGCCCTGGCGTCGGACGTGACTCCTGGGAAACGGCATGCTAGCAGCGCTGACACCCGGACAGAAAGGTACAATTCCACAGCAACTCACGACCGCCGGCAACTCGTCTGGCTGCGACTTACTGTTACATGTGGCTCTAGGGAGCCACATAATGAGAGCCGAGGGCGAGCCAGTGAGTTGAGATGTTTTATTATAAATAAGGGGATTAGGAACAAGGGATTAGGAACACGGTCTTGCTGACCGAAAGCACAGCTACTCATAAACAGGGTTACACTCACGAGTAGTACGGCACAGGAGTAACGGGCTGGCACCGGAGATAAAGATGCCAAGGCATGAATACTCACAGCGGGGAACTCTCACAAGAATACTGTAAGCCGAGTAGAGGGGCTGACGCTGGACGTAGGGGTTTCAGCCTGTAGTGCTTTAAGTCGCAGCCCCGAGTGATCGAGGCTGCTCCTTTTTATTCTCATTAGCAGCGCCCCAGCTGATGAGGATTATTTGGCCCCAGCCGTCCCGTAATGCTGACAGCTGGGAGCCTGCTGAGATGCTGCCCAATGAGAGGCAGGGATAAGAGACATGGGCTGAGCGCCGAGACGGCGTCTCATCCCATGGTGACATATAAAAGGGCTGGTGGCCTTTGATAACCCCATTTTGTTTTTCTGATATATTAAGAAGAATCTTTTCAAGACGAATTGCTAATACTTTAGCTAAAATTTTGGCATCAACATTCAATGGGGACAAAGGTCTGTAAGAGGTGCATAATTCAGGGTCCTTGTCCCACTTCAAAAGAAGGGTCATGGAGGCCTAGGACAAGGTTGGAGGCAATGAGTCTCGTTCAAAGGACTCGTTTTATACTGAAATGAGTAGAGGGGCAAGTTTATCTGTGTATTTTTTTAAAAACTCAACACCAAATCCATCGGGGCCAAGGGACTTATGACTTTGCATTGCTTTAAGGGCTGCTGTAATTTCTTGTAAACTAAAGGGAGCATCAAGCTCACTAGCCACATCCGGGTCAACAGTAGGTACACTGAGATTTTTGAAAAAGGAAGTCATTTCTGCTGTTTCAGGTGGAGATTCAGATTCATAAAGAGATGAGTAAAAGGACTTAAAAACTGTATTGATAGTATTTGGGTCAGAATTGATTGAACTGGTAGAGTGTCTAATCCTGGAGATCAATCGAAATTTGGCTTGTCTTTTTAATTGATGATCCAGCAACCTGCTCGATTTATCGCCATATTCATAATAGTTGACACGGGAGTGTCATGGTGCGGTCCTCACGGACCGCTAATGAGACACTATAGGCAACTAGTGAGTTTGCGTATTTATTAAAGGACTGATACAAGGTACAAAATAATGAGCCACGTGGGGCAAAATACAAATAAAGGCTATGACTAGGACACACTAACGATACACTGAGAACAAGGAGAAACTTACTGGGAGCAGGGAAGATCAAGAGAGTGACTGAAGCCAGGGTTAAGAGCTTCAGCCGAATGTTGGGGAGACCAGCGTTATGTGTATGTGAGGTCGCAGCCCGGAGTAACCTAAGCTGCTCCCTAAAATAGGGCAAGAAGATTAATCAGCTGATGAGGGCCTCATCAGTTGAATGAAATCCAGCTGTCACCGGAGCTCGCCTCTGACAGCTGGAAGCCCCTCCGAGACGCTGTCAGAATAAAAGCTCGGAGAGACCACAAGGAACTAATACAGAACGGAAGGAAAATACTGCATGACCCGAGAGCGGACAATATCAGAATCAGAATCAGAATCAGCTTTATTGGCCAAGTATGCACAACACATACAAGGAATTTGACTTTGGCTAAAAACATGCTCTCGTTGTTCAAGTGGAGGATTTAAATACGGATTCAATGACAACAGAGTATGTACAGTAAATTACAGTCTGTCCACGTTTCTATAAAAGGATGCAAATATATACAGGAATATATGCAGTTATTTACTCAGACTAACCACACTTTGCAGAAATATATGAAAAAATATACAATCACACAGTATTTCAATGTGGACTCAGATTCAGTGATATAATGTGAATGAAGTAAAAAGCAGTGTGAGAGTTATGTGCAATGTAATAATGGATGAAAAGTCATGAATACAGCAAACAGGTAGGACTAGGTGAATGTTAGGAGTTCATCAGAGTGATGGCTTGAGGAAAGAAACTGTTCCTGTGACGGGTGGTTTTGACCTTCAGTGATCTGTAACGACGACCAGAAGATAGAAGTTCAAACAGTTTGTGGCCGGGGTGTGATGGGTCAGCACAGATGTTTCCCGCCCGTTTCCTGGTTATGGACCGATATACAGTAAGTTCTCAATGGAGGGTAGGTCGGTACCAATGATCCTCTCCGCAGACTTAATGATCCGCTGCAGTCTGGTCTTGTCCTGTTTAGTGGCAGATCCAAACCAGACAGTGATGGAAAAGCAGAGGACAGATTGGATGATGGCGGTGTAGAAGACAACCAGCAGCTCCTGAGGCAAATCAAACTTCTTGAGCTGACGCAGAAAAAACAACCTCTGCTGGACCCTTTTCCGGACAGTGTCTATATGGGAGGACCACTTCAGGTTCCGGGAGATTGTGGTACCCAGAAACTTGAAGGAGTCCACAGTGTATCAACGCTCAGACCATGACAGGGAGAATAATAAAAGACATTCAGCATCTGCTGTTGTTATCAGATCAAGCTCCAACTGTAAATTGAGCCAACACTTCAACAAGGTTGGGCTTGGGTTAACTGAATTTAATTTGTCTATGTCTGAAATTTTTGCTGTGAGCTCTTGCACTTTTGCCTTGTGAATTTTATTAGTATACGCTGAATAAGAAATGATTTGTCCACGCAGATATGCTTTGAGTGACTCCCATAATAACGAAAAACTGATAGTCTGATTTGTTTAGGGCTATGAAATTGTCCATTAAGGAGGATATACGGCATTAAATGTGTCATCAGATAACAACTGCGAATTAAACTTCCAAGGTGAAGAAAAACGAGACTGTTCAAGAGGTCTTATGTGTAAAATTAGGGGGTGTGATCTGAAACAACAGTAAGCGACTTTTGCATCTCGGCTCACGCAAAGCATCATGGGAATGTGGCTACCCAATATGCTCTATCGATACATTTAATTTATGGAAAGTTCCTGATCTACGAGCATATTGTATGCATAGGGGTCTTCCCGGTTGTGCCCGCAAACGCAAGGATGAACTAGTTGCGCGTATTTGCGGCCACGTTGCAGAAATTGGCCAAGATGGCCCCCCTATATGTATTTTTTTTTTTTGTTACTTATTTGTACCCGTAGGTAGACTTGGTTTGCAGTCTGGTGACAAGCCACCGGCTGCTGGTCGCTGCGTGCGCGAGCGCCCTAAACCTACATGTTTTTGGTGTGCGGGAGGAAACCGGAGAAATCCCGGAGTAAACCCTCGCAACACGGGGAGAACATGCAAACTCCACACAGCTCACTGTTGGTCGGGGGCTGGGATCGAACCCACGATCTCATGATCCCCGCGATCCCCCAGCCGAGGGTAATATGTTGACATAGCAGATTTTTTGTTGTCAAAAGACCAAGCACCCTTACTTGCGAGACTCTGAAACGACTACAAAGAAGGTAAGCGAGTGGTTTGACAGCTTAACTTTGGTTTTGTCATTTTGAGTAAATTTCACAAGGCATAGCCTGCTTAGATCTATAGGTCGATCCTACTACAGTTTTAAGTACCACACATTTTCAATGATTTGCAATTTTATTTTATACCAGCCTACTTATCAATGGCCTTAATTACATGTGTGTGTAGATCAAGCTTCATTACCAATATACAAAGAACTATATCCTAGATCCCTGCCTGCCTGTCCGTACCTACTACTTCACAGGGTTTAGACTCGTGTCAGTTAGGCTAGAACTTGAATACACAACACTATTTAATTATGTTATAATATAGACTTACTGCTTTAATCCAACAATTACGTCCGTCCGGATCCTTCAGCTCCGTGGGGAATGTATATAACGTGAATGGCAGTGGACATGTGCACACGCTGGTCCCGAAGTTACACGCATGTACTGTATGCTGCAAGTTTTCTTTTTCCACCGCTCCAGATGGTACGTGTCGTTCCACACTTCACTACGGCACAATGTGCACCTGGCATAACGGCGATTTAAAGCTTAAAGCAGACTTTAAACGGCAATCGTTCAGGTGTGACAGTACTGTCTCTATACAAAAGCAAGGCAGCTACCGGAATGTTTGATAGTCGTGAACTTTGAACTCACATAGTCCGCACATGCGCACTCGTAATGCGAAAGTCGCTTATTGGGTGGTATTTGGAAGAGGTTACCTTAGAAAGAAGAGAGCTGGCAACAAAAAAGTAATCAATGTGAGAAAACTCCTTAGCTTGAGGGCTACAGAACCTCCAGGGATCAACAAACCCATTTTTGAACATGAAATCAGAAATTGACTTGGACATGGAGGACTGGGTCAAAGTGCGGGGGTTTGAACGGTCTAGAGAAGGATTAATAACACAATTCAGATCGCCACCCAATATCAGAAGGTGGGTGTTCAAGACCGGGAGGGTACTAAATAACCTATCAGTAAAATTTGGGTCATCAGAATTGGGCGCATAAACATTTACCAACAATACAGGGTTATGGTGCAGCATACCTGCAACAATTAAGTATCTTCCATTTTTGTCAGTTATTATCTTAGAGGGAGAAAAATGGACTATAGATCAAAATTGCAAGCCCTCTAGCCTTGGAATCAAAATTTGAATGAAACATGTCCCCAACCCAAGGACATCTGAGTCTGAATTGGTCTCTATTACGCAAATGTGTCTCCTGAAAGAAAGTTATATCAATGTCTAAACGCTTAATATGTGAAAAGATTTTTGATCGCTTAATTGGATTATTCATGCCTTTAACGTTCCAGCTTAAGAAACTAATGCTTGATCCAGTTTGAATGTTATGTGAATTGGTATTAACCATCACCAGTATCACAAAGGTGACTGTCTTGCCCCTCATGACTGGGGTAAGGGGAAAAGGGGAAGAAAAAAGGGAAACAAAATAAAACAAAAAAAGCTTCCATACACACAGAGACAAAACCCAAGAGCCAACAACCCAAACACCCACCCTCCCACCCACCCACATAACTGCACATATAATGTTCCTATCCCCAAACGATAAGAACAACTGTGCAGACTCCAAAAGGAGCCATACTCAAAGAGTTGCTTTCAGCTGAGTAGCTAAGCTAACTTACAAGTGCCTGCAAAGACAGAACTTAAGTATGAAATATATGGCATACAGTAATCGGCAATCTGAAATAATATGACAGCTATAAGCTGCTGAAAAGGCAGAGTATAAAAACAAAAAAAAAGAGAAAAAAAATAATGTTAGTTTATAGCACAACATGGCCTCCAGCCTCCAGTAGTTAACAGTATTGTTCATATAGGCAGTCAATGTCCTGAAGTGAATTATGATCACCATTGAAGGAGACACAAGCCCGCGCCACCTTGGGGGTGTGGTTCGGGAAGACGGAGATGGTCATATTATGGAGTTTTATCCACTGCAGCTCTCTGGCTCTCTTGAGGATATCGACACAGTCCGTGTAGTAGTGAAGCTTTACCACAATAGCGTGGGGGGCAACCTCCAGGTTTCGGCTTCCGCATAAGAGACTGGTGGGCATGATCCACAAGTGGCTCCTCATCCAAACCAAAAGCCTCCCTCGGTAGTTTGGATATACTGGCTGCAAACAGGGGATGGGGTCGTCCTCCAGGACACCAACAATCCTTATATTCTAACGACGAGCTCTCGACTCCAGAGCTTCACATTTATTCTTTAGATAGATGTTCCACTTTATGCTGGAGAGCAACAATGTCGTCGGAGCAAGTGGAGAGAGAGTGCTCCATCTCAGTAACTGTAACTTTAAGCACCGCAATGTCTGACTTCATGGAGAAAATACTACCAGACAGTTTTGTTTTCAGAG
Organism: Pholidichthys leucotaenia; assembly: GCA_020510985.1. Taxonomy (NCBI): domain Eukaryota; kingdom Metazoa; phylum Chordata; class Actinopteri; order Cichliformes; family Pholidichthyidae; genus Pholidichthys; species Pholidichthys leucotaenia. Next base: position 246,358,605 of record CM035843.1, on the reverse strand, counting down.
TGAGCAGTTCGGACTTGGTAGATGTTAAATTGTCACTCAGTGCTGCTTGAAGCCCGGTCTTAAATATCGCTGCAACCTCATTACGAAGGTCGGAATGAATCTCCGTTTTGAGCGCAGCGATGTCTGCAGTCAGAGGTGGCATGTTGCAGGTGTTAGCAGGCGGAGTAGAATCACTGTGGGGCGGTGAGGCTGCATGCGCAACAGGCCGCAGGCTAGGCTGAGAGATGTTTCCTGGCTTATTATGTTTTGGAGGCATTTTCGGGATAAAAAAGCCAAGATGACCAAGTCAAAAAAGCGTTAGTGCAAGCTTAAACTGTAGAAGTGATGTAAATGGTGCCGTCTGAAAGAAAAAAATAAATTAGCTCTGCAGGAGCTCCCTCACATGCGTCTCACTCCATGTTCGCAGAGCCAGAAGTCCACCGATGCTATATCTGAGGGAGGGCGAGAAGACAGCCTGTCCAAGTAACAGTTTAGGTCACCACCAATTATTACATTTGATTTGCTGTCATCTGGGAGCAGATCTAAAACCTTCTTAAAGAAGTTTGGCTCGTCTACAGTGCATCCGGAAAGTATTCACAGTGCTTCACTTTTTTCACATTTTGTTATGTTACAGCCTTATTCCAAAAGAGATTCAATTCATTTTCCCCCTCAAAATTCTACACACAATAACCCCATAATGACAACATGAAAAAAGTTTTTTTGAGATTTTATTGCAAATTTTTTAAAAATAAAAAACTAAGAAATCACATGTACATAAGTATTCACTGCCTTTGCCATGAAGCTCAAAATTGAGCTCAGGTGCATCCTGTTTTCACTGATCATCCTTGAGATGTTTCTACAGCGTAACTGGAATCCATCTGTGGTAAATTCAGTTGATTGGACATGATTTGGAAAGGCACACACCTGTCTATATAAGGTCCTACAGTTGACAGTGCATGTCTGAGCACAAACCAAGCATGACGTCAAAGGAATTGTCCGTAGACCTCCGAGACAGGATTGTCTCAAGGCACAAATCTGAGAAAGGGTACAGAAAAATTTCTGCTGCTTTGAAGGTACCAAAGAGCACAGTGGCCTCCATCATCCATAAATGGAAGAAGTTTGGAACCACCAGGACTCTTCCTAGAGCTGGCTGGCCGTCTAAATTGAGCAATCGGGAGAGAAGGGCCTTAGTCAGGGAGGTGACCTAGAACCCGATGGTCACTCTGTCAGAGCTCCAGCGTTCCTCTGTGGGGAGAGGAGAACCTTCCAGAAGGATAACAATCTCTGCAGCAATCCACCAATCAGGCCTGTATGGTAGAGTGGCCAGACGGAAGCCACTCCTTAGTAAAAGGCACATGGTAGCCTACCTGGAATTTGTCAAAAGGCACCTGAAGGACTCTAAGACCTTGAGAAACAAAATTCTCTGGTCTGATGAGACAAAGATTGAACTCTTTGGCGTGAATGCAAGAGGTCATGTTTGGAGGAAACCAGGCACTGCTCATAACCACGCCAGTGGTGGTGGCAGCCTCATGCTTTGGGGATGTTTTTCAGTGGTAGGAACTGGGAGACTAGTCAGGATAGAGGGAAAGATGAATGCAGCAATGTACAGAGACATCCTGGATGAAAACCTGCTCGAGAGCGCTCTTGACCTCAGACTGGAGCAACGGTTCATCTTTCAGCAGGACAACGACCCTAAGCACACAGCCAACATATCAAAGGAGTGGCTTCAGGACAACTCTGTGAATATCCTTGAATGGTCCAGCCAGAGCGCAGACTTGAATCCAACTGAACATCTCTGGAGAGATCTGGAAATGGCTGTGCACTGATGCTTCCCATCCAACCCGATGGAGCCTGAGAGGTGCTGCAAAGAGGAATGGACAAAATTGCCCAAAGACAGGTGTGCCAAGCTTGTGACATCATATTCAAAAAGTCTTGAGGCTGTAATTGTTGCCAAAGGTGCATAAACAAAGTATTGAGCAAAGGCTGTGAATACTTATGTACATGTGATTTCTTAGGGTTTTTTTATTTTTAATAAATTTGCCAAAATCTAAAAAAAACCCCCAAAAAACAACTATTTTCACATCGTCATTATGGGGTATTGTGTGTAGAATTTTGAGGAAAAAAAATGAATTTAATCCCTTTTGGAATAAGGCTGCAACATAAAGAGTGGAAAGAGTGAAGCGCTGTGAATACTTTCCGGATGCAATGTATATTTGGACCATAAATGTTTAGGAACGTCAGTGGGAGTGAATTTATGGTGCCCAACGCTATGATGTACTTGCAGTGGGGTTCTGCAATCATGGACATGAGTTGGAATGGAATACTTTTCCTGTAAAGGATAGCCACACCTCAAGCATGGGAGGTAAAGGGTGACTGTTAGACCTGTGATATCTAGCTACACCTCAGTCTGCGTTGCTTGGTTGTTTTGATATGGGTTTCCTGTAGGAAAATCACATCAGCAGAGAGGGATTTAAGGTGTCTGACAACTTTATCTCGCTTAACAGCGTGGCCAAGCCCCTTGACATTCCAAAAAAACTAATGTGATGTCCTTTTCCTCTAATTTTGCTTTATCAGGAGACCTCTGCATACAGAAAATGTAAGGCTCACATTCCAGCTAACCAACCTGGCACATAATGTGAAACATCTGGCAGACAGAAAAAAATATGAGACAGTAAAAAACAGAAAAACACCTGTACATAATGAAACAAACTAAACTTACTTGAGCTATGGCAAAACATATATTCACCCCCACCCCCCTCGTGTCTCCCTGAACCAGACACAAAAATCCCCATTTCCTTCCAAACAGGAGCTACCGGGCAGGAAACTAACTCTACCATCGCAAGCTGCCCTCACCGAGAAAATTCAAATAAGGAATAAGTGATACCGTCGAAACAGTGAAACAAGACATGAGGGAGATTTTATATCCACAAACAAAGTAATAGCATTCAAGTGTAAAATGTTCTCAATATTAGTCCCAGTGTAATGTGGGAGGTCTTTTTACAATAAACAGTGCAGGTAGTGAGTGGCTCTCCATATCACAATATGTAAACAGGAGTACCTTTAAGTTGAACAATCAGGGAGAATGTGCGGATCTACTCCTCCTGCTCTGTGTTGATCTTTTCCAGGAACTGTGCTGCTTCCTTTGGATCGCTGAAAATCACAGGCGCTTCCTCCTCACATTGATGGATATGGAGCCCAGCCAGGTACCGCAGGGTGTGTTTAATTGCTCCGTTCCGGAGAGACTGCATTACATCTTGAAAGGTACAGCGCTGCATCATCACCTCGTTGGTGTAATCAGGGAAAATTAGAATTTTGTTGCCCTTGTATTTCATAGTATTCAGCCTGCCGTAGCACAGAATCAATTCTTTTTCCTGAAAGTGGTGGATGCACGCTAGAATGGTTCGTGGTCTGCCCCCGGCCGCTGGCTTCAGCTGGAGAGAGCAATGTTCACAGTCCACTTTGACCGGGTGTGAAAAACACATCTCTGACCATTTGGGATATCAGCTGGGAAACAAGCTCTGTGGGTTTACCTCCTTCCTCACCCTCTGGTATCCCCACAATCTTGATGTTGTGTCTCCAAGATGAGCCTCCAGGTCCAACACTTTAACTTGGAGCTGTTTGTTTTGTTTAGTGAGCTCTGAGCATGTAGCTTTGAGCTCTTGTATCCACGTTTGGAGGTTGCTAGTTGTTAGCTCATGGTTGACCACACAGGCTTGGAGATCAGCGTGAGTTGCCACTCGTGACTGAAGACTAGTTTGGAAGGCATCGAAACGCTCGTTGATTGCACGTACAATTGAGTCGGACATCTGCTGACAGAGTTCTTTGCACATGCCATAGGTTTTGTCCAGCAGTTTATCCGGGCTGGAGGGTGGATTAGCAGGCCTGTCTTTAGCATTAGCAGAAGCTCCGGTGGCTTGAGCATCGGTGGCTTTCAATTTGCTGGTCACTTGTGGCTTTGGCATCTCTGCCTTTTCAAGCACTTAATCTAAGCATGGAGTGGACAAAGTTTATTGACTTGTACCTCAGTTTTATATGGTTTTGTTACACTTTTATCAAAACTCGGAGAGGAGCACAGACGAAATGCATCTATCTCCCTCGCATGCTCACTAGCACCCCCATTAACACAGTTTTTTAACTCAGCAGGGCCTCTGTCGAGTCCATGCTGGGCGTGACCCTGGTTGCGCCGGCTCAGGCGATTCTGGAGGGCACTCTGCTGGAGTTGCAGTCTGCTCACTGGCGAATACTCGGTCTGGATCCCAAACTGGATGGGTTGTCTTGGTTGCGGTGTCTTGATCCAAAGCGGGAGGTGGTGTTACCCTTCTGAGATGGCTGGCGTGCCATCATAACCCATAAGTCAGAAGGAAGGTGGCTGGTTCAAGCTGAGCGATGGTCTGCATTGGCATCAACCGGAACAAGTGCAGCTCGACTGAGCGACTGGGTCGACGGATCCAGACCCAGTCGTGTATCATGAGCAAGGGGTGCTTCCGCTTCACAATGTGCTGTTGTTCTTTCATCCTGCCACCAGAGAAGGGTGCCGTTACTGGAGTGTCACCTGGCAGAGGACGTGAGCAGTTCAGGGGAAAACATAGAGGCAGTCCGGTCTTGCCATTGATGAGGTAGGCCTTACCTTCTTCCGGGTCCTGTGCGGATGTGGTCCGGAGCTCCTGTGGAGAGGTGGCAGCTCAAGGAGGCTTGTGCTGCGTGAGGATCAGCTCTGGGTCCAGTGTGGATGTGTTCTGGAGCTCCTGTGATGAGGCGGCAGCTTGAGGACGCTTGTGTTGCATGAGGATCGGCTCCGGTTCTAGAGGGTTCTGCTCGGTGTGTGGCATGGAACAGGGAGTGGCTGCGTCAACGTCCGAGTGTATCGGACTCGGGCCGTCGGTGGTCAAACTGCACTTACCGCAGCGTTAGCACCTCTGTCCTATGGCTGGCCAGGCAGCTGCGCATGTGCAGTGCGAGGAGGAGCAGCAGTTACCGCAGGGTCGGCGTGTTATGGTGCCTTGTCATCCCACGATGTTCACCTCTGGGTCTTTGTGATGAAGCGTGGAGCAATCGTGAGGAGATGTGGGGTCAATGGGCTGAGCAGCTGGGGTAACGGCTTGTGCTAGCGGAGCTGAATGTGGGGAGCATGGGTTGGAGGCCACTGGCTGTGTTGCTAACTGGGCAGGCGCTTCTAGCTGGGATGCCATTTCCACCGCCCTGGCTAACAGCATGTCGTCTGGTGCCATTCATAGCTTCTCAAACAGCTTTGAATTTGTGGTGTACTTTGCTAACAGGTTTTGCACCATCTCGTCTTCCAGGTGTCCAAGCCTACACATGCTAGCCAAATAGTGGAGGTTGGCGATATATTGTTGTACTGACTCACTCGTTTGCTGTCGGCTCTGGCGAAACTTAATTCATCGGACCATAATGCTCTGTGGAGTGATGAAATGTCTGGTCACCAAAGCTACACACTAGTCGTAGGTGTTCGCGGGCCCAAGCATCCAAAAGACACGCTGTCCCTCGCTGCCAGCATAGCTCGTAACCTAGCTTTGTTAGGCACAAATGTTTCAAACGATTCATACCAGCAGGACCAAGGGATTGGTGACTCACCAGGCAAAGCAAGGAACGGTGGCAGTGGTGTCAGCAAAGTTTCCATTATCCTCGTCACCAATGTTGTGTCTGAAGAATGGGCAGACACAACCATGCTTTGAGGTTAGCTTTACTGCGGTTTTGCAGCACACAGTACAGAGCAGCATGTTGCTGAAAGCAGGAAGACAGGCAAGAGAGTGACTGGCCCTGGGCAGTCGCCTAATATATCCTAAGGTGCACTGACGTCACTCGTGCATGCGTGCTCCCGCAGTGCAGTGCATCACGCCATTTTACATACACTACAGTGCCCTCCCATGGCATCTTTCTGGTGGACTTCCTCCTCCTCGAAGCTTATTTCTCTCATACACTGATAAAATATTGTCACGTGCATAGTGGACACTCTCCTCTGTGCTCTAGTGGCTGAACCAGCTGGGCACCACTGCACTCTTCTTACATTTTGTCTAACACAATGTGCCACCCAGCTCCCATTATGTAAGCCTCTGCTCCTGCTCTGCTGTGTCGCCTTGTAGCAGGCAGTCACAGGTGCTGTAATCTCCAATTAACAAGGGTGTAGGGGATTACTCATCAATGTGGGTGCCAGGGGGTAGAAGTAAACAATTACCTTTCAATTTAAAAGCATATAAAGCCTTATAATGAAAAAAAAAAACATGCAAGACACTGAAATACACACATAATAAAATGCATTTCTCCCCTGTGACACTCCCACCTCTGGCTTGCATCCATATGCAGCATTTGCATCTACTAAATAAAAGTCTGGGGAAGTTCCTCCAGGACACAGGAGATGATGAGTTGATTTTCTGGAAGCAGCAGCATGAGCAGAAATTGATGTTTTATTTTGTGCAGGAAGCTGAAGACACTAAGATGTGGTTGACAAGTGAACTCTGAAACATTACATGTAAGGAGAAGGCAGGGGGGTCAGGTCAGAGCCATTTCTGACTAGCAGAGTACACAAATGCTGTGGGCCTCAAAGCTACAAACTCACCCTCAACATCTTTGGGAGAGAATTAAAATTACTTTCAGTCTTTTGTTCTCATAATTTTACAGCTTTGTTAAATAAATTTGTTACTTTTTCCTTGTAAATTATTGTAAATAAACTATGTAGATTATTTGTAGAAAAAAGATCATAAGATACCATTTTATACAATGTACAGTGGGGTAAAAAAGTATTTAGTCAGCCACCAATTATGCAAGTTCTCCCACTTAAAAGATGAGAGAGGTCTCCAATTTTCATCATAGGTATACCTCAACTATGAGAGACAAAATAAGAAAAAAAAATCCAGAAAATCACATTGAAGGATTTTTAATGAATTAATTGGTAAATTCCTCGGTAAAATAAGTATTTGGTCAATAACAAAAGTTCATCTCAATACTTTGTTATATACCCTTTGTTGGCAATGACAGAGGTCAAACGTTTTCTGTAAGTTTTCACAAGGTTTTCACACACTGTTGCTGGTATTTTGGCCCATTCCTCCATGCAGATCTCCTCTAGAGCAGTGATGTTTTGGGGCTGTCACTGGGCAACACAGACTTTCAACTCCCTCCAAAGATTTTCTATGGGGTTGAGATCTGGAGACTGGCTAGGCCACTCCAGGACCTTGAAATGCTTCTTACGAAGCCACTCCTTCGTTGCCCGGGTGGTGTGTTCGGGATCATTGTCATGCTGAAAGACCCAGCCACATTTCATCTTCAATGCCCTTGCTGGGGGAAGGAGGTTTTCACTCAAAATTTCACGATGCATGGCCCCATTCATTCCTTCCTTTACACAGATCAGTCGTCCTGGTCCCTTTGCAGAAAAACAGCCCCAAAGTATGATGTTTCCACCCCCATGCTTAACAGTAGGTATGGTGTTCTTTCTCCTCCAAACACGACAAGTTGAGTTTTTACTAAAAAGTTCTATTTTGGTTTCATCTGACCATATGACATTCTCCCAATCCTCTTCTGGATCATCCAAATGCTCTCTAGCAAACTTCAGACGGGCCTGGACATGTACTGGCTTAAGCAGGGGGACACGTCTGGCACTGCAGGATTTGAGTCCCTGGCGGCGTAGTGTGTTACTGATGGTAGCCTTTGTTATTTTGGTCCCAGCTCTCTGCAGGTCATTCACTAGGTCCCCCTGTGTGGTTCTGGGATTTTTGCTCACCGTTCTCGTGATCATTTTGACCTCACGCGGTGAGATCTTGCGTGGAGCTCCAGATCGAGGGAGATTATCAGTGGTCTTGTATGTCTTCCATTTTCTAATAATTGCTCCCACAGTTGATTTCTTCACACCAAGCTGCTTACGTATTGCAGATTCAGTCTTCCCAGCCTGGTGCAGGTCTACAATTTTGTTTCTGGTGTCCTTTGACAGCTCTTTGGTCTTGGCCATAGTGGAGTTTGGAGTCTGACTGTTTGTGATTGTGGACAGGTGTCTTTTATACTGATAACGAGTTCAAACAGGTGCCATTAATACAGGTAAGGAGTGGAGGACAGAGGAGCCTCTTAAAGAAGAAGTTACAGGTCTGTGAGAGCCAGAAATCTTGCTTGTTTGTAGGTGACCAAATACTTATTTTACCGAGGAATTTACCAATTAATTCATTAAAAATCCTTCAATGTGATTTTCTGGATTTTTTTTTTCTCATTTTGTCTCTCATAGTTGAGGTATACCTATGATGAAAATTGGAGACCTCTCTCATTTTTTTAAGAGGGAGAACTTGCACAGTTGGTGGCTGACTAAATACTTTTTTGCCCCACTGTATATTTGTTTTTATAGGGGATTTATATCCACCGGATGGCATCTTTAAATAAATTTGTAACTTTTTTCTTGTAGATTTTCAACTTTTTTCTCATAAAGTTTCTGCTTTTTTCCTCATAAATTTATGATTTTAGCTCATAAATTTGCAACATTTTTCACATAATTTTTAACTTTTTCCTTGTAAAATCGCAACTTTTTGCACATAAATTCACTGTTCTTTATTGTAGATTTTCAACTTTTTTTCTCATAAAGCTGTTCCTTTTTTCATGTAAAGTTGCAACCTGTTTCTTTTAAACTTGTAACATTTGTTTCAAATAAAATTGCTGCTTTTTTGTAAATTTACAACTTTTTTCGTAAAGTTGTTACTTTTTCCTTGTTCAGTGCATCCTGAAGAGTATTCACAGCACTTCACTTTTTTCACATTTTATGTTACAGTCTTATTCCATAATGGATTAAATTAATTTTTTTCATCAAAATCCTACACACAATACCCCATAATGACAACATGAAAAAAGTTTTGGGGTTTTTTGAGATTTTTGCAAATTTATTAAAAAAACAAAACAAAACAAAAACTAAGAAATTACATGTACAGTCGTCGTCGGCCTCCGTCGGTCTATGATGACCATGGAAGAGAATCCTAAACGTCTACTCTGCTGGAACAGCACCGCCTGTGGCTGAACAGGCCGATGCGCGAATGGCAGTCCCTGTCACACAGGTCGCACTTGTGGGTGGTCTCCGTGCTGCTGGGTCTGTGGCGGGTCTTCCTGCAGGTCCTTTTTTCATCTGCTGCAGCAGTCAGTCTCTCTTCACCCGCCTTGAGCTGTCTGGTCAGGGTGCCTCTCCATTTGGAGTGGTCCGTTGCAAGGTCCTCCCAGCGCTCTGTGTTGATCTCCAGTTCCTTCATGTCTCTCTTGCAGATATCTCTAAAGCGCAGCTGTGGGCAGCCAACGTCTCTCCTGCCAGTCGCCAGTTCTCCGTAGAGGACGTCTTTGGGGATTCTGCCATCCTCCATACGGTGAACGTGGCCTAGCCAGCGGAGCCTGCACTGCCTGAGTAGAGTGAACATGGAGGGAAGGCCGGCGCGGGACAGAACTTCTGTGTTGGGCACTTTGTCCTGCCAGGATATGTCCAGGATGTGGCGAATGCAGCGCAAGTGGAAGGAGTTCAGTCTCTTTTCCTGCCGGGCGTATGTTGTCCACGTCTCACTCCCATAGAGCAGTGTGCTGATGACGCAGGCATTGTACACTGCCATCTTCGTCTTGACAGAGAGTTTGGGATTCTCCCACACTCGTGTGGTGAGGCGAGCGAGTGTGAAGGCTGATTTTCCAATCCTCTTGTTGATCTCTGTATCAAGGGAGAGGTTGTTGCTGATCGTGGACCCCAGGTACGTGAACTGATTCACGACCTCCAGCTTGTAGTCGTCGATGGTGATGGTTGGTGGTGCTTCCGTGCCTTGCGCCAAGACGTTAGTCTTCTTCAGGCTGATGGTAAGCCCGAAGTCCTTGCATGCCTGGGAGAAGCGGTCCATCAGGGTCTGAAGCTCCTGCTGTGTGTGGGTTGTGACTGCAGCGTCGTCTGCGAACAGCATGTCTCTGATTAGAGCCTCGCGAACTTTGGTTCTGGCTTTCAGGCGGGCGAGGTTGAAAAGCCTGCCATCAGATCTTGTGTGCAGGTAGATTCCCTCTGTTGCTGTGCTGAAGGCATGCCTCAGGAGCATAGCAAAGAAAATCCCAAAGAGGGTTGGCGCAAGTACACAGCCCTGTTTCACTCCGCTGCGTATGTTGAATGGCTCTGAGACGTTGCCATCGTGCTGCACTATCCCCTGCATGTTGTTGTGAAATGATTCGATGAGGCTTTGCAACTTTGGTGGGCATCCTATCTTTGACAGGATCTTGAAAAGGCCCTCTCTGCTGACCAAATCGAACGCTTTGGTGAGGTCGATGAAGGCGACGTACAGGGGCATGTTCTGTTCGCATATAGTAAGTATTCACAGGATTTGCTCAATACTTTGTTGACGCACTTTTGGCAGCAATTACAGCCTCAAGTCTTGAAATATGATGCCACAAGCTTGGCACACCTATCTTTGGGCAGTTTGGCCCATTCCTCTTTGCAGCACCTCTCAAGCTCCATCAGGTCGGATGGGAAGTGTCGGTGCACAGCCATTTTCCAGAGGTGTTCAATTGGATTCCTGAAGCCACTCCTTCAATATCTTGGCTGTGTGCTTAGGGTCATTGTTCTGATGAACCGTCGCCCCAGTCTGAGGTCAGGAGCGCTCTGGAGCAGGTTTTCATCCAGGATGTCTCTGTACATTGCTGCACTCTCTTTCCCTCTATCCTAACTAGTCTCCCACTTCCTGCTGCTGAAAAACATCCCCACAGCATGATGTGGCCACCACCATGCTTCACTGTAGGGATGGTATTGGCCTGGTGATGAGTGGTGCCTGGTTTCCTCCAAATACAATGCCTGGCATTCATGCCAAAGAGTTCAATCTTTGTCTCATCAGACCAGAGAATTTTGTTTCTCATGGTCTGAGAGTCCTTCAGGTGCCTTTTGGCAAACTCCAAGTGGAATGCCATGTGCCTTTTACTAAAGGGTGGCTTCCGTCTGGCCACTCTACCATACAGGCCTGATTGGTGGATTGCTGCAGAGATGGTTGTCCTTCTGGAAGGCTCTCCTCTCTCCACAGAGGAATGCTGGGACTCTGACAGAGTGACCATCGGGTTCTTGGTCACCTCCCTGACAAAGGCCCTTCTCCCCAATCACTCAGTTTAGAAGGCCGGCCAGCTATAGGAAGAGTCCTGGTGGTTCCGAACTTTTTCCATTTACGGATGATGGAGGCCACTGTGCTCAATGGGACTAATCCAAAGCAGCAGAAATTTTTCTGTACCCTTCCCCAGATTTGTGCCTCGAGACAATCCTGTTTCGGAGGTCATACAGACAGTTCCTTTGACTTCATGCTTGGTTTGTGCTCTGACATGCACTGTCAACTGTGTGACCTTATATAGACAGGTGTGTGCCTTTCCAAATCATGTCCAATCAACTGAATTTACCACAGGTGGACTCCAGTTAAGCTGTAGAAACATCTCAAGAGTGATCAGTGGAAACAGGATGCACCTGAGCTCAATTTTGAGCTTTGTGGCAAAGGCAGTGAATACTTATGTACATGTGATTTCTTAGTTTTTTATTTTTAATAAATTTGCAAAAATCTAAAAAAAAACAACTTTTTTTCATGTTGTCATTATGGGGTATTGTGTGTAGAATTTTGAGGGAAAAATGGATTTAATCCATTTTGGAATAAGGCTGTAACGTAACAAAATGAGGAAAAAGTGAAGCGCTGTGAATCATTTCCGGATGCATTGTATATTACTTTTTTTTTCATAAATTTTAACTTTTTAAATTAATTTGTGACTTTTTTCTTGTAAATTTGTAATTTTTTTCTCATAAATTTTGAACTTTTTTTCTTCATACAATTTTTTTTATTCTTTTAACATCCATTTTTTCCACTACTAGTGGGTTAGACAAGTTGTTGTTACGGCAGACATCGATGTATCTGTGATATCCTTACAGTTGAAGCTTGAGTTTTTACACCGGATGCCCTTCCTGATGCAACCCTGCCCATTTTATCCGGGCTTGGGACCGGCGCAGGGAGTACACTGGCTTGTGCACCCCCTATGGTTGGGTAACCAGCGTTTCCCCTCCTCCATTCCATTATTGCTGAGCACCAAGCTGGATGGCAGGAAGTTCCACTTTTACATGGTCTTTGGCATGACCTGGCCGGGATTTGAATCCCGGCCTCCAGGTTGTGGGCCGGATGCTCTACCTCTAGTTCACCACTCCAGTTTGTGTCTTTTATTTTATAAATATTCAAGATTTTTCTCAAATTTTCATTCCATTTTTTTTTTTGTAAAATTGTAAAATTAATTTGTAGAACTGCAACTTTCTGCACATAAGTTCACTGCTTTTTTCATTTAAAATTTACAACTTTTTTCCTCATAAATTTTTTTCTTGCAAATTTGTACCATTTTCCTGTAAATTTTTTTCTCATAAATTTGTGATTTTTTTAACTTATAAATTTGCAGCTTTTTTCCACAGAAATTTGCAGCTTTTTTCTTATAAATTTTCATCTTTTTTCCCCATAAAGTTGTGACTTTTTATCTTGCAAATTTGCAACTTTCTCACAGAAATTTGCAATGTTTTTCTTATAAACAAACATGTTTTCTTCATAAATTCATTGCCCTTTTTTCCATTGTAAATTTCTTATTTTTTCTTCGTAAATTTTTTTCATTGCTTTTTACTAAATAAATTTTGACATTCATATGGTTGTTGGTCAGTGCTTTTATTCTATAAAATGGTTTAGTTTTAATCTTGATAATGACCCAAGTTTATTTTTATGCTTTTGTTGCGAGGGGAGTTTATTGTGTTTTATTTATTTATTTCAAAAGGTTTGAACTCTTTCTCATTATAAAAATAGTGGCCCTCAAACACAGTCCTGTACGGGGCCCCCCAAAAATGATAAGGTCAGATTGGATTCAGAACTCCACTGGTCCAGGGAGCACATGAGTGAGGGTATCAGAGGCTAGGAACCCTTCCTCTTCTGACACAAGCAGGAAACACTGCAGAGGCCAGAGGAGCTGTCCGCTGTGCTGAAAACTAGAGCCCATGTGTTTACTTCATGCAGTCTATCGCCAACTCACGCAGGCATGCACATCTCACCTCACTCCAGCCCCCATTCACATGAATGGCTACACCCAACTGACTACTGTTACAGCTTGTTTTGCAGGGAGCCAGTGTGAGGAGAAAGAGGAGAAATGTATTTATAGATTAATCAGATGGACTTATTAATAGATATCCTCTACACTGCAGGGAGATGGACCACAGACTCCACTGTCTGTCTGTCTGTCTCTCTCTCTCTCCCCGAAAGGCAGCTGGCGGTGCATGTACAAGCTACCTATTGAGAAACGGACAGCAGATCTCCAGTGGAGGATTGTTCATGGGGCAATAGCTATGAATAAATACAGAGCACGCCTTGATCCGACTGTGGGGGAGGAATGTTTGTTTTGTTCCCAAGTTGAGACCCTGGAGCATTTGTTTGTCCAATGTTTTCGTTTATCTGGACTTTTTGATATTTTGCGTGAGTGGTTTCAGGTTTTGGGTGAACGTTTCTCTTTTGGTCTGTTCATTTACGGTCCAAAGTATAAAGTGGCAAGGAAGGCTGCCCACACTTTGATGAACTTCCTATCTGGTACTGCTAAACTTGCCATCTGGCTGACGAGGAAAATCGGGCTAGCAACGCTGGCAATGTGGATCCTGTGTCTGCTTTCAAGGTCTTGTTGAAAGTCAGACTACAGGTGGAGTTCTCTTACTATCAAATGGTGGATAATTTGGAGGCATTCATCAATAGATGGACTGTAGGGAACGTTTTGTGTTCTGTGGGTCAGGGGGATGAGTTATGTTTGCACTTCTGAGATGTGACACACTTGGGCCAGTGATATTGGTCTTTTTGCATTCTTGAAATGTACAATAAAGCCTTTTTTAAAAGTCAAAAAGTCTCTCTCTCTCTCTCTCTCTCTCACTCACACACACACACACACACACACACGTTGATGAAAAGCTTTGTTTCTGAGTTTATCTTCGCCTCTTCTTATCTTTAACTGTTCCACACCATCTCCTAGAGGCAATAATGACAAAGTAGATGTACTTTCTTTGTGGCTAAGCAATTAATCTATTTGATTATTTCCACAAATATACTGTACATAAAATATCCTTTTGATTAAAAAGAAAGTCATCTTAAACAGACAAGTACAATGGGGGGAAATAAGTACTGGACACGTCAAGATTTTTTTTTCAGTACATGAGGCTACTCACCTAAAATTTTCACCAGACTTTGGTATTAACTCAAGAAATCCACACATAGAAAGAAATCAAAACATTTAAGTGGAATGAAACAAGAAAAAGTATTGAACACATTAGAAAAAGCAGAACCCAAAGGCATGGAATGGCAAAGAACCAGTTGATGTCCATAAGTCGTTAGAAAGTAGTTCTACCTCCTGTCTGTGGAAATTAATATCAACCAGGAAGGTACTTCATGAGTGACTATAAAAGGGATTTCATTACCAAGATATACAAGAAACCTGATATTTCTCATGAGGGATAAAATCCAAAACCTTCACAACCCAATTGTTGCAAAACACATAAATTAATTTGGTGACAGAATTATATCACCGATCCTGCTCATAATTTTTATGGACAAGATATCTAGGCACAGCCAAGGATCGGAGGGTGTCATGCTTGTTGACCACAGGATCTCATCTCTGCTGTTTGCAGATGATGTTGTCCTGTTGGCTTCATTGACCAATGACCTACAGGCCTTGCTGGGATGGTTAGCAACTGAGTGTGAAGTGGCTGGGATGAGAATCAGCACCTCCAAGTCCGAGTCCATGGTCCTCAGCTGGAAAAAGGTGGATTGTCCTCTCTGGGTTGGGAGACAAGCTCCTGCCCCAAATAGAGGAGTTTAAGTATCTCGGGGTCTCATTCACGAGTGAGGAGAGATTGGAGCGAGAGATTGACAGATGGATCGGGGCAACCTCTGCAGTGATGCGGATGTTGTACCGGTCTGTTGTGGTGAAGAGGGAGCAGAGCTCTAAAGCGAAGCTGTTGATTTACCGGTCAATCTACGTTCCTGCCCTCACCTATGGTCATGAGCTTTAGGTAATGATCAAAAGAATGAGAACACGGATACAAGCGGCTGAAATGAGCTTCCTCCGTAGGATTAATGGACACCCTCAGAGATAGGGTGAGGAGCTCAGTCATCCAGGAGAGGCTCAGAGTAGAACCACTGCTCCTCCACATCGAAAGGAGCCAGTTGAGGAGGTTTGGACATCTGATCAGGATGCCTCCTGGACGCCTCCCTCTTGAGGTATTTCGGGCACGTCCCACTAGGAGGAGACTCTGGGGCAGAACAAGGACACGCTGGAGAGACTACATCTCCCAGCTGGTCTGGGAACGTCTTGGTATCCTCTCTGAAGAACTGGAGTAGGTCACCAGGGAGAGGGAAGTTTGGGCTTCTCTGCTTGAGCTGCTGCCTCTGCTAACTGGACCTCTGGAAAAGTGGTAGAAAATGGATGAATGGATGGAATTATATCAAAACTTCTGAATCTTCCAGTCAGCACCATTGGGGCCATTATTCACAAGTGGAAGAAACATCACTCTTCCATCAACCAGCACGCACTGGAGCTCTTCACAAGGTATCTGACCAGGCAGTCAGAAGAATAACCCAAGAGCCAAGGACAACTGAGAAAGAGCTCCAGAAAGACTTTGAGGCAGCAGGTACAATTGTAACTGAGAAAACAATAGGTAAAGCACTCCACCGTCATGAGCTCCATACATGCATGTTCACATCACAAGAATCCATTGTTAAAGAAAATGCATGTTGAAGCTCATTTAAAGTTTTTAAAGCCTCTGAATACTGGGAGAATGCAGTGTAGTCAGATGACACAGAAATAGAACATTTTGGCTGTTATACTACACAACATGTTTGGAGGAGATAACACTATTCCATCAATAAGGTTTGGAGGTGGAAGCATCACTAGCAGACTTCCTACAAATAAACAATGAATGAGCGATGTACCAGAGTATTTTTGAAAATAATCTGATGACATCCACCAGGATGATGATGAAGAGATGGGGATGGAACTTTCAGCAGGGCAGTGATCCCAAAACACAGGGCCAAAGAAACTCAACAAGTTTGCAGCAAAGAAAATGAAGTTGTTAGAATGGCCCAGTCAATCACCTAATTTAATCTTCCAATCCAAAATTTGTGGAAAGAACAAGATTGTTTATTTTCCAACAATGGTAACAGTTATCAAAACTGAGGAATATATATAAGTAAAATAAAACTTTGTACACCCCTGCACAGTGTCACAAAAAGTGCTGCCTCTGCAAGTTGCTACACAGCCGACCTCTCCAGCTCCTCCTTTTCATGTGAATTGACTTAATCAGTATACAGAGTGCTTTGGTTATTTTATGAGAATCAGTTAGCATAAAGTGCATCAAGAATCATGGAAAAATGTTGTACTGCTGTCAATCTGAAATGCAAAGAGATTCAGAGGTATGTGGACTTATTTGTGTGATTCAAATGTTTTTGACAACACATTTCACTGGACTGTTTTCAGTATGTAAGAGAATGTGATTTGCTGTGCTGGTTTAGGTTTAAAATACAACAGCAAACTGCTCAAATGAGGTGTTTGTCTAATCAGGTGCAGCTCAGTATTTTCAGTATTTGCACAGTTGTTAAAGTCTGGAGAAGAGGTTTTGTCAGTTTTTCATTGTTTCTAGAGGCTTGCAAATTGACAGTCTGATGTGGGGATGGTGAGGAGATATCTAAAATAAATAAATAATTCACAAGGAAAAATGTCTAAGGTTTTGCCTTCATTTCAAGGTTTGAGTATTAAAATACAGCGAGGAAAATCAGTATTAAACACAGAGTTTTTCTCAAACATATTTCTGATGGAGTCATTGAGCTGAGATTTTCACCAGATATCAGCAACAACCCAAATAATCCATGCATACAAAAAAAATCAAGGCAACTGTGTTTGCAAAACAAGTTATATATAATGAAGTGGAATGACATGGGGAAAAAGTATTGAACACGCTTGGTGAATTTCATTTAATATTTAGTAGAAAAGCCTTTGTTGGTAATAACTTCCAGACGCCTCCTGTATGGAGAAACTAGGCACAGGCGTTGCTCAGGAGTGATTTTAGCCCATTCTTTCACACAAACTGTCTTCAAATCTTGAAGACAGAGAGCTGACACCATCCTCTGGGACCCCACCCATCCCCAGCACAGAATGTTCACACTTCTACCCTCAGGCCGGAGGTAAAGAAGTGTGAAATGCAGGACAACCAGAATAAAAAACTCCTCTTTCCCACTGCCATCAGACTCCTGAACAAATAAACTCCAAAAACTCCATAACACAGCTTTGCAAATAGGAACTCACACACCGGTTGCTAAATTGGCACATTGCTCACTTGTACACTGTACATAGTCTCACCCCGTCTGATGTCCATATCATTTCTGCTGCTAATTATCATGTACAATCTACTGGTATTATCATTACAGAGAAATTCTCACACTGGGTGCTAATTTGTAATTTGTATACTGCTCATTTGCACACTGCTCATTTGCACACTGTACACAGGCTTATGCCATCTCAGGTTCATATCATCTCTGATATCAATATATCACTGTCCACTATAGTCATCCAGTGAACTTTCAAATTTCATTCTTCTTGTTTCCTCTAGTACAGGGGTGTCCAACCATGTGCCATGGAGAGCCAAGACCCTGCAGGTTTTACCTCCAACCAGTGTCTTCAACAGCAGATTTCTGTGAACTTCTTCCCACTGATTGCTGATAAGTGAAAACACCTGCTGAAGAGACTGGGTAGAAGAGAAAACCTGCAGGGTCTTGGCTCTCCATGGCACATGGTTGGACACCCCTGCTCTAGTATGACTGCTTTAACTGCTTTAGCTGTCCAAATTGCCTAATGTGTGTTACTAGTATTCATTAGTATTAGTACTCAGTATGTGTTTAAGGTGTCCTAATTGCCTAACTGTGTGTCAAAGTGTGTGTTATTAGTATCCATTGCATTAGGTGTGTTATTACCTCATTAGTATGTTGTGTACCTATTACCTTGGCATTCGTTCAGAGAACAGAGTAAGAATTTCATTGCTCAGGAAATGTTGCATTTCTTAACTGTGCACATGATAATAAAGTCTTTGAATCCTTGAAGGTTCCATGGGTGTCTTTGAACAGTGATCTTCAGTTTGTTTAATAGATTTTCAATTGGATTCAGGTCAGGTGACTGACTGGGCCATTCTAGCAGCTTTATGTTCCTTCTCTGAAGCCAGTTGAGCATTTCCTTGGCTGTGTGTTTGGGATCATTGTATTGCTGAAATGTTCACCCTCATTTCATTTTCAGCATCTTGGCAGATGGCAACAGGTTCTTATCAAGGATGTCTCTGTACATTTGTCTATTCATCTTTCCTTTAATTATATAAAGTCTGCCTGTACCATGTGCTGAAAAACACCCCCACACCGTGATGCCCCCACCTCCAAACTTCACTGTTGGTCATCATGAGCCGAGAGCTGGAGGTTTCCGCCAGGCTCAGTCTCATGGCTTTTTCATTATATTTACATGTTTGTTGTATTTTATGCTTTTTGGGTTTCTGTATTCGTGTACTGTTTGCCATTCTCCTGTTTGTGTTCTAGTTCTGTTACACTTTTATTTTGTATTAATTTATATTTATATTTTAGTCTGCTTGGATTGATATTTTATTCTTTATATCTTCACTGCATATTTGCCAGGATGTCCAGTCTCACCCTGTGTAATTGGGAGTGGTCCACCACAGACCTGTGACAGATATTGTTTTAAGTTCTGCCAGGATGCCCAGTTTCACCCTCCACACCCTCGGAAGGGCGGAGTAGCCAGTTGAGTCGCCGACGGCCCGACTCATAAGACAGGTAGTACCAGTCTCATGGGTTGGGCCGTTGGCGACTCAACTGGCAACCCCGCCTGTCGCAAGGTCTGTGGCGGACTTTTGCCAGTCGGTACATCGTGACATGCACTACCCAAAGAGCAGAGATAAACAAACCTATCATCTGGTCAGTCACTGTAACAGATACCGGAGTCAGTTTGTCTTGGCCCGTCCTTGCCACTGATAATACCTCTATCTGCCAAGAATGTGCCGCTAGTTCAGCAAAAGCTAGCGGTACTCAAATACTTTGCAAGCAGTTTCATGAAATGGTCAGTCAGAAAGCAACTCATACTGGCTCGGACGTTGCCCAGGTTAACAAGGTCAGGAGTTCCTGGTAGCGGAGGGCGAAGGACAGAGCTGCGTGGAGGAATCTGATCAGACCTAAATGAAATAGACATTGTCACCCCCGACAAACTGCTATGATGATGATGATGATGATATCTTCACTGTTGTTCTGTTGCTGGTTGACAGCTGTCAGTGGCGTGGTACTCCGTGTGGGCGTTGCCCTATCAGCTGTCAGCTTTGGGTCGCTCCTCTCTCACTGCCCCCAGCTGGTCCTAATGATGTTTTATTTCTTTCTCCTGCCCGCTTAGATTACTCCCACCCTCAGGACTGAGGACACCAAACACATGCTGTGAGTTTGCAACATTTATTTAACTTAAAGACAGGCACTACGTAACACTTACTAATAAGGAGGACGGTGAGAAGAACGCTGGAGGAGAACGGGGCTTACGTCTGTTGGGGAAAGAGAACAGCCTGGATGAACCCAGGCTGAGGCGCTTGGACACGCTGGGGAAAAAGAGACAAAACAAGACAGAGTCACACCCGAAAGGAAACAGGGCTCACGTCTGCTGGGAAAAATGGGAGAAAAGGATAAATCCAAGATGAAGTCGCACCCGTTCTCCTCTGCGGGAAACCACTTACACTCAAGAGTAACGGCAGGTAACTCTGAGTGGACAAACAGTAGGACACGGCAACAGGAAATGTTGTTGTGTCCTTAAATAGGTTAATGGGAAATGACCCATGAATGACAGGTGTGGGTCACAAGAGGGAGGAAATGATTAAACACAATCTATGACAGGTATGCAACCTGTGAAGCAAAGTTTGACAGCAGAACACAAACCCTGTCAAAATAAAAGCCCAGATCGGAAATAAATAATGATACAATGTGTAAAATAACACAACCCCAAGAGATACAAATAACACAAGATAATACACAAATATATAGACAAGTCTATAATGACAAAACTAGCATACAAAACAACTCATAACTAATCACGGACAAATAACCACTCAGAGACAACACACAGAAGTGCATGAAAACCTCCAACCTAAGATAGCCATAATAAATACAAAATAAACAGATACAGAAATACAAAAGAACAAGTAACATAAACAACTTGGAGGCTGAGTACAGCACCCACCCCTGCTCAGGATCATGACAGCAACAAACTTTAAATGAGCTCCAACATGTTTTTTCTTCAGCAATGGAGTCTTGCAAGGTGAGCGGGCATAGAGCCCAAGTTGGCTGAGTGCATTACTTATTATTTTCTTTGAAACAGCAGTACCTGCTAACTCCAGGTCTTTCTGGAGCTCTCCACAAGTGGTCTTTGGCTCTTAGATACAGTAACTCTTCCGATAATTCTTTTGAATCGTCTGTCAAATCTTGCAAGGAGCTCCTGGTCGTTGCCGGTTTATGGTAAAATGATATTCTTTCCACATCCACAAGATGGCTCCAACAGCGCTCACTGGAACATTCAGCAATTCAGAAATGCACCTGTAACCAGTGCTTTCATTATGTTTTGCAACAATAAGGTTGCGAAGGTCAAGAGAGCCCTTTGCTTCTACCCATCATGAGTACTTTGTGGTGTGACAATCTGATATTCACAGACCTTTTTAAAGGCTATCAGTCAGGAGTAACCAGCTGAAATTAATTTGCACTGATGGGGTATGGCATGGCTTCCTAAATTCTGATGTATTTCAGCTGTTTTTCGGCTTTCTATGCCTTTTTGCACCTCTTTATTTTCATGTGTTCATAGGGCTGTCACAGTGGAGGAATTTTCTCTGCGGCGACGATGGATAGCTCAACACTGTGATATGCGGTATCATTGCAAATGTCTTTAGGATCCTGTGGTAAAATACATATCTCAGAATAATTGATCAGGTAATTAACCTAAAATAATAAACCTTTCAGGGGGTTATACACCGTGGTTGTTGCAGTTGCTTGTTATCCTTGGCGGTAGGCTTGTCCATAGCGCGGTACTACATAATTGCAGTTATCCCGACAGCCCTGTGTTCAATATTTATTCCCTGTGTCATTCGACTTTATTTCATTTCACACTTCTGTACCTCCGGCCTGAGGGTAGAAGTGTGAACATTCTGTGCTGGGGGTGGGTGGGGTCCTGGAGGATGGCGTCAGCTCTCTGTCTTCAAGATTTGAAGACAGTTTGTGTGGAAGAATGGGCTAAAATCACTCCTGAGCAATGCCTGTGCCTAGTTTCTCCATACAGGAGGCATCTGGAAGTTATTACCAACAAAGACTTTTCTACTAAATATTAAATGAATTTCACCAAGCGTGTTCAATACTTATTCCCCATGACATTCCACTTCATTAAATGTAACTTGTTTTGTGAACACAGTTGCCTTGATTTCTTTGGATGTATGGATTACTTGGGTTGTTGCTGATATCTGGTGAAAATCTCAGGTCAATAGCTCCATTAGAAATGTTTAATGAGAAAAATGTTGATGTTGTAGAGGATGTGTTCAATGATGAGGCTGGGTTTATTTCTCAGGTTCAGTTTTATTATCAGAACACATTCTCTATCAACCTCCAAGCAAAAAAAGAGACAGATCACAGTCACATCACTTCTCTTATACTCCGGAACATCGAAACTCAAGTCACATGGTGTCTGAGCAAACATACAGTCACATTGTAACCCCTTTGATCCTCCACCATTGTCTCTCAGCCTTCGATGGTCCGGGAATCCCTCCAGGGCCTCTCTCTGAGACAAAGGACAAATCTCACACCTCCTCGATACCTCCTGCAGGCTCAGTCCTTTTGTCCCTCGAGACGTGGAGCACACGATAAACATTCAGCAATACATTTGTGGAAAATATGTACCCAACATATGTGCCACATAACCCCCCCCCCAAACGTCTAATATGGGACAACATAATCAGAGATGCATGGCATAAAAAAAAAATATTACCACATAACAAAAATTCAATCCACCACTTGCCTAGGTCTAAACCTCCTGCCGTATCTGCTGTAAGCCGGCCTTGCTGCTTCTGCAGTGTCTTCCTGCACCTGTGGATTAGAACTGTTAGCCAAACTCTGTGGGGGTTCTGGAGAAAGCCTTCTCGGTGGTCTACCGCGACGGGGGGCTCGCGCCAACTGCACTTGTTCATCAGCCAAAACGAAAGCAGGTTTAAGTCTGTTTATACAAATCAACTCCTTCCTGTCTCCCAAATCTAGCAGAAAATGCTTCTCTCCTGTTTCCAGCACTTTGAAAGGTCCATCATAAGGTGGCCGCAAATTTGGGCGATGAGCATCATGTCTAACAAAAACAAACTCTGCATTTTTTAAAGCCTTCGGCACAAAAACACGTGGGAAACTGTGATGAACCAGGCCAGGGAGTGTGTTTGATCCTGTGTCGCTCTGCAACAGCTGAGCGGGGGGGGCAATTTGGTGCAGGGTTGTCGGGGAGAAATTCACCAGGTAAACGGAGAGGCTGTGTAAAAACTAACTCAGCTGGAGAGGCCTGCAAATCCTCCTTAGGTGCAGAACGCAACCCCAATAAAACCCATGGAAGTTTGTCAACCCAATTTGTATCCGTAAGCGATGCTCTGAGGGCCGTTTTCAATGACCTATGAAAACGTTCGCATAAACCGTTAGCCTGGGGGTTATACGCGGTAGTGCGATGAATCTTCACCCCTAGGCTGCGGGCCATCGATGACCAGAGTTCGGAAACAAATTGAGGACCCCTCTCGGACGTTATGTCCGACGGAACTCCAAAACGCGCAACCCAAGCTGTTAAAAACGCGCATGCGACTTCTTCCGCAGTGGTGGATGCCAGAGGAACCGCTTCTGGCCAGCGCGTGGTGCGATCCACCATCGTCAAAAGGTGTGTGCACCCCTGTGACAACGGAAGGGGGCCCACCAAGTCGACATGCACATGATCAAAGCGCTTAGCCGGGATGTGAAAAGGCTCCAAAGGAGCTCTAGTGTGCTTGTGTATTTTGGCTCGCTGACACGCTACACAGGTTGCCGCCCACTCCTTGACCTGTTTACGCAACCCCGGCCAAACAAATTTCTCACTCACCATCTTGATCGATGCGCGCACCCCAGGGTGCGCCAGGGAATGGACCGAGTCAAAAACGCGGCGATGCCATGTGGCTGGCACCACGGGGCGTGGCCGACCCGTGGAGACATCGCAGATTAGGGGAGGCATACCCATTTGCAGCACTCTGTCCTCCAGCCATAACCCTGTTGGTCCAGACAGGAGCGCGCGTACATCCGCATCG